>JBBDGP010001421.1:1452500-2807500 GCA_037952835.1 Lithobates septentrionalis | reverse complement strand
GGCTCTATACATGTAAAGGAATATAAAAAGGACCTGTTATGGCTCTATACATGAATTTAGAAGTATAAGGAGGACCTGTCATGGCTCTATGCATGTGTATATAGGAGAATGAAGAGGACCTGTAATGGCTCTATACATGTATAATGACCGGTCATGGCACTATACATGTGTGTATATATAAGTATAAAGAGGACCTGTCATGGCTCTACACATGTATATAGGAGTATAAAAGGACCTGTGCGTGACCGCGATGGCCGCTGGCCACCCGCGTTCACTTCACAGAGAACCAGAATGAGGATCTGTCAATGTAAACAGACAGATCCCCATTCTGACAGGGTTGGAGAGACAGATCTGCTGCTCCTAGTGGTTAGAAACATTAATCTCTCTCCTCCAGTCAGTCCCCCCCCCCCCAGGTTAGAAACGCCTCCCAGGGAACACAGTAAATCCCTACATCGCTCCCTAGTGTTAACCCCTTCCCTGCCAGTGACATTTACACAGTAATCAGTGCATTTTTATAGTACTGATCGCTGTATAAATGTCAATGGTCCCAAAAATGTGCAAGTGTCCGATCTGTCCGCCGCAATGTTTCAGTCCCACTAAAAATCGTGGATTGCCGCCATTACTAGCAAAAAAAATAAATATAAAAAATGCCATAAATCTATCCCCTATTTTGTAGATGCTATAACTTTTGCGTAAACGAATCAATGTATGCTAATTGTTATTTTTTACACCTATAGCAAGGGCATTTAACAGCTTTCATAAAAGCTGCACAGTGTTTTTATCTACATGTGAACTATGCCTTTAAGTTAGGCCTGTACACTATGAATCTGGTTGCTATGGGTTACTATATTTAACCACTTCAGCTCTGGAAGATTTACCCTCCTTCATAACCAGGCCGTTTTTTGCGATACGGCACTGTTAGTTTAACTGACAATTGCGCGGTCGTGTGACGCTGTACCCAAATAAACTTTTTGCCTTCCCCCCCCCCCCCCCACAAATAGTGCTTTCTTTTGGTGGTATTTGATCACTTCTGTGGTCTTTATTTTTTATCAGACAAGAAACAGGAAGTGGGCTGTATAAGGTATTTACTGGCAGAAAAAAAAATGTTTTACTATCCAAAGTTAAAACCACAAGGGCAGAAGATTTAATAGATGGAAAAATGAAAAAATGACCAAAGTCATCCCCCCCCCACTACGGCCCGCCTAGAAGTGAATGCCCTTCCCCCTAATTCGCCTACAGACAAAAAATGTCCCTATAAATTTTTTGACAATGTTGGCAACCATGCTATTACAATATAATGGGGGATGGTGTCAGGATTTTTTTTTATTTTATTGTGACACAGTCTCTCAACCCCCCACATAAATATTGGTATCTGAGCTTCAGACCCTATGTGTACAGGGACAAATGCCAGGAATGTAGGCCTTCTTTACTACCGGCTATTTTATTCTGACCACCAGAACTCATGGCTGGCAAAATACCAGAACAGTGCTTATATCAGATTGGATAAAGTCACTTCTCAGACGACCATTTTCCACCCAGGTCCTTCAACCAAAGTGGACTTTTGTCGAGGAGGGAGTTGTCAACAGGGCCACCCGCGTCTATATTGTTGGTTGGGTGGAAATAATAATACTACTGCATCTGCTTGGACACATTCTATAGCTCTTTGCTGCTCATGTCTCCCCTTTGTTATGTTTATGTAGTTTACATTTCTAGGGAGGAATAAAAGCCAAAGCCCAGATGGGTGTGTCAGGTTGTATTGTTTTTCCTCTAGTAATCCATTTGTGCTTCAATGGTAACGCAACAATTGCTGGGCTTGTCCTCCATGTTTACTTTCTCTAGACAAATGTAATGCACAAGTCAAGTGTTTTGGCTGTGGAAAGCTGTATTGTGTAAATATCTGTTTGCATGCGTGGTCTGGCCCCCTGTACACTCACCTTTCAGAGTCTATCAGAATATCTCGGGTAGTACACGGCCTGTTCAGGTGGCCTTGACCTGAGCAGCATGTTCTGCAATACACTAACACAGCACTCCACAATGTCAGGCTGAGCTGTGCTGGGGGAAGGAATCTGATGTGTATACAGGCACCTTGTGTACATCTGTGGATGTGTGCTTAAAGCTGAACGTGTCACTTTAACCACTCCAGCCCCGAGTTTCTTTATTACACTTGTTTACAAGTTCAAATCTTTTTTTTTTTTGCTAGAAAATTACTTAGAACCCCCAAATATATATATATATATATATATATATATATATATATATATATATATATATATATATATATATATATATATATATATATATATATATATATATATATATATAATTTATTTCTAACACCCTAGAGAATAAAATGGCGGTCGTTGCAATACTTTGTCACACCGTATTTGCGCAGCGGTCTTGCAAGCGCACTTTTTTTGGAAAATATACACTTTTTTGAATTAAAAAATAAGACAACCGTAAAGTTAGCCCAATTTTTTTTATATTGGGAAAGATAATGTTACGCAGAGTAAATTGATACCCAACATGTCATGCTTCAAAATTGCTCCTGCTCGTGGAATGGCGACAAACTTTTACCCTTCAAAATCTCCATAGGCGATGTTTAAAAATTTCTACAGGTTACCAGTTTTGAGTTAGAGGTTTAGGGCTAGAATTTTTGCTCTCGCTCTAACGATCGCGGTAATACCTCACATGTGTGGTTTAAACACCGTTTTCATATGCAGGCTCTACCCACGTATGCGTTCGCTTCTGCGCGCTCGGCGGGACGGGGCACTTTAAAAAAACATTTTTTTTCCTTTTTTTTTATTTTTAATATTTTATTTTGACAGTTTTTAAAAAAAAAAAAAAAAAAAAAATTTGGGTCACTTTTATTCCTATTACAAGGAATGTAAACATCCCTTGTAATAGAAAAAAAGCATCACAGGACCTCTTAAATATGAGATCTGGGGTCAAAAAGACCTCAGATCTCATATTTACACTATAATGCAATAATAAAAAAAAATAAATACATTTTCCTTTAACCACTTAAGCCCTGGAAGGATTTGCCCCTTTCCTGACCAGAGCACTTTTTGCGATTCGGCACTGCGTCACTTTAACTGACAATTGCGCGGTTGTGCGACGTGGTTCCCAAACAAAATTGACGTCCTTTTTTTCTCACAAATAGAGCTTTCTTTTGGTGGTATTTGATCACCTCTGCGGTTTTTATTTTTTGCGCTATAAACAAAAAAAATAGCGACAATTTTGAAAAAAACGCATTTTTTTTTACTTTTTGCTAGAATATCCCCCAAAAATAATTAAACATTTTTTTCCCTCGGTTTAGGCCGATACGTATTCTTCTACATATTTTTGGTAAAAAAAAAAATATCGCAATAAGCGATTATTGATTGGTTTGTGCAAAAGTTATAGCGTTTACAAAATAAGGGATAGTTTTTTGGCATTTTTATGAATAATTTGTTTTTTTACTAGTAATGGCGGCGATCAGCGATTTTTATTGAGACTGCGACATTATGGCGGACACATCGGACATTTTTTACACATTTTTGGGACCATTGCCATTTATACAGCAATCAGTGCTATAAAAATGCACTGATTCCTGTGTAAATTACACTGGCAGTGAAGGGGTTAACCACTAGGGGGCGGGGAGGGGTTAAGTCAGTACTAGGGATGTGTTCTAACTGTAGGGGGGATGGGCTAGCTGTGACACGTCACTGATCTCTGCTCCCGATGACAGGGAGCAGAGATCAGTGACACTGTCACTAGGCAGAAGGGGGAGATGCTGTTTACATCAGCATCTCCCCGTTCGTCCTCTCCGTGAGGCTATCGCGGGTATCCCTGTGGCGATCAAGTCCGCGGGATGCGCGACCCGACTCGCGGAGCTCCCGGCCGGCGCACGCATTGGCACAGCGGGGAATTCAAATGGGACTTACAGGTATGCCAATTTGCCCAGCCGTGCCATTCTGCTGACGTACATCGGCGTGCGCCGGTCGGGAAGTGGTTAAGAGCTATGGGCGAAAGTGACGTTTGATATCGCTTTCACCCTCCCATGGTAGGGAGCTGAGTAGGGGCCATCTTCCCCACAGTCAGCAGACAGGCATCCAAGGGAGACGACCAGAGCACGGCGGGAGGGGGGTAGGCACCTCTCCCTCTGCCGATAAAAGTGATCTTGCTGCGAATCCACTGCGGAGACCACTTTTTTATTTTAAAGAGAAACACACAGAGTTCCCGAAATAACTGGGTTATGGCAGATAGCTGCTGCCATAACCCTGATATTTAGCATCAAAGTACTAGCGTACGGGTACGTAGTTTTGCGCAAAGTGGTTAACCACCTCAATACCGGGCCAATAATGACACTTCTCTAAATCTACTTTTTTTTAGCTAGAAAATTACTTAGAACCTCCAAACATGATATATTTATATTTTTTTGCGCAGCAGTTTCTTAAACGCAATTTAAAAAAAATAAAAATACACTTTAAAGAAAAAAAAAATAAAACTGTAAAGCTAGCCCAATTTTATATAATGTGAAAGATAATGTTATACCGAGTAAATAGATACCCAATGTGTCCTGCTTTAAAATTGCACACGCTTAAGGAATGGCGACAAACTACGGTATTTTAAATTATCCTTAGGTGACACTTTAAAAGCCTTTGCAGGTAACCAGGAGGTCTGGTGCTAGAATCATTGCCCTTGCGCTGACGTTCACAGTAACACCTCACGTGTGGCGCAATCACATTTATATATGAATGTGGGACCGACGTGTGCATTCGCCACTGCGTGTGAGCATGGGTTGACGGGGTGCTTTAAAATATTTTCTTCTTCTTATTTTTTTTTATTGTGTTTAAAAAAAAAATAGTTTTGATCACTTTTATTGCCGTCAAAAGGATCGGATGCCGCTATGCAGCCAGTAAACAAAGAGCCGGAAGTGATGAAATAGTCGTCCCTTGCCGGTTCTGACATTACACAGTGAGAGGAATAGCTTCAGTTCCTCTCACTGTGAGGCCAGAGATGGATGCCACCAGCTGCATCGATACTGGGCTTTCTGATCACTCGGGAGAGCCTGATCATTGCGACAGCGGGAGGGGGGTGGGACCCCTTTCCGCCACCTGTAAAAGTAATCCAGTGGCTGCCCAGCCACTCAAATTACTTTTACTAAAAAGAGAATTGCCGGCTGTACAAAATGACACCGGGATCATGGTTGTAGCCTCAACCACGGTCCCGGTATAACCGTTTCCCTCCCGTGACATATATACACCATGGGCGGTAGGGAAGCGGTTAAAATAGTTCATTAGGACCAAGCTTCTTTCGATTTATTTATGTACAGGGTGGTTGTCAATCTATAGATCGACTTCAGTACAAACAGCCTAATTTTTTATTTTTTTTTGTATAATCACTCCTGTTGTCTATATAGTGATCATTGTATTCTGATGGCGGGGATGGAGCTGTCCGAAAACGATATTGCAGCGGGAGGGATTCCCCATCAATACTGACTTTATTGATGAGGGAATCTAGCAAATTTCTTTCCTTCAACCTGTGGTTGAAGGCAGTAGCGGCTGGTGAAGTTTTAGGATGGGGGCACCAGACCCCGTCCTCGCTTTTTGACCCCTCCCACGTCTCCTAAGCCATAATTCTTATTATAATTAGGGGACAGGCATTCGTTTGTAGGTGTGGCATAGCAAAAAATTTGCGTGGTTTCATCGAAATAGTGGGCGTGGCTCTAAGGGGGTGTGGTTAGAGTCTGAGATGAATGAGGGCTAGAGGGAGAGAGGAATGGAGGGACAGCAGGCCCAGATCCTACACAACAATAGAAATGTGTATTCCAGAAAGTTTAACAATCAGCAGATAAAGATACTCCAAACACCTGGTGTTAGCGCTTCAATCATCCCGGCACCATGGTTGTTATGGTGTCAGGATGATTGAAGCGCATTATTTCTATTATTACGTTGTAATATAAAATGAAATCATTCAACTCGCCATAATGCAGAATCAGTTGGAGCCCTGAGTGTGTCACCTGCCACCAGATGCCATCTGGTGCCCCCAGCGGAGTCCGTCCTTGCATCAGGTGCCCCCAGCGGAGTCCGTCCTTGCATCAGGTGCCCCCAGCGGAGTCCGTCCTTGCATCAGGTGCCCCCAGCGGAGTCCGTCCTTGCATCAGGTGCCCCCAGCGGAGTCCGCCCTTTCATCAGGTGCCCCCAGCGGAGTCCGCCCTTTCATCAGGTGCCCCCAGCGGAGTCTGCCCTTTCATCAGGTGCCCCCAGCGGAGTCCGCCCTTTGATCAGGTGCCCCCAGCGGAGTCCGCCCTTTGATCAGGTGCCCCCAGCGGAGTCTGCCCTTTGATCAGGTGCCCCCAGCGGAGTCCGCCCTTTGATCAGGTGCCCCCAGCGGAGTCCGCCCTTTGATCAGGTGCCCCCAGCGGAGTCCGCCCTTTGATCAGGTGCCCCCAGCGGAGTCCGCCCTTTGATCAGGTGCCCCCAGCGGAGTCCGCCCTTTGATCAGGTGCCCCCAGCGGAGTCCGCCCTTTGATCAGGTGCCCCCAGCGGAGTCCGCCCTTTGATCAGGTGCCCCCAGCGGAGTCCGCCCTTTGATCAGGTGCCCCCAGCGGAGTCCGCCCTTTGATCAGGTGCCCCCAGCGGAGTCCGCCCTTTGATCAGGTGCCCCCAGCGGAGTCCGCCCTTTGATCAGGTGCCCCCAGCGGAGTCCGTCCTTTGATCAGGTGCCCCCAGCGGAGTCCGTCCTTTGATCAGGTGCCCCCAGCGGAGTCCGTCCTTTGATCAGGTGCCCCCAGCGGAGTCCGTCCTTTGATCAGGTGCCCCCAGCGGAGTCCGTCCTTTGATCAGGTGCCCCCAGCGGAGTCCGTCCTTTGATCAGGTGCCCCCAGCGGAGTCCGTCCTTTGATCAGGTGCCCCCAGCGGAGTCCGTCCTTTGATCAGGTGCCCCCAGCGGAGTCCGTCCTTTGATCAGGTGCCCCCAGCGGAGTCCGTCCTTTGATCAGGTGCCCCCAGCGGAGTCCGTCCTTTCATCAGGTGCCCCCAGCGGAGTCCGCCCTTTCATCAGGTGCCCCCAGCGGAGTCCGCCCTTTCATCAGGTGCCCCCAGCGGAGTCCGCCCTTTCATCAGGTGCCCCCAGCGGAGTCCGCCCTTTCATCAGGTGCCCCCAGCGGAGTCCGCCCTTTCATCAGGTGCCCCCAGCGGAGTCCGCCCTTTCATCAGGTGCCCCCAGCGGAGTCCGCCCTTTCATCAGGTGCCCCCAGCGGAGTCCGCCCTTTGATCAGGTGCCCCCAGCGGAGTCCGTCCTTTGATCAGGTGCCCCCAGCGGAGTCCGTCCTTTGATCAGGTGCCCCCAGCGGAGTCCGTCCTTTGATCAGGTGCCCCCAGCGGAGTCCGTCCTTTGATCAGGTGCCCCCAGCGGAGTCCGTCCTTTGATCAGGTGCCCCCAGCGGAGTCCGTCCTTTGATCAGGTGCCCCCAGCGGAGTCCGTCCTTTGATCAGGTGCCCCCAGCGGAGTCCGTCCTTGCATCTGTGTCCCCAACAGCGGAGGCCCTCCTTACATCTGTGTCCCCATCAGCGGAGGCCCTCCTTACATCTGTGTCCCCATCAGCGGAGGCCCTCCTTACATCTGTGTCCCCATCAGCAGAGTCCTCCTTACATGTGTGTCCCCATCAGCGGAGCCCCTCCTTACATGTGTGTCCCCATCAGCAGAGTCCTCCTCACATCTCAGTGTCCCCATCAGCAGAGTCCTCCTCACATCTCAGTGTCCCCATCAGCAGAGTCCTCCTCACATGTGTCCCCAGCAGCAGAGCCCCTCCTTCACGCCGCATCTGTCACCTTCAGCGGCAGCTAGTCAGTTCCTAGCTTTCTCCATGTGTTCAGTGGAGAGGGGAGGGGCCTCTGGCCGTTTTTGCTAAAAAAAACTCCCGATTTTCCCGGGATAAATGCAAAATCCCAGAAATTTAATCGGGACGAGCTCTGATCAGGGACAAGGGTCCCAAAATCGGGATTGTCCTGGGAAAACCTGTATTCGGGACTGTTGGCAGATATGGAAAAAACGGAAGTGACGTCTTACATGGAGAACAAAGCACCCGGCTGTAGTGATGCTACAGGCGGGGGGAAGTTGTCCAGGGCGATGGACTGCGCCACAAGCCCATTCAAAACCCTGCAAATGAAGCGTCTCGTCTGCAATCTTGTGATTGCATAGATGTGGCGCTTCCCATAGTGCACTGTGTCCGGTGCCCGAACACAGTGCACTTAAAGGACATTTTTTTCCATTTTTTTTTTTTTTTTATGATTGAGGGGCGCCCGTATGCTCCCTATGGATGGGCTGCCACTGGTTGAAGGAAAGAAAATTACATAATCTATGGCCAACAGATGCACCAGCTATGAGCACTATGTAAACGGTAGGTAACATCTATTGCATACAGTATACAGTGCTATGTTTTGGCAGTGGGTTGAGGACTTCCCATTCCACTCCTGGAACAAAACTTAGTTGAGCTGAGCACTGCTGAGTAAAAAGCTTCCTTTGAAATTGCTGAGCTGGGGATCATGACGTCATCTGTCTGACTCTCCAACTCAGCCAATCAAAGGAAGGCTTGTATTCATTTAGAAAATATTGGGCTTACTGTAAATGACTAAGTAATGCTTGGCCCAACTTGATTTTGTTTTAGGAATCGGATAGAAAGTCCCTGGAATCGGGAATTGAGCCTATTGTGCTGCAAAAAAAATGCAGCATGTCCTGAATTTTGGCATTATTTTGCCTCCTTATCACCTGTCTTAACTCCTAAAGTGCTGCATCTCCATGCCGCAACCACGTGCATTGCACACAGTTGTGGGGTGATTGTGAGGAGGACCCATTCAGTTGAATGGTTCACAATCGGTAGATGATTCTCCTCGCCAAATGTGGCGGGAGGATAGTTTTTGCCATGCCATGGGGGAATTTGTGTTGGAAGAGGGGGATTTGTGCTGGGGTAATTGGGGGCAGGGGATTTGTACTGGGAGGGAGAATTTGGGGGGGGGGATTAGTTCTAGGGGAAATTTGGGGGACATTTGTTCTAGGAGGGGAAATATGGGTTAGGGAGGGATTTTTGATGGGGGGGAACAATTATGTATATTAGGAGGGGGATTGGTATCTGTGATGGAAGGGGGATTTTGGGGGCCACGGGCATAAGATTTGTTCTAGGAGGGGGAATTTGTGCTGGAAGAGGGGAAAGTGGGATTTGTGCTGGGGGCGATTGGGGGAGGGGATTTGTACTGGGAGAGAGAATTTGGGGAGATTAGTTCTAGGAGGGGGAACTGGGGGGGGGGGGGGGGTTCTTCTAGTTAAGCATGTTAGGAGGGGAGATTGGAGGGAGGGTATCTATGCATTTAGGGGGCATTTTCTAGGAGGGGTGTGGGAATTTATGCTTTTGAGGTCAGTGCGCAACTTGGGGGAGGGGGGTTGGAGCAGTTTAACCTTGTTCTGGCACTGTTTTCAGCCCCCAATCTCTGTGTGACTTAATGCCTGTGCTTCTTTCCCTCCTGAATGTGTGTTTCTTCTCTTCCATCCCTGCAATTGCCTGTAGTGATGAGCTCGGACACATACAAGTACCGTAGGATCCGAATAGGGTAGCCACCTGTCCAGGATTCACCCGGACAGTTCGGGTTTGGAATAATGCATCCGGGTTTCAGACTGCCTGAAACCCGGACACATTATTTAGACTGGACTATGGCTTCCCAGCAGGGTTGTGGCTGCAGTTGTCTAAGCTGAGAGTGTCTGTTACTCTTTCACACTGCCCAAAGCCAGCACTAACAACCCCCCAATGCCTTCCCCCCCCCCACCCCTACCCTCTGTGTCTGCCCACAATCCAAACCCCGGTGCTGTGCCTCAGAATAGGAAAGTAAGTTGGTGCCGGTAATTTGAAGTCCAGCAGCCTCAGATACATCTGGATGAGGGGTGCTGACTGCCAAGGGGTGAGTGAGCTCACCAGCCATCCCTGTCTGTAACTGAAGTCTCCCCCTTCTCTCTCCTGCCTCTGAGTAAGGCAAATCAGGGTTCTCAGAGCACCCCTTACATCAGATTTCCCCTTTACACCAGAGGCTACAGTGTTTCCCCTTACATCAGAATCTTCTTCGTACATCAGAGTTTTCAGTGTTCCCCCTTAAATCAGGGTTCCCAAAGGATCCCTTATGTTAGAGGCCCCAGAGTTCTCCCTTACATCAGAGTCTGCAGAGTCCCCTCTTACAGTGAAAGGGAACTCTGCGAGTTCAGATGTAAAAGGGGAACTTTGTGAACTCTGATGTAAAGGGGGACTCTTGTTCTTAACTTCATATGATTAGAAATACTAATTAATAGCAAACTATATGTATAGTTTTGTCAGAAACCATGAAATCAGACTGAGACAGAAGTACAGTTAAATCACACTTGTTTAATAATAAGTAAAGTAAAAAGAACAAACATAGTCAAAACATAGCCAAAGTTAAGTAAGCGGAACAGATCGTCAGCCAAGCCAGGAGTCAGGGATCAAAGTAGTGGAACAGCGAGCAGGATCTGTTGCCTGAAGGGATTTCTGCAAAGCCAGTCTTTAAACAGGAACGCAGTTTCTTGTGATGTGACCAAGGTGCAGGCAGAGCTCCTCTGGACTGGACGGCTTAAGTAGGCAGGACTGATGAGCAGGATCAACAACAGCTGGGTAACTGTGTAGAGAGATTGGAGCTGGCAATTAGCCAACAGCTGAGCGGCCAGCTCAGAGAAGGAAGGGCTGAGCCCAGCCTTGACAAGTTTTTACTATAAAAAAAAAAATTGCTGTGCGCCGCTAAAGTGTTTGACTTTAAGAAAAGGTGGCAACCCTAGATCCGAACCCACGTTAACTCGACAGCAAACTGTCACGTCTATGGGCCAATCATCTGCAGTCAGGGCATTCCCTGGCCCACAGTCACGTGTATACAATTGGTGTGTACAGCCACAGATGATTGGCCCATACAGGTAACTGCTTTCTGGCAGGCTTGTACACACAGGTTCAGATACTAGTCTGAACATGCCTAAGCTCATCAGTGCTCACCAGGTGTTGACAAGTCTGCTGTCGCTCACTCAGGCTAGACATACACAGTTTTTTTTTTCACAATCAAGATTTATTGAAAGTTTATAAAAGTGTACAGTATGACATCGCAGCATATATCCAATAAGGCACATGAATAATTATGTCAGTTTACATGAATGGTGATACCAAAGCGTAAGGAAAAGAGCTGGCCAGGGACATGCCACAAAATCTGACAGCTCAGAAGGACTCTGCTGCCTCTCCGGCTTCAGAGCTAGACACAGGTTGTGGTGGACATTAAAAAGGTAAAACCGCACCACAAACACCTTGTAACGGGAGTCACTTTGGGTGGGGGGGCTTGTGGAACTCAGCTTACCTTGGAGAGCTCTGGAAACTGTGTCCAGCTCCCCCGGCCCCTATGTGTAAATCACCCTGTGTCCATTAGGGGCACAGGGTGACCGAGAACCCCAGTCTGATCTGTGCTACTCAGACTCTCTGTACAGCCACACTGGAATGTTGTATATATTGTGTGTTGTCTCATGCTGTTGAACTCTTTGCTGGGATTGTTTGGGCTGTGTCCCATTGTTCTGTTGTGTCTGTCTGCCTTAGGAGAAATGTATTATGGGATGGATATTTTGTATTTGTGTTCCTGGCATGTGGACTGGGGGCAGGGTGGAGAGGGGTGGGGCGAATTCCTCCAACAACTCTCCCTGCTGATTGGACAGAGACATTAAGTCAGTTTAATAATTGTGAATAATCCTTCAAATTCATATCTTTAATTCAGTTTCTACCTAGTAAACCACCAAGAATAAACCTATTCACCCCTAGGGGAGCAAACTGTGAACAGGTCTATTCTAACTTGAATAAACAAAAGAGAGAACAGGATGTCGTCTAGTAAATCAATGTATTCTAGCGAAACCAATCAGGAAATGAAAGCAGCATAAGTCTCTACAAGTGATACCAACAGGCTACCTAGTGGTAGTTAAGACTGAGCGTACAAGTCTTTTAGTACTGTAGATGCTTTAGGATGTATGATCCATACATACCAGTGCTTCTTAAAGTGAATTATGTATAATTTTTAAGTGCTAACAGTAATTCATAGTACGCCTGGGTGTTTGATAGACTTTTCTCCTGAGGAAGAACAACCTGATGAGCCTCCAGCAGAAGAACTGGCATCAGGGCCGAACATCACTGAGCTCTGTCCAGCACCAGTAACCTCTTCTTCGTTCTACGGACAGGAGATGGCAAACCTCTATCCCCAGACAGTTATATAGACTGGGGATTTGATAGACTGTTCTGCTGAGGAAGAACAACCTGGTGAGCCTCCAGCAGAAGAGCTGGTATTGGGGCCAAATTTCACTGAGCTCTGCCCAGCACCAACAGCAGCATCTGTGGAGTTGCAAGAGACTTCTCCAGCTGAAGTGCTGGCAACCGGACAGAGGGTTCAAGACCTCTGCCCCACACCTGCGGCAGTTCCAGGGGCCCATGGTGAGAAGGTGATGGCCACTCCCCAACAGTTAGCCGGAGTGGATGATGTGGGGTCCTCAGCTAAAGTGCTAACAGGGCAGAATTCTACTGACCTCTGCACACAACTGCAGCTTGAGCTGATATCGGTGGATGGGACTGTGGTCTCCACTGACACTAACCCAGCAGAGGAGCTGGCAACAGAGCAGAGTGCTGCTGGCCTCTGCCCTCAACTAACAGAGGGAGTTCCTGTGAAAGTAGATGGGACTTCGGTCTCTGCTGACACAACCCCAGAAAATGGTGTGGCTTTGAGACAGGAGGATGTCAGCCATGCTTTGCAAGCACTGAGGGATTTTCATCTACCAAAAGTGGATGGGACTTCAGTCTCCACTTGTATACCCCAGGGATGCTGGACAGTCGGCCCAGATCCCCAACAGCATGACAGAGTGAGCCCAGTCACCCTGTCTTCTCTCCAGCAGCTGAAAGGACTCCAGGCAGAAGGGCCAGTCCACGCATCTCCCCAGCGGCAGGTATGTTCTCTAAGAGAGGCAGAGGTTGGCTGGGTGAGGAATGCTTCGTTTGGGACAATTTATTTGGGGTAATGTGTTGATACCGGCATTGGGGGACTGGAACTACTGACTAACTTCGGAGTCAACCTGTCTGGGGTCTCCTCCTGTGTTAGTCCCCTGCCAAAAGGAGATGTGAGACGGGAGTCACTTTGAGTGGGGGCTTGAGGAACTCAGCTTACCTTGGAGAGCTCTGGAAACTGTGTCCAGCTCCCCCAACCCCGCCTATGTGTAAATCACCCTGTGTCCATTGGGGGCACAGGGTGACCGAGAACCCCAGTCTGATCTGTGCTAGTCGGACTCGCTGTACAGCCACACTGGAATGTTGTATATATGTATATATTGTGTGTTGTCTCATGCAGTCGGACTCTTTGCTGGGATCATTTGGGGTGTGGCTGTGTCCCATTGTTCTGTTGTGTCTAGCTGCCTTAGGATAAAGGTATTATGGGATGGATGTTTTGTATTTGTGTTCCTATCATGTGGACTGGGGGCAGGGTGGAGAGGGGAGGGGAGAATTCCTCCAACAACTCTCCCTGCTGATTGGACAGTTTACCCCGCCCTAAATCAAAGGGACGGGGGAGTTGTTCCCTGAATGTACAGGCAGTCCCCGAGTTACGAACGGGTTAGTAACTGCCTGTTTGTTCTCAAGTCAGATTTGTTCGTAAGTCGGAAGCGCATGAGCAGAACGGCGAAGACTTAGTTTTCCAATGTCGTTTTCCCATGTGCCCGCCGCTGCCTCCCGTTCGTAAGTAGGAGTCATTCGCAAGTCGGAGGTTCGTAACTCGGGGACCTCCTGTGTACCTGTGTTTGAATAAACAGTTTGATGTTTTTCACCCTATATTACGGCTAATGACTGGGTGAGCTAAGGGGTCTTGGATAGTGCTGGTTCTGGACAAAGGAAGCATTTACGGCGGATATGGTCCTGTTGAGGACGGGAGTTCATCACACACTTATTAAATTTGACCGTACTGACGGGCCACAACCACGCCACAAACGCATGCCTGCGCATTTGCGGCACATTACCATAGACTTGAGTGGAAAGAATTGAAATGCTTCAACTTCTTTCAAACTTGACATGAAGCATCAATTCAATTTTGAAACGAAGCGACACTAATGCCCCGTACACACGGTCGGATTTTCCGATGGAAAATGTCCGATTGGAGCGTGTTGTCGGAAATTCCGACCGTGTGTGGGCTCCATCGGACATTTTCCATCGGATTTTCCGACACACAAAGTTTGAGAGCAGGATATAAAATTTTCCGACAACAAAATCCGTTGTCGGAAATTCCGATCGTGTGTACACAAATCCGACGGACAAAGTGCCACGCATGCTCAGAATAAATAAAGAGATGAAAGCTATTGGCCACTGCCCCGTTTATAGTCCCGACGTACGTGTTTTACGTCACCGCGTTCAGAATGATCGGATTTTCCGACAACTTTGTGTGACCGTGTGTATGCAAAACAAGTTTGAGCCAACATCCGTCGGAAAAAATCCTAGGATTTTGTTGTCGGAATGTCCGAACAAAGTCCGACCGTGTGTACGGGGCATAACACTTCATGTTTTGATAGAATGGACAGCGCACAGTGCTGTTCACATTATCAACTGCATAGGCATTTGAGGAGGGTTTACAATGCCAGTGTGAACTAGGCCTAACCCCGAGCTCCATGCACTTCCACAGGATTCTGATGCAGTAGTAACTTAGCCACCTACAGATGACAATGAGCAGTCTGCCCTAAGTGAAATCTTGCGGGCAGTTAATATACAGCGTCCATTAACCTCAAGGAGCATTTTGGCAGCCTGAGGGAGATGGTCTCCCTGTTGCGCCCAGATCTTCTGAAGCTAAGGAAATGCACTACAGCTACAGAAAGCCACATCAGCAACATAGAGGATCAGCTTCCTCCCCTAGCCAGAGATGCAGAACAGCTTCCCAGCTGGCCACTAATAACAGGGTGGACAACATTGAAAAACAGCTCAGTAACATGTAACATTATACACATACTTGGGTCTACCAGAGCGAATGGAGGGCAGGGACTCCACTGAATTTGTGGATGGGTGGCTACTTGAAATATTTGTCAGGGAGGCGTTCACTTCTCTTTTTGCTGTTGAACGCGCTCATAGAATGCCTCTGGGCCACCCAGCAAAACCAATGTTGGCATGCTTACTGAATTATAAAGATCATGAAATTATACTCAGACTTGCCAGAGACAAATTAACATATAATGCAACGGGGCAAAAGTACCCTTCTTCCCAGACTTCCCCCAGAAGTTCAACATAACAAGCTAAATTTGCAGAAATTAAACAGGAATCTGACATTTGGGTTGTCTATGGCGGCCTTTACTAACAGGAAGGCCAGCTGGAAAAGGAGAGAAGGAAGTTTAAAGAGACTACTCTCACTCCACTAACCAGCTCTGCACAAGTTGGCTTTGTGTTGCAGACAGGCGGTGACAGCAAAAGGAGCTCCCAAATGTGTTGCACATAGGGATGAGCTTCGTGTTCGAGTCGAACCAATGTTCGACTCGAACATCGGCTGTTCGGTCGTTCGCCGAATTGCGAACGATATGGGCCGTTCGCGCCAAATTCGTGTGGCGCGTCACGGCCCATAATTCACTGCGGCATCGCAATGCATTGCTTGCTGATGATTGGCCAAGCATGCACTATGACCCGCATGCTTGGCCAATCACAGCGCCGCCTGAACAGAGAGCCGTAATTTGGCCAATTATGGCTCAGGGGATTTAGTACACGTCCCACACTATATAAGGCCGCCTGCACGGCGGCCCTGTGTAGTGTGTGTTCCGGCGTTGAAAGAGATAGACAGAGAGAGAGACAGTGTCATTTGATTTGAGTTAGATTAGGCAGAACAGTCAGTCAGTTAGCTGCACTTACAGTGTATTGTGTATATATATGCATCCCAGGTGTTGCATATATATAAATATATACACTGTATTCAGTTTAGCTAGATCCGTTCCTGTTATCTTCTACACTATTTACATTTAGTGCAGTGCGTCCTGCTCACAGTGTTCAGCTAGATCCGTTCCTGTTATCTTCCTACTGACAGGCAGGCTTGTCTTGTTACAGTATTAACAGCTACCTAAAGAAAATTGCTGGTGTTCTTTTGATCCTATTAGTACCACGGTCAGGCAGCTAGACTATTTACATTTAGTACAGTACGTCCTGCTCACAGTGTTCAGCTAGATCCGTTCCTGTTATCTTCCTACTGACAGGCAGGCTTGTCTTGTTACAGTATTAACAGCTACCTAAAGAAAATTACTGGTGTTCTTTTGATCCTATTAGTACCACGGTCAGGCAGCTAGACTATTTACATTTAGTACAGTGCGTCCTGCTCACAGTGTTCAGCTAGATCCGTTCCTGTTATCTTCCTACTGACAGGCAGGCTTGTCTTGTTACAGTATTAACAGCTACCTAAAGAAAATTGCTGGTGTTCTTTTGATCCTATTAGTACCACGGTCAGGCAGCTAGACTATTTACATTTAGTACAGTACGTCCTGCTCACAGTGTTCAGCTAGATCCGTTCCTGTTATCTTCCTACTGACAGGCAGGCTTGTCTTGTTACAGTATTAACAGCTACCTAAAGAAAATTACTGGTGTTCTTTTGATCCTATTAGTACCACGGTCAGGCAGCTAGACTATTTACATTTAGTACAGTGCGTCCTGCTCACAGTGTTCAGCTAGATCCGTTCCTGTTATCTTTCTACTGACAGGCAGGCTTGTCTTGTTACAGTATTAACAGCTACCTAAAGAAAATTGCTGGTGTTCTTTTGATCCTATTAGTACCACGGTCAGGCAGCTAGACTATTTAGATTTAGTACAGTACGTCCTGCTCACAGTGTTCAGCTAGATCCGTTCCTGTTATCTTCCTACTGACAGGCAGGCTTGTCTTGTTACAGTATTAACAGCTACCTAAAGAAAATTACTGGTGTTCTTTTGATCCTATTAGTACCACGGTCAGGCAGCTAGACTATTTACATTTAGTACAGTGCGTCCTGCTCACAGTGTTCAGCTAGATCCGTTCCTGTTATCTTCCTACTGACAGGCAGGCTTGTCTTGTTACAGTATTAACAGCTACCTAAAGAAAATTACTGGTGTTCTTTTGATCCTATTAGTACCACGGTCAGGCAGCTAGACTATTTACATTTAGTACAGTGCGTCCTGCTCACAGTGTTCAGCTAGATCCGTTCCTGTTATCTTCCTACTGACAGGCAGGCTTGTCTTGTTACAGTATTAACAGCTACCTAAAGAAAATTGCTGGTGTTCTTTTGATCCTATTAGTACCACGGTCAGGCAGCTAGACTATTTACATTTAGTACAGTACGTCCTGCTCACAGTGTTCAGCTAGATCCGTTCCTGTTATCTTCCTACTGACAGGCAGGCTTGTCTTGTTACAGTATATAAAGCTACCTGAAGAAAATTACTGGTGTTCTTTTGATCCTATTAGTACCACGGTCAGGCAGCTAGACTATTTACAGTTAGTGCAGTGCGTCCTGCTCACAGTGTTCAGCTAAACCTACAAGTTAGTGGGGTGAGTCCACCTCACAGTGTTCAGCTAAAGCTACCTGTAGAAGGTTGGTGGTGTTCTCATACTACAGGCAAGCAGTTGATTTTGCTAGCTGCAGTATCAGTATATATATATATATATATATATATATATATATATATATATATATATATATATATATATATATATATATCCCAGCTTAGTGCAGCTACAGGCCATTAGTATGTCTGGAAGGCCAAGAAGGAGAGGCAGACAGTCACAAGCCAATAAGAGAGGGCAAGCAGGCTCTGTGTCTAGTGCTGGTCGTGGAGACGGTGCATCCTCATCAGCACGTGGCCATGGGACACGCTTGGCCTTTTTTCGGCAGCTGGCCGTGTTGAGCCGCAACATGCGGAAGACTTGGTCGAGTGGATGACCAAGCCGTCCTCATCCTCCTCATCCTCTCTCACCCATGCCCAGGGTGCTTTGTCTGGCAAAGCAGCGGCCTCTTCCCTCGGCTCAATGTCATCAGTGACTCCTTCCCTAGCTCCACCATGTCCTCCTGAGGAGTCCCTCGAACTGTTTGACCACAGTGTTGGGTACATGCTCCAGGAGGATGCCCAGCGTTTGGAAGGCTCTGATGATGATACTGAGCTCGATGAAGGCAGTAACATGAGCACGGACAGAGGGGGTGCCCAAGAAGGACAGCAATCTGGCAGTCATGCTCCCCCTGCTGCAGCATACTGCCAGGTTTGCTCCAGTGATGAGGAGGGAGGGGATGATGAGGTCACTGACTCAACGTGGGTGCCTGATAGGAGAGAGGAGGAGGAGGCGGCACATCACCAACGAGGCAGGGTGCCCTCTAGGGGCCAGCCTAAGGGCAGCACATTGACTGCATCACACCCCAAAGCTCCACATGTGCAGGGCGCTGCAGTCTTTGTGCGTTATTCAAAAAGTTCTTTGGTGTGGGCCTTTTTTGAGACGAGTGCATCAGATTGCACCGCTGCTATTTGCAACATATGTCTCAAGCGTATCTCACGTGGCCAAAACATCTCCCGCTTGGGTACCACATGCTTGACCAGACATATGTTGACCTGCCATGCAGTTCGTTGGCAAGCGTATCTAAAAGACCCACACCAAAGAACAAAGAGGATCTCTCCTTGCTCCTCATCAGCTGAGATTTCCAACCCCACTAGACCTCCAGTCCTCTCTGAGACCTGCAGTGAGAGGAATGAAGGTGTAGAATTAGGTGTGTCACAGCCAAGTACTTGTACACCGACGTCAGATTGTACCAGGCAAATTTCCCTGCCCCAGCTGCTGCACCGCCGAAAGAAGTTTGCTCCCAGCCATCCACATGCCCAGCGGTTGAATGCTAGCTTGGCAAAATTGCTAGCACTTCAACTGCTGCCTTTTCAGTTGGTAGACTCTGCCCCTTCCGTGAGTTTGTGGAATGTGCGGCTCCTCAGTGGCAGGTACCCAAACGCCACTTTTTCTCACGGAAGGCGATTCCGGCTCTCTACCGGCATGTGGAATGCAATGTCCATGCCTCGCTGGACAGGGCGGTCAGCGGTAAGGTGCATATTACCGCTGACTCATGGTCCAGCAGGCATGGACAGGGACGTTACCTAAGTTTCACGGCGCATTGGGTGACTCTGCTGGCAGCTGGGAAGGATGCAGGACAAGGTGCAGTAGTGTTGGAGGTTGTTCCGCCACCACGCCTCCAAAATGCTAATGATTGTGACACACCTCTCTCCTCCACCCCCTCCTCTTCTTCTTCCTCCATGGCCTCTTCCTCGGAACCAGCGGTGCTCCGTAGTCGTTCAAGGGGCTACGCAAGTACGCAGGCCAAAAGATGCCATGCGGTGCTTGAGCTGGTGTGCTTGGGGGACAGGAGCCACACCGGGGCAGAGGTTCTGTCAGCTCTGCAGGGGCAGGTTCAGAGGTGGTTGATGCCACGCCAACTTAAGGCAGGAATGGTGGTTTGCGACAATGGCACCAACCTCCTCTCTGCCCTCCGACAGGGACAAATGACCCATGTGCCCTGTTTGGCTCACGTCCTTAACTTGGTGGTGCAGCGGTTCTTGGGCAGGTACCCGGGCTTACAGGATGTCCTGAGGCAGGCCAGGAAAGTCTGTGTGCATTTCCGCTGGTCATATAATGCCAGTGCTCGGCTGACGGACCTCCAAAAAGGAGTTTAAGCTGCCCAAGACCCGCCTAATCTGTGACATGCCCACCAGGTGGAACTCAACGTTGGCCATGCTGCAGCGGCTGCACACGCAGCAGAGGGCCATCAACGAGTACCTGTGCGACTATGGCACCAGGACAGGGTCAGGGGAGCTTGGTTTTTTTTCCCCACACCAGTGGGCCACGATCAGGGATGCATGCACTGTCCTGTCACCATTCGAGGAGGCCACGAGGATGGTGAGCAGTGACAGTGCATGCATCAGTGACACTGTCCCCCTTGTCCACCTGTTGGAGCACACGCTGCGTGGAATAATGGACAGGGCACTTGAGGCAGAACAGAGGCAGGAAGAGGAGGACTTCCTTAGCTCTCAAGGCCCCCTTTATCCAGACAGTGTTCCTGCGTGCCCGCCGATCACACAGGAAGAGGACGAGGAGGAGGAGGAGGAGGAGGAGGAAGATTGTGTCAGTATGGAGGTGGAGCCTGGCACTCAGCATCAGCAGCAGTCTTTAAGGGATCAGTCCCAAGAAACACATGGACTTGTATGTGGCTGGGAGGAGGTGGCTGCGGACGTTGTCGTCCTTGGTGACCCAGAGGACTCCGGACCGAATGCCTCAGCAAACCTACGCTGCATGGCCTCCCTGATCCTGCAAAGCCTGCGTAAGGATCCTCGTATTCGTGGTATCAAGGAGAAGGACCAATACTGGCTGGCAACCCTCCTTGATCCACGTTACAAGGGTAAGGTTGCGGACCTTATCTTGCCATCGCAGAGGGAGCAGAGGATGAAACATCTTCGGGAGGCCTTGCAGAAAGGTCTGTGCAACGCGTTCCCAGAGACTGGGAGGTTACAAACTCCTGTTTCTGGACAACGTGTTGCTGAGGCTTCGGTCAGTCAAAGAAGGAGCGGTGGAGAAGGTGGCCGTCTGACCGATGCGTTCAGACAATTTTTTGGTCCGCAGCCCCAAGGTATGATCGGTTCCAGCAACCATCGCCAGCGTCTGTTTTACATGGTGCAGGAATACCTAGGGGCAAGATCAGACTTGGACACCTTTCCCACCAAAAATCCTCTGGGTTACTGGGTCTTGAGGATGGATCACTGGCCAGAGCTTGCACAGTATGCAATTGAGCTACTGGCCTGTCCTGCATCCAGCGTTCTTTCGGAACGCACATTCAGTGCTGCTGGAGGCGTGGTAACGGATCACAGGGTGCGTCTGTCCACCGTCTCGGTCGATCGACTGACCTTCATAAAAATGAATCAGTCTTGGATCACCACCAGCTACCAAGCACCTGATGCTGATGTAACCGAATAATTTTTTTTGAAATCTCAGATCCCTTCAAAGACTGCCTATGCTGATGCTGAGTGACTATCCCTGAGTAATTATCCTCTTCCCCCTCAATCATCACGCTGATAGCTTGTAAGAACATTTTTGGTTCTGGGCGCCACCACCAGTGCCTAAGGCACAATTTTTCAGCCCCTGTTTAATAGGGGCGTGTAATTACAATTTTTGATGTAATACTTTGTAGCAGGGCTCGTTCCTGCGTTCCAACTAGAGTGTCTGTGAGGGGTTGCAGTGTTGTGGCACCAGCACCAGTGCCTAAGGCCTAATTTTTCAGCTCCTGTTCAACAGGGGCATGTAATTACAATTCTTGATCTAATATTTCACAGCAGGGCCCTGTGAGGGCTTACAGTGTTGTGGCCACAGCAACACCTAAGGCCCAAATTTCTGCTGAGTATATAGGGCAGGACCCTACTTTCAAACATCTAACTTACAAACGACTCCTACTTGCAAACGGAAGGAGACAACAGGAAGTGAGATGAAATCTACCCCTAGGAAGGGAAATTCTCTCCTGTAAGAGTTAATATGGGAAAAAAAATCTCCTTTCCACTGATGCTTTCCAATCCTTGTTCCACAAAAAAACCCACATTTTCAAAAAACATTTTTTCATTGGGACAAAAAGTGAGGTGAAATCTTCTGAAGAGGAAGAAAGACAGCAAAACAAATGTCACAGGGGTGATAACCCTTCCCTATGTTTTCCTAAAAGCTTAAAAAAGATTTTTTGGCTGGAGCTAAACACGTTAAAAATGTACCCGTTCAAAATTACAAACAGATTCTACTTAACAACAAACCTACAGTCCCTGTCTTGTTTGCACCGCCTGTATACTGCTGTTCAGAGTATATAGGGCCTGGTGGCCCCACACCTTTCCTTATTTTAATTTGGGTGCGGGGTTCCCCTTAATATCCATACAAGACCCAAAGGGCCTGGTAATGGACTGGGGGGTACCCATGCCGTTTGTCTCACCGATTTTCATCCATATTGCCATGACCCGACATTACATTAAACTCGCAAGCAGTTTTAAATGAGATTTTTTACTTTTAAAAATGACATTTGGTGCAGGGACTGTTCTAAACACGGGAAACACGCGTCACTTTACAGGCATACTATAGACACCCCCCAGGTACGATATTTAAAGGAATATTTCACTTTTTTTTTTTTTACTTTAAGCATCATTAAAATCACTGCTCCCGAAAAAACGGCCGTTTTTAAAAGTTTTTTTTGCATTGATACATGTCCCCTGGGGTAGGACCCGGGTCCCGAAACCCTTTTTAGGACAATACCATGCAAATTAGCCTTTAAAATGAGCACTTTTGATTTCGAACGTTCGAGTCCCATAGACGTCAATGGGGTTCTAACGTTCGTGCGAACTTTCGGTCCGTTCGCAGGTTCTGGTGCGAACCGAACCGGGGGGTGTTCGGCTCATCCCTATTTGCACACTAATGCTGCCTGTCCTGGATTAGTGTCATACGTTTCCATGTGACGGACAGGTCAGCTGCCAGTACCCTAATAATCGATAATGTTGTGCAGCCAGGTCATTCGTCCATTAAAATGCATGACGCTGTGCAGACTGAGTAGTCCAAAACCGTGACCATCTTATGCTTTTAGATGGCTTTTTCTAAACTACAGTGTCCCACTGGGCAGCAGGAGGAGTCAGTGAGGGAGCTTCAAGGGACTTGCCCCAGAAAGTTCACGGTTTTGGTGCCAAGGGAATCGCTAGAACAAGACTGTTCTCTGTATCCAGAGGGAGAAGATGGAGAACTTAGGGTAATGCAGGTCCTTGGAGCAGGAAGCCAAAGGTTCCACCTGTTGTGGTCTACCAGTTGGCCACAGAGAGATCTACGCTTTCTTCACTTCTGCACCACAGCAGCGGAACTCTTGGAAAAGCTGACACAGGACTAGAGGGGCCCTTTCTACCACACAAACCATTACTACAGTTGGAAACTGGTGACTGGGTCACTAATCCACCCTACTTCTCTATCAGGAACCAAGCTATTTTAAGCAGGGTAGGCAGTATTACACACCCATCCGACTTCAATCTAGTTCTAGAGTGGTACTGTTAGTTGATACTGATCTGTGGCTGTGTTTCTAGTATCACCAGCACTACCTTTGATCCTGCCCTATTCCACAGAATGTACAGAATTGCATCCTAGTGTCCATCGTCTTACTGTTTGCAGAACTGACAAGGATGCATGAAGGTAAAAAATCATCACATTTTATATAGCCACTTTAAGCCTTATGCCGCGTACACACGAGCGGACTTTACGGCGGACTTTGCCCGGCGGACTGGATTTCGTCGGACAATTCGATGTGTGTGGGCTCCAGCGGACTTTGTTTTCTCAAAAGTTGGATGGACTTAGATTTGAAACTTGTTTAAAATTTATCCGTTGAAATCGAGTCCGGTCGAAAAGTCCGCCGTCTGTATGCTAGTTCGACGGACTAAAAAGCCACGCTAGGGCAGCTATTGGCTACTGGCTATGAACTTCCTTGTTTTAGTCCGGTCGTACGTCATCACGTACGAATTCGACGGACTTTGGTGGATTGTGTGTAGGCAAGTCCGTTCATTCAGAAAGTCCGTCGTAAAGTACGTCGAAAAATCCGCCGGGCAAAGTCCGCCGTAAAGTCCGCTCGTGTGTACGCGGCATTAGGATAGAATAAGACTTAGACATCCACATCTAAGAGATGACAATAGATAAATTGTCAGTAAAATATTTTGCCTGCCATTTCAGTTCTCACCCATTTAGATCAATTGCACATCAGCAACATTTAACTAGTTCCCGCCTGGCCTATGGTACAATGACGGCAAGCCAGGACCTCTTTTGTTCTGGGAGGACGTCATATGACATCTTCCCATTTTTGAGGCGTAGCACGCGATCCTTTGGACACAGCGCATCACCGATCACGGCAAAGAGCCAATGATTTAGGCTGTTTACCATGTGATCCGCTGTGTCCAATCACAGCTGATCACATGTAAACAAATGTCAGTTATCGCCATTTCCTTTCCTCAGCTCTGTCACTGTCTGAGGAAAGGGAAGTCAATAAGCAACTTTTCTGTGACAGGGGACATTTACACTGATAAGGTGGCATTTATGGGCCCTGATATGCTGCACATTATCAGTGCAGACTGTCAGTGTCCATCAGGGCAGCCTCAGACAATCCACAGGCAGTCAGTTTAATGGGACATCGCATTGGGGAGAAGGACATACCTGCCAGCCAGCTCACTCCACCTCTGATCCGTGCTCCGGGCATCTCAGCGCTGCCGCTCCCACTCCGAACCCATTACCCAGCTCCACCTGCAGCCACGACCTTCTCCAGCCCGTACAGACTACATTGGGGCGGGGTCTGAGAATCAGTGCTGCTTCCAGCCCCGCCCCCTCCCCTGCTCTCTGTGCTCCACACAGTGGCATAATGGGGCAGCCCCCAATGTGCAGGCAGAGTAGACTCCAGGAGCAGCTGTTTTGAGCCCCAAAACAATGACTTGGCCCAGGGCAACTGCCCCATTTGCCCATGTTAAAGACTGCCCTGCTGAGCCCCAGTCCGATAGTGGCAGGAGACAATTCGTCATCCAATGTGTCAATAATAGGCCGCCGGCAGCACTCTACTGCACCCCATTTAAAGCTTGAGACATTGCTTAGACCAGTGTTTCTCAACTCCAGTCCTCAAGGCACCCCAACAGGTCATGTTTTCAGGATTTCCCTCAGATGAAACGGCTGTGGTAATTACTGAGGCAATGAAACTAATCAACTCACCTGTGGAAAATAATGGTAAGCCTGAAAACATGACCTGTTGGGGCGCCTTGAGGACTGGAGTTGAGAAACACTGGCTTAGACACTTATATCCAGGTTTGGGAGCACTTACCGTATATACTCGAGTATAAGTCGATCTGGGTATAAGTCGAGGCCCCTAATTTACCACAAAAAACTGGGAAAAACTTATTGACCCGAGTATAAGACGAGGGTGAGAAATGCAGAGGGTCAACAATGCCCATCTGCAGCTGCATGCCTCCCTGTGTCCTGTGCAGCCTCCCTGTGTTCTGTACAGCCTACCTGTATCCTGTGCATGTGTCCTGTGTCCTGTACATGTGTCCTGTGCATGTGTCCTGTACATGTGTCTGTGTCCCTGTGTCCTGTACATGTGTCCCTGTGTATGTGTTCTGTGTGCATGTGCAGCCTACCTGTGTCCTGTGCAGCCTCCCTGTGGCGATCTCCATCCTCTGATCAGCGAGTGATAATACACTTCGACGGCCATTCCACTGTTCAAAAGCCGCGACTACTCCTCCTCGTCTGCGATAGGCAGAACACTCAGCAGTCAGCCTATCACGGACATTCTCTCATTTCACGGACGAGGATGAGAGAATGTCCGTTATAGTCTGTACACTGACAGCTGTTCAGCCTATCACAGACAAGCAGGGAGCATGGCTTTTGAAAGCTGGAATAGCCTCCGAAGGAATTATCACACGCTGGCCGCCGTCTGCCTGCATGACACGCTGATCATGCAGTCAGACGGCAGTGACTCGAGTATAAGTCGAGGGGGGCACTTTCAGCCCAAAAAAAGGGCTGAAAACTTATACTCGAGTATATACGGTATGTTTGAAAGCTACAATGCCAAATTTGGGCACCAACGCACTGGCCAGTGGGGGTGGGTTGGCCAGGGAGTTTTGGACCACTTTTTTTTTTTCCATTGCCCCTTAGGACCCCCTCAGTATAGGGATTAGGGTTAAAGTCATTGGTTGGTTTGTTATTTTGTAACGGTTTCTATATACTTGGTAAAGTGTTTATTACTGCTTTTTCATTTTTTAGTTATTCTACTTTGTGTTGCACAAATAAAAATGTTCCCTTCAGCTTTGATGTGTCAGAGGGTGTGGCCGGGAAAGTCGTTTGACATCAGGAGTCAGGAGGCCCAAACATCAGCAGCTCATTCAGAGGTAGGTGCTACACATGAAAAATTGCAACTACCTCTATTTTCTTCTCCAGGGTGTTTTTACTTCAAAAAATATACAATGTTTTGGGAGTTTTAAGTAATTTTCAGGCCCAAAATAATTTTAAAAGGATAAGTTCACTTTTGGGAACATGTTACATGTAACATAGATGGTTGGATGTTGTAGTACTGTGTCTCCCATCGCACTGATCCCAGCCGGGTCAGGGGACTTCCGCAATAGCCGCACCGGGCCCAGGCACGAACTCCAACAGTGGGCCGATAACATCCAGGACACAGCATGCACAGCTTTCCCACCCCAGCGATCACTCCCAGGGCCAGTCCTCCGGTTACCTCCAAGCGGATGCTGGTATCCACCAACACCCGATCCTGCATTTCAGTGGGTTGCTGCATGACTGTTGCACTCTGAATACAGTCAGCCATCTTCCTCCGCCTCGTGGTTTTGGGAGTTGCACGCTGAAAGTTTTTAACGTCTCCTCCGGGGCGTGACTCCACCCCCAACAGCGTGCGAGGAACTGTAGCACTACATTTTTCCTGTGCTCCCCAGGGACACCTGGCGGCAGGCACTGTAGAATTGCAGGCTAACTGGCAGTAGTCACCAATTTCACAGTAAAAATGTCTCCTTGTGATGTCCCAACTGTAAGGGACCAACTTGTTCGCAGTCCCCAGCCACACCACCCCCTGTGTCCGTGTTTCCAAGGGCAACTGCGACATCCACAAGCCCCATCCGTATTCTTACTGTGATAGCAGGATATAAAAGTTAAAGAAAAACAGTGGATAGTGTCCACGCTGTACCCGCGCCAGACACATTTGTAATTCAAAAGGGCACGATGCCACTGTGGTTGCCACGTATGACAGCACAATAATTACAGTCACTGAATTGCAGGATTTGTTACTTTTGTAAGAACAAGTCCGGTTTGGTTGTCCTGAGCAACAACCTGTAACAAATCATTTTTAGAGCAAACACATAGCTCCTTTTCTCTCAGCACATTCCAGCAATCAACCGTTGCTAGGGCGATGCCCAGCGGGTTAGCTGTGAAGGCAGATCTCGGCAGGCCCTCCAAAATGTAGCGGTACCCCCATGGGGGCTGTTGATGTGGTTGTAACAATCCGCAAATCACCCTGCTGCCATCCCCTTTTCAGTCACCCAGACAAACAGTCAATTACTCCTTTTTTTCTTTGCTTTTATTTGTGGGATGAAACTTAGAGAGATATCAGGGATGTATGAGATGCCCATGAAGAGTTCAGAAGGATAGGTTTTCATCCATGGCCTTGGCCTTAATGATGGATTTCCCCTATCCAGTCCTTACTGCAGATTATTGCCTCCAGTTAACAAGACTAATCACTCTGAATAATTCCCCCTGTGTTGGTTCTCACTGCAGACTATTGCTTGTTCTGTTATCAATCTGGCTGAAGAGTTACTACTCTGAATAGTTCCTCTGCCCGACTTGATATGCTTCCTTTGGGGTATTCATTCTTTAAGGTCAAATACCTGCACCGCCTTCTTAATGACCCGCATACTAACACCCTGCAGTCTTTGGAGGTTATGGAAACGTGAACTGAACACATAATAGACGACAGGCTATTGCTCCAGCCCGTCCATTGTTGTCCGTACTGTGTTCCCCAGCCGCACAGTTTGATACGCTACTCTCTCCAGCACTTCTACTTCTTCAATGTTACACTGACCTTCCCCTTGTATCAAAGTCCTGTGTTCCCCGGTCACAGAAATCCGATAGCTGGTCTACTTCCGCCGCTTTACTCCTACTTCCTCTACTTGATCCTCTTTACAGTCAAGCACTGTGTTCCCCGGCCACAGAAACCTGATGCACTCCATGGAGATGAAGATCCCCAATTTTAGCTCCTTCCCCTGAGCCTCCTCCGCGCACACGGCACATCCCCGCATGGGGATGCCCGTTATAGCACCTCAGCACACAATGCTGCCTTTCCTGTGCTCCACGACTCCCTGGAAGCATGTGACCCCAGCTTATATAGGAGGCCTGCCCCCTGCCAATGCAAATTAATGATTGGTCAGAGCCCCCCCCCCCCCCCCATATGAGCTGCCTGCCACTCTCAAGTCCAACCTCCCTTCCAGAACAATTCCACTGAAAACAGGAGAGGATCTCTGAGCCAGAGTGTAGGTGGCCACACCACCCACTATACTAACACTCCCATTCTCAAAACAACCAGGCCTGGAATGGAAGCAAAGGCCTGGCTAAATTTACCTACTACTAGTCCTGCAACTAGAAAAACACCAACCCAGCATCTACCTAAAAGTAGAGGACGCTACATCAAAAATTACGAATGTTCATTAGGAATTTGGATCCGAAATTAGTAAATGAAATTTCGTACAGAATTCGGAAGCATAGCAATTCGTATTTTGGATCCTCCCGAATGTACGAATTTACAGAAATTCGTACAAATTTTCGATTCGTACGAAAGTAATCGCACATGTCTATTTCTCAATGAACTAGTAGTTCTTTGATTCTTCCTGTCAGTGTATCTGCTTGCCCATATGAGATGTATTTAATTTTTAATTTTTGCCATCTGTGTCCCATTGAGAAGTTTTCTCTTAACCTCCTGTCCCATAGCCAAAACATGAAGTGAAGGACACCCCTGGTTGTCACCAGATCAAGTGTCCCCATTGGAAGATTTCCCTTCTGTTCCTGTTCTGGTGTCAACCCTAAATTTGGGATTTTCTTTTATTTTCACTGATAATAATAAACAGAACAAATAGGGTTAATCACACTAATGGGGACACAGACAGCAATAAAAACTGGCCGGTGTTCTACTCTGTCTTCCACTCTATACAAAACAAAAAAAAAGTTTGCCTTTAGTTACACCTTAATTCTTAGGTCGCTTCTCTGCTTTTTGGCTAAGATCAAGTGTAGTATCTGTTCTTATCAGTTGCCAGAGGAGGCGCTATGCTACTGCCAAATGGGGAGGGCAGATGCAAATCCGATGGTGTAATTGTACCTGGACGGTCTGTTTCAGTAGAGGCCACATCTGCGCTCTTTGGTCATAGAGGCTGGTTGTGTCTGAGCAGGCCAGAAGGGTGTTCCTGGTGAGGATGGCTGCTGCATTTGGTCTGGCCAAAGGGCTGAGTTTTCCCAGACCTGGCTAGGATTGGTGTGGCCGCTGTTCCTGGCAGCGTCTGGTGCAGGAGCTGGCGTCACCCTGAAGAGGGATCGGGGTGTTGCTATGCAAATCCACCGGGTTGATGGGGGCCTGGAAGGGCTAGTACCGGTGGAGGCTGCTTTATAGTTGGTGGCTCTCCCGGAGAAAACCTGGAAGGGGTTCCCTATCTGGCATGAATGGAGGGCCACACTGGTCCAGCTGAGGGTTGGACCTGAAAAGAAGCCCATGGTGTATGTGCCCCTGGAGTGGCAGTCCAGATGTGCTGTAAAAATCACTGTGAGTGAGGGTCACTTTGATTTATGGCACCACGGTCACTGCACCATATCACACTTTTTTTTTTTCCACCAGCCTCCTGGGCCGGGCCTTTTGGCTGGGACTGGAGGAATTTTTGATTCCTGACCAGAGGGCCTTGTCATTGCTTCACACAATGGCCACTTTTCACTCTCCAGTTCCTTCTTCCCCACTTTCTTTTTATTTAAATCCATGTTTGTCACTTTTTGTAATTTTTGTTTGTACACAGGTTTTGCATGTGTGTAAGTCCTTGGGCCTGCCCTTGGAAGTCTTGGAAGGGGGTGGACATGGCCTTCTGGCTTGGTTCACCCTCTATCATGGGGTCTCCCTTCGGAGGAGCCCCACCAAGTACTTGGGTGGGTCTGTTTCGGCAGACCCTCCAGAGAAAGGGGTCTGTCTGATTTTGGCCAGATGGACCAAGTGTAAAGTACCTCAGTCCCCCTCTGGAGCCTAATGCCCCGGGGGATCAGGGCAAGGCCCTCTGATTTTAGAGGGCTTGTGTACACCCGTTGCACGTTTTTGTGTTTCACTCTTTATGTGTGTGCACGTTTTTTTGGCACTGGGTGAAGTTTTTGAGTGTGTTTCACAAGCCATGGGCTTTCAAAAAATACACTATAATTGTTAGGATATAGGTTAGGCAAGTACACTTTAACCACTTACGGACCGCCGCACGCTGATATACGTCCTAACTTTGAGGAGGAATATAGTTGTTATGGCAGCAGCTAGCTGCCATAACCCCAGTATCCTCTTCTTTGGCCGGCAGTCCGCTTTCAGATAAAGATAGTTTCTGCGGCAGATTCGCCGCAAGATCACTTTTATCGGTGGCGGGAGAGGGCCCCCCTCCCGCCGCGCTCCGGTGCCCTCCGCCGCTTACCGGAGCCTTCGACAGCGGCAGAGTTGTGGATGTTCCTTGCCATGGAGACGAGTGAGGGGAGTATGGCCCCCACCCATCTCCATACCATTGCGGAAGCGATGTCAAAATGACAATTTTTATTTATTTTTTTATTGCATTTTAGTGTAAATATGAGATCTGGGGTCTTTTTGACCCCAGATCTCATATTTAAGAGGTCCTGTCATGCTTTTTTTTCTATTACAAGCGATGTTTACATTCCTTGGAATAGGAATAAAAGTGACAGAATTTTAATTTTTGTAAAAACTGTGTAAAAATAAAAGGTAAAATAAAAAAAATAAAAAAATTTGTTTCTGAACTCACCCCGTACCGCCGAGCTCGCGTGCAGAAGTGAACACATACATGAGTAGCGCCGGCATATGAAAATGGTGTTCAAACCACAAATGTCGCCGCGATCGGTATAGCGAGAGCAATAATTCTCACCCTAGACCTCCTCTGTAACTCAAAACATGCAACCTGTAGATTTTTTTAAACGGCGCCTATGGAGATTTTTAAGGGTAAAAGTTTGTCGCCATTCCACGAGCGGGCGCAATTTTGGAGCGCGACATGTTGGGTATCAATTTACTCAGCGTAACATTATCTTTCACAATATAAAAAAAAATTGGGCTAACTTTACTGTTGTGTTATTTGTTTAATTCAAAAAAGTGTATTTTTTTCCAAAAAAAGTGTGCTTGGAAGACCACTGCGCAAATACAGTGTGACAGAAAGTATTGCAATGACCGCCATTTTATTGTCTAGGGGTCTTCGAAAGAAAAAATGTATAATGTTTGGGGAATCTAAGTAATTTTCTATAAAAAAAAAACAGTTTTTAACTTGTAAACAATAAATCTCAAAAAGAGGCTGGGTCCTTAAGTGAACCTAGGCTTAGCCCATGCTTGTGTTTAAAATGATATAATATAGTGTGTATATATAGTATTTTTTTTTCTTTAAATAAAAAAAAAAAAAACATATATAAAAACCGTAGAAGATCTTTATTTCACTTTGTGTAGATAGATCTATATAAAGAAACATACAAAATGAAATGAAGATCTTCTACTGTCTTGTGTATCCAGCTCCTGTCGCTCGCGCACAGATCTGCAGTCATTGCACTATAGCTCAGCCAGTCAGACAGCTCCTGCCGCTCTGGCTGACAGCTGGCCCCGCCCCTCGGCCGGCACACGTGTTTCTCTCGCGCTGTGTTTACATTCTCCAGCTGGCCACGTTGTTCTGACTTCCTCTTCTGCTATTGGCTGGCGCTACCGGCGAGCCCTACCACGGGGGCGTGTCTACTCGAACCTTCGCAGAATCCAGCGGGAAATTTGAACTGCTGACGGCTGGCAGAAAAGAGCGGGTTCACCGCCCGTCACTGGCACAATATTGCGCGCCCAACACTAACAAAGAGAGGAGAGCCGCGGTCAGCTGAATGATAATACCCGCCCCCCCTCCGCCACTTCCTATAATAATGTGATCAATGCTGGATCTTTATTATATTGGAGGGAAGGAGGGTGACCTCTACAGAGCACACAAGGCTAGAGCTCCATCATAGAGGGGGGAGGGCAGACATTGTGTGCTCACTACATGCCACATCATACATACACATGATTTACCCTGACACCCTGCAATGGGCCGATCATACATGTCTATTCCTGATCATATATTATTGATCACTTAAACTTTAAAGGATGACTTCATGCAGAGATCACCCAGTGGCAGGATTGCAATTTGAAATCTTTACTACCAGCAATATACTTCTTCCTATGGGGCCTGGTATAGTAGAAGTGTTAGCCCCCCAATACAGGGGGAGGGGGGGGGGGGGGTCGTTCTCTCTCTGCTATATTTACACTATTATTTAAAAATGTCAGTGCAGCCGGAGGAATAAATGCCCAAGTCTGATGTATGGAGGGGATCCCCCCCCTATAATGGGAAATTACATATCAAACAAAAGGTCAGTTATCGGGGTATGTGAGGCCAGACTATGGCGTCCCCCCATAACACACTGCGGTATAACAGTGTACAGTATGGATACTTACCAGTAGTATAACATGGTACAGTTTGTTTTATCATAGTATAACATTGCATGGTCAGTCATTTCATAATACAGTATAACATTGCATGGTTCAGATGGTCATATTATAGTATAACATTGTATGGTTCGTTCGGTCGGTAGTATCATAGTATAACATTGCACGGTCGGTAGTATCATAGTATAACATTGCACGGTCGGTCGTATCATAGTATAACATTGGTCGGTCGTATCATAGTATAACATTGGTCGGTCGGTAGTATCATAGTATAACATTGGTCGGTCGGTAGTATCATAGTATAACATTGGTCGGTCGTATCATAGTATAACGTCGGTCGGTAGTATCATAGTATAACATTGTTCGGTCGGTAGTATCATAGTATAACATTGTTCGGTCGGTCGTATCATAGTATAACGTCGGTCGGTAGTATCATAGTATAACATTGCACGGTTCAGTCGGTCGTTAGTATCATAGTATAACATTGCACGGTTTGGTCGGTAGTATGATAGTATAAAATAGTTTGGTCGGTCGTATCATAGTATAACATTGGTCGGTCGTATCATAGTATAACATTGCACGGTTCGGTCGGTTGTTAGTATCATAGTATAACATTGCACGGTTTGGTCGGTAGTATCATAGTATAAAATTGTTCGTTCGGTAGTATCATAGTATAACATTGGTCGGTCGGTAGTATCATAGTATAACATTGCACGGTTTGGTCGGTAGTATCATAGTATAACATTGGTCGGTCGGTAGTATCATAGTATAACATTGGTCGGTAGTATCATAGTATAACATTGCACGGTTCGGTCGGTTGTTAGTATCATAGTATAACATTGCACGGTTTGGTCGGTAGTATGATAGTATAAAATTGTTCGTTCGGTAGTATCATAGTATAACATTGGTCGGTCGGTAGTATCATAGTATAACATTGGTCGGTCGGTAGTATCATAGTATAACATTGGTCGGTCGATAGTATAACATTGGTCGGTCGGTAGTATCATAGTATAACATTGGTCGGTCGGTAGTATCATAGTATAACATTGTTTGGTCGGTCGGTAGTATCATAGTATAACATTGTTCGGTCGGTCGGTAGTATCATAGTATAACATTGTTCGGTCGGTCGGTAGTATCATAGTATAACATTGTTCGGTCGGTCGGTAGTATCATAGTATAACATTGTTCGGTCGGTCGGTAGTATCATAGTATAACATTGTTTGGTCGGTCGGTAGTATCATAGTATAACATTGTTCGGTCGGTAGTATCATAGTATAACATTGTTCGGTCGGTCGGTAGTATCATAGTATAACATTGTTCGGTCGGTAGTATCATAGTATAACATTGATCGGTTGGTCGGTAGTATCATAGTATAACATTGATCGGTTGGTCGGTAGTATCATAGTATAACGTTGGTCGGTAGTATCATAGTATAACATTGTTCATTCGGTCGGTTAGTATTATCATAGTATAACATTGTTCGGTCGGTCAGTCATATTGTAGTATAACATTGCACGGTTCGGGTGATTGTACTGCAGATGAAACCAGCATGATCTCTGAGATAAAATCAGTGGAGAGCTGGGATGAGGATTTGTATCACACATGTAAATGATGTCTGGAAAATGTGGATTTACATTACAATCCTTTGTAGCTAATCATGGCTGCCACCTTCCCCTCCCTGTACACAGTGACCCCCATCACCGCCTCACTTCCTGCACATGACTTCATCCCTGCAGATCAGAATCCTCACAATGTAGACAGATTTTTATTGATGATCAGGTGAGCCTTCCTCATTGTTGGCCGCACATCTATCGATATGATTGTGAACTGATCTGTTTGGTGACACTATGATCAGTTTCAGCTCTGCGAAGTTAATCAGCCATGATAATGAATCATCAATGTTTTCAGTTGATCACAAAGTGTGCTTTAATCGATGGTGAATTGCCTGTACCTGATCGATCATACATTGCTCTGTGTATGGACCTCATTAGGTGTACCCCTGCCCCCCCAGGAGGTGTATATCCCCCTATAGATGTACCCCTGCCCCCCAGGAGGTGTATACCTCTCTATATCCCCCTATAGATGTACCCCAAGAGGTGTATACCTCTCTATGTCCCCCTATAGATGTACCCCAGCCCCCCAGGAGGTGTATACCTCTCTATATCCCCCTATAGATGTACCCCAGCCCCCTAAGAGGTGTATACTTCTCTATATCCCCCTATAGATGTACCCCAGGAGGTGTATACCTCTCTATGTCCCCCTATAGGGACTGTACACCCTTCTGTACCCCCTATATACAGAGAGCAGTGCCTCCCCTCCCCCAGCCTCTCACACCTGGGTGTCCCTGTCCAGGAATACAGTAAGGTGACAAGCCTCCCCTCCCCTCCCCCAGCCTTGTCTAGTAGCCAGTGGGGGCAACCTGCAGACTGGCTGGGGGCGGGGCGCATGCGCAGTCCCTCCTCCCGGTATATAGAGGCTTGGCGCCAGCTGATCAGCTGTAATCCGGTGAGCGGAGGTCGCTGTGTGTGTTTTGTGATCGGTAAGTGCGGGGCTGGCGGGACATTCCCTCCATTCAATCCTCTCCTTGTCCCCTTCTATCCCCCCACACCCGGAAGACACGTCTGAGGCTGCGGGCGGCTCGTATTTGAGCGGGACCGGGGATCCCGCGTCTTGTGTCCGGACACCGAGTGTGTGAAGACCCGGGGGGCGGGAAGGATGGGGGACATTGAGGACTCATCACACTGGCTGCATGCTTATTGATCGGTGTGGGGGGACAGATCCGATGGGGGGGATTTGATCCTGACTCCAGATTTCTTATTGATTAACATAGAATGGGGGGGGGGGGTATAGTGTCCAGCAGTGAAGGGGTTAACACATTCAGCTAACAGCTGCCCCCCCCCGTATGGCGGTATATTGGGGGGGGGGGGTCCTGGCTGTAGACTTCTTATTGGGGGGGTATATTATGCCCCCCAGCAATGAAGGGGTTAATAAAGGCCTGTGTAGGTCTCGATTGATGGGCAGCTCCTTGTATTGGCGGCAATGCAGGGGTTAATGGATCACCACCCCCCCGAATAGTGCAATGAGGGGGTACAGGGGGGTAGGATGAGTGTGAGGAATATATATGGGGGTGCAATGAATGGTCAGGACAGTAAAGGGGGTGCAGGGGATGATGGGGGGTGTAATGTAAAGTGCTGGCAGTGAAGGGGTTAATGGTGCAGGAGGTGATTGGGTGGGTGGGGGGGTGATGTTGGGGTTCATGTTATTGGGGTGGATGGTGAAGGGGGTCATTGTATGGGGGGTGGTGGTGATTTTTTTTTTGGGTGGTATTCTGTGGTGGGAGGTGATCGGTGTCCCCCCAGTACAAACAGTGGGGGATGGGGTGGCGGGTAATCTCCATCTGGCGGATCCGGGTGTCTCCCGCCCCCTCAGCCCGGTATTGGAGGGAAGGCGGAGGGCGCCGATAAATTGGCGCGGAAGAAGCCCGCTCTGCCCGGGGCCCCTGTGTGTGTCCTCTCCGGGGCCCAGCCGGTGTGTCCTCCTCACTGATTGGCGGGAGAGTGCGGGCCCGGGGTCCCAGGAGACCGGATACCCATCCCCCACCCCGCACCCCAAAACCATTCTCCATCTTCCCTGACACCTCACATCTCTGTCATCAACCGATTACCGGACCGATCACCGATCAATGTACCGGGACATTAACCCCTCATCTGCTGACACTTCTCAATCTCCTCACATCATTGTAATACCAGCTGGATGGACATAGATGGGGGTGTTCTGTATGTATGTGTGTGTGTGTATATATATATATATATATATACACACACACACACATACACACAGAGTTGTCCTGTACAGGATGGGGCTCATTCACATGTGGGGCCACCACTCCTCTGAAAAGCAATCCACACGCTGATCACTTCTCAGTGGTGTTTAGCAGGTAGTGAGGAGATTTGTCACCACCTGATTGAACCCTTTAGATGTCACAATCCTGATCATCGCACACAACGGCCAGGCAGTCCCATAGATCTGCATTAGTTGTGTGGTGACACCTCCCATGGCCGCCATGTGTACCGCCTTGTATGTAGGGCCGCAGTCACACGGCTGCACTGCATGTTGGGCGCAGTGCGATTAGATGCTTATTTTACGCGGTTTTAGGCGTGTTCCCATCGGCTTCTATTAGAACATGCGTTTTTCTGAAGGCGCATCCAAGACTGATGTGCGTTCTAATAGAAGTCAATGGGAACACACCTAAAAACATATAAAATAAGCATCTAATCACACCCAACATGCACCACACTGATGTATACCCGGTCTTACAGTTCAGGAGGAGGGGTGGCATCCTATAGGGACCTGGACCCCAACCAGGGCCATCATTACTGTGGGGCAGCTGCTGTCGGAGCGCCCCCTCCTGTCCCGCTGCCCCTCACCTTCCACTGCCTGGTGTAACTGGCACAGTAATCCCAGTCCAACAAGTGTTTTGTACCTCACCATGGTATACAGCACCGCTATGTTCACTCACTATACACAGATCTGACTGCAGCATAGTGTAACCCCCCCCCCCCGATGTGTAATATAAAAGTATATAAACAATCATGTATAATGTCATCATAAGTAACACTTTGTTTTGTGTTTTGCAGAAAGTTCCTGATTTCTGAATAATGTCCAGAAGAAGGTACGTTGTTGTTCCTCCCATACACATCACATTGTTTTCTAAACATTTTTCAGTGCACTTGTTCCTTTATCTGGTAGAGCCGGGTCAGGGATCTCATGGCTGCCCAGGCACTAGTTTTGGGGGTGATCTCTGGCCCTGGATAGGGGGGTCTCTGCTGTACCATGCAATAGCCAGATCATGTTTAGAAATATGATGGCACAATCGTATACTCCACTCTCATTCTGCAAGTGACAGAATGTTCAGTTTGACCACGTTCACATGGGCATACTATAGCATACGCCTTTGCCAGGGCTGTGTTTGCTAGAAAATGGGAGTAGCGGCTGTGTCAATGCAGACTGCAATTGACATGAAAGGGATGGGACACCTGTGTAGGCAAATACGGCCCTCACATGGGCATACACTATGGTATGCCTGGTTGAATGAGGCCTAGATTTCTTGGCTCCGACAAAGAATAGATGTAATTTTAGTCAAGTTGTAGCCAAACACAGATACTTACCATCACCTCTACTCACTAGCTCTTCACTATGCAGCCCTCTGCACAGTCGTTGTTAGAAAGCAATCCACCCCACCCAGGTCCTGAGTTCAGTGCACCCATGTGCCATACTGAGGGGGCCCACCGTGATTACAGACCATCTATGGCAGGGGTCTTCAAACTGCGGCCCTCCAGGTGTTCAGGAACTACAATTCCCATCATGCTTAGTCATGTCTGTGAATGTCGGAGTTTTACAATGCCTCATGGGATGTGTAGTTCTGCAACAGCTGGAGGGCCGTAGTTTGAGGATCCCTGATCTATGGGAATGAATGGAGTCGGGGCATTCATATACCATTTGCTTAGAATCAGGGGTCAGGCAGGGCTGTGCAAACTGAGAAGTCGGATGACGGTCAGGATTTGTGTGAGCCACACTGAAGGAAGCGGGTATCTTCAAAGCACAGCTTAATTAACAGTGGATGCTTTTGCACATTTTGTTGGTTTTCTGAATGCATGTCCATGCTGTAAACTGTACCTGACACTCCACACATGCCCAACACCTGTACTGGGGTGGAGGGTTGGGTACAGTTACTGGTGCATAGACATGTTAGTCAGTTTTACACTTTTTTTTTTTTTAATATTGCAGTAACATGAATTAATGCACCATGCACATGTGTTACAGAGCAATTTTGAATGGAACTCTAATGCATTAAAGCACAGGTCTCCAAACCTTCCAAAGGGCCAGTTTACTGTGCCTCAGACCTGAGAGGGGCCAGACTGGCCAGTGGAAGTAGAAAATGTCCTGGGGTCAGTGAGAGTAAACCATTCCCCAGACATGGTGGTCAGTGGGAGGAGGAATAGTGCCCCATCGTTGGTGTCACTGGCAGGAGGGCCGAAATAAATGTAAGCCAAGGGCCGTTTTCAGCCTGCAACCCACAGTTTGGAGACCATGGCATTAAAGCAATGCCCTGCCATGTGCTAGATCACCAGGAATAGGCTGCTAAGCACAGAGACGTGTATAGTGCTCCAGGGTTTAAGGTCACTTATACCAGATACATACATTTTGTGTGCGTTTTGTCGTGTGCTGAATAATGAAACTCTCACATCAGCAGGACCCAACTACCTAACCCAGGGCAATGTGGCGCACACTTGGATAGAAAGTTTTACTTTTTGTGCACAAAAATTTCCAGCATGTTGTAAGCTTTTCTGCAACATTCAGAACTACTTATGCCTTGTAGGCCAAATATACAGCTAGTAGTCACCTGGTTGATGGTTGGATAGGTGTATTTCTTGTAGCCATTTAGCCATGTCTGGCATTGAACTAAAAAGCAACTAAAGAAAATAAACTAACTGATGTTCAACTTTTTATTAATTACAGTGGTCGTCTACAAGCAAGAAATGGTAACGCTGATACGGAAAACCAATGTCCGTCTGGAATTACTGTAAGAAAGCGAAAAGCTGAGGTAGGCCCATGCAGTGGTTGACACCTTGGGCCATATGTTTTCTGTTAACCTATGTGCCAACTTAATTCAATAGTATTATATGTGTATGTAGTAACCAATTGGATGCCATCTTTACTGGCGTGGGCTGTGGTGAGTCACAGCAGGACTTCGTATAAGAACTTTTTACAGAATTTGTCTTCCAGGACAGCCGATGAGATATAGGCACCTCCTTTTAACGGGAATTTCATTACCAAAGACTTTAGGAGGAGTCCTGAGAAACTAGTCGGCTTTAGTGTTTCCTCTATATGGAGGAGATGCATCACCTGGAAGCTGGGTGAGGGAGGCCTCTTTCTCTGGCTATCTGTTTCTTCCTCCCGCTCCTTCACCTAACTGGCTACCCTGGGAGTAGCTGGTAAGGTTCTCTGCTAGACTGCCCACCAAGACCCAGCCTCAGTACAGGATGGAGGTGGCTTGGTTCCCTTTGACAGGGACTAACATAGGCAGCGCGGGTTCCCTGGGTGTGTGCACTGTAGGGTACTTTGTGGCGGGAAGTCATGCAGTAGCACTCTGATCAGCCCTGGTGTACGCTGGGACCAGCTAGAAGTGGTGCACTGCAGAACCAGAGCCTTGGGGTTGCTTGGCTGCTCTTAGTGGATGTGCTTGACTTAAGGCCCCTATGGACAGTCTGAATTTCAGTTGATTTCCTGTTGAATCACCCATAATACAAATGGCAAGTGGCCCTGTAAGCACCTCCTTGGCTTGACAAAATCAGCTGAGCTGCGTGGGAAATTATCTGCCAACTAGCACATTACTGCAGTCACCGTTCAGCCGTGCACCTGTGGCCACCTAATACAATAGTGCTTCCAAATGCGCAGTTAGCATGGATGTGGGAATAATTTTTTTTATTTAGCCTGTGAGCAGAAAATAAAGTTGTGTGTGTCCAGCAATAGACTACACCACGAGAGATGAATTGCATATAGTCGGATTAAATAAGGCTTTGGGCAGACTTGATTGTTAATCTTATGGCTGTATTCTTTTACAGGAAACAAAGGTAACACAAGAACATCTACAGGACACAAAGAGACACAACTATGAGATCCAGGTAACTTCAACAAGAAGTATGACGTTCAAAAAAAACAAAACTTTTATACTCACCTAGGTGGATGCAGCATCTGTCCCCTGTCGGCTCTGCAGTGAGAACTGAGCGTTAAAGCACCGCTGAAGGCTCGGCTCTCTCCTCTGAGCAGAGAGCTGGGACTGTCGGTCACTGGCTCTCTTCTCTGCTCCTCCAGTTCTCACTGGAGCACTGGGCTGGGTCAGGCTCTCAGCGCATCGCTGAGAGGCTGAGCTGGGTGCCGGTCCAGGCATCTGGGTGGATCCCAGCCATGGGACCGGTTGAGTGATGTCAGCCGACAGAATTTAGCCAGCTGTTGGCTGAAAACGTGTCACAGGCGTTCAGAACGAACTGCACTCCTGTGACCTACAGGAGAAGTATGGCTAAAATCGCTTTGGCTATACTTCAAGGAGTAGCCATAAGATGTGGCAGTTAAACTTCTGGAACTGTTATAGTGGCGTGTAGGTCTGATAACTTCCAGCAGTACTCTGCTGACTTTGACAGCTGTCGGTCTTTTGTATAGGATGGATGTGGTCACTGGTGTGCAGACATGCGCAACTTCTGTTTTATAATCAAAATAAACTAAGGTTTTCTGTAATGGACGTTGTCCCCTTAGCAGAAATGTGTGTTGAGGGGGGAATCCTGTAGTAACAGCCATTTCAGGAACAGGTTTTGTACTTTGAGCATGTTTGACTGGTAGATGATATTTCTTCCATATATCTAGACCCGTCCCATGTTGGTTGTAGCACTAAACAGCTTGTTGTAAAAGACTGCTGTCCTGGGTTTTGTGGGTGTAGTTTCCTGCAATTTCTTTTTATCAGTTGTGGTAGACCTTTCATTGGCAGTGATGGTGTACATTAATCTGTCTGCTTTATTTTCTGCAGAGCTGCTGGTCACAGATAACGGCTGGATCGACTACCCCATGTGTTCTTATTGAAACTCCACAAAAGGAATCTCCTGATGCTCCTGACGTCTCAAGGTTCACACGATACCGGTTCCAGAATCTCTTTATAACTCCATCTCCATTACCAGACCTCAGGTGGGAGTCGCCCCTTCATCTATAATCCATTGCATTTACAACTAAACCCTGCAATTATCATGCTTTATCACCCAATTCCTCTGCAGTGAAATGGGATTGGGTGGGGTGGAACATCGTAACTTATCTGGGCTTTGAAAGAAGGTTTAAAAGTACATTTTAATTCTCTGCAGAGAAGGGGGTGTGATCCAATTAGAAAGCATTCATTTGAAAGGTAGGGCAAAAACCATTTACATTTGATTTAATTTAATTGTATATTTGTTTGCTTTTTAGTTGGGGCAACTCAAAAGACGTGTGGCTTCAGCTGCTGAGCAAAGAGAACAAATACACCCACTCAAGCCAGATGCTTCAACCGCACAGTGCACTAACTCCTGACATGCGCTCTATTCTATTGGACTGGTTAATAGAGGTAAGTGTATTCGCCTATGTGGTGTTTCTGGTTGCCCTCCATAAAGCTTGTTGTTCTATACTGTTAGCAGTGATCGTTTAGACCTCACTCACATTTTAAAAGCTGTACCTGTGTTTAAAATGTTTCATGTTAACCCATCGGGGCGCTGGCCGCACACAACTTTGTGGTCTCTTGGCACAGAGGGGCTGCATATTTGCGTGAATGGCTGTCCATACAGCTGTGCCGAGGGCACCCTCAGAGAAAGGGGGTTTTTGTATTGCGTGACTGCTGTGCTCTTAAAGCCCCTCCCGGCATCATAAACCTCAACACCAGTGCTGCCTGGCCATTTAGAAGATTAAAGAAATGGTCCTCATTCACGTGGGTAACTACTCCATGCTGTGTGGACCTGGATGGTGCTTTGAAGCAAGTACACACGTTGGTTTTACTTATTTTTGGGGACTTGTAAAAATGGTGGCTCTTTATGTAGTGGTTGACCATGCATGACCCCATTATGATTGATCTTATTTCTCTTAAATCAGGTTTCAGAAGTTTATTCGCTGCATAGAGAAACCTTTTACCTTGCTCAAGATTTCTTCGACAGATTTATGTTAACCCAGACGTCTATCAGCAAAGGCATGCTCCAGCTAATTGGGGTGACATGCTTGTTCATTGCTTCGAAAATTGAGGTAAGCGCAGTTCTTGGTGTGTAGATGATTATTTATTTTTTTGATTATACAAAAGGGGAAAAGGCATCTTAGTGCACCTGTGGTGCCAATCAGAAATGGCTTTTTGTTTTGGGGAGGTGTGAATGTGATATAGATCAATTAAAGGGGTGGGGTTTATAAAGGCTTTAAGCTGCCGCACAAATGGGAGTGATGCAACTTTGCAGCTCCTTATGACTTCAAGTTTACTGTAGTGAAATGGGCACTCTTGCAGAGGCCTTCATTTCTGTAAAGCTGCCTCCTCTTCACGTGCTATGGAGATAGAAATCCGCTTTACTTTTGATGGGAATGGGCAAGTAAACGCAGGCATTTATTCCAACAGAAAATGAATGGGGGACGATAGTTTGTTTTACAAGTCTTGATGGGAAAAGTTGTGATTTTCTAAATGCTTCATGTATCTTTTTGTCAGTATGTAATGTATTTTTTATTCTCTACCTTCAGGAAATCTATCCTCCTAAACTTCATGAGTTTGCCTATGTTACTGACGGGGCTTGCAGTGAGGAAGATATTATTCAAATTGAACTCATTATACTGAAGGTATGTCTTGTGACGTTCAGCTGTTAGAAGGTTGTGGAATGTAATTGGTATCCATAATTAATGATGTCCTATTTATTATGCCTCCTCCATCTAATTTTTAGGCTCTAAAATGGGAACTTAGTCCCATGACTGCAGTCGGCTGGCTAAATCTTTATCTTCAAGTCTCGTCTCTTAAAGAGGCCCCTAAGCTTCTTCTACCTCAGTATTCACAGGAACAATTCATCCAAATAGCACAGGTAAGCACTGGGAGTGCAAAGAGTATTCTCACATATAGAAATAATATGAAATGCAATATGCAGACTGTGTTTTGCAGGTAAAAGCCTTAGGACTGTTTTCTGCCCTACCTAATGAACTGGGTCAAGTATATGGCATGCTTGTTCCAGGTCAATGACAAGGCAGGTACTGGGAAAGGAGCTAACACATTTGACCAACAATTGCAGTTTTGTGTTTTCTGCCTTTTTTTTTTTTTTTTTTTTTTTTTTTTTTTAATATATATATATCTCGCCAAAAATACCTGCTGAAACTCCAAGCTACTAAATGGTTTGCTCTGTCTCACGATGGTGAGATCCTGGCCTGACCTATCTCTGTTGGGTAGACCAGATCTTCAAGCTTCAGCTGTTAATGGCAAATTAACTCACATGCTATTTAATGGTTTCCTTCTGACAACTGAATGAATGCAGCCATTTTGTGAGGGAGTAATATTTAACCTTGTTAAGCATCAGTCTCACAAAATGATTACCTTAGTAGTTTTAGGCATGCCATTTAAGTTTCCAATTTGATTTCTGTGTTTTTACTAGTCCCGGTAAAAAAAAAATTGCGGAAAATGAATAAACACACCTAGCCAATGGTGTCTTGTAATTAAATGATTTGTGCTTGTCATTGCAGCTTCTAGATCTGTGCATTCTCCATATTACCTCTCTGGATTTCCAGTATAGGATTCTGGCAGCTGCAGCTTTATACCACTTTACTTCAAAGGAAGTAGTAGCAAAGGCAACAGGTAAGGGTTTTGAGTGTATTCTTACCCCACTTTTTTTTTTTTTTTAATTCCTTATCCCTGTTGGCAATAGGGTTCTTTTAAAAACTGTTAGCCACTGACACTGGTTATGCACATGCTTCATTTGTCTGTTGAATCAAGTAGAAAGGTACCTCTTCTCCCAAAAAGTTGGCAATGGCAGCTACCCTATTTGAGTTCCCTCTTTACAGTTTGCCCCCGTACAGATTTACTGAATCAACATTGTGGGTGGGAGGATCCAGGTAGTATCCCTCTCCTGTTTCTTGTGGATTTGACTTGCTAAGCAAAACATTACCCCTAAGCCTATAGTGCAGTGTTTCTGAACTCCTGTCCTCAGGACCCACTAACATGCCAGGTCTGCAAGATAACTGAAATACATCACAGGTGATATCATTTGCTGCTCAGTGATTGCAGTATTTTAGTTGGCATCTCCCCAAATTAATACCCTGTTTCCCGAAAATAAGACCTAGCGTGATTGTTGGTGATGGCTGCAATATAAGCCCTACCCCCCCCCAAATAAGCCCTAGTTGAAGTCCTTGTAGGTCTTATTTTCAGGGTAGGGATCATTTTCGGGGAAACGGGGTAGGGCTTATTTGGGGGGTAGGGCTTATATTGCAGCCATCACCGACAATCGCGCTAGGTCTTATTTTCGGGGAAACAGGGTACTTAAAATCTGGCCTGTTAGTGGGTCCTTAGAACAGGAGTTGAGAACCACTGCTATAGTGGATGGGTCACTTAATTTTAGCAGATGAGGATCCTGAATCTCAAAAATGTATGCAAAAGTTCCTTATGAAACTTGTGATTGGCATAAGTTAATATTGCTTTATTTCCTTAATAGGTCTGAATTGGGAAGACATTTCTCAATGTGTCTGCTGGATGAGCCAGTTTGCGAAAGTGGTGCAGAGAAACCCACCGGTAAAACTGAAAGCATTTAAGAAGGTTTCTGCAGAAGATCGACACAACATCCAAACTCACTTGAACTACCTTGACATGCTGGTATGTGTACTGACACTCTGTCTTCTAGAGGAAGGGATGGCAGAAATTATAGCTAGTGTGACATTGCTTTGTTTTATGGTTGATTAGTATAATAACTACAGTATTTTCTTAAGAGTTAACACTTTACCTTCCTGTCACTAACTTTTTTTTTTATATATGCTTGCCTGTTCCCCATTTTGGATTGTTTTATCATATACAGATTTACGGTGGTCATATGCACATGAGGGGAAATGTGGTTAGACACCCGTCTGAGGTGAAATGGCCCTTTAGGCGAAAAAAAAAAAAAAAGACTTGCATTAAAATTTGTGTAACCTTCCCCATGTAGAGTATTTTATTTTTATTTTTTTAAAGCAGCTGTTAAAAAAAAAAAAAAAAAAAAAAAAAAAAAACCCTTTAAGGCAATTGCATAATGTGCTTGTATGCATTACATACTAGCACATTATGATCTACTTGCCTTTTAGAATGAAGCCCTCCCATGGCACAGCTGAGAGGGCTGCTGTCTTCCGTGTACACATGCTCTGGCTGTGTGATTGGCTGGAGCCATGAGGACGTTGCGCATGTGCACCCTCGTTTCTGGAACTGCATGCCGGACCTTTGGAGCGCATCTCCTTGTGATGTCATCAGTTGCATCGAGGGTGAATATCTCCTTAACGGTGCATGTTTAGAGAGATTAGTTTTACCTACAGGCAACCCTTATAGGCAAAAGTCATAATGCAGGCTTTACTACTGCTTTAGGCCTGATGCACATCTATGAAGGTTCCAGGTGCATTTTACAATACACATTTTTGATCCATTGAAGTCTATGGAACCAAAAACAAATCCCTGGCCCTTTCCATAAAATGCACAGGTGTGAACTACATCCATAGGAAAACCATGATAAATGGACTGTAGTATGTTTCTGCAAAACTGAAAACGCACTAAAAAAATGCATTGGTGTGAACCAGGCCTTAAAGGGCTTCAACAAAGCTTGCTGAAAGTCCTGTGAAAGCTTTTTTTTTAAGCATGGTTTACAAGGTGAGGGAGAGTTTTTATGAGATGGCAATGGGAGGATCCCTTAAGGTAGTAATGAATAGCCTTGGTCAGCCTCTTAGCATTTGCACCCTACAAGTTACTGCTGTATTGGTGATGCACAATATTCACAGATACAAACGGGACTTTAGCAGATATCCAGTGGAATAAGTAGGCATGACAAGTGTTTCATGATTACTTCCTAATACTTGCATTACTGAGCACAAGGATTTTTGCTTTGACAGTTGTTGGAGTACAGGGATTTTTCTTGCATACTCCATGCATTTTGTGCTGGGCTTTTCCTTCCTAGGGGGAAATACAAATGTGTGCAATAGGTCCTGATGTCTGGGGGAAGCTAGACAGTTGTAAATAATAAATGGCATACCTATGTTTGAATGTATTGCTCTTATGTGAATAACAATGGGGACCATTTATGTATAAAACAAAAGGAGGTTGCAAACAACTGTATGTAATAATTCTCTTCTCCTGTAGGAAAATGTCAAGGTGAAACCTGAACCAGTGGTGGTGGAAGAACAGTCTCTTATGGTGGTTCCTGGTATTCTAACTCCCCCCAAGAGTACAGAGAAGACTCAGATTTTATAATGGCGCTTGATCCATTGGAATAGTTGATGTGGGTCTCCTGGATGTTTCTGTGGATATTGTGCTGCATTGGAGCTGGAACAAGCTTTATTTCAACTCAACTTCATTTATCTTGCACTGTTGCCTAAGTGCTTTTGTATGTAGTTTACTAACTTATTTATTATCCGGATCTACACAGGCAGCTTGCAATTTTACTAGAACACAGTTTCTAGATCTGAAGAACTTTTACTGCTCTATTCAGCTGGTTTTTGGGGCATCAAGTATTATATCCTTACTCCTAAGGAGATTGCTATATGAAGCTCGAACTTATGTTTGTTATACATAAGGAGGACCATACAATGCCTTCTGGGTGTTACAATTTTCACAATGCAGCTATTTCATCAGACCCCCTTGTGCTGTGTATATATCACAGGTGGCAACTGCTCCAAGGTTTCCCATCAATGCATGGTTTTAGATATTTTACACGTGATAACTGGTGCTTTAAGAAAGGACTTACCCTGCTGTTTAAAAAGTTAAGTGTGGATTATTTTAACTGTTGAGGTGCCTAAAAATGGTTTCTAATATGAGTGCCATGTCAATCTCCCCTTCCCCAGTATGCAGATGATCAGGACTGCTACTCTGGGAAGAGCAGTGATCAGACACATCTACATGGACAGTGAGTGTTGGGTAATCGAGCTAAATTGTTAGATTATTGCTCTGATATTTAACATTCTACTGTGGAAGTAGAGATTGGGCTTCCACTAGCCTTGCTTTTAAAAAAAAAAAAAAATTGAGCTGTACTGGGGCCTGCATCACTCCAAAGCCAATTCTACTTGGCAGATCCAGCAGCATGAGCCCATGTGAGAGCGCTATATATTTGTATACATCATGGGCTCATTCTGCTGGCTCTAAGAGGAAAAAAAAAAAATATATATACAATATATATTTCTGAGTGCCTGGTAAGGGTGATAATCTTCCTACTGAATTGTTTTTTTTTTTTTTTTGGGACTATTGGGCTCCTTTCACATGGGCTCTGCAAGTTCAGTGGGGGGGAGGGAGATCTCTCTGCTGAGTAGGCGCATGACAGGTCCATGTCCGCTCTACACAGCTCACTGGGGCAAGTGGATCCACCCGAAGGCTGGGGAATAGGTCCCCCAGCCATCTGTTTTGTCAGACAGGATTGGATGGTGGTGGGTGTCAACGAACATGTGTCCACTGCCAGCTGCTGCTCCATAGAGACTGGAGGGTTCAATCTGGTCCCCCTGAAAAACTGACTGGCAGACCTTGATCGCCTGTGTGAAAAGATGCCTTATGGTTTCAAGTGCAAAAGAAAACTGATCCTGCGAGAAAACAAATGCTGCAAGGAAAGGCATTCTAAGCCCTGCTCAGGTCCCTTTAAACTACAACAAACACTGCTTTTAGTCTTAACATCTCATCCGATATTGCCAATACTGTTGAGTGTTGTCGCAGAAGTACCAAGCCTATTTAAAAAAAAAAAACAAAACACGCACACAATACAAACTGCCATACGTCAAGGACATTGACAAGCTGTACTATGCATTGGGGGAGATTTACTAAAAGTGGAGTGCTCAGAATCTGGTACAGCTGTTCATGGTAGCCAGTCGGCTTCTAACATCAGCTTGTTCAGTTAAGCTTTTACAAAACCTGGAAGCTGATTGGTTTCTATGCAGAGCTGCACTGCATTTTGCACTCTCAAGTTTTAGTAAATCCCCCCCCCCCCCCCAGTGTCTTTTGGTTTACATACTTACTTTTAGGCACGCTGATTTTATCCTGCAGTTTTTTCAATTTATGCTTTCTTTTAAGATCAGATGTGATTGGTCAGGTTCAAGAACATTAGGGCTTGTTCAAACTGTGGCTGTAAATGACATTGTTGTAATTGTCCAATGGCTATAAATGGTGCTTTTGGGCTGTGGCTACTTATTTTAGTCTTACAGTTTAGCTGTAGGTGGCGCATGGCATCCTTTTACATTGACTGATGTGTAAACATAGCCTTCTATGGGTTATTAATAAATGCAGACCCTATAGGAGTATATGCACTGATCTGTTTCTGTAATTGGGTTACTAAGCCATCTATAATGATAAAGCAAGGTTTGTTGATTTCAGGTGCATTATATGTAAAAAAAAAAAAAAAAACAACATGCATTACAACTGCCAGTGTCTTATTTCATGATGTGCTTCTCCACAGTAGTGTCAATGCATTTAGTTGATTTAGTAAATCTGGTGTAGCTCTGCAAAGAATTCAATCGGCTTCCATGTGTTTTAAATTTTAAAAAAAATGAAACAAGCTGGCTATCATGCAAAGCTGCACCAGATTTTGCACTCTCCAGTTTTTAGTAAATCCACCCCACTGTACTTAAAAGGGCTAATTGTTGTCTAGCTCAGACTTTACAACTCTTGACCAAGGCCACTAATGAAATTTGTATAGAATGCTACTTATACAGCATCACAATGATGCTATAAAGTCTAAAAAAAATAAATATCTATTTTTAAGCAAGACATGGGCAAAAAATATGTAATGTCCTATACATAAAAAAAAAAAAAAAAAGAGCCCTGTTACATAATAATCTAGCTTGTGTCTGCAAGTTGGCAGATTACGGCTTGTTGCAAATCAGGGCAGCTATGACTCTAGTATGTACTAACTGTAATGCCATCCCCTTTTATTCGTGCTCGGTTCACAGCAGGGGTCCGGTGCGTGCTGGTTAACTGTTCCAGGTCCAATTTCAGCCCGAATTTGGACCAAAAGACGCACAGCGTTTTTCTGCAAAATGCACCAGACCTGCTGCAGGGATATGTGAACTGGCTCAATAGAGCCGGTCAAAATCTCCTGCTTTTGCGAATTAGATTTGTGGGGATCTCACATAAAATTGTGTGAACCCAGCCAAAGTCCTTACACTATACTGGGGCGTTTTCTTCCCTTAAAAACAGACATACATTTATTTATAGAAACCATCAAGGTCAAAACTATGAAATACTTTGTGTGCCATGTTCATTGATTCTACATCTGTTGCCTTTCTTATGTACTGTGAAACTTCAGTGCAGTTATAAAATGTGATGCTGCTAGATAGATTTGATAGTTTTCTTTAATATCGGGGCAGGTAATTTGCCCGTTTGCTCAGCTGTAAAACAAGCTGGCAATTTTATGTCATTGAACTTTTTTTTATCACGTTTTTACACCACTGTTCAGGAAAATAAAATGTACATTTGTAAAGTTACAACCTGTATATTGTCTCAGGCTGAAATGAGATTTTTGTACAAATGTAAATATGTATAAAATAAACTGTTGCTATTTATTTTGTGTTGGCATAATTATATATACACACTTACATGACAATTTTTAGAAATACAATTTAGCCATTGCTTGAAGGAAGGTCTTTTTCCGCCTCTGTGCAGCCAACTGCAGCACTTCCTCAGGGTTACTGGCATTCAGTTCTGGTTGCCCAATGGCTTTTATCTGGAAACGGGAGAGAACAGCAGTTGTTACTACAGGCTCTGGGAAAGGGACAGGGACAAAATTCATAAATGCGGTTTACACAATCAGCCTAATCCTAGTACAGAATAGGCCAGTTCTATGTAGCTAACGTATAGGGAAATGTTGCACAAAGCCCATTTCTTCACGTAATGAAAAGCTTAAGAATGGGATCAATGCCCAAATCTAAGACCCAATGAGGCAGAGCTCCTGAAAAGCTCACCCTTTTGACCCTCAATGGCTAATGGGTAGGCAAGAGAAACGATATAGACTCCAGTATCAATCTGGTGAGTTAAACTACCAGAATGGTTGAAGATAGAAACGATGCTCCCTGGTATGCAAGAAATACATCTGGAGCAACCCATCCTGAAGAATGGTTGTGTCTTGCTATAAGTCTAGGGATGTTCCTGAACCTCAAGATCCAGTGCAGCAAAGGACAGAAGACTTATATAGCTGTGGGTATATGTCTGTTTAGAAAGCCAAAACAAAGGAAGAAACCAGATGATCGCTCTAAATCTGCCAAGGCAGAGGACCTAATCCCAGTTGAATAAGTTTCTGAAGTCAGTCAGTAGGGGGTTCCCTATGCTTATCGGCGTTTCCTGCAGCATGAGACTACTAATGTGCCAAGCTCTGCTGATCATCCAGGCAGACACTGCCTTACAAGAACTTGGCCTGGGTATGCCTAGACATGTGAACCTCTCTATAAAAGCACACTGTATTGTGTTATACAGGGACAAGCCTGCTCTTCTTGACCTATGGAAGACTCATCTGTGCCTAGTAATGGAGACCTTCTGAAGGAAGCACCTGAATAGGGGCAGTGAGAGAGGAGAGGGGGACATGAATGCAGGAGGCACTGTAAAATAAAGGGGACTGCAATCATCACCGTGCCCCTTTACAGTGCAGCCCCCGTTACATTAAGGTAAAGGGGACTGAACTGTAAAGAGGCACCTGTAGACACTGTAAAAGGGGGCCATGGAAGGACTCTGTAAATATCTAGTCCCTGGAAAAATTGTCTGCCACGAAACAGGTCCCTGGTGCCAAACAGGTTGGAGACCGCTGAGCTATGGGATTCACTCAATGTGGATACAACTACATGGTTGCTGGAATCCAGCTTGCTGGCGTTAGGCTTGTACCTTTTTCTTATAACTATTGACCCCCAAAATAAAGCGCGATCCAATTTGCTCCAGCGAGGAAAAAACCATCCCTCCCGAGGGCAAACCGATCTTCCCTAGATCAACGATCCCTGGAGTTACATAAAACCCTTCAGAGGATATAAAAGTAGATGCTCCTGGAACCATTATTATGTACACACATGCTGCAGCCGTGAGGTAAGATATATCGAGAGAGAGTGTGAAAACGTCACTCAGTGCATGCGCTCAGTGCTAACCCTTATTGCTTAGAGATCTGGTGGTGGTGGGATTGTGAAAAGGTGCCCAACAGTGCTACAGTGAGGTAGCTTTCGGTGCTTCAGTCCAACTGGCCTTACTCACAAAGCGAGTCTTCAGAGACAGGTCACACCTGAGCCTCTGCCACAGATCTGTACCTGAAAAGTGCTCCGCAGAGAACATAAAAGCTTGGTTCTCAGAGCTCCCTGAGCAGAGAGCTGGTGACTGTTGGGCTTCAGCCCGCTGTCTGCTGAAAACGAATCACATGAGTGCAAAACAATCTGCACTCCTGTGATCCACCACTCCATTCCCATAGATATATATATATATATATATAAAATTCTCTTGAGATATATACTGTATTTATTGGCGCTGCCTCAGAGGGGACAGGGTGGGGGCAGGACGAGCACCATCGGATTACATACAGGAGAATCTCCTGTTTACTCGGTGGCCTCTGTAATAGGAAGTCCAGTCTCCTGGGCTGCCATTGGAGAACTGTTCTGTCTATCTTAGGAGGCAGAAATTTGTATTAAAAAAGGCCGCCCTATGTAATCTGTTGCCGCTCGTTCCGCACCCCTTCCTGTCCCCTCCGAGGCTGCAAATGGGCATTAATCAGGCTGCATTCATGGCAATGGTGAGGCTGCAGATGGGCACTGACCCTTATTTTGCTTCACAGTTCTTTATTTTAAATTTAATTTCTTTCCTGAAACTTCCCTCTTAAGGTGAAGGTGCATGTTATACGCCAATAAATATGGTATATCCAAATAACACGCTCAAGCTCATCTCTTCTCCACACAGCCACAAAGGCAAGAGACTTCTTGTTGGGCAGTGTATTAGTGCTCGGATGAACAGACTTAGACCGAATTTGAATAGTTCAAAGAATGTCAGGCAAAATGGTCAGCCCTCACGCATGTTCACTACATCAAATCTGGCCCGCTTTGAAAAAAGTTTGGACACCCCTGCCATAGATACAAATGTAAAAATATTGATATTTTTGTAACTTTGTGTATTATTAGATACAGCCACCCCTGCCCCAACTTCGTGGTTCTCAGGTGTAGCAAAAAGTAATTCAGAGCTTATATGTGTAAGCTACAGGCCCCGTCAAGGCACATTGTTTTCTGAAGTCCCCAACTCTAATTTCTGAGTCTCCACCATGGAAGCACATGCATTTTAATGGATAGGCAGAGGGCAGGTGAGCCTTTTGGTATATCAGAGCCTGGAAGGAGCCCACCCCTCCTTTAAAAGGGTACAGGGACACAGTGAACACATAGCACTATGGTAGCAAAGATGTCAGTGCATTGCTTGACCAATATAATCAAAATACAAACAAGTGGTCACGGCCCCCACCTATAACTGGTCTTTGCAGAAAGGAGCCCTGGAAGGGCAACATATGTCAACAAATACAAAGAGATTTCCAAGCTCAAACTTACCAGCCAGCGACCAACCGAATTGACAGGTCTAACAATATGCGTTAAGAACAGGAACTGTTCATCTCAGAAGTTAGTGATAGGACTACAGAGAACAGGGTGCCTTGATGGTGCTCTGTAGCTTATGCATGTATTTGCAAATGTGTGCAGACTAAACCCCTGTCAAAGCGGGATTCCGGCCAGCGAATTTTTTTTTTTTTTAAAGTCAGCAGCTACAAACACTGTAGCTGCTGACTTTAAATAAGTAGACTTACCTGTCCTGGGTACCCGCTATGTCGGCCGCCCGAGGCAGACCTGTTCCTCGGCTCTCGGGTCCCGGCCCCGCCATCCTAAGTAAGGGAAACAGGCAGTGTAATTCTTTCTTTTTCAGGAAACTTCACTCAGGACACACACCCTTGTCAGAGCTGCGTGACGAGACCGGAACACTCCAGAAGGGGAAGAAGGCTGTGATGCAAGTGGTCAGCGACTACTACACCAACCTCTACTCCCCGAAAGAAACGGACACACAGGCGGCCGACAGGTTCCTGTCAGGTATCTCTAACCAAATTGATCCTGCAGGTTCATCAACCGTCAACGCCCCCTTGGTGTTGGAGGAGCTGCACTCTGCTGCTAAATCCTTTAGGCGGGGCAGGACCCCGGGCTGCGATGGTCTCCCAGTTGAGCTCTATGTAGCACTGTGGGATCTCGTGGGCCCGGACCTACTCGAGCTGTACGAGGAGATGGTGGTGGAGGGCAGAATGCCTCCGTCACTGAGGGAGGGGATGATCACGATTTTGTAAAAGCGGAAGGGGGAGAGATCGGATCTTAAAAATTGGCGTCCGATCTCTCTTCTGAACGTGGACTACAAAATCCTCGCCAAGGTCCTGGCCAACAGGCTGAAGTCTGTCATCGGACAGATCATCCACCCGGATCAGACTTGCGGCATTCCTGGTCGCAGGATTGCGGACAGCCTAGCGCTTGTCCGGGACACGGTCCAGTACATTCATGGCCGCCGTGTGCACGCGGCCCTGGTTAGTCTTGACCAGGAGAAGGCCTTTGACCGTGTCTCCCATGAGTTTATGTGCAGAGCTCTGCGCAGGTTTGGTCTTGGGGAAATGTTTTGTTCGTATGTGAATGTGATGTACACTGACATTTCTAGTTTGGTGCTGGTTAATGGCTGGAAAACTGACCCCTTTCCAATCTTGTCTGGGGTCAGACAAGGCTGCCCTCTCTCACCTCTGCTTTTTGTTTGTTGTATAGAGCTCTTCGCCCGAAGCATCAGACGGAACCCAGAGATCAGAGGGATCACCGCACCAGGACCGGACAGACGGGAGGTCAAGTGCTAACTCTACATGGACGACGTGACGGTGTTCTGTGCTGATCGGCGCTCCATCGACACACTCGCCCAGACCTGTGAGGACTTCGGCCAAGCTTCAGGGGCAAAGGTCAACTGCGGGAAGTCAGAGGTCATGCTCTTCGGAAAGTGGTTCCTGCCTTCTTCTGCACCAATTCCTTTCAGCGTCAAGACGGACTTCATCAAAATCCTTGGGGTCTGGTTTGGAGTTGAGGGCGCAGCCCTGAAGTCCTGGGAGGAAAGACTGTCAAAGATGCGACAGAAGTTTGGACTTTGAAGCCTCAGAGAACTCGCCATCGAAGGCAAAACACTGGTACTCCGCAGCGAGATCTCCCTGTGTTGCAGTACCTCGCCCAGGCCTGGCCCCCTCGGGTCAACACCTGTAAGGCCATCACCAGGGCGGTGTTTCACTTCATCTGGAGCTCCAAAATGGACAGAGTGAAGCGGGCGGTTATGTTCAAGGAACCCCTCAAGGGCGGTAAGGGCGTGCCCGACATCGCTACACTATTGAGGGTGTGCTTTGCTTGTAACTGCATCCGCAGGACATTGGTGGACAGAACTGTGGACTCTGGTGGTAACTCTATGTCCCGTTTTTTCCTCCTGCCTCTATGGAGGACCCTTGGCTGGGACAAATGGGACACCCCTTGGTACTACTTGGACACCTTCAAGTTTATTAAGGAGCTGGGGCTACATGGAGTGAAGCCCGACTTGTGGAAGCCAAAAACTATCCACAAGTTGATCAGAGCATCGGACATTGATGAGACTGTTCCAGGCCTCCCTTCAGCCACTTGTAAAGTGGTCTGGAGGAATGTTTCTTCAAAGAGACTCACCAACAGGCACAAAGATCTGGCATGGATGGCAATCCAAGGGGGGTTGCCACTCAGGACATTCATGCATGCCAGAAACCTGTGCAGATACAGGCACTGCCCCTTTTGCATCATCCAGGAGGAAACTGCTCTGCATGTTTTCTGGGAGTGTCCCTTTGCACAGGACCTGTTGAGGGCCTTGGAACCTGAACTCAAAGACTTTGTACCACAGACTGCTATCACACACTTTGGTGTGTTGAACGGACTCTTCTGTGGAACTCATTCACAGGAGGACATTGACGGTGCCTGGCGGGTGCTGTGCTGCTTTAAGGACGCTTTATGGTGCGCCAGAAAGCGCCTCATCCACCAGCGGGAGAGGATGTCCATCGAGGACTGCCGCAGACTGGTTCACAGTCTGCCCAGAGACTATCACTTTATGGACTTCAAGGAGGAAGAGGAGGTCTGAAGAAGATTTCCCCATTCCCCCCCTCCCACCCGTGTATCCTTTGGCAGTTCAAATAAAGCTTCGGGCCTGTGAACTCTTTACTCCCTCCCCTACCCCACCTTCTCCACCCCCCCCCCCCCCATCACACCCGTTGCCCATTTGAATGTTATTTGACTGTATGACCGGACTTTTTGTGAAATGGTTTTGAAGTACTGCTTTCAGGGTAATGCGGCGTCATGCATGATGTGATGTTTCGGGGTATTATTACTCTGCACAACACATTAGGCATCATACCGCAGGATGAATGTAATTTATTTGTATGCTTGGCAATGTACTGTTATGTAGTGTATTTATGCGCTGCGTCGCAGTACTGAATGTACCCTGTTTAAGTATTTGTTTTTTGTATATTTTCTTGCAAAATAAAGTATACATTTTCAATCAAAAAAAGGGAAACAGGCAGTGGAGCCTTGCGGCTTCACTGCCAGTTTCCTACTGCGCACACACGAGCGCTCTGAATGGCCCCGTGGTTTTCTAGGAACACACACAGTTCCCAGAAGGCAACGGGGCCATTCACCGAGGAACAGGATACGCCGCGGAATAGGAAGAGGCAGATTAGGAAGACTGCCTAGCAACAAGGGGTCAGGTAAGTTTAAAAAAATTATTTTTTTTTCAAATGTTTTTATTTTTTTATTTTTTTATTTTTTTTAGGATTTTTGGTGCAATTTTTTTTTTCCAGGGTGGCCCTCCACTTTAATGCATACTGTTAGACAGGTCAATTCGGTTGGTCACTGGCTGGTTGGTAAGTTTGAGCTTGGAAATATCTTTGTATTTGTTTGGCAGGGGTGGTTGCACCTAATAACACACAGAGTTACAAAAAAATAAATTCAATGTTTACATTTGTGTCTATGGGATGGAGTGGGGGATCTGGGCAAAGGGCAGGCACAAAGATACTAGAATGGCATTTTCCCAAACGGGAAACAATCAGGGTACTCCCACACGAAAACAAATTTAATTTAACTTACCGCTATCTGTCTTTTATCGACCTCTCCCCTTTTATGGTGTAAATCTGAAATACTAGTTAAAGAGATTACGCATGGAACAAGTACCAAATAGACATACTGTGATACACTAGCAAATTCTTCTTTTTACACATCCACACAGGGGCCCCCAATTTCCCAGGCCGTGGACCGGTATCGGTCCATGGCCTGTTGATAGCCGGGCCGTGCATTGGGAGGTGAGTGGGGACCGCAGTCCCAACAGGGATATCACAGACCAAGGTCGCTGCTCACCTCCTGCTGTTCAGCTGTTGCACAGAGCCCATGTTTCTTCTCCCGGGTCTTCAGCCCCACCCCAGATGTCATCCTGTCAGCAGGGCAGGGGGCGGGAGAATCTGGAGATCTACTCTGGAGAGCGGGAGTCTTTCATATTAATCAACAGCTTGTTAACATAATAAGTTGGGCAGCTCCCACACTCCATCCAGATCTGCAGCACCTGACAAGATCACATCAGCGGTGGGGCGATAGACCTGGGAAAAGACACATGGCTGAAAACCGCCTCTGCCCTGCCACAGGTAGGACTGTTTGGGGGAGGCAGAGGATAAAATGGGGCAATGTGATGAACCAGCGAGAGAGGGGAGGGGGGCATGGCTGCAAGGGGCACTGTGATATACGGGGCTGTACTGTGAATGGGACACTGAAATCATTACAGTGCCCCCTTACAATGCAGTCCCCTTTCTATCACAGTACCACCTTTACAGTGCAGTCTCCGTTACATCACAGTACCCCCTTTACAGTGCAGCCCATGTTACATTATTTGTAACGGGGCACTGAAAACACTGTGGAACTGCTTAAAAGGGGGTAACTGTAAAGGGGGGTTGTGGTGTGAAGGGGAGCCAAGAACAGACTCCCGTGAATATCCAGACCACCCACCAGTCCCTGGAAAAATTGGCTGCCAGGAAACCAGTCCCTGGTACCAAAAAGGTTAGGGACCGCTGGGTTGGCAGATCCAAATATCTGGTTGCTATGTGGACTGTTTGCTATAAATAAAGGACAGTAATTTTTGTTATGCCCGATTATACTGGTCAGTCCAAGTCACTGATCATTTATCCAACTCATCAATATAATTTACAATATTTTTCAATCTGGCTGAAGGATACATGTTAAATACTCCAGAATGGTCACATCCCATATGTATTCATAGTAGGAATCCATTGCATCATGGCTGGAATATAAAATTAGACAAAAATTATTATTTCCCACTTAATTCAGAACTGCAGTCAGGTCATAAAGAGAGCAACATCAAAAAGAATTTTAACTTGCTTGTAAAATTTCATATCTTGGAGTACAGTAGGCTGAGTATTAATAGCCCCTGGGTTCTAGGCTGACATTTTCAGCTGATTGGACACTGGCAAGTTTTTGAGGACATGTCTCCTGGGCAACCCCCTTATAGCTTTAATCCACTCTGTGAGTACTCAGTTTTGTAGCAAGCAATGCAGAGGGACCCAGGAATAGAGGGGAGGGTGGCCTGTGTCCTGTACTGTACTCCAAGATAAGGAAGTTACAGGTAAGTCAAAAGTCCTTTTTATCTTACTTGTACAGTACAGGACACAGGTCCAGTATTCATAGACACTAGGATGTCTCCAAACAATGAGAAATGTGGGCAAAAACTAGGCAAACAGAACTGTGCCAATAGGACCCACAACAAGGGTCAAAAGAAGCAAGAATCTTGTGGCTTAAAAACTGCATCTGCAGAAGACTGGACATCCACCTGTTAGAACGCTGATATGCTATGAGGCCCAGGTCATGGATTATAAAGCTGTGCAACAAAGGTTTGGTGCTTAAATGTCCAGGAAACATCTATTGACTTGGTGGAATGTGTAACAACGCAGGAGGAATTTTTGTCCTTCAGAGTGTAATCTGGTGATGAGTTGCCCAATCCATATAGCGATGGTAGACTTTGGATCAGGATGTCCCTTGTGAGGTCCTGATGGTAGGATGAATAGGAAGTCAGTCTTCCTGATAGAAGCTGCTGCTTTGAAGTAGATCTAATGGCTCTGACTATGTTCACAGTGAAGAGCAATTTCCTTTGGGTGCTTTGGAGCATGGCACAAGAATGGCACAAGAATGGCATATCTGGGTCTTCACTGAGGTGGAAGACGGAAACACATGCCTGACGAAGTAGTCCTGCATAGCCCAGAAACAGTGCACTTTACACTGAGATGTGATCATGAAATAAATGCTTGGACTTATTTTCAAGGATCCTTGGTGTGCTGGCGACATATACTTTTGCTTATGGTTCAAGTCTTCAGCTGACAGTTGCTGCAGTATCTATTAATTATAGCCTTTTCCAGGAAGGTATGTGAAGGGAATATGATACATAGGATCAGACCCAAGTATTCAAGGCGAAGACAAGGTTGAAGAACAGATTTTTGCAAGTCGATCCCCCAACTGACAGCCTTCAGGACAGCTTCAGCATATACATTTTCTAGTGAATGTTAGCCAATACAGTGGGGGTTATTTACTAAGGGCAAATCCACTTTGCACTACAAGTGCAAACTACAAGTGCAAAGTTCACTTGGAAGTGCAGTCCCTGTAGATCCGAGGGGGACATGCAAGGAAAATAAAAAACAGCATTTTAGCTTGCACATGATTGGATAATAAAATCAGCAGAGCTTCCCCTCATTTTAGATCTACCCCTCAGATTTACAGCGGCTGCACTTCCAAGTTCACTTTGCACTTGTAGTGCAAAGTGGATTTGCCTTTCGTAAATAACCCCCAGTATCTCACAAAAGTGAGTACACCCCTCACATTTCTGTAAATATTTTATTATATCTTTTCACGTGACAACACTGAAGAAATGTCACTTTCCTACAATGTAAAGTAGTGAGTGTACAGCTTGTATAACAGTGTAAATTTGCTGTCCCCTCAAAATACCTCAACACACAGCCATTAATGTCTAAACCACTGGCAACAAAAGTGAGTACACCCCTAAGTGAAAATTAGGCCCAATTAGCCATTTTCCCTTCTCGGTGTCATGCGACTTGTTAGTGTTACAAGGTCTCAGGTGTGAATGGGGAGCAGGTGTGTTAAATTTGGTATTACCGCTCTCACACTGGTTACTGGAAGTTCAACATAGCACCTCATGGCAAAGAACTCTCTGAGGATCTGAAAAAAAGAATTGTTGTTCTACATGAAGATGGCCTAGGCTATAAGAAGATTGCCAAGACCCTGAAACTGAGCTGCAGCACGGTGGCCAAGATCATACAGCGGTTTAACAGGACAGGTTCCACTCAGAACAGGCCTCGCCATGGTCGACTAAAGAAGTTGAGTTTGTGTGCTCAGCGTCATATCCAGAGGTTGCCTTTGGGAAATAGACATATGAGTGCTGCCAGCATTGCTGCAGAGATTGAAGGGGTGGGGGGGTCAGCCTGTCAGTGCTCAGACTATACGCCGCACACTGCATCAAATTGGTCTGCATGGCTGTCGTCCCAGAAGGAAGCCTCCTCTAAAGATGATGCACAAGAAAGCCTGCAAACAGATTGCTGAAGACAAGCAGACTAAGAACATGGATTACTGGAACCATGTCCTGTGGTCTGATGAGACCAAGATAAACTTATTTGGTTCAGATGGTTTCAAGCGTGTGTGGCGGCAACCAGGTGAGGAGTACAAAGACAAGTGTGTCTTGCCTACAGTCAAGCATGGTGGTGGGAGTGTCATGGTCTGGGGCTGCATGAGTGCTACGGCACTGGGGAGCTAGAGTTCACTGAGGGAACCATGAATGCCAACATGTACTGTGACATAATGAAGCAGAGCACGATCCCCCTCCCTTCGGAGACTGGGCCGCAAGGCAATATTCCAACATAACAACCCTAACACACCTCCAAGACAACCACTGCCTTGCTAAAGAAGCTGAGGGTAAAGGTGATGGACTGGCCAAGCATGTCTCCAGACCTAAACCCTATTGCGCATCTGTGGGGCATCCTCAATCAGAAGATGGAGGAGCGCAAGGTCTCTAACATCCACCAGCTCTGTGATGTCGTCATGGAGGAGGAGTGGAAGAGGACTCCAGTGGCAACCTGTGAAGCTCTGGTGAACTCCATGCCCAAGAGGGTTAAGGCAGTGCTGGAAAATAATGGCGGGCACACAAAATATTGACACTTTGGGCCCAATTTGGACATTTTTACTTAGGGGTGTACTCACTTTTGTTGCCAGCAGTTTAGACAATAATGGCTGTGTGTGGAGTTATTTTGGGGGGACAGCAAATTTACACTGTTATACAAGCTGTTTACTCACTACTTTACATTGTAGCAAAGTGTCATTTCTTCAGTCTTCTCACATAAAAAAAAAAATATAATAAAATATTTACAAAAATGTGAGGGGTGTACTCACTTTTGTGAAATACTGTAGCTGGAAGAGAGAGGAGTCTTTTAGATAACCTGTGACCTGGATGCCCTGCGTTTTTCGAAACGGCAAGATGAGGTGTGAGGACCTTTGTGAATACCCCGGAGGCACAGAGGATAAACAAAACAGTGTGACAACCTGTGAGCGATTATCTGCATATTCGCTTTTATCTACCTCATCAGCGCTTTCTACGCTTTGCAGTAAGAGACCATCTTGGATGTCTACAAGTATTCCCCATGTCTCAGAGAGGCAATAACTGACCTTGCCGATTCCATGTAAAATTTTGGAATATGAAGGAATTTGTTTAGGGAATTTAGTTTCAAGATAGGATGGATACCCCCTGCTGGGTTTTTGAATAGAATCCTTTGAATCTGTCCCCTATGGGTACTGGAACATCTACTCTCCGACTCCGAGACAAGAGATGGTTCAGGGCAAATCTGTCCTTGGGCAGATTTTGGAGTGAAGGTTGGAGTTCCGAACTCTATTTTGTATCCCTTTGAAACCGCCGACTGAACCCACAGCTCTGGGCCATCTTTGACCCAAAACAAAGCAAAGTGTGACAGACATCCACCCCACTCTTAGGAGTGAGGGCACCCCTTCACTGGGAAGCCTTAGTGGGCTTTATGGGCTATAAGTCTTGCTCCGAAAGAAAGGGCTGTCCTTAGGCTTAGAAACTGAAGCCTGGATAGAACTTTAAAGTGCTCTGTGTTTTGTGGAGGTAGAGACTCCAAAAGGAAATGGGTTTTTTAACTTTTCGGTGCAAAAGAATAGCCTATCTGTGACATCTTATGAATTTTGTCAAGTCTCTCACCAAAGAAATGTGCTCCTTCAAGGGCATACATGTGAGGCATCTTTTACAGGCAGATTCAGATGAACAGTGTTCAGATTCTGGTCATGTGAATGGAAATCAGAGCCATTCTAGAAATTTGTATCAGAACTTATTATAGGGAACACAAAATAGCAAGGCAGAAGATGGTTCTGTAATTGCTTAGTTAAAGTACTGAACTGGAATACAGCCTATAATCCAGGGTCTATGAATACTCAGCCTATGTTGTGTACTGTATGAATAAGAGAACACTTTTCTTAGTATCGAGGGTTAGAACCTTTGCCAGCTTTTTTTTTGGTTATCTGTGATGGGGAGATTTCTCTTTAGTTCCTGTCCTTACTGATACTTCCTGTGACAGGAAATAAATATCTCCCAAACAAGGACACAGCCATTAAAACCCGATTGTGGATTGAATAGGGAAGGGTTAGAATCACTATCTAAAAAAAACAAACAAAAATGGGTGGACATCTTTTCTACTTTATCAAATGCAGCATTACCCATTTTGTTCTTGAAGAGCTTTGAAAGCAGTTTTATAATCAACTTCTCTAAGGAATTGGCAGAGTATAGCGACCTGTAAAAAAATAATAATAATCATGAAATCTTAGTGATAAAGACTGTAGAATATAACAGAGTATATTGTATACATTATGTATATATGGATGTTTATTGTGCAGAGGTTTACACTCGACCCAACCCTATCTGCATATTGCACCCATGTTCTCTTGGCTACCTATGTGGATTTTCTCTAGGTATTCCTGTTTCCTCACAAAACGTAAAGATATGCTGATACAATAGTTTCCTCCCACCCAAAGGCCCAATGCCAGTGTTAGACTATTTAGCGCCCTAGGCAAAACAAGCTACCTGCACCCCCCCCCCCCCAAAAAAAAACAAAACAAAAAACAAACTGCTGACACTTGTAGTGCCCTCCACTATGTAAAGGGGCCGCTGACACCTGTAGTGCTCCCCACCATGTAAAGGGGCTGCTGACACTTGTAGTGCCCCCCACCAAGTATAGAGGCCGCTGACACTTGTCGTGCCTCCCACCATGTAAAGGGGCCGCTGACACTTGTAGTGCCCCCCACCATGTAAAGGGGCCGCTGACACTTGTAGTGCCCCCCACCATGTAAAGGGGCCGCTGACACTTGTAGTGCCACCCACCATGTAAAGTGGCCGCTGACACTTGTAGTGCCTCTACCTGCTCTTTTAATATATTCCAGCTCGGGGAATGGCAGAGTTCTCTCCTCAGTACACGGATCTTCACAAACCACACCAGAGATAGCATACCCCTCCACTGACACTGCCAGTCTATACATATGCTACCTCCACAGACAACTACACACTGGGACTTACTGGAGCTGCCGAGACCGAAGCATGAATGTGTGCTTGCCTCCCCCCTCTGTACAAGGTTCACAGAGCGTGCTGCTGCCTCAGCCGGCTGGACAGAAGGCACGCTCCTCAGCCCCACACTTTAGCATCACTTCTTCCTGCTCCGATATTCCTCTTGGAGGACATGCGGCCCAGTGGACTTGGCCAGCCCTGCTTTAAGGCAAGTCTGCGACGGCCGGCCCAGTTAGCCCCTGCCAGGTGGCCGTGGCTGCGCCGCTGCCTAGTGGTAGTGCCGACCCTGCAAAGGCCTGCTGTGTTTGAGAATGTATGACTGCTGCAGGAACATCTATAAGCTCCTTTAGGGGCAGAAACAAATGTGAACAATTCAATGTTTCCTAAATAGCTTTATGAATGAGTACAGTTTCAAAGAGAAGTATGGCCAAAGCTATTTTGGTCATACTTCTCTTCTGGGTCTTCAGGCTCTGCAAGGATCCCGACTTTAGGTTCCACTCGGATATTTGACTGGCAGCTGGCTGAGCCTCTAAAAGTGCATCTGAAAGCCTGAGCCAGACGCTCCCGTCTCCTCCACAGCCTGGTGCTCCAGTGAGCTCTGGAGGGACAGAGCAGAGAACAAGTGACTGAAAGCCACCGCTCTCTGCTCAGTGAAGACCAAGAACTCAGCGAGCAGCAGTCATTTGACTGCTCAGTTCTCAGTCTTAGAGCCAGCTGGGGACAGCTGCAGCATCGGATCAATGCTGCAGCCATAGGTGAGCATAGATGCATTCATTTTTTAAATTTCCCACACTTCTCTTAACATATACAACGCAGAATACAGCAGTGGTGGTTATCTGGAGACATGCTGAAGTACACCGAGTCTGGGAACATGTTATAAAGAGACTGCTAGAGATCACTGATAATACAGGCCCTGTAAAAAAGAAAGGATCCCAGTATCTAAGGGCTTCAGAACAGGTACCAAAGGTCTGCAGGTGGGGTATCAGGGAAAAACTGCATCAGCAGGCACATACCTGAGTGTGGCAGGATAGTTGGTTACAGCACTTTATCATTCTTTTAATCACCTGTTGAATGAACAGCAATCTTAATGCTCCATGTTATATTTATCCAATAAGCAAATCAAATCTAGGATCAGTGTTGAAATGGTTAGAGAAGCTTCTCTGCCAATATTCACTATTCCGGCATACAAATAAGATACAAAATAAAGTCATGCACTTCACAAGGCAGCTGTGGATAATGAAGATTTATTTGAACAAAGCAGGCCTTTTAGTGTTTGAAAATTCCAATGTACAGTGAGGGTAAAAAAGTATTTGATCCCCTGCTGATTTTGTATGTTTGCTCACTAACAAAGAAATAATCAGTCTATAATTTTAATGGTAGGTTTGTTTTACCAGTGAGAGACAGAATAACAAAAATATCCATAAAAAGGCATTTCAAAAAAGTTATAAATTGATTTGCATTTTAATGAGTGAAATAATTATTTGACTCCTTCGCAAAACTTAACTTGGCACAGGAATCGGCAACCTACGGCCCAAACCCTGCCCGCCGCCGCTAAATGCCCGGCCTGTCAGTGCATGTGATGAATTCACGTGCACCAGGCCCGCAAACATTTTAACCCTGGTCGGCTTTCTTGGGCTAACAAGCCGGTCCGCTGTTATCCCAAGCAGCGGGAGGGGACACCCCCCCCCCCCGCCGCTCGTCCGGGCTCTCCCATTCCACCGGGAGGCCCGAGCGACCAGCCGGCACGTCCACCGGCTGGCTGGAGACCTGAACAAAGCCACAATCGGCTTTGATCAGGTCTCGGATCTAGCGACCCAGAAGCGATGTCATGACATCACTTCCAGTTTACAAAAGGACTTAAAGGCGCAAAATTTTAAAAAATTACAGCATTCAAAACAGCCAAACTTGGCGTTTTGAATGCTTTTAAGAGCAAAGGAGAGATTTAGACCACAGATTCCGGCATAAAGAGTACCTGTCGCTGCCAATTACGGTCACAAAGGATGTTTACATTCCTTCTGACAGCAATAAAAGTCATAAGAAATTTTTTTTTTTTTTAAAAAGGGACAATGTAAAAATAAAAAAAATGAAATAAAAGAAGAAAAAAAAATAAAAAGTAAAGCGCCCCATCCCTCCGTGCTCGTGCACAGAAGTGAACGCATACGTAAGCCGCGATCGCAAATGTAAACAGTGTTCAAACCACACATGTGAGGTATCGCCGCGATCGTTCGAGCAAGAGAAATAAATTCTAACACAAGACCTCCTCTGTAACATGGCCCTGTCCATTGTCCTTTTGATGCAGTAAGATTGTCCTGTCCCCTTAGCAGAAAAACACCCCCAAAGCATAAGGTTTCCACCTCCATGTTTGACGGTGGGGATGGTGTTCTTGGGGTAATAAGCAGCACTCCTCCTCCAAACACGGTGAGTTGATGCCAAAGAGCTCGATTTTGGTCTCATCTGACTACAACACTTAACCCAGTCCTCCTCTGAATCATTAAGATGTTCATTAGCAAACTTCCGACAGGCCTGTACATGTGCTTTCTTGAGCAGGGGGACCTTGCAGGAGCTTCATGATTTCAGTCCTTCACGGTGTGGTGTGTTACCAATTGTTTTCTTGGTGACTATGGTCCCAGCTGCCTTGAGATCACTGCATCATCTACCTTGCATTCTGTCTATCTGGTTTATCTCTGGCACATGTGAATAAAGGATTCTTCTTCATTCCAGCTCCTGGTGGTGTGCGGCTGTTTTTCTTTCATACCTGTGTTCTATGGTGGCGAGCCAGAGCCGGCGCCCACCTTTGGTTGAGCTGATCATTTATGCACCTGAGCAGTGTACACACTGTCTCCAATATGCCTTCAAATCATTGACAAGATTCTCCAGTGTAGTTCTGGGCTGATTCCTCACAGTTTTCATGATCATTGAAACTTCACAACGCGAGATCTTGCATGGAGCCTCAGACCGAGGGAGATTGAGAGTTATTTTGCATTTCTTCCATTTGCTAATAATCTCACCAACTGTTGTCACCCTCTCACCAAGCTGCTTGGCGATGGTCTTGTAGCCCATTCCAGCCTTGTGTAGGTCTAAAATCTTGTCCCTGACATCCTTGGACAGCTCTTTGGTCATGGCCATAGTGGAGAGATTGGAATCTGATTGATTGCTTGCTTCTGTGGACAGGTGTCTTTTATACAGGTAACAAGCTGAGATAAGGAGCACTCCCTTTAAGGGAGTGCTCCTTATCTCAGCTTGTTACCTGTATAGAAGACACATGGGTGCTAGAAATCTTGCCAATTAATAGGGGTCAAAAATATTATTTTCACTCATTAAAATGCAAATTAATTTATAACTTTTTTTGAAATGCGTTTTTCTGGATATTTTTGTTGGTATTCTGTCTCTCACTGTTAAAATAAACCTACCATTAAAATGATAGACTGATCATTGTTTTGTCATTGGGCAAACGTCCAAATTTAGCAGGGGGATCAAATACTTTTTTCCCCTGTAATGTGTATGAATTCAAAATTTTGACAACCATTTTGCCCTTCTGCACTGAAAAACCGTATATTAGGTGATTTGAGGTGCAGAGACCTTAGTAAAGGAATGGTTGCTTTCTGTGCCAATAAGTATGGTTAATTTAGTGTTGAGCTAAAGGTTAGGAGTAAAGGTTTAAAAGGTTAGTTTTAGGAGCTAAGATTTAATTTTAGGGGTTAGGTGTTCCTTAGGCCCCTTTCACACTGGGGCGGTTTGCAGGCGCTATTGCGCTAAAAATAGCACCTGCAAACCGACCTAAGACTGCTGCTGCTGTGTCTCCAGTGTGAAAGCCTGAGGGCTTTCACACTGGAGCGGTGCGCTGGCAGGAGGGAAAAAAAAACGCCTGCAAACAGCATCTTTGGAGCGGTGAAGGAGCGGTGCGTACACCGCTCCTTCCCATTGAAATCAATGGGGAAGCGCGGCTATACCGCCGTCGTAGCAGCGCTTTTAACCCTTTTTCGGCCGCTAGCGGGGGTTAAAATCGCCATGCTAGCAGCCGAATACCGCCGACGCCCCCACCGCCCCAGTGTGAAAGGGGCCTTAGAGATGCAAACAATTTGCCAAACTTGATTTTGCAACAAAATTACAGATTTTGGCTAAACTAGCCTTTATATTTGCCTTGTGGCACAGCAAGGCAGAATTAGATGTAAGAAATTATTTTTAAAACTACAGCATGCTCCTAGGTGCAAGACAGCCCAAATTTAAAATAAAGCCAAGTCATACCCCCTCACTTTGTGACATGGCTTTGTTTATCAACAAGACCATATAAGCATGTTCACAATCACATAGTTATAAATGGCCTTCTTGACAGACAAAGCTATGTCATGGCACCCATGAACAAAGCTTCCTGAGCATGTGGCTGTATTTATAAAGCCATGTCAGTGATATGGTTGTCTGAAACAAGGCAATGGAATACCCAATCACTGTATATTATTGCTCTGCAGATAAACCATGACATTACTAACATGCCACTCATATTACTTTTTTTCTATCCAAAGTGTTCCATTATCATTAGAGTTGGCTTGTATGGCCAGCACTACAACAGTTAGGTTAAGGATAAGGGAGGGGTTGGACAAAATATGGAAACACCAGGTAAAAGAATGGAACGGTTACCTAATATTGTGTTGGACCGCCTTTGGCATCCAAAATGGTCCGAATTCTCCTGGGAATTGACAAATATAAGTCTTGGATGGTGGATAATGGATTTACCATAGTGGCTCTATAATATTGATATGGCAACCCACCACCATGCTTTACCGTTGGCACAAGAGAGTCCTGGTTGTAAGCCTGGGACAGTGTCTGCGACTCGCGTGAAGCTCAATTTATTGGACCATATGACAGTCTTCCATTGATCGATAATCCATGATTTATGGGTGTTTCACCACTCTCGCCTCTTCTGAGCATTAATAACAGTCACTAGTGGTTTGGCAATGGCAGTTTGCCCATGAATGTTTTGCTTATGGCGTTGCCTCTGCCCAGTTTTTGTGGACACCGGCTTTGGAAGACTAAGATTGAGTTCTGCAGCCACTTTTACAGCAGTGGTTTTCTAATTATGGGTCACAATCCTGTGCAATGTCCTTTTGTCTCTTTCGGCCAGTTGACCATGTCAACTGCGCTTATACTGATCAGACAATGTTTTCCTGAAAACTGTATATGCCGTCATCACCTTTGATACTGTACCTCGCGACACCACAAATAAATTGGCAACTTCAGTCACAGAGGCACCAGCTAAGCAGGCGCCAACAATTTGACCTCTTTGAAGCTCAGTAAGCTCTGACATGACTCTGTATTACTAGCACGGCATGCAGTGAATGACAAAAGTGAGGCTTCCCACCTGTTAGCTAGGTGTCTCATCACACAGCGGGAGCAAAAAAACGTTCCATCACTTCCGCTTTCAACGTGAAACATGTCGTCACTTTCATACCTCTAAATCATGTAGTGTTTCCATATTTTTGTCCAAACCCTGTATAGGTCATGAACATTTTTAGAAGATACTCGAACTATTGTTTTTTAAGCATTGAAAGCTTCAAACCAGTAACGATCATACTGGTCCCAATTAAAAAAAAAAACTGACCTCCCGTGGTAAGAAAGCTCCCTTTCTGTTTAGAATTCTACATACCCAACAGATAGAAGCCAACCAACCTGTGAACCGCAGATCTTTATCTATGGTTGAATCTCTATAGGTCAGACAGCAGTTTCTCATGTAACTGCATGCAATCTGGCAGCCCCATCATTTCATAGTACAGACCATATGATTGTCATACATTAGCATTTTCTTTTGTGTGCAGTTATAAAGCTGCGCTGTAAACGTCATTATGAAAAGGATTTTATTAGACCACAAATATTGGAATCAAATGAAATTCCGCCTTAAGCGTGGCAATAGCTTTGGGTCCATCTCAGGATTGCTTGATAACTAATAATTTAATAGCACCCAGTGACTTTCAGTTAAAAAAGAACAATGACAGCCAAAAACAGACATCGCAATACACACTAAATTCATAATCACTGACACATTCCCACCATGGCCTCCCACAACAAGTGTAACTACTGGCCTCTGTGGTTCCTTTTTCCCCCGGGTTGGGCATAGGTTCACAAATGTGTACACAATACACCTACATTAAAAGGCACCCTATACATACAGACTGTTTCCTGGGATCACAAAACTTGTTTGCAATATTTGTACATCTATCTGACCTGATCGGTATACACATCTGGAGGGACCTGTTTGGTGAAGAAGTCAGATGAGACAGCCCCAGCCTGAAGATAGTAGTTTAAAGCGGCAGAAAACTGGTTGGTTGCTGAGAAAAAAAAAAATAAATAAAAAAAATCTGTCATATTGTTATGTTTGTACACTGAGCACACTGCTTGTACTGGATGTCTGTATGTTACAGGAAGATGTATTATCTAAAGGGTTCACTCACCAAAATATATATCGGCCTGGATGATGAGCCAGGAGTGGTTATTAGAATTGATTTTCAGTGAGTATTTCACCAGTTCTTTTACAGTGACAGAAACAGCATCAAAGTCTACAGACTGGAAGCTGGAAGAAATTAGGTCAATGTAAAAAGAAACAGCGATACCAAAGACATGACAGGTCACATTCTTCTGCATGCCTCCCCTATTCGGACAACGAACTCTTTGTTGACATTCACACTCTTAATGCACCCCCTTCCCCTTTTCTCCTGCCCTCCACTACTAACCCCCCCCTCCATCTCGTCTAGACCCCCCAATGTCTCCTGTGCCCTCCAATGCAGCTAATCCTGCACAGATAGTGCTTGATTAGCTGCATCCTTAGCTACAGTAGTCGAGGGATGACATTTGTGAACCTGGAAGTAATGTAATACACGTAGTGTCAATGATCATTAGTCTGCAGTTTCCCATGGTACTGGACTCACTGGAGGGCCACTTGGGCACCCCCAGCGGTGGGATAGATAATTTTTACCTGAAGTCCCTTCACCGGCTGTTAAAGTCGGTATTAAGGCGACAGCTGCTGCTGCTGTTTGCTTTAACCCCTTGTCTACCAAGGTACATTTATAAATGGCATGATAAAACAAGCCGTTAAAGAAAAAAAAATGACAGGTTCGTTTCTAAAAGAAGGTATTATTCTATGGCAGCAAAAGGAGGACCAGTGAGTGGATGCTTTCCCAATGGCTGGAGCACTTCCGGGTTCCAGCACAATGCCCCAAATAAGAGGATTCTATGTAGCACAGAAGAGGGTCAGGAACACTTTATTCCCTGAGCCCTGCAAGTGACCAAAAAGAGTCTGATGACGGCCCATGCACACTATTACAAGCAGGAAGAAAGTCAATCTGACACTGCATATCAAGCACCCTAAGACCCCGTTCACACAGGGACGACTTGTCAGGCGACCTAGTCGCCTGACAAGTCGCCTCCCGTTCTGTGCTATGGAACCGTTCTAAGGGGAGCGACGCAAGTCGCTCCGACTTAGAAAAAGGTTCCTGTACGACTTCGGGGGCGACTTGCATAGACTTCTATACAGAAGTCGTTTTGCAAGTCGCCCGGGCAGTCGTGTGCAGGTCGCCTCGGTGAGGCGACCTGCAAGTCGTGTTGCCCCTGTGTGAATGGGGTCTAAAGGTACCTGCTCCACCCCTTAACTTGCTCCTCTACCTCCCAGATCCAACACAACCTCCTTAAATAATTGGAAATTCTGTACATAAGGCACCCTCCCCTCTCCTCCCACAATTCCATCCTGGGTTCTTACATGGGCAATCGCCAGGCCTCAGCGCTGTCACAGAGTAGAGGAATAGCATGGTTAGTCTTGTGCAAGTGTTGACTTTCAGAAAGCCAAAACTTGCCCCTCCAAAGCGCTATGCATCTGGGCAGCAGGGTAAAGCCTAGTACACATAAGTTTTTTTTTTTTTTCCGTTCAACTCAGCAGGGCTCATTGCAAAGAAACTGACAGCTCAGGAGGAGCTGTTGTACTAACTATCCGACGTTAGTACAGTGATCTCTCCTGCTGCGCTATTGTGTTCTGACAGGGGGACACGCGCCCCCGGAATATGCATGTAGAGGCTCTCTGTAACATAACAGAAATTGTTTACAATATCTTACTTTGGTATGCTCGTTGGCCAGATAGAGATGTGTTCAGCAGTGATATCATTAACAATATCCTCCTGTATGACAAGTAGAAAACATGTTTACAATCTATTCATGCTCAATTAAACTCAAACCACAAGACCAAAGAGCTTACCCGGAGATTATGAAGCTTGACAAACAAAGATAGCAATATTGTCAACACTAGAGGTTCCTGGAGGTAGAGGAAAAAAACAATTCCATAAATCTGGTCATTATTCAAATACAATTATTCTATACACTTGTCATGTATATGAAATGAGTATTCAGGTATACAGTGGGGACGGAAAGTATTCAGACCCCCTTAAATGTTTCACTCTTTGTTATATTGCACCCATTTGCTAAAATCATTTAAGTTAATTTTTTTCCTCATTAATGTACACACAGCACCCCTTAACATTTTTGCAGTTTTAAAAAAAAAATAAAAACAAATATATCACATGGTCCTAAGTATTCAGACCCTTTGTTGTGACACTCATATTTACCTTCATTTGAGTCCAGCTGTGTTTGATTATACTGATTGGGCTTGATTAGGAAAGCCACACACCTGTCTATATAAGACCTTACAGCTCACAGTGCATGTCAGAGCAAATGAGAATCATGAGGTCAAAGGAACTGCCTGAAGAGCTCAGAGACAGAAATGTGGCAAGGCACAGATCTGACCATGCAGCCCTTCCAGTGGCCTATGTTGTATAGGACTTGTCTTCATCCCATGATATGCCAAAGTATCGTGGTGTCAATATGTATATGTGGTTTTTAGCATGCCTTGCGTTTATGCAATTTTGTGTATGCATATTTTTGTCATTGTGTATGCTGTATAAGATTTCACAAGGTACAGTTGAATGTTCTTTGCTATGACTGCTTTTTTGTATACATCTCTCATTTTAAGTTAAAAAAAACCCTTTTATGTAATAAACTCATACAAAGTAATACTGTGCCTTACATCCTATGTGGTTACACTATAGTATATACTATCTATAGTGATTGGCCTCATCTAAAGTCCCCCTTACCAAAATTCTCTTTCTTTTTGTCCAAATTTGGGATGGAGGCCAATCACTGATGGTGCCACAGACCACATAGTTTAAATTGTGCCTCCATGAAGAATGAATTATGCATACACACAATGCAAAAACAAGTTGGATGCCAATGGCACAGGGATGGCATGAGCATTGTTTTGGCATTGCTGTGATACTGCTATGGGAATACATGGGCAATTCTCTCCTCATGGGAAAATCAGACACTTTGGTGTTCTGATAGTCTCCGTAGGATAGCAAAAAGATCTGGCAAGGGACTGAACTATACTATATCCCATTCAAAAATTGGAAATAAAAAGAAGCAGAACTTACCATATCCATCAAAGTGCATAAATGACCATCAGTGGTAAAGTGCTGGCAAAGTATCTACACAACTTCAAAATCAGTTCATTTTTGCCTAGGGAGGACTTTAAATCCTATGTCCAGATTCTTTAAAAGGCTATAGCTTCTCTCAGGTGAAGAACAAGCACCCCCCCTCCACCAATTCAATACCCAAAATACCAATTTACTTAGCCCCAAAGAATGGCAGGGGGAGGGGCTTAGTGCCAGGAGGGACAAGCATTCATTCCAAATATACAATCTGAGCCTTGGATCCTTGGTTAACCCTAACTAAAAAGAGGTACAGGTTTATATACTATTGAAATATATAATAGGTTCACTTTGAGGTCTCATGCACACTGGAAGTTTTGCCAACTGTCCTAGACTCCTTTCCTTCTGGCAGCAGAGTTTTGGCAGAAAGAACGATTGATGCTTGTAAAACACATGTAACGGAGTTTAGGGGCATCAAGCGGTTGTGTGTTAATTTCATTGGCCAGAATAATGATTTATTCTGGCCATTGAAATTAATGCTCACGATCTAAGCTCTCCTAGCATTAACGCACGTTTAGATGCATCAAGCGTTTTTTCTACCAAAATGCCACTGCTCCTGGATGTACTGGTTGTGGGGTTCTTTTTTTTTTCTGCCTCTAATCACCTATGTGTGCATGGACACATTGGGGTTGATTTACTAAAACTGGACAATGCAAAATCTGGTACAGCTGTGCATGGCAGCCAGATTCCAACTTCAGCTTGGTCATTTAATTTGTGATAAGAAAACCCGGAAGCTGATTGGTTTCTATCCAGAGGTGCACCAGATTTTGCACTCTAGTTTTAGTCAATCAACCCCATAAGCTGACATGCAGGAGGCGTTTAGAGGCAGAAAAAACCCAAAAACAAAAACGCCAGTCAACGGCCCTAACAGCCACGTTAAAAACGTCCACTGTGCAAGAGGCCTAGGTATATAATATCTACAAAAATGGCTGAGGCTAGCAGGTTTGGGATTTAGGTTGTATTTCATTAGGATTTGCAACCAATAAATGAAACATAACTTTGCATTAAAGTCTGTTGAAAGCAACTTCAGAAATAAGTTTTGAAAAAAAAAAAAGACTTACTCTTAATATCTTTATGAAAGACAGAAGTTCACTCCTACAATAAAAGGAATTTGGGAGTGATCAACAGTAGCAATACACAAACTAAACAGTCAATGCACCATAACATTTATTTCAGTTTCCGGTAGAGCTGGGAGGTTCATGCGACACAATACCTTGTAACGCGAAACACGTCACCTCCCGGCTGTGTCCTGGTGGCAGTTTTTGTTCATATATGCAATAAATTGGCATTGGATTTATGGTGGTGTGCGGCTACATCTTTATTTTCTCTGCATCTACAGTGGTGAGCCGGAGCTAGCACCCAGCCCAATCAATCCAACTTTATTTTAATCACCTGGAGCAGAGTTACTCTTCTTGGATCAGGAGAACTACTACCCGACAGATATTGCCCCTGATGTCAGAAGACACTGGAAACCATCTGCTTCTACAGAAAGAATAGCAATGGCACCAAACACATACAACTGCTAAGAGCTGGGGTTGAAGGGAAAGAGAAAGGGACTTTAAATGAACACATGGTCTGGTAAGACACCATTGTTCCATCCCTCGGGACTTTATATGAAACTGTAGCCTGGTAAGGCTGCGAGTTTCCATCCCTGTCATGCATCAAAAGGGGAAACGAGGGGGAAGTGGGACTTTATATGAAACACTTGGTTGCAGCAAGGTAATTAGGTGAAAAAGTAAAAAGTTTTATTAATTGCCATCTAAAATAGACATCAATAGCATTTGATTGCAACAGTAATAACATACATTGATACATGATACTGCTTTTATGAATTTATACCATGTAGAATGGCAATTAATCATCCTTCCAAAGTTCACCAATATGGTCATAAGTAGAAAACAGTAGTACAACGTAAAACTTGCAAAACCCATGGTCTTGTTGATCTTAGTGAAGATATTGAATGTAAACTTGGTACTTTGGTAATGTTAGTTGGAAGTAAGATGTATGGCAGCTCTACGCGTTTCGTGGCTAGGGGGCCACTCGTCAGGAGCAAGCACAAGATATATCTATGAATAAAGGATGAAGTATTATGATAGGGTAGGTAAGTACGGTAATGGGGTATAAAACCCTCAGATCCATTACCTGTTGGTATTTGGTGTAAGTGTGGTTGTGGCGCGAAAGCGGGGTACCCAACCCCTCCGGATAAATGCTCCCAACCGGGAGCCGCGGCAGACATATCGTCCAAGATACCCAAATAAGCGTCGGCCAGAGCAGGCACAAGAGGGCAAGGCAACCTGGGGAGGAAATGAAGGGTGTGCCATGGTAAACTGAACAGGAATGGGTGAGGGGGAAAGAATTGTGAATAAAGCCTATTGGAAGGCAGTGAGGGGAGTGAAAAACCAGCCACAGGGGTCTGAGGGTGAGTGTGAAGAGAGATGGGGGAGGTGAGTGATGGTAATGACCACCAATCAAGGATGAATTGTGCGAATCAAGGGAAAAAAGAAAGGTGAGTGGCAAGGTAAGAAAGGCGAACAAATGTGACTACCGTGAAGGAGATAGGGAGGAGGGTGATGGGGATGGGTGAATTACCTGGGTGTGGGTGGCTGATTGCAGCAGCCATGTGTACAGTCCAGAGGAGGAACGTGAAGGACACCTTGACTACCGGCACCCGCCCTAGGGACGCCCATATAGGCGCCGGGACGATGACATCGCCGACGTCACGCCAGCGCAGCAGGGGGGGTGGGGGAGGACCGGCGGCAGGAGGACTCCAGCAAGTGCTCGATCCTCCGCCATCGGAAGTCCCCCATTCTGCCCGCGAGCGTGGTCACCACAGACATGGGCGGGCCCGCGCTGAGTAAGCGCCGCACGTCCAGTCTGGGATGCGTGACGTTGACGTGCAGTGACGGCTCCCGTACCTGTCCAAATACAGGGGGAGGGGCCGTCAGGCACGTTACGGCTCCCGGAAGTGGAGAACCAGCCGGCCAACAGGCACTCCCGACCAGGTTCACACCACTTCCAGGACTAAATCCAATTGAGTCAGTTAATATTGAAACATGAATAGGCAAAGATAATGAAAATAAAAAATTACAAAGATGTATACAATAGGTAAAAATAACTAGAGTAGGAATGTACAAGGATCACAAGGATTGCACATGGGAAAAGGTTTGCAAGAAGGGGGGTATATGGCACTGATATAAATAGTACAGCAAGCCAAGTGTTTCCATCCCTATGAATATTCAATAAATGGGGTTGAAGGGAAAGAGAAAGGGACTTTAAATGAACACATGGTCTGGTAAGACACCATTGTTCCATCCCTCGGGACTTTATATGAAACTGTAGCCTGGTAAGGCTGCGAGTTTCCATCCCTGTCATGCATCAAAAGGGGAAACGAGGGGGAAGTGGGACTTTATATGAAACACTTGGTTGCAGCAAGGTAATTAGGTGAAAAAGTAAAAAGTTTTATTAATTGCCATCTAAAATAGACATCAATAGCATTTGATTGCAACAGTAATAACATACATTGATACATGGTATAAATTCATAAAAGCAGTATCATGTAGAATGGCAATTAATCATCCTTCCAAAGTTCACCAATATGGTCATAAGTAGAAAACAGTAGTACAACGTAAAACTTGCAAAACCCATGGTCTTGTTGATCTTAGTGAAGATATTGAATGTAAACTTGGTACTGTGGTAATGTTAGTTGGAAGTAAGATGTATGGCAGCTCTACGCGTTTCGTGGCTAGGGGGCCACTCGTCAGGAGCAAGCACAAGATATATCTATGAATAAAGGATGAAGTATTATGATAGGGTAGGTAAGTACGGTAATGGGGTATAAAACCCTCAGATCAATTACCTGTTGGTATTTGGTGTAAGTGTGGTTGTGGCGCGAAAGCGGGGTACCCAACCCCTCCGGATAAATGCTCCCAACCGGGAGCCGCGACAGACATATCGTCCAAGATACCCAAATAAGCGTCGGCCAGAGCAGGCACAAGAGGGCAAGGCAACCTGGGGAGGAAATGAAGGGTGTGCCATGGTAAACTGAACAGGAATGGGTGAGGGGGAAAGAATTGTGAATAAAGCCTATTGGAAGGCAGTGAGGGGAGTGAAAAACCAGCCACAGGGGTCTGAGGGTGAGTGTGAAGAGAGATGGGGGAGGTGAGTGATGGTAATGACCACCAATCAAGGATGAATTGTGCGAATCAAGGGAAAAAAGAAAGGTGAGTGGCAAGGTAAGAAAGGCGAACAAATGTGACTACCGTGAAGGAGACAGGGAGGAGGGTGATGGGGATTTTTACCTATTGTATACATCTTTGTAATTTTTTATTTTCATTATCTTTGCCTATTTATGTTTCAATATTAACTGACTCAATTGGGTTTAGTCCTGGAAGTGCTGAGGCCTGAGGTTGCCAAAGTTCTTGTCAGACGCACAGTCATCATGATTTATGCAAGAAAACCGGTCATGGGAGAAATATTGGGGTGCCCCTTGCTGACATCATTCTAAAACATTCTAAAACAAATAAAATATAGTGTAGCGCAACCAATAAATCAATTCCACACATTATTAAAATTCCACCGTTGTGCAACTTTGGTTGACAGTTCTTAATATCCATTGACTTCAGTGACCACCACCTCTAGTGGGAATGCTTGCTCACCTCCAAATATTGATCCCACTACAGAGTCACATACGCCTGCTATTAAATCTCTCAGGATACCACGGGAAAACGAATCCTCTTGCTGGTGTCCCTGGACAACACAGACCTCCTCCCGGGATCTCAATCAGTCGCGTGTGACCATAAAATGACAAAGGCAAATCATAGTGCTCTCTGCTACTGATATTTATTTAAAACTTAACAAAACTGGATTAAAAATACTCACATTTTGTATGTGAAAAACATGCATAGCAACAACTTTGATATAAGTGTTATCCAGGGACACCAGGAAGAGGATTTGTTTTCCCGTGGTATCCTGAGAGATTTAATACCAGGCGTATGTGACTCTGTAGTGGTGTCACAATTTGGAGGAGAGCAGGCATCCCAGCTAGAGGTGGGGGTGACTGAATTCACTGGATATTAAGAACTGTCACCTAAAGTTAAAGTTGCACAACGGTGGAATTTTTTATAATATGTGGACTTGATTTATTGTTTTAATGGTTGTGCTACACTATATTTTGTTTATTAGTATTGTATTGAGAGTCACATGTGGATACACTCAGAGGTATTGGCAACAATCACGATAAGCCTGTTAGTAGACTAGTACAATGAATATTGAGTTGCACTGATGATTTTATGTGCATTTAGTTTACATATTATGCTGATTATACATTTTTTTTCACATCATTCTAAAACCAAACTTTCTTACTGAGCCAGTGACCTAAAGTACTGAAGCCCGAGGGTCAGTTTACAGCTGAACTCCAGGCTAAAAAATATTGTTTACAACAGCCATGTGTATTACTACTTAAAGTGATATTAAAGTCAAAAATAAAAATAAAACCAACAAACATGTCATACTTACCTTCTTTGTGCAGTGGTTTTACACAGAGCAGCCCCGATCCTCCTCTTCTCGGATCCACCTAGGACGCTTCTGGTGCCTTCCTCCTGCCAAGTGCCCCCAGAGCAAGCAGTTTGCAATGGGGGCCCCCAGAGCTGCGTGTCCATTTACACACACATACATAGATTAATTGTATGTAGGGGGGTTTTGTTTCTCATATACAAGTTGGATTACCCCCTTCCAGTTCATACTCACCTTGAACACACAATACTTACGTTTGGGATGCATAACAAGTACGGATAAAGAATTTTAAAAAATATTTTTTTACGCAATAGGTCTTATTCCACTTTCAATCCTACTAATTGCACATTTTAAACTGATCTACTTTCACATATTTACATACTGATAATTTAATAAGTTTTTATGGAATAGGGTTTAGTCACACTCCCAACCCTATCAGCACATTTTTAAACTAATTTATGTATTTTTATTTTTATTTTTATATTATATTTTTATGTACAAAATTTCCTTCTCAAACCTAATTCCAACACATACCTCCCGAGGAAATGAGAATTAATATATTTATTTCACCTCTGTTTCATTTAAATGTGACGTAATATGCTGTAAATTAGTTTTACCGGCTAATATCTGGTTTGCAAAATACATTTTCCCATGGCCGCCATTCAATTATATATATATAATTTTTCCACTAGATGGCGCTCAAGGAGATGTCACCTGTTCATACACTGTTTTCCTTCGTTAAACGAGGTTGAAAACGAATAAGGTTTAACTCTCATCTCCGTAATTGAAGCGGTTTCTTAATTGGCCTTACACTCTGTCCGTCAAACGACACTTGATGTATGATTGGCCATGGCACGTACTGCACCCAGATATAAGGCGTTGAGAGGACCAAGATGGCAGCTACTCCGATGACGTCCGTGTGACAAAACGCGTAAGGCGGGACTATCTTGGCACGCACAACGTCACTTCCTGCCGCTGTGGTTTCTGCTAGCTGACCGGTGGAACGCAAGCGGTAGTTGCGAACAACGCTGCGTCCTGGTACAGCAAGGGGAGCCAGTGAGCTTGCATGCTCCTTAATTTTTTCCCCTTTTTTTAAACTTATCCCTTGAAGCAACTCCACTTTATCGGATTGTATGTTTTTTATTACTTAATAAACTTTTTAAAAGGAGTTACGCTATGTGGACATAACTTCTTTATTACATATAATATCCTTGGAGCGGATGTCCGGCTGGAGATAGGATCACACTAGGGGATTATCCATTTCCCCCGTCTCCCTGCTCTGCTGGAGAGGCTGATCTGGACTGGGAAATCAGAGGCGAGAGGCTACAAGGATTCGATCGGCATCCGGATCTGATCGGCTGGAGTGGAAACATCTTATGCTTATACCCCTGCAGGGGTATAGCGTTCCGGTGAGTGGAATCACAACAGGGGGATTGTATCTTTAGAGAGTCTGGAAGTCGTCGGGTGGAAGATATTACATGAACTTTTTAACGATTTACTGGATTTTTACTCTTATTTTGCGTTTTCACATGTGATCTCATGCTGCTATTGAATTGTGCTATTATTAATTAATTTATTAATCACTACCCTAATCCTATATTCCACATTCAATATCACTTTGAAATATATCTTATATATATATATATATATATATATATATATATATATATATATATATATATATATATATATATATATATATATATATATATATATATATATATATTTATAAATTCTTTATAAATTTGTTTGTATATTAATTTAATTTTCTAGCACTGCACTTTAGAGGGTTGTGGATACCCCCTCTTTTATTTAAATCACTTGTAGTTTATCCCAGCAGGGGCTGGAACACTTAATTGGATCGCACTTGACACTTTGGCACTTATTAATGCACATCATATAACACCATCAGAGATAATCAGCGGTTATTGGGTTATGGGATTAAGGCTATATTGAACATCTATTTGCATTCATACTTTCCTATTAGCATTTACTGATCCCCATGTGGGATACATATGTTTATTTCTTCACATCTTTGTGTCGTCTTCCTTAATATGATTCATAGACACATAAACTATAATCAATAGACAATTATATATGCCAATTATTCCCTCATGCACAGCGCCACTCCCTGTATATATATATTTTTTAGATCTACTCTTTGAGGGTACACGTTGGTGCCCTCTGCCTACATAGGGGGGCTGCAGTTGCAAGTATAGCCTGTAGCGCGGATCTACTGTCTATAATAAACACACAGTGCTGCGTCTTGGCCCCGCCTCTTCTCTCTCCTTATTGGCTTCTTGGCTGTTGACAGCTGCAGGAGCCATTGACTCCCGCTGCTGTCTTAGCCAATGAGGAGGGAGAGTCCCCAGAGAGTGGAGGCTTTCATGCACATCACTGGAGGAAGATCGGGCTCAGGTAAGTATTACGGGGGGAGGGGGATGCTGCACACTGAAGGTTTTTTACCTTCATGCATAAAATGCATGAAGGTAAAAAATCTTCATTCTTTACAAACACTTTAAATCTTAGCGAGCTTTTGGTATACCTTTAAGATCTGGGAAGTAATTATGAAACAATTCCTTTATTGTGCCACTATGCAGGAGTTTCTTATAATAAAGACCAGTCACTGCTGCTCTCTTTCCTTGTGCATGGTGACTGGTCTTGTATTCGCCCCCTTCTGTAGTTTTCTGCAGGCAGCCTGTAGTGGGTGGAGCCCACTAGATCACTCCTCAGGCTCTGCTCTCTGCACAGGCCATGCACAACACAATGGTGATATTTGGGTTTACAAAGGGAGATTTCATCTTTAGCAACCAGGCATTGTAAGTAGAGGTCATTAATGTCAGTCTATACATTTCTTAAATGACAGGTGTCCTTTAAAATGGCTCTGTTCGAAAAATAGGCTTTGATGGAAGTAGTCGTTTCATAAACCCATCTGTAATACACTAGTTTTCAGTGGGTAATTCAGTGAAGAGGTTCAGTTTCATGCTCTCCGAACTAGTATGTGCCATACAAGTCATGGTTTGGCCACTTTCAGCAGAGCCTAATCAAACACACATTTTGTTTTGACACGAACAGCCTTTGAAAAGCAGCTCCAAATCACAAGGAGAGAGAGGGAAAGAAAGATAGATAGAGAGCGAGAGCGAGAGCGCGCGACAAAGAGAGAGGGCGCGACAAAGAGAGAGGGCGCGACAAAGAGAGAGGGCGCGACAAAGAGAGAGGGCGCGACAAAGAGAGAGAGCGCGACAGAGAGAGAGCGCGACAGAGAGAGAGCGCCACAAAGAGAGAGGGCGCGACAAAGAGAGAGGGCGCGACAAAGAGCGAGGGCGCGACAAAGAGCGAGGGCGCGACAAAGAGTGCGACAGAGAGAGAGCGCGACAGAGAGAGAGAGCGCGACAGAGAGAGAGAGCGCGAAAGAGAGAGAGAGCGCGAAAGAGAGAGAGAGCGCGAAAGAGAGAGAGAGCGCGAAAGAGAGAGAGAGCGACAAAGAGAGAGGGCGCGACAAAGAGAGAGGGCGCGACAAAGAGAGAGGGCGCGACAAAGAGAGAGGGCGCGACAAAGAGAGAGGGCGCGACAAAGAGAGAGGGCGCGACAAAGAGAGAGGGCGCGACAAAGAGCGCGTCAGAGAGAGAGCGCGACAGAGCGAGCACGACAGAGAGAGAGAGAGAGAGCGCGACAGAGAGAGAGAGAGAGCGCGACAGAGAGAGAGAGAGCGCGACAGAGAGAGAGAGAGAGAGCGCGTCAGAGAGAGAGCGCGACAGAGCGAGCGCGACAGAGAGAGAGAGAGAGCGCGACAGAGAGAGAGAGAGAGAGCGCGACAGAGAGAGAGAGAGAGAGCGCGACAGAGAGAGAGAGAGAGAGCGCGACAGAGAGAGCGCGACAGAGAGAGAGAGAGAGAGCGCGACAGAGAGAGAGAGAGAGCGCGACAGAGAGAGAGAGAGCGCGACAGAGAGAGAGCGCGACAGAGAGAGAGAGAGCGCGACAGAGAGAGAGCGCAAGAGAGAGAGCGACAAAGAGAGAGAGCGCGACAAAGAGAGAGAGCGCGACAAAGAGAGAGAGCGCGACAAAGAGAGAGAGCGCGACAAAGAGAGAGAGCGCGACAAAGAGAGAGAGCGCGACAAAGAGAGAGAGCGCGACAAAGAGAGAGAGCGCGACAAAGAGAGAGAGCGCGACAAAGAGAGAGAGCGCGACAAAGAGAGAGAGCGCGACAAAGAGAGAGAGCGCGACAAAGAGCGAGAGCGCGACAAAGAGCGAGAGCGCGACAAATAGCGAGAGAGCAAATGAACGCAGGAGAGCGCGAGAGAGAGCGGGGCAGGGAAAGGGGGAGGGAGAGCGAAAGAGAGGGAGAGCGAGAGCAAGAGAGCGAGAGCGAGAGAGCGAGAGAAAGAGAGCGAGAGAGCGAGCAAGAGAGAGAGCGAGCAAGCGCGAGAAAGAGCGAAAAAAAAGAAAAAAAAAAGAAAAAAAGAAAAAAAGAGAAAGTGAGAGAGAGAGAAGAAGCGAGCGAGAGAGAAGAAGCGAGCGAGAGAGAAGAAGCGAGCGAGCGAGAGAGAGAAGAAGCGAGCGAGCGAGAGAGAAGAAGCGAGCGAGCGAGAGAGAGAAGAAGCGAGCGAGCGAGAGAGAAGAAGCGAGCGAGCGAGAGAGAAGAAGCGAGCGAGCGAGAGAGAAGAAGCGAGCGAGCGAGAGAGAAGAAGCGAGCGAGCGAGAGAGAAGAAGCGAGCGAGCGAGAGAGAAGAAGCGAGCGAGAGAGAAGAAGCGAGCGAGAGAGAAGAAGCGAGGGAGAAAGAGCGAGAGCGAAAGGGAGAAAGAGCGAGAGCAAAAGGGAGAAAGAGCGAGAGCAAAAGGGAGAAAGAGCGAGAGCAAAAGGGAGAAAGAGCGAGAGCAAAAGGGAGAAAGAGCGAGAGCAAAAGGGAGAAAGAGCGCGAGCGAAAGGGAGAAAGAGCGCGAGCGAAAGGGAGAAAGAGCGAGCGCAAGCGAAAGGGAGAAAGAGCGAGCGCGAGCGAAAGGGAGAAAGAGCGAGCGCGAGCGAAAGGGAGAGAGCGAGCGCGAGCGAAAGGGAGAAAGAGCGAGCGCGAGCGAAAGGGAGAAAGAGCGAGCGCGAGCGGAAGGGAGAAAGAGCGAGCGCGAGCGAAAGGGAGAAAGAGCGAGCGCGAGCGAAAGGGCGAGCGCGAGCGAAAGGGAGAAAGAGCGAGCGCGAGCGAAAGGGCGAGCGCGAGCGAAAGGGAGAAAGAGCGAGCGAGAGCGAAAGGGAGAAAGAGCGAGCGAGAGCGAAAGGGAGAAAGAGCGAGCGAGAGCGAAAGAGCGAGCGAGAGCGAAAGGGAGAAAGAGCGAGCGAGAGCGAAAGGGAGAAAGAGCGAGCGAGAAAGAGAGCGAAAGCTAGAAAGAGCGAGCGAGAAAGAGAGCGAAAGGGAGAAAGAGCGAGCGAGAAAGAGAGAGGGAGCGAGAAAGAGAGAGGGAGCGAGAAAGAGAGAGGGAGCGAGAAAGAGAGAGGGAGCGAGAAAGAGAGAGGGAGCGAGAAAGAGAGAGGGAGCGAGAAAGAGAGAGGGAGCGAGAAACAGAGAGGGAGCGAGAAACAGAGAGGGAGCGAGAAACAGAGAGGGAGCGAGAAACAGAGAGGGAGCGAGAAACAGAGAGGGAGCGAGAAACAGAGAGGGAGCGAGAAACAGAGAGCGAGCGAGCGAGAAACAGAGAGCGAGCGAGCAAGAGAGAAAGGGAGGCCGAAGGAGCGCGAGAGAGCGAGCACGAGAGAGAGAAAGAAAGAGCATGAGAGAGAAAGAAAGAGCATGAGAGAGAAAGAAAGAGCGCGGGAAAGAGAGAGAGAGAGCGCGCGCAAGAGCAAGAGAGCGAAAGAGAAAGAAAGAGGGAAAGAAAAAGCGAGAAAGAGAGCGAGAAAGAGAGCGAGCGAGAAAGAGAAAGAGCGAGAAAGAGAGAGCGAGAGAGAGAAAGAGAGCGAGAAAGAGCGCGAGAGAGAGAGAGCGCGAGCGTGCGCGAGCGAGAGAAGGTGCGAGCGAGAAAGAGCGCAAGCGAGAAAGAGCGCAAGCGAGAAAGAGCGCACAGAGAGAGAGAGAAAGAAAAAAAGAGCGAGTGAGAGTGCGCACGAGAGAAATAGAAAGAGCGCGTGAGAGAGAGAGCGACAGAGAGCGAAATAGAAAGAAAGAGAGAGCAACAGAGAGCGAAATAGAGAGCGCGAGAGAGAATGAGAGAGCGTGAGAGAAAGAGACAGAGAGAGAGAACGCGAGAGAAAGAGACAGAGAGAGAGAACGCAAGAGAAAGAGACAGAGAGAGAGAACGCGAGAGAAAGAGACAGAGAGAGAGAACGCGAGAGAAAGAGACAGAGAGAGAGAGCGCGAGAGCGAGACCACATGCGAAAGAGAGCAAGAAAGAGTGAAAGAAAGAAAGACAAAAAAAAAAAAAGGAAGAGCAAAAGAAAGAAAACCCACAAAAAATATAAGACGTGTAAGACACATTTAGTTACATTGTTTTGCCTGGTCACCTTTGGTTTTTGAACTCTGGGAATCAGGCAAAGTGTATCCTTGCAGTAAGCCCATTCCTCCTCTTGCTCCAGAAAGCTCCCTCAATCCATGCAATAGGTTCAGAGATGCCTCTTCTCCAGTCACACTCCAGCCTCCTCCAAATACAATGCAATGCTGAGGAACTGCCCACAGGCCAGAGCTTTGTGTAGCAGAGGAGAGTGCCAGAAGCAGGGGTTAAGGTAAGTAATAGAGCCTCTTCATCGACCCCCCTCCCCTTGGTAACTTTAGTTTAAATCCTAGAGTTTAGCTTTAGGCCCCTTTCACACTGCTGCGACTTGAAAGTCGCACGATTTTGCCATGATTTCATGGAATGCCTGTGTAAACTTGAGGTCTATGGACCTCAACTCGCCTCAAAGTAGGACCAAAGTAGTACAGGGACTACTTTGAAGTCGCACAGATATGAATAGTACTCATTGGAAATCATGGGGTATGCCTTGTCCTGCAACTTTGCAGTCCCAAGTCACAGGACAAGTTGCACAAGTGTGAAAGGGGCCTTAATATGTTTTCAGTGTACTGGCATTTTTTAAATAATTTAAATTAGGGAGAGTAGTCCTGAACTTTTACAAGTTGATGTGCGTAGGACAATCAATACTCTTCTCTGTGCACAAAAAAGTAATAATAGCTGTATTATTGCTATAGAGAGTTGTAAGCTGGTTACTTCCAAAATGTGATTAACCAGTGCAGAGAGAGTGCCATGTTACTCATCCAATAACATACCGGTACACGATTCCCATGGTAGATTCTCTGTTTTTTATCAGGCTAATCCTTCCATCGTTGTTCCGTTTGTGCTGGTTGGAGACACTGCATATCTGCACTACCACATCCCACAGATCTTTAGCTGCCCTCCGGCTGTCTGGTCCTGAGAGCTCTTTACATGTGGCTGCCAGCAGCTGACCAAGCTGGAAAGAGAACAAAGAGTCTAAAAAAATTGAACAGAGAATTCATAATAGAGAATGTGAAAATTAAAGGAATAAATCATAAAAAACAATTGACAAAAATGCAGTAGGATGTGCATATAACTGTAGTGATTAAATGGTGACAGCAGGCAACTAAAAAATCATTTGGAAAGCTGCTATTGCTATCTGGGAAACATTGCTACCATGTGGATATCAAGGTCCACTTCATTGAAATATTTCAAGAAAGTTTGCAATCCAGTCCAGAGCTATGAGTAAATGTTCACTGTAAAAGCTGAGTATTGCCTACAGCCTCCTGCCTCCCAAGACTCACTTAAAATAACAGATTGTCTCTCAATGACAATAGAGAGGCTCCGAAAGGTCACACAGATGTGTGTGCTGTAAGCTTTATTTTTGCAGGAATAGTTAAGAGCAGAGTATAACTTTAGCCAACTTCATCTTTGGATCAAATCATTTTGCCCTGTGGTTTTGCCTAGAAAAGAGCAATGGTTCCCCTAGGGCGGAATTTTTAAGGCACTACCATGCAATTGGTACAAAGTAAATAAAAAGGTATAAATTTTATTACATAGCAGAAAAAAATATATGCAAATCAAAACAGAAGAATACAATGTACAAATAAAGTTGAATACATATAAATATGGATACAAATTGAAATATAATGGAAAAAAGACCATCACTGGAAGTGGGTAAGTCTCACTGAACTGTGGTTTTGCCTAAGAGCCCTTTCACACTGGGGCGGGATCGGCGGTAAAACGCCGCTATTATTAGCGGCGTTTTACCGTCGGTATGCGGCCGCTAGCGGGGCGGTTTTACCCCCCGCTAGCGGGCGAGAAAGGGTTAAATACCACCTTTGCTGGCAGTATAGCCGCGCAGTCCCATTGATTTCAATGGGCAGGAGCGGTGAAGGAGCGGTATATACTCCGCTCCTTCACCGCTCCGAAGATGCGGCTGGCAGGACTTTTTTTACCGTCCTGCCAGCGCATCGCTCCAGTGTGAAAGCCCTCGGGGCTTTAACACTGGAATGAAAGCAGCGGCACTTTCGGGTCGGTTTGCAGGCGCTATTATTAGTGCAATAGCGCCTGCAAACTGCCCCAGTGTGAAAGGACTCTTAAGGTAACGTCTAGTTGTTTTCTAATATGCTTATCTGAGTATGCTCTGAGTCCAGGTTTGTAACAAGTGTATCATAAAAAGAAAAAGAATGGGTAACATCTGAACCCAACCAAGGTTAAAGCCAGACACCCCCATGTGCTGTGCAACAGGTTGGCAATTGCTGTCAGTTTGTCATGTTATTTTATCAGCACAGGATCATTTTAATAAAATCCTTATATTTCTTTACATTTACTGACAGAACTTTCAGATGCCATGAAGAATAATTATGCTTGGGACTAGGTGGTATGATTTATCCAAGCAACGACAGTGTGAAAAAACAAAAGCCCTGGACAGGTAGACCCCGGGGGGTGATTTACTAAAACTGGAGGGTGCAAAATCTGGTGCAGCTGTGCATGGTAGCCAATCAGCTTGTTTAATCAGGCTTTGACAAAAAAAACTGTAAGCGGATTGGTTTCTACGTAGAGCTGCACCAGGATTTTGCACTATCCAGTTTTAGTAAATCAACCCCCGGTGTCTGTGCAAGCATTTCCATGCTTAAAGTTTAAATTTGACCAGACCATAAATCTTTATCAGATTTAATGGACTGTCCAGACAAACGTCACCCACCCCAGCTGAATTGCTGAGCTAGTTCTGGAGGCTGCCATGAATTGGAAGTTGATAGTTTTGGTGCAGGGACACCTCTGCACCACAGTAATATAGCTGCCCTGAAATTAGCATTGCCTCCTGTAAGAGAAAAATAACAGATTGCTAAGACAGAGGAATTTATATTGAAATGGTCATGTGCTGAGAAACAGAAAAGCAGCTTGAATCTGGGGGAAAATATTACCTTCACATAAGGATTGTTTTGCACTAAGGAGGCAGGTGCCTGTAATGTCAAGTACTCATTTTCTCTCCAGTTAAGTAGGAAAGCTACACACTCTTCTGACACAACTTGTCGGAGGGGAATGTCTGTAAAGAGAAGATGTACAGCATAATTGGGTGCGGGAGCAAGAGTAAACAAGGTGATCTGTTATGACATAAAAGAAGGGAAGAATAAATCAAGAAAAGACAAAATAAAAAAAGCTTTGATCTCCACTATACATGAACAAGAAAGGTCATCATTGTCTACCACCTACTGGACACTAAGCAGAAAAAAAAAGGAGTCAGTGTCTAGTAGTGTGGTATAGCCAGTAAGAGAAAAACTCTTTCATCATTTAAAGTGGTTGCAAACCCTTACAGACCACTTTTACCTACAGGTAAGCCTAGACGAGGGCTTACCTGTAGGTGCAAGAAATATCTCCTAAACCTACATGGTTTAGGAGATATTTCCAAAAGACAGGCACCGATGTCTACAGCGCATGCGCCGTAGACAATGGCGCACAGGTGCACTGAGCGTGCCGTCTCTAACGGCGATCATGGCGTTAGTGGCGGCACCAGCGCGCATGCACGGGAGTGACGTCATCCCAGCTCCGGCCAATCACAGCGCCGGAGCCGCAATACCCAGGAAGAAGATGGACGCTTCGTAGGAGAAGGGACGGCGGTGACATCGCAGGCTCCCTTGTCAGGTAAGTGACACATAATGGGCTACTATGCGATGCATAGTAGCCCATTATGCTTTACCTTTGCAGGGAAACAAAGAGGAAGTAAACTCATCAGGGGTTTACTTCCTCTTTAATACCCAATACATAGGACACATACAGTGGGAAGAATAATTATTCGATCCCCTGCATATTTTGTAAGTTTGCCACTTAAGAAATGAAGGGTCTAGAATTTTTATCATAGGTGTATTTTAAATGATAGAGACAGAATATCAACCAAAAATTCAGAAAAAACACATGATACATATGTTATAAATTGAGCTGCAGTTCAGTGAGTAAAATAAGTATTTGATCCCCAAGCAAAACATGGCTTGGTGGAGAAACCCTTGTTGGCAAGCACAGAGATAAAATGTTTCTTGTAGTTGGTTACAAGGTTTGCACACATCTCAGGAGGGATTTTGGTCCACTCTTCTTTACAGATCTTCTCTAAATCCTTAAAGGGACACTAAAAAAGGTACAGTTTAAAAAAACAAACAAAAAAAAAAACCAAACAACACAACAAACATGTCATACTTACCTCCACTGTGCAATTCATTTTGCACAGAGTGGCCCCGATCCACCTGTTCTGGGGTCCTTCGGCGGCTCCTCCCCACAATAGATAACCCCCTCTTCGGAAGCTCTCTCCCGAGGGAGTTACCTTGCGGGCGCGCTCCCGTGTCATACACTCAGCGGCCATAGCCGCCGAGTGTATGACTCGGCCCCGCCCCCCACGTCATTGGATTTGATTGACAGCAGCGGGAGCCAATGGCTGCGCTGCTATCAATCTATCCAATGAAGAGACGAGAAACCGTGGAGAGAGCGAAGCGGGATTGTGCCCACGGAAATTCGGGGCTCAGGTAAGTAAAAACGGGGGGCAAGGTGTTTTTTCACCTTAATGCATAGGATGCATTAAGGTGAAAAAACACGAACCTTTACAACCCCTTTAAGGTTTCTTGGCCGTCGCTTGGCAACTCAAAGTTTCAGCTCCCTCCATAAATTTTCTATAGGATTAAGGTATGGAGACTGGCTAGGATACTTTATGACCTTAACGTGCTTCTTCTTGAGCCACTCCGCTGTTCCCTTGGCAAAATGTTTTAGGTCATCGTCATGCTGGAAGACCCATCCAAAACCCATCTTCCGTGTTTTGGCTGAGGAAAGAAGGTTCTCATCCAAGATTTTACAGTACATAGCCCCGTCCAATGGCCCCGCAATGCGGAAAAGTCGGCCTGTACCTTCAACAGAGAAACGGCCCCAAAGCATCATGTTTCTACCTCCGTGCTCCAGGTCATAGTCAACATTTTTCTTCCTCCAAACACGGAGAGTCGAGTTAATGCCAAAGAGCTCAATTTTGGTCTCATCTGACCACAGCACTTTCTCCCAATCCTTCTCTGAATCATTTAGATGTTCATTGACAAACTTCAGATGGGCCTGTACATGTGCCTTTTTGAGGAGAGGGACCTTGCGGGCACTGCCGGATTTGAAACCATGGCGGCGTATTTTGTTGCCAATGGTTTGTTTGTGGACTGTGGTCCCAACTGCTTTGAGATCATTCACAAGCTCATCCCATGTAGTTCTGGGCTGATCCCTCACTTTTCTCATGATCATCCTTACCCCATGAGGGGAAATCTTGCATGGAGCTCCAGACCAAAAGGCAATGGATGGTTATTTTGTATTTCTTCCATTTGCGAATAATCGCTCCAACAGTTGTCTCCTTCTCACCAAGCTTCTTGCTGATGGTCTTGTAGCCCATTCCAGCCTTGTGCAGGTCTACAATCTCATCCCTGACATCCTTTGACAACTCTGTGGCCTTGCCCATGATGGTGAGGTTTAATGGAAGAAAGAGTCTGAATACTGGACAGGTGTCTTTTATACACATAATGAGTTGTCGCTAGGAGCACCTTCTTAAATTGACAGGACTAATCTGTACTTCCCACGTGAGCACATACTGTAGCCATTGTGTGAGAGCCAGAATTATTGTTGGTTGGTAGGGGATCAAATACTTAAATTTACTCAATGAACTGCAACTTCATTTTTTTAACATTTGTATCATGTGGATTTATGGTTGATATTCTGTCTCCATTTAAAATACACCTATGATAACAATTATAAACCCTTCATTTCCTTGTAAGTGGGCAAACTTACAAAATCTGCAGGGGATCAAATAATTAAATTTTCCCTACTGTACCCCAATATACACCACTCTAAATGTGAATGATGCTGTAAAGAAGGACTAGAAGGTGTAGACACAGAAGGTATTGGTACTTTATGAGAAGCTTTTGGGTATTTTTCTCATGGTTCATTAATCCAGAAAAACAAAATTGCATACACCTGTCTGCAGTGTCTACATCTTCTTTACACCACTACCTTCACTTATATGAAGTAAAAAGTATTAGGCTATCCAGACACACTAGGATTTCTCTTAATTGGGCCTGCTGGCTGATTGAGGAAAACCAATAGATCTCCCATCCACGCTGAGGCCTCATCCTCATGGATGTACCTATCCGTACACCTGAACCCCATTCAATATAGCGATGTGCACAAGAGCAGCAGCTCTTCTGGGTATCCTTCTCCTCATTGACTGAGACACAGCAGTGGAAATGATTGGCTCCCACAGCTGTCAATTACAGCCAGTGAGGAGGGAGCAGGGGGCGGGGCCAAGCTTCACTGTGTGTGTCGAATAGAAACTCAGAACCGGCAGGGGCTCAGAGGAGAGGATCAGGGCCGCTCTGTGCAAAACCATTGCACAGAGCCGGTATGTATGACTTTTTTTTTTTAAATAATAAACAAGGAGAGAAGATGAGCCTTTACATTTGCTTAAACAGCGTGGATTGTTGAATCCCCCCTGACGACAACTACATTCTGACAGCTGCTGCGATGGTTGGAATTTGAGCCATGCATGGCTATACACGGCTCAAAGCAGACTGACAAAAGACAAAAAAAAAAAAAAACCCTACGGTAGCAGAGTTCTCCATCCACAAAAACTTGGTGGACTGAGGAATCCCCCACCACCCCCGGGACACTGTATTCTGATCACTGAACCCAGTGGTAAGAAGTTCAAATATGTCCCTTTCAAATGGTCGACTTCAGTTGAGCAGGGATGGCCACACACTGATTGAAAGTCAGCTGGTCCCTGCTGCACTGGCCAAACATTGATCAGCGTATATAGCCAGCTTAAGGGTGTGTAGCTTATGTGTACGTTAAAAGGATAGTTCAATCTGTAGGAAGAGTTAGTCAAAAGTCTCACCAGGAATTCTCATTTCCAGGTAGCCTCGTACTCTGCTGACAAGTTCCGGTGGTGGCCGATCGACAGAGACTCCACCTCCAGCCTCATGGGTGTAAATATCCAATAGCAGCATCTCATTGAGCATAACCTGACGCAGCTTGGGGGAGAATTCTGTAACCAGCTCTAAACAGGAAGTGAGCAGCTGCTTAGCGTGAGGAAAGTCCTGTGAAATAAACAGACAGGTCAAATAAACCTCACAGACCGCTTTAGAAAAGTCATCATATAGACTGGCGAACTAAAAGGCTGTGGTGAATAAAAAAAAAAAAAAAAAAATATCTGGTGCAGCTCTGCATGGTAGCCAATCAGCTTCTAACTTCAGCTTGTTCAATTAAACTTTGACAAAAAAAAAACAAAAACTGGAAGCGGACTGGTTTCTATGCAGAGCTGTACCAGATTTTGCACTCGTCAGTTTTAGTAACCCCAAGAAATAAAACGCACCTATTTCTGATATAAAATCACATACTTCAGGTGGCCATTTTAGTATAATCCCGTTAAAAGGTTTTGGTTAATCAATAACTCTTGCTTCTGAGTTAAGGAGATCTTGTGTTATCATTTTTTATTCACTTGCAATGTGCCTTTAAAGTTACCAGAAAACTGTACTAACACCATGCCCCCCACCACGTCAAAGCCCTCTCCTATTCCGGGAGTGTCTAAACTACTCTCTCTGTGCTGGACCAGCTCCTCCTTCCCTCCCTAAATAACTCTTAAGATGGGGAGGAAGTGAAGAGGAAGGGAGGGCATCTACACAAGGGAGGCCTATCACTGGCATGTAATCCTATGTGAAGATTTTGGTTGAATTGCTCTGGTGACAGGGTCTCATTTTTTGTCCTAATTCTTTTACAGAGATCTTTTTGCTAAATGTGGGTTGCTTGGGGCAAAATAAGATTTCTGTATCCACCATAAAACTCCCTTCTTGTAGATTTCACTGGGGGGAAGACCCCGCATGCGCTGCCTACATGAGAACTGACATATTGGGGGTTATTTACTAAAGGCAAATCCACTTTGCACTACAAGGGCAGTGCAGTCGCTGTAGATCCGAGGGGGACATGCAAGGAAAATAAAAAACAGCATTTTAGCTTGCACATGATTGTATGATAAAATCAGCAGAGCTTCCCCTCATTTCAGATCTTCCCCTCAGATCTACAGCAACTGCACTTCCAAGTGCACCCGTAGTGCAGAGTGGATTTGCTTTTAGTAAATAACCCCCATAATTTTAGGTCTTTGGTGTATACCCTGTGTAATGGAAAGATGCTAAACATCTATGTACCTCTAATAGGAAGACACTGCAGGCCTGGTCTGGTCTATAGAGTCAAAAATATACACCAACAGCCTATATCTTATAAAGAATAATAGGAGGAGGACCCCCATCACAGTATGTGTGCACCTATGCACAGCTCAGGCAACATTTTACAGAGAGACCTATATCAGCTCAGGAAGCTAAAAAGACATTTCAAGTTCCTATTTCTGCCATTTACCTATAACTCATACACATACAGTGCCTTGAAAAAGTATTCATAACCCTTGAAAAATTTCCACGTTTTGTCATGTTACAACCAAAAACAAACGTATTTTATTGGGATTTTATGTGATAGACCAACACAAAGTGGAAGGTAAATGATAAATGTTTATTTTTTTTTTACAAATAAATATTTGTAAAGTGTGGCGTGCATTTGTATTCAGCCCCTCTAAGTCAATACTTTGTAGAAACACCTTTCACTGCAATTACAAGTGCAAGTCTTTTGGGGGATGTCTCTACCAGCTTTGCACATCTAGAGATTTTTACCCATTCTTCTTTGCAAAATAGCTCAAGCTCTGTCAGATTGGATGGAGAGAGTCTGTGAACAGCAATTTTCAAGTCTTGCCACGGATTCTCAATTGGATTTAGGTCTGGACTTTGCCTGGGACATTCTAATACATGAATATGCTTTCATCTAAACCATTCTATTGTAGTTCTGGCTGTATGTGTAGGGTCCTTGTCCTGCTGGAAGGTGAACCTAAGTCTTTTGCAGAATCTAACAGGTTTTCTTCTAAGATCGCCCTGTATTTGGCTCCATCCATCTTCCCATCAACTCTCACCAGCTTCCCTGTCCCTGCTGAAGAAAAACATCCCTACAACATGATGCTGCCACCACCATGTTTCACAGTGGGGATGGTGTGTTCAGGGTGATGTGCAGTGTTAGTTTTCCGCCACACATAGCGTTTTGCTTTTAGGCCAAAAAATTCAATTTGGGACTCATCTGACCAGACAGAGCACCTTCTTCCACATGTTTGCTGTGTCCCCCACATGGCTCCTCGCAAACTGCAAATGGGACTTTGCAAAGGCTTTCTACAATTGCTTGCTTCTTGCCACTCTCATAAACGCCAGATTTGTGGAGTGCACGACTAATAGTTGTCCTGTGGACAGATTCTCCCACCTGAGCTGTGGATCTCTGCAGCTCCTCCAGAGTTTCCATGGGCCTCTTGGCTGCTTCTCTGATTAATGCTCTCCTTGCCCGGCCTGTCAGTTTAGGTGGACGGCCACGTGTTGTAGGTTTGCAGCTGTGCCATACTCTCCATTTTCGGATGATGAATTGAACAGTGCTCCTTGAGTTGTTCAAAGCTTGGGATATATATATATTTTTTTATAACCCAACTCTGCTTTAAACATCTCCACAACTTTATCCCTGACATGTCTGGTGTGTTCCTTGGCCTTCATGATGCTGTTTGTTCACTAAGGTTTTCTAACAAACCTCTGGGGGCTTCACAGAACAGCTGTATTTATACTGAGATTAAATTACACACAGGTGGACTTTATTTACTAATTAGGTGACTTGTGAAGGCAATTGGTTACAATTGGTTCCACTAGATTTTAGTTAGGGGTATCAGAGTAAAGGGGGCTGATTACAAATGCACGCCCCACTTTTCAGATATTTGTAAAAAATTTGGAAAACCATTTATCATTTTCCTTCCACTTCACATTTATGTGCCACTTTGTGTTGGTCTATCACATAAAATCCCAATAAAATACATTTACGTTTTTGGTTGTAACATGACAACATGTGAAAAATTTCAAGGGGGTATTAATAATTTTTCAAGGCACTGTAGGGTTTGTATAAAACATTGTATATATAAATAAGTGTCGTGCAAACCAATGTTGAATAAGTATCCAAACTGATAAGCTCAAACAAACAAACAATCTGTCAAGACATATACCAAAACCATATATAAAAAAAAATTTGGGCATCCCGGACCGGAAATGAGGTTTAGATACCTTAGTATAGGATATACCAAAGGAGTTTTATCTTCTATTTTGATGTAAGAGTTATTCCTGTAATAAAACAGATTTTACTGGCAATATTACACTATAGGAAGTCAATTTTTTTTTATCCTAACATATGGATAAACGTATGTGAGGGAGTCTTAAAAGGGACCACCACCACAGGATAACCAAACCAGCTGAAAAGAACAACAACTGGACTAACATTGATGGAGGATTTCTTTATGTAATCAAAAGCTTATTTGATAAGCTCATTAAGAGGAGAATACTGGGAGTAGTTCGGTGTCACGACCGGGTAGAAGCACACCATTTGTTTTTATGTTATCACACTGAAATTTCTATCACTGAAAAAGGAAAATTGGGCACTTTATTTACTTTTGGGTACGGACTATTATGCACTTTCAGCACATGTGCACTTTATTTTAAAAAAATTACTGCATTTTTTTTTTATATGGTTTTGATATATGTCTTTATGACAGATTATTTGAGCTGATCAGTTTACATACGTATTCACCATTAGTTTGCACACACACACACATATATACAATATATATATATATACACACACACACACACACACACACAAAATATATATATTATATATATATATATATATATATATATATATATATATATATATATATATATATATACATATAACCATTTTATTGCTGATGGGAACACAGTGTTGTGTGTGCAGCAACCACATCTGGCCATCTGGCCGGTCTAAGTATAACACTGACACACTGCGGGGCTAGCTGTCAATTGCTAGATGTATTCTCCTCTACTGCCACTTCCAGCGATGTCTTCTCTCTACTTCCTCCCGACTCACCGAGGTGAGAGGTGAGTCGGGAGTGTGTCAGTGTTATACTTAGACCGGATGGGACTTCCGTTAACCAAGGAATCCATTTGATGACAGCTAGCCCGGGAGTTTGCCACTGGTTCTTTCATGTCTCCTATGACCCCCTGTAATAAAGGGGTCAACTGGATCTGGTAAGCACATTCTCATTTACTTATATACCGCACTGCCTGGATAAGTGATCAATGTGGGTGTACCCAGAAGAGGCTCATCTCTTATTGGCATTTATGAACTTCTGATTGGATATATTTAATGATTGGACTACCGTATATACTCGAGTATAAGTCGTTCCGAGTATAAGTCGAGGCCCTAATTTACCACAAAAAAATGGGAAAAACTTATTGACCCGAGTATAAGACGAGGGTGAGAAATGCACAGCTACTGTAAGTGGAAAAGAGGGTCAACAATGCCCATTTGCAGCATCACTGTGCCCATTTGCAGCCATAGGTCCTCTGAACTTCAAACTCGGTAGTTAAGGGTTCCTAGATGTCCCCTAGCTGCAGCCAAAATTTGGGGTCTCTGAACCCAAAGGGTCCCGAAATTACATTGCTGCAGGTGGACACAGTTGACCAAATTTGGGGCCCCGTATCTCGGGGCCACTTAGAGCTAAGAACCCCAAATTTAGTGTGCAAACCCAGTGGAACTAGCACCATAACATTTCCAAAGCTGGGGTTTCTAGCACCAAGTGGCCCCGAGATACAGGGCCCCAAACATCAGTTGAGAAAATGTCAAGCACTTTTCTGCAGCAGAGAATGACATTTTCCGAACCAGTTTTGGGGCCCGGTATCTCAGGGCCACTTGGTGCTAGGAACCCCACCTTTGGATATGTTATGGTACCAGTTCCACTGGGTTTGCACACCAAATTTGGGCTTCCTAGCACCAAGTGGCCCTGAGATACAGGGCCCCAAAGTCGGTTCGGAAAATGAAATTTTTTGCTGCAGAAAAGTGCTTGACTCGAGTATAAGTCGAGGGGGGCACTTTCAGCACAAAAAAATGTGCTGAAAAATTCGACTTATACTCGAGTATATACGGTATATATATATATCATTTATTTTTTCACCTTTTAGTTTTCTTTTTGCGCTGCACTTACTTTTGTTTTTTGATTGTCATTGAGGTTGGTGTTATCCTTTAGTGTTCAGCTTGCATTATCAGTTTAGCTTTAGTTTGCGCTGATTGCCCTTTATTTTGCATTGATCATTGATAAACTGGCAGATCCACTGCTAAATATTCAACCTGAATGCAGCCTGCCTGTCCTGGGTCTTCTGGCAGCACAAACCAGGATTCCTGACCTGTGCCGACAACTCAAATAGATCCTGAGCGCCTGAACAACCTCTAGTGTACCTCTAGTGTATGTAGCGATCTTTCTCCTGCCGACTGTGGATTAGGAGAAAAATAAAAGGCAAGACACTGTCCTGATTCAAGTGAAAACAAGAAACCACTTTAGGCAATAAAAGTGGATGAGGACGCAACATCACCTTATGATGCGAGACCAAGAACGAAGAAGAGCCGCCAACTCCGACACTCCACTCAGTGAAGTGATGACAACCAAAGAAGCCACCTTCTGAGATAAAAAGACCAACAGAAACCCCCAATTGGTTCAAAAAGTGGCCTCTGCAAGGACAATCAAGATCAAATTCAAGTCCCAAGGACAGAAGAATGGCCCGACACATGGGACTGTCCAAGTTACATGCTGTACGAGGTATGTACAAGGAGTAAGAAACAACCGCCTCTGGAAAAAAAATGGATAGGGCCAAACTCTGACCCTTAAAATAGTATTTAAGGCCAATCTCCTTTCCCCTACCGACTGGAAAAGAAAAAGAAAATGAAAATCTCCCACTCACATATTTCTGCAGGTGCCACTTCCTGGCTTCACCCCAGGCAAAAAATAAAATATTTTCAAATCAAGTAATAGAAGTTGTGGCCAACCCAAAGGGAAGACTGACAAAAAAAAAAAAAAAAAAAAAAAAAGAATTTCCATTGCAAATACAGAAATCCTTGGTGAGCCTGGAAACAACCTGCCACATGAAGACATGCATTTACAGATGATTATGGATCCCAAAATCTACTTCATCACTGAACAGATCTAGCCTATCTGAAAACAGAAGAATGTTCAGCGGCTTGAGATCTTAAGATAGACCTCATGTCCCCATTTGGTTTCGGACCTGCTACCATTTAAATTGACTTACAATAATGAGCCCATAACTTCTGCTCCAAGAGCAAATGCAAAGCAAAAGACTGACGACTCTGTGGCAGACCCAGACAGTCCCAAGAGGTGCACTTAACCTACCAGGTTTCTGCCGGCTAAAGATGAAACAAACCACCTCAGAGACTGCCCTAAGATCTTCTGGCCTGAGAAACTACCTAAACACAGCCACCTCAGATTTCTCCCTCACCCAGGTGGGGAAAAGCTTACAGCATCTGGTATTCCCGGGCAATCTCCCATCTATATACTAACCAGGCTTGATCCTGCTTAGGCTTCGGTAACAGAGATCAGACATGATCAAGGTGATGCGGCTGCAGTCTGATGATAAAGAAGAATGCGCCAGGAAACACTGCAATGCCAAACACCACAGATGCACCTGACACCACTGTCCATCGGGAGATGTGGACACCGCCAGATCCCTGAACCTGAGAGCGGTGCACCTGCCTTCCCTGGCTGCCTCTCTTTTCTTAAACCATTTAACTGGTAGAACAGGTAAATAACGCAGCAACTATATTAGCCAACCTAATATACAGTCCTCCAAGGATGCAGGCCTAAAACAATGTTGGTTTACCTCTATGCAACCCCTTAGGTAGGCCGATATGGAAGTACCTAGGCATGCAAACATGCAGGCATACAAGTATTCTTGCCATTAATGCATTAATGTATGCAGGTCAAGGCCAATAAGCACACATGCACGTACCCCTAGGCAAATAAGCACATACATATGTAAAACAAGCACATCTGTATTTAGTCCCAGGCAAATAAGCACATATGTATGTAGTCCCAGGAAAACAAGTACATCTGTATACAGCTTAGAGCCCTTGCACACTGGGGCGGTTAGCAGGCGCTATTGCGCTAATAATAGCGCCTGGAAACCGCCCCGAAAGTGCCGCTACTGTAAAACCGCCCCGCTAGCGGCCGCATACCGACGGTAAAACGCCGCTAATAATAGCGGCGTTTTACCGCCGACGCCGCCCCCCGCCCCAGTGTGCAAGGGCTCTAAATGTAAATAAGCACATATGTATGCAGTTTAATGTAAATAAAACATATACAGTACAAATGAAAACATGCCAGCATGTGTTTAAGCAACGTGCATCAATGGAAGCCTGCATTTATGGAAGCATGTGCTTATGCAACTATGCATTTAGCCAAAACATGAAAGCATGCGTCCCTGTAAACACGCATTTATACAATACGTGCCCATGAAAACATGCATTTACGCAATACGCAAGCATGCGTTAATGAAACGTGTTTATGCAACATTTCACAACACGCATCTATGCAGACATGTATAAACCTGCATCTTTATGCAACCATGTATCTTTATGCAGAAATGTATAAATATGCATCTTTATGCAACCATGTATCTTTATGCAAACATGTATAAACATGCATCTTTGTGCAACCATGTATCCTTATGCAAACATGTATAACATGTATCTTTAGTAACCGTGCGTTCCAGCAACCGTAAGTTTTTAGCTAGTTTCCAAGCATACACCTGCTTAACTGCAGTTGGCCCCATACTAGTCCTGCAGGATTTAGCCAAGCACCTATGCATCCAATGCAACCTCTATGCCGTTTCAGAACAGCGAAGAAAAAAAAAAAAAAAAAAACCTTCTGCAGACCAAAAAGCACACTATACTGGAGACAATTCCTTAAAGTGCTCCCATGCCCATGTTTTTCCAAACATGTGTATATTTAAACATGCCTTTAAGCAACAAGTTTGCACGTATGTATACTACGCTGCACCTGCCTTCCGAGCAGTAAAAAAAAACAAAAAAAAAACTTTAAAGTGAACTGCTATCTGTCCAGGGGTGTATCGACTTAGTTGAACATCCCCCCCCCCCCCAGATTAAGCAGTAAATATGCAGCATATAATCATGACTTGTCCACATAGTTCTCCCATAGTAAGTACTCACACTTTGATAGTATCCATGGGCTCCTGTTATGTCTCCAGAGGCCCTGCTGAACCTGTTGACCACATGGCAACATGGCCGCCCTTCCACTTCCTGCCTCTATAAAAATAGGCCATATTTAGCAAGCCTGCGCCCTCTAGCCAGGAGGAGAAACCACAGCCCACATGACTTAGAAGTACACAGCATGATTAAACAGCCACTGCCGCCAGTGGCCACCTTGGGGGACAGTTTTCCTGTGTAGGAGGGGTTATATAGGGGAGGACTTCCTGTTTAATTGATCTACCAGTGTCCATTCACCTATAGGTGGCGTATAACCCAAGTAGTTATTTTTATTAACCGGCTCTGTGTCCTGTGATGTACAATAAAGAAAATATTATTATTATTACTAATATTATTAGTACTGAATAGTTTACACTTTAGGCTTTCTTTTGCACAGAGGTAGCACAGAGGTATTATTTATTATCATTTCATTGTATAAAATATTCACATCAATAAGCAGAGCAAATCACCTTAATCACACTGCAGTGTAAGCCTTTGGCCAGCAGTATATAGACAAGGTCTCTTGTCAGGTTATCTTTAATTCCCAGGATTATTCCGCCGTATACTGTTGGCACTTCCCACTAAAATGAAAAAAAAAGATCGCATTTTCAGGAACATGCATGCAAATTTTAAAAAAAGGGGGAAAATTATAGCAAAAAAAAAAAAAAAAACACATAAATGGATTCACTACTACTAAGAACAACTGCCCAGGAGAACATTAGTACATGTCTGTGAAGCTGTTACTTCTTGTATGTACTGTACCTTGCTAGACACAGTCCAGAACTGGTTGTCAGAGGTCATCCCATATAGTTCAATCAGAATCTGCCGTATTCTCCAGGGATCGACACTAAGGATGAGTTGATGTTCTAGTTGTCCAACGTTCACACTGGCGGAAGCTAAAAAAGTGCACCAGATTAAAAGCTGAAAAAGACGCTTTAACAGTCCACACATTTGTTACTTCCTGTACAGACATTTCTTTCGTGGCACACCTTAATGTACAGAATCTAGGCATTAATAAATATCGAGCCTGTGAAAAAGGAAAAATGTGTATGCTTGTATCTATGGGAAAGGGAGGAGTGCTTGGAGATGAGCAATCTATATAGTGGTTCATAGCTCGCCAGCCCTCAAAATGCACTCGCAAAATGCAAGCAGGCAAATGGAATTTTTGAGGGCCGTCATAGGGCACCATCCTTTTTGCACAGTGTTTTCACAATGTTCCACCTTAACCACTTCAATACAGGGCACTTATACACCTTTCTGCCTAGACCAATTTTCAGTTTTCAGCGCTGTCGCACTTTGAATGACAATTGTGCGGTCATGCTACACTGTACCCAAACTAAATTTTTATAATTTTGTTCCCACAGCGCTTTATTTTGGTGGTATTTGATCACCTCTGGGATTTTTATTTTCTGCTAAACAAATAAAAAAAAAAAAGACCGAAAATGTTGAAAAAAAAAAAAAGTTTTTTTTTTGTTTCTGTTACAAAACTTTGTAAATAAGTATGTTTTCTTCTTCACTGACGGGCACTGATAAGGTGGCATTGAAAGGCAGCACGGATGGGCACTGATTTACACTAATAGATGGTACTGATGGGCATCACAGATTGGCAAGCATTTTCTTTGGCATCGATTAGCATCCATTGTGGGCACTGATTGGCATCCATTGTGGCCATGGGTGGCATACCTGGTGGCGTTTCTGGTGGTCCAGTGTGGGCATCCTCGGGGGGGGGCTGCGCTGATAATCAATCAACACAGACCCCCCTGTCAGAGGAGCAGCCAATCGGCTCTCCTCTACTCGCGTCTGACAGAAGCGAGTGAGGAAAAGCCGATCAAACGGCTCTTCCTGTTTACACTGTGATCAGCTGTGATTGGACACGGCTGTTCACGTGGTAGAGAGTCTTTGTCAGAGACTCTACCTAGATCGGAGTTGCAGTGTGTCAGACTGACACACCGCAACAACGATCGCTGCGATGAGCGCCCCCGGGAGAGCGCAGCGGCTTGATATCCTGGCAACATCATATGACGTCCGGTCAGGATATTGCAACCACTTTGCCAATGTCATATATGCTATATGGCAGGCGGCAAGTGTTTAAGAATGGTATATGGGAAACTACCACCAGCTGATCTCCTCAGACATCGATAACCGAGACCCAGGGAGAGATAATCCAGGATTATTCACTTTATGGTGGAGCAGTTCTATGAGGAGTATTTGAGGCACCTTTAAAAACCAGGAGCACAGCGATTGGAGCTTTCTTCAGCAAGATTTAGGAAAATTTTTTGGACTGTGCAATATTTATTAATAATTCTTACAATTAAAAATGTTTTCACCTCTGGACTCTCAAGTATATTTGGACTGTTTTTTATCCTTTGTTCACATGCAACTATCGCATATGGGTTAGCGCCTTGCTTTTCATAGGTGGTTTATTCACTTAAAAGGGGCAGCTACGCATTTTTTAAGCATATTGTCATTTTTGGTTGGCGCCAGGGCTTACTAATATTTCTCACATTGCACTACATAGTTGAAGGAAAATTTAAAGGAGATTGTAAGAAAATTGAACAATGAATGGCCAGCCAACACCCAAATTTAGATAAGCTAGGCATTTTATGCCAGGTAAGTCACAAGCCCTGGATGCACCTCTAGGAGTTCTATCCCCTACAGTAGCAGTGTGGGAACTCTGGAACCTCCCAGTTTATCAGCAGTCATACACTGATAATAAAGCCTGCTCAGTGTGCTGTCCAGATAAAGTGAATGTGATAAGAAGAGATAGCACTAACAAAAACCAATCCAAAGAGAAGAGATATTGCAGCTGACCTGGTATATCATAGAAGGAGGTCACAGGCTTAGTACAGAGATTGGTGTGGGAGGTCCTCTGCCTGATTTGCTCAACAAGCATCTTTCTTTCGTCATCGGTCAGCAGTTTCATGAACAGCTCATGGGAGGAAATCATAAACACTAGCTGTAAGTCTTCAATGCCCAAGCACAAGTTTCTGGATGAAGAATTGGAAAAACAGGAATTAGGTACTCTGGCAAATGTTTATATTGAAATATAGCTTTCTGTTTATTTTGAATTCTTGGGAGGAACTAATGGAATAAATAGGCTTTATTTACAGTCGGGTCCATAAATATTGGGACATCGACACAATTCTAATCTTTTTGGCTCTATACACCACCACAACAGCAAAAGTTGTTGGTTAGCAATTAACTGCAAGATTGTGCCACATCCTAAAATAAAACAACCAAATAAAGAGAGAATTCCCCTAATGGTGGACTTTAAAAGGCACATGTGGAGAAACGTAGGAAGAGTATATAGTGTATAAACAGTAGTGTAATAATTTCAAAACATAATAAAAACATCAATGAACAATATAGCAAACATTTTAAGGAATGCAATTCATGCACTTTTACACATATAGGATGTTGGTACCAATGTACTTGCAACCGACGCGTTTCAGAGTTATTTAGCCTACTTCCTCAGGGGTGGATGAGGGTTTACAAAGATTTCTAAATTAAAAACAATGTATTGACAGAAGGATGGTAAGCATGTGAATGTACAAGACCATAAGGACATAAACACATACTATATTTTTCATTATATTTACACTTACATTGGCACTGTGCAAGCGGACTTAGCATTCCAAAACTATTAAAAACAAAGTCACTGACACTGTCTGTCAATCCAAAGTATTCCTGATTGTGGTAGGTAGAGGTTAGTTAGCGTATTCAGGATGTTATTACTTCATGCATAGCAGGGAAGAATTTAGATTTAAATGTAGATGAGTAATTTAGTTCCTCAAAAATTGAAGAACAAGCCAAAAAATGGAGGGCATAGAGGGGTTCAAAACCTGAAGCTCCACTGAGGCCGAAGGCGGGTCCTGCAAAATGTAATAATGTAAATATGTAATGGCCGATTGTTGGTCAAGGACTGTGAATGAACATAGTTGAATGAAGAAAATATTTTTGAAAAAAATATAGTAAAGGTAAACCATACCTGATAGGGCTACCGTAGAAGATTCAAGGGGATATGTAGAGGATAGCTGATATAGGCTTGATGTGTCTTGGATAGCTAGGATTAATGCTAAAAAAGGAGAAGGAGTATGGGAGTACCATTAGATAAATAAGTGATCTCTCCCACTCGGTAGTGCTAGCAGTTTAGAACATAGAAAAATACTCAGATACTCATATTTTTCTATGCTCTAAACTGCTAGCAATACCGAGTGGGAGAGATCACTTATTTATCTAATGGTACTCCCATACTCCTCCTTTTTTAGCATAAATCCTAGCTATCCAAGACACATCAAGCCTATATCAGCTATCCTCTACATATCCCCTTGAATCTTCTACGGTAGCCCTATCGGGTATGGTTTAACTCTACTATATTTTTTTCAAAAATATTTTCTTCATTCAACTATGTTCATTCACAGTCCTTGACCAATGATCGGCCATTACATATTTACATTATTACATTTTGCAGGACCCGCCTTGGACCTCAGTGGAGCTTCAGGTTTTGAACCCCTCTATGCCCTCCATTTTTGGGCTTGTTCTTCAATTTTTGAGGAACTAAATTACTCATCTACATTTATATCTAATAAATTCTTCACTGCTATGCATGAAGGAATAACATCCTGAATACGCTAACTAACCTCTACCTACCACAATCAGGAATACGTTGGATTGACAGACAGTGTCAGTGCCTTTGTTTTTAATAGTTTTGAAATGCGAAGTCAGCTTACACAGTGCCAATGTAGGTATAAATATAATGAAAAATTTAGTATGTATTTATGTCCTTATGGTCTTTTACATTCACATGCTTACCATCCTTCTGTCAATACATTGTTTTTAATTTAGAAATCTTTGTAAACCCTCATCCACCCCTGAGGAAGGAGGCTAAATAACTCCGAAACGCGTCGGGTGCAAGTACATTGGTACCAACATCCTATATGTGTATAAGTGCATGAATTGCATTCCTTACAATTTTTGCTATATTGTTCATTGATGTTTTTATTATGTTTTGAAATTAATAAACTACTGTTTATACACATATACTCTTCCTACGTTTCTCCACATGTGCCTTTAAAGTCCACCATTAGGGGAATTCTCTCTTTATTTGGTTATACAAGACCACAATGGATTTGAAATGACACGAATAAGATGTGCTTTAACTGCAGACTTTCAGCTTTAAATTTGAGGGTATTTACATCCAAACCAGGTGAACGGTGTAGGAATTACAACAGTTTGTATATGTGCCTCCCACTTTTTAAGGGACCAAAAGTAATGGGACAAATGGCTGCTCAGCTGTTCCATGGCCAGGTGTGTGTTATTCCCTCATTATCCCATTTACAAGGAGCAGATAAAAAGGTCCAGAGTTCATTTCAAGTGTGTTATTTGCATTTGGAATCTGTTGCTGTCAACTCTCAATATGAGATCCAAAGAGCTGTCACTATCAGTGAAGCAAGCCATCATTAGGCTGAAAAACAAACAGAGAGATAGCAAAAACATTAGGTGTGGCCAAATCAACTGTTTGGAACATCCTTAAAAAGAAAGAACGCACCGGTGAGCTCAGCAACACCAAAAGACCCGGAAGACCACAGAAAACAACTGTGGTGGATGACCGAAGAATTCTTTACCTGGTGAAGAAAACACCCTTCACAACAGTTGGCCAGATCAAAAACAATCTCCAGGAGGTAGGTGTATGTGTGTCAAAGTCAACAATTAAGAGAAGACTTCACCAGAGTGAATATAGAGGGTTCACCACAAGATGTAATACATTGGTGAGCCTAAAAAACAGGAAGGCCAGATTAGAGTTTGCCAAACATCTAAAAAAGCCTTCACAGTTCTGGAACAACATCCTATGGACAGATCAACTTGTACCAGAGTGATGGGAAGAGAAGAGTATGGAGAAGGAAAGGAACTGCTCATGATCCAAAGCATAACACCTCATCAGTGAAGCATGGTGTTGGTAGTGTCATGGCGTGGGCATGTATGGCTGCCAATGGAACTGGTTCGCTTGTATTTATTGATGATGTGACTGCTGACAAAAGCAGCAGGATGAATTCTGAAGTGTTTCGGGCAATATTATCTGCTCATATTCAGCAAAATGCTTCAGAACTCATTGGACGGCGCTTTACACTGCAGATGGACAATGACCCGAAGCATACTGCGAAAGCAACCAAAGACTTTAAGGGAAAGAAGTGGAATGTTATGCAATGGCCAAGTCAATCACCTGACCTGAATCCGATTGAGCATGCATTTCACTTGCTGAAGACAAAACTGAAGGGAAAATGCCCCAAGAACAAGCAGGAACTGAAGACAGTTGCAGTAGAGGCCTGGCAGAGCATCAGCAGGGATGAAACCCAGCGTCTGGTGATGTCTATACATTCCAGACTTCAGGCTGTAATTGACTGCAAAGGATTTGCAACCAAGTATTAAAAAGTGAAAGTTTGATGGATGATTGTTAATCTGTCCCATTACTTTTGGTCCCTTAAAAAGTGGGAGGCACATATACAAACGGTTGTAATTCCTACACCGTTCACCTGGTTTGGATGTAAATACCCTCAAATTAAAGCTGAAAGTCTGCAGTTAAAGCACATCTTATTCGTGTCATTTCAAATCCATTGTGGTGGTGTATAGAGCCAAAAAGATTAGAATTGTGTCATTGTCTTAATATTTATGGACCTGACTTTATAGCAGTACATTCATTGTAAGATAAGCTGCACTAATTTTTTTAATGCGTCAAACAAAATAAAAGGCACAGAGGTTACCTATTCCTAGGGAAGTGAGGAACAAACCAATAAAACAAGTTATCCTTTTGATTATAAGCATTGGTTGAGAAGATCAGGCCCAGAAAAGCTCCACCACAAAGAGCACTTATGTATACTTATTGGTACTGGATCCCGCACTCCAACTACTTGCTCAAGGATGGGCAGATATTGCTAAGATCATCATTTTCAGGGAGATATTTGTAAATCTATGACCATCCTTACTTGATACAGAAACTACACAGGGCTAGCAATATAAAAAAAAAAAATTGAACAAGGACATGGAACTTTTTCTAATGGCAGGCTAATTCCACATTTCACTTTTCCAGTCCAGGTTACAGAAAGGAAGCTTATGAATTACAATCGGTATCCAATTTATTTTTCATAATCAGCCTTTCTTTGGCAATGCTTGCGGATGAAGCGGATCCTTACTTCAAAAATGAAGCTACCATTCGTCTTTGAGACTCCGTTGCTTCTTCAAACTTCAGAGACTTGGAACACACCTAAAAAAAATAACATGAATAAATGACTGCTCTGTATTTATATTAAAGTGTAATTCCAGTCAAATTCGAAGGCTAAATTTACTCCCACCCCATTCTAAGACTATTCTATCTACACTTGGAAAAAGAAAAAAAAAGTGTATATCTACCTATTCTGAAGCCACTCCAGTTCTATCCTATGACTTGCTTCCAGTGCCGGCTCCCATGTAGGAGGAGGGACAGCCGACAATGGCTGCCCCACAGTAAGCCTATGGGTGACATCTCCAAGGCTCTGCAGCCATTGTTGCTACTCTCTCCTCTACACTGAAGCTGGCACTGGGACCCAATCATTTGACCGGACCAGTGCGGCTTCAGAACAGGCAAGTATAGGCATATTTTTTTTTACAGGGTAGATAGAACAGTCTTAGAATGGGGGTGGGAGTAGATGTATCCTTAGTAAGACACTGTATAAATTTGTTTATCTAATATTATGCAGTATGTATACATGACAAATCGTATTTTAAAGAACCTATACGCAAAAAAGATTACTTAAAATAGAAAACCAGAGTCCTCAGTTTCGGGGGACGGCGGCAAGACCAGTCTCCCAGTAGCTCAAAAAATAATTCCAGACATCGGGTATGTTATACATAGTTACTTTGATCCAGCTTGGACCATTGAAACTTTGTATATACCATAACTGGACAATGCCCCTAGAAGCTGGAAAGTGCAGAAGTAACACCGGTTATTTCAGTAATCTCCACTTGCTTTGGGGTCCCATGCTGAGCGGCTGTGCCTCTGGCTTAATGAACACAGGAGGGTCGGCTGCTTGGCACAGCTTCCGTTCAGGAAAAATTCAAAGCATTTTCTGGTACCTGCTCACCCCCCCCCCCCCCCCCCCTCACCTTCTGGTTGAGTTTGCAGAGGCGAAAGTACGGCCTCTCTCCTCCTTCTCCCGCCACTAAGCCATTCACAAAGCACAGCGCACTTTGCGCATGCGCAGAAGAGAACTGGCTGTGAAGCCGCTAGGCTTCACTGCCGGTTTCCCTTAGCCAAGATGGTGGCAGCAGCACCCGAGAGCCGTTTGAAAAATTGGTTCGGGTGAAGACACCGCTGAATTCGTGGACAGGCAAGTGTCCTAATATGTAAAAGTCAGCAGCTATAGTATTTGAAGCAGCCTGGAGCTCCACTTTAAAGTACAAGGATAAGTATGATTATCAGGCGACTAATATTTTCAAACATCAGAATTGGCTGCCCACATACACAGATAGATATAGAGGTATAAAGGCAAATTCATGCAAGTTTAAGATATGCAGATCTTGGGATGTGGGTTTCCGGTCTCCCAAAAAGGGTCCCACACAGCAAAGTAGCTACCAGAATATTAACCATGTCCCATTGTAAGATGGGTACGTTTGGTTTGAGCAACAAATACTGCATGTTATATATAACACATACAGTATATATCATACAGAATGTATACTTATTATAAAGACATGATCAACAAAGTAAATAAAAGGACCTCATACCTCAAGAAGATAGTCTATTTTCTCATTGTTTGGCTTCATAAAGAGCTGGTGAAAATGCACGCCGACTGGACGCCCATTAAGAATGTCCCGCATTGTGTTGCAAGCACAGATTTTAAAGCAAATCTCCTTCAGAGCATCATTCCTGCAGTGAAAGGAAATAGTTTCAGGCAGATCTTAGCAGTTCAGGTAACAACAACATAATGCTTTTGAGTGTACACAACCTTCCTTAAACCTAACATTTTTGCAGTTCCAGAAGAAGGACTTTTCTGAAAGGTTAAGTATTCATTATTTCAAATAGATTGGATAGAAACACATGCAATCTTGAACACGCTTATGTTAAACTAAAGTACATTCAGGACAACGACCTACAAGTCTGACAACCACGACTGACTTAAATGTAGTAAGAGTCTCATTGCTGCAGAAGCTTGCAATTTTTAACATCTGCTGAAGAAGCTTCAGAATGAAAAGCAACCTTAAAGCCCCTTTCACACAGGCGATCCAATCAGGTCCGCCTGTTGGTCTTTCAGGCGTAATTACAGGGGTCAATTGTGACCCAGCCCCATGCTCCAGGGGGCCCTAGTGGCCCCCCCCCCCGTACACCTGAATAGGAGGGCCGGTGGTATATAGAGGAACTGCATTTTCCTCCTGCAGCCACTGGATTGGTTCCTATATACCTTCGCCCCTCCCTATCCAGCTTTTTTCTGCAGGCCCAGGCTCCTGTACTCTCCTCCCCCCCCCCCCCCCCCTCTCTCCCCTGGCCCTCCTCATCCCCCGGAGCTCTGCTGGGTTCCTCCCTTCCTTAGCCTCTCCGGCTGCTGTCAGGAACATGTCAGGATGGAAAGTGGGGGAAAGGCCAGTAAATATGTCATTTACCAGCCTCTTCCTTTTATGAATGAATAGAGTCAGCGATTGGCACCGATCACTAACTCTGTCCATTCATAACTTAAGCAAAGAAAACTGTATTTACTATGCTTCAGTTTGTGAATGAATGAGAAGCTATTCCTGTCCATTCATTCTGTGCAGCTGAGGCAGCAGAGATGGAGATTGGGGCTGTGTCCCTTAATCTCCTTTCTCAGTCTCGAGGGCAAAACATCAGAGGTCTGTTTAGACCCCCGATATCTCACCAAGGATCGATTCACACTGGTGCGATGCAGGAAACCCTGTGAATCCAGTGCAGGTTCCTGCATTGCGCCTGAATTACCGTCGGTTCACACTGCCCTCTGCGAACTGCTGTGGGTGTCAATACAAAGTTAATGACACCCCCAAGATTGGTTCGCAGATCGCATTGCAAACTGTGAATTCAGACAGGAATCGGACCGATGCTAACCAATTCTGGTGCGACCCAAAAAAACAAAACAAAAAAACAAAACAAGACAAAAAAAAAAAAAAGGGTCCCAATGCAATGCGAATTCAGTTTGTATGGCTAAATTCGCATTGCATGTGATCTGCATAGCAATGCGGTGCAATTCACATGTGATGTCTGGCCTCGCACCAGTGTGAGCCAGTCCTAAAGCCCCCCAACAGTGCTCCTAAAAAACTGTAATAAGAAATAAATGGTAAAAAAAATTAAATAAAAATAATCAACTACTGACACCAGTGGCAGAACTATCAGGGTTGCAAACTGGGCCCAGACAGCCTGCCGAAATTGAGTGGACACAGATGTGTTATTCGCCCGCTCTGCTCCAATCAGCAGGGGATCTGTGAGCTGATGGAAACAGAATCCGCCCCATGTGAAAGGGGCCTAGCTCTCCAAAATCCTCCGTTTTTTTTTTAAAATAGCTTCTTAAGTTCTGAGTAAGAGGGTATTTGACAAACCTTCAAAATGCTTTGGAGTTCTTTTTTTCCCCAATTTTTGAACACTATCTGTGTTCCTGTTAGAGATTTCTATGATTGAGCAAAAAAAAAAAAATTCCCAAAGGAACAAAATCAGCGAATAAAGCAAAGCAATGGTTCATTTTTTTTATTTTTACCACATCTAAGAAAAATAAAGATGGCTGGGATTGAATTTTAAATTACAGGTGCACTTTACCATTAACAAGTGAAAGCACATACCCTTGCTGCACCTTCTGGAAGAGCTCCCTCAAAACCGACTGTCTGAACTGGTCAGGTAGGTTACCATATACATTATCTTCATAGAAAATATTTAGTATTCCCTAAAAGTTACAAACAAACAAAGGCAACCATGTATAAAACGATAAGCTAAAAAGGAGAACCCCAAAAGTGATTATACTGGAAAACTGAAGAGACACAAGACCATTATATTGAAATTTAAAGCAAAAATGTAGTGAGGATGAAACACAAAACCTGGGATTATGGCGTTAAAGTGATTCGAAAGACAAACCTTTTAATTTTTTATTAAAATTAAAAAAAAACATGTTATGCTTTTCTGCTCTGTGCAAAAGGTATTGCACAGTGTGGTCCCTTACCTTTGAATTCTGGAATCCCCTGCCAGCACTGTCTATTCCTCCTTTCCTGCAGGTGTGCTCTCAAGCTGGGCTGTGTGCATCCATAGACAGACACACACACACACACACCTCGGGATTTGACTGACAGCAGCAGAAGCCAATGGCTCCCCCTGCTCTCAATGTGTCCTATGAGAATAGAGGAGAGTGGGTAAGTGCAGAACAAGTATTGGGGATTTTTTTTTTTTTTTTTTAGCCATAATGCAGAAAATGCATTAAGGTAAAAAAAACCCCCTAACTTTCTGTGCAATGATTCATTTCATTGCATTACTTTAGAACCACTTTAAAAGGAGGAGAGATGTGCTTACACGAAACTTGGTTTACCTACTTGAGTGCCTTGTGCTCTCAGAGCTGTGGTGGTTAATGTGCAAAGTGCAACTTCCATCTGCAAATTCAGGCCAGTTAAAATCACACACACACACACACTTTGCAATGCAGTTATTGAGCCCTATTAACCACTTGACCTCTGAAAGATTTACCCCCCTTCATGACCAGGCCATTTTTTGTGTTACGGCACTGCGTTACTTTAACTGACAATTGCGTGGTCATGCAACACTGTACACAAATGAAATTTATGTAAATTTTTTTCCCCCCACAAACAGAGCTTTCTTTTGGTATAATTTGATTACTACTGGGTCTTTTATTTTTTGTGCTTTAAAAGAAAAAAAAAAAAAAGAAGACAATATTTTTACTTTCTGCTAGAACACATCCAATAACATGTAAAAAAAAAAAAAATCAAATGTCTTTATTAAATTTAAGCCAATATGTATTCTGCTACATATATTTGGTAAAAAATCCCAATAAATGTATACTGATTGTAGATGCTATAACTTTCACGCAAACCAAACTGTGGGATATACACTAACATTTTTTTCTTTTAATACTAGTAATGGCAGTTCAGCGACTTATAGTGGGACTTTGATATTGCAGTGGACAATCTGACACTTTTTGGGAACCAGTGACACCAATTCAGTGATCTGTGCTAAACATGTACACTGTCATTCTACTAATGACACTGGCTGGGAAGGGGTTAAACGTGTGCCTAACCAGTGTTTATGTGTACTGTGCTTTCACTAAGGGATGTGCTGGTTTTAGCATATCCCCGCTGACAGGACAGAGTTCTGTCCCATCTTCCTCCTCACCGATTAGTGGGTGCCGGAGATCAGCCATTGGCCGGCACCCACTGATCGGCTTGTGCTGCGACTAATCACAGCACAGCCGGAGCTGCCACACACACACGATCTGCACAGCCGACCTGCACTGTAGCTTTACTGTCTCGGATGTTCAGAGTCACTCTCTCTCTCCTCATTGGCTGAGACACAGCAGTGGGGGCCCACTGACACCTACTGCGCCAATGAAGAGAGAGTGGGAGGCAGGGACGATCCGCGACTCTATGCGTCTTATGAACGCATAGAGCGGGGCTCGGGAGAAAGCACGCAGCTTGCTATTGGAGGTACTGATCAAGGGGGAGGAGCCAGGAGTGTCAGCAGGGGACCCGAGAAGAAGGATCCGGGTTGCTCTGTGCAAAACCATTACACAGAGCAGGCAAAAATAACATAACATGCTTGTTTGTTTTTTTAAACCCCAAAAACTTTTAGAATCACTTTCAGCTTTAATATACTAACGTTAAGTAAATGGTCAGGCAGACCCTACCAAAACAGATGGTTTTATAACCAGTTGCAGATTACACATGACAAATAAATGATCTGCCTTACCTGGTAATTACCACTCTTCATAAAGTTATGAATCTGACTATATGTTGAGGATTGCTGGACAGTCACATTGGATGGGGCTAGAACACTGCATGCCTGGCAGCACCCAGCCAACCTCCTTTGATCTATTGCGCAGTGGGCGGAGTCTGAACCAATCTGAGGAAAAGAGACAGAGAAACAGACCTTACCTTAGGACCGTAACAGAACTTTCAGGACTTACGAAACCAACTGTGATTGCTTCAAAAATAACATTTAAAGTGGGCTTAGTTTTTTATTTCTAGGTTAAATACAGGTTTGCTATTGCAACATTAATAAACACAGGTATGGTTTACCACCACCAGGATCTACAGTACTTCCCATGACAATGTATTCATCTGCTTTTCTTTATAGAAGGATGGACACATCTTTTTACAGACATAATTCAAAATCAGCATCTACTTCCTGGATTGAAATGCCCAGCTCAGAGATGTCACAACCATGCAAATCCTGGTGCCTGCACAGTTCTGGACTGTGTACAAAAATGTCTGATGCAGATCAGCCCCTGCTGCAGTCTCTCACCCGGTGACATGCCACAATATTACAATGCTGCAGTCTGATCAGAAAGTAGAGGAGGATAAGGAAACATTGCCTCTTGCCAGAAACAGACTGGTGTCATCATGACAACCTAGGCAAAGTCACTAGCCTATACCACAGGATTGTACCTTGAATTTTACAAGGCTGAGCGTTTGTGAAAAATTATAGTTTTGCTGTATATTGTGACATATCAGAAATCCTTTAAATTTAGTGAAAGGTCACCTTTAACCACTTAAGGACCGGAAGATTTTCCCCCTTAATGGCCAGGCCATTTTTTGTGATACGGCACTGCGGCTCTTTAACCAACAATTGCAACCCTGTGCCCAAGAAAAATGTTTTTTTTCCCCCACAAATAGAGCCTTCTTTTGGTGGTATTTGATCACCTCTGCGGTTTTTATTTTTTAGGCTAGAAACAAAACAAGACTAACAATTTTGAAGAAAATCTTTTTTTTCTTTTACTAGTAATGGCGGTGATCAGCGGTTTTTATCGGGACTGCGACATTGTGGCGGACAGAGCGGCCACTTTTGGCACTTTTTTTGGGACCAGTGACATTTATACAGCGATCAGAGATAAAAATTGCCACCGATTACTGTATAAATGTCACTGGCAGGGAAGGGATTAACACTAGGGGGCGATCAAGGGGTTAAATGTGTTCCCTGGGAGGTGTTGCTAACTATATGGGGGCTGGGCTGACTGGAGGAGGAGAGAGATCGCTGTTCCTAATCACTAGGAACAGACGATCTGCCTCTACTCCCCTGACAGAACGGGGATCTGTTTGTTTACACTGACAGATCCCCGTTCCGACTGTCTCTGGAGCAACTGCTGGTTGGCTCCCCCGCTCGTGAATGGGCGCGTGCCCAATGTAAAATGACGGGGATTCGCGCAGAGGAGCCAACCTGCCGCAGGCGGGCGGTCCGTAACGAAAGTATTTAGAAATATGCCTCCTGATTCCTCCTGTATTGAATTGTATTGTAACTGTACTGTCTGCCCTCATGTTGTAAAGCACTGTGCAAACTGTTAGCGCTATATAAATCCTGTATAATAATGCCTTTTCAAAGGACAGCCATTAAATCTCATGCATTAAAGTGGAAGGTTAGTGGTCTCGCCTTCATAAGCAGCCAATCAGATACTCCCTTCTATGATTCCAGTAAGCGTTTAAGCTCCGGTGGGTGGGCAAAACATGTCAGGAGAGTGGCTTTGGTGGAGACTCATTGGCTGAGGGCATTTTCAAGTCTAAACTTGGTTGTCTGCACAGGAGTGCGGCGCTTCTTTGATTTTATAGATGAAAAGAAAAATCTGGTTGGTATTTTTTCAATTAACATTCAGGCTGCTCTGTGCAAAACCACTGCACAGAACAGGCAAATATAATAACATGTTTGTTATTTTTAAAACGAAAAAATAACTAGACTTGAATATCACTTAAAATAACATATACAGTGAGGGAAAAAAGTATTTGATCCCTTGCTGATTTCGTACGTTTGCCCACTGACAAAAAAAATGCATCAGTCTATAATTTTACAAACAAAAATATCCAGAAAATCGCATTTCAAAAATGTTAGAAAAATAGATTTGCATTTTAAATGAGTGAAATAAGTAAGTATTTGACCCCTTCGCAAAACATGACTTAGTACTTGGTGGCAAAACCCTTTGTTTGCAATTTACAGAGGTCAGACGTTTCTTGTAGTTGGTTACCAGGTTTGCACACATCTCAGGGGGAGGGGGGGGGGGGATTTCGTCCCACTCCTCTTTGCAGATCCTCTCCAAGTCATTAAGGTTTCGAGGCTGACATTTGGTAACTCGAACCTTCAGCTCCCTCCACATATTTTCTATGGGATTAAGGTCTGGAGGCCGGCTAGGCCAATCCAGGACCTTAATGTGCTTCTTCTTGAGCCACTCCTTTGTTGCCTTGGCCGTATGTTTTGGGTCATTGTCATGCTGGAATACCCATCCACAACCAATTTTCATTGCCTTGGCCGAGAGAAAGGTTCTCACTCAAGATTTGACGGTACATGGCCCCGTCCATCGTCCCTTTTCATGCGGTGAAGTTGTCCTGCCCCCTTAGCAGAAAAACAACGCCAAAGCATAATGTTTCCACCTCCATGTTTGACCGTGGGGATGGTGTTCTTGGGGTCATAGGCAGCACTCCTCCAAACATGGTGAGTTGAGGCCAAAGAGCTCGATTTTGATCTCATCTGAGCACAACACTTTCACCCAGTTCTCCTCTGAATCATTCAGATGTTCATTAGCAAACTGAAGACGTGCCTGTACATGTGCTTTCCTGAGTAGCGGGACCTCGCGGGCGCTGCAGGATTTCAGTCCTTAACAACATAGTGTGTTACCACTTGTTTTCTTGTTGACTATGGTCCCAGCTGCTTGTCATTGACAAGATTCTCCCCTGTAGTTCTTGGCTGATTCATCACCGTTTTCATGATCATTGAAACTCCACAAGGTGAGCTCTTGCATGGAGCCCCAGACCGAGGGAGATTGACAGTTATTTTGTGTTTCTTCCATTTGCAAATAAGCGCACCAACTGTTGTCACCCTCTCACCAAGCTGTTTGGCGATGGTGTTGTAGCCCATTCCAGCCTTGTGTAGGTCTACAATCTTGTCCCTGACAACCTTGGACAGCTCTTTGGTCTTGACCATGGTGGAGAGATTGGAATCTGATTGATATCTTGTTACTGGTAAAAAAGACACCTGTCCACAGAAGCAGAGTTTAGGAGCACTCCCTATAAGAGAGAGTGCTCCTAATCTCAGCATGTTACCTGTATAGAAGACACTTGGAAGCCATACCAAACCATACCTGTGTTATGAAATCTGGCTGGTTGATCAGGGATCAAATACTTGTTTCACTCATTAAAATGCAAATCAATTTATAACTTTTGAAATGCATTTTTCAGGATATTTTTGTTATTCTGTCTCTCACTGTTAAAATAAACCTGCCATGAAAATGAAAGACTGATCATTTCTTTGTCAGTGAGAAAACGTACAAAATCAGCAGGGGATCAAATACTTTTTTTTCTCTCACTGTATACACCTCAAACATCCAATTTTTTCTTTTTTTGCTCATGGTAACTGATACCACAGTGGTCACATGTCGCCGATCCAGACCCTGTATTCACGCAAGAAGCATTTTACTGTGCCAGTAGTGAGCCAACAGCGGTTTCTCACTCTCCTGTACAGCATGGAGTGCTTTATGGTTTAGAAGACATATGAAAAGGGGACACAGCAAATACTTTATCTGTTCAGTTTGACAATCTTACCTTGGATACTAGTTGTTTGGTGTTGAAGAAATGCTCCCTAGCCAGCTCATAATTTACTGGGTTCGGGGGTCCTTGCTGGAAGTAAAAGGCTCCAAGGTCATAGCACACCTGTAGAGGAGAAATAAATCTATTGGTTCCAACCAAATAAAATGTTTCATGAAGATTTTCAAAAACACCCAGCATAACCCTCACCCACTCATACCACTGAAAAGTAAAATAAATGAATACGTTGTGAATCTAAACACCTGTGTGAAATGATCTGGATGGAAGCAGCCATTTTCTGACCCATGTGTTGCATACCATTTGAGTCAAAGACTATTTTTTAAAGACCCAAAAGCAGCACATGAACCCTGGGGAGCAGCTACTTCTATGAGGATCGTCTCATTCGGGGGTTTTACTTTGAACAGATTCCTCTTAGGAGAACTATAGTTTGAGCTATTTTGCTGAAGCACAACATGCAGAATCTTTTTCTGCCCTGCTGAAAGGCATATTGTGCCATACTCCATAGGACAGCTGGACCAACCTGAGCAAGGCAAAAGCCAGTGTATGTTTTTTTACATTTTAAATTTTTTATTTTCAGATTAGACAAACATAGAAGTAGCACACAAAATTATACAAAAAAAATAAAAATAAAAATATATAATCCAACCAGGTTGGAGGTTCTAGTATGAAATGCATGACAGAAGCCATGCGCCATATGTCCATACCGATTACATAGCACATACAGTAATCAGATAGACAAAAAGACACTTGGAGATGATGAATAAACTGTACAATAATAAAAAGGAGTACACCAAGCACTTAAAGTGTTACTAAACCCAGGACCCTGCATTCACTAAATCTTGTCTTCCACAGTAGGCAGAACATGGAAATGCAATTAGAAATAAACCATAGATTTAGTAAGATGAGTAAACCTCATATTAAAATATGATGGATAAAATATACATACAGATATGATGAAGAAATCATGTATTTCGGTGTAACCAGTAAACCAGGCATTTGGTTTAACAGATAAAGTAGACTTGTAGAAGAAAATAGGTAAATCATGCACTGGGATGCAGTGGGTGAACTAAGCATTTAGGTCTGATGGGTTAACCAGAATTTAAGAAGAGAATAAAATAGGTGGGACTTTATGTGAGCCATGACCATCCAGTACACAGGTCTCCATCCCTGATTATTAGATGAGGAAGGGGGAATTGGGACTTTATATGAAACAAGACACTTGGGTAGATTAAATCAATCAATATAATAGAAATAATTTATTGGCAACATGGAAGAGGGTAGTAAAGTGGATAACATTAATAGTAGATCAATATGTAATTAGCAGAATTAAAAGGCATGATAAAATCATAACACAATAAAATTAATAATACAATAGCATTGTTACATATAATTGATAATGAACCAGCAGTACACTCCAACGTATCTATATATTATTAACCAATATAATTGAATTGATGATTTAAACAAATTAAACCCATAGTAGAATCATGATTATTGTGGCATTGTGGTTTGATTTTATCATGCCTTTTAATTCTGCTAATTACATATTGATCTACTATTAAATGTTATTAAATGTTATCCACTTTACTACCCCCTTCCATGTTGCCAATAAATTATTTCTATTATATTGATTTAATCTACCCAAGTGTCTTGTTTCATATAAAGTCCCAATTCCCCCTTCCTCATCTATTAACCAGAATTTAGGTATAATAGACTTATCAAGCATATAACCATGATGATGCCAGCATGTGTTTTAGTAAAGTAGTTGTAACAATATGGGAAGGTTCCCCCAAGGGGATTTAAAGCAGCAATACAAACAGATTTGAAAGGAATTATATAAAAGTACTTTATTTAGGAAAATATAAAAGTCAATAGCATGTTGCCGTTAAAATATAGACTCTGGTTAGAGGATAACAAAAACAATCCACGTTACAGAAATGCAAACACAAAATTCAGCATCACATATGTCATCATATGTCCCTTGTGATGATCCCGATGTGTTTCGACCCATGTGGTCTTCTTCAGGGATTGGTTTGCTATAAAGAGATAGATTTAGCATCTCAAATATCAAAGAGGATTTTCCAACATGTTTTTAATTTCATATATACAAGGTATAGCTACCACTGAAAGGTCAAAAGAGATCTCCTGACCAGAATTTTTTAAAACCGTTGGATGATCCCTGAGGTTCCATAACCATCCGTGCCCCAAAAGGTGGAAAAGGCTCGATCCGATAAGGCTTACCTTTCAAATCTGTTTGTATTGCTGCTTTAAAGCCCCTTCCCATATTGTTTGTTTCGGGGTGTGTAGCTCCTATACCTCTCATGTCTTTCCCATACTATATCATTTTCGGTTAGGGGCAACTCTTAAATAAGTTGCGTTAAGTTTATATTGCTTTGTCAAATTATTGCTTCTATAAGAATAATGACACGGAGTCAGATTAGTCTGTGTCACAGTCCGGAGCAAGAGAGAACTGCACCCTTTTACTTCTTTCAAAGGCCTTTTATAGGCAGCTCTACAAGCAGTAATCTTATCGGCATTACCAAATGAGGTTCAGGTACAAAGTTTCTTATCAGCGAGCATGTAATGATTATTCAGCAATTCCAAATTCCATCTAGATACAGATTGATACGTACACAGAAGAGAAAAAGCACAAACAATTTAAATAGAACAATTGATACGTACACAGGTAAGAAAGGAGCACAAACAATTTAAATAGAACAATTGATACGTACACAATTTAAGTGGAACTCTAAGTCATTATTTCAACCCTATCAATTTCCCCCTTTGACATCATCCTCTCCCTCCCCCTGGGTCCTCATGAATAAGTTCTAGTCAGTTTTTCCCCAGAGTCCTTTCCCTGACCGAGAGTTGTCAGAGGGGTAGAACCCATCCCCCTAGGTATTACCAACATCTTAAAATTCAAGAAGAGGAGTTTTATAGGAGTAGGGTGATGTCAATACACATTTATCGGTATGCCCTGTCTATTCTCCTAATTTTCCTATTTATTTTCCTGTATACACATATATTTGTGATTGTAAGTGATATTAATATTAGAATAATAATTACCATTGGACTTAACAACCAGTGAAAGGTATTGGTTGCTGTAGAAGACATTCCACTAAATATATCCCACCAATGTGGTGCAGTATCCTGTTGTATCTGTGAGGAAAGATGTACTAGTCTACCTTTGTCAATAATTGCGGATACAAGGTTATTCTGTAGGGTATGTTCTAGTGTTAATTACCTACAGTGCCTTGCAAAAGTATTCGGCCCCCTTGAACTTTTCAACCTTTTGCCACATTTCAGGCTTCAAACATAAAGATATAAAATTTTATTTTTTTGTGAAGAATCACCAACAAGTGGGACACAATTGTGAAGTGGAACGAAATCTATTGGATATTTTAAACTTTTTTAGCAATTAAAAAACTGAAAAGTGGTGCGTGCAAAATTATTCGGCCCCTTTACTTTCAGTGCAGCAAACTCACTCCAGAAGTTCAGCGAGGATCTCTGAATGATCCAATGTTGTCCTAAATGACTGATGGTGATAAATAGAATCCACCTGTGTGTAATCAAGTCTCTGTATAAATGCACCTGCTCTGTGATAGTCTCAGGGTTCTGTTGAAAGCGCAGAGAGCATCATGAAGACCAAGGAACACACCAGGCAGGTCCGCAATACTGTTGTGGAGAAGTTTAAAGCCGGATTTGGATACAAAAAGATTTCCCAAGCTTTAAACATCCCAAGGAGCACTGTGCAAGTGATCATTTTGAAATGGAAGGAGTATCAGACCACTGCAAATCTACCAAGACCTGGCTGTCCCTCTAAACTTTCTTTTTTTTTTTAAATTCATTAGAGGTACTTATTAAGTGCTGACATGTTACATATATCATACATTCACATCAGTCCCTGCCCTCAAGATGTTCACAGTCTGTGGTTCCTTTGTGTACTAGGGGCAATTTAGACAGGAGCCAATTCACCTACCAGCATGTCTTTGGAGGGTGGGAGGAAACCAGAGTATCTGGAGGAAACCCACGCAAGCACAGGGAGAACATGCAAACGCTTCTTTCTGGATCCCGACACGGGAGGGAGGAGCTGGATGTGGGCGAGGTCGGACTGCTAGAGCTGTGAGCTAGAGGCTCGGCGTCCCTCCAGCCGTGATGTGCTCCAGGAGCCCGCGGATCGAAAGCTAGTCCTCCGTCCTCCCATTCCCTCATCCCGGAGAGCTGTGCAGCGTATGCGGCTCTCACTCCTCCGCCTCACCCGAGACCCCTCCCCGGCTCTGACAGCAAAAGCAGGGGGGAGAGTGGGGTTCCAGAGCAGCAGCAGACAGGAACAGCGAGCGGCCGGGATCACACGCTCGGCTTCGCCGCACCATCCCCCCCTGCTTGATGCAGTGATCTGCGGACCATCAGGGAGGAAACTCCACAAAAAGAGACCGTAGCCAAGGCCAGCGATGCAGGGGCTGAACACCCACGAATGACAGCATCGTGAAGGCGAGATTGAGAAGCAGTGGAAGCACCCAGGAGGTACTAGGAAAACTGCAAAAGGAAAAGGAGGCAACAGTAAGATAGCAAGCCTGGTGGGTAAGATCTTGCAAAGTTTCCTTTTATTCTCAGCAAGGAGGGTAAGTGACTTTCTACTTAAACTTAAAACCCTATTTAAGAGTGAACTGTATGGATAAATCCCCGTTCCAGGAGTTTACGGAGCACCACCTATATTTGATACCCCACCTGTAATACCAAATGAATGACTGATTGCTTACTGCCCCCATACCCCCCCCCCCCCCCCGGCAGTATTCCTTATTAGGTGCGCAAGAAGACACACCCGGCAGTGGGGTGTGTGTGGATAGAGGAGCGAGTGGAGGTAAAGGTGGGAGGGAGGTAAAAGTGAAGAGACGCAATAAAATACAAGCAGTTTCTGACCCCCCTGTCGTTGCGGGTACCTGGAGGGAAGGAAGTGGTGTTCACTCCTCTGGGCTGGGAGGCCTGGGATGGTGCGAGAGGGAAGGGCAACCAGCTGAGCAGTAGAAACCCCAGATCAAGAGCCCAGATTGGAGTAAAAGGAGTGAAAGGACTGTACAAGACAGGGAGAAAACACCCAATAGACTCAGAATTTAACTGGGTAAAGAAGGGAGAAAACACAAATAAAAACCGTCAACCAACCACACATCAACACCACTTTCTGAGACCCCCCTGTTGGTGGTCCGTTTATACTGAACACTCTATTGGCCCGCTCTCTGAGGGGCCGAAATAAAAAAAGAAATGAGAGGCAAGTCGACGAGAGGGACCACAGCGAACCCACCCAGGACAAGTGCAAGCCCAGGCATAATTAGGAGATATATGGTAAATGGCGGAGGGAAGGAGAATCCGGGGGACCCAACCGGGGCAACAGCGGCTACTGGTGCAAAAAGTAAAACACCAGAACGCCCAGGTAAAGCGGGGTCAAGAAGGCAAACGATTGAAGCCGAATCGCTAGTGGAAACTCCGTATGACAGTACACTCCCCACCAAGGAGGAAATCGCAGAGATGTTCGCAAGGTTGGAGATTTCAATCAAAGAAGAGTTTAGCACGGTACGTGAAAATATGGGACATATCCTCAAAAGAGTGGAGGAGGTTGAATCTTCAACTGATAAACATGGAGTTGAAATCCAAAATCTAAAACACAAGATGGAAACGATGCAGGTGGAACATAGAAACATCAGATACGCCTTGGAAGATCAGGAGAACCGCAGTAGAAGAAAAAACCTCCGGATTAGAGGTCTTCCAGAATCGCAAGAAGGAGAGAACTTGCAACTCAAAATGGAAGAAATCTTCAGAGAGCTGATGGACCCAGTAGAAGCCGGCAGAAAGCTCAAATTGGACAGAGTGCACAGAATAAGAAAACCACCAGAAATTAGGGGAGATGCACCACGAGATGTCATCGTGCGATTCCACAAGTCCCTCTAAACTTTCAGCTCAGACAAGGAGAAGACTGATCAGAGATGCAGCCAAGAGGCCCATGATCACTCTGGATGAACTGCAGAGAACTACAGCTGAGGTGGGAGAGTCTGTCCATAGGACAACAATCAGTCGTACACTGCACAAATCTGGCCTTTATGGAAGAGTGGCAAGAAGAAAGCCATTTCTCAAAGATATCCATAAAAAGTCTCGTCTAAAGTTTGCCACAAGCCACCTGGGAGACACACCAAACATGTGGAAGAAGGTGCTCTGGTCCAATGAAACCAAAATCGAACTTTTTGGTCACAATGCAAAACGATATGTTTGGCGTAAAAGCAACACAACTCAACACACCATCCCCACTGTCAAACATGGTGGTGGCAGCATCATGGTTTGGGCCTGCTTTTCTTCAGCAGGGACAGGGAAGATAGTTAAAATTGAGGGGAAGATTGATGCAGCCAAATACAGGACCATTCTGGATGAAAACTTGGAGTCTGCAAAAGACCTGAAACTGGGACGGAGATTTGGAAATGTGGCAAAAGGTTGAAAAGTTCAAGGGGGCCGAATACTTTCGCAAGGCACTGTACATTATAATCCTTATTCATCTCATATCCTGAATCATTTGCTACTTTAGGATCATCTATAGCCCATTTGAAAGTTGTTGTTTCCTCTACTTCAAGTACATTAATACCAGGAGTCCATGCATATATTTGTAAAACAACAATCTTCAACAAAAAATATGTAAGTAGATATTTCATCATGTTGTTTTCTCGGGTTGTTTCTTGCAATGTGATGCGTGTATCCAGGTAGGTTTTCCTTCCAGCTTTACTGAGGTGGCTGTGGTCAAGAGTACTTGGTAAGGACCTTCAAACCTGGGTTCCAATGTCTTTCTGGTGTGTTTCTTTACATATACATAATCCCCTGGTAGCAGCGTATGTGTACCTGTTATTGAATTAGGGTCTGGAAGAGAAGAATACACACTTTTGTGGATCTTAGTTAGACGTTGTTGTAATTGTATCACATATGCAGTCAAACTATCACATTGCAATTGCATACTCTGTGGAAAGTATAAACCTAATCTAGGTGCATTCCCAAAAAGTATTTCGTATGGGGATAATCCTGTTTTTCCTGTTGGAGTGTACCTTATAGAGAATAAAGCCAGAGGCAGGCATTCTGGCCAAGGCTTGTTTAACTCTTGCATGGCTTTTTGTATTTTTAGCTTTATTGTCCCATTTACTCTCTCCACTGATCCTGAACTCTGTGGGTGGTAAGGGGTGCGAAAACTTTGTTGAACCCCTAACATGGTCATCACGTTCTGCATGATTTCTCCTGTAAAGTGTGTCCCCCTATCTGATTCTATGGTTTCAGGAAGACCAAACCTAGGTATTAACTCAGTGATCAGTTTCTTAGCTGTGGCTTTAGCTGTAGCCGATTTTACTGGATAACTTTCGGGCCAACCTGAGAATAAATCGATACACACGAGGACAAATTCAAAGGGGCCGCTCTTAGGCATTTGTATGTAATCAATTTGCAGTCTCTGGAAGGGGTATTGGGCCCGGACCTGGTGTTTTCGTGGGGTTTTCACTTTCTGTCCTGGGTTATTCTGGAGACAGATTTGGCAGGCTGCACAGTAGTTTCTTGCAGTGCTACTGAATCCAGGGGCGAGCCATCCTTGGTTCACAATCCTATACATGGAATTGGAACTGACGTGTGTGGGTAGGTGAACTGCCGCTGCCATTGCTGGGTACAGAGAGGCAGGTAGGCATATTTTGCCTCCTTCCCTCCATACATTGTCAAGGTCTGGTGCTGCTCCCATCCTGACCCACTTATCTTTCTCGCTCTCCCCTGCTTGCTCCTGTAATTTACTCAGCTGCTGCCATGTTGGTTCTGGGATACTCACCTCTACCGCTGCTAAGGTCTCAGGGCTTCCTTCCCCTAGAGCTGCCTGTTTTGCAGTCAAATCTGCAAATGCATTTCCTTTTGCCTCAATTGTTTTTGCGCTCGTGTGTGCCGCTATCTTTATGATGGCCACTCGTTTAACCTTTTGAAGATTGTTCAGGACTCTCTTAATCCCTTCTCCATGTTTTACAGGTGTACCTGCTGCTGTCAGATAACCTCTAGCCCTCCATATGTGGCCATAATCGTGCGCTACACCATAAGCGTAAGCAGAGTCAGTGTAAATATTCCCTTCTCGTCCTTTTAAGTATTCTAGGGCTTGTTCTAAAGCTTTTAATTCTGCTTCTTGTGCTGACATGTGGGCTGGTAAGGGCTGTGCTTCAATCACCCGCGTATCAGTCACTACAGCATACCGTGTGATATTTACCTTTGTCATCAGCAAACCTGCTGCCATCTATGTACAAAGTGTGCTCAGCGTTTAAAATTGGTGTATCTGTAACATGTGGGAATCCCATTGTCTCCTGTTCCATGAGCTGAAAACAATCGTGTTCATCTACTTCTTTAAACAAAAGAGTGTCAGTGTCCTCATCTCCTTCTTTATTAGCACTATTATTCCCCCTTGCCAAATCTGGTGACTGAAGAGGCAAAAAGGTGGCCAAATTTAAAGTTGTACAGCGCTGAAAAGTGACATTTGGAGGTAAGAGTAAAGTACACTGTAACCTCAGTTGTCTGGCCATTGAAATGTGTTTGGGCTGAACTTGAGACAAGATTGCATGTATGTCATGTGTGGTGTGTACTACAACTGGATTGTCTAGGACAATCTCTGATGATTTATCAATGATGATTGACACTGCAGCTACCGCCCGTACACAGGACGGTGAACCTCTGGACACTGGATCTAATGCTGCTGAAAAGTAAGCGACTGGTCTTTGTTTTACATGTGCCTGTGTCAAAACACCTGTGGCGTGTCCAGTGATCTCGGCAACATACAGATTAAATATCTTGGTGTAATCTGGTATACCAATAGCCGGGGCAGAAATCAACAACTTTTTCAAAGTGATAAATGATTCATAAGCTACTTCTGTAAGCATATACGGTACAATTTTCAAACAATCGTATAATGGCTGCATCAAAACGCTAGCGTGTGGTATCCACTGTCTACAATATGACACGATACCTAAAAACATACGCAATTGTTTGAAATTCCGTGGGGGTAACATTCCCTTTATCACTTGAACCCTCTCCTCAGTGAGATGTCTCGTACCCTGTGATATACAATGTCCCAAAAAGATAACTTTTTCCTGACACACCTGCAACTTTTTCTTATTAACCTTACAACCCTTTTCTGCCAAAAATCGCAACAAATTAAGGGTGGTGTGCAAGCTTTCAGTCTTTCACTTATCTGTGGAATTAATCCTTCCATAAACTGTCTATTGAAGGCTCGGATCGTGACTGGCAGAGCCAAATCCAATCCCTCATCTGCCATCATACTTTCCATAGATAAGTAAAATTCCGATACAGTCTGTCCTGGCATTTGCTTCATGGGTGATATGGACCCCCTCTCCTGTTGTTTTGCTTGACAAAAAGCTTCTAATCTAGCAATAAAAGGGGCCCTTGAGTCTATATGTCTGACATGTCCTGCCTCCAGGTTGCCATCCCCATCAACTCGTCCTGCAGGTCTGTGTGGACCTATTTCTGTCATAAACTGGTTAAACAGGGTCAGAGTCATTTTGTGTCTGCATAGATCCTCCCCATCCTGCCAGGTCGCTTCATGTGTATTCATTAACTGCGTCACAAATCTACAGAAAGCAGCTGGCTTTGCTACCGGGTCTGGGGCGCTCTGTATTAATGCCATAAGGGTGTCTGCCGACCATGGTGCCCAAGTCCTTATTTGCATTCTACGAGTGACAGTAGGCGGGGCATTTGGATGGGCTGCTTGTCCAAATTCTGGATTGTTTACCTGAACAATGCGTGTATCAGTGCGTACGGGAGCTACAGTTTCTGGATGAGGTTTTTGTGCCCCACAATGCACACATTCTACTGCCCATTCTGGGTTTTGTGCTCCACAATCCTGACAAACGCATCCTCTCCCCTCAAGTACAGGATATATCTTGTGTGGTTTGCGTTCTACGTCAGTGTATGGGGGTGGGATGGCTGAGCTGGGAGCCTCGACATTTTTTGTTCTTCTATCTTTCATATCCCAACCATCACAATCTGGATTATATTTCCACCCCTCTTCTTTCACTCTATTTGAGACCTTAATTAAGCATTGAACCTGACGCATCCATTGCTTCTCTAACACCTCTCCTTGTCTGTCCCTTTTTATTTCACTCCATACATCCGGGTCTAAGCCCGCTGCTCCTTTCACCTTAAATTTACGAAGGACATCCTTTAAGTCCTGTGCTTCGGTTTTCCCATAAATGTTCTTAATTATCTGTGGCACCGTATAGTGCGCCACAATTCCCTGATGGGGTTTTGTGTTCCTATGGCCCATTCTAACAGTCCTGCCTAGGTAGCGTGTGGGACACTTAGTGTACAATATAATGCGGCTACAACATATACAAGAATGAATAATTACTTTATATGCTAGCCCAATAACAAACCAGCTAAGTTACACTAGTTCCTCGTTGCCTTCCTCCTAGGGTGCTAGAATACTAAAAACCTCTCCGGAATGAGATTTCTGAAACCGAATTACCTTATATGCTAGCCCAATATTAAATAATTACTTTATATGCTAGCCCAATAACAAACCAGAATGCGGCTACAACATATACAAAAATGCGGCTACAACATATACAAGCATTCCTTTAAGTGGCCAGGTATCCGACTAGATCTCCGGACTTTATGGAGACCTTATTCCCTCCCCGTATCTGGGATCCCTCTCATGCACTCTTATCCCTGCTTTATGGAGCAGACAGGGCTTATACTCTCAACCCGTCTATGGTTTATGAGTTAGATGTGAGGTTAAGCATAAGCGTCAGACCCCCAAAGTCCTCTTGCGAGGTAAGGGCGCATTCCGTTGCTTAGTTCGGCAATCCCCTTCTAACTCATACCATCCTTGACAAAGCTCATTCACTTTCTCAACAAGACAGACAAGACAGACAACAACAAACAAACAAATAAACAAATAATTCCAGCAATATAAACCAAAATATGCAGTAATTCTAGACTCACCACTACAGAGGCTGGTGTTTTAAAACCAGGAGAACCGTAACTGACAGAACGGATAGGCACAAATCAGGGGAGCACAGAATATAAGAAAAATAAAGCTTTTTCTTACCTGGCCAGGTTTTTGATCTGTGGTTCCCGGAATGCCTATTCCTTTTTGTTCCGTCAGCGTAGCTCAGCCACCTCTTGTAGTATCATCGGTGAGTCCCTCGTTCGGGCGCCAAAATGTTAGGGGCAACTCTTAAATAAGTTGCGTTAAGTTTATATTGCTTTGTCAAATTATTGCTTCTATAAGAATAATGACACGGAGTCAGATTAGTCTGTGTCACAGTCTGGAGCAAGAGAGAACTGCACCCTTTTACTTCTTTCAAAGGCCTTTTATAGGCAGCTCTACAAGCAGTAATCTTATCGGCATTACCAAATGAGGTTCAGGTACAAAGAGTTTCTTATCAGCGAACATGTAATGATTATTCAGCAATTCCAAATTCCATCTAGATACAGATTGATACGTACACAGAAGAGAAAAAGCACAAACAATTTAAATAGAACAATTGATACGTACACAGGTAAGAAAGGAGCACAAACAATTTAAATAGAACAATTGATACGTACACAATTTAAGTGGAACTCTAAGTCATTATTTCAACCCTATCAGTAAACAACCCTTCCCCCTTGACACGAGAGATATGCAAGATATATTGGTCCAATTGAACCAGATATGACCATAGAGAATAAAAATTAAGGATTTAAATATGGTGTTGGTTCATCTTGTATGTGCGGTTATTTACAAATTGTTTTTGCATTAAACTATGTATATAAAATTTGTCCATCATCCTATCCGTGGCAGACCCTGGTGGGTTCCCACTTTTCCTTGATGTCTCCTCAGGTGGGGGTTACCATCATTAGAATACATCTTAGATTTAATACTGCATTTTTGCCTTTGTTTATAGCGCTTCTGTCTTCTTGCATAGTTGCAGCCAGGTATCCAATTATATGCAATTGATGGTTTATAGTACTCACACTTATACTAAGGCACATGATGTTATAATCTATATATAGTTTGCGGGTTTGCATACCCTGTCACCATATATTAAGATTACAGCACACTTTGACTGCTTTGTCTCACAGTCCTTATTATTTTCTACATACACTTCCAAACTAGCATCAGATTCCCAGTTGAATTTATTTTACACACTCTTTAATTTATTTTGATTTTACATTCAATTGAAATTTACACACCCTTTCCCATTATTCTGTATGCCCTAGCACTCTTTCACCTTGCATAGCACAATTCACACCCCACACTTCTTTCATGTAATCTAACCTTCTCATTCACCTACACTTCTCTACTATTCACACTTTCATACAACAAATAAACAATTATTTTACTAGCTTTTCCTTTTCACACAATAACATACCAATATTACAACAACATATATACAGTGCCTTGCATAAGTATTCACCCCCTTGGCTTTTTACCTATTTTATTACATTACAGCCTTTAGTCCAATGTTTTTTTAATCTGAATTATATGTGATGGATCAGAACACAATAGTCTAAGTTGGTGAAGTAAAATTAGAAAAATATATACATAAAACTATTTTTCAGAAATAAAAAACTGATAATTGGCATGTGCGTATGTATTCACCCCCTTTGTTATGAAGCCCATAAAAAGCTCTGGTGCACCAATTACCTTCAGAAGTCACATAATTCGTGAAATGATGTACACCTGTGTGCAATCTAAGTGTCACATAATCTGTCATTAGTGGGAATGCTTCAGCAGTCCCACTATTGTTATTTGTTTTTATTTATTTTTAATCCTATTATTATTCCGTACGTTTTTTGGCTCTGCGTAACCTCTGCATACTTTCAGCTATTAAAACCATTCAACTATTAAAATGTTCAGCTCTTTCAGCTAATAATGGAACTTCAAGTTTTTTTTCTACTATTTATACATTTTAAAATATTAAGCTTTTAACACTTTTTTTTTTAACATTGAAGTGAATGAGAGCATGCTTTAAATCTTCTTCCGCTCCCAAAAGTTTCAGCTCCTTCATACTTTCACCTATAGACGCCAAACAAACTTTAAAATGTTCACAAAATATTCCGCTATCTGGCTATATATCTTTTCAGTTTCATATCTTATACAGTTCTTGTGAAAAAGCTGTTTAAGTTTAGTGATCATTGGGGGCGTGTCCGGGATGGCAGAGGGAGCAGGTGTGCGAGACCTGAGCTCCCTCAGATCGGCTTTCAGTCCTCTTTTTCAGGGGTGCAGAGGCCCACAAAATGACCCTCCTGTGCCCCCCTAACCTCTGAGACACCCCTGGGGTATGAACAAGAGGAATGCTCAACTAAAATCCCGGAAAAAAGGCAGTGCCGCCGAGAACCGCGGACAAGGCCGAAGCCGCAGCCTCACCTAAATCTCCTGCCCACATGGAGAACCAGGCCGGTGAATCGAACAAACCAGAGCGGCTCCCGGACACGGCGGCGGACTTTAAGGCTGTAATGCAGGCCATAACTTCCCTGACAGAGAAAGTAGACCACATACAGACCCAGGTGGAGTTCATCAGCAAGGATTTTGATACCCTGAGAGGCTGCATGCATGAGGTGGAGCAGAGGGTCTCCCACTATGAAGATACGGTACGTGATCATGGGGCTGATTTACATGTGCTAAAAACCAAAGTTAAAGTGCTGGAGGCCAGGGCGGAGGACGCCGAAAATCGCAACAGAAGAAATGTCGAGTTTTGGGCCTTCCAGAAGGGGCAGAGGGTACGGACCCCACTGCATTTGCTGAACGTTTATTGCAACAATTACTCCCTTCGGCGCGGTTTACCCCATTCTTCATCGTGGAAAGAGCACATCGCATACCCTCCACCAGGGGCCCACAGGGGGCGCCACCCCGCACCTTCATCTTTAAAAATTACTTCACTTTCGTGATCGTGACATGGTGATGAAGGAGGCGAGAGCACAGGGAGAGCTCCGCTTTGAAAATGCCAAACTCCTGATCTTTCCAGATTATTCGCTGGAAACGCAGAAACAGCGGAAATCTTTTGACACAGTGAGAGCCAGACTCCGAACCAAGCATATCAAGTACAGCATGCGGTTTCTGGCTAGGCTGTGAGTGGAAGACGGCGAATCGGTGCGATTCTTCACTTCTCCTGAGGATGCCTCCACGTGGATTGACACGCTACCTCGCAGATAAGTTTCCCTACACATGGACATCTGTTTATTTCTAGTTAAGTGTGCCATGGCCGACTGGTGCTTTAGAGACGTGCCTCCTTTATTTACTGGCCTGATCACGATTCTTGGCCCAGAAGGGTCCCCGTGTGATACATGTCACCTTGCCTTATGGTAAACGGGAATCCCGGGTTTCATTGGTTCCCAAGCTATCTCATAGCTCATTGAGATGTCCTAGCAGGAGGGGTGGGTGTTGACTGTTCCTTTGCATATCCTCCCCCCCCCCCTCATCCTCCCTAACAATGTTGGTCATGGCCAAGAAAATATAACTGTTCCTGCAACGTTCCTGCAAGTCTGTACCCCCGGCTGTTGCCGGGAGACTGCACCCGCTTCTTATGATCCAATCTCCAGCAGAGGACTGGATGTTTTTCATCATCTGACTGCTGCACTGTGGATGCTGTTCTGCTCACGGTACCCCATTACAGGCGTGTTCGCCTTGGTTCTGAGTTGGGATCCTGAGCCTCCCCGGGGTTTGAGTCGGGGTTGGCGGGGTAGGGGGCATGGTTGGGAATGTTTTGTTATAACCTGTTTTGTTGTTTTTTCACAAGCGATGCACTTATGTTTGTCACAAAATGCGCCAGGTGCCACGTTTTGACCTTTTTAGGGGTCCAGACCTTGCATCTGTTCTTATATGGTGATATATGGATGGAAAATGTGATACCAGGCATGGGTGGCTGATTGTACCATAATCTCATGGAACACCTCTGTTAAGAGGTCACAGGGGTTCCAGTTCCTCAAAACATACCACCCCCAAATTTGCAAACTACAGGAGACCCACCTGACAAGAAGCAAACTTCTGAGTCTTAGACGACCCTGGGTGGGACACCAATATCATTCCATGTATACCAACCACTCCAGGGGAGTCAGCATCCTAGTGAAAAAATCCTTACCGTTTAGACTGCTGGTGCTGGAGCTTGACCCTGATGGTCGGATTGTGATATTGCATGCCATTATAGACAGATTAGAGCTGGTTGTGGTGGGATTGTACTTACCCCCCCAGCCTCTATAAGAGTACTCAACCAAATTATCTCTAAAATAGCTGCCTTAGGTACAGATAATGTGGAGATGCTGGGGGATTTTAACCTGGTCCCGGATCCTGCAATGGACAGGCTCACGCCAGGAATGGGCTCGCCTTCAGAGCTGTCCTCATGGGCTGAGGCGTCTAATTTGACCGACGTGTGGAGGTGGCGTCATCCTTCTCGATGGGCCTACACATGCCACTCAGCCTCACACAAGACCCTATTGCGTATAGATCTTGCATATGTGGGGGGGGGGTCTGTCCTGCCCAGGGTTCGGGACATTAATATACTCCCCCGTGGCATATCCGATCACGCTCCGCTTGCTTTAAAGCTCTGTGTTCAATGCTCCAGGGGAGAGTCTATGGAGACTGTCCAGATTTTGGTCGTCCGACTCTAGGATATCTGAACCATATAGATCCGAGGCGATACATTATTGGCGAGACCTAGACCATTCTGTGACTCTGACCACATCCTGGGATGCATTTAAGGCCTTCACTAGGGGAAGTTTACAAACACACATCCGTAGGATCCGGAAGGATCTGAGGAAGGAAACACAGAAGGCAGAGGAGAAGGTAGCAGCACTAGAGGCGGAATATTCCACGTCGGGGTCCCCTGGGGTATACTCAGACTTCCAGGCAGCGTTGAGAGATGTTCTTCTACTACGCATGGCGGCCACAAAAAACAAATTCTTACACCAGTCACAAAGAATTTTTGAACACAGAGAAAAAACAGGCAGTATGCTGGCATGGCTGGCGAGGGAAAGCTCCTCCCCGGTGACTATCTCAGCCATCTGTGATTCAGACCGGACGATCTTGACCGATCCTGCAGATGTTAAACAACAGTTTCGCATCATGTTATCAAGAGCTCTATGGCTCTCGGATGGGATGCTCGGATGAGGAGCTGACAGAATACCTCGAGGGGGTGGAGCTCCCTTGCCTGACATCCACATTTAGGGAAGCATTAGATGGCCCGATCCTACTAGAGGAAATTCAGCGAGCAATAGCCTCCTTACAAAAAAAACACCAGGTCCAGACGGCATTCCAGCTGAATTCTATAAAACATACGCTGAAGAAATTCTCCCATCATTTAGGTTAATGCTCCAAAAAGCCATGGAGGGGAGCTCACTGCCCCCGACAATGGCTGAAGCAGTCATTGTGGTCATTCTTAAACCTGACAAGACCCCTGATCAGTGCTCCTCGTATCGGCCAATTTCACTTCTTAACGTTGACGCCAAGCTATTGGCCAAAGTATTGGCTGGACGATTGAACACTGATCACGGCATTGGTCCATCCAAACCAGTCTGGATTTATGCCAGGAAGGGGGACTGATATAAACATTAGACGTCTCCTTACACATCTTTCCAGGGCAGGCGGGGACGGTCCGGAGGTGGTGGCCTCTCTTGATGCTGAGAAAGCTTTTGACTCGGTCGAGTGGCGCTACCTTTGGGCTGTCCTGCGCAAATTTGGATTTGGTCCTCGCTTCATTAGCTGGGTGCAGATGTTATACCACAGCCCCATGGCACGCATACGTACAAATAACTCGCTGTCATCGCCCTTCCCTCTATCTAGGGGTAGCAGACAGGGTTGTCCGCTTTCTCCCGGACTGTTTGCCCTGGCCATGGAACCCATGGCTGCCCGTATCAGATCCGCCCCCTCAGTACAGGGCATCCAAGTAGGGGTGGTAATGGATAAAATATCCCTTTATTCTGATGATACCCTTCTCTTCCTCAAAGACATTTCCTCCCTCTCACCAGCACTTCAAATAATAGATGAGTTTGGCATGTTCTCAGGAATTAAGGTAAACTGGGGTAAATCGATCCTTTTTTCATTAAACGCATCCAGTCAAAATCCACCGACAGGTACCCCCCTAAACTGGACATCTGAATTTAAATATTTAGGAGTAAGGGTTGGAGCTCCGCTATCTACATATTTTGAGCTGAATCTCCAGCCACTACTCAAAAACCTCTCGCAGAAATGTACAACCTGGAAAACTCTCCCCCTCTCTCCGGTGGGGAGGGTAAACTTAATCAAAATGATATACCTGCCTAAATTTCTGTACTTTTTTTTCGAAATTCACCCTCGATTCCCCCAGCCTCATTTTTTGCCAAGCTGAAAAGTATAATATCCTCTTTTATCTAGAATGGAAGGTCCCCAAGACTGGCCATTGCTACCCTCCAGCTACCCATCACTCAGGGGGGTCTATCTTTACCAGACTTCCAAGTCTACTTCTGGGCAGCTGTTCTGGTGACAGTTAGATGGTGGGCAGCTGTTCTGGTGACAGTTAGATGGTGGTTCTCTCAACCACGTGACAACCCGGCGGTGACCTTGGAAGCCGCTATCATGGGTTCCTACTCCTCTCTTAGCAATGTGGTGTTCAGAGGGATGAAATCTCACCCTGGCATTACAGAGCTGATGAGCACTACAATCGCAGTATGGAACAGGGCCAGGACCCGCTTTAACACTCCAGGGATGTTTTTCCCGCACATTCCCCTATAGGGCAACCCTAGACTGCCGCACTTGGAGCCGGTTCCAGACCCCCAAATCTGGGCAAGGAAGGGAATTGTTAAGCTGAAACACATCGTGGTGGGTGGTAGACTCAGAACCTTCTCTGACCTCAAAAATGCTTATTCACTACCAGGCTGGATGCTGTTTAGATACTACCAGATTCGACATGCTTATAGGAAACAGTTCCCATCTCTCCTTCAGTTAGAGCCAGAGCCTGTGGAGGGACTACTTACCGCTAAGCTAATAGATAAGCTATTATCCTCTATATATTTCCATTTGTCCATACCCCGAACAAAGAAAGTTGAGAAAACTCTGGACAAGTGGAAAATAGACATTCCTGATTTGTCAGAGGATGAATGGGAAACATGTGTATCCTCCTTTGTTATTAATGCAATTTCGGCTAGAGTACGATTTATGCAGGTCAAGTTCCTCCACAGGGCCTATTACACCCCAAAACATCTGACAATCATGACACCTAGCAACCCGGTGGCCTGCTCCAGGTGTGGTCTGCAGTCCGCCTCCTTTCTTCATATGGTGTGGTCTTGCCCCCATCTCGGAGACTATTGGACGGAAATAATTAACACTCTTGATCAGGTTACCTCCTTAGAAGTGGGGGCTCACCCCAAAGTGATGCTGTTGAACATTTTCAATCCCAATGTACGGGGCAAATATACCAAACTATTTTTGAGTTATGCTACGTTTTATGCCCGGAAAGAGATAATTTCTCCACTGGAAGGATGCATCACCCCCTAGAGTATCTTCATGGCACCTAGCAATGAATTTTGTACTCCCATTATACAAACTCACATATCTTAATCGTAATTGCCCCAAAAAAATGACAAGATATGGTCGGGTTGGATAGACGCATGGGGTGCTGAGGCTGTAGACGATATCCAAGATGATGCTGAAGTACCAGCTCTACGATTATACACCACGACTGAGATCTCTTTAAACAGCACCTATTGTGTTTGCTAAGTTAAGCTAATGAGGTATTTGTGGTTCCTTCCATGTCTCCCCCCCCCCCCCCACCATCTTTTATTTATCCTTTATCCACCCCCCCATCCCCTCCCACAAGACCTCCTTGGTTGATTTGCTTTAATCTACTGCCTCTACACCAATATTTTGCTGCAATGTCATGTAATGCTCTCATACTTCTTTCTATTGTTTATGTGAACAATTAATCACCTACCTTGTGACTACATATGTAATATTATCATATCTAACTGGGTCTATGCATCACTTGTACTGTTAAATATCTTGAATAAAAAAAAATTTCTTGTGAGAAAAAAAAAAAAATAAAAAAAAAGTTTAGTGATCATTTCAGGAAATTTTATTGATTAAACAGAGTGTGTATTGGGCTGCTTAGAGTGGATGATGTCACAGCTAGAGCACAGAGCCTTAAAAAAAAATTATCTTAGTTCCTTCTCTATAAATTGCTCTCACGCCCATAAGATCTACTTGTCATACACAATTTATACATCAAAACGTAGGTATTTTTGTCTAGTTTCAGGAAATGTGCTCAGTTTTTTGATACGCCTTTTACTTTTGGCTGGTTGAGCTTCCAAATGACAAGAGTTCTACACTTTCTTCCATTGACTGTCCTATATAAAATTCTTCACATTTCCCAGCAAAACACACAGCCAACTTCTTTTTTAAATCGCTGACATGCCCACATTTTTAAGTTTATCAAAATAAATTTTATACCGATACGTTCAAAGGCCGTGTGTGTCTAAAGGTGAAGTCGCTGTTTCAATAGCATGTACTGTTGTGGATTTATTAAGGCTTGTGTGAAGGGTTCTCTCACACTATCTTTCACTCATTAGGTGTGGGGATTAATGATCAAAAAGCTTTTCAAAAAAACCTTTAAAATATTTCACATCTTTCATACATTAGTGGTGGTGTTAAACTTTTTTAATGAAATTCATGTTTTTTTTTTTTAAAACCATTTCTACTTTTCCAACTATTCTCACTTCAACTTTTTCTTACGGATTTAAGCTATTCATCCAGTTAGCTTTAGCAATTCAGCTATTCATTATTCCCACTCATTTTCTCCAGGAAATGACTTTTCTAGTTACACATACACACCTTTTTGAAAGGCCTCAGAGGCTGCAACACCTAAGCAAGAGGCACCACTAACCAAACACTGCCATGAATGCCAAGGAACTCTCCAAACAAGGGACAATGTTGTTGAGAAGTACAAGTCAGGGTTAGGTTATAAAAAAAAATATCCAAATCTTTGATGATCCCTAGGAGCACCATCAAATCTATCATAACCAAATGGAAAGAACATGGCACAACAGCAAACCTGCCAAAAGACGGCCGCACACCAAAACTCACAGACCGGGCAAGGAGGGCATTAATCAGAGAGGCAGCACAGAGACCTAAGGTAACCCTGGATGAGCTGCAGAGTTCCACAGCAGAGACTGGACTATCTGTACATAGGACGACAATAAGCTGTACGCTCCATAGAGTTGGTCTTTATGGCAGAGTGGCCAGAAGAAAGCCATTACTTTCAGCAAAAAACAAAATGGCACGTTTTGAGTTTGCAAAAAGGCATGTGGGAGACTCCCAAAATGTATGGAGGAAGATGCTCTGGTCTGATGAGACTAAAATTGAACTTTTTGGCCAAAGAAAATGCTATGTCTGGCGCAAACTCAACACAACATATCACCCAAAGAACACCATCCCCACTGTGAAACATGGTGGTGGCAGCATCATGCTGTGGGGATGTTTTTCAGCAGTCGGGACTGGGAAACTGGTCAGAGTTGAGGAAAAGATGGATGTTGCTAAATACAGGGATATTCTTGAGCAAAACCTGTACCGCTCTGTGTGTGATTTGAGGCTAGGACGGAGGTTCACCTTCCAGCAAGACAATGACCCCAAACACACTGTTAAAGCAACACTTGAGCGGTTTAAGGGGAAACATGTAAATGTGTTGGAATGGCCTAGTCAAAGCCCAGACCTCAACCCAATAAAAAAATTCTGTGGTCAGACTTAAAGATTGCTGCTCACAAGCGCAAACCATCCAATTTGAAGGAGCTGGAGCAGTTTTGCAAGGAGGAATGGGCAAAAATCCCAGTGGTACGATGTGGCAAGCTCATAGAGACTTATCCAAAGTGACTTGGAGCTGTGATAGCCGCAAAGGGTGGCTATCACAGCTCCAAGTGGTTAAATTATGCAAAGGGTGGTTAAATTATGCAAATCCTCAAACAATCCATGTTAATTCCAGGTTGTGAGGCAACAAAACACGAAAAATGCTAAGGGGGGTGAATACTTTTGCAAGGCACTGTATATTTAACGATAAATAACAAATAAATAATTACAATATATGAATATACTAATAATAAATAATCATTTGGAATCCTATTGGTATCAATGACGAACACTTAATAATATCCCCATAAAGGAGATACACATTGATAACACATATTTGGAATTTATTTGATATCTTGTAATTAATTAGGACCATTTTAGAATCCCTACTTGTTATATCATTGGGAATTTGCTGCAGGTGTTGGCCTCCCTTACCCTCTGAGGGCGTCCCAATTGTGACTGCTTGTAAGTCTTATCGGATCCAGCCTTTTACACCTTTGGGACATGGATGGTTTTCGAACCTCAGGGATCATCCAACGGTTTTAAAAAAAATTCTGGTCAGGAGATCTCTTTTCACCTTTCAGTGGTAACTATACCTTGTATATATGAAATTGAATACATTTTGTCCACCCCAGGGTCCTTCCTTCCCTTCTCTTCTTTCTACCCCCCTCCTTTTCTACTTTCAATTTCTCTCTCCTTCTCTTTATTCAGGCCCTCGGGCTCAATTCTACAAGGATCAGAAAATTAACATAACAAACAAATTATTGCATTCAGAGGTATTTTATCCTCTCTGAGGTTATTCAATTTAATCTGAATTTATTACTGGTTCTTTATATTTTTTTTTATTTTATATTTTTATTCTGCTTTTTTTTATATATTTCTTCATATAAAGTTATGTATTGCAACAACATTTCGCATTGTATTTTTTAGTTATTTATGTATGTTTGCAATCATATTACTACGTACTGATATCATATCGCTACGCCAGAATACGCGGCATGTAGCTATGCCTTGGTATGCAGTCTGGACTCGGCATTGAATCGCCTGTGTCTAGGCTTAAATCTTTGATCAATAGCTCCACCCGCCGGATGTCGGCAGCCTTATACCAGTTAATTCATGATGTATCCATCACTGTTTTGCACTTTTCTGTTGATATATATTTTCAATAAAACCTTTTGTACAAGAAATTAAATACATTTTGGAAAATCCTCTTTGATATTTGAGATGCTAAATATATATCTCGTTATAGAAAACCAACTCCCTGAAGAAGACCACATGGGTCGAAAAGCGTCGGAACATCACAACAGACATATGATATGTGATGCTGTAATTTTGTGTTTGCATTTCTGTAACGTGGAATGTTTTTGTTATCCTCTAACCAGAGTCTATATTTTAAACGGCAACATGCTATTGACCTTTATATTTTCCTATATAAAGTACTTTTATACAATTCCTTTCAAATCCGTTTGTATTTGTATGGGAACCTTCCCATATTGTTAGTTTCGGGGTGTGCAGCTCCTATAGCTCTCATATATGTGTCTTTCCCATGCTATAGTAAAGTAGTTGTAAAGCTCAGACATGAAATAAGAAGAAAACACATCCATCTATTCCATGTACTTGCCCCTATCCAAAGCACTAACTGCGTTTACTCTCTGCTCCTGCCTTGTTCCTTCTGTTGACTGCATAAGTCAGTTCTGACAGGTTTTCCCGACTCCAAGACATAATTGATAACAGGGCAGGAGAGCTCCAGCACACAGCAAGTGACTGATATCTTCAGCTGTGCATATTCTCAGTGTATTGAAGGGGGGGGGGGGCTGGAAGGGTGTCTGCACACCTGTGCAGAGTGGAGATGGACCCAGTTCCGCTTTCCTCTATAGGGAAATCGGGTCAAAACAGACCACCTGTCTGTTTTCATGCGATCATATTCGATCTGATCCGCCAGACGGATGGGAAATAGGACCACCATATTTCTGAATTTTGCATACAGGGTCTGAACGGATAGCGGAAGATGTCAGCGGACATGTCACAGCTGACATCCACCACTCCATAGGGGAGACTAGAGGGTCCGATTGGGTCCTCCTGAAAAACTGACAGGCAGACCCGATAGGACAGCCCGTGTGAAAGGGGCCTTAGACTTCAGATCTCTGTTCCCTGCTTTTCAGAGCCAGAAGATCCTGTGTAACTTTTGGACTTTGAAAGGCTGTAGAGCAGTGGTTCTCATCCCTGTCCTCGCGTACTCCTAACAGGCCATGTTTGCAGGTTTTCCTTTATCTTGCACAGGTGCTTAAATCAGAGTCAATGGCTTGGTATTTTGGACAGATATTTTATCTAAGATAAATTCCCAAAACATGGCCTGTTGGGGGTGCTTGGACAGGGTTGAGAACCACTGCTGTGCGAGGCCAGGTGGAAACTATAAACTGGTACAACCTATGTAAAAGGATTGATTTCATCTCTGTGTGTCACCTGAGGCCAGTCACGTCACTGGATATATATGTGAGGGTTTACAACAACTTAGTGGTTCAATTTCTAACTTGACCCCATTATAAGCCTATTCTGCAACTAGGGTTCATTTTATTTAGTGCTGTGCTAAGCTTTACTGACACCATAACATTTAATGCAAATAGACATTAGATTTTATTAACATAATTGAAACAGGGAATTTAAAAAAAAAAAAAAAAAAAGAGAAGAACAAGCTTGGTATTACCTGGCATTGCAACTCTTCAGAACTGATCACTAAACCAGCAGTGGAACTCTTCGTTTCCCCATTCACAGCTCCGGGCTCCATCGCTAGCAGGTCCAGGGTCCTCATAGTATGGACATAGAAGGACTTCTTTAGTTTTAATGCCTCCTCCAGCACTCTGACAGAGTCCTCTGCTTGCTCTTTCAGCTGTAGACATAAAAGAACCAGGCCCTTTTTTATACAGTAACTGTCAAATTAGAAATGTTGATAGGGTTGGGAATTCCTAATCACAGTTCACATCCTCCTCATAATGTCAGATATAAGTGCATCTGTGTGTGGGTCATAAGAAAACTCCACCGATTGATGCCCCATATTTTTACCATATTATCAAATTATCAAAGTGAGGCCATCTCAACACAGCAATCCAGCTTCATTGTGAAAAACGAAACCTTGTCCATACATCAGCCTGTCACTCTGGTTATCTGCCTTTTCTTCCAAAAATCTCTGGGACAGGTCGTCTATTCTTCAGTAAAGTGATCTGCTTATCCATCTAACTGCCATTCTGTTTGACCGTCAGACAATAGACTTAATTCACATAGCTTTAGCACATGTACATAACCATTGGTGTGCGCAACCTATTGCATTATTGTTTGCACCCCAGAGCACAAACACACAAGTGTTTATCAGCAGAGCAAATATGGGTGTCAGTAGGGCAGTGGACGGTGTCAGTCGTTTTTTAATTTTTATTATTTTTACAATATTATTTTTAATACAAATTTTTCTAAGGAGCCCCGTGGGGCTTTGGTGAAATAGTAAGGGTCTAAACCCCTGAGGTTTCACTTTTGAAGAAACTGAGGATAGAGATTCTCCAGTTCCTTTGTAGCCTGCAGCAAGTATCGTTTACTATGCTTCAGTTAAGAATTAAGACAGGAGTGATTGGTACAGATCACTTACTGTGTTCATTCAGAAAAGGAAGGCTGGTTAATGAAATATTTACCAGCCCCTTCCTCGCCCCTGAGAGGAGAGGAGGGAAGTCGGCAGCACTGCGGGGAGGAAGCATCAGCACTGCACAGGGTGATTAGGGTGTGCCCAGGCACACCCTACACACGCCTATGTACATACCTTTCTTTATGCGACTCATTTTTAAATGTCATTGGACTCAACTTGATCACTTAAAGGGCAACTCCACTTTCAAGGGGAAAAAAAATTGAAAATACAGAATAAATATAGCGCATATAACTGGGACACTAATCATATCGTAATTGAATGTTATTAAAAAGAACCTTTTTTTTCAATCTGCAGCTCTGTAATTTTCTGAGAATGCATTGCAATATGGCTACCTGGAGCCGTTCTGTGAGTGTACTGACCACTCCCCAGAAACATCATTTCCTGCTTGTGTGATTGGCTCACCAATTTTCCCACAAATCCGCACTAAGATACAAGTCAGGTTTCAGGCATCCCTTGCAACAAAAATGTAATTTTTGGAAAGATACTTTCAATAGGAACCCATCTAAAAGGGATGCAGGCCCAGCAGAGTTCCTCATTAGTGCCCTGCAGCTGCCACACCTGACAGTTAATTATAAAACCACTCCCATTAGACCCACTCAGAACAGAGACACAGACAAACACACAGGGATTACTTCAGAATAACAAAAAGTAGGAATCTGCAAAGTTTGTTATACTCCCTGCAATGTACATAGATCACCCAGAGGGGAATGTTTTTTTCCCTCAACAAAAGTGGAGTTACACTTTAAAAGAAAAAAAAAAAGTTTTCTTATCCTGGTGTGGTAGCTTTGCGAATTTAACCTAATGCATCTGTTTGTCAGATAGTCCATCAGACACCAATGGACTGTCCATTCATCCACCCAGCGCTCCGTTTGTTTACCAACCGATGGTCAATTTCTCCATCCATTGGCCCAACATTTTATTGTACGTATTTTAGATGATAGATAATACAGCCCAGTAGCCCAGAAAAGATCATAGAAACCCAAGATGTGATCCTGTGCTAAACTCCATGCGGGCTTTCATGTGTCTTGCACTGAGGAGAGGCTTCCGTCGGGCCACTCTGCCATAAAGCCCCGACTGGTGGAGGGCTGCAGTGATTTTTGACTTTCTACAACTTTCTCCCATCTCCCGACTGTATCTCTGGAGCTCAGCCACAGTGATCTTTGGGTTCTTCTTTACCACTCTCACCAAGGCTTTTCGCCCCGATAGCTCAGTTTGGCCAGACGGCCAGCTCTAGGAGAGGTTCCGGTCATCCGAAATGTCTTCTATTTAAGGATTATGGAGGCCACTGTGCTCTTAGGAACCTTAAGTGCAGCAGAAATTTTTTGTAACCTTGGCCAGATCTGTGCCTTGCCACAATTCTGTCTCTGAGCTCTTCAGGCAGTTCCTTTGACCTCATGATTCTCATTTGCTCTGACATGCACTGTGAGCCGTCAGGTCTTATATATAGACAGGTTTGTGGTTTTCCTAATCAAGTCCAATCAGTATAATCAAAACACAGCTGGACTCAAATGAAGGTGTAGAACCATCTCAAGGATGATCAGAAGAAATGGACAGCACCTGAGTTAAATATATGAGTGTCACAGCAAAGAGTCTGAATACTTAGGACCATGTGATATTTCAGTTTTTCTTTTTTAATAAATCTGCAAAAATGCCAACAATTCTGTGTTTTTCTGTCAATATGGGGTGCTGTGTGTACATTAATGAGGAAAAAAAAAAAAAAAAATTAAAATGATTTTAGCAAATGGCTGCAATATAACAAAGAGTGAAACATTTAGGGGGTCTAAATACTTTATATTATATATATATTTTCCAGGGTGATTTTTGACTAAAGATGCAGAGCTGCACTGGATAGGTGCTGCCAGAATAACACAAGCACTCCATGAACTGAAATGGATCCAGTGACTGACTTACAGAAGCGTAGAGATCTCATTTCTGATATAAGCATTCATTGCGGTTTTGTAAAAAGTCCCCATAGAAGAGCTGCATTTACTCTTTTTATGCATCTCAGTAAATGAAACACTATTTCTCCAACAAGGATCATTGAATAAAATAACAAATGACACCATCCTCTATGTAGAATGCGCTGCCTCTAAATGTTTTTTCAATGAGTAGGTGTCACCTGTAGACATGTATATACAGTGACTCCAGACACAACTAGCAATGGTTGACTGAAATACAGACTGATTATCATCAACTGTTTCCATAGCAAACCTACCACTTTCAGAATATTTTCAGTGAGCTCTTTTTCTTGTTGCATTTGATTCATTCTGTTGAAAGGAAAACAAAAAAAAATATTATTCAAGTGTGCAGTCTTGTGATCACAGCATTCCATATTGGAGTATTTAACAGAAAAGAACAAATTCATATAAATTACACAAAAGTGGGACATACGGCTTTGTCACTGAACTTGTACAGCTAAAACTTGTCAATAACCTAAGAAAGGAGATTTTTGTGCATGCAGTTTCATTATTATAAAGCAGATGGCGTCAAAACTAAAACAGATCTAAATGGCGGCGATATCACACAAATACATGGGGCCTGTCTATCAGTCAAGAGAGAATGGGCTTGTTTACACTGTAGGTCTTGCCATCTTTCTGAAGAGTGTTCCACGGTGGATCACTTTTCAGTGGGAAGTTGACAGGCGGCTGGGAGGAGATCTGTCGCCTTCTCACTTCCTGTTTTGATCTTGAAAAAATGTCTGCACCATCGCACAGCAATTGTGTACATGTGGTTGCAACACAGTCCAGTCTCTTTTTTTTAACTGCAATCCCCCTGCCCTTCCTCAGCTGCATGTGTGAACGATCCCATATAGTAAATATACACACAGACATATGTCAGCACATGTATATAGTTATGTCAGCTGCAAGCAAACAGATAAATACAGAGGAACTATTTTGTCCACCAGAAAATGTGTTAATACAAACATATACCATATACTTGAAAGGGTGAGAACATTTTTCAGAGCCTGACATTCTATTGAATCCATTCGCTGAATGGTAGATGGATGCTACCAATTTTCATTGTTTTGGATGCAAGTACCCCCCTTTTTTTTTTTTTTGGAGCTCTTGCACAATGGAATTTTTTTATGAATCAACTCCGTTCTATTCGCTGTTGTGCAGGGCAGGGTAACCAGTGCTAAGCTACCCACCCTCATGTTTAAAAACAGACATTGCAATTTCTGGCTGAAGCATCACCAGAAGGCAAATTTTGGTAATGTAACAACCAATTCCGATAATTAGGGGCTGATATACTAAAACTGGAGCACTCAGAATCTGCTGTAGCTGTGTATAGTAACCAAATTAGCTTCTAACTTCAGCTTGTTCAATTAACATTTGATAATACAACCTGGAAGCCGATTGGTTTCTTTGCAGAACTGCACCCGATTTTGCACTCTCCAGTTTAAGTAAAAGCAACCCCACAAGGTTTGTGTGAAAGGCTTTAATCATATTAAGGGCCAGTAGAAACGCAGTCCGGATGCTTTTCTGCGTTCTTGCGCATTTTCGATGCGTTCCAGTGCACCCCCCCCCATTTTTCTTAATCTTAAATAAGAACATGTGCGTTCCAGTGCATTTTACCATGTTCCAATATTTATTTATTAAAATGCTTAACCTACGCAGTTTTACCTGAGGACCTCGATGCGCAAAAACAAAAAGGACATTGACATTAAAAAAACCTTAAGAGAACCAACAAACCAGCATAGCAAGATACAGAATAAAAGCCAGGGAGTCCGTCTGTCCAGTATAGTTCAATGCAGAAAATATGCAGCACGTTCTACTTTTTTTTCTGGAACTGGACCCCATTCTGTGCAATGGAACTGTTCTAAATCGGTGCAACTTGAGTCGCTCCAGATTTAAAAAAAAAAAAAAAAAAAAAAAGGATTCCCTCATTACTTTTGGTACGACTTGCATTGACTTCTGTTAAAGAAGTTGCATGCAGGTTGTGCCGAAGTCGCGCTGGGGTCCGACTTCAAAGTCACGTATGGTGTGAACCCGGGCATAGCAAATCAACCCCAATACCTTTTTAGTTTTAGAGAGGCTCATCTTTATATGTACTTTATTGGAATGCAAATAAACCAATGGTTCCTGCAGCTCTCAAGGAGTACATAGGCAAAAAAAAAAAAAAAAAAAAACAACACTTTGGGGGACATTTAATAAGTGAATTAGTAACAGACACAATTCAGACTGCCTCTTACTAACAAATAGAAAAAAGAAAGGGAAACTGCGCATAGCGGTTGATAAGCTGCCAACACTCCCCTAGACAATATAGTGCAAAGAAACATGTAAACAAATTAGTGTAACGCTCAAAATGGTGAACATAAAAGTAAGCGTAGGTGAATGTCAATTCAATTGACATTCACCTTTTATGTTTATTTGTTTACTTTTATATTCAATATTTTGAGCGCTACACTAATTTGTTTAATGCCTCTTACTAAGCAAAGTCTCTGCAAGAGGTTTACAATGCAGTTGCCACCTGTGTATCTGTGTTCATGGGCAGCCGACAGAATTTCAAGCTTTGCGGTGTATTTATTGCTGAAGAGGAAACAGATTATCATTATAAGACAGAAACAATTGAGTACTGTCTGTGATACTTTTTTAGGATCCAAGTAATAGTACTAACGTAATATTTTTCAGGACAAGCTTGATGAAGGAGGCACACCGCAAAAGTTTGTCCGGAAAATTTTTTAGGTTAGTGCAAATAAAAAATGTATCATGAGAAGTAATCAGTTTTTCCTGTAGCAAGTGCACTAATACAGTTACAATGACCTCAGGAACTGTAAATAGATGCATAATTAGGTGATCAGGGCCAGGTTTCGTTTGGTTGCAGTGCAACTTTACAACAGCCAAAAGGAGGAATATATGACTCAATGACTCAAACTTAATCCTTGTAATAAATATGTCACACAATCGTTTTTTTTGCACCCGTTTAGCATTGCCTAGCTAGGTTACATAATTGATGTGCCGCCCCTCCCCCCCCAATGTATGTTGCTACAAACAGAGATCAGATACTAAAAAGGTAATTTCCAACTCTCATAAAAAGTTAATATAAATTTTCAGAATTTGATCATAAGACACACAGAGGAACATTTATCAATCTTGTCGCATCTCTTGCGTACAATTGATAGTCCAATTCATCATTCAGACACTCAGTGGGACTGATTTACTATGTTAGTGTTAATTCTTTACAAGAATTTATTGCTCATAAAAACAGTCACAATACTGTGAAAAATAAATAAAGCCTATTACAGACAGTCCCCAGGTTGCAAACAAAAAGTGCAGTCGCTTTAGATCTGAGGGGAAGATCTGAAATGAGGGGAAGTTCTGCTGATTTTATCATCCAATCATGTACAAGCAAAAATGCTGTTTTTTTATTTTCCTTGCATGTCCCCCTCAAATCTACAGCGACTGCACTTCCAAGTGCACTTGTAGTGCAAAGTGGAGTTGCCTTTAGTAAATAAACCCCATAGTGCTGTATTCAAAAGATGCTCATTTGTTTTTAAGAGAAACAATTTCATGCAATTAAAAACAGTATAGTGCAATTGCTATTTGGTTCTGCAACAGAAGGGCATATAAATCAAAGATACAACGATCAAAAAAAGCACACATGCATTAATAAACATCCCCCCATAAAGTTTACCTACAGTCAGATAATGAGGCTGCATGGCTTGGTTAAAATCTTGAGAACTTACACATTTGGTTGTAGTGGACCCTGCTTAACTGGCTTCACAAGGAAACTGCTTTGTACAATAGTCCTGATTGCCCTGTAACAGAACAAATAACAGAAGAGGTAAAAAAAACATTTGTTGCCTTCACAAGTTCCACTTTAAAAGTAGCTTGTGTCCAGGAGCAATCATCTGTCCTTAACCGCAGCTAAAAACTGGCTGTGCGATTATATCCGATCACCGGAAGACAGCAGTGCCCACTGTCAGCCTGTCATTGCTTTGTGTATGTGGAGCAACTATACGCATCTATCTGTCCATCTGGCCTAAGAGGAAGGTGTGAAAAGCCTATGACTTCTGGTCTGTGAAGGAAAGGGAGAAACAGAAGCGCCTCTAAGGGTAGACTTTTAAAATATTTATTACAGGAAATGTGTCAGAACAACTGACATTTTCCAGGTTAAAAGCAAGCATAAAACAGGTCCATCTCCAGTGGGATCAGTCTGTCACATCCATCATGTCCGCTGCTGCTCGGTACGCTGCTCATCTGGGTTCCAGGAGCTGGCTGTGTGTGGAAGGAGACCAGAAGAAAGAGCTGGAATGCTCGTGGAGCGCAGCATCGGCATGATGACGTCACAAGGCGTGTTCATGACACGTTTCTGAGCATGCGCGCTGAGAGTGGTATGTCAGGCATGCCCCTTTGTCAAGCCTGACAAAGGAGCACGCCTGACATACCACTCTGACACATTTCCTGTAATAAATCTTTTAAAAGTCTACACTTAGATGTGCTTCTGTTTCTCCCTTTCCTTTGCATGTACCTTTGGATCATTTTTACTCCTTCAAAGAGGCTTGCCCTAAGTTTCTGACACATTTAAAAAAAAAAAAAAAAAACACTTGCAGCTTTTACCCTTATCCTTGGATTGAACCTACCTATTCTTATTTATGGACTGTGCTTTTCCTAATGATCATATAATTTGTGCCAACACTATACTACTTCTAGTCTGTAAAGCTTGCAGACTAGAAGCAAACGAGTATAGAGAATCCCAGGTACTACACTGTGCCTGCACAGCAGCTGAAACACACATAGGGGGACATTTAACAAGTAATTTGTGACGCAGTTAAATGCAAATTAGTCTACCTCTCTTTTAGCAACGTATAAAGCTGGGAATACACAAGTAGTTTTGCAGCTGGACAATTCTAATCTGAAAGTGTAACTGGGTTAGCGTGACACTTTTATTCCCCTCAATAATAAGATGTGGCACCGAACAGAATTAGCAGAAAATTGACGGGCCTCCCACAGAGGGGAGATGTGAAAAAAAAAAAAAAAAGGGACGTAAATGGGAAAATTTAATTGGTCATGGATTAAGGAGACGCAGACCAACTTTCCTCATTAACTACAGCTCTGCATGCTTTATCAAGGATAAAAACAGACATTCAATATTGCAAAACAAAGGATTAGAATTTAAATCCATATTAATCCAAAATATAGCAGAGGCACGACACAAATTCTATCCAACCAACATTTGATTGCCGCTGCAAGTTTAATAGGTTTGTACGCAAGAAACCACAATAAAATTAGCTTATTTGGGTTACAGTCTATAGGATGTTTCTGATGCACTTTGCACACTGTCTAGAGTTGTGTCTCAAACACACCCATGAGAGATATTTTGGACATAGGTGATGGAATTTACACTTTTTTGTTTTGTTTGGTACAGACACATACTGGAGGTCTTCAGCTGGCTTAAAATGGTTGTTAAGCCACTATCTCATCTTTATATCATCCCCTCCGTCAGATAAAAAGCTGCATCCTAGTGCCTGTGCTATAAAAAAAAAAAAAAAAAAAAAAAGATGATTTCTACCTGTTTTAACAGCATCTCCCAGCAATAAGATGACTCCAGGCTCTCAGCTCCTCTCCTCTTTCCTGGCTGACATCAGCAGGGGATTCTCGGCCCCACCCACTGGAGATATCACGCTGGGAGAGCTTGGAGTCATCTTTAGGTAGAATTTTTTTTTTATAAAGCACAAAATGATTTCTACCTGTTTTAACAGGATATCCCAGCGATAAGATGACTCCAAGCTCTCCCAGCGTGATATCTCCAGTGGGCGGGGCCGAGAATCCCCTGCTGATGTTAGCCAGGAAGGAGCTGAGAGCCTGGAGTCATGTGATCACTGGAAGATGCTGTTAAACAGATAGAAATCTTTTTTTTAATAAAGCATAGGCACTAGGACACAGCTTGTGTGTGTGTGTGTGTGTGTGAGTGAGTGAGTGAGTGAGTGTGGTCAGCGTACAGGGGGAAGGGTAGAAACTGGCAGGATCAGCCAGGTATTTCAGAGGGCCAAAATACACAGCGCAAGCACTGTGCTGTATAACATGCTTTAAAAGGAACATGATCTTTATTTAGGTCTTTTTTGGTTCCGACTTGGTGGGGAGTGTGCTGAAGAACTGTTCAGTGTACTGCCCTACTCCCATGTGCTAGCTATAACGCTAAATGGCTATCATTTTTTTTTTGTTTTCCTGGTTTCTTAAATGTCTTGTATGCTGCAGCAGTGCGCATTCCCTGTCATTGCAGACTCCCCCCACCTTTGTGAATTCCAGCATCACAAATTACATTTTCCTTAATATAAAATTAAAGCAGACTTCTGCTTATTCGTCTCCTCCCCCCCCCTCCCCTGGAGGAGATGAATAAGTGGAAGTTCCACTTTTGACAGGACCCTTCCCCACAGACCCCCAGAGACGGTGCCGTGGTGAAGCTCGGCCCCCCTCCTCCTTCCTCCATCACCGGGCCAATTAGTAAGAGCAGTGCGCTTCGCGCATGCACAGTAAGTAACCAGCTGTGAAGCTGGAAGACTTCACTGCTGAGTTCCCTTACTGGCAATGGCGGCGGCTGCACGCCACAGCCGATTTGTAGATCGGCTGGGGTGCCGACATCATGGGCTCCATGGACACGTAAGCATCCATATATTAAAAGTCAGCAGCTGCAGTATTTGTAGCTGCTGACTTAAATTATTCGTGGGGTGGGTGGACCTCCACTTTAAATATAAATTTCTCTTGGGAGAAAGGAAAGTCGTAGCCACAGCAGGTGTTTAGACCTCAAGCACAGAGATCTCACCAACAGGATCCAAGGGAAATAAAAGAAACCGTCAGTTAAAATGAACCAAATGAAATGAATGTCAACGAAAACCAGTATCACAACTGATGCTAAAGTCTGGTTGATGTCAACATCTCCCTTTGAGAAGCCATCCAGAGAAAGCTTAGTGCAATGAGCAAGGCAGGGCCGTTGATGGGCCACAGGTACAGCCTCTATTTACTGCATATACAGTACAAGCATTTTGTAAGCATAATGCCAAAAATTGAGACATTAGAAGCTTAAGGCTCGGTTCACACAGGGGCAACACGACTTCAACGCGACTTTGCAACGCGACTTCAACGCGACTTCAACACGACTTGTGGATCCGACTTTGCCCTGCGACATGTGTCCGACTTTCAATGAACGGGGATCCGACTTGGATCCCCGCCACTGTGTTTGGTATGAATCTTTAGGGGGAACTCTGCGCCAAATTTTAAATAAAAAACCGGCATGGGTTCCCCCTTCAGGAGCATACCAGGCCCTTGGGTCTGGTATGGACCTTGAGGGGAACCCCCTACGCCGAAAAGACGGCGTGGGGGGTCCCCCCCAATCCATACCAGACCCTTATCCGAGCACGCAGCCCGGCCGGACAGGAATGGGGGTGGGGACGAGCGAGCGCCCCCCCCCTCCTGAACCGTACCAGGCCGCATGCCCTCAACATGGGGGGTTGGTGCCTTGGGGGAGGGGGGCGCGCTGCGGCCCCCCCACCCCATAGCACCTTGTCCCCATGTTGATGAGGACAAGGGCCTCTTCCCGACAACCCTGGCCGTTGGTTGTCGGGGTCTGCGGGCGGAGGGCTTATCGGAATCCGGGAGCCCCCTTTAATAAGGGGGCCCCCAGATCCCGGCCCCCCACCCTATGTGAATGAGTATGGGGTACATCGTACCCCTACCCATTCACCTAGGGAAAAAGTGTCAATTTAAAAATAAACACTACATAGATTTTTAAAGTATTTTATTAGACAGCTCCGGGGGTCTTCTTCCGACTTCGGGGGTCTCTCCGGTTCTTCTCCACGCTCTCCGGATCTTCTGCCGGGCTCCTCCGCTCTCTTCTGCTCTTTTGCCGCTCTTTTTCTAAAGCGGAGGAGCAAGGTCTTCGGTCTTCTGCCCTCTTCTCTTCTTCTGATGTTGACACGACGCTCTCTCCGGCTAGAATGCTCTCTGTGCGCTCTGCTCTGACTTATAAAGGCGGTGACCCCGCCCCCTTATGCCGTCACAGTCCCTGGGCATGCTGGGATTATGACGACATAAGGGGGGCGTGGTCATCGGGTGATGACCACGCCCCCTAAACCGTCACAGTCCCAGCATGCCCAGGGACTGTGACGGCATAAGGGGGCGGGGTCACCGCCTATATAAGTCAGAGCGGAGCGCTCAGAGTGCATTCCAGCCCCAGAAAGCGTTGTGTCAACATCAGGAGAAGAGGGCAGAAGGCAGAAGATTGAAGACCGGGCTCCTTCGCTATAGCAAAAGAGCGGCAAAAGAGCAGAAAATAGCGGAGGAGCCCGGCAGAAGACCCGGAGAGCGCGGAGAAGAACCGGAGACCCCCGAAGAGAAGAAGGCAGGAGACCGGGCTCCTCCGCTATAGCAAAAGAGCAGAAAATAGCGGAGGAGCCCGGCAGAAGACCCGGAGAGCGCGGAGAAGAACCGGAGAGACCCCCGAAGTCGGAAGAACACCCCCGGAGCTGTCTAATAAATTACTTTAAAAATCTGTGTAGTGTTTTTTTTTAAATTGACACTTTCCCTAGGTGAATGGGTAGGGGTTCGATGTACCCCATACTCATTCACATAGGGTGGGGGGCCGGGATCTGGGGGCCCCCTTATTAAAGGGGGCTCCCGGATTCCGATAAGCCCTCCGCCCGCAGACCCCGACAACCAACGGCCAGGGTTGTCGGGAAGAGGCCCTTGTCCTCATCAACATGGGGACAAGGTGCTTTGGGGTGGGGGGGCCGCAGCGCGCCCCCCTCCCCCAAGGCACCAACCCCCCATGTTGAGGGCATGCGGCCTGGTACGGTTCAGGAGGGGGGGGGGCGCTCGCTCGTCCCCACCCCCATTCCTGTCCGGCCGGGCTGCGTGCTCGGATAAGGGTCTGGTATGGATTGGGGGGGACCCCCCACGCCGTCTTTTTGGCGATGGGGGTTCCCCTCAAGGTCCATACCAGACCCAAGGGCCTGGTATGCCCCTGGAGGGGGAACCCATGCCGGATTTTTATTTAAAATTTGGCGCGGAGTTCCCCCTCAAGCACAAGTCGCATGCCGAAGTCGGATCATGCGAGACGGCGATCCGACTTCAATGATAGTCAATAGGCTGAAGTCGGATCAAAGTCGGATCAAAGTAGTACAGGGAGTACGCTCTGAAGTCGGAGCGACTTCAGTAGTGTCTATTAAGACGCTCCCATTCACTGTAATGTGAATCTCTTTCTGGGGCGACTTGGGGCGACTTGAGGGCTTAAAGTCGGATCCCAAGTCGCGGTAGTGTGAACCGAGCCTAAGGCTATCCTTCACATAGTTCCTATATCCCAAGACATAGTCCTATTATAGATAAAAAAAATTAGCTGGCTGAAGTGCGGCACCCAGACTAAGGGGTCAGTACTAGAAGCCAGTCAAGATCTGATGCAGTGCACATGTGCTAAAAGGTAAAATATTGACAGAGGAAGAAGAGAGTGATGACTTGTCTCATCAGTACACTGCTGTACCTTTTACCATCCAACCACAGACAATGGAAGAGCCAACACCAGACTGTATTGCTTAAAGACCAACTCCACACTTGGTGTGGAAGATGCCTGGTGCAGGATGGTGAGCCTGCAGGGGACAGGGTTACAGAGTGTAGACAGTGTTTGCCTACCTTTTGGATTCTCTCTATTGTCATTTGGGGCAGTCTGTTATTTTAAGTGACTGACTATCACAGAGTCTTGGGAGGCAGGAGGTTGTGGAGCAAACTGCTTTTACAGGAAAAAAAACGTACTTTTTTCTAGACCGGATTATCCAAGTTTGTGAAATACACTATATTACCAATAGTATTGGGACACTTGCCTTTACACGCACATGAACTTTAAGTCTTAGTCCGTTGGGTTCAATATTGAGTTGGCCCACCCTTTGCAGCTATACCAACTTTAATTCTTCTGGGAAGGCTGTCCACAGGGTTTAGGAGTGTGTTTATGGGAATATTTGACCATTCTTCCAGAAGAGCATTTGTGAAGTCAGGCACTGATGTTGGATGAGAAGGACTCTGTGCAGGCAAGGCAAGTTCCTCCACCCTAAACTCACTCATCTATGTCTTTATGGACCTATGGACCTTGCTTCGTGCGCAGTTATGTTGGTATAGGAAGGGGCTATCCCCAAACTGTTCCTACAAAGTTGGGAGCATGAAATTGCCCAAAATGTCTTGGTATGCTGACACCTTAAGAATTCCCTTCACTGGAACTAAAAGGGAAAGCCCAACCACTGAAACCCCCCCCCCCCCACCATAATCCCCCCTCCACCAAACAATTTGGAGGGGTGGCCTAATACTTTTGGCAATATAGTGTGGATGAGCGAGTTTGGGGTGGAGGAACTTGACTGGCCTGCACAGAGTCTTGACCTCAACCCGATAGAACACCTTTGGGATGAATTAGCACAGAGACTGCAAGCCAGGCCTTCTCGTCTACATCAGTGCCTGACCTCACAAATGTGCTTCTGGAAGAATGGTCAAACATTCCCATAGATACACTCCTAAACCTTGTGGACAGCCTTCCCAGAAGAGTTGAAGCTGTCATAGCTGCAAAGGCTGGGCCAACTCAATATTAAAGCCTACGAAGTAAGACACCATTAACTACTTCCATACAGGGCATTTTCACCCCCTTCCTGCCCAAGCCAATTTTCAGCTTTCAGCGCTGTCGCACTTTGAATAACAATTGCGCGGTCATACTACACTGTACCCAAATGAAATTTTTATCATTTTTTCCCCACTAATAGAGCTTTCTTTTGGTGGTATTTTATCACCCCTGCGATTTTTTATTCTTGTGCTATAAACAAAATAAAAGTGACAAGTTTGAAAAAACACAATATTTTTTACTTTTTGCTAAAATAAGTATCCAAATTTTTTTTTTTTTTTTAAACAAATTTTTTCCTCATTTTAGGCCGATACGTATTCTTCTACATATTTTTGGTAAAAAATATCTTAATAAGCGTATATTTATTGGTTTGCGCAAAAGTTATAGCGTCTACAAAATAAGGGGATAGATTTATAGCATTTTTATTTATTTTATTTTTTTACTAGTAATGGCGGCGATCTGCGATTTTTATTAGGACTGTGATATTGCGGCGGACACATCGGACAATTTTGACACATTTTTGGGACCATTCACATTTATACAGCGATCCGTGCTGTAAAAATGCATTGATTACTGTATAAATGTGACTGGCAATGAAGGGGTTAACCAGGAGGGGGTTAATGTGTTTCTAGGGAGTGATTCTAACTGTGGGGGGTGGGGATTCACAGGGGGAGGAGACCGATTGGTGTTCCTCTGTACAAGGAACACACCATCGGTCTCCTCCCATCTGACAGGATGTGGATCTGTGTGTTTACACACACAGATCCACGGTCCTGCTCGGTTACCGGGCAATCGCGGGTGCCCGGCGGACATCGCGGCCGCCGGGCACGCGCGCCGGGACCCGAGCGATGCGGCGGCGCGCGCGCGCCCCCTGGGCTGCCTGGAAGGCTGCGCCGTCATATGACGGCGGCCCAGAACAACAGCTGCACCGTCCCGCCGTCATATGACGGCGGGCAGCAAGTGGTTAAAGTTCATGTGTGTAAAGGCAGGCATCCCAATACTTTTGGCAATATAGTATGTATGTATACACACACACCTACACATTTTTTTTTTTTAAATTTCTTTTTATTTCAGATTTTAAACAAACAGTACATAAAACACTTGGTTGCATACAGGTCATCTATACCACGACAGTATTATAAATGCAGTTATCAGTGAGATTACCCAAACATATCACATCTTAACATTCATTAATCAGTCCTCCTCAGAGTGTGTTATACATTTAAAACCAATGATTGCTAGAGGCCTAGAATAAGCATTGTGTGGACTACACTGGGAGCATCTTCATTTATTCAGCAAGACCTGGGTCCCATTGGAGCAATGTATCACTGTGCAATTTTCATTGTTTTCAACCATTTGCTCCAGACCTTATCAAATTTCAAGGGGCAACCTCTATTTGCGTATGTATCTTTGTATAGTGGAAGGCTGCTGTTGATCAGGTCTTTCCACTGTTTACTGGAAGGAGGGATGGGTTTTTTCCACTGCATTGCAATATTTTTCCTAGCATAGAATAATAGAAGCCCAATCATGGTGCGTTTGGCTATTTGTGGAACAACATTTTCTATCAATCCTAGTATACATATTTCCATTGACAATGGTAAGTTGGTGGAAGCGACCTTGTTCGTTACACTAAGCACCTCCTTCCAGTACTGCTGAACCCCCGGACAGTGCCAGAAAATGTGTGGAAAGTCTCCTGGTGAGGCTCCACATCTCCAACAATCTGAGGCAAGGTTAGGGTTCATCATATGTAGCCTGTGCGGGGTAAAATACGCCCGATGTACGATTTTGAATTGTACTAATTTGTCTCGCATGGAAACCAGTGATCTGAAAGGGAAGTCCCAGACGTCGTCCCAGTCATCATTGTCTAACGCCGGGATGTCACGCTGCCAACGGGACCAGAGCTTATCCAGGGGTGGTAAAGATACAAAGATCAGATGCGCGTAAAGGCGTGAAGTAGGTTTCTCAGCGCAGCCCGATCTAAGCATCTTCTCCAGCTCGGATTGGATAAGGATACAAGAAGAGTGTGGAAATTGGGCCGAGAATGCATGTGCTAGTTGGAAATATCGGAACTGATAATGCTTAGGTAAATTATATAGTGAGGAAAGCTGGGGGAACGTGAGCAGAGAAGACTGTGATACAATTTGTGAGACCAATTTAATTCCATAGTTGGTCCATGCCCGTGGGTCTGTGAGTTTGTTAAAATGTGATAGATATGGATTCAGCCATAAAGGGGCATTAGGAGAAATTTCTGATTGTTTATGTTTACCTATAATTAGACCCATGCGCCAAGCTCGCAAGGTAGTAAGCATGGAGGGGGTTAGGGGGTGTGTGGCGCGTGGGCCCCTATAGATCAGAAATTGAAGGGTTTCCCAAGAGCCTACCACCGTAGCTTCCAATGCTGATGCTGCATTAGTTTTATCGGGGTTTAACCACCATACCACCGTTACTAGCTGAGTGGCGAGAAAATATTTGTGGCAGTCTGGGAATGCCATGCCTCCCTGAGACGTTGGCCTCATCAGGGTCGACAGTTTATATCTAGGCGGGGCGGGGCCCCACAAAAAATCTGAGAATTTTTGGTTAAGTTTGGTGAAAAATGATTTGGGGATCCACTGCGGAGAGTGGCGGAAAAGGTAAGTGAATTTGGGAATGATTTTCATCTTGAGGAGATTGACTCTACCCCAAACTGATAGGGGCAAATTGCTCCATGCTTTTAGTTTAACTTTCATGTCTACTACCACTGGGTCAAGATTTTGTTTGAGGAAATCCTGGGCCTGGGCAGAAACCTGTATACCCCCAGGTATTTGAACGTATCAACCCATTTTAGCGGGGTGTCAGGGGGGGGGGGGAAGTGGTTTTTGCCGCCTGATCTATTGGGAATAATGTAGATTTGGACCAGTTGACCCGGAGGCCTGTAACCTCCGAGAACGTGTTTAGGACTGACAGAGCACCCTGTAATGAAGGGCCGGCATCACCCAGAAAAAGGACCATATCATCTGCGTACAGGGCTACCCTCTCCTCCAGCAGGCCAATACGGAGCCCCTTAATATGGGGCGAAATGCGTAGGGCCTCGGCAACTGGCTCAATGGCGATAGCGAATAAGGCCGGGGAGAGAGGGCAGCCCTGCCTAGTTCCTCTGGACAGTTTAAAGGGAGATGACAACCTAGAACCCAGGCGTATTGATGAAGTTGGACATTTATATATGATTTGCAACCATGAAATAAATTTTAGTGGGAAGCCCATCCTACGCAGTGTCTCCCATAAGAAGGGCCATTCAACTGTGTCGAAGGCCTTTTCTATATCAAGCAAGGCTATGGCCCTTGTCCCGGAATTAAGATGTGGAGCGTGAATATTAGTGAAGAGTCTTCTAAGGTTGACATCTGTGGACCTCTTGGGCATGAAACCTGTCTGGTCGGGATCTATCACCGAGGGTAGTAGGGGGTATAGGCGGGAAGCTAGCAGTTTGGTTAGAATTTTAAGATCGTTGTTTAATAAGGCAATTGGTCTATAAGATGCACACAATTCTGGGTCCTTGGGGGCTTTATGTATTAAGGTCAGGTAGGCCTGATGCATAGATGGGGGCAGATCGCCTTTGGACAAGCAAACAGTGTACAGTTGGGCCAGTATGGGTGCCAAAAATTCACTGTGAGTGCGGTAAAAATCTATTGGTAATCCATCCGGTCCCGGAGCCTTGCCGGTGGGGAAGGATCGGATGACATTTAGAACCTCCAATGCCGTGAATGGTTGGACTAGCGATTCCCTCTCCCTGTCCGATAGCCAACCTAGTGCCAGAGGATCCAACAGATCCTGCAATGTTCCAGGCTGAAAATCGGAGGGGAGAGTGGAGGTGTATAGCTTGTCATAAAAGGCCTTGAACATATCTAGTATTCCAGTTTGAGATGTCACTGTGTCGCCATCCACGGAGCGCAGACTAGAAACTACTGTGAGGGGGTGTTCATGTTGTGCCAGCATGGCCAAGAAGCGCCCATTTTTGTCCCCTTGCTCAAAAAAACGTTGTCTCCCTCTGTACATGTCAAGCCTAGTGACCTCTGATAGATGTAGATTTAAAGAGTGTTGAGCAGCATTAAGCGAGTCAAATTGGGTCGGTGTGGGGTCAGCGCTGTATATCGCGGCCTGGTCTACCACTGACTGCTGTAGTGTCTGAGTTTGTCGGCCCTGTTGTTTCTTGATACTAGCTATTATGGATATGTATTGCCCTCTCGTATAAGCCTTAAAGGCGTCCCACACCACTTGTGGGGATGAAGAGTTCTCATTATGTTCCCAAAATTCTGACAGTCTGGATGGAATAACGTCAGCTACCTCAGGGTGGGAAATCCACTGGGCTCCCAGTCTCCATAAAGCCGCGTCACGGTATGCAGGAGAACGAAGCTCTATAACTAACGGGCAATGGTCTGATAACCCACTAGGTAAGTATGTAGCCTCCACCACATCCGCCAACAATGAGGGGTTGGAGAAGGCTAGATCAATTCTGGAGGCTGTTTTATATGAGGCTGAGAAGCATGAATATGCCCTGACAGCGGGGTGTCTCCATCTCCATATCTCCTCTAGCCCCATGGCCTGGGCCCAGGTAGATAAATCTGCGTTGTGATTCTTAGGAGGGGCAGGCCTGTCCAGATCCGGGGAGATGATGGCATTAAAGTCTCCAGTTATTAATAGTTTCCCAGGGCAAAAGGGAGCAGCTTTTTCTAGGACTTTATACAATACATCTGATGAAAAAGGTGGGGGCACATATATATTAATAATAATATATCTTTGAGACCAGTGTGTAAACACCACCATAGCAAATTTCCCCTGGGGGTCCGTGCAAACCTCCTCAATTATACATGGAAATTTTTTAGATATTAATATTGAAACCCCCCTTGCATATGAGGAGTAAGTGGCGTGTATGGACCTCTGTATCCAGGGTTTTTTCAGGGTCAGAACTTTGCTGCCTGTGAGGTGAGTTTCTTGGAGAAGAATAAGATGAGGGGAGTGTAGTTTCAGGTATCTGGTCAACAGTGCTCTCTTAAATTTGGAATTCAGACCTCTAACATTCCAGGAGAGGACAGTAAACGTCTCAGCTAGGGAGGTAGCCATGTGGATTTAGAAAACTGTATCAAAATGGATAAGTATATAAGGCATGTTAAGGGGCAACTCACAGACAGCAGAATCACTGAGCCATACCATCGTGTAACAGCAGCGATTAACCATTGCAGCAACCTAGTACAAACTAAAATCAAAACCAACAAATTTAAACATAGAAAACCCAAGCACTGAGTGCTTATCCTACTAGTTCCCATTCTCCTCGCCGAAAAGAAAAAAAAAAAAAAAAAAACCAAAAAGGAAAAACCCGGGGAGGAGAGATGGGAATAGTTTTACCCAAAAACAGAACTAGCAACTGAAGATAAGCCCCTATATGGGGATATCACGTTGTTAACTCACTCCACACCTTACTGGGGATCAGTCTGTGTCCTTTTGCTATATGAAGCAGGGTCCCCTATGGGTGGCTGTTGATACCTTGATCACCCACTTGTGGGGTATGGGATCTCTCCAAAGTGAGGAGTAGAGTGGGGGGGATAGCAGGGGGTGGTGAAGCTGTTGTTCCGTAAGGCTCCTGTGGACTTGATAGTGTTGTGCACTCAACCAGGGGTGAGCAGTCCTGCTCTCTATAGAGTGCTCATAGTCTCATACGGGGTGCTCCGTAAGGCCTTGAAACCGTAGGGGAGAAGGCAAATGGGGCAGAAAAATATAAAAGATATAAAAGTGGGGGGACTGCTGACAGTACTTTTATACTTCGGTTCTGTGTCAGCATACTTTGATTGGAAAGCATGTATTTGCCATGCAGCAGATAGTGTGACCCAGACAAAAAAGAAAAATATATGTATAAAAGTATGACAAGGACAAGAAAAGAGGGGGAGAACAAAAAAAAATAAAAGCTTGGGCCACACCTACACATTTTACCTGGACTGCAGCATTAACATACTGTATCACCATACCGAGGTGGAAAATCATCATCTGTGCCTAAATCCATTTCTCGCTGAATCTGTATGGAAAAAGATTGCTAGCTCCACATATAATATATGCTCAGCTAGCCTACCAATTCATGGATCCTATCTCAGGGGGCAATTGCAACCAGTCACAAATCTGTAAGCAGGTAGGTACAGACTAATGAACGGTAAATGGATTGTGATTAAGTTGATTTATTCAATTAATGGCTATTCATTTACATTACCATCTGTTGTACAGCATGATGGCCATGGCAGTGGTTGGAGGTAAGCTGGAGAGGTCCAAGTCCACATGCTTTGTTCCTGGAGGTACTTTACTCACACAAAGGAGCTCATTGAGTAGCATGTTCAGCACAGGTACTGATAAACTGAAACACAGACAGCCAAATAAAAACAACATTAGATGTTATCAAAGACTAATATGAAGACATATAAATATTGGCAAATGATACCCAAAAAAAAAATCAAATAAAAACCACTCACAAATCCAGAAAGAAATAGCTAGAAAAAAATCAAATAAATGAAAAAAATTAAATTCTTGCGGTGCTGAGGAGCAAAACTAGGGCTGAAACAACTAATCAATTATGAAAATAGTAATCGATTAATTTCATAATCGATTAATCGGCCAGTAACATAATGGGGTTAAAAAAAATCGAAAATTAGCCCTTTATAGTACAAAAAGAGCAAATAATCTCTACTGTAAATATTACTTTCACTGTTGCACAGTAAAAAAACGAAGGGCTAATTTTTTATTTTTTTTTAACTCCATTATGTTACTAAATGTCTTAGGCCTGGTTCCCACCCATGTGTTTTTTGGTGCTTTTTGCAGAAATGCACTTCAGTTCATTTAACGTTCACATCTATGCTTTTTTCAGCTGCTGTGTATTTGGAAAGGGTCAAGGACCTTTTTCAATGCAAAACGGTGCTTTTTTGGTTCAATATACTTCAATGGAGAAGCTGCAGAAAAGCATATAACATTACAGTTCTGTTTGAAAATCTGCAAAACAGTCTAGAATTTTTTTTTTCTTTAAATAAAAAAAATTGATCTGAGTCTGATGATATTTACCAGATTCAACCTCTAATAGTATATAGAGTACATCTCTTCTGTCTGTTATTCTCAGAGAGGATTAAAGATTTTATTCCCTAAACCATATAGTTGGTTATTTATATTTACCCCTGCGTATAAAGATATTTAGGAATAAATTGCCTTTTTTTAAACTTAACATTTTAACTTAATTATACACCACACTTTTTTTTAAGGTTATTAACCGATTAATCGAAACAATAATCAGCCAACTAATCGATTATGAAAATAATCATTAGTTGCAGCCCTAAGAAAAAACAAACAAAGACATGGTTACCTTGTTACATTTATGCTGCTGATCAACAATACAAATCTTAGAAAAACAAATGGCTGTTAAAGTCTAAATGTTAGTTTTAGGTAGTATAGAGAAAAGGTTCAATTTGTCAAACTGCTCTCTGTATCCCAACTGGGGACATTTTTACTACCGTTTTGACAGGAATCACACAGAACAGGAACTGGGGGAGTTGGTCCCAACAGGGCACAAATAACAAAAACAAACCTATAAGCAGAATTAGGAAGAGTAAGAACCTCTTGCAGGTTTAATGCCATTTATATCCCTACAGGGGAGAGGTCACCTGAACAGGAAGTCAGGGGAAAAATTGCCAGACAAAGCAGGAAGTGGAGGGAAATCTCCTTACAGGCGATAAGACAGCATCATCAACATCTAAACCGCCTCTACCCTATCCACAAAAAGGGGATTGACTGGGGCTGGACTCAGCGGAATAATAGTCAATGAATAGCTGCATATCCATGCTTTGTTTTCACACAAAAACATTTTTAGGCATCTATGAAAAGCAATTTTTCTACCTTAAAAATTGTTATACAAAATCTAAAGAAGCCCAGCAATGATTCATATAGCACAGTGGATGTTATTCAGTATGAGACGCCACTTAAAGGGTAACTCCACTTTCATGGCAAAAAAAAAAAAAAAAAAAAAAAAAAAAAACATAAAGCATATGCAAATGCTACAAAAACCAAACGAATTCAGGGCTTGACAAATTTGCTTTGACTCCAAGAGCCAGCAAAAAAAAAAAAAAAAAAAAAAAAAGGAGGCGCAGTGCACATATACAGTATAGATGTGCACAGGAGAAGAGAGCTGGACACGGGGGGGGGGGGGGGGGGGGGGGGATGGGGGTACCTGTTCCCATCTAAGTGACTTTAATAATCAGCAACTTTGAAAAGGTACCTGCAATGTTTGATGCGACTTTGATCCAGAGAGAGTAATGTTGGGTCAAAGCTGCACACAAAGTCGCATCAAAGTCACACTCTAAATTGTGCAACTTTGTGGTTGCAATAGTTGAAACGTAGACTAAGGCTTCACTAGTATGAATTGTCCTGCGACTTTGGACACAAAGTCGCATGACAAGTCACACCCATTCCCATCTATGCGACTTTGAAAATCAGTGACTTTGAAAAGGGTACCTGCAATGCTTTGATGCGACTTTGTTCCAGAGATTGTAAAGTTGGATCAAAGTCGCACTCTAGCCTTGGGCCACGTTTCCACTAGTGCGACTCCAAAGCTGTGCGATTTAGAGTGTGACTTTGTGCAGCTTTGATTTAACTTTACACTCTGGATCAAAGTCGCATCAAAGTAGTGCAGGCACCTTTTAAAAGTCGCATATAGATGGGAACGTTTGCCATTGAAATCAATGGGCTGTGACTTGTCATGCAACTGTATGTGTCCAAAGGCGCATGACAAGTTGCACTAGTGGAAACAAAGCCTTAAACTAATTTATAGCTAACTTAGCTCCCTCAGCTGGGCGTGTGCCACACCATGCCATCACAGTGCCATACAGTACCAACCACGTGGATGTACACTATAGAAAATCTGCAGCATGTTGCATTGTAATCTATATTACAGTTTCTAACAAACAGAACCGACTTCCAAAGCCCCCCTCCTCCCTCGCCCTCTCTCTCTCAGGAGAAACTGCTATCCAAAATGAGGCTATGAAGACAGGAGGAGATCTGAGAAGGAGAGGAGGGATGGGGGTGGGGGCGTGTATCAGAGAAAGACAACGTTTTCAGGAAGTGAGAGGCCCCCCATACAGAGTTCAGAAATAAGGAAGTAAGGTTGTCCCTGAAGAACAGGAAGAAGCTGATTGTCTGCCTTTGATTAGACGCTCTAATGGCAATCAGCTATAAACAAAATGAAAAATGTCAAAAATAAAGATATTATACATACAATTAACCACTTCAGCCCCGGAAGAATTTACCCTCTTCCTGACCAGAGCACTTTTTGCGATACGGCACAGCGTCGCTTTAACCGACAATTGCGCGTTAGTGCAACGTTGCACCCAAACAAAATTGCCTTTTTTTTTTTTTTTTTGTTTTTTTGCACTATAAACAAAAAAAAAGTGCAACCATAAAAAAAAAAAAAAAAAGCAATATTTTTTACTTTTTGCTACAATAAATATCCCCCAAAAATATACAAACAAAAAATAATTGTTTCCTCAGTTTAGGCCAATATGTATTCTTCTACATATTTTTGGTAAAAATCGCAATAAGCGTATATTGATTGGTTTGCGCAAAAGTTACAGTGTCTACAAAATAGGGGATAGATTTATGGTATTTTTACTAGTAATGGCGGCGATCTGCGATTTTTATCATGACTGCGACATGGCAGACACATCGGACACTTTTAACACTATTTTGGGACCCTTGTCATTTATACAGCAATCAGTGCTAAAAAAATACACAGATTACTGTATAAATGACACTGGAAGGGATTAAACACTAGGGGGCGATGAAGTGGTTAAGTGTGTCCAAGTAATTATAACTGTGGGGGGGGGGGGCTACCTAGGACATGACAGCGATCACTGCTCCCGATGATAGGGAGCAGTAGATCTCTGTCATATCACTAAGCAGATGGGGAAATGCCTCCTTGACATGGGCATCTCCCTGTTCTGCCGCTCCTTGACGCGATCGCGGGACACCGGTGGACAGAGTCCACGGGACCCGAGGGCACATAGCACAATGCCGCATCTTAAAGGGGACGTACCTGTACGCCCATTTGCGCAGCCATGCCATTGTGCCCACGTTTATCGTCATGCAGCGGATGGCAAGCGTTTAATAGAAAAATTTTCATTGACTGGATTCCCACTTTAACTTTTTTTTTTTTTTTTTAATCGCATAGGGTAGAGGTCACCAACATTTTTGGCACTGGGGACAGGCTGCGTGGAAGACAATTGTAGCTCGAGGGTTGGGTGGGTAAGTGATTTCTCGCGGGCAATTTGTCAGGGCAATGGCTGCTGTTAGTGCTTCAATCATCCTGGCACCATGGTTGATATAGTGTAAGGGTGATTGAAGTGCATTATTTCTATTATTACATTGTAAGATTAAATAGTTCAACTCACTATAATGCAGAATCAGTGAGAGCCCTGAGAGTGTCACTTGCCACCAGACGTGGATTGTCACTTGCCACCAGATTTGTATTGTCACTTGCCACGTCACCAGCCATTAGATGTGGATTGTCACTTGGCACGTAACCTGCCAGTGCCACCAAATGCGGCTTGTCACTTGCCATGTTGCCGGCCACCAGATGTGGATTGTCACATTGCCTGCCGGTGCCACCAGATGTGGATAATCACTGCACTGGTGGCAGCACTGGTCTATTGAGCACAGAGGCAGGACGCCGGTTCTAAGTGAGTGCAGGAGAGCAGTGATGCGGGTACGGGCGGTGAGATGATGTCATCTCTCTGCTCCCCACCGCACCTCCGACATTGAAGAGGCCCGCACTGTGAGGGCAGAAGAGCGGTGATGCGGGGCGGGCGGAGAGAAATGAGGTAATCTCTGCACACCCACCCACTCGCTTCTCTCATCCACCCGCCCAGCTCTCCCATGCCGCCCGCCTGGCTCTCCCATGCTGTCTGCCCCCCTGCGCACCCGGGGCCCAGCTGCAGAGAGGCCATGGCCGGTAGTGGGCCACGGCCTGGTGGTTGCAGACCCCTGGCATAGGGGACAAAAAGTCCTCTATGTGATGATTTCTTGGTGACAGGTTCTCTTTAATGAGACATCCATGGTCTAAAAGACCCTGCATGTCTCCCCTGTGCTCCACTGAACGTAATGCAGTGCAGATCACACTGCATTACATTCTTTCCCAGCCCAGGGCTAAATGTAGAAAAAAAAAAAAAAATAAATAAAAAATGATGACTTGCCCAGCGCCCGTAACCGCATGTCACCGGGCGATACAAATTGCGCACCCCTGCAACAGTGAATGGGCTGACAAAAACCCAGGCGCCAGAATGCAATTTCTAGTCGTCATGGTGCCTGGGATTTGTTGAGCCCTGCTGTAATTTAATGCAATTAAAAATTACCTTTCTTTTTCAATCTGCAGTGCTGTAACTTTCTGTAAAATTCAATGCAACCTAAAGGTGTCTCCAGAAATGTAATTTCCTGCTTCTGCGATTGGCTCACTGATTTTCCCAGAAGTCTGCACTAAGATACAGGTCAGATTTTAAGCATCCCTTGCAACAGACCTTTTCATTTTTGGTGAGAAACTCCCTAAGTTTTAAAGTTCTAAAGGGATGCAGACACTGCAACTTCTCTCATCAGAGCATTGAAAGTGCATCAGCTGGTTATAATGAGCCATTCACTCCAATCAGTATGCAAAAGACAAGGTCAAACAGCTATTTCTTCAGATCAGAAACAGGTGGGAATCTGCAACAAAGTTTGTTAAAATCTCTACAATGTGCATAGATCACTCAGAGGGGGTAGTTTTTTTCTCAACAAAAATGGAGTTACTCTTTAATACATTTATAAATGAAATGCTTAATCGAATGTGTAACACTCTTTTATCTGGAAGGCAGAAATTAATGAGCTTGATTGAGTGCTTCGGAAAAGATCAAAGACCGATAGAGGGAGATGGATTTTTGTACTGAAATTGAAACCAGCACAGAGACAGACAGAACCTGCTGAATGCTTTTGATTGGTGATGAGCTCCGGCATGTTTGGATCCTAGTCCAAACCTACCTGAGGAAGGAAGCTGTATTGGGCCAGTCATCTGTGGCATGGGCATTCTCCACCCCGCAGCCACACATATACAAAAGGGTGTGCAAATGTGTGTGTACAGGGTAGGCAAGGCCTGGGCCATGTATGATTGGCCAATAAAGTGTGTGCTTCCTGGCAAGCTCGCTCAGGTGGGTTTGGATGAGGATCTGAACACGCCTGAGTTCAACCGTACTTGTACATTTATACCTCTTCTCAAGAACATTAAGGTCCCACTTTAAGTGAGCTGCCACTTTCAAAGCCAACAGTTTCAGAGTGCGATTTCTCTTGTTGTCTGTAGGGGGTTGTACTTGATTCTGTTCATTTACAGTGGGTTTGGAGGCTTGCTCTAGAAACTGGACAATCAGCTGGACAGGAGGTGGATCTAAGGATAGAAAAGAATTCAAATCATTAAAAATGAACAAGTCAAAGATATCGCAATGTTTAAAAATATATGTCAAAAAAAAAAAAAAAAAAGGGGGGGAAGAAGAAGAAGAAGAAGAAGAAGGAAAACTTTGATCATTTGTTGGAAAATACATTGGCATCTTTAGGGCCCAAACACACATCTACAGTGGCGGAAATAATTATTTGATCACCTGCAGATTTTGTAAAATTGCCCACTTACAAAGAAATGAAGGGTCTACAATTGTTATAATAGATGTATTTTAAAATGATAGAGACAGAATATCAAACAAAAATCTAAAAAAAAAAACAAAAAAAAAAAAAAAACACCAACACATGATACAAACGTTATAAATTGATTTACAGTTCAGTGAGTAAAATAAGCAGGGTGGATAAAAATCAATGAATTTTTTTTATTTAAATTAGTTCAGGAATATTCATCCCATTGCTTTGCAAATGTATGTACACTACAAATTGTATGATTGAATCGGTTCTGATATCGCTGTTTTACTAACCTGACAGCTTATGATTCTAAAAATAGGAAACCTTCATTTTGTTTGCAAATATTAAAGATTTTAAACTACCAGCAAGAATGAGCCCTTACATTTAAAGAGCACCTGTTATTTCAGATCCATCATGGCAGCGCCTGTTAGCGGGCATCCACTCACCTGTTGCCGCCACGTCCCTCAACCTTGTTGTGCCACTGTCGCAATAATCCAGCCATCCCATTAAAGTGAATGGGACGGTCGGTGAGTCAACAGCGTGGTCAGAGGAGCCGCTGCATGACAGAGATGACAGTTGCTCTTTAAAAATTATGATTTAAAACAAATCCACCCTGAAAATAATTATATTATCCCCTACCAAACAATAATTCTGGCTCCCACAGACTGGCTATAGTATGTGCCCATGTGGTACACAGATTAGTTATGTCAATTTAAGAAGGTCCTCCTAACGACAACTCGTTATGTGTATAAAAGACACCTGTCCATTGAATCTTTCCTTCATTCAAACCTCCTCCATCATGGGTAATACCAAAAAGCTGTCAAAGAATGTCTGGGACATGATTGAAGACCTGCCCAAGGCTGGAATGGGCTACAAGACCATCAGCAAGAAGCTTGGTCAGAAGGAGACAACTGTTGGAGTGATTATTTACAAAAATGGAAGAAATGCAAAATAACCATCAATTGCCCTCAGTCTGGAGCTCCATGCATGATTTCCCCTCATGGGGTAAGGATGATCATGAGAAAAGTGGAAAAGAGGGATCAGCCCAGAACTACGTGGGAGGAGCTTGTGAATGATCTCAAGGCATTAGGGACCAGTCACCAAACAAACCATTGGTAACACAATACGCCGCCATGGATTGAAATCCTGCAGCGCCCACAAGGTCCCACTCCTCAAGAATAGGCCTAAATTATTCACAAAAGTATTGGGAGAAAGTGCTGTGGTCAGATGAGATCAAAATTGAGCTCTTTGGCATTAACTCGACTCGCCATGTTTGGAGGAAGAAAAATTCTGACTAGAACCCCAAGAACGCCATCCCTACAGTCAAGCATGGAGGTGGTAAGTTCATGCTTTGGGGCAGTTTCTCTGCTAAAGGTACTTTGCAGCATTGAAGGGTCAATGGACGGGGCCATGTATTGTACAATCTTGGATGAGAACCTTCTTCACTCAGTCAGAACACTGAAGATGGTAGTGGATGGGTCTTCCAGTATGACAATGGCCCAAAATATACCGCCAAGGTAACAAAGGAGTGGCTCAAGAAGAAGCACAATAAAGTCACGGAGTGGCCTTGCCAGCCTCCAGAGCTTAATCCTATAGAAAATTTATGGAGGGAGCTGAAACTTCGAATCGCCAAGAGACAGCCAAGAAACCTTAAAGTGATTGTAAAGGCTTGTTTCTTTTTTGTAAATAACAAACATGTGCAGTTGGTTTTGGACAGAGCAGCCTGGATCCTCCTCTTCTCGGGTCCCTGTTAGCTGCTCCTAGCCCCTCCTTCCTTTGAGTGCCCCTCAGCCAGCAGCTTGCTACAGGGAGCACCCAAGCAGAGTCAGAGCTCAGTGTATCCATTCAGACACAGAGCCCTGGCCTGGCCCCGCCCCCTCTCTCCCCTGATTGGCTGACTGACAGCCACGGGAGCCAATGGCGCTGGTGCTCTGTCTTTGCTAATCAGGAGGAGGAGGAGGAGGAGGAGTGTTCTGGATGGCTGAGGGGATCGTGGACAACGCTGGAGAGAGAAGGGGCTCACATAGGTAATTAGGGGGGTGCTGCTACACACAGAAGGTTTTTTTTATCTTAATGCATTGAATGCATTAAGATAGAAAACCTTCTGCCTTTACAACTCCTTTAAGAATTTAGAGAATATCTGTAAAGAAGAGTGAACCAAAATCCCTCCTAAGATGTGTGAAAACCTGGTCACCAACTACAAGAAACGTCGTAGCCTCCCTGACGGTAATCCCAAGTGTGGCTCGGGGTTAAATTTCAGTCCCATTAGCGGTAACCCCGAGCCACACTCGGGATTACATTGCAGGATCCTGGTGCGGCGTTACTTACCTTGTCCCCAGGATCCAGGGATGTCCCCCGCTGTGTCTGCGGGCTCTGTCTCCTCCGAAGCCTCTCCGTGCCAGGCTCCGTTCCCTGTGAGCGTCGTGACGCACGGGGGCGGAGCCTGGCGGCAAATTCAAAAAAAATTTACAAACCATAACACATACAGTACTGTAATCTTACACAGATTACAGTACTTGTCCCCAGTGCTTTGGCCCATGCCCTGCATGCAGTTTTTTATGATATATACTGTTCTTTCTGCCTGGAAACTGGAGATTGTCCACAGCAACCAAAAAGTGTCCCTTTATGTCAAAAGTGGCTTTAGACCAGCTAGAAAACAGCGATAATAAATTAGAACAGAATCGAGCGATAGTGAATCGTGGGGAAATTTTATTATTACTATTATTATATTTTTTTTTTTTAATTATTTATATATATTTATTATAATTTATGTTTTTGTGTTTCAAACTTCATCATACCCGGGATATCTACTAGACTCTTGGTGGACAGATCTAAGTGTGTTATTGTTAAGAATTACAGGCCTACAATATAAAACGCCAAATTTCCATGCAAAATAATTGTACCGCTTTCAGCACCTAAAATCCGAAATAATCATACCGCCAGGGAGGTTAAGGGTTTCTCCACCAAGTACTAAGTCATGTTTTGCTTGGGGATCAAATACTTATTTTACTCACTGAACTGCAACTCAAATTTATAACATTTGTATTATGTGTTTTTTTCTGGATTTTTGGTTGATATTCTGTCTCAATCATTTAAAATACACCTATGAAAAAAAATACAGACCCTTCATTTCTTTGTAAATGGGCAAACTTACAAAATCTGCAGGGGACAAAATTATTATTTTCCCCACTGTACATTAACCTTCAACCGAATCCCCCAAGGTACAGTGATGACACAACAGCCACTGCAGGTGATTTACAAGTCTATTAGCATTGTACAGTAGTAACATAATCTGCACATGAGTGAACATATCCTCGGTACATTCCTTCAATCCTCTGCCCATTAGCCCCAAGAGATCTCCACACAGCTTTCTGTAGGCAATGCTGGCAACTAAACAGCGAAGCACACCTCGCTGTTATGTAAACTCCACAATAGTAACACATGAATAAATGAAAATGAAATCAAATTTTAAACACAAATAAACACATAGGATTTGGGCTTTGCGTATAACACTAAAATATTCTGCTGCAAAGGAAAACCTTAAGTGAGATTGCTCTGGCACATTCCCAGCAAGATCCTAAACAGGGTTCACAGAAGAACATGCTGGATGTTTCAGTAATACAGGTCTTTTTCAGAAAGTCAAATGCACCAATCACTGCACATAAACTAAAAGCCAGTACCTGGAAATAACTTCTGTAGGTGAGCCTCCATCAATGTATCATCCAATAAAAACTCAAACCATGAAGTCTGAGGAGGAGTACACGGCCGGCTGGAAGTTGCGGCCTCCCTGTCCGCAGCTTCTGCGCTCATCTTCTTCGGCTGGACCTTTTCACTTCCTGGATTTTTCTTCTTCATTTTTTCGGCCTGCAAACAGATGAGAGATGTCTGAGCCACAGGAATATTCTACAATCAAGTACAGCAAATGTCTGCAAATAACCAGCCAGTTATGGTAAAGCTGGACTAAACTACAATTTCAAGTTTACTGGCCATAATCAGTTCAGTGTATAGAAACTGCTCCATTAAAGTGGAACGCCAGTCCAATAGCTTCATGGGCACATGTACGGTATTTATATTTGTAACACTGCACAGTCACTCTTTTGAGAATTTCCAAGCCAGTCGGAAAGATCACTTCTTCCTAGTTTAGCCTGACTGTGAAATGAATAGAGATAATATTGCCGAATCACTGTCCTGTGAGCAGGATGGAGGTAGGGGGACATAGGGGGCATGGGAAAGTGCAATGATGAACCAGGAAACAGGAGGTAGCATTTATCAAATTAGCATCAATATTACTGTTATGGTATCCACCGTGTAAAGCTCTGCTCCAGACTCCACTCCACCCCAGTATGGGATGAGACAGGTACCGGCCATATGAGCCTGTCCTTGCTCTAGTGCACTGCTCTATCTTTACAGGGAAGGCTGCACACTAATGGCATTACTCCATTGGAACAACTTTATTCAAGGTCTGTTCATTAAGGCTGGCCATAAAAGATCTGATTTTCTTTCCTGCAACCGGGAAAGAAAATCGGTGGGGAAATCTCTTCCACAGTGCTATTGTGTTCTCCCGAGGGAGGTTGGGGGTGACGGCAGCTGTCCCGGCCAGGAGAACATACAGTGATTATTGCAGGCGGCTATAGTCGTTGGCAATAATCGCATAAAAAATCTGACAGACTGGCTGTACCCAAGTGGTACAATGAGCCTGCCCATACATGGTTCAAATTTCAGCCGGCCCCTGTTGAACCAGCCAAGATTCAAACAATCCATGGCCAGCTTAAAGTGATTGTAAAGGTTTTTTTTTTTAAAAAAAACAAACACGTTATACTTATCTGCCCTGTGCACAGAGCGGCCCTGATCGATTCAAGAGATTAAAACAAAGAGGCCTCCTCACCATCTGTCAAATGCTCTCTAAAGAGTGATCTAAATGCAGATTGTTCTTCAGATACCAAAGCAAGTGTGAAGAAACCCCAACACAGGGCTTGACAAATTTGCTTGGATCCTAGGAGCCAGTTTTTTTATATATTTTTCTTTAAAGTGGAGTTCCACTCAAAAGTGAAACTTCCTCTCATCCGATGCCTCTCGCCCCCCCCCCCCCCATCCCCACTTCCTGTCAGACCTCGCCGAGGTACGTCAGAAGTTAGGCCCGCTTTCCTCCTTCCTCCGCTGCTGGGCCAGTAAGTGAGCACAGCGCCTCATGTGCCTTGTTATTATATGATTAAGTTGTAATGAGGCTTTATTTTACTAATAAAAACATTTCTGTTAAAAAAAGAAGGGAGAGAGCACAGTGCACTTCGTGCATGCACAGTAGGGAACCGGCTGTGAAGCCGCAAGGCTTCGCTGCTAGGTTCCCTTACCAGCAATGGTGGCAGCAATGGCAAAAACATCGGCTGAGATGCTGACATCGCTGGATTTCAGGACAGGTAAGTGTCCGAATATTAAAAAAGTCAGTAGCTACATCATGTGTAGCTGCTGACTTTTATTTTGTGGAGAGGGGAGGGCAGAACTCCACTTTAACTAACAACATAGTTACATAGTTAGTAAGGTTGAATAAAGACACCAGTCCATCCAGTTCAACCTGAGTGAGTACACACTCACATTAGTCCCTACCCTCAAGGAGCCCACAATCCATGGTCCCCAACTCACATTCATATACTAGGGCCAATTTTTGGACAGAAGCCAATTAAGCTACCAGCAGGTCTTTGGAGTGTGGGAGGAAACCCACGCAGGCACAGGGAGAACATGCAAACTCCAGGCAGGTAGTGTCATGGTTGGGATTCGAACCAGCGACCCTTTTTCAGCTAGGCGAGAGTGCTACCCACTACACCACTGTGCCGCCCACAATCAACCTGAATTATAAATTTTGCCTTTCATCCACCACTCCTTCCCTCCACAAATCGGGCTTTTTTTTCCCTTTGTTTAGGTTTTTTTTTTTTTATTAAAGATCTGGCCAGCCCTCCCATGCACGTCAGTCCCCTAGGAGTTGACTAGCACTTTGCCCACTCTGCCTCCTCGGCTATGTACAGTACATCATATATCCCAGTAGGCTTAGCCTTTCATTGAGAAAAGAGGGGGAGGGGGCTAGCAGTAGGTCAATGGAGAGTCGCCAGCTAAACCCAGAAGAGCCGGAAGCTTTCTGATGACTTAACCAGAGAAGATGGCAGCGCAGGGCTGTCAGGGGCAGAAGAGAAGGGATGGGGGTTGGGTGGACAAAGCGAAGATCGAATTTAACATTTATCTTTATGGCAACTAAACAAATCCCTGCCAAACCCTGGAAATTTACAACTCTTAATTTCCACAAAATTTAAGAACAGGATACAGTAGACCCAGGAATATGAACAAAATGACTGCAGAATTACCAATTTAGGGTTAGGCTTTTACACGCACACTGGAGGATTAGGTGCAGCCCCTTGGGGATGTTAGGGTCCACATGTCAGGCACCCTATACCATGTAAGCTGACCAATGCCACCATAAAATATTAAAACAACAAAGCTTTATTTACAACGATAATGTAATTTACTTCTAAATAAATTGTTCACCATGCTGCATTTAGTGTGGCACGCCTTGTTCTTCTTTTACATTTTTAAAATGAAGCTGCAGGTAAACAGTTTACATATGATATCTTAAAGTGGATGTAAACAGTTACATTCCCAGCATGTGACAGTTACATTCATGGCATGTGCTGGGAATGCAACTGTCACATTACCCAGAGCCCCTTAACAGCAGTAAATCATAAAGTGGAACTAAACCCATCCATTTAATAAAATTTAAAAAACAGTTACATTCCTGGAATGCCAGGATTGCCAACTGTCACATTTGCTTGTGTTCTCAACCAAAACTGCCAAACTGCAAAGAAAGGAGGAGCAACGCAATCTTATAATGTCTTAACCAAATCTATTAACCCACTACTATACCCAATAATAGAAATTGATACATAAACTGTGCAGTGCATAAACAAACATAATCAAAGTGTCTAAAAGTAAAACACCTAAGTTTAAGAAATTATTGGTTAGCAATGAATCAATAAAGTGCAAATATTACAAAGTGCAAATGATCTGTGCTACAAAAAGTGCTCAGTGAGTGTAGAGGTAAACATCTACTATGCGTCCATAAAGTGCTAAAAATTAAATGCATTTATGATCAAAAAAAAGAAAATCAAACATTTCCAGGAAGGAAAATCTCCATAGCATAAAAACTTTTAAAATGACTTATTTATTAGGAACACTCACGTTACAAATGTCAACCCTTCATAATAATATGTGCCAATAGTCTTTGGCTGCAATGAACAACTTGCGAGTGCAAACCCAGCAAACATGATGATCCCTGCGTTCTAGCCCTGCTCTACTAGTTTCATCATTCGACGCCCTCACGGAGTGGGGCCCCGTCGCTTTCAACGGGTGTAAAATCTACCCAGTCATGTGAATGTAAGCACCCCACAACTGTGTAAAATGCATGTAGTTGAATTGCGTCATCTGACACGTCCATACGTCACTTCCAGGTTCACGGACCTCATCGAGTTTGCGTTCCACGCTGGTACGCTCTTTCGGTTTCTGGCCATCTTCGAGAACGTACGCTGTCCAGCTGAGTCACCAGGCTGGTCATCCAGGCCGCTCTGCAGTTCTATCCCTTGCAGTTCACCAGGACGCCTTTAATCGATGTTACCCCGGACCGTACAGTGACCATGGACTCTATTACTACCATCATTTTATTTGCTCGATTCTCACTAACATTATGTGGAGTAGCCATTTGGCTCTTTTCCTTTTTACTTTGTTCACCACATGCTGCACTTATTTTGGCGTGCCTTGTTCTTCTTTTACTTATTTTCGAGAGTTTGCTTTAACTCCCAAGGGAGCTGCTGCTGGTGCAAAGAACTGACCCCCTTCATCAATTACTGGGACTATTTATTAGTATTATAAATTTTTCATCAACTATTATCCAAGCTAGACTGCTGTTATTATTGATATATTATTTGGTTGGTTCTTGCGCCATTTTTTCCTTTTCCATTTAAAAAAAAATGTAAATACCTTATATAACTATCATTTTCTTTTTTTACAATTATCACAAAAGTTCTATTTGTTACAAGCTATATCTTTATCTATCTAAATTCACTTGTTTGTGATCAGAGCCTTCATACTATTGCCACTCTAACTGGCTCCTGGTATCTCCTAGAAGTGTAAGCACGGTTTGAGGTTACAGTGTAACTATGGCCAAAATAAAAAATGACATATAATACATGGCCTGTTAGTAGCATTAACACAACAGTCTTTGTTTTTCGAATGCCCCTGTAACTTACTTTTATTACCTGGTGATCTGGCCTCTAAGTCTATTCTTCAACATCCATTACCAACCCAAACTGTCCACTGACTGGTATATTACATCGATCAGCCATAACTTTTATGACCAGCCACCTAATATTGAGTAGATCCCACTTTTAGTGTCAAAATAGCCCCTTTTGTCAACACAACAGCCCTGACCTGTCAAGACATGGACACCACTAGACATCTGAAGGTATGCTGTGATTTCTGGCACCGAGCCATCAGTAGCAGATCCCTTAAATAATATGTTACCCCTAACATTTCATATTCCTGATATGTGCCTGTTGTACCATTTACTGCTTTGTATGAAATCCTTGGGTGTTACTGCCAGTCACTCTGATTTTCTTTTAAAAACTGACCACACTAAGCATGAGAGCATAAAGTGGCTCGTGTTCTGGCTGTACTGGGAACTCAACCTGTTCTCCTCCAATGATCAGACTTGTTCGGCCCATGCATGCATTGAATGCGTTAAGATTAAAAAAAAAAAAAAACTTCTGCCTTTAGAACCACTTAAAGTCCTGTAAGTTGCAAGGTGGGGCCCCTGTGGATCGGACTTGCTCTTCCAGCAAATCCCACAGATGTTTAATGGATTGAGAGCTGGAGAATTTGGAGGACAAGTCAACACCTTGAAGTCACTGTTGCATTCCTCAAACCATTCTTGAACCATTTTTGCTGTGTGGCAAGGTGCATTATCCTGCTGAAAGAGGCCACTCCCATCAGAGAATACCATTTCCATGCAGGTGTGTACATGGCCAGCAACAATGTTTAGGTAGCAAGTAACATCCACATGATTGGCAGGACCAAGGTTTCCCAGCGAACATTGCTTGGAGCACACTGCCTCCGCCAGCTTGCCTTCTTCCCATACTGCATCCCGGTGCCATCTCTTCCCTAGGTAAGTCACACACACGCTTCTGGCCATCCACATGATGTAAAGAAAACAGGAGTCATCAGACCAAGTCACCTCTCTCCATTGCTCTGTGGTCCAGTTCTGATGCTCACGTGCCCATTGTAGGGTTTTTGGCTGTGGACACGGGTCTGAATGGGCACAATGACTGGTGTGCAGTTACAGTCCCATATACAACAAACTGCAATGCATTGTGTATTCGGACATCTCTCTATCAGAACCAGCATTTATGTTTTTAGCAATTTAGCTCCAGTAGCTCTTCTATTGGAATGGACTACACAGGCCAACCTTCTCTGTCCATGTGCATCAATGAGCCTTGGCCACCCATGACCCTGTCGCTGGTTCGCCAGTTCTCCTCCCTTGGACCGCTTTTGGTCGGTCCTGACCGATGCAGACCGGGAACATCCCATAAGAGCTGCAGTTTGAGTTGCTCTGACCCAGTCATCTGACCATTACAATGCGGCCCTTGTCAAAGTCACTCAAATCCATAGGCGTGCGCACACCCTAATCACCCTGTGCAGATTCCCCCTGCTGATTGGCTGCACAGAAAGGGACTGGGAAATCTCTGTCCTCGGTTCCCTTTCTCTGTCCCAAAAGTGAGACATCGGGGGTCTGTTTAGAGCCCTGACATTTCACCAAAGCCCCCCAATGGGGATCAAAAAAAAAAAAAAAAAAAAAAAGATTTTATATATATATATATATATATATATATATATATATATATATATACACACACACATACACATATATACACTCCTTGAGAGTAGGGACTGATCGATGTGAATGTACAATGTATATGTAAAAAGCTGCGTAAGTTGACGGCGCTATATAAGTACCATATATATTTTTTATTGTAATAATAATAATAATAAAAATATAATTAAAAAAGTAACAATAAAAATAAACTACTAACATCAATCTCTGCACTGTCCATTGCCCTACTGATATAGAATATATATATATATATATATATATATATATATATACACACACACATATATATATATATTTACACACACGCCTTTTTTTTAGCTTTGGGACGCACACCCTAATGCAATAGGCTGTGCACACCTATGCTCAAATCCTTACACTTCCTTGCAACATCAACTTCAGGGACAACATGTTCACCTGCTGCCTAATAAATCCCACCCACTTTCACATGTTATGAGATAATGAATGTAATCCACTTTAGCTGTCAGTGGTCATAATGTTGTGGCTGATCGGTGTATGTGTGTTGTTGGGATCACTGTACCCCTGACCCACCCTCCCCCACAGAAGGACCGCTGTTGTACACAGGGAATGAATAGGAAGGAGTACACACCCCCTCCCGGACACTCACCGGCTCCGCACACCGTGAGATGAAAAGAAGAATGTATGGAGACGGTCCGGCGCCCGTGAAATGCGTCACTTCGTGTCACATGACCACAACACAGGCTGTGGATGATGACGTAGAGGAGTGCGGTCTGAACTTTTCCCCCAATGAGGGGTTCAGTTCAGCTGGTGAAGCCCCGCCCCTGGCTGCCGGGGTGACTTTGTCATGGCAGTGCGGGCAATGCTGCGCTTCCAGTCACCTGTGTACCCGGGGAACAGCAGGGGGAAGAGCGGCAAGGCGGCCGCCTACTGTGCCGAGCTGGTCAGGTAGTGTGAGGGGAGGGACAGCATGGCTGAGCTCACCTGTGTACAAACACCATAGGGGGGACTGGAGCAGGGGAGGTGTGCATGGCAACCAATCAGCTTCTAGATTTCATTATCAAAGCTTACTAAAGATGGAAGCTGATTGGTTGCCATGTACAGCTGCTCCAGTTTTAGTTAATTCCCCCCAATAGAAATCCTCACTGCAATCCTTCTTCCCTGTGGACCACTATATAGAGAATGCTCTGTTTGTCAGATACTTGGTATGGTTGTTGGTTGTCCACCGGGCTGCATTCACACCTGAGCTGGCATCATAGAAACACGACCCGTAGTGCCACCTTCTGCCCGCATCTCCACAAAGCACATCCCCATTGTGGCGCCATTTTTTTCTTAATAGCGCTCCAAATGTGGGTAACAGTTGTGCATTTTGTTGCGTACTTTCCGCATGACAAAACACACGTTGCCAAACCCGCGTGGCTCGGTGCCACAAATTATACTTGAGCTACTTTGGTGCACAACAGGCAGCTAGGGTCTGTTATCCAGTATAGTGTATACTAAAAAAAAAGTGTTGCAAAACGCTGAGTGTCGCTCAGTGTGAATGCAGCCTAGGGGCTGCCGGAGGGGCAATAAAAGTGTGTGGTTGAGCTATGGTTTTACCACTCTCCTACTGCTCACCTAGACTAGGGCAAGCAAACACACAGGGCAGTACACGTGCCATGGCTGCTGCAAACATTAACCAGCATGTGGCATTTGATTGGCGGCACTGCCCGCAAACGCGACCTGTTCAAGTAAATCACCTCAGCGCTGCCAGTGTCCACTGCAGTTTGTCTTTTCAGAGGGGCGGCAAGGGCCACTACCCCTGTGAATGAACCTTTAGCCTGGTGCGGGTGCGTTTCTTGTAGGGCAGCCTATTGATTTCAATGGCCTGTCCTACCCAAAAGAAACATGGAGAAAAGAAGTCCCTGATACTTTTGTAGAAAATTGCGCTGTACTGAACCACATACTGTGTTTTGGCATGTGACTGCAAATATGTGCCACAGAGTTCTAGGTGTTTTATCAACTTCGCCCCCCCCACGTTCATCATCACTTCCTGTATTCTCGTTGCTGTGTTGTTGTTTTTTTGTTTTTTTTTTCCCAGCAGTGCAAATACCCTATTTTTTTTTCTTTTATTCCTCCACTTCCGTATGTCATGTCCACCCACCCATTGGCTCCTGCAATATGAGTGTCATCAATCCCAGAAGTCAATGCACCTCCGCCACTTGTAGCATCGCGGTATGAGTGCGCCGCGTTTTGTAGTTTTTTTTGCATGCATGAGGTCGGGAGGTGCATGCTGGGTAGCTAGCGGCGCCGTATCCCGGAACAAGATAGCAGTGATCTTCAGCTGCTCACACTGAAGATGGGAGCATGCCACAGGGGACTGTAAAGTACATTTTTTAAACTAAATTACATTTCCAAACCTACATTTTCTAATAATGCTGATTGATGTAGGATTACGTGCTAACAACATGGGGGGTGTTTAAATAGGGAACCAAAAAAAACGCTGGAACTCCTTTTTAAGAGCAACGCGTTTCTGAGCGTGTCAGGAAAGTGTGCAGTTTTCATGACATTCTTGACACACATAGATGTGAAGCAAACCTTAGAGCTGAAGTGCATTCATGTGTTACGGTGCACATGTTACACGTGTTAGCACATTGCAGTGCAGTTTATTAAGTGGTGCCTTAATGTGTCTCTGACATGCAGTGCAGCACATGGTAAGGCAATACTGTGTGTTGTGGTGCACCACATTGTAGAAAAATGATGCATGTATAATTTTTTGTTGTGTTGGCAGCTCATTATAGGCTTCCTATATGCAAGTTAAAGCAACACATCGGAATGGACAGATATGAATGGGCCCTCAGTCTCTTCCCAACCCCCCCCCCCCCCCCATCAAGTATCTTATACTCCACTCGTCCAAACTGCTGCTAGATCCACCGCTGTGGAGGTCCATTTATTTCTATGAAAAGGATGCAAGTCCTAAATTCCAATAAAAAAGTTGCTCTGCATACCAATTCCCGCAGAAACAAGGGATTGACCAGAGTGTACAGCAGCATGAATCTCACAGGAGTACAGACAGAGGAGTATAAAAGTTTGGGGTTTATAACTTAAAGTGTTGCTTTACCCATAACAACTTGATGAAAAATAATGTTCTTTAGCCAGAGACATACATTCCATATAATAATTATGCTACCAAAATGAGTGTGTGCTGTAAATTGCCTCCAGCATTGTTTGTTTCTGCTTGCAGGAGGCTGCCATTTTGCTGAAGCCCAGAGCCCCTGAACAGCAGTAAATCATAAAGCGGAACTAAACCCATCGATTTATCAGTTTCAAAAACCAGTTACATTCCTGGAATGGTGGGATTGCTAACTGTCACATTTGCTTGTGTTCTCAACCAAACTGTCAAACTATCAAATGGCTGGTGTCATAACTAATCACATGTGCAGCACCATGGCAATTGCAGATCAAACAGAAGCAGCTTCCTTAGTTGTAAAGTGTAGGAGGGCTTAAAGGAGAAGTCCAGCCTGAGCTTTTTAGGCTAGGCTTCTCCTATGGGTCACAGGAGTGCAATTCGTTTTGCTCTCCTGTGACCCATTTTCAGCGGAGAACGGTCTGAAGTCCGCCTTCTGCTGACGTCACTGGAATCAGTCGAGGCACCGTGTCATCACGACTTAGAGAGTCTGGATCCGCCAGCTGCCTGGATTGATGGCAATCTCAGCGAGCCGCTGAGACAGCCGCTCCTTGCCCCTCCACAGCTCAGCGCTTCAGTGAGGAAGAAGCAGAGCAGGAGAGATGCTGACTGACAGGCAGCAGCTCTCTTCTCGGGAGGTGAGAGAACTGAGACATCGGCAATGTTCGATGGCTCGGTTCTCAGTGAAGAGGTGGTGGGGGACAAATGCAGCATCGGTTCTTAAGGCTGTCAGCAGATTAGCCTCTACAAACTTGGCAGTGCCTAAAAATAGAGAGTAAATGAGCATGTGCAGAGTAGGGTGAGAGAGTGTATTATTGTATTATAAACAGTATAGGCTTCTTATTTTTAATGTTTTACAAGGGGCCAGTATAAAGTCATCTAACCGCACTTAAAGTATAACTAAAGGCAAAACTTTTTCTTTAGTTTTGGATAGAGTAGAGAGGAATTAGGACACTTGTCAGTCTGTGTCCCAGTTAAGGAGATTCACCCTCTCTAGTTGTTCTGTTTACCATTATCATTGAAAGTAAAAGAAAATCACACATTTTGGGTTGTCCCCAGAGAAGTAATAGAGGGGAAATCTTCCAATGGGGACACTAGTTCTGGTGACCTGGAATTCCTTTACTTTGCAGGGTTTTCCTCCCACTTCCTGTTTGGCTATGGGGCAGGAAGTGAAGGTAAATCTCCTTAATGGGGCACAGATGGCAAAAAAATAAATCAACCAGGGTTATAACCTTCCTTTACTCTATCCAAAATGGGGGGGAAAAAAGTTTGCCTATACTTCCACTTTAAAGTGTTTGTTATCCCATATAACACAAACACTGCCAGACCCTCTATTAGAGCCTTGGCATAGCACACTGCATTAGTCTTTTATAAAAACGAGCATTGTAAATACCTATTTAGAACAATCTTCAGGCCGGTCACATGACTCGCAGCCGCTGTATACATCCGATTATATGGCTTCTGTGGGAGGGGCCGAGATCTCCTTTTGACGTCAGCTGGGGAGATCACATGGCCACTCAGTCTCTCCTGCAGTAGCCCTGGAAACCGTCCGAGAGTCACGCTAAATCAGTATTTAGAATGCTCGTTTTTATAAAAGACTAATGCAGTGTGCTATGCCAGACTATAAGAGAGGGTCTGGCAGGGACCATTTAGAAATTTTTATTATAGTAATGGCGTCAGGGGGGCGGAGACAGAGCCTCACAGACACAGAGATGACAGGCAGAGAGGAGGGGGTGAGGGGAGAGAGAGGAGAGCTGAGATCCGCGCTGCGTTTAACGGAGGGATGCACACTGACCACAGTGGTCAGGGCTCAGCAACCCTGGCCACCGTGGTCAGTGCAGAGAGGGGATACAGGAAGTGGCAGTTTCAGGCAGTTTTTTTTTTTTTACAGTTTAGAAGGGGGCAGATTACACAGCACAAGCACTGTGCTGTTTAATCTGCTTTAAGGGACCAGGAAATATTTCTTTTTTTGGTGGTGGGGGGGGGGGGGGGGGTCGGTCGGTCAACAAACACTTTCATTTTCTGACTAACGTTCCATTTTAAAGTGGTTTAAAACTACAAAGAATGGATAGAAGAGAAACCAAGGGCACCAGCATTCCAATAGATATCCCAAACCAAAAAGTATGGTATGTCAAGAATGACTTGAGGTGCTGACATATAGATACATATATAAAAACAGATCATTTTATTGATACAACAATTTGTATACAGTAAAGAAGACATTAATTAGAAATCCAGTGGGATACATAGTATCAGAAAGATCAATGACATCATATACATAAATTAACCAAGCTCCTATAAATTTCTTATATGGCAGCTTGAAAAACTCATCTCAACATGTTTCACCTTTTGGCTTCATCAGGAGATTTTCTATTACAATAAGCAGCTGTATTGAAGAGATAACACACATTACTGAGCAAAAGTTTTAGGCAGGTGTGAAGAAATGCTGTAAGTATGAAGATGGTGGAGCTCTGCTTGATTAGAGCTGGGTGGGCAGCCATATCGGTACACCCGCGTTGAACAACAAAATTACTCCTGTCACTTCACTGCCACAGTGTGAGGAGGACACCAGGGGGCCCAACCACTCCTACTACACAGTGGCGTCGTTTTGGGGGTGCGGCCTGCACCTGAGTAACACCCGCCAGAGGGGTGACACCCAGGGCCTGCTGCCGGATTGCCTCCGCTGCTCCTTAACACAGCGGAGCAGGAGGCAGAATGAGAACACTTCTGTACAGCCGGGAGAGAGACACAGCAGCGCTTACTAAAGGGCAGGGAGCTGCCGGAGTTAACTTTCCAAGTTTACTAGCAGGTGATTGGTTCCTAGGTGGTCCTAGGAACCAATCGCCAGCTTGTTTTTATGAAAAATTAACTCCAGCAGCTCCCACCATCTCTATTCAGCACTGCTATGTTTCCCACTCTGCATGCCTGAGTTAAGGTAGGAAGGGGCAGAGCTGCAGGGGGGCTGTTTAATGTAAAGGGGGCTGTGCCATTTAGTCTTTACTGTTCTAAATAAATACTGTTATCTGCTGTGTTCAGACTTTGCTACATGCAGAGATTATCCTTCCCTTTTTCTTTTTTTTTAAGAGTGGATAAAATAAAAATGGAGTTCTTCTAACTGCTTAAAGTTTTCGATGAAAACCATGGGCAGTAATCGTGATGCATCCCGGAATCAAAGCGAACAATTGACAGGATAATCTGAATCTAATCGAATCGTGAGAACAGTGAAGATGCGCACCTCTAGATTAGAGCCAGGTGTATGATTAACCAGTTATTCCAAGCAGTTGTCAATGCTCATCAATTTTATATGTTGGTTGGTAGGAACAGCTAGTGGAAGGTGTTTTTTTTTTTTTTTTTTTTTTTTCCGTTTACCTCAATGCAGAGAATACATTAGGGTAAAAAAAACCTTATGATTTTAGAACCACTTTAGGGTGGGGGCTGGCTGTATTGTGCTGGCAGACCTCATTATCAGCTGTAAACCAAATATGTATATTGTTCTTTAACAAATTGAGCACAACAAAATACATTCCCCAGTAAACTATTTGTTAAAATTTTTACTCCAGCACTTTCACTTCACAACGTTCAATGATGACAGTCCTGCTCTCTCAGTGCTGCTTCCCTGATTTTCCATTCTTCTCCATTTTCCATTATTCTTCTGCAAGGGTTTACAGTGAACAGTGCAGTCTCTATGCCAGTTTGTTAGCACGGGGGAGTGCCTTGCCATTCTAGGCTACAGGGTTCTCAATGGGTGCGCTATGGCACCCTGGGGATCATTCTGGGTCAGTTGGGGGTGCCATGCTGCCCTCTGTAATTTTGTACAGTGGCATGCATTTCAATGGTACAGACGAGCCGACTGTCAGCACCATGGAAATGCATGGATAATCCATGGCAACCTCAGCATTCAGAAAAGGAGGGAAGTCCATCTTTTTCTTGACTTTCTCTGATACCCGGCCACTGCCAGGCTGCCACAGCTGTGCTGTGGTGAACATTGGAATGTAGGTCTCTTATGTGAAAGGGGGAGAGGGGCCAAGGTCTCCTATGTGAAAGTACAACCTAGCAGCTCCCTCTGGACTGGGAAAACCTTGAACAGTACTAAAAACCATACTGAAAGCGCATAGTGTGAAATCCTATTAGAAGGCAGACTTACACATTTCGGGTAGCTCTGAAGAGGAGGTATGCCCTTGAAATGCGCAAACCATTATGCACAATTGACGCAGCGATTACATTCTAGTGTCTGGAGTCGATAGTTGGATATGTGTGCCTTTTAGTCTGAGCAAGCTTCCACATGAATGGATCTACACCAGGTACCTCTTTGAGTACAAGATATAGCATTTTAATAAACATTTATTGAGGATTTCACACAATGCCAGTGCGCTTTCTGCTTTTTACTATTCCTCTACATCACAGACGAGGGGTGTTTGTGCATGCATTGCATACCTAGATCAACCTGTTAACGTCACACAAAAATGTTTTTTTTTTTGCAGGAAACGGGACTATGAAGGATTTTTATGTACATTGCTGCTACCTCCAGAATCCCAAAATTCTGTACTTGCTTTGCGAGCCTTTAATGTAGAACTTTCACAGGTAGGTATTCTACAACTCCACTAAATGATCTTTGTGTATTAAATCTTGTCCACATGCCATCGACATAATGCACAATAACCTCCACCAAGCTTGGTACAAGTCCTGTGCATTGCCTCTTTTGTGAGCACCCTCTCTTCAGCACTAGTTTCATGTTAATGTTTCCATCATGATGTGCTCACATCTTCTTCCTAGTAGCAGATGCAGACTACTAATGGCTTTCTTGCATCATCTGTCCCCCCCTATGCTGCTTGCTTGCTGTGCCTATCTACCTTTGTAGGTCACTGGTGAGCAGGTTAGTGAAGATGTAATTGGGTGTAATGCTAAAATGAACACTTGGCCAGTGCTTATGCACAACCATTAATTTATTTAAATTTATTTTCTCCCCATGTTTTGTCACTTTCACTTTGGTGTGTTTTTTTTCTCCATAAAAATGAAGGGTGTGAGTCCCCGGGCTTGCCCTGACATCTAAAAAGAAAATTTGCATAAAGCTGTGAGGATGCTGGTGACCCAAAGTAATCTGGGTATGCTTGCTGGTGTAACTTTTCACTCTCCTCCTCCTTCTCCTCCACTTTCTTTTATTTAATGCCCTTTGTCACGTTTTGTATTTTTATGTTTGTACACGGTTTTTGCACGTGTGACTGGTAGCGTGTGGGTCCTCGGGCCTGCCCTCAATGTCTTGGGAGGGGGTGGACATGGCTTTTCTGGCTTGGTTCGCCCTCTCTCATGGTGGGGCTCCCCCGAAGGGAGACCCCAAGTACTTGGGTGGTCTGTTTCGGCAGACCCTCCAGATAAAGGGGTCCGTCTAGTTTCGGCCAAATGGACCAAGTGTAAAGTACCCTAGTCCCTGTATGGTGCCTCACGCCCCGGGGGATCAGGGCAAGGCCCTCTGATTTTTAGAGGGCTTGTGTACACCCGTTGCACGTTTTTGTGTTTCACTCTTTATGAGTGTGTGCACATTTTTTTGGCACCGGGTGAAGTTTTTGAGTGTTTCACACGCCATGGACTTTAAAAAAAAAAAATCCTTGCTGGTGTAACTGGATGGATGTTGAGCCCATGCTAATATAAAGGAATTCCATAAAAGTTGTGAGGGTTCTGGTGGCCCGAAGCTATCTGGTGAGTGGCCCCCGTACTATAGGTGGTGGTGCACATCTGTAAAACGGAGCACTTTGAAATAAGAAGAGCGTGTTTCACAATTGCACAGGTGGTGATATAAAGGAATTGTAAAAAGGACTGTTATTGCTTCAATAGAACACAGGGCTTTGTCTCACTGCTATCAATAGCATGGATTTGTTTTATTGTATATTATGTTATTTTTTTATTTCACTTGGTTGTTTTTTGATTATTGAAGTGGACACATGTAGAAAAATGTATGGTGTTAACTGTAATAGCCAGCGCCTCAACATATAAAATCTTATGGGTTTTTTTGGTCTGTCATTAAAATTGATGGCAGCAGGTTGATACAAGAGTAGGCGGTACGCAGAACGCCATTTTAAGTTTTTCATTTAACTTCCAAAGCCATCCATCCATTTTTCCCGAGCTACATCACCAACCTCATCTCAAAAACATCACCCAAACCATCCACTTCGCTCCTCCCAAAACCTCATGCCCTCTAGCTCTCCCATGCTCACATTCAGGGCTTCTCCCGAGCCTCCCTTTTGCTCTGGAATGCCCTACCCCAATGTGTTTGGCTATCGTCTACTTTCTGAAAACTCATCTCTTTAGGGAAGTCTGCCCTGCCTCAACCTAATATTTGTACTTTTTGCTTTCTCCATCAACTCATCCCCACAGTTATTACCTTTTTTGTATCCCTTACCGCTTCCATTTAGATTGTAAGCTCTCATTAGCAGGGTCCTCCTAACATTCTTGTCTTGTATTCTGTTGTAACTGTTCTGTCCCTATTTTGTAAAGCACTGTCCAAGCGCTCAGTTCTACATAAACCCTGTGTAATAATATTAAAGTAGTTCTAAAGCCTAAATATTTTTTAATACCTTGCATTAAGGTAAAACATATTTAGGCATCAGTATCTCTCTCTCCCCCCCCCCCCATCCCCTTTTTACTTACCCGAGCCTTCATTCGATCCAGTGCTGTGCACATTTTGCAGCTCTCCACTTTCCTCACTTCCTGGTCTCACTGGCATTGCTGAGTCAGCAAGGGCCATTGGCTCCCGCTGTTGTCAGTCAAAGCCAGTGGCAAGGGGCAGAATCAAGTCCTGCTCTCTGTGTCAATAGACGCAGACCCTGAAGCTCAGGAGCGAGCCTGCACAAGTTCCTCCATAGAAAGTGGCTTTCTGTGGGGGCACTCGCTGGAGGTTAGGAGCCAGGAGCACTGACTGGGAACCCGAGAAGAGGAGGTTTGGGCAGAGCAGGTAAGTATAAACTTGTTATCTTTATAAAAAAATAAAATAAAGCTTTACAACCACTCTCAGTCTTTTATCAAGTAACCAGACCTTTATTTATTGGATTATTAGGCATGGCCTAAGGAGAAGTGATCTTTATAGAACCCCATGTGTTGTTTTTTTTTTTAAATTTGTTTGTTTTTTGAAAGGTGAAGGACTCTGTGTCTCAGAAGAACCTGGGTCTGATGCGGATGCAGTTCTGGAGGGACATTCTTCAAGACATATACCAAGAGAATCCTCCACATCACCCTGTGGCTCTGGAATTAGCTAAGGTTTCCCTTGTTTGTTTAGCAAATGTGAATTAATTGAAAAATTTAATTAATTTCCTTTTTGCGTGGGAAGTGTTACTCTATATAAACATAAAATAGAAATCCAACTCTTGGTGAAAACTGAATCTGACTTCTAAAGTGCAACAGTGAAGTACTTAAAATTGAACAGAAGATGGCAGTCTAAACTCCAAAGTCCACTGCTTATGATTCCTTGAAGTGTAATAGTTAAATAAACATCCTATGTAGGGCTGAAACAACTAATCAATTACTATTTTCATAATCGATTAATCGACCAGTAACAATGGGGTTAAAAAAAAACTAAAATGAGCCCTTTATAGTACAAAAAGAGCAAATAATCGCTACTGTAAATATTACTTTCACAGTTCTACAGTAAAAAAAAATTAACCCCTTACAGTAGTGATTATCTGCTTTTTTTGTACTATAAAGGGCTAATTTTAATTTTTTAACCCCCATTATGTTACTAAACTTAGACCTGGTTCCCAACTATGTGTTTTTTGGTGCTTTTTGCAGAAACGCTCTACAGTTCATTTACATGGTTTCCTACGGGACAAGTTCACATCTATGCTTTTTCAGCCGTTGCGTACTTGGAAAGGGTCAGGGACTTTTAACACAAAACGGTGCTTTTTTGGTTCAATATACTTCAATGGAGAAGCTGCAGAAAAACATGTAATGCGTTTTTGCAGCAATTTGTGTTTTTTAATCTGCCCAACAACAAATTGTGCAAAAAAAAAAAATTGCAAAAACGCAAATCGCAGCAAAATCACGTACACAAAAATCAAAATGCACAGCAAAAAGCACTGCAGAAACAGATCAAAAACAAACTGCATAGGTGTGTACTGAGCCTTATGCTGGCCGCACGGATCAATATAGTCAGTATATCTCCTCTAATAGTATATACAATATATCTCTTCTGTCTGTTATTCTCAGAGTGGATTAGATATTTTGCTCCCTAACCATATAGTTGGTTATTTATATTTACCACTGCATAGACATATTTAAGAATAAATTGCCTTTTTTTTAAAAAAACTTTACATATTAACTAAATTATACACCACACTTTCTTCTAAGGTTATTAATCGATTAATCAAAACAATAATCGGCCAACTAATCGATTATGAAAATAATCGTTAGTTGCAGCCCTAATCCTATGCAAATAAGCAATACTATAAAAAAATCACAAAGTGCTTGATGGATACATAAAGTGCAATAGTGATGATCACTAAAATCAATAGTAGTGAAAACGTGATTGTCCCAATCTCGATCGTGCAAACACAGAACACAGGTTTCTCTTCTTTCCATGCAGTGACACCTCTAGAAAGGATGGCCTCTTACCTCATGGCTGCAAGGAAACAGCATGAAAATATAGTAATGGTCTGGTTTCTCTGTGGGTCCCGTTCTGGGTGTCTGTTTGATCGTGTAGCCTAGGGAGGGAAGAGTCACGTGACTTCCTCAGGTGATGAAGTCAAGAGACCTGTGACGGTACACATAAGGATTTGCTGACAAGAACAACCGAAAGTGACGAGCTCGGCGCTCGTGGAGATTTACTTGCTGTACTATTGCTTAATGTGAGTTTTACCTTTTACAGTTTTTATGGAATAACATTTTAAAATACATACTACACCACTTAGGCACCCCCCCCCCCCCCACTCAGTTGAGGTGTATGTGGAAGCGGAGTATAGCGGAGCCATCAGCTACTATTACTGATTATTGGATCAACACAAGAAGATACCCCCCTCCACCCAGGCTACACGATCGACCAGACACCCAGAAGGGGGCCCGCAGAGGAAACCAGACCATTACTATATTTTCGTGCTGTTAACTTACAGCCGTGAGGTAAGAGGCCACCCCTTCTAGAGGGGTTAGTGCATGAAAAGAAGAGAGACCCACTACACCTGTGTTGTTTGCACGATCGAGATTGGGACAATCACATTTTCACTACTATTGATTTTAGTGATCATCACTATGGCACTTTATGTATCCATCAAGCACTTTGTGAGGTTTTTTTTTTTTTTTTTTTTTTTATAGTCTTGCTTATTTGCACAGGACGTTTCACTATTGCACTTCAAGGAGTCATAAGCAGTGGACTTTGGAGTTTAGACTGCCATCTTGTGTTCAATTTTAAGTACTTCACTGTTGCACTTTAGAAGTCACATTCAGTTTACACCAAGAGTTGGATTTCTATTTTATGTTTGAATTCATTTGTATTATTTCATTATATGTATATTGTGCAGTTTATTTGTAACAGCGCAGCACCATTCATTAGCACCTATAATTTTGGTTCCGGAGTCTCCTATCGGTGTTTGCAGCAGTTACACTTCTATCTATTTATATTTACCTTTACCTTAGTGATAGCGCGGGAGCACCCCCCTTTTCTAGTTACTGTATATAGCCCTGATGCCCAACCTACAGTCCAGGGATCAAATGAGGCACTTTTGCACTTTTTGTGTGGCCCTTGGGGGCCCCTGCAGACACTAATCTGTTCATAGTATTGTACAGTTTCCTGCAGCATGTCCACAGTACACGATTATCTCTTGTAATATGTCTGCAGTCTCTGACCATCTCCTGTAATATGTCTGCAGTCTCTGACCATCTCCTGTAATATGTCTGCAGTCTCTGACCATCTCCTGTACCATGTCTGCAGTCTCTGACCATCTCCTGTACCATGTCTGCAGTCTCTGACCATCTCCTGTACCATGTCTGCAGTCTCTGACCATCTCCTGTACCATGTCTGCAGTCTCTGACCATCTCCTGTACCATGTCTGCAGTCTCTGACCATCTCCTGTACCATGTCTGCAGTCGCTGACCATCGCTCGTAGCTTGTCTATAGTCTTTTGATCTTTTCCTGCGCTGTGTCTGCTGTCTCTGAATATCTCTTGTATCATGTCTGCAATCTCTGAACATCTCCTGTATTATCTCCACAGTCTCTGACCATCTCATGCCCATAGTCTTTGACTATATCCTGTTGTGTGTCTGCCGTCTCTGACACTAAATATTTGCTGAATTTTATGTACAACCCTTTGGTGATAATGAGGGCCACACTTGAGGACCCCATATCATGAAAGTTGGACCACCACTGGACCACCACTGGTATATAGGCACAGTTGATTGAAATACAGTAGGTAAACGAGTTTATCAATTTATTGTTAGACTAGGATGGAATATGGTGATGTCTGCTGACACTCATTCTTTGGATGTGCAGAGATAATGAAGGACTAGATCATTTATGGACATCTTTCTGTTTTGCGTAGGATTGATGCTAAGAGCAGCTATTGCTGTCCAGTATACAAAGCTATCGTCTGTATGATTGCCTAATTGGTACGATCCCCTCTGGGTGATTAATATACATTGCAAGGATTTTAACAAACATTGTTGCAGATTCTTACCTGTTCCTGCTTTGAAGGAATAGCTGTTTGTTAGATCATGTTTTGTACATAGTGAATTTGAATGGGAGTGACTTTTTTATTAATAATCCGCTGATGCACTTGCAGAGTTCTAATGAGGAAAATTGCCAGGTCTGCGTCCCTTTTAATAAGTATCAACCCTTTGGGAGTACTTCACCAAAAATGAAATTACAATATGAATTATACAACAATTTGTATATGCTATCATTATTTTAATTTGCTATTTCTCTTTCCCACAAAATTTGGAATGACCCTTTTAAAGGAGGCCTGTACTTGAGAAAAATAAAAAGTGTGTGATTGCTGTGATAGTGTTGCATTATTCTGTATATTCTGAATGTAGTGAAGTACAATGAGCTAAGTTAGGGTCTTTGAAGCAAGTTTTGTTATTGTCAAATGCCCAAGAATTGCAAAATTGAATGAGCTTATAGAGAATGCTAAAATCTTCATATACTTATCTTATTTTCTGTGCACAGGCTGTGCAGAGACACAAACTGACAAAGCGATGGCTGACCAGAATCATTGATGACAGAGTGAGTATTTTATTACAGGCATAATTATTATAATTTATTTTACTTTACAGATATTTATATAGTGGCAACAATTTACACAACGTTTCACCTACTGTACATTCACATCAGTCCCTGCCCTCGAGGCTTACAGTAGAGTTTAGTTGGAAGTAGAGGTTAGTTGTGCTGTTCTGTCTGGTGGGGGGTTGGCATCGGGGTCTAGGCCACAAGACTGAATGTACTTAAAAATCCTTTGATGGGTTAAATAGCTCCCATATACATCTCTCAACTGTATATTAAAAGAGACGTATGAGAATAGCAAAAAATGCTCACCTAGGTGGATGCAGCACTGATCCCAGCTGCAGCTGTCCCTTTCCATCTCTACACTGAGAACACCATTGATCACTCAGTTCTCCCCCGCCGCTCACTGGAGGGCTGAGCTATTGAGACGGTGGTAGTGGCTTGCTGAGAGGCTGAGCCAGCTGCTCGTCCAGACATCTGGGTGTATCCCAACTGTAAAGTCGGGATCTTTCCAGAGCTTGGAATGACTGAGTGATGTCAGCGATTGCAGACTTTACCCCACTGTCAGCTGAAAACGGGTCTCAGGAGTGCAGAATTAATGTTGTTTGTTTTTTTTTTTTTAACTCTTCAAAACCAGCATGTTTCTTCATTTCCAACAAATATTGGCAAAAATTAGATCACCTTGGGATATTTGCTTTCCAAACAGGGATAATTTTTGGAGTTTTCCTACTGTCCTTGCATTTTTATTTGATATGTTTATTGACAGAAAGTAGCGCTGCATGATTAATTGTTAAAAAAAAAATCACAATCTCCATCCAAACCCCCTCACAATATTCATCCGGCAATTCCAGGATTCATAGGCAACAAGTGCAGAGCAGTTCTCTGCTCAGAGCTGTCAAAGAAAAAAAAAAAGCTGGCAAAGTTTATCACAACATTGCTCAGAGCTGAGATAAAAAGAAACATTGTATCATTTGGTTCTTTTAGATCAAAAGAATGAACTTCGGTCTGCAAATGAGGTCCGTTTAACCACTTGCCGACTGGCCACAGTACATATACTGCGGCAGGTCGGCTCTATTGTGCAAAACGGCGTACCTGTACGAAGTTTTGTGTAATGGATACTGTGAGCGCGCCTGTGGGTCCGGCGGACTCTGTGTCCGCTGGCGACCCACGATCGCTCCACAGAGAGTAACAAACGGGGATCTGCCTATGTAAACAAGGCGGATCCCCATTCTGACAGGGGACAACATGGAGATCTGCTGATCCTAGTGATCAGGAACAGCGATCTCTGTGTTGTCCCAGTGAGCCCATCCCCCACACAGTTAGAACACACCCAGAGAACACATTTAACCCCTTGATTGCCCTAGTGTTAACCCCTTCCCTGCCAGTGTAATTTATACATTGATCAGTGCATTTATTTTAGCACTGGTCACTGTAATAATGTCACTGGTCCCCAAAAAGTGTTACTTGGGTTCAGATTTGTCCACTGCAATGTCGCAGTCCCACTAAAAATTGCAGATCGCCACCAATTACCAGTAAAAACATAACTAAAAAAAGAAAAGTCCATAAATCTATCCCCTATTTTGTAGATGCTATAGGTTTTGCGCAAACCAATCAATATACAGTGGGGCAAAAAAGTATTTAGTCAGCCACCAATTGTGCAAGTTCTCCCACTTATAGTTGAAGTATACCTATGATGACAATTACAGGCCTCCATCATCTTTTTGAGAGACAAAATGTGGAAACAAATCCAGACAATCACATTGTCTGATTTTTAAAAGAATTTATTTGTAAATTATGGTGGAAAATATTGTAAGTATTTTGGTCACTATAAAAAGTTCATCTCAATACTTTGTTATATATCCTTGGTTGGCAATGACAGAGGTCAAACGTTTTCTGTAAGTCTTCACAATGTTGTCACACACTGTTGCTGGTATGTTGGCCCATTCCTCCATGCAGATCTCCTCTAGAGCAGTGATGTTTTGGGGCTGTCACTGGGCAACACGGACTTTCAACTCCCTCCAAAGGTTTTCTATGGGGTTGAGATCTGGAGACTGGCTAGGCCACTCCAGGACCTTGAAATGCTTCTTACGAAGCCACTCCTTCGTTGCCCGGGCGGTGTGTTTGGCATCATTGTCATGCTGAAAGACCCAGCCACGTTTCATCTTCAATGCCCTTGCTGATGGGAGGAGGTTTGCACTCAAAATCTCACGATACATGGCCCTATTCATTCTTTCATGTACATGGATCAGTCGACCTGTCCCCTTTGCAGAGAAACAGCCCCAAAGCATGATGTTGCCACCCCCATGCTTCACAGTATGTATGGTGTTCTTTGGTTGCAACTCAGCATTCTCTCTCCTCCAAACACGACGAGTTGTGTTTCTACCAAACAGTTCTACTTTGGTTTCATCTGACCATATGACATTCTCCCAATCCTCTTCTGGATCATCCAAATGTTCTCTAGCAAACCTCAGATGGGCCCGGACATGTACTGGCTTAAGAAGGGGGACACGTCTGGCACTGCAGGATCTGAGTCCCGGGTGGTGTAGTGTGTTACTGATGGTAGCTTTTGTTACGTTGGTCCCAGCTCTCTGCAGGTCATTTACTAGGTCCCCCCTGTGGTTCTGGGATTTTTGCTCACCGTCCTTGTGATCATTTTGACCCCACGGGGTGAGATCTTGCGTGGAGCACCAGATCGAGGGAGATTATCAGTGGTCTTGTATGTCTTCCATTTTCTAACTATTGCTCCCACAGTTGATTTCTTCACACCAAGCTGCTTGCCTATTGTGGATTCAGTCTTCCCAGCCTGGTGCAGGTCTACAATTTTGTTTATGGTGTCCTTCGACAGCTTATTGGTTTTCACCATAGTGGAGTTTGGAGTGTGACTGTTTGAGGTTGTGGACAGGTGTCTTTTTATACTGATAACAAGTTCAAACAGGTGCCATTAATACAGGTAATGAGTGGAGGACAGAGGAGCCTCTTAAAGAAGAAGATAGAGGTATGTGAGAGCCAGAAATCTTGTTTGTAGGTGACCAAATACTTATTTTCCACCATAATTTGCAAATAAATTCTTTCAAAAATCAGAAAATGTGATTGTCTGGATTTGTTTCCACATTTTGTCTCTCATAGTTGAGGTATACCTATGATGACAATTACAGGCCTCTCTCATCTTTTTAAGTGGGAGAACTTGCACAATTGGTGGCTGACTAAATACTGTACGCCTCGCTGTACGCTTATTTTTCCCCACCAAAAATATGTAGCAGAATAGAAAAAGGAGAACAGTTGGGACTTTATATGAGGCGGTGACCTGGTAAGGTCAATTCCCTCCATCCCCATCTATATGTCAAAAAGGAGGGGAAAGGGGATTGGGACATTGAATGAAGCACATAGGTATAAATAATTCAGTTTATTATATAAATTAACATACAAACGCATAATCATGAGTAAGTGTATATCCAATACAATTCTAATGGTACAATTCATAAAAATGTATATCTATACATACAATATAGATGGGTTGCCAGTGCCACATGATTATAAACGATTCATTTCTTTATCATCCATCACGGGACACAGAGGCTCATAGTAATTACTAAGTGGGTTTATATTGCACCTTCAGTGTCTAAGGTGTTGGTCACGGTTAATGAGTGCTCCTAGATGGCCTGAACAAGGGTCAGGGAGCTACGCTATCGGATCCATTCAAAGAGCCAAAACAAAGGCTAAAGTGGATGGTACCCGATGTCTTGATACCGAAGAACGAGGTTTTGCCTGTAACGCTCCTCTTAGGAGAGCTGGGCCCTGAGATCCAGCACCTTGGTCACATTGCTATACCACAGGTTTGCTCTGGCAGGGCGCTATACATGGCCCAAGGCAGTGGACCCTACGTACAGAGGGGACCCCGTCCTTGAAGGTCTGGCATGACACCAACCCGCCATGATGGGTGAAGATTGGGTCGCTGTGATATTCCAGCAGTAGCCTGCAGCGAGGAATGGTGAGTCTGCATTTGTTTGCAGTGTCTCTATTAGGAGAGCGATCTGACTGTTTGTTTCCCAGTGGCCACTGGGAGCAGTGTGTTGTTCTATCATGCTTGTACTCTGGCTCAGGCAGGCTGCTGTTTTTTCCCCCGCCACTAGAGGGCGCAGATTTGCTCCTAGCCTATTGTTGTTGTAGGCAGGAAGAGGAAGGGCAGCCATTACCATGTGCTGACAGGTCGGACGGCCTTGGAGACAGAACAGTGGGCCGTGAGTGTGTGAGTGCCAGCTTGGGAGCAGGTACAGACAAGCCAAGATTACATGCTGCATATTTTCTGCCTATCCATGGGGCATGTACAAGCTGTAAGGTCCCTTTCACACTGGGGCGGTTTGCAGGCGTTATTGCGCTAAAAATAGCGCCTGCAAACCGACCTAAAACTGCCGCTACTGTTTGTTCAGTGTGAAAGCCCGAGGGCTTTCACACTGAAGTGGTGTGCTGGCAGGAGAAAAAAAAAACTCCTGCAAACTGCATCTTTGGAGCGGTGAAGGAGCAGTGTATTCACCGCTCCTAAACCACTCCTGCCCATTGAAATCAATGGGGCAGCGCGGGGCATACCGCGGCTATAGCCGCTCTATGCGAGCGGTTTTAACCCTTTTTCGGCCGCCAGTGGGGGTTAAAACTGCACCGCTAGCTGCCAAATACCGCCGCAAAAATGACGGTAAAGCAGCGCTAAAAATAGCGCTGTTTTACCGCTGACGCCCCCACCGCCCCAGTGTGAAAGGGGCCTTAGTAGTAGATACACCCCTGGATGAATAGCAGTTCACTTTAAAAGTGTCATTATCTGCTTGTGAGCAGGAACAGCATAATATACGTGCTTGCAGTTTTGAAATGCATGTTGTTATAATATATATTTGAAAGGTTTGAGCGTAGTGCATATGTGCTTGGTATCCTACAGGTATAAGTATAGGACCAACTGCAGTTAAGCAGGTGCTTGCTAAAATCGCACAGTTACTAAATACACACAGATGCTGATATGCTTAGTTGCTAAAATCACACAGTTGCTAGTACGCACGGATGCTGATATGTACAGTTGCTAAAATCGCACAGTTGCTAACATACACAGATGCTGAATTGCACAGTTTCTAAGGTCGCACAGTTGCCTAAAATGCACAGATACTAAAATACACAGTGGCTGGATCGCATAATGCTGCTGAAATGCACAAGTGCTGCTTAAACGCAACAGTGCTGCTTAAACAAACAGGTTGCATAAAGATACATGGTCATGTGTGTACAAAATGCATGTTTGGACATGTTTGTGTTAAAAAAACAAAACAAAAAAAACCACACAAAACATGCTTAATTCTTGATCACATAAGAACGCGTGATTGCATAAGGTGACGGGATCGCTTAAAGATACACGGTCACATAAAGATGCATGTTTATGTCAGTATCGATATGCATAGTTTTTTTATTTTCTCCTAGTCACATGGTCACGCAGAAAGGCTTGATCGCATAAAGATGCTTGATCATCAGGCTAGAAAACCTCCACAGGATCCTCATGCAGGTGCTTGCTTACAAGCTAGCCAAATGCAGAACTGATGGGATGCACAGTTGCTCGTGCGCATTGTTGCTAACGCACAGACAGTTAAATCGCATGATTGCGGAAACACGCGTTGGCGTAGAATAACTTCCTCTTTACTAGTCCACATGTTTGCATAAAATACATGAGTTTGGAATGTACATCATGTGGGTAAAACAATTAACAGAACGTGTTCTTGTTGATCACATGAAGATACATGTTTTCTGTTGGTATGGATTTACATGTTTTTTACATAGTCGCATGAGGACGCTGGGTCACATTAAAGTGCTTGTTTGTACAGAAATGCCTAAAATCGCATAAAAATCCTGGATTGCATAAAGATGCTGGATCACACAAGGGTGCTTGATCACACAAGAGTCCTTGGTCACACAAGTGCTTGTATAAAATGTTTGATCATATAAAAAATGCAGAATCACATAAGGTTGCATGATCGCCTAGATTGGCATGGTTGCATAATGAGGCATGTTAATTTAAGTTTTCCTTAAATATACAGGATTCCTTATGTTCACATAGGAATACATGTCTGCATGGATACATGTTGTGTAATGTTGCATAACACGTTCAAAAAAAGTAAGCTTGCTTGGAAGATGCCTGTTCCATAGCACACGTGCTATATGTATGTGTGTATACAGCGCACATTTTTCTTGTTTTTGCCTAAAACATATTTGTATGAATTCATGCTTCCATGAACGCACGCTTCCTTAGAGGCATATGGTGTTAATACTTGCCTCATTCACATATGGGCCATTTGCGTATGTGTTTATTTGCATGGGCTACAGAGGTTGTCTGTGCTTCGCAGGGGAACAGCAGTGTTCTGGCCCTTCGGGTTAGCCACCGTGCCCGGGGTAAAGGCCAGGGTATAGCAGTAATGGCATACCGAGGCAATCTGCTGCTGATAGATCAGTCAGTAGCATGGCTGGACCTAGGTGGTCAAGTATCTGGAACTACATTTACCTTTTGCTAAGGTGCTAGGGAAGATGGCTTCATTCAAAGCGGTTCCCTTTGCTCAGTTTCATTCAAGGCTGCTATAAACATTATTCTGTCTGCCTGGAACAAGTGGATCCTAACCTAGGCATTATCCAAAGGGTCTGGTCCCAGGGATACGCCGGAACCTCAGCAAAAATGGCAGAAAGGAAGATCCTTCATGCCGATTACCTGGGAGGTGGTGGCTGTGAAGGCTGGCCTCTAGGGATGGAGATCAGTCTTATAAGAGGGGAAGTGGTCAAGCTCAGAGAGCCTTTACTGTCAACATTCTAGAGCTTCCGATGGCACGTCTGGCTTAATGGCCTGGGCGTTTAGATTGTAGGATTGTTCTGTCAGGGTACAATCCGACAATGCCACATCAGTGATTTACTTCATTTACCAAGGAGGCACTAGAGGGAAGTGGGCCATGTTCTGGTTTGGGCAGAGGAGCTTGTACCTTGCCTATCAACAATCTTTATTTTGTAAAATGGAGAATTGACAGGCGGCTCTCTGGAGCCATCAACAATTGTTCCCAGGAGACTGGCCTCTGCACCCTGACTTTTTTCTGACCAGATAAGATTTTTGGGCGTCCAAGTTCAACAAGAAGTTGGACAGCTTTGTGTCAAGGGCTAGGGATCCACTCGCACATGGGACAGATGCGTTAGTGACCCCGTGGGATCAGTTTTTCACTGATTTATACGTTCACCCCAGTTCGGCTGCTTCCGCAGCTTCTACGCAGGATCAAAGTGGAAGGGAAGCCGGTAATACTACTAGCCCGGCATGGCCAAGAAGATCTTGGTATGCAGAGATCGTAAGGTTGACAGTAGGGAAACCGTGGACTCTCCCATCTAGTCCAGACTTGCTTTCGCAAAGGGACGGTATTCCATCCGGCCTTACAATCGCTAAATGTAACGGTTTGTGTATTGAAGCCCACATGTTGAAGAATTGGGGGCTTTCAGGTTCAGTGGTAACTGCCCTGATTAATGCAAGAAAAGCGGGCCTCTAGGACCATTTACTATAGGGTCTGGAGGGCCTATGTTTCCTGATGTGAAACCAAAAGATGGCATCCTTGGAGGTATGTTATAGGTAGAATTCTTGCCTTTCCTACAGTTGGGGGTAAAAATGAAGCTAGCCTTGAATACCATCAAGGGTCAGATCTCTGCCTTTGTCATTGTTTTTCAAAGGCTGCTTGCTTCGCATTCTTGATCCGGGCCTTTTATACAAGGGACAACGCATATAAATCCGCCAGTTAGGTCGCACTTGTGCCTGTAGGGTTGAGCCTTGTTTTGTCGGCTTACAAGGACAGCACCTCGGGCTGATGCACCATATTCCTTTGATCCTCCTAACGGGGGAATTGGTGTTCTCCGTTGCGGTAGCCTCCACAAGAGTTTCAGTGTTGGCAGCTTTCTTTTGTATAGTTCCATACTTAATTATTCTTAGGAATATTAAGATGTTAAATCCTCACCCAGCCTTTTTCTTTTTTCCTAAAAGGATCTAGCTGTCATTTGAATCAAGACGTTTCTTACCCTCCTTTTTACCAGAATCTTGTTCTACGGAAGGAAAGTTATTACTTCTCAATATAGTCAGAGCGGTAAAGGTATATCTGAATGTTTCAGATACGGGAATCTGGCGTTTGTTGTGCTGCCAGAGGACCCCAAAAATGGGCAAGCAGCGTTCAAATCAGCCATTAAAATGGTTGCACTCTCTCGTTGTAGTGAGAGAAGTCAAGGCCTATCTGAAGTGACTGCTCAGATACGGAAAACTATTGTTTGTGGCGCTACCAGGAGGTCCTTAGGATAGGGCAGATGGCGTCTAAATCAACTGTTTTAATGTTGATTCGTCAAGTTATTATTCAGGCTTGCGGTTTAAAGAAGTGGTTTTCTCCTTTACCAGGGCAGTAAGCGCTTCATGGGCGGTGCGTTACCAAGCCTTATGACTCAGATTTACAAGGCTGCTACTTGGTCGTCAATACATATGTTCACTAATTTCTATTAGGTGTGTGTGAGACGGCAAGAGGATGCCGCTTTTGGCGCAGTGTACTGCAGGCAGCAGTATAGTCCAATCAGTATAATCAAACACAGCTGGACTCAAATGAAGGTGTAGAACCATCTAAAGCAGTGGTTCTCAACTCCAGTCCTCAGGACCCACCAACAGGCCAGGTTTGCAAGATAGCTGAAATACATCACAGGTGATATCACTTGCTGCTCAGTGATTGCAGTATTCTAGTCTGAAACTCCTCAAGGTAATACTTAAAATCTGACCTGTTGGTGGGTCCCGAGGACTGGAGTTGAGAACCACTGATCTAAAGGATGATCAGAAGAAATGGACAGCACCTGAGTGTCAAAGCAAAGGGTCTGAATACTTAGGATCATGTGATATTTCAGTTTTTTTCTTTTTTAATAAATCTGCAAAAATGTCAACAATTCTGTGTTTTTCTGTCAATATGAGGTGCTGTGTGTACATTAATGAGGGAAAAAAATGAATTTAAATAATTTTAGCAAATGGCTGCAATATAAAAAAGAGTGAAAAATTTAAGAAGGTCTGAATACTTTCCGTCCCCACTGTAGATACTTCAAACACCCACCTGGTGTTAGCACGTCAATTATCCCGGCACCATGGTTGTTATGGTGTTCGGATGATTGAAACGCAATATTTATATTATTCCATTGCAATATAAAATAAAATCATTCAACTCACCATATGCAGAATCAGTGGGAGCCCTGAGCGTGTCACTTGCCACGTCGCCTGCCACCAGATGCCATCAGGTGCCCCCAGCAGTGTCCCTCCTTACATCAGGTGCCCCCAGTGGAGTCCGTCCTTACATCATGTGTCCCCAGCTGAGCCTTTGTCCCCAGCGGAGTCCTCCCTTACATCTGTGTCCCCAGCGGGGTCCCCCCTTACATCGGTGTCCCCAGCTGAGCAGAAGGGTCCTCCTCACATCTGCAACAGGGTCCTCCTGACATCTGTGTCCCAAGCGGCAGCACAGCACTCCTTCAAGCCGCGTCTGTGCTAGTTCCTGGTTTCTCCGTGTGTTCAGTGGAGAGGGGAGGGGCCCCTCCCCTCTCCACTGAACACAAGAGGATTAGTCCTCACGGCGGCCATCTTTTTGTAGCCCGAGAACAAAGCACCCGGCCGGGCGGACGCTGCTCCACGGGATCGATTGCGCCTGAAAGCAGCTCCAAACCCCGCCAATAAAGCGCCACGTCTGCAATCTCGTGATTGTATTGACGTGGCGCTTCCCATAGTGCACTGTGTCCGGCGCCCAAACATAGTGCACTTAGTTAAAGGACTTTTTTTTTTCCTTAACCACTTGCTTACTGGGCACCTAAACCCCCCTCATATCCAGACCAATTTTCAGCTTTCAGCACTGACGCACTTTGAATGACAATTGCGCGGTCATACAACACTGTACCCAAATGAAATTTTTTATCATTTTTTCACCACAAATAGAGCTTTCTTTTGGTGGTATTTGATCAACTCCTGCGTTTTTTACTTTTTGTTAAAAAAATGTAAAAAACTGAATTTAAAAAAAAAATTATTTTTTTATATTTTGTTATAAAAAATTTAAAACCGGTTATTTTTCTCCTTCATTGATGTACGCTGATGAGTCGGCAGTGATGGGCACTGATGGGTGGCAGTGATGGGCAGCACTGCTAGGTGGCACTGATTGGCACTACAGGTGGGCATTGATAGGTGGCACTATTAGGTGGCACTGTGGGCACTGTTAGGTGGCACTGATGAGGCAGATGTGCCTCTTCCACTTCGGGACCGATATCCCTCACATTCGAGACGGTGATCGGCTTTTTTTTCTACTCACGCTGTCAGTGTGAGTAAAAAAAAAAAACGATTACCGATCTTTTGTTTACATCATGTGATCAGCTGTCATTGGCTGACAGCTGATCACATGGTAAGGGGCCGGGACCAGCCCCTACTTAGATCGGTGATCACCTGAGTCTCAGTGACTCGGTGATCACAGCGCGCTCGGGTGCATGCACAGGGGAGGCCGTCATGTGACGGCCTCCCAGGAATGCAGGTCCGCGCTGTGGCCATCATTCGGCCATAGCACGGATGTGAAGTGGTTAAAAGGGCTGTTTTAAAGAAAAAAAATATGTAATTTTTTTTTTGTGACTACAGGAGGGGGGGGGGGTGCCCCAGTACCCCCTATGTCGGGGTGCCCCAGTACCCCCTATGGTCGGGCCGCTACTGGTTATGACCCTTGTCGGGTTTTTGACATCTGTTTCCTATTGATCAGATTTCCCTTCACTTCCTGTCCCAAAGCCACAACAGAAAGTAATAGAAAATCTCTGGTTGGCAACAAGAACTAGTGACATTAGTAGATTTCCTCTCCACTCTTGTCCTAGTAATAATTCAAAATCTAGGATTTTCATTCTTTGTGATAAGTCACCAGGATAAATACAGTGGGTGAAGTTAACCAACAGAAATAGACTAAATAGAAAAATAAATAAAATAAATAGAGAAAATAAATACAGAGGGTGAAGGAAACCAATAGCAATAAAAACCTAACAGGTGTTCCAATCCCTCTCTACTGTATGCTAAAAATAAAAGTTTTGGCTGCTGTTGTGCTTTCAGAATAGCTGTGAAAAAAAGATCAATGCTGCCACCTAGTGGTGTAACATACAGAAACAAGAAATAATTATCACTAGATATAAATGAGACCAGGATGGAGGCTCATGAATACATGCTCTTCGTTTAATGTCCCAATTACGTTCCTTTTAATTTATTACTAGAAGTAAACGGAGGGCTCATTTATACAGACATTGGGATTCACCTGTCCAGTAATCTTAAAAAGCTGCCAGTACCTAGCTGTTTTCCCTCAATCCCTATTTAGACAGTAAGTTCTAAAATCTTTGGCATTTTTAATATCGTTACCCATGTGGCCAAATAGCCATATGTGCACCAGAATATTTTAAGTTCTTCTAATCTCCAGAGTCTTAAAAATAAAAAATTGCTGTTTCAAAGTCCTTAAAGTGGGCCTGTGCTAAAATGTTAGCTTAAAGTGTAACTAAAGGCAAAACTTTTTTTCTTTTCTTTCTTTTTTTTTTTTTTTGAATAGGGTGGAGAGGGATTAGAACACCTATTCATTTTTTATTGCTGTCTTGTGTCCCTGTTAGGGAGATTCACCCTCTCTATTTGTCCCCTTTTACCATTATTAAAAGTAAAAGAAAATCAAAAATTTTGGGTTGTCCCCAGAAAAGCAATTGAGGGGAAATCTTCCAACGGGGACACTAATTCTGAAGACCTGGAATCCCCAAAAGATTCCCTTAATTTTCAGGGATTTTCTCTCACTTCCTGTTTGTGCTATGGGACAGGAAGTGAAGGTAAATATCCCCAATGGGACACAGACGGCAAAAAAAAAAAAGTTGATTAAATCTTAGAAGGGTAATAATCCTCCCTAATGTAGTTGCCTATAGTTCTGCTTTAACCACTTCAATACCGCAATACATATACTTATACATACAATACATATATACGTCGTGGTTTACTGGGGCCATAGCTGTCAGCCATAGCTTCAGTATTGTTTTTCTTTTCAGTAGCCAATTCCCTTTCTGTTAAAAGCAATCCAAGCAGCTGATTAGGCGCCAGATCGCTTTTAGAAGCAGTGGGAGGGGGCGTTCCCCCTCCTGCCCCACTCTCCAGTGTGCTTTTTTTTTTTTTTTTTTTTTTGGGCTCTTCCATCCCATTGGAGATCCCAGGATTCGATCCAGCGGTTGCAGCCAGTGAAAATGCAGGTGGTCAGGGACCATAACCTCCCAGATCATCTCTATGTTCTTGGACAGGGCTCTCAAAGCTTTGTAAATGAAGGGTCAGTTTTTTTTGTCCTTTAGACTTTAGGGGGGTCAGACTGTGGCCAGCGGGAGTGAAAAATTTCCTGGCAATATTGGGAGTAAACATCACATTTGATATTGGATGGCGGAATAGTGCCCCATTGTTGGTGTAATGTGAGAAATGGTGCTCCTATTGTTGTCAGTTGGCAGAACAGTGTCTTGTATCAGTGGAAGTAATAGTGCCCCAAAGCCCAGAAAAAGGCAAGCAAAGGGTCACATCCGGCCCCCGGGCGCAGTTTGGAGACCACTGGTACAAGCGACTGGAAGCAACTAGCATTTTGTCATTTCTGGATAGAGAAAATGTAAACTGAGCCATTTGTGTTTCTGGAAAGCATGAGATTAGTGATTTTATTTTTGTCTCTATAAAGAGGACCTGTCACTGCTTATTGCTATCACAAGGGATATATACATTTGTTGTGATCGCAATAAAAGTGATCAAAAATGTAAAGGGACAGAGTAAATATAAAACATTTTAATAAAGGAAAGAATACAAAATTTTAAAGCACCCTGTCTCCCCATGCTCCCGCGCAGATGCGAGCCCATATGTAAACGGTGTTCGCACCACACATATGAGGTATCATCACAATTGTTATAGTGAGAGCAATAATTCTGACTCTAGACCTCCTCTAACTCTAAGCAGGTAACCTGTAAAGAAAATATTTTAAGTGTCGCCTATGGAGATTTTTAAGTATTGTAGTTTGTTGACATTTTACGAGAATGCACAATTTTATAGCACGACATGTTGGGTATCTATTTACTTAGTGTAATATCATTCTTTATATTTTATCATCACTGAATTTAATCGACAGTAGCAAGAGTCAGCGGCTCCCGCTACGCTCACTGAGTCCAGTGAGGAGGGAAAGGGAGAGCAGCGCCTGCCCAAGATCAGGCTCAGGTAAGTATTTGGGGGAGAGGGGTGGCGGTAGCTTCACCTAAAAAAAAGGATTTTTACCTTCATGCAGAGAATGCATGAAGTTAAAAAACCATTAGCCTTTACAATCACTTTAGAACTGTGTTAAAGAGGAACTGAAGTTCACAATATGTACCTTTTTGCTCCAACGTCTCCAAGGTCTATTGCTGGTACTTTCTCCCCAGCATCTTCCTGGTGCTGGTCCTTGGCCATCTTGATTTGGCTGGCACAGGATGGTGTAACGTGCAGGAGTTCAGTCATTCTGGCACACAGGCACCGTGCCGGAATGTATCCTGAGTTGTGCATGTGCACTACAGTGTACATTTTAGGCGGCTACTAGCAGGTAAGCAAGTTTATTTTATTAAAGAACAGACATTGCATGTCTGTTTTGCAATAAAAAGCCTGCCTGCTCACATTTTTTTTTTTTAAAGATAGACTTTTCAATTGTTGCTGGTGTGGAATAGAATAGCTAAAATGCTTAATTTTCTTGGAAAATGTCAGCCTCTGTTTCCTTCCAGTGCTGCTCAGACATCTGGAGGCTTATGTACATGAATATGTGAGCTTTATTGAAGGGGAAGATCAGACTTTAGGTTAAAGCGTATCTATGGTCAAAATGTGAAATCATATATTCATGTCTGCATTCTTTTCATTTATTTCTAGCCTACTCCTATTACTTTGAACAATGTTGACATTTGTAAACTTACGCTGTGAATACCCCCACACATTTACTTTCTGGAATTCTGTAACCCATAGTCACTATGCTTTGTGAGGAGGCACTGCTGTGTCAGAGAATTCTAAACTACAGAAGTGCTGAGGCAATCATTTCAGCTCTTCTGTTAGTTTTAATTATGCTTCCAACAAGACTGTTAATATAGTGTTACGGTAGCATTGAGCATAGGATTTAAAGGGGTATTAAACCAAAAAGCAAACTATACTGTAAACTTAAATTGCAACTTACCAATTTGTAAATGTGGTGGCTGCATTAGTTTCATATTTTAGGCTTGCTTTTATTTTCATCTGGGGATCCAGCCAGCAAGTCTGTTTTTTTTCACAACACAAACTCTCCAACAGAATGCATCAGATTACATGGATGAGACAAACCACTTAACACTGGCAGGGGTGATTAAATTGACCAGTTTTTATTTATTCATGCAAAACCTTTATCCCAAAAGAGAAAAAAAAACTTTGTTGTAACTGATTTTTTAAAGTATTAGCTGAAGTTTGGCCTCAATTTGTTAATGGTTCTAAATCTGCTAATATCTTTAATAAGAAATGGTGGAAAAAACCTGCGCTAATGAGCCAAACGTGATAAAAGATTAAATTCACAAAGATGCAGCTGCAAAAAAAACTCCAAATATCCATGAAGTGATAAACATATAAATAAATTTGTGCGCTAGCAATAATGTAATTAGGGAAAAGGTGCCTAGGAGACGCAATGTATGTGTGAATCCCAGCAAAAATAATAATGACAGGTGTATGAAATCCTTTCTCAAGGATCCAACAAAATATTTACATATTCTGAAAATAAATTATAAATAATCACACATCCAAAGAACACCTATAATCAGTCCATGAATAGGTTCAACAGATAAGGTAGAGAGAAAAAGTCCATTTGATATATCTCATCACAAAATCAGGAAAATAATGAGCTGAAGGGACTATTTCCGGATATACATTGATTGCAGAAAAAGGAGTAATAGATGTACGCTTACCCCAATCGTTGGACCTCCTCTGTGGCAAGGTCGTATGGGCTTGCAGATATAGCCCTCTGCGGGGACAGATGGAAAGTTGATATCCGGGTCTTGTCAGCGTGTGCCACCGACTCCAATATGGTCCGGTCCATCCAACTGCTCCAACATCAGAGGGGGGACTCAGGAGTGGAAGAGTCCCCGTAGAAGACGTCACGTATGACGAAACATGTAGGGCGTGGCCTCGCAGTGCTTGCCATCACGTGTTCTGAATTTCTTATTTGCACGGGCGTTCAGCCTTTGTTTTATGCCGGCTTTTTTAGAGAAATATTTTTTCCTATTGGAATTTTTTATATGTATACCTGTGGTTTATTTTAACCAATAAATCCCCAACGTTATTACACTATTGGAGTTCTTCTCCTTGTGTTTTTTCTTAAATATGGACTCTTCCTGAGTCCCCCCTCTGATGTTGGAGCAGTTGGATCGACCGGACCATATTGGAGTCGGTGGCACACGCTGACAAGACCCGGATATCAACTTTCCATCTGTCCCCGCAGAGGGCTATATCTGCAAGCCCATACGACCTTGCCACAGAGGAGGTCCAACGATTGGGGTACGCGTACATCTATTACTCCTTTTTCTGCAATCAATGTATATCCGGAAATAGTCCCTTCAGCTCATTATTTTCCTGATTTTGTGATGAGATATATCAAATGGACTTTTTCTCTCTACCTTATTTGTTGTACCTATTCATGGACTGATTATAGGTGTTCTTTGGATGTGTGATTATTTATAATTTATTTTCAGAATATGTAAATATTTTGTTGGATCCTTGATAAAGGATTTCATACACCTGTCATTATTATTTTTGCTGGGATTCACACATACATTGTGTCTCCTAGGCACCTTTTCCCTAATTACATTATTGCTAGCGCACAAATTTATTTATATGAATATCTTTAATAAGGATGAGCTCCGGCGTGTTTGCACACCCCATTTGCAGTGCCCGCCAGGAAGTCAGCACTGCGCTGCGCTAATCACAGGCAGTGAGACATTTCCCAATCTCTGCAGTCGCACATCGGGACAATGTCTCACTGCCTGTGATTAGCGCTCTGCACGTGGGCTGTGCGAACACGCCGGAGCTCATCCTTAATCTTTAACAGTCCCCCCAGACTGATAATGGTGCTGCCTGCTCTGCCCCCTCTTCTCATTCCTCCAGAGTTGTTTCTCACTAATACAGGAAATGTGTTACTGGCCAGATCACCAGGTGAAAACAGAGCGGAAAAAAGCCAAAGAAAAGAAAACAATCATCTAATGATTGGTAAGCTGTAATATGATACATTTTTTTTTTTGGGGTTTATTACCGCAAACAAATCGCAATCTGGACTTCACATAAGAAGTGTCCGATTGAAGAACATTCAGCGTTTCTCTAGTAGTTGGCCTCTGCCTTAGGGCCCAATCACACTATATAATGCAGTGCGGGAGAGACGCTTTACCGCGTGGTTTCTTCCACCGCATTCCGATTGCAATGGCCTTGCAGTCTGCTGCAGGGGTCAGTTCAAGTTAATGACTCCCCAAACGCATTGCGTTGGCCCCCACGGTACAAAAGTACCATTCAATGCGGTTGCTGCGTGTTTAAAAAGTAGTGCAATACGTGTGATGCAATTATGAATGGGACTGCAATCGCACTACACAGAATTTCATGTAAAGTGCACAGGAACCACACAGCCTTCCTGTGCGAATCACATGCAGTGCCTAGTGTGAATGGGCCCTTACCTGTTGCTGGAGCAGATTAGCTATTGTAGGAAAGACAATAATGGGCTCTAAATGAACAGCCACTGAAAGTGGAAGATCAGATTTGGGCTGAGATTGTGCTTTCCTGCAATGTCTAACAATTTCTACCATCTCTGTATTCTCTTGTCCTTTGCACTGTACCCGGTGTATTTGGCATATGTGTCCTTGTTTGTCCTTGGTTACATGTCTATTAGATTCATAGTGCTGACATATTCCTATGCGTTTTATAAACTTCTTATAACTATTCATATCAGTTCCTGAAGGAGTTTACAGTCTAATGCCCCTTCCTTCGTCATACACAAGTACATATGTCATTCTAGCCTCAGGCATGCCTGAAGTTCAGGCTTTTTTGCACTCAGACAGCTGATGGTACAATATCCATCTCTGCTGATATTAGATTTATCTCTGCACTTTTTACAGGGTACAGAGAAAGACATTTTTAGCTATGTGATAGTTTTAAGGCAAGCCAAAATGTAAAAGCTCCATGTTTACACATCACTCTCTTCTGAGACTCTGGTGCATCCAAATGTAGTTTATAATGAGTTCCCTGCAGTCTAGATTTCCCTGCAAGCATGACTTTGGAAAAAGAAAGGCCTGAATTATGTTAGAGGTTTAGTATTTCTGGATATTGTGTCTTCCCTGACCTTTGTACTCTATATGGGCTGATATCCTATACCTGCACAATTATATTCATGGGCTTCTTCAAAGGGGCAAAGGTGAAGCCTCCTTCATTTCTGAAAACCTTTTTCAGAACAGCTTCTAAGCCAAATGGCCTAGTGTCCTTTTTTATATCCAATGCATTAAGACTAAGGATAGCAGTCACTTTACTCTATATGACTTCTCGGGAAGCTGATCAAGAAGCACCTATTTTCCCCTCAGGGGTGGAATAGACTATGGGAGGAGGCACCAAAAACTCTTCTGTCACATTGGTAAAAATGCTTACAAAAATGGTATTTAAACTTCTCTTGTTTGTTACCTGTTGGTCTTTTGCATATCCAGGTTAAAGTGTTCTGCTATACATGTCTGATAAGTGCAAAAAAAAAAAAATACCTGTTGATGTCTGCCAGGAATATTGTGAGCTGATACAGTGCCTTGAAAAAGTATTCATACCCTTCGACCTTCACAGAACAGTTGTATTTATACTGAGATTAAATTACACACAGGTGGACTCTATTTACTAATTAGGTGACTTCTGAAGGCAATTTGGTTCCACTAGATTTTAGTTAGGGGTATCGGAGTAAAGGGGGCTGAATACAAATGCACGCCACACTTTTCAGATATTTGTTTGTAAAAAATGTCGAAAACCATTTATCATTTTCCTTCCACTTCACACTTATGTGCCACTTTGTGTTGGTCTATCACATAAAATCCCAACCGAGCAGATCTAACAAAATGCTTCTAATACTATATTTATTAATCAAAAAGAGGACAAACAAGAGAAGTCCATTGTTGGGGTTTACCTACACTTGAAACTGTATGTCCTCACACAGGTCAACTCCTTTCTCTAGAAAATGCTTTATTGCAGTCCAAAATTTTATCTTAATTGGTTCTAGTGTTTTTCATTTTCTACCACGCAATTTCAGTTGTTTTCTGGCTTCCTTTTCTGTTGGCTTGTGCTTGCAGTACACAGTTACTGTCACTTGGAGGTGCTGTCATTTCTCTTTTAGAACATCTGCATAGGTACAAAGCTATTAAACCATTTTTATGTTTTTATTTTGCTATTTTTTTGCCATTAGCTAGAGGAAAATTAAGGCAGTTGTGGTGCTTTTTAAACATAATACGTACAGATTAAGCACTTTTTTTTTCTTTTAAACAGAAAAGTAAATTTTTGTCAAAGAAAGAACTTTTTTTTTTTTTTAATGAAAAATAAAGGCTGCTTTCCTTTCCTCTTGATGGTAGCAGGGCTAGATCTTACTCTTCTGGTTGTTAATTGCCTTTCTATAGCTCAAGGCTGCAACTAGATTGGCTTCTTATCCTGTGCTCTGCACTAATGCATTTACTTGCTGATTCCTCGATGGCTTGAGTGGTGCCCTGTCGGAAGTGGGCAAGATAAAATAAGGCTAAAGAAGTACATAGAATGTGGCTGAGAAAAAAAAATAAATTCCTGAACTGTTGATTTGGATGCATCCATTTTCAAAGATTTATTCTGTTTTGACTGTTTCTATTGTCAGGAAAAGAATCTAGATGATAGAGCATATCGAAACATTAAAGAGATGGAAACCTATGCAGAGAACACGCAGAGCTCCTTGCTGTATCTGACCTTGGAAACACTCGGTGCGTACTAAAAATGTATTGTACTTAAAGCAACCTTCTTTCCTCCTTTACCTGGTTAAAAAATACCTGTATTGAGGAAGGATGTAGGCTTATGTAGGCTTATACTGTTCTCTCCTTTTTAAAACTGTAATTGCCTGGCTGTTATGTTAATCCAGTGGCTTCAATACTTAAAGCGGGGTTCCACTCAAAATTTTAACTTAATCTTACCCCCTTCAGTTACTTGCATAGATGTTCAAATGCTGCACGAAATTTTTTTTTATCGCTGTAATTACCTTTTATATTGTACTTTATTGTGGCACTTCCTGTCTCTCCTCCCATGGGAGTAGGCGTGTTTATTGCCTTTCCCCGGCGCCGCACTGTCTCCTGGGAGCTTAGTGTCAGGCTTCCCAAGATTCAGTGCGGAAACAATGATCATACGCGTAAACAAGCTGTGAATGAACAGCATTCACTGCATCCAGGAAATCAATGCTTGTGGGCTTCACATGCCCACAAGCAAGATGGAAACAGCCAGCATCACATTTTTTAAGTTATTCTTCAGTACGTAAACAGACAGAGGCGGAAATATTACACCCAAACTGTGAGTATTATTTTGGGGTTAGCAAAGTGTCTCAATGACCAAAAAAAAAAAATTGGTCGCCGGACTCCCGCTTTAAATTGCAGAACAAAAGTATGCAGAGCAGTTCTGACTTTTTTTGCTGCATGCTTTTTCTGTGTTCCCCCACCCTGAGTACAGCTTACCTGATGAAATACTTGCCTTCTTTCCTGGTCCTGAGAGTCCCTGCCTGGCATCACACAGCCAATCCACCAGAAAACACCCCACTAGGCCCCCCTTCTTACTGCATATGTGCACTGGGGTGCCATTTATTCTTATGGGAGAGCCGTACTTCACTAGGCTGCTAGAGGGAAAATCATCCCAGTAGGAATATACTGCAAATAAAAACATATCAGAGGTTCATTCCCGTTTCCCAGTATGTCCAAAACTACAAATAAAGTTTTAGGATAGGATTTAGCTGGGATCTAAAGTAAAATGAAAAAATGTAACATGAATACAATTATAAATATCACCAGATACAAATATAAACAAGATGTGACTACAGACACCATCTCCAGCCATTTCCTGTTGGCCGGTGACACTGCCCATTACACTGTAAGACTAAAAACACAAGCGTGGAAAGAGGCAGGGCCAAGCGCTGACTTCCTGAATGAGGTCAAGATTTTCAGTATACACCACCCTGGATTTTGGGGATTGCAGGATTACTGGAGCTCTATCTGGTGCTTTATATATAAACAGCAATACAGACTTGATTAAGTAGATGAAAGAAAACATTTTTTTTTTTGGTTTTTGAATATTTAACCATTTACAGGGGATAGACAAAAATATGGAAACACCAGGTAAGAGAACAAAATTGTTACCTATGGTGTGGCCCGCCTTTGGCATCCAAGACGGCCTGAATTCTCCTGGGAATTGACAAATATTATTTCAGATCACTATCCTGCGCAATGTCTTATTGTCTCTTTCGGTCAGTTGACCATGGTGATTGCGGTTATGCAAGACTACGTTTTCTCGTAAACTGTATATGCCATCATAACCTTTGATACCGTACCTCGCAACACCACACATAAATTGGCAACTTCAGTTACAGAGACACCAGGTAAGAGGGAACCAACAATTTGCCCTCTTTGAAACTCAGTAAGCTCTGACATGACTCCGTATTACTAGCAGCACACGCAGCGAATGACGAAAGTGAGGCTTCCCACCTGTTAGCTAGGTGTCTCATCACACAGCGGAAGCAAAAGAATGTGAGGAAAGGGGAGATAGCCTGTTTTAAGGCCCTCCTTTCCCTAATGAGATGTGGCGGTAGGAGTTTTATGCCCCCTATTGATGTGATAAGTCAGCTGATTGAGTGTTCTTGTGGGTCCTCTGGGATAGGTCAATTAACATCACCTGACCCCCCAAAACATTCCAGAAATTTCCAGGACCCCTATTTAAGCAGTAGGTTGAGGGAGGGGGGGGGGTCTTTGCCAGTCGCCAAAGGAATATTTGAAGAGCACCTCTCTGTTTTTGTTTACAATTTTAAAGTATTTATTGATTAACCACTTTAGCCCCAGAAGGTTTTACCCCCTTCCTGACCAGGCCATTTTTTGCTATACGGCACTGCATTGCTTTAACCGACAATTGTGTGGTAGCGTGACACTGTACCCAAATAAAATTTATGGTTTTTTTTCCCCAAATAGAGCTCTCTTTTGGTGGTATTTGATCACCTCTGCAGATTTTATTTTTTGCACTATAAACAAAAAAAGATCGACAATTTTGAAAAAATAAACAATGTTTTTTACTTTCTGCTATAAAACACATCCAATGCAAAAAATGTAAAAATCTAAATTCTTCATCAATTTATGCCAATATGTATTATGTACATATTTGTGGTAAAAAAAAATCCCAATAGGCGTATATTAATGGTTTGCGCAAAAGTTATAGCGTCTACAAACTATGGGATATTTATTTTCTCGAATCGTCTTCCAGGGCAGCATCCGAGAGATAGGCTCCTCCTCCCTAAAACAGGAAACACATTAGTCCACCATTATAAATTTCACAGTCTTACCTCAGTTGTTTTGTGTTTCCTCCGGACCCACAGGAGCTGCAAAACGTTTGTTATTTTTTCACTTGTCTCTGTGCTTGTTGCAGGAGACCCCCTGCCAGCAGCACTGAGCAACTTTGCTCAAGCCTGAGATTTCGCCCCTACTGAGGGGTCTGCAATCATCCCCCCAGGCTGCAGGAGGACGCTGTCATCCCCCCCCATGCCGCTGCTCTAGGTTCTGTGCTGGTTTAACAAGCACCCCCCCTCACTTCCATCCAGGTCCCTGGTGGCCGCGGCCGATACCCCAAGCCAGGCAACTGATCCGGCACCCGCTCTCCGTGCGGCGCAGCGGCGTCCTCGCCGCCACACAGGCCGCTACATGGAGCCTGGGGGTGTACCAAGATGGCGCCGGGAGGAGGTTCCGCTTCCGGGTGGCGGCCATTTTCCCCGTAGCCTATCTCCAGGAGGAGATAGAGCGGGACACACAGGACACCCAGGGGCGGGAATTTAAAAAAAAGAGAGAGAAAAATGATAATAACAAAAATTAGAATACAATTTAATTTTTAATGCTGCCCTTCCTACCAGTATCATGGGTATACTACAATGCAGCGGCATGTGCAGGAGTGTCCACCAACCTGCACAGGGTCAGCCGGGGGCGGGGCCGGAGCTTATGCAGGAAGCAGTTAAAAAGGCCCTCTAAGCAGAGGATCCTGGTGGCTGATCATGTCTGACGCTTCCCCACTCTGCCCTGCAGATCCTGCAAGTCAGGACAGCTCCAAGGTAAGCCAGAATACTCTTGAATTATCTCTGTCTTAACCTCTCTACAAGACTGCCAACCTACAGGCAGTCTTTGACCACCTGTCTCACGGGGATTTTTGTTTACTATGCTTGCTTCTAGGCAAAGACCCCTGAGGAAAGGAAGGTTAAAGGCAAAACATGTGCCTCATGCAGCCACAGGCTTTCCCCAGATTGGAAAAAGCCCCTGTGTCAGAAATGCATAGACAAAAAGGTGGTCAAAGAATCACAGGGATTTTTGAAAGACCTGCTCAATTCTTTTAAGAAAGAAATTCAGAGCACCATGGCGCCACTATGCTCAGCCATTGAAAAATTAGAAACACCATCAAGTGACGCTCAGGCCAGTATTCCATCTACCAGCGGAACATGCATTCCGAGGGATAACAAGGTACAGGCAGAACAAGAGGTGGATTCAGATGAATCCGAGCAATCGGAAGACGGTATCTGTTCAGACTCAGAGGAGGAAGATGACACTACAGACTGCAACCTGTTTCCCTCAGAGGATACAGACAGTCTTCTTAAAGCCATTACTGACACTCTAGGCATTAAAGAACAGAAAACTGCAGAACTCACTATACATGACCGGATTTACAAGGGACTACAGCCCAAGAAGCCAAGAACGTTCCCTGTACACCAAACCCTTAAAGACATAGTCAAAAAAGAATGGGAAGACCCAGAGAAAAAGCTTTTCATCCCCGCCACAATCAAACGCAGATACCCGTTTGCGGAAGCAGACATCAAAACCTGGGCTAAATGCCCCAAGGTGGATGCCTCTCTGGCAAAAACTTCGAACAAATCTGACTTGGTATTTGACGACGCAGGTACCCTAAGCGACCCCATGGACAAGAAAATAGAAGCCCTCCTGAAAAGGACATGGGAAGCAGGGGCGGCAAACCTAAATCCGGCTATTGCTTCCACCTGCACAGCCCGAACCTTGCTAATCTGGTTAACCAAGCTGCAAGAACTACTGGAAGACGACACACCCAGGGAAGAACTAATAAAAACCATCCCCGCACTAACTAGAGCAGCAGCCTTCTTAGCAGATGCTTCAGCAGAAACTATCAGAATATCCTCTAGGACCACGGCACTACTGAACTCGGCCCGCAGAGCTCTGTTGTTGAAATCTTGGGGGGGGGGGGGGGATGCCCCTTCCAAGAACCGTTTATGTGGGATCCCATTCACTGGAGACCTACTGTTTGGTCCTGAACTAGAAACAGTCCTGGATAGGACTGCAGCAAAAAATAAGGGGTTCCCTCAAACCAAGAAGAAACAAGGGAAGACGCCCTTTTGGCATTTCAAGAAATTTAATAAGCCAGGGGCAAAAAAGCGCTGGGGTCAACAAAACAAGAAAGGCAAAGGTGAATTCATCCTCAAGCCTACTAACCAAAAGAACAAAAAACAATGACTGCCTTCCTAAGGTTCGCAATTCAGGGGCCAGCAGCTACTCTGCACCTACAGTACACAGCTCTCCCCTTTGGAATCTCTTCGGCACCAAGAATATTCTCAAAAAAAATGGCGGAAGCACTAAAAGGTCTAAGACAGCAGGGTATTGGAATAATACCATACTTAGACGACCTACTGTTCTTTGCGGACTCAGCAGTAATCTTAGAAAACAACCTGCGCACAAGTATGACCTATCTGCAAAACCTGGGATGGATAGTAAACGCAGAAAAATCTCAAATGACCCCAAGCCAGAGAGTGGTATACTTGGGATATGTGCTGGACTCCAGTCTGTCAAAAATCTTCCTAACAAAGGAAAAGGACGAAAAAATTACACAAGCAATTACCTCCCTGCTAAGGAATCATTCCACAACAATCAGGCACGGAATGTCCATACTAGGACTGATGACATCTTCCATTCCAGCCATTACCTGGGCACAAATTCACATGCGACCCTTACAGAACTACATTCTGTCCCAGTGGGATGGCAGGCAAGCATCCCTAGACAAGTCCATTCCCGTCCCAGCCACAGTCAAACAAACACTCTACTGGTGGCTCAACCCACTTCGGGTCATCGAGGGGCGCAGATGGGCTCAAGTCAATCCAGTCAGGATCACCACCGATGCAAGCGCCCTGGGATGGGGAACCCACATGGAAGGGCTGTACTCACAAGGGAAATGGACATCCAAATGGTCACAAGCCTCCTCAAACTTGAGAGAGCTGAAAGCTGTGGGGGAAGCGCTAAAAGCTTTCAAGCCAGCATTACAGGGGAGAGATGTAAAAATACAATCGGACAACGCCACGACCGTCGCATACCTAAACAGACAAGGTGGTACAAAATCCCAAAAATTGATGAGGCTGACACAATCAATCCTAGTATGGGCAGAAGCGAACACAAGATCGATATCCGGTATTCATCTAAAAGGAACAGACAATACATTGTCAGATTTCCTGAGCCGGAAAATGATAAAACAAACGGAATGGTCACTAAACCAAGCAACCTTCACTCAAAAGTGGGGAATACCCAAAGTAGACCTATTCGCTTCCAGGGCAAATGCAAAATCTCCGATATTTTTCTCCCTGGACCCTACAGATGGCAACAGCGGGGTGGATGCTTTCAACCAAAACTGGAAATGGCATCTGTGCTATGCATTCCCTCCAACTGCCATTATCCCAAAGGTAATCCAAAAAATCAAGGCAGAGAAAACAACGGTGATACTAATAGCACCACACTGGCCCCAGAGAGCATGGTTCAGTCACTTGAAAAACCTCAGCATACAACCTCAGCTGATACTGACGGACCGCCCGGATCTACTGTCACAAGGCCCAGTCAACCACCCGAACCACAAAATCCTGAAGCTCTCAGCTTGGTTACTGAGAGGGTAAAACTCCAGAACAAAGGCCTGTCAGACAGAGTAATCAACACCATCTTAAACAGCAGAAAGCCAGTAACGAGGGCTATCTCTGAGAAAATAAGGAAAAAATTTGTTTCGTGGTACAAAGACAGACCAACCTCCAACGGTGGGATAATTCCAATAGTTTTGGACTTCCTACAAGATGGTGCAGACTAAAACATATCACCTAGTACCCTGAAGGTACAAGTTGCAGCACTTTCCCCGGTCATGGAAGTACCATCAGCAGATGGATAAGGATGGCCATACAGATTACCTATAAGGCAAAGAATCTCACTCCACCTAGTGAAATCAGAGCACACACAACTAGAGCCTGGGCAACCTCAGCCGCAGAGAAAGCAGGGGCAACTCCGGAGCAGATCTGCAGGGCAGCGACATGGTCGAGCTTCAGTACTTTCGCAAAGCACTACCAGATAGACCAGCTGTCTGACCAAGACCAAGCATTTGGTCGCAAAGTGCTCCAGTCTCTAACCCCACCCTAGTAAGTATTGCTTGATACATCCTCTCGGATGCTGCCCTGGAAGACGATTCGAGAAAACAGAGTTAGGTACCTGGTAACTCTTTTTCTAAGAAGTCTTCCAGGGCAGCACTAGTTCCCACCCTTGAAATGACAAAACCCAGGTACAGCGGGGGAGCTTGCAGCTTACAGGGAATTCCTTCGGTGCTTTAACATAACTGAGGCACACAGGTAAGACTGTGAAATTTATAATGGTGGACTAATGTGTTTCCTGTTTTAGGGAGGAGGAGCCTATCTCTCGGATGCTGCCCTGGAAGACTTCTTAGAAAAAGAGTTACCAGGTACCTAACTGTTTGCTTTTTTTTTTTTTTTTTTGTAATGGCGGTGTTAAGCAATTTTTAGCGGGACTGCGACATTGCGGCGGACAATTCGGACACCTAACTGACACTTTTGACACTTTTTGGGGACCAATGACATAATTAGTGATCAGTGCTAAAAGAAAAATGCAGGTAATCAAAGGGTTGAGTGTTTCCCTAGGGGGTGCTTTCTAACTGTGGGGATGTGCTTTTGCAAATGGAAAACAGAGATCCGTGTTTCTGCTTGGAAACACAAGATCTCCATTTTCTCCTCTGGCAGAACGGCGATCTGTCTTGTTTAAATAGCCGTTCTGCCACTCGGAACGATCGGCGGGTCCCAGCTGACATCGAGTCCGCCAGATCTGCTGATTGGCTCCCACTGTGTCCAATCACAGGTACGTGATTTTTTGCTTAAGGGCCGCCCTGCCGCATTATATGTAAGTGGGGCGGTCCTTAAGCAATTAAAAGAGTTAGGGCCCTTTCACACTGAAATGCGGTTGGATGCATTTTGAACTGCATTTCAACTGCATAGACAGCCCAAAAATCAAAGTAATCCTATGAGCATAGTTCACATCATTGCAGTGCAGTTCAGCACAGTTAACAAAAAGTAGAGCATGCTGCAATTTTCCGTACCACAAACGCAGGTAACACGCTACAAACACGCTTCAAATGCACTGCACCATGCCTCTTTTTAAAAAAAAGTACTTGTAAAGGCTGAAGGTTTTTATCTTATTAAAGATAAAAAACCTGTGTGCAGCTCCCCTTCACCCCCCCCCCCCCCCCAATACTTGTCTGAGCCCCATCTCTGTCCAGCGATATCCACAAGTCCCTCAGCCATTCGATACTCTCCCTCCTGATTGCCTGAGACACAGCAGTGGCGCCGTTGGCTCTCGCGGCTGTCAATCAAAGTCAGTTAGCCAATCAAGGGAGAGAGGGAGCAGAGCCGCGGCTCTGTGTCTGAATGGACACAGGGAGCTGACATGATTGTTATTTAAAAAACAAAAGCGACTTTACAATCACTTTAAGCCAAGAAAGCCAAGTCCAAAAATGTATTGAAAAATGCACTGCAAACGCAGCACAAAATGCATGCAAAGTGCATGTCAAGTGCGCTTTAAATGCATGTAAACATGCAGTCAAAACACAGTTATGTGAAGTTTTTGGTGGGAATGGACCTTTATGGTGAATTGTTCATTGTTTTTATATTTGTGAAAACCAATAAACAAGGCCACGGCCGTTATCTAGTTTGGCCTTTTTAGTGTTCTTTGTATGTTTGGAGTTTATGCCAACTACCGCCCCATGATACATTACTTCCGCTTTCAGCGCAAAACATGTCATCACTTTCACACTTGCAAATCATGTAGTGTTTCCATGTTTTTGTCCAACCCCTGTATATCTCAATAAGAGACTATCTATCACACCTGTATATCTCAATAAGAGACTATCTATCACACCTGTATATCTCAATAAGAGACTATCACACCTGTATATCTCAATAAGAGACTATCTATCACACCTGTATATCTCAATAAGAGACTATCTATCACACCTGTATATCTCAATAAGAGACTATCTATCACACCTGTATATCTCAATAAGAGACTATCACACCTGTATATCTCAATAAGAGACTATCTATCACACCTGTATATCTCAATAAGAGACTATCTATCACACCTGTATATCTCAATAAGAGACTATCAATCACACCTGTATATCTCAATAAGAGACTATCTATCACACCTGTATATCTCAATAAGAGACTATCACACCTGTATATCTCAATAAGAGACTATCTATCACACCTGTATATCTCAATAAGAGACTATCTATCACACCTGTATATCTCAATAAGAGACTATCACACCTGTATATCTCAATAAGAGACTATCAATCACACCTGTATATCTCAATAAGAGACTATCTATCACACCTGTATATCTCAATAAGAGACTATCTATCACACCTGTATATCTCAATAAGAGACTATCACACCTGTATATCTCAATAAGAGACTATCTATCACACCTGTATATCTCAATAAGAGACTATCTATCACACCTGTATATCTCAATAAGAGACTATCACACCTGTATATCTCAATAAGAGACTATCAATCACACCTGTATATCTCGATAAGAGACTATCTATCACACCTGTATATCTCAATAAGAGACTATCTATCACACCTGTATATCTCAATAAGAGACTATCTATCACACCTGTATATCTCAATAAGAGACTATCACACCTGTATATCTCAATAAGAGACTATCTATCACACCTGTATATCTCAATAAGAGACTATCTATCACACCTGTATATCTCGATAAGAGACTATCTATCACACCTGTAGATCTCAAACCGTCTCCATCAGATCATCCCCCATTGAGTACTACCTTCTGTATCACTTGCCCCTTCCTCCTAGATTGTAAGCTCTAACAAGAAGGGCCCCCTGATTCCTCCTGTATTGTAACTGTACTGTCTTCCCTCATGTTGTAAAGTGCTGCGCAAACTATTGGCACTATATAAATCCTGTATAATAACTGATTGATTTTTTTTATTTTTGCTTTTTAAATGCCTGAACGGGCCAAGGCCACTTGTAAATAAGTCATCTTGAAATCTCTTGCACAATACACACAAGACATTTGACCCAGAAATATGCATTCATAACACCTATGTGGCTTTGAACGACGCCGCCATAAGCAGTATATTGTATTGATGTTTTATGTGGTATGCACGTCACAGCTGCCCAGCATGACTGTGTAATATAAACATTCTTTTTATATTTGGTTTTATGAACAAGCAAGCACTACAGTGTTCCCAAAGTACACTCACCGGCCACTTTATTAGGTACACCTGTTCAATTGCTTGGTAACACAAATTGCTAATCAACCAATCACATGACAGCAACTCAATGCATTTAGGTATCTAGATGTGGTAAAAACGACTTGCTGAAGTTCAAAACCGAGCATCAGAATGGGGAAGAAAGGGGATTTAAGTGCCTTTTGAGCTTGGCATGGTGGTTGGTGCCAGACGGGCTGATCTGAGTATTTCAAAAACTGTTGATCTACTGGGATTTTCACGCACGACCATCTCTAGGGTTTACAGAGAATGGTCCGAAAAGGAGAAAATATCCAGTGAGCGGAAGTTGTTTGGACAAAAATGCCTTGTTGATGTCAGAGGAGAATGGGCAGACTGGTTCGAGATAATAGGCAACAGTAACTCAAATAACCACTCGTTACAACCAAGGTATGCAGAATACCATCTCTGAATGCACAACACATTGAACCTTGAAGCAGATGAGCTACAACAGCAGAAGACCACACCGGGCGCCACTCCTGTCAGCTAAGAACAGGAAACTGAAGCTACAATTCGCACAGGCTCACCAAAATTGGACAATAGAAGATTGCAAAAATGTTGCCTGGTCTGATGAGTCTCGGTTTTTCAGCTGCAACATTCAGATGGTAGGGTCAGAATTTGGAGTAACATGAAAGTATGGATCCATCTTGCCATGTATCAATGGTTCAGGCTGGTGGTGGTGTAATGGTGTGGGGGATATTTTCTTGGCACACTTTGGGACCCTTAGTACCAATTGGCATCGTTTAAACGCCACGGCCACCCTGAGTATTGTTGCTGACCATGTCCATCCCTTTATGACTACAGTGTACTCATCTTCTGATGGCTCCTTCCAGCAGGATAATGCACCATGTCACAAAGCTCAAATCATCTCACCGCTGGTTTCTTGAACATGATAATGAGGTCACTGTACTCCAATGGCCTCCACAGTCACCATATCTCAATCCAATAGAGCACCTTTGGGATGTGGTGGAACAGGAGATTTGCATCATGGATGTGCAGCCGACAAATCTGCAGCAACTGTGTGATGTCATCATGTCAATATGGACCAAAATCTCGGAGGAATGTTTCCAACACCTTGTTGAATATATGCTACGAAGAATTAAGGCAAAAGTGGGTCCAACCCGGTACTAGCAAGGTGTACCTAATAAAGTGGGGTATATCTTGATTTTAAGCGGTTTTCCAGAAAAGACTTGCAGTGTCCTATCTGGGCAAAATAACTAACATATGCAGTACATCCCTGCAATACATGCACATTTTCTCTATTAAAAAATGCTGCAAGTACAGAAAAATTCTTGTGGATTCTGCCAGAAATGCAATCGGCTCTTAACTTTCTGAATGAGCCAACCGCACGGTCCACTTCTTCACTGAAATACTAAGCAGTGTTATCAGCTAGCCTTGTCTAATTTTTATTCTATGGACTACAAAACACCTCTCCCCTCATGGTATGGAGATGAGGAGAAGATGAAATGTTCTGTAGTTCAGCAAAAGAGAACCGGACAGGATTTAAAGCACTGATTGGGATTGGAATTTCACTATAGCAAAGGCACTGTGCTGTCTTTTCAAACAGGAGCTGAGCGCATTTCTGACAGAATTGGCAGGTATTTATTACCTTTTTATTAATAGTAAATGCAGCTGAGAAGCAGGATTTCCTCTGCACCCTGCTTTATTTTTTCCTTAAGCTCCTGAAGATAGAGTACTGTGCTGTGGAGGCTTAGCTTTTCAATGATAGGGCTATAACTGGTGCCAGCAGCAGCAGCAGCAAGGGGGACAACACTTGAGTGATTTCACTGCAGATAGAAGAGTGCTGTCAAAGCAACTATCTGATGGTTTTACTGGCAGGATCAACAGCTATTTACAAAATGAGCCACAAACAAAAGAAGACTCTAAGCAAATTAATGTATATTTACAAAAATGAGAGTATTATTAAATTACCGTAGTAAATTGGGGTATAATTAGGGTATTTAAATTGTGATTTTAGAGTTTGACCATACTTTTAATTTTATCAGACTAGCCTATTATGTTTAACCAGAAATCAAAAAACTGGCTCACACTGCTATGATCCAATGCAGTGATGAGCATTCATTAATCTATAAATGTGAAGAATTGGGGATGTTTCTGGACTGCGGGGATGTTTTCCTTTGCTGTGCTGCTTCTCTTCCTCACAGGTGGTAGGCACGTGAATTGAATGACTCTTTTTTTTTTTTTGCAGAAGTTATGTGAGTGAAAGACACTGGGTTGATTTTATGGTTGAGAACACTATTATTACCATAATCAAAGACCCACAGCTGATGTTGATGTAGGGCAGTTCGCACACCTATATGGTAGAGTGACCAGGTGTCCCAGAAGCCGCACGTCTAGTCAAGACTATCTGTATAATGGTGATTGGTAGTCTCAGCCTGCACCCACCACCAGGCCACGATCCCAACGCGTTTCACTCCAGCCCCCCCCCCCTGTATCTTACTCATGGGGATCCCCATGAGTAAGCTCCAGTGGGTGGAGTGAAACATGTCCCCCTTTTCCACTTCCTAGAAGCCTTTTTTTTTCATCCTTCACAGGCCCTTACAAGCCTTAAAACCAGGAGACAAGTCCTCCTCCTAATGTAGGCGTACCCACACTTGCTTGGATGGGCAGACGATTGCTGGCCTTCGTGAACATTTGCATTGGGGAAATTGAGCATGATTGGGTTTGCAGTGTAGTATCTCTGGGTTACAAACTGGAATTCCTGACCCTTCCTTTCCCTTGTTTCGTACTGTCAAATTTTTGTTGAATCCACAAAAAAAAGAGCAGTCCTTGCAATAGAATTGTTCATACAATAGGTGTAAGATGGTTAGATGTCTACTAGCTTTTGGCCATCATGTATCTAGGTGTTCATTACAACATAAACTACATTTAAACATCAATGCGTTTAAATAATGGATGTATATTCCGCCTCCTCTTCTGTAGATGTTAAAGATGTTCATGCGGACCATGCTGCCAGTCACATTGGCAAAGCACAGGGTATCGTCACATGCTTGAGAGCCGTTCCTTTTCACAGCAGCCGGCGGCAGGTCTTCCTGCCTGTTGACATCTGCATTCTGGTGAGTACGTACGTACATTCATTCAGTAAAGTTCTGTGTGTTCCCTGGAAAGGCTAAGTACATTGTCACGGACACCCGGTAAACTTCCAGTGAATTATCTTCAAGTGCTGGTAGTAATGGACTCGGATTTAACCACAATGTGCGTTTTCCCTTCAGTTCAGCACAAGCTGTTTGTATAGTGGAACCATGCATTAGGCGGCTTTCTCAATCATTTTGTCCTTTTTTTCCAAGTGTGGTTGTCATAGGAACATCCTGAGATTTCATTAAAATGGGGGGAACAAAAGAAAAAGCTTACATGCCATAATAATTTGTGAATGTTTTTAAGAATGACAAGTCCTTCAATTTGTTACTTTCTGTCTGGACTTCATAATCCTCCACTAGGTCAGAAGGCGAGACTAATCTTTTAACTCTATTTTGGCCATGGCTGAGTAGGCCCATGTTACCTGCCTTGCTGTTGAAGCAACAAATTGGATTTTTAACAAGTTGAGACTCGAGGGTTTAAAATTGTGATTGGTGCATCTAGGAGTTGTTGTCGTCTGCAGTGAATTGCCCTCTCGTGTTCTTGATCCTTGAGTAACTGTATCTTCAGTCTGAGTGCAGTGAGCTTGAAAAAAAGTATGTTACCCCTTGGAATTAATTGGTTTTCTGCAGTAAATTGCCATATAATGTGATCTGGTCCTTATCTAAGTCACAACAATAGACAGCACAATGTGCTTAAAGTGTAGGTTCACCTTTTACAGGAAATCTGTAAGGTGACCTTACATTGGACCCCATCCCTCCTGGTCCCACCTGTACCAGATTGGCACGATCCCCCGCTGCCAGCCACCCAAAAGCCGCTTCACCCATCTAGGGATTTGAAATCCTGGCAGCTTTCTCTCCTCTTCTTCCAGTGCTGACAGTACAGGCTAAACCAAATGTAATAAAGTCCCTTGCGCTGGTCAGGTGTGGAAATAAATAAGGTAAGTGACAAAGTGTCACAAAATAAACGTATAAAGGTGACCAATAATATTGCAGCAAAATTAAGGTGTTTTCACACAACACTTAATAGGAATGTAAGATAAGAAGATTTTGCGCAATATTAAATAAAAATGAGGTGAATGGGCAAACGTATATAATAACTGTGTCTCATAAATGTGCAAATCACATAGTAAAGTGAATTGTGACAATGGTAATGTTGATGATAAGCTAGTAGCTGCTAAGGGATGCAGATCTCAATAGCGTAGCATCTAGCTGAGAACATTATCCATAGACAATAAATGTATCATAAATGTGCAAATCGCATAAAAAGTGAACAGTGACAATAGTGCTACTAGTAGTAAGCTAGTTATTGCCAGGGATGTTAATCACTATACCTGACGTCTAGCTAGGTGTATTAACCATAAATAGTCGAGTGAAAAAAAATCACAAAAAGGTCATAAAGAGGAATACACATAAAATTAAATATGAAAGGTATAAAATAACATGTGCAATTCTACAATGTTGGTGCAGGTGTGTTTAAAATATCACACTTAGGACATCATTCAGTGTTCATAAAACGTATAAAACGGGTGTCAGATCAAAAGCACTCTATAGGGCATGAGTGATGCTGCTGGGAGTTGATGGGTTAATTAGAAAAGTCTATGAATGGATGCCGTTTTCCTGTTCAATTGGAGGTGTATGAGGTAGATGGAGTAAAGATCCTATTGTTGTTCAATCCTCTAATGGTCTCTTAGGACCCTCACCTTCATAATGTAGTAAAACGGCATTCAGCAGTGTAGTATGGGTAGTTCTGGCAGCTGTCACCGAAGTGTCTGCTTTCTCTGTGTTAAAACTTTAATCCATCTCTCCCTGTATCTCCGGAACGGCTCTCTCAGAAATGGGGGAGATAAAACAGAGATAGGGGAGGAGGAGAGAATGGAGGCTCCACTAGTGTATTAAAGTTTTTTTAAAACAGGGGTGTTTATTCATAGGTAATGCTCTTACATTTAAAAACTTATAACAGGCAGAGTAATTGTAATAAAAGCTGTGGCGTCCTGAGCGCCCTCTCACTTGTGCTTCAAACTGTGTTGTACCGCTCAGCCAATCCCTACGCGTTACGACACCGTCACGTGCCTTCATCTGGGGAACCGGATTGGCTGCTGAAGGTTAGCTTAAATATAGTGGGACCGGAAGTTATCGGGCCGCCATCTTACTTATGGTTTATGTATTTTCGTCTAGCGCCATTTTGCTTGAGTCCAAGGGGAGTGTTGTGGTCTCCATTTTGTTGAGGATACCTGTTGTTGTACCTCTATTGTATGTTACAATATGTGCGCGGCCATTTTATTGGTGGCATATTAATTAAAATGGCATGGCTTATATGCATTGCGATCGGACAGAGAGACGTCACATCATGGAAGATAGCCCTGAGTTAATACTCAATATTAAATGATCTGATTTCACTGGGTATTTAATGGTTAGAATGGATGGTATAGATAATAGATATTTCATCAAGTTAAGCTATAGCGTCCCTGAGTCTCATAGCATATAATACATAGAGTATTGTTCATTATTGAACTATGTAGATAGTGTGTACATGAAGCAGGCATGAGAGTGCTCTAAAGAACTACCTCATATCTACATGAATTTTTTAAAAATGCATAAATTATTCTATATTTAATTCAATCGTTAAACCTTAAAATAACTGTAGTTTTTTTAAAAGATCCCAAATAGGTTACTTTAAAAACAGATACAGTAATGTGTATATACACAAGTATTTAAACCAAAAAAAATAATAATCAAGTCATCATAAAAATATTATTTTTACAAATAAGGTATTGGTACAGTAATAATAAAATGAAATGAGAATATAATTTAAAATTAAAATACAGTTGAAAAATAAAAGGGGGGTGGATTGTTATGTAAGCTATTAAATAAATGAACTATCACATAAATGGAGAATAAGCTTGAATTTTACTGTGTACACCAGAAAACTAAAGTAATAATATATTATGATATCCCATGCATAGGTAGATGTTTTGTACCATGCATCAATATCATGGTAGTAGGTAGGGTCATAGGTCCTATGTTAGTGAGGTATACACATCTAAGGAATACATATAAGTGTATGAGATAGCACAAATAGTTATGTAATCCCTTATGTGTAAATTATTAAAAATTGCTTAAAAAACAGTTCAGATCGAACTCTACGTTCAATCCCCCAGGTACAAGGGTCCGTAAGGTGTGAATCCATTTGGATTCTTTGCGGCTGATATCTCTTACCAGGTGACTCCCCCTCCATGATGGTTTATGTTTTTCTATTCCCCAAAATTGGAGGTGTGCGGGGTCTTTGTTGTGTACTAGTGCAAAGTGTTTTGACACATTGTGCTTCGGGAAACCTGATTTGATGTTCTGTACGTGCTCTTGTATTCGTGTCTTCAGGGCTCTTTTTGTGCGGCCTACATATTGGAGATTACAGCTACATTGTAACATGTAGACCACCCCTTCTGTGTGGCACCCTATAAACTCTCTAATCTCATAGGTATGTCCTGTGTTGGTTGCTGTAAATTCTTTACGTTTTCCTTGAAATTTTTTCGCATGTCGACACGCATAACAGTTGCGACAGGGGTAAAAACCTTTCCCTGAGCGGTACAACACAGTTTGAAGCACAAGTGAGAGGGCGCTCAGGACGCCACAGCTTTTATTACAATTACTCTGCCTGTTATAAGTTTTTAAATGTAAGAGCATTACCTATGAATAAACACCCCTGTTTTAAAAAAACTTTAATACACTAGTGGAGCCTCCATTCTCTCCCCCTCCCCTATCTGTTTTATCTCCCCCATTTCTGAGAGAGCCGTTCCGGAGATACAGGGAGAGATGGATTAAAGTTTTAACACAGAGAAAGCAGAGACTTCGGTGACAGCTGCCAGAACCACCCATACTACACTGCTGAATGCCGTTTTACTACATTATGAAGGTGAGGGTCCTAAGAGACCATTAGAGGATTGAATAACAATAGGATCTTTACTCCATCTACCTCATACACCTCCAATTGAACAGGAAAACGGCATCCATTCATAGACTTTTCTAATTAACCCATCAACTCCCAGCAGCATCACTCATGCCCTATAGAGTGCTTTTGATCTGACACCCGTTTTATACGTTTTATGAACACTGAATGATGTCCTAAGTGTGATATTTTAAACACACCTGCACCAACATTGTAGAATTGCACATGTTATTTTATACCTTTCATATTTAATTTTATGTGTATTCCTCTTTATGACCTTTTTGTGATTTTTTTTTTTTTCACTCGACTATTTATGGTTAATACACCTAGCTAGACGTCAGGTATAGTGATTAACATCCCTGGCAATAACTAGCTTACTACTAGTAGCACTATTGTCACTGTTCACTTTTTATGCGATTTGCACATTTATGATACATTTATTGTCTATGGATAATGTTCTCAGCTAGATGCTACGCTATTGAGATCTACATCCCTTAGCAGCTACTAGCTTATCATCAACATTACCATTGTCACAATTCACTTTACTATGTGATTTGCACATTTATGAGACACAGTTATTATATACGTTTGCCCATTCACCTCATTTTTATTTAATATTGCGCAAAATCTTCTTATCTTACAGTACAGGCTAAACCGCTTCTGATTGGGCAGCGTCGTCCATGTGATGGTGCTGACCAATTAGAATCCCTGTAGTCCGTACTGGCTTAGCAATACGAACACACAATTAAGCCAGGGGGGTTTCAAATCAATGGACCGGTGAAGCAGCTTTTCGTTGTCTGACAGCAGGGGATCGGGCCAATCTGGTACAGGTGGGACCAGGAGGGATGGGGCGCGGGTCCAGTGTAAGGTCACCTTACAGATTTTCTGTAAAGGTGAACTTACACTTTAAGCTGATAATACACAATCAAATTTCTCGTGTCTTTATTGAACACATTGAGCAGAAGTTGGAGCGGCTACCTGCTAACATTGATTCCTGTACTGACTCCGCCTCCCGAAACTCCTCCTCTCAGCACCTCTGTAGTTCAGAAGGCAGGCTCTGAGTTCTGTGACACAGCAGTGCCTACTCACAGGGCATAGTGTACAGGTGTCACCAAATTCAAGGAAATGTGTAGGGTTCTTCACAAAGTCAATTTACAACCTTTAAGATCGTTGTTTTGTTTGTTTTATTTATTTTCCAAAAATATGTAGAAGAATATACCGTATTTATCGGCGTATAACACGCACTTTTTTCCCCTTAAAATCAGGGGAAAATCGTGGGTGCGTGTTATACGCTGATCCCCGCTAATTGTGATCTATCGCTGCCGAAAATTCACATAGCGTGTAGTTTTAAATATGGCGCCACGGAGTTCGGAGGGACTCAGCGGAGCTGAACGAGCGCCGCCGAGAACACAGTGACTGGGCGGAGCCGAGATACACATAGCCAAGGGTTCTCGGCTCTTCTCGGCGCCGTTCAGTCACGCCCAGTCCCGCCATTGGACCTGTGTTATGTCCATCATAGGGACTGGGCATGACTGTGAGCGGCAACGAGAAGAGCCGAGAACCCTCGGCTATGTGTGTCTCGGCTCCGCCCAGTCACTGTGATCTTGGCGGCGCTCGTTCAGCTCCGCCGAATCCCTCTGAACTCCGCGGCGCCATATTTAAAACTACACGCTTTGTGTATGTTGGCGGCGATCTGTCCAAGCATGTAATGGACACTGGGGGCAAGGCTGCACTGGGGCAAAGCTGCACTGACAAGGCTGCACTGACAAGGCTGCACTGACAAGGCTGCACTGGGGCAAAGCTGCACTGACAAGGCTGCACTGGGGCAAAGCTGCACTGACAAGGCTGAACTGGGGCAAAGCTGCACTGACAAGGCTGCACTGACAAGGCTGCAATGGACACTGGGGCAAGGCTGCACTGACACTGACAAGGCTGCAGATGGACACGATAACGCTGCATTGATGGGCATTTATATGTAAGTTTCTTTTCCTTAAACTTTACTCCTAAAAGTTTTTTTTTCCTTAAAATTCCCTCCTAAACTTGGGGTGCGTGTTAAATGCCGGCGAGTGTTATACGCCGATAAATACGGTATATATCGGCCTAAACTGAGGGAAAAAAATAGTTTTTTTTATATATTTCGGGGGGATATTTATTATAGCAAAAAGTAAAAATTACAGCTTTTTTTTTTTCAAAATTGTCACTTGTTTTTTTGTTTATAGCGCAAAAAATAAAAACCGCAAAGGTGATCAAATACCACCAAACGAAAGCTCTATTTGTGGGGAAAAAAAGGACGTCAATTTTGTTTGGTTACAGCGTCGCACGACCGCGCAATTGTCAGTTAAAGTGACGCAGTGCCGAATCACAAAAAGTGCTCTGGTCAGGAAGGGGGTAAAATCTTCTGGGGCTGAATTGGTTAAGCTGACCATACATGCTACAATCAAATCAATCAATCTACCAACAACTTTGAAGCAGAAAAACCTGCCTGATTGGCTACAATTTGGATGGATTATTACACTGTTTTTAAGGGAGATTGTACGATCAGATTGTCACATGTGTGGTAAATTATAAGCTTGTATACAACCAATTCTTTGCGGGGGGTGCAAAGCTATTCAGCTGCATCTCTGGATCTTCCAATCATCCTCTATTTGTTTTGGTAACTGACAGTATGTCAGTATGAATCACCTGAGTAGTTTGAGCCTGAAATGAATAAACTATTAAACTGCTGTATTGTGCAGTTGTAGGAGATTGATAGCGTAATCAAACTACTGCAAATTTCTCGCATAGCACATCTTATAAAACAAATGTGATCAAAAGAATACAAAAACATACAGTATATGACTTTATTCCTGTGATTGGGAAGCTAAAGCCTGTATTTGCACTGCTTGCATTTTTACAGATAAACATTAGTTTGTGTCTTTTAGATTATGACTTTCGCCACCCAGTCAGGGGTCTGCCATGTTCACTACACGGTGTTACGGTGTTCATCCCTCTATAGGTTGGTAAGGGGTACATATAGAATTGCTGAAAGGTGTGATGGGAAGCAAACTTACAGATTCACCTTGGAGATAAAAGTTGCAATTTGTGCATAAAGGTCCTGGGTTCGGGGAGGCTAAGGAGTGCAGAAAGTCATTTAGGCTCCATGCACACTAAACTGGATAAAAAATGCTGGTAATAGCTTTTTGTAGTAGCGTTTAGGAGCGTTAGCCTTTTATTAGCATTTTTGCAGTTCCTTAAAAAATGTTTTAACAAAAAAAAGCTCAAAAAATGCTATTAAAAGCATTTAGCAGTAGCATTCCTCTCCCTCTCCTTCCCCTAGTGCTTTCTATTGGCTAAACAAAAAACGCCTGAAGCTGTAAAACACTTGTAAAACGCTTTCAAAACCCTTTAAAAAAAGCTTGCAAAAAATCTTTAAAAAACGCCCGAAAACCATCAGTGAAATCGATATGCTCAGGTGTGAATGGAAAGTGTAGTGAATTGAGGATCTGGCGCTTCAAATGGTATATGTCCTTTTTTTAAAAATAGTAGGCAATTGTTGAGTAGCAATAGTAAAGTCTGCTAGTCCAAACTGATAAGTGAACGAGGGGTTAAAAGGCAGCAGCCATCCTCAGAGGGTGTTAAGAACCTCTGTAAAAATCATGTAGAAAAGGAGGGAGGGGGAGGCGCCAACTAAGTGTAGTATTAAGGGGTAATAATTTATTGCACAGGATAAAAAACACTTACAAGATGCAGAAAGAATTCATGCCCATCATAATCTAATCGGTCCAGGCGGTTCCTATGCCATCCCGTGGGCTACACGTACAGTCCGATAGCTGGTGGGGATGTAAGCTGGGTGTATAGCTGGATCTCCAGGGCTAGCAGGAAACTTCACACTAACCAGCATGCAATGCGGATGCGGAAGTGACGTCACCAGCTGTCGGAGCGTATGTGGAGCCCGCTGGATGGCATAAGAACCCCTCGTTCACTTATCAGTTTGGACTAGCAGACTTTACTATTGCTACTCAACAATTGCCTACTATTTAAAAAAAAAAAAAAGCACATATACCATTTGGAGCGCCAGATCCCCAATTCACTACACCTTCCATTCACACTAGAGAATATCAATTTTACTGGTGTTTTTCGGGCGTTTTTTTTAAAGATTTTTTTCGCAGCTTTTTACAAGCTTTTTTTAAAGCGTTTTCCCAATGGAACTGGTTGGTGGAAAAAAAAAATAAAACCTGCTGGCGCCTTGATTGGGCAGACTGGCTCGTAAATTTCATATTTGTCTATTTTAGAGTACTCACACCCTCACAGACATCAGATAATCGAGTTTCACAGATTCCCCTTTCTTGGGATAGCTAGTGATTTTTGCCTTGTTGGCTAGTATGTCTGCTAACAACAGATGTTTTCTTTATATTAAGATGCCATGAACTCTCACCCTACAGCCTGGTTTCATTTGTACAATTGAATGATTAATAATGGACAAAAGCAAGGTAAATCAATGACGTTGTGGTCTGATTATATTTTTGATTAGAAAAAGAATTGTATGCTTTGCTTGTTCCTGTCTGAGAGCTTTACATTGCTGAATATAATTTCATCAGTACCCAGCAATAACATGCTAAATCTGGGGATTAATTTCTGCTGCTCTGTTTGTATGGAACATTTAGTTCTTCTGTTATGTTTTATTTATAGTCATTCAATTATGTATCATTTGGGACAAATATTGGGAAACAACTGTTTCCAGAATCTTGTGGATTTGCTCAAATTCAACAGATGAGCGCTATGATTCAGCAGGACACGTCATTTGATTTTTAATATTTGCTTAGAATAATGTAGAATCTTGATGTATATACATGTATAGTTTAAGGTTAAACCTCTTTTCTTCTAATTTTAATGAGTGGCCACGTGTCTTATAAGGCCTCATGCACACGAGACGCTGTTAAACGCACGTTCAGAGGCAGTTGGACACTTTTTTCAACTGCCCCTGAACCCATTCAGTGTTATCCTATGTGTCCATGTACACAGTCTCATTTTTTGGCGTCTTAGGCAGTTGTGTTTAACCTCGTTTTTCCAGAAGCAAAAAAAGGGTTCAGACGCAAAAGTTTTCCACGTTTCAGACGCCAAACGCGTTACCGCGTTTAGCCGCGTTTGCGTTTATAAGTTTTTTTAAAGGAACATTTTACAGCCCGACTTTGGGGCCCCATATCTCGGGGCACTTGGAGCTAGGAACCCTAAATTTGGTGCTAGTGGAACTAGCACCATAACATTCAAATTTGGGGTTCCTAGCACCACGTGGCCCCGAAATATGGGGCCCCAAAGTCAGGTCGGTAAATGTCATTCTCGGCTGCAGAAGTGCTTGACATTTTGCGACCCGAATTTGGGGCCCAATATCTCGGGGCCACTTGGTGCTAGAAACCTCAAATTTAGTGTGCTAACACAGTTGGACTAACACTATAACATATACAAATTTGGGGTTCCTAGCACTAAGTGGCCCCGAAATACAGGGCCCCAAAGTTGGGTCGCAAAATGTCATTGCTCTGCAGACGCTTCTAGACGCAAACGCGGTAAAACGCGGCATGCAAACGCAGCAAAACTGGCGTTTCTAAACGCTGGTTTCAGCTTTTAAAAACATGTGTTCAGCAGAGTTTGCACCGGCGTCTCGTGTGCATGAGGCCTTAAACTCCCTTCCGCAAAAAGGTTTTATCCCTATTGTGGGGTCACCAGTATGGTATTTGTAAATTGAAATCATATCCCCTCTCAAGCGTCTCTTCTCCAGAGAGAATAAGTTCAGTGCTCGCAACCTTTCTTTATATCCTCCAGACCCTTTATCTTTGTTTCCCTTATTTGTACTCGCTCCAGTTCAGGTATATCCTTCCTGAGGACTGGTGCTCAGAACTGGACAGCATACTCTAGGTGCGGATGTTCCAAAGTCTTGTCGAGTGGGAGAATTATCGCTTTATCCCTGGAGTTAATCCCTTTTTTAATGCATGTCAATATTCTGTTTGCTTTGTTAGCAGCAGCTTGGCATTGCTGAGCCTATCATCTACTAGGACCCCCAGGTCCTTTTTCATCCTAGATTCCCCCAGAGGTTCACCCCCAAGTGAGTAGATTGCATTCCTTTTTTTGCCACCCAAATGCATTATTTTACATTTTTCTACATTAAATCTCATTTGCCATGTATTTGTCCACCCCATTAATTTGTTCAGATCTTCTTGCAAGGTTTCCACATCATGCAGAGAAATTATTGCCCTGCTTAGCTTAGTGTCATCCGCATATATAGAGATATAGAGATTGAACGGTTTACCCCATCCTCCAGGTCATTTATGAACAAATTAAACAGGATTGGTCCCAGCACAAAACCCTGGGGACCCCACTACCCACCCCTGACCATTCCGAGTATTCCCCATTTATCACCACACTCTGAATTTGCCCTTATAGCCAGTTTTCAATCCATGTACTCCCTCTATGGTCCATGCCAACGGACCTTACTTTGTACAGTAAACATTTTATGGGGAACTGTGTCAAATGCTTTTGCAAAATCCAGATACACCACGTCTACAGGCCTTCCTTTATCTAGATGGCAGCTCACCTCCTCATAGAAGGTTAATAGATTGGTTTGGCAAGAACGAGTCTTCATGAATCCATGCTGATTACTGCTACTTATACCGTTTTCATTAGTAAAATCTTGTATATAGTCCCTTATCTTCCCCTCCAAGAGCTTGCATACTATTGATGTTAGGCTAACTGGTCCCAGGTATGTATTTTGGTCCTTTTTAAATAGTGGTGCTACATTGGCTTTTCTCCAATCAGCTGGTACCATTCCTGTAAGTAGATGGAAAATAGGAAAAATACAGCGCTACCACTATGCAAATGAAAACCCCCCAAAAGCAGCAGTTTAACTGTGCGATACACACCAAAAACACCAAATATATAAAAAAAACTGCGCTATACCATAGATGAAATGTGAATGTACATAAATATATCATACATATCATAAAATAGTGAAATATATAAGTCAGAAAGATTCCTCTAATGAAAACACAACACAAAAGAAATCCAAAAAATGTGCAATAATCGAACAATAATATAAAAAATCAGTGATAACCATTACAAATGAAATTGTGAATCAATATATGCATGTGATTTTGACTGGAGGAAAACAGAGACCACAAGTAGAAATGAGAAAAGTCCCAAAGGAAAGCCCCTCAATATTGCGCAAGGAGAACTTGATTATACAGATTGCATGAACACACCGCTCATAGTGATCCTCCACCACATAGATTTTGCGCTTACCAAAAAGCAAGCAGTAAAAGCTTGTGTGCAGACCAAACCAGGGATGTCCAGCTGGCAGTATGACTTGTCTGTGTGCAGCGTAGCTGTGGAAGTGCAACAGGAAATCCAAACACTCTAATTCAAGGGCATGTGGACAAAGGAAACGTGGCCATAGTGTAAATCTGATTAAATCGGACATTTTATTTAAAAAAAATAGAAAACTTACATCAAACAGGATAAAAAAGGCAATTCGCCGGCCGGCATAGCGAGCGCTCGTTCACAATAGGATTGCGATGACGTCAGAACGTCAACCTCCCGACGTACGTTTCACCTACAAATGGCGGCGTCTGGGGAATGGGCGACGCTCTGAGTCATCGCAATATATAGAATACAAAAACCACGCCTCGTTCTGAGATCTCAGCGATGGGGAAGAGCAAAACAGCCGCTAGATTCGTGGTCAGAATCTAAAAAAGATGCCTCGTTCTTTTAAGGGATATACGGTAACTCGATCTGTGAGTTGGAAATATGTGAAATTCATAAAGATAAAAAGGGGTGATGTTAAATGCGGAAATGGTCAGACCCATCATTATAGAACCGAAGGGTCAGACCAACAGCAGAACACCTCCTTGTGTGCACGAATGGATGTGAAAAACTACACTCCGCCATCTAATGGAGATGGAAGTAATGGCCTCTACGAAAAAATTAAATAATATACACCCATATTATCTGTGCAGTCTCCATGAATGTAAAACCAAAAAATGTGTGCATGGGTTTGAAAATATATATGGGTTAAAGGATATATGGACCACATGTGTAAGATATGCGATATTATCACACCAAAAATGCATGTGTCCTAATCACAACCTCTTTAATAAGCCAAAAAATTATATTATTTATATAAGAACCAAATAGCAAAGATCCTCACACAATGTGATGAGGTGATTATGTGAACCCATATTACGAGGGTCACTGAGGATGAAATATAAAAATATAAAAATAAAAATATATATAAAAATAAAATTAAATTAAAATAAAATAAAAATAGAAGGTTAATAGATTGGTTTTGCAAGAACGATTCTTCATGAATCCATGCTGATTACTGCTAATTATACCGTTTTCATTAGTAAAATCTTGTATATAGTCCCTTATCTTCCCCTCCAAGAGCTTGCATACTATTGATGTTAGGCTAACTGGTCTGTAATTCCCAGGTATGTATTTTGGCCCTTTTTAAATAGTGGTGCTACATTGGCTTTTCTCCAATCAGCTGGTACCATTCCTGTAAGTAGACTGTCGGTAAAAATTGGGAACAATAGTCTGGCAATTACTTGAGTTCCCCAAGTACCCTCGGGTACAAGCCATCTGGTCCCGGTGATTTATTAATGTTAAGTTTCCCATGTCCTCTGTTAGCCATGAGGGTGCTTCCTGTGATGTGTCATGAGGACAAACATTGCAGTTTTGGTTACTGAAGCCCCCCGATTCCCTTGTGAAGACTGAGGAGAAGAATAAATTCAATACCTTCGCCATCTCCCCATCCCTTGTAACCAGATGTCCTTCCTCATTCTTTATGGGGCCAATATGGTCTGTCCCCCCTTTTTTACTGTTTATATACGTAAATAATTTCTTGGGATTTTTTTAGCTCTCCTCTGCTATCTGTCTTTCGTGTTCTATCTTAGCCGCCCTAGTTGCACCCTTACATATCTTGTGGTATTCATTGTAAAGTCTGAATGCTGATGATGATCCCTCAGCCCTGTATTTTTGAAGGCCTTCTCCTTTGCTTTCATATGCATTTTTACATTGGGGTTAAGCCATCCAGGACTTTTGTTCGCTCTTTTAAATTTATGCACTGGCTAATGCCCTTATTTAATATGCTCTTAAAGCAAACCCATCTCTCCTCTGTGTTCTTTGTTTATAAGATTTTATTCCAATTTTATATCTTCTAGCAAGGTTCATAGTTTAGGAAAGTTGGCTTTCAGTGTCTTTGTGTTCCCCTTATGTTTCCTATTTGTGTGATTTATACTAAAGCCAATTGACCTGTGATCATTGTTTCGCTGTTTCCTAAATTGCCCCGTATTATCACATCCGTGATCAGGTCTGTATTGTTGGTAATCGGTAGATCTAGTAATGCAATGTTTCTAGTTGGTGCATCTACCATCTGACCCATGAAATTATCCTGCAAGACATTTAGTAAGACTAATCAAGATTGTACAACATGTGAATATCTTTAAAACAAGGTAACCACTCTGGATTGTTCTTTCTATTGTTTTTTATTGGGGAAGGAGGATCCACTTATAATTAGTGGTTGTAAAAGCAGAAGGCTTTAAGATAAAAAGCCTTCTGTGTTCAGAAGCCCCCCCCCCCCCCAGTCACCTTAATACTTACCTGAGCCCCATCTCTATCCAGTGATGTCCACGAGTGCTTCCTCCGTCCGGGACTCTCCCACCTGATTGGCTGAGACACAGCAGCGGTGCCATTTGGCTCCCGCTTGTGCCAATTAAACTCAGCCAATCAGGAGAGAGGGGGCAGTGCCGAGCCACGACTCAGTTTCCGAATGGATACACGGAGCTGCAGCTCGCCTCGTGTGCCCCCATAGCAAGCTGCTTGCTGTGGGGGCACTCAACAGGAGGGAGGGGCCAGGAGCTCCAGCCAGGTACCGGAGAAGAGGAGGATCTGGGTTGCTCTGTGCAAAACCAACTGCACAGAGCAGGTAAGTATAACATGTTTGTTATTTTAATTGGAAAAAAAAGAGACTTTACAATCACTTTAAGCTTTGTAAGTGTAGTAGTTTAGGAAGTAATGTCTGTAAGCTGGTCATACACACTAGTATCTAACTGTATAATCTCCTTATGGTTGTTGATCTAAAGAAGTTTCACAGTGAATTTGACAGGTGGAGCACTAAGAAGAGGAGGAGCCTAGAGTGCTGGTGGGGAGGTTCACGATGCTCTGTGCATATCATTGCACAGAGCAGGTAAGTATAACATGTTGGGGAAAAAAAGCCTTTACAAATGCTTTAGGAGCTCACCCCACTCAGCATATATGGCAAAAATGAAGAACAAAGCCGCTTTTCCATAAAGTCTCACCATGAAGTTCAATCAAAGCAGTTGGCTCCCAACATAGTCCCCAGCCTAAGCTATTCCCAGTGATTTATTTCACTCTGATTAGGTTAACAGTAGAGGTCACCTCTGTGAATAAGCCCAATAGGAGTAAAAAGTTTTGGTTTTTTTGACAGGACATTTTTTTTTAACCAAAAGAGGCAATGTTTCAAGGCCCCAGAGGCAGCAGTGATGATTGTGTTGGTGATGTCAACGAGAAGGCTTCAGAAATTGCTTTTTAATGAAATTGCTATCTTTTTTCCAGAAGCATCCTGAAACATTAATGCTATAGGCATTTTAGTTTCAAAGCCTGTATAAACTTAATTTAACACAGGATGCCATTGCTGACCGCCCTTTTTCAACATTTTAGTTTCCTAGCTGTCATGCTGATGCTTTGCATTCTAACTTTCTGAGTTGCTGCGCTGGAACAATTCTAGGGATAAGGAATTCTGACACTTACAGCATGCTTGCTCTAGGCCTGTGAGTAAAAAAAAAAAGTATTGAAGTCAGACACAGCCAAGCAACTAGCATCTACAGGAGGCCTGCAATGGTAGCCCCAAAGCTCCCACGACAGATTAATTATAAAGTAGTACTAAATCCCCCCCATGTCTTTTTTTTTTTTTTTCCTACCTACCTGTAGAGCTACAGTGCTCTCTAAAGTACATACGGTACTCTTGTTGTCCACTGCGATTCACAGTTTGGGTGTCCCAAAGCAAGTTTTGAGCCACCAACTTGGTCCTCTTCAGCTGGCTGCCCCTTTCGGTTGTAGACAGAAATCTGCAATAATAAGCCAGACCCACCATTTGGGGACCCCCAACTGCTTTGTGTGCTGCTCCTGCAGCCTCCTGGTTGATGTGATGTAAATAATCCAGGAGGCTGCGGGGCCAGGTACATGCTATTCTGGCCCAGACGCGGGGCAGGGCTAAACAAAGAAAAACGAAAGATAAGAGTTTCCTGCAATTATGCTTGTTGGGGGGGGGGGCTGAACTAGCTCCCTTTTGGGAGTTTTGCTTCACTTTGAGGGGAAAAGAATCAGGTTTAATCATTCAGCTTTTTATTCCTGTTCACAAGAAACGTTGTTACTGAGTCTAATCATTTTATAAATGTTTTTTATTATTTAATAGTAGTATTTGTAATTTTTGTAATCTTTAGAATGGTTTGCCAACAACCTAAATGTCCATTTTTTTATTTTTTTTGTATGCTTACCTTAAAGATGTATTGTAGGAGGTTTTTGTCCATACTGGTGTTCCGTGGACAATTGCATATTACACTGCCTCCGTTTCTGATGTTTTCTGAATGTGTGGTGTGAACATGACCTGCTATAAGGAAAACTAAAGCCTGGAGCCATGGATGAAGGTTATCTGATCCCAAGTGACAAGGCTATATTTATACCTACCTCACTTATATGCTTACCGATACATAAAATAAGTGATTAAAAACCTTTTATCTATATGAATCAACTCATGAAATTAAGAACAAATGATACCTGTGCGAAAAGGGTAACAATCTAATTTATTTAAACTTACTATGGTACAGAAAATAAACTTATATTAATCCGAGGTTAGCAACTGTAACATAAATGATACAACCTTAAAAACAACGATGTTACCAATGATACAAAATATTGCTATAATGGTCATACCCATGCTATCAAGAGATTAATAATGTATAAAGGCAAAATCCTACGATAGAAAAGGTTAGGGAAGAAAAGAGACATAAGAGATAATACAGATACATTGTATAGAGCGGTCTTACGTGTGGCCATCTTTCATCTAGGCTGTGAGCCCAAGAGAACTAGCATCTCTAGGTTTTTGGTTTTATGTTCTTAGAATAGCACACTCCTACCAATCAGAACTCGGGGTCACCTCATTGGTTCAGAAGTGGCATTGAATCCTGATTGGCTACCCCTGAAGCCTAAGGTTCATTGGGTTGAGTTGCCTCAACTTCTGATTGGCTGTAATTTCAAGCCCAGTTAAACATCATGCTTAAAAATTAGACTCTCTGGTGCCTCTGTGTCTGCCTTAAACCAGTTAGCTCTGTTTGATCTCAATTTAACCAATTTTGAAATTAGCATGTCAAAAGACCTCCCAACCAGGTGGTGAATTATCACCTGCTTATAACCATCAACAGCTTTTGAGAACCAGGAAAAATCTAAGCTGGGCTCAACCTGATATCACAAAATATAGTCCTTTTTTTTAGAGAGTTCCCCTGAAGATATAAATATGGATTGCAAAATCTACACCACACAAGGAACAATGGTAGGCCTGGATGGGTAATCACATAGGGACTTTGAAATGACGAATCCCCGCTCCGACATACATTTCACCATACTTGGTGACTTCAGAAAGACTAACCATCCAGGCCTACGATTGAGAGTGAGGCATGGATCGCACGCTAGTGCCAGTTTCACAGGCTTTATCCACACATGCTGTAGACCTCTAGTTCCAGGTCAGGCATGGATACATGTGAGTGCAACTTTTATCTACCTACTTTTAAACATTTAATAAAAACATACTACACTATAAAGTCCTTCTTTGTGTCTGGTGAAGTTTATTCCTACATCTCCAGCCTTATCCTGAGGGAGTGTTATGCCGCGTACACACGGGCGGACTTTTCGACCAGACTGGTCCGACAAACTTTCCAGCGGACTTTCGACGGACTTTCGACGGACTTTTGACGGACTTTCTAACGAACGGACTTGCCTACACACGATCACACCAAAGTCCGACGGATTCGTACGTGATGACGTACACCGGACTAAAATAAGGAAGTTGATAGCCAGTAGCCAATAGCTGCCCTAGCGTCGGTTTTTGTCCGTCGGACTAGCATACAGACGAGCGGATTTCTGGGTCCGGCGGAGTTACGACGTAAAGATTTGAAGCCTGTTCCAAATCTAAAGTCCATCAGATTTGCGACTGGAAAAGTCCAGTGAAGCCCACACACGATCGGATTGTCCGCCGGATTTGGTCCGTCAGACCAGTCCGTTCGAAAAGTCCGACCGTGTGTACGCCCCATTAGAGTGGATGGATCTAAGCCCAGGAACCAATCTGGTTTTCCAAAAGCGCATTTTGACCTTCTGCAAAAAGAGGTCAAACACCTCTGGTGAGTTGCCATCTACCTCATGAGCACTCGTGGTAAAGCCTTTTGAAGATACATCTATCTAGAAGCATTTTTTAATATGTTTTTTTTATATTTGGTGTTCGGTATTGTCACATTGAACTTAAAGTTTCGCATTTTTATTATTATTTAATTATCTTTCTTGCTACACTGTTTGTAAAATATTCATTACTTGCACTATTGCACAAGAGATATGCATTTGCAGGGTTTAAAATATTTATCACTTGTTTACTAATTGCACAAGAGCTATGCATGTTTGATTACTATCCCACATTGTGAGCACCAACACCTTTTACTCATTGTTGGGAGCACACATATGCAGGTACGGGAATGCGTATAAATCCATGTGTTTCCATACCAGCAGGCAAAACTTGCTGCTCTTTAGCAGATGTGCAGGGATGCCTTTAACTCCTAGGGGCACCCACATGCATATGGAAACAGACAGACGTGGGAGCCAATGGCACCGCTGCTGTGTCTCAGCCAATGCATAGAATGCATTAAGATAAAAAAACCTTCTGCCTTTACAACTCCTTTAACTTTATAGTTTGTATAACCTAAAATTGGTCAAGGGTGAGGCATGAATGCAATAGGGTTACTGAAAATCTATATTGTAAAGTCCTGAATCTGGTCATAAGCATGGCATTCCTGGAATTAAATGGTCATACCTCTTATTATATTAATATTATTATTATATCCCAAGTCGGCTATTGGACTCTGTGCACAGAGATATTATATTATGGTTTATAGTCAGAAATTAGGAAAGGTACAATACAGAGAGCCAAAAACAGCACAATTTTTAAACCTCCTTCTATGTGCATAATAAACTATATGCACTGTGACATAGTATTTTATTTTAAATTCAATATGCCAATATCCAATGTAATGTGTGACAATTCACATTCCTCCGCAACTGCCACTTAGTTTTATTGGGCCAAAATTCTTTTGCGTGATTTTATTGCTTTTATCTTAATAGGGAACTGTAATTTCTGCATCTGCTGGTAAAATCTAGGGGCTCATTTACTAAAACTAGAGAGTGCAAAATCCGGTGCAGTTCTGCATAGAAACCAATCATCTTCCAGGTTTTGTTGCCAAGGCTTAATTGAACAAGCTGAAGTTAGAAGCTGATTGCCTACATTGCACAGCTGTACCAGATTCTGAGTGCATTCCGGTTTTAGTAAATCTCCCCCCTATTGCAGTGAAACCATAATGTATCAAATTTCGCTATGAGAATTATTTTATGTCCCTAGCCCTGTTTTTTAAAATCTATCACCTATTAACCGTTTGCCGCCCGCTGGCCGTCATATGACTGCCAGGTGGCGCGGCTCTCGTTCTGGGCGGGCGTCATATGACGTGCGTCCATTTAAACAGGGAATGCGCGTGATTGTGTGCGCGCATCCCTGTTCCTTCGGTGGCGGCGTGTCACGGAGACACCACTCACCACCGAGGGGGGTAAACAGCCATTGGGCATGGCTGTTTACCACGTGATCATCACGGCCGATCACAGATGGTACTGCCCCACTTTGCACCGGACATGCGCGCAATCTTTTCCTGGGAACACTGCTTGTCACCGACGCTGGTAAACAGCCATTGGCTGGCGGCTGTTTACCACGTGATCAGCTGTGAGCCTTTCACAGCCGATCACTAAATGTAAACATAGAGCGGTAACGAGATGTTACCGGGTTCTCCTCCTCGCACACCTATTGTGTGTGAGAAGGAGATTGCGGTAACATCTCGTTACTGCTTACAGTGTACACCAATCACACTGATTGCCCCCCCCCCCAATGAAGAGGACCTGTCACCACCCATCAAAGTACCTGTCACAGTCCATCAGAGTACCCGAGTACCTGTCGCAGTCCATCAGAGTACCTGTCGCAGTCCATCAGAGTACCTGTCACAGTCCATCAGAGTACCTGTCACAGTCCATATGAGTACCCGAGTACCTGTCACCAGGCCATCAATTAAGGGGGGTGGTTAATTGCTCACAGGTGCCTATTTAACTGGGTGTAGGACTCAGTCTGAGGCTGTGGAACTCGGTGCAAGTGGAGCTGGTATAAGTGGGAGTTAAAAACCAGAGTTTAAAACAGGAGGTTATAACAGGGGTCATAGTACCTGTGTAGTGTGAGTATGTGAGTGTTGTCTGAGTAGTGTGTGTGGATCGTTAGTACTTGTGTATTGTGTACTGTATACTTGAGTATTGCGAGTGCACGTAGGTCTGCGACTGTTCTGCGATTGCACGTAGGTCTGTGAGTACCTGTGTATTGTCTTGTTGTGTACCTGTGTATTGTCTTGAGTATTAGTGCCAGGAAGCTAGCTGTTAGGTAATTTGGACAGGGTAAAATCCCCAATCCTCACTATATTTAATAGGTACGATGCCCGGCGGGTGTGGAGAGGCAACTCTTTGTACATCTTGCCGCATGTATGCGTTCCTTGATCATCCGATCGAGGGCGAATACTGCTGTGCAAAATGTAAGCACATTGTTTCCCTGGAAGCCCAGGTTCTGAATCTGGGGAAGCAACTGTCAGCACTGAGAAGTCCCTCCATACTAAAGGTGAGCCAGGAACGTACACGGCACGTGCCGGCAGGGGCCAGCACAGAGGCGGGTGGAGACAAAGAGGTGCAGGCACTAGCAAAGAGTAGATGGGTGACAGTCGGGAGGGGTAGAGGGGGAAGTGCCAGAGAGGCCGATCCAGGACTGGAGCATCCCAATAAGTACGCTGCATTGAGTGACATTGGTGAAACCAGTTAGGGACCAGCACTGCTGGAGATGAGGGACTGTCCTAGCTGCCAGGGGAAGAACTCCTCCAGTGAGAGTTGGGGGGCAGCAAAGGGAAAGGAAAGACAGATTCTGGTGGTAGGGGACTCAATTCTTAGAAGGACAGAGAGGACAATCTGTAACCAAGACCTGAACCTGGGTTCGGCACATCACGGATCTTGTGGACAGATTACTGGGAGGGGCTGGGGAAGACCCGGCTGTCATGGTGCACGTTGGCACCAATGACAAAGTCAGAGGCAGATGGAGTGTCCTAAAGACCGATTTTAGGGACTTAGGTGCTAAATTGAGGAAAAGGACCTCCAAGGTAGTATTCTCAGCAATACTACCGGTACATCGAGCCACACCAGAAAGGCAGAGTTAGATTAGGGAAGTAAACAAGTGGCTGAAGAGCTGGTGTAGTAAGGAGGGGTTTGGGTTCCTGGAGGACTGGGCCAACTTCTCAGTCGGTAACCGGTTCTATAGAAGGGACGGACTGCACCTAAATGAGGAGGGTGCAGATCTGCTGGGAATGAAGATGGCCAAAAAGTTAGAGGGGTTTTTAAACTAGGCGATGGGGGGGAGGGTCCAGAGACAGTGATAGCCAGCGCGGAAGATATTCCAGAGGGTAGTATTGGGGGCATTAGTGATAGGTTAACCAAAGCACAAAAACACAAGGTGAGTATAGTAGCAAGTCCTAGTTGCAATCTTGAAACACCCAATACGAGGACAATATGCGACCGGTCTAAACTATGTGGCATGTTCACCAATTCCAGGAGCATGGCGGACAAGATGGGTGAACTAGAGATACTGTTGTACAAGGAGGATTTGGATTTTGTGGGAATTTCAGAGACCTGGTTCAACAGCTCTCATGATTGGCTGGCAAACATTCAAGGGTATACCCTATACCGCAAGGATAGAGAGGGTCAAAAAGGGGGAGGGGTATGCCTATATATCAAGAATAATGTACAAGTGAATGTGAGAGATGACATCACTGAGGGAGCTAGTGAATAGGTGGAATCCTTATGGGTAGAGCTCCAAAGGGATGAAGCGAAGGGGAAAATAATACCGGGAGTATGCTATAGGCCCCCTAACCTGAGGGAGGAAGTGGAGACGGATCTCCTATCACAAATTGGATTAGCAGCAAGGATGGGAAGTGTTATCATAATGGGGGATTTTAATTATCCAGACATAGACTGGGCGGAGGGAACCGCACATTCATTTAAGGCTCGCCAGTTCCTTAATGTCTTGCAGGACAATTTTATGGGTCAGATGGTAGACGCACCAACTAGAAATAAAACATTACTGGATCTACTGATTACCAACAATACAGACCTGATCACAGATGTGGAAATACGGGGCAATTTAGGTAACAGCGATCACAGGTCAATTCGTTTCAGTATAAATCACACAAATAGGAAACATGAAGGGAACACAAAGACACTGAATTTCAAAAGAGCCAACTTCCCTAAACTACAAACCTTGCTAAAAGGCATAAATTGGGATAAAATATTAGGAACAAAGAATATGGAGGAGAGATGGGTTTGCTTTAAGAGCATATTAAATAAGGGCATTAGCCAATGTATCCCATTGGGTAATAAATTTAAAAGAGCGAACAAAAATCCTGGATGGCTTAACTCCAATGTAAAAATGCATATAAAAGCAAAGGAGAAGGCCTTCAAAAAATACAAGGTTGAGGGATCATCCTCAGCATTCAGACTTTATAAAGAATGCAATAAGAAATGTAAGGGTGCAATTAGGACGGCTAAGATAGAACATGAAAGACACATAGCGGAGGAGAGCAAAAAAAAATCCCAAGAAATTCTTTAAGTATGTAAACAGTAAAAAAGGGAGGACAGACCATATTGGCCCCATAAAGAATGAGGAATGACATCTGGTTACAAAGGATGGGGAGATGGCAAAGGTATTTAATTCATTCTTCTCCTCAGTCTTCACTAGTGAATCGGGGGGCTTCGGTAACCAAAACTGCAGTGTTTATCCTCATGACACAACACAGGAAGCACCTACATGGTTAACAGAGGACGGAATTAAAATTAGACTTGAGAAACTTAACATTAATAAATCACCGGGACCAGATGGCTTGCATCCGAGGGTACTTAGGGAACTCAGTCAGGTGATTGCCAGACCGTTGTTCCTAATTTTTACAGACAGTCTATTGACTGGAATGGTACCAGCTGATTGGAGAAAAGCCAATGTAGCACCAATATTTAAAAAGGGCCCAAAAAACATCCCTGGGAATTACAGACCAGTTAGCCTAACATCAATAGCATGTAAACTCTTGGAGGGGATGATAAGGGACTATATACAAGATTTTAGTAATAAGAATGATATCATTAGCAGTAATCAGCATGGATTCATGAAGAATCGTTCTTGCCAAACCAATCTATTAACCTATGAGGAGGTGAGTTGCCATCTAGATAAAGGAAGGCCCGTAGACGTGGTGTATCTGGATTTTGCAAAAGCATTTGACACAGTTCCCCATAAACGTTTACTGTACAAAATAAGGTCAATTGGCATGGACCATAGGGTGAGTACATGGATTGAAAACTGGCTACAAGGGCGTGGTCAGAGGGTGGTGATAAATGGGGAGTACTCAGAATGGTCAGGGGTGGGTAGTGGGGTTCCCCAGGGTTCTGTGCTGGGACCAATCCTATTTAATTTGTTCATAAACGACCTGGAGGATGGGATAAACAGTTCAATCTCTGTATTTGCAGACGATACTAAGCTAAGCAGGGCAATAACTTCTCCGTAGGATGTGGGAATCTTGCAAAAAGACCTGAACAAATTAATGGGGTGGGCGACTACATGGCAAATGAGGTTCAATGTAGAAAAATGTAAAATAATGCATTTGGGTGGCAAAAATATGAATGCAATCTATACACTGGGGGGAGAACCTCTGGGGGAATCTAGGATGGAAAAGGACCTGGGGGTCCTAGTAGATGATAGGCTCAGCAATGGCATGCAATGCCAAGCTGCTGCTAATAAAGCAAACAGAATATTGGCATGCATTAAAAGGGGGATCAACTCCAGAGATAAAACGATAATTCTCCCGCTCTACAAGACTCTGGTCCGGCCACACCTGGAGTATGCTGTCCAGTTCTGGGCACCAGTCCTCAGGAGGGATGTACTGGAAATGGAGCGAGTACAAAGAAGGGCAACAAAGCTAATAAAGGGTCTGGAGGATCTTAGTTATGAGGAAAGGTTGCGAGCACTGAACTTATTCTCTCTGGAGAAGAGACGCTTGAGAGGGGATATGATTTCAATTTACAAATACTGTACTGGTGACCCCACAATAGGGATAAAACTTTTTCGCAGAAGAGAGTTTAATAAGACTCGTGGCCACTCATTACAATTAGAAGAAAAGAGGTTTAACCCTAAACTACATAGAGGGTTCTTTACTGTAAGAGCGGCAAGGATGTGGAATTCCCTTCCACAGGCGGTGGTCTCAGCGGGGAGCATTGATAGCTTCAAGAAACTATTAGATAATCACCTGAATGACCGCAACATACAGGGATATGTAATGAAATACTGACACATAATCACACACACATAGGTTGGACTTGTGTCTTTTTTTCAACCTCACCTACTATGTAACTATGTAAGTTACCCGAGTACCTGTCACCAGGCCATCAAGTTACCCGAGTACCTGTCACCAGGCCATCAAGTTACCCGAGTACCTGTCACCAGGCCATCAAGTTACCCGAGTACCTGTCACCAGGCCATCAAGTTACCCGAGTACCTGTCTGCAGCTCATCAAGTTACCCGAGTACCTGCCTCCAGCCCATCAGAGTACCCAAGTACCTATTTGCAGCCCATGCCTCGTAGAATATACGTTGGGGTGTTTGCTTTCCAAAATAGGGTCATTTTGTGGGTAATTCCATGGTCCTGGTGCTCAAGGACCTTCAAAAGTGTGATGGGTAGGAATGAAATGAAATGTGTAATTTATGCTCCTGGAACGCCTGAAGGTACTACTTCAATGTTGGGCCTCTATGTGTGGCCAGGCTGTGTAAAAGTCTCTCATATGTTACATAGTTACATAGTAGGTGAGGTTGAAAAAAGACACAAGTCCATCAAGTCCAACCTATGTAAATGTAGTATGTGGTATCGCCATACTCGTGAAGAGTAGCCGAATGTATTTTGGGGTGTAATTTTTGCTATATACATGCTATGTGTTAGAAATATCTTATAAATTGACAACTTTGTGTAAAAAAAAAAAAAAAAAAAAAAAAAATGCGTTTTCATTTTTTTCCACATTTTCCAAAAACTTCTGGAAAAAAAATAAACCGTTCAAAAGACTCAATATGCCTCATAGATTATACGTTGTGGTGTTTGCTTTCCAAAATGGGGTCATTTTGTGGGCAATTCCATTCCATCCTGGTGCTCCAGGGCCTGCAAAAGTGTAATAGGTGGTTGAGAAATGAGATGTGTCATTTATGCTTGTAGAACGCCTGAAGGTGCTACTTCAATGTTGGGCCTTTGTATGTGGCCAGGCTGTGTAAAAGTCTCACACATGTGGTATCGCCATACTCTGGAAGAGTAAGCAGAATGTATTTCGGGGTGTAATTTGCTGTATGCGTATGCTATATGTGAGAAATAACCTGATAATATGACAATTTTGTAAAAAAAAAAATCTTCATTTTGCAATGAATTGTGGGAAAAAATTACAACTTAAAAAAACTCACCATGCTACCTACTTAATACCTTGGAATGCCTACTTTCTAAAAAGGGGTCGTTTGGGGGGGTATTTGTTCTTTCCTGACTTGTTAGTGTCTCAAGAAATGAGATACACCTGATATACTGAAGGCCTGATCAGATGTGATCAATTTTCAGTTATTGGCACCATAGTTTGTAGACTCTAACTTTCACAAAGACCAAATAATATACACTAATTTGGGTTATTTTTACTAAAGATATGTAGCAGTATAAATTTTGGCCAAGATTTATGAAGAAAAATTACTAATCGGCAAAAGTTTATGACAGAAACAAAGAAAAATGCATTTTCTTCACAAAATTTACGGTCTTTTTTTATTTATAGCACAAAAAAATAAAAAACCCACTAGTGATTAAATACCACCAAAAGAAAGCTCTATTTGTGTGAAAAAAGGATGCAAATTTCATACGGGTACAGTGTTGCATGACTAATTGTCGTTCAAAGTGTGAGAGCGCTGAAAGCTGAAAATTGCTCTGGGCAGGAAGGGGGTGTAAGTGCACTGTATTGAGGTAGTTAAATACCTATTTGTATATCCATAAAATACACTGTAAATATAAATTATAAATAAATCCACTGTAAAACTTATGTGACAAGTGCTCCAAAATTCACATTAGTGCAATATTCTCAATGACCATGCTTTAAAGTTTGCAGTATGTGATGTAAAAAAAAAGAACCTCCAGTGCATCTATATTCACAGCATATACTAATACAAAGTGTCCAGTGCTTCTTTGTTTACAGCATAAGTATCCAGTGCGCAAATGCATTTTTGATCGCAGATATAAAGTATCCAGTGCTATAACTCAACACGTGCAATCATCAAATTCATAAGCTCTTCATTACTCAATCCAAAGATAAGTGCCACCTCTCCTTATATAACTTGGTTTATCAAGAGTCTAACACCTCCGTGACTCCTTCCACCAGCCACACTAACCACTCACCAAAAGCTAATGGCCCTGTGTGTTGGTTTCTCTCACTCATTCATTAAACTCCCAGGACCGGCTTCTTCTCTCCAGAGGATACTCGTATACAACATGAAGAACAAAAAAGGAAGACTTCCATAGTGAAAAAACATTTATTAAAGTAATTAAAAGTAATCCATCAATCTAGCATTTCACGAGTGTCTCTCCCAACGTTAGGTATCAGTACACATAGCTCAGTGTGGTGCCAGCTCCAGCCACACACTCGGGCTGAAAATGAGCACCACAGATGGGATGATGTCACATGTCTTATAAGCCCCTCCCTGTGCATTTCACCAGAATGACGTCTTCGTAGACGGATTGCTAATATACTTCACACAGCAACAGCCTGCTACTAGCTGACTCTGGGTTGCACTTACTTTTGCTTTCCTGTGACCCACAAGAGAAGTATAACCAGAAAAGCTTTGGTCATACTTCTCTATTATAGCTTAATCGTAGAGGGCAAAACATGTTAGAGAAAGGCAGCCTTTGGAGCATTTTGTCTGCTTGTGTTAATAAAGTTACTGGCCAGTAGGGATTGGAGAAGTGTGGCCTGATAATTTTTATTAGAGTTACAAATGGTATGTGAGGGGACCCGGAGCTGCATGGCACCTGAGGGGTGGGCTGGCTAGGCTACCATTCTGGGATGGTGTGTGGATTCAAAAGTTGCAGGGTGTTTTTAAGCTGGCCATTCAACAAATGTTTTTTATGAAAAATCTTGGCAGTAGATTTCATAATGCCAACAAAGATCTGATCATTATCATTTGAAAGTACTTCAAAACTGTTTGCTTTTAACATTAAATTCTAGTATAAATGGACTTCAGACTTTTAAGGTACTGTGGTATATCTGGGACAGGAAGGGGGTGTGGCTGTCAATACACACCACCTCTCTCTGCAGTTCTGCAAGATCAGGTGGTCCAATCCCATAGCTTAAAGCGGAGGTCCACCCAAAAGGATATGCTCTGCTTGTTTGCCACCCACCCCCCCCCCCCCCCCCGCTGCTACATTTGGCACCTTTTTGGGGGGAGTGAATTTTGACAGGTACCCGCTCCCACTTCCAACTCAGTTTGCTGCAGTAAACTGAGCCGGAAGTTGCCCCCCCCTCTTTCCCCCACAGCCTTCTGGGACGCTTCACAGGTCCCAGAAGACTGCGGTCCATTCACAGAGCTCAGTGCGCATCACGCATATGCATTATGAAACTGACTGTGAAGTCATGAGGCTTCACTGCTGCTTTTCCTTAGTCAAGATGGCAGCGCCAAGACCCGATAGCCGATTGAAGAATCTGCTCGGAATGGACACAGCTGGATGCCTGGACAGGTAAGTGCCTTAATATTAAAAGTCAGCAGCTACAGTATTTGTAACTGATGACAAAAAAATTGGGGGGGGGGGGGGACCTGGAGCTCATCTTTAATCCTTTCACTGCCAGGCCCTGTGTTCCATTTTGTACACTCAGGTGGCCAGACCATTTTTGCATTTTATTTCCTTTTTTATTTTTTATTTTTCATTTATAGCTTTCAGAATTTGTGAAAGACCCCCCCATATATTTTCTGAAAGCACATAAGTAGAATAAAAAGAAGGTTCTACTGATCTTTTAGACCCCGCGGTATTTGCATAAATGTTTATCGAACCAATATATTTGCAAAAAATATGCTAAAACCATTATTAGCAGATAAAAACACAGCAAATTTTACAAAATTCCTACTAAATATAAAAGCTTAAATAATATGCAAAGTGGTTGAAGGGAAGCTTTGGAATGGCAAAGATGTTTTTAATACAAATTATGTGAGCAGACTGCAGTTCCACTTTAAAAGAACATTTCTTTTTCATACATCACAGGACACAGAGGTAGGCTAATATTCATTATCTACTGGGTTATACTCTATCTCCAGGTGAATGGACACTGGTAGACCAAAGGTCTTCAGACAGGAAGTGATCCCCCATATAACCCCTCCCACACAGGAAGCACTTCATTTTTTTACCAGTGTCTGCAAGGTAGATGGCACGGTTTGTTTGAGCTCTCTGAGCTCCAGGTCTCTAGTCCCACAAACGGTTCTTAAATGAATCAAGGGATTGACCGATCAGATCCATTTGACACAGGCTTTATATGCTTAGATAAATGGTACCCGAGCCTCGCAAAGAAGACTTAAGATCCTGCGAGGTTTTGCCTGTAAACCAGCCTCCAAGCGCTGGACCCTGCGAAGTGGAATCCCAGACACCACAGCGCTAAGGCATTCCTGCAGGGTGCTGTACAGGTCCAAGGGAGTGGACCCTAAACATGAAAAGGGTACCCAGTCCTTGAAGGTCCTCAAGTGACAGAAACCCACCGTGATGGGTGAAGTTTGGGCTCTTAGTTTCTAAGCTGCCCTGCACCTGGACGGGTAAGTGAAACCATTTTAATACTATTGTGGGGTGTCCCCGTGATTGTAACAATCAGTCAAGCTAGCTAGAGGCTAGACACCTATGTGTGGTGACTATACGGGGGAGTTTTGGGCTAGCTCTGGGTGTTTGCAAAGTGTACCTTTTTTGCTTGTGTCTGGCTGTTTCTTACATGTATGATGGCGCACAACCGTGCACCATTTTGCCTTGGTTCACCATGGCGCGCGTGCATTTGCAAGAGTGCCGCTGTGTTCAGCAGTTGTTTGGCGGCCATGGCGCACGTGCATTTGCAAAAGCGCCGCTGGACTTAGCAGTTTGTGTGGCGGCCATTGCGCACGTGGCTTCGCCGCACATGCGCAGTAGCCTTTATCTGGGCGCACAAGGATTCGCGTCATACGCGAATACAGCCACGCCCGTTCGCCGGGACCACGCACGTGCGGGAACTCCCATTGGGGTTTTCGCATGTAATCTCTGGTGGCAAAAGCAAACGTTTTATATTGCAGCTTACCCATTCTTAGATGTGATGACTGCATTCGGTTTTTTTTTCGTTTTTTTTTTCTATTATCTGGTGATTCTGCCAGTAAGTCTATTGTTTTTCAAAAGAACAGGCTCTCTTCTAAATGTGTTAAAGAGATGAGACAAACTATTTGCTACTGACAAGGGGGTTACAATGATCAGCTTTTTATTTATTTATGTACAGTGGGGCAAAAAAGTATTTAGTCAGCCACCAATTGTTCAAGTTCTCCCACTTAAAAAGATGAGAGAGGCCTGTAATTGTCGTCATAGGTATACCTCAACTATGAGAGACAAAATGTGGAAACAAATCCAGACAATCACATTGTCTGATTTTTGAAATAATTTATTTGAAAATTATGGTGGAAAATAAGTATTTGGTCAATATCAAAAGTTCATCTCAATACTTTGTTATATATCCTTTGTTGGCAATGACAGAGGTCAAACGTTTTCTGTAAGTCTTCACAAGGTTGTCACACACTGTTGCTGGTATGTTGGTCCATTCCTCCATGCAGATCTCGTCTAGAGCAGTGATGTTTTGGGGCTGTCGCTGGGCAACACAGACTTTCCAACTCCCTCCAAAGGTTTTCTATGGGGTTGAGATCTGGAGACTGGCTAGACCACTCCAGGACCTTGAAATGCTTCTTACGAAGCCACTCCTTCATTGCCTGGGCGGTGTGTTTGGGATCATTGTCATGCTGAAAGACCCAGCCACGTTTCATCTTCAATGCCCTTGCTGATGGGAGGGGGTTTGCACTCAAAATCTCACGATACATGGCCCCATTCATTCTTTCATGTACACGGATCAGTCGTCCTGTTGCCTTTGCAGAGAAACCGCCCCAAAGCATGATGTTGCCACCCCCATGCTTCACAGTAGGTATGGTGTTTTTTGGTTGCAACTCAACATTCTCTCTCCTCCAAACACGACGAGTTGTGTTTCTACCAAACAGTTCTACTTTGGTTTCATCTGACCATATGACATTCTCCCAATCCTCTTCTGGATCATACAAATGCTCTCTAGCAAACCTCAGACGGGGCCCGGACATGTACTGGCTTAAGCAGGAGGACACGTCTGGCACTGCAGGATCTGAGTCCCTGGCGGCGTAGTGTGTTACTGATGGTAGCCTTTGTTACGTTGGTCCCAGCTCTCTGCAGGTCATTCACTAGGTCCCCCGTGTGGTTCTGGGATTTTTGCTCACCGTTCTTGTGATCATTTTGACCCCACGGGGTGAGATCTTGCGTGGAGCCCCAGATCGAGGGAGATTATCAGTGGTCTTATATGTCTTCCATTTTCTAATTATTGCTCCCACAGTTGAGTTCCTCACACCAAGCTGCTTGCCTATTCCAGATTCAGTCTTCCCAGCCTGGTGCAGGTCTACAATTTTTTTTCTGGTGCCCTTCGACAGCTCTTTGGTCTTCACCATAGTGGAGTTTGGAGTGTGACTGAGGTTGTGGACAGGTGTTTTTTTTTACTGATCACAAGTTCAAACAGGTGCCATTAATACAGGTAATGAATGGAGGACAGAGGAGCCTCTTAACCACTTCAGCCCCGGAAGGATTTACCCCCTTCCTGACCAGAGCACTTTTTACCATTTGGCACTGGGTCGCTTTAACTGCTAATTGCGAGGTCATGCAATGCTGTATCCAAACAAAAATTTGCATCCTTTTCTTCCCACAAATAGAGCTTTCTTTTGATGGTATTTGATTACCTCTGCGGTTTTTATTTTTTGTGCTATAAACGGAAAAAGACCGAAAATTTTGAAAAAAAGTGATAATTTCTACTTTTTGTTATAAAAAAAATCCAATAAACTCATATTTAGCCATACATTTAGGCCAAAATGTATTCGGACACATGTCTTTGGTAAAAAAAATGTCAATAAGCGTATATTTATTGGTTTGCGCAAAAGTTATAGCGTCTACAAACTGGGGTACATTTTCTGGAATTTACACAGCTTTTAGTTTATGACTGCCTATGTCATTTCTTGAGGTGCTAAAATGGCAGGGCGGTACAAAACCCCCCCAAATGACCCCATTTTGGAAAGTAGACACCCCAAGGAAATTGCTGAGAGGCATGTTGAGCCCATTGAGTATTAATTTTTTTTGTCCCAAGTGATTGAATAATGACAAAAAAAAAAATTACAAAAAGTTGTCACTAAATGATATATTGCTCACACAGGCCATGGGCATATGTGGAATTGCACCCCAAAATATATTCAGCTGCTTCTCCTGAGTATGGGGATACCACATGTGTGGGACTTTTTGGGAGCCTAGCCGTGTACGGGGCCCCGAAAACCAATCACTGCCTTCAGGATTTCTAATGGCGTAAACTTTTGATTTTACTCCTCACTACCTATCACAGTTTTGAAGGCCATAAAATGCCCAGATGGCCGGGCGGAGGGGAAAAACGCAGGTGCTAGCAGGTATCTGGGCTGATCCCGCTAACACTGCGTTTTTGGGAACCCTAAACTGCTGGGGACGCTAGTATAGATCTGATCGGATCAGATATTGATCCGTTCAGATACTATACCACTAAGGGAGGCATATGCTGCGTGCGTGGGTGTTAGCGGTACTGGCGCTAACCTGACGCTGCCTGGGGCGACGCATATCACCGCCGGGCGATCAAGGGGTTAAACCTTTATTCGGTAATAAACGGCGGGTGCCCTGACACTATAAAAAATAAACTAACTAACCAGCGTCATCCGTAACAGTTATACAGTGATCAGTGGTGAAAGAGTTAACTAGGGGGCAATGAAGGGGTTAAAACCTTTATTTGGTAGTATATGGGGGTCCGTGTCGCTATAAAACACTGACGGCGAACCTATATATTTACCTCCCTAACTAGCGTCACCAGTGACACTAATACAGCAATCAGAAAAATGATCGCTTAGCGACACTGGCGACGGGGGGTGATCAAGGGGTTAAAACTTTTTTAGGGGTGTTAGGGGGTACCCTAGACCTAAAGGGGGCTAACACTAACTGCCCTACCACACTGTCACAAACTGACACCATGCAGTAATCAGTACCAGGTACGTGATTCTGCCTGCCCGTGCCATTCTGCCGACGTATATCGTCATTAGGCGGTCGGCAAGTGGTTAAAGAAGAAGATACAGGTCTGTGAGAGCCAGAAATCTTGCTTGTTTGTAGGTGACCAAATACTTATTTTCCACCATAATTTGCAAATAAATTCTTTCAAAAATCAGACAATGTGATTGTCTGGATTTGTTTCCACATTTTGTCTCTCATAGTTGAGGTATACCTATGATGACAATTACAGGCCTCTCTCATCTTTTTAAGTGGGAGAACTTGCACAATTGGTGGCTGACTAAATTATTTAGTCCCACTGTAAAAACTTTATCCTAAAAAAATAGCTGGGGTTTGGCTTCAATTTGTCACAGGACACAGAGTTAGGCGCACGCACGCACAGAACATTCCGGCGCACACCCATCTTATTTAAGCTGTATAGGCCAAGCATGCAGTGCTTCCAGAAGGCAGCTGTGGGACACAGAGCAGGCTATGAACAGACACTTGCAGCGGTTCATTCTTTCCTTACCGGGTCACATGAGTCACCAAGTGTTGCTTGGCAGGCTAAAGGTGCTTAGGATTGTTACATAGGAGCTTGGGAGCCCTATTAAAGGGTCTCCCTTCTAAGGTAGTTTAATACTACACCCAAGTACTCTTTTTGTGGCGGGTAAATGTCTTCAAAAAAGAGGAGCGGGACTAACACTATAGGGAAGGGCACACTGATGTCGTCAGTTACTGATGAACCTAGTCGTATCCCTAGTGTTGTATCCCCTGAAAGACCAGAGGCTTCCGGGCAATCTGAGCCACTGCACCTATCTGGTGTTGTGCCTACAGTCAACGTTGCTGCTTCACCCTTTATCACTAAGGATAAAGGATAAAAGGTTAGAGCACAGGATTGCTGGCATGATTACCTCCATCCCACAGGATAGCAGGAAGTGTGACAGATCCCCCTCCCAGGGATTCCTAGTATGGAGCAGAAATGGGTTGAGGATGGGGAAGAGCTAAAAGCTCAGGATTCTGTGGAGGGCCCGGCAGATGAGTCTGCTTCCGAGCAATCTGGACAAGAAGATATGCAGTCGATGTCTGCCTCTCAGTCGCAGAGGCTTTTGATCCTGACTCTGACCAAAATGGTTTGTTCTGCCTTTATGTTGCCTCTTGGAGAGGTGACTGAGCCCCCCTGGAACTCTTTGGGATGCCTGAGGCCTCTTCAGGCCGCACAGGCTTTTCCTCTACACCCCCTGTTGGAACAGGCGGTGTAAGAGGTTTTCCCTTTTATAACCCATGGAATAAAAGTTCATTAAAAAATGGAGCATACCGCCAGTAGATGCAGCAGTTTCTTCCTTAAACAAGAACTTAACTTGTCCGGTAGATAGCGCACAGGATTTGAAAGACCCTGTTGACAATAAATTGGAGCCATTATTAAAGGCTTCCTTTTCTGTGGCCAGTTCAGCTATTCAGCCAGCTGTTGCAGCAATTGGTATCTGCCAAGCCGTAAAGGATCAGGTCAAACAGACTGATAGGCCTAACCAGGAGGATGATCTGCCTGAAAGTAAGACAGATATTTCTCGAGCGCTGTGTTTTGATATTGATGCCTTAAAGGATTCAATACAGCAGGTTTCTCGTCTGTACATATGCGCAGACTCTTATGGCTTAAGAACTGATCAGCCGAGCTTCCTTGTAAAAAAGTTATTGGCAGGTTTCCCTTTTCATGGGGAACATTTGGTGATCATTTGGACAAATATATCCAAAAGATCTCTGGAGGGAAGAGTTCTCTACTTCCTGTGAAGAAAAGCACCAGACGTCCCTCGTTTAAAGCCTCAGGGACTGCTTCATCTAGTGTCAAAGCGGTTCTGCCGCCATTAGGGCCCAGGGGCAAGCCGCAGGGCCAGAAGAAGCCCTGGGTCCAAGATTCTTTTAACCCCTTCCCGCCGACCGTACGCAGATATGCGTACTCGGCTTTCCGGGGTTATACTGGGATGATGCCCGCAGCTGCAGGCATCATCCCGGTACCGTTGTTTACAGCGGGCGATCGGCTACCCGAGTATAACAACCGATGCGGCTAAAAGCCCCTCGGTTGTTATACCGGAGGAGCGGGAGGGGACATCCCCCCTCCCGCCGCCTCCCGCGGCTGTTACCGGGCCTCCCGTGCGATCGGGAGGCCCGGTGTCTGATCGTGTACCTTCGGCGGCTGGGGGTGGGCTGGAACGAAGCTGTGGGTGGCTTCGTTCCAGCCTTCTCGTTGTAAACGCGGAAGCGACGTCATGACGCCACTTCCCGTTTACTCGGCTGCCAATGGCGCCGAATTTAAAAAAGTACACAGTATTCAGAATCGCCGTTTTCGGCGATCTGAATACTTTGAAGTGTAAAGGAGGGATGGGGGGTCTTTTAGACCCCCCATCCCTCCATAAAGAGTACCTTTCACCACCTATTACTGTCACAAGGGATGTTTACATTCCTTGTGACAGCAATAAAAGTAAAAAAAAAAAAAAATTTTTAAAAACGCAATTTATAAAGTAAAAAAAGAAATAAAATAAATAAATAAAAAAAAATTTCAAAGTGCCCCTGTCCCCGCGAGCTCGCGCAGCGAAGAAAACGCATACGGAAGTCGCACCCGTATATGTAAACAGTGTTCAAATCACACATGTGAGGTATCGCCGCGATTGTCAGAGCGAGAGCAATAATTCTAGCCCTAGACCCCCTCTGTAACTCAAACCTGGTAACCGTAAAAATTTTTTAAAAACGTCGCCTATGGAAATTCATAGGTACCGTAGTTTGTCGCCATTCCACGAGTGCGTGCAATTATAAAGGGTGACATGTTTGGTATCTATTTACTCGGCGTAACATCATCTTTCACATTATACAAAAAAATTGGGGTAACTTTACTGTTTGGATTTTTTAAAATTCATGAAAGTGTCCCTTTTCCAAAAATTTGTGTTTAAAACACCGCTGCACAAATACCGTGTGATAAAAAATATTGCAACAATCGCCATTTTATTCTCTAGATTCTCTGCTAAAAATATATATATAATGTTTGGGAACTCTAAGTAATTTTCTAGCAAAAAATATGGATTTTAACTTGTAAACACCAAATTTCAAAAATAGGCTTAGTCATAAAAGGGTTAATCCCAGCACCAAGCCCTCCTTTTGAGGGGATGCCCCCACTCCATCGAGTGGGAGGGAAGGCTGCTGCACTTTGCAGACATTTGGAGAACAATAATTTCAGGACAAGTGGGTCAATTAATTGTATCTTGTGGTTACAAGCTAGAGTTGCGGGGGTTCCCCTTCAGAGGTTTTTAAGATCCAGCGTTCCCTTGGATCCTCCAAAAAGAAACCTATTGCTTCAGGCACTATATCGGTGATGGCGAATCTTGGCACCCCAGATGTTTTGGAACTACATTTCCCATGATGCTCAACTACACTGCAGAGTACATGAGCATCATGGGAAATGTAGTTCCAAAACATCTGGGTTGCCAAGGTTTGCCATCACTGCACTATATCATCTAGTACATCAAGGAGTGATTATAGAGGTTCCGGTATCCAAAAGGGTTACTCCAAACCTGTTCACGGTTCAGAAACCAAACTGGGACACAAGGGACACAATTTGGACCTAAGATCCCTGAACAAGTATCTATTGATACAGTCCTTTTGGATGAAGTCTGTTCGCTCAGTAGTAGCCTCACTACAGAGGGTAGACTTTCTAGCCTCCATCGATATAAAAGACGCGTATTTACACATACCTATCTTTCAACCTCATCAGAGGATCCAACGTTTTGCAGTAGAGGAACATCATTTTCAGTTTGTGGCTCTACCCTTCGGGCTGGCTACAGCTCCACAGTTGTTCACAAAGGTCCTAGCACCAGTATTGGGTCTTTTAAGGGCCCAAGGGATCCTGGTGCTCGGGTATCTGGACGACCACCTACTCAGAGATCACTGATTACAGGCTCTAGAACAGAGCATAATATACACAGTGCGGTATTTGAAAAGCTTAGGCTGGATCATAAATACCGAAAAGTCAGCCTTGAAATCAGCTCAAAGTCTAAATTATTTAGGTCTGATCCTAGATACGGTTCAAGCAAGAATATTCTTGCCACCCATAAGGATCTGTGCCCTGAAGGTTCAAGTGCATCAGATCAGGAACACCAGACAACCCTCCATTCGGCTCTGTATGAGTCTTCTAGGGAGGATGGTATCCTCCTTCGAGGCAGTGCCCTATGCTCAATTCCATTCCAGGCCTTTACACCAAGACATCTTGTTGGCCTGGACCAGAAGAGGAAAAGCCCTGGATTATCCAATGTGCTTATTTCCTCGGGAACGCTTAAGCCTAAACTGGTTGCAGGATCAGCACCTGCAAAAGGGAAAATCCTTTCTCCTGGTAACTTGGAGAGTATTGACTACAGATGCCAGTCTCTCAGGCTGGGGAGCGACCCTAGAAGGGCTCACAGCTCAGAGGAAATGGTTAGGGCAGAACAGATCCTGCCCATCAACGTCCTGGAATTATCTGGCCCTACGGTCCTGGATGGTGGAGCTTCAGGACTGCCCTATCAGGGTTCAGTGTGACAATGCCACTGCAGTGGCCTATATAAACCACCAAGGCAGTACCTGGAGTCGTTCAGCTCTGAAAGAGGTGAACCACATACTAGCCTGGGCAGAGGGACGTGTGTCGATTATATCGGCGGTCCATATCCCGGGAGTAGAGAACTGGAAGGCAGATTATCTCAGCTGCCAGCAGATCTGCCCGGGGGAATGGTCCCTACACCCAGGGGTGTTCAAGGGAATTTGCCAGCATTGGGGGTGGCCAGAGGTCGACCTATTGGTATCCAGATTCAACAACAAGCTACAGCAATTTGTGTCCCGAACAAGGGATCCTCTGCCAATCGGAGCATATGCTCTGATAGTTCCATGGAGACGGTACTCCCTGGTTTATGCTTTGCCTCCGATCCCTCTCCTTCCACATTTGTTGTGCAGGATTTGCAAAGGGGGGGATCCAGTCATTCTGGTGGAACCAACCTGGCCCAGAAGGCCCTGGTTCCCAGAGATTGTGAGACTGACAATAGACAGGCCATGGACGCTTCCACGTCGCCCCGATCTACTGTCTCAAGGTCCTATATTCCACCCCAATGTACAGTCTCTAAATTTGACGGCATGGCTATTGAAGCCTGGCTGTTAAAGGACAGTTGCATCTCGGGATCAGCAGTGTTTACCCAGTGAATGCTAGAAAAGCTGTCACTAGGAAAATTTATTATAAGGTCTAGAAGACTTATATTGCTTGGTGTGAAGCCAGAAAATGGCATCCTCGGAAATATGTGATTGGGAGAATTCTCTTTTCTACAGTCAGCTGTGGAAATCAGATTGGCTTTAAGTACATGCAGAGGTCAAGTTTCGGCCCTATCATTATTCTTCTAAAGGCCTTTAGCCTCCCATTCACTGATCCAAACCTTTATGCAGGGGCAACTCGTTTGCTTCCCTCCATTAGGTCACCTATGTGTCCTTGGGACTTGAACTTGGTGCTTGCTGTCTGTGTTACAGAAACAACCATTTGAACCTATCAAGGAAATTCCATTAGACTTGCTGTCACGCAAGCTAGCCTTCCTGATGGCTATCACCTCGGCTAGAAGGGTGTCGGAGTTGGCGGCCCTTTCATGCAGGGTACTGTACTTGATCCTTCACCACGACAGGGTCGTGTTATGACCTGTTCCATCCTCTTTACCAAAAGTGGTGTCGGCCTTGCATTTAAATCAGGACATTATTTTGCCTTCTTTTTTCTCCCAGCCTCATTCGGCAGAAGAGAGATGACTGCATTCTTTGGATGTTGTTGTCCGGGCAGTCAAGGTTTATTTGTCTAGATCTGCAGAGATCCGAGGATCAGACACCTTTTTTATTTTACCAAAGAAACCCAAGAAAGGGCAGGCAGCTTCCAAAGCTTCCATTGCCAATTGGGTTCGTCAATTGGTCATTCAGGCCTATGTTCTAAAAGGTAAAGCTCCTCCATTTAGGGTGAAGCTCATTCTACCAGGGGTCTAGGAACCTCCCTGGGCTTTTCACTATCCGGTATCTGTGGCTCAGATTTGTAAGGCTGCTACCTGGTCTTCAGTGCATACATTCACCAAATTTTATCAAGCAGATGTTCAGCAGCCGAGGATTCGGCTTTCGGCCACAGTGTACTGAGGGCTGCCGTATAAGTTCTGATGGCTATTGTTTGGCAGGATGTCTCTCTCCCCTCAAGGCTGTTGCTCTGGGACGTCCCAGTAGGTAATGAAAAAAAAAGGACTTTTTCATCCTACTTGCCTGTAAAATCTTTTTCTTTGAGTACATCATGGGACACAGAGATCCCTCCCCTCTTTTTTGAGGATTCAGTGCTTGCTACAAAACTGAAGTGCTTCCTGTGTGGGAGGGGTTATATAGGGGATCACCTCCTGTCTGAAGACCTTTGGTCCACCAGTGTCCATTCAACTAGAGATAGAGTATAACCCAGTAGGTAATGAATATTAGCCTGACTCTGTGTCCCATGATGTACTCAAGGAAAAGGATTTTACAGGTAAGTATGATGAAAATATCCTATTTTTTGCTAGTGAGGAATATGAGACAACCCTAGTAAAAACTGAAGGTAAAATGGGCACTTAAGTTTTCTTAGTATAAAAAGTATATACTTATTTGTTGCTTAATAATTACATTGGCCCTGTGTTATGTGGCACTGGCTGCCATGGAAGGAGTTTGTCTCCCACGCTGTCAGTGACTTGGCACTTTACATTGTTTTGCTGAAAAATTTTGCGAATCTGCGACATCCCTGTTCGGCAATAGCCCTGGAAACCTGCACCAGCATAATTAAGTAAATGTATTTTGCCTTGTGTACCAGTTTCCCACACAGACACATTGAGCTTGTCTGCATAGTAGTTCCAAATAAATAGTGCTGATAAATATATTCACTTGGCTCATAATTTGTATCATTTTATAATACATAGTCTTATGCAGGGGAATTGAAGAACAGATTCCTTAGTCCTCAATTTACCCTCTTGTCAACCATGTAACGCAGCAGGAATAGTGTTGCTTCAACACCCATCTGCCACACATATTTATCCACGGTGACCTGAGGTTGTGTGCTAAGAGCATGCTCACCCTATGCACCCGGCACACTGACTGAGTTGTCACTGCTCCCGGTCATGACTTCTGATCAGGAGCCAGCAAGATGGGCTCCTGATCATGTGACCACAGTAGGAGAAAATGACCGTGATCACATGATTGAGAAGCTGCACTGCATCCTGGGCATGAAAGCTCTCTTAAAGGGCTACCAGAAGGCAGCATGAAGAAGTTATCAAACCCCCAAACTTGTTTTAGTATAAAGCCCTAGCAGGCCTGCATCTAAAGTAGAAGGGTAAAGGAAAGCACTGCACTAAAGCATTTTACAACACCATTTGGCAGAACAGCCCGGAGGTATATATGTGCCAAAAAGAGAAAAACGTGAATCAAGCAGAGAAAAGAGTACAAAAGATCAAGGTAAGTGGAAGTAAGTGAGCGAAAACCATAACCAAAGAGGGACAGGTCAAGTAGCAAACTACAGAGGGCCTAATCTATCCGGGTGTAGATTTGGTAAAGTATGACGTTGTATATACCAGTAGGATTCCGAGGAAGGTGACTCATAAGTCTCTTGTATGGAGACCCAGGATGGGAAAGTACAGGTTGATAAAAAGTGGTGTACCCGCAGGAGTCCATGGGATGACCACCTCCTGGCTGTTCCATACCTGGAAGAAAGAGCGAGTTGTTCAGGATCGGCAAGAGGGGCAAAAATGGGGACGTGAGGGAGCCCAAAAATCAAACGTAATCTCACGTTTTTCAAGCTATGTCACATTAGGTGGCTCCCTAAGGATGGGCATCATTTTCGAGGGAGCCAAAGTAAAGCATAGAATGATCTATCCGTTTTTCAAGATTTTTTTGGCTTCATCTACACACTACTTGAGCTGGTCTTTTTTGCGTAGCTATCTGGGTTGGCGTATCCTCAGCAATAGGTTTGGAGGCCATACCTATAACCCACTCTATTAGCGTATGTGGGGCCAGCCTAAAATGTGACCTTAACGCACTGGTTTGGCTCTGCTTGTGGCACTTGCCAGATCCTTGTGTACTTTGTTAGCCGCAGAGCGCTTTTAAGGAACATTAGCAAATGGCCTTTTCTAAGTCTAGCCATAAATGCTTTATTACTTCGCCATTTCACGACATAAACACAAGTTTTTTTTGTTTTGGCTTCGTTTTGGTGTCTATGTCTTGCTAGAAGACAAATCTATGTTAAGAGTCAGGTTACCTGCCCACAGCATCAGATTTTCCTCCAGGATTTTCGTGTGTTTTGATATTCAGTCTGCCCTAACAAACCTTCCTGGGCTTGCTGCAGAGAAACCTCTTCATAACATGATGCTGTCACCACCATATTTGGAGGGTCCACTTAAAAGGGTCGGAACAGTGCATATATGATGATGTGCAATGTTTTGCTTACTCTTAAGGAAAGAAACCAACAAATGTCTGGTTTGCTGCATTGATTCACAAGCTTTGTACTGATCGTTGATACTGATTCTTGTAGAATGTCTCATACTGAAAAATGTTTGCGAACTGTTAAAAGCGGATGCAGATGGGAATATGAAATCTTGATCCCAGTCTGTCAGCTGAATGTGAGGCAGCAGGGTCTTTCATGACCAGCCTGACTTTAGGAAGGCACCGCAAATTGAATCATAGAGAAAGAATGCCTTTTTTTCAGCACTGTGATTAATTTGAAGACTTCCACTACTTCGTAACAAAAAGGAAATAAAATCTGGAGTGCTAATACTAAATGTCAGTTACCTTAGGTGGATTGAACCACTCTCTTCAGTCAAGTTTTGTGAAAGAATTTCCTTACGATAGTGTGTGTCATCACCACCTTCCGAAAGTGTCCATCTATCATTTATTTATCCTGCTTTATAGATGTTCTACTGAGCAAATAAGACTCTTCCACCAGGATTTACAATAATTTGTGGCTGAGTGTCGACATACCCTTGGCCATAAATTGTATATTGTTTCTTCAGAAGTCACTCCATGTGTCATCTACCCAACAAAACTTGTGTTGAATTGGTCTTTAAACAAAACTGTTTACATTAGTTGCTGCTAGGTATTTCAGAGGGAAGGTTAAAGAGTAACTCCCACCCCCGGGTTAAAAATGTACATTGACGGCACTTTTTTTTTTTCTTTCTCAAAAACGATTTTATTGACAAAAGGCATTATCAGAAAAAGACAAGTAATATAGGTTTTACAAACATATGGACGAATCTGAATGGGTTACATAGATTCATGTTTACATAAATGGTTAAACTGTTGACAATCGAAAAAATCAACTAGTATTGAATGTAAATTGGTAAGAAACAATATGAATAAGATACTGTTGCTGTCTAAGACACCTTTCACACTGAGGCGCTACAGCGCTAAAAATAGCGCCTGTAAAGCGCCGCTCCTGTCTTTTCAGTGTGAAAGCCCGAGTGCTTTCACACTGGAACGGTGCGCTTGCAGGATGTTAAAAAATCTTTGGAGCAGTGTATACACCGCTCCTACCCATTGAAATGAATGGGCAGCGCGGCTATACCGCCTGCAAAGCGCTGCTGTCGCAGTGCTTTGCTGTGGTTTTAACCCTTTCTCGGCCACTAGCGGGAGGTAAAAGCGCCCCGCTAGCGGCTAAATAGCGCACTGCCATCCTAACTAAGGGAAACAGGAAGTGGAGCCTTACGGCTTCACTGCCCGCTTCCTACTGCGCATGCGCGAGTCGCGCAGCGCTTTGTGAATGGGACGCGATGTGTTGTGGGACAGACACAGTTCCCATAACACACCGCTCCCCATTCCCCAGAAGACAACGCGGGGAGGAGAAGAGACAACATCACCGCGGCATAGGAAGAGGCAGATTAGGAAGACTGCCTAGCAACAGCCATTTCACGTAAGTTTTTTTTTTCTTTTCCTCCATTTTTTTAGGTATCTTTTTGTGCAATTTTTTTTTTTCAGGGTGGACCTCCACTTTAGGTGGGATGAGGTTGAATGGAATGGGAATGGGTGGGAGAGAGGAGACAAAAATAAATAAAATAAAAAATAAAATAAATAAGTGGAGGGAGACTTGTATGTGATGCAGGAGGATGAGTGAGCGTCTCCGTGTGTGAGTTTTGAAGGTGACGAGAATAAATTCTTTTTACTTAATTCTGGTTCAGTGAGTATGGCAAGAGCTTGGTGATAATCCGTTATATCAATAAAGTGGGTTAAGAAGTCTGCAATTCTAAAGTTTGATAATACTGGGGGTATGAAGGACCAGTCTAACTTTATATTTGGGCTTGATGAGAGCCGTCCGTTTCCTGTGTGTAGTCGTTGTGCGGAAGTGTATCCAACAAGCCAATGTAGATGTGAATGAAGGCACTTAAACAAACTTTGTTACAGAGTCCTACCTGTTTCTATTTGGAAGAAAAAGCTGTTTGTTGTCTACACAGTGAACCTAAATGGAAGTGACTTTTATTATTACTATTAGGCCACTTTCACATGTATGGACGTTCGTTTCACCAGTTCAGTCACTATTTTTCATGCAAAAATGGATTTACATCTCTTTTTTGTCCGATATGGTTTTTTTTTTTAATGGAAAAAAATAGGGCTTTTGATCCATTCCAAAAAGTGGATGTTGACGAAAACTGATGTAAAAGAATGTAAATGGACGATCATCCGTTTACATTCGTCTTTCCATAGAGATGCATTGATGTTCGTTTTCCACCTGTCTACGGATGGATAAAAAGCAGACAAACGGTCCGCATGTGTGAAAAGGGCCTTAGTCAGCTGAAGCCCTTGTAGTGTTCTAATGAGGAAAATGCAGGGTATGCACCCCTTTTTAAAAGTGATTAACCCTTTCTGAGCATCTCCGCAAAGAGTGAAATTTTTGTTGCAGAGGATGCCTATAATAAAACTTGTATCTTAGTGGAGACTTATGGGTAAGTCAGTAAACCAATCAAACAAGCAGGAAATTACATTTCTGGGGGTATTCTGGATATCAGTGGTGTATGTACACCTCTCCAGGTTGCCCTATAGCATTGAATTGTACAGAAAATTACAGGGCTACAGATTGAAAAGCAAAGGTAATTTTTGATTGCATTCAATTACAATATGGCTTGTGTAGCGATTTTGTATGTGCTATATTATAATTTTTAATTGTCATTTTTTCCCACAAAAGTAGAGTTACCCTTTAATGCTGTATTTGAGGGGAGGCAGAGTACCCTTTTGTGTGGCGGTTTGTACTGGGAAGAGAGCTGTGCCAAGTCTTTACCATTTGATTACATTTCTGAGTACATCCATGTGTTCAGTAATGTACTTTATTGCAGGAAATTACCTGGCCAATGTGTTTTATGGGAATACTAAGTGCAGCGCTAATCCATATTGTGTGTGTATGTATTAGAAAATTGTGCAAGTATGCAAACAGTAAGTATAACACATTGACTGTGTGAATTAAAATGAACTGCTAGGTGCAAACAGCAATAAATGAATATAAATAAAATTCATAAATTGAAATCGCGAAAAAATCCATATAGGTCGATCCGAGTATAAGTCGAGGACCTAATTTACCAAAAAAAGGGAAAAACTTATTGACCCGAGTATAAGACGAGGGTGAGAAATGCAGCAGCTACTGTAAGTGGAAAAAGAGGGTCAACAATGCTCATCTGCAGCTGTATACTTCCCTGTGTCATGTGCATGTATCCTGTGTATATGTGCATGTGTCCTGTACCTGTGTTCTGTGCATGTGTCCCTATGTATGTGTCCTTGTGTATGTGTATATGTGCATCCTACCTGTGTTCTGTGCATGCCTCCGTGTGCCGCTCTGCACTGATCAGCGAGTCATAATACAATTCGGCCATTCTACTGTTCAAAAGCCGTGCCTCCTCCTCGTCCGTGATAGGCAGAACACTCCATTTCCCAGCAGTCAGTGGTCAGCCTATCACAGACATTCTCTCATCCTCATACTACGGACGAGGATGAGAGAATGTCCGTGATAGGCTGTACACTGACTGCTGGGAAATGGAGTTTTCTGCCCATCACAGACTAGGAGGATGCGCGGCTTTTGAACAGTGAATGGCTGCCGAATGGTAATAGCACACGCTGACTGCCGTCTGCCTGCATAACTAGTTGATCATGTAGGCAGACGGCGGTGACTCGAGTATAAGTCGAGGGGGGGCACTTTCAGCCCAAAAAAAAAAGGGCTGAAAATCTCGACTTATACTCGAGTATATACGGTATGTGAAATGGCATTGTGAATAAATGACCAATGAGGGGAAAAACAAAAAACAGTCCAAACAGGTGAAATGAAATCACAAGTGTTTAGGTAGAAATCAATGTTGAAATTGAGGATATATATTTGACCTCTGAAGGATAGGCCACCATCCAGTAAGAAATCACCATAGATTTTGAATCCACCACCGATGAAAAAAATTGATACTCTTACCGGACTCAGTGGACCCAATGCCAGCAGCACGGGGTCAAACAGGCAGGAACTGGGAACGTGGTCACTCTCAGGAAACATGTGAGGTCAGCTTCCGTTCAACCTTGTCACCGGACCCAATCATGGACTCCACCATTCATAAAAGAAAAAGACTGCCTCATAGTGTAAAACCATCAACAATGGGTTTTATTGTAAAAGGTAGAACACTTACATCAATGATGATATAAACAGGCGAGAAGGTATGTGATCAAAAATCCATACAAGAAGCGCAGTAACATGGAGCTAGTTCAGTCTACCCAGCCGGTTTTGTTCAATAGAACATCATCTGGGGCATAGGCCAGCCCCGCACACACTGTGCATATATATAAGCTTACAAATTTCATCTAATTAGTAAAATTGATAAAAGCTGGTCACACATGGCATCAAGATCAATACTGACATCCAGTGTGCACACCTAGCCTCAATATGAGATTGTGTTTTATAATATAGTAATTGGTGGTGCAGTTGTTTGCACATGAACTGTGTGGACTCGCATGTGGCTGCTGTGCGCGCAGGTGTGGAATCAGGCAGAAACCGTTTTTTCATCTTCTCTATTTCAGAGCAATATGAGACAACTTGACTGAGCTGTGTATTCTCTAATCCCTGCTGGATAGACATGTTTATTTTTATTTATGTGTCCTTTTTTTTCCCCCTTCCTGCAGCATGGGGCTTCACAGGAGGATTTCATTAGAGGGAGCCAAGAGAGAAATGTCAAAGATGTTGTATACGATATTGCCAGTCAGGCTTATGTACACCTAGAGCATGTAAGTATATAGTTATTTAATGATGAAAGGATGATATGCTAGCAGGACTCTGTACTGTTCATTTTTATGCTACGTTTGTAGATCATCCCCTGGTCTGGTCACATAAAAAAAGGTTATGTGTAGATCCAACTCAGAAAGTCTTCTGTTCCTGGGCATGAAAATGTGTATTTTTTTATGGGTGAAGGCTAGTTTGGTGAATTTCCAATTAATTTTCTTATCAAAGTCTCCTTGCTGGAGTTCTCGGTCCTACTGCCATTTGTCTTGTGAGTTTCTATGCTGCTTCTGTATTATCAGTATTGTAAAATGAGTGGGCCAGCAGAGCCCATGACAGATGTCATGGAATGCTGTTTATTATTACTACTATAAAGCAGGAAGCTCAATTTATATAAGTATTGAGCAAATATCCCTAATCACATTATTTATGTACACCAATCAGCCATAACATTATGGCCACTGACAGGTAAAGGGAACAACTTTGATTTTATTGTTACAATGGCAGCTGAAAAGGGGGGGGGGGGGGGCATATTAGGCAGCGAGTGTGTTGATAGCATAAAAAATGGGCAAGCATAGGGATTTCATTGACACTGACTAGGGCGAGTTTGTAATGGCCAGGTTACTGGGCCAGAGCATCTCCAAAACTGCGGCTCTTGTGTGATGTTTCCGGTCTGCAGTGGTCAGAACCTACTAAACTGCTCCAAGGAAGGAAAATCAGCAAACCGGCAACAGGACCATGGGTGGCTAAGGCTCATTGATATGTGTGGGGAACAATGGCTGGCCTGTGTAGTCTGATCCAATAGAAGAGCTCCTGTAGCTCAGATTGCTGAAAACATTATTGCTCGTTCTGATAGCGAGGTGTCAGAATACACAGTGCATAGCAATTGCGTATGGGGCTGTGTATCTGCACACAGAAGAGTTTTTACCTTCATGCAATAGAATGCATGAAATTAAAAAACCTTCAGCCTTTACAACCACTTTAATGGCCCCAAAATATTGTGCTTTGTCTTTGACAAATAAATATCTTTTTTTTATTTGTGAAATGGTGTGCAGGTGACATTTTGCTTTCTTTTGCTGTCATGGAGACCCGTGGAGAAAGCACCACTAATGAGTGTAACTTGTGTCTTTTTATGCAAACACATTTCACATGTATCTTTTTGACTTTCATGATGTATATACATTCAGCCTAATGAACACATCACAGTATGTTGGCCAGAGTATGTTCTTATCCATGTAGCTGTAAAGAACAGCTGTCTGCACGCCAAGCTTATCTCTTATTTCCTTAGCTTGCTGTCTGTATTATGATAATTCGTGTGTTATATCACCTAGAGAGGAGGTGTATGTACCTTGCAGGGCCACCTTATATAACTGATAATGGCTTTGGCCTTCTCTAAAGTGCTCAGTCATGTTTTACTATCAATTAACATTACCCGTTTTGCATTCAGACCCTTAGAAATAATTCAGTTACTCACTGAGAGAGAGCAAGAACCACTTATATTCTGTAATGGAAATATGTAAATCCCTATTTGATGCAGTATTACTTGCCTCAAACAGCCCCTTAGCATATAGTAGCAGTGCACTCTGCCTGCTGATGATTGAAGTTCTCGATAGACTGAAATTTGAACGCAATAACATAATTGTTCTCTTAGGGCTGCAGTGCGAGATTTCAAGCTGAACTTAAAGCAAACCGCTAAACACAGATAAATAAAATACATATTTCTGTCAATCTTTGCCTGAGATTTACACAGCGCTGCCACACAACATAGTCCTGTCTGGCATGGCAACAAACATGATTATTTTCTTATCTGCAAATAAAGTGGTTGTTAAGCCACTGTGTAAAATAAATGCAATCCCCTCCGTTAGAAAATGTCCTATGCTCCAGTGTCTGTGCTTTGTAAAAATATATGCCCATTACAACCTTATTTCACAGCGGCGCTGTGACTCCTCACTGCTCCCTTTCCCGATCTGACCGCTACAGCGGGAGGGACCGAGAATCCCCCGCTGATTTCAATCAGGAGGAGGAGAGAGCCAAGACATAAGCCGAGGAGGAGAGCAGCGCCGAGTGGTGACTTTTCGGGAGCCTAGCTGCGTACGGGGCCCCCGAAAACCAATCACCGCCTTCAGGATTTCTAAGGGCGTAAATTTTTTATTTCACACCTCACTACCTCAGGCGATCAGGGGGTTAAACCTTTATTAGGTAATAAACAGTGGCTGCCCTGACACTATAGAAAATAAACTAACTAACCAGCGTCACCCGTAACAGTTATACGGTGATCACTGGTGAAAGGGTTAACTAGGGGGCAATCAAGGGGTTAAAACCTTTACTAGGTAGTATATAGGGGTCCCTGACGCTATAAAACGCTGATGGCAAACCTAAATACTTATCTCCCTAACTAGGGTCACCTGTGACACTAATACAGCGATCAGAAAACGATCGCTTAGTGACACTGGCGACGGGGGGTGATCATGGGGTTAAAACTTGGTTAGGGGGTACCCTAGACCTAAAGGGGGCTACCACTAACTGCCCTACCACTTATAACTGTCACAAACTGACACCAATGCAATAATCAGTAAAAAAAAAAAAAAACTGCTATTGGTGTCACTGTGACAGGGGGTGATCGGGGGTGAAAAGTGTGCCTAGTGTGTTTTACTGTTAGTGTAGTGTTGGTGCACTTACTTGGATGTCTTCTCTCCTCGGCGCCGGAACGTTTACATTACAGCAGCAGAGGAAGATTTTCACTCGTTGGGAGCAATCGCGAGGGGGTGGCCACGAATGAGTGGCCTCCCCCTCAGCATTGATCGCTCCCCTAACGATGCCGACCGCCTCGGACACTGGGGGGGGGGGGGCGATGCGCCCCACGGGAAACAGATCACGTACCAGGTACGTGATTTTGCCTGCCCGTACTATTCTGCCGCAGTATATCTGCGTTAGGCGGTCGGCAAGTGGTTAACTTTAATTCCAGGTTTACGAGCTGGTGCATGAGATGGCTTTACACTATTCAAATCCATAATACTGGTGAAAATATACATCCCAGTGTGTCCGTATTGTCTGCCTGCTTTATAAAAATACAGATTAAAGCTGACTACACTAGTACAGGGATAAGCAATTAGCGGTCCTCCAGCTGTTGCACAACTACAAGTCCCATCATGGCTCTGCCTCTGGGTGTCAGGGTTGCCAACCTCCCGCAGCATTTTTTTACTGACAAAACATGGCAAATTTACTGGCGGAACACATTTTTTTTGCTGGCAACTTGAGAAATTACAGAACTCCTATTGAAAACTAACACAATATTTGAACAGTATAAACATGATATGGAAACACTGACAATACCTATAACAAAGTAATTAGCTTGATTTACACTTAACAAGTCAACACAGCATGAAATTATCAGCCCCTGATACTTACTGGCAGTTGTAAAAAAAATCACTGATTATTACAAACTGTCAGTAAATTTACTGGCGGTTGGCAACCCTGCTGGGTGTCATGCTTGTGGCTGTCAAAGTCTTGCTATACCTCATGGGTCTTGAAGTTCTGCAACAGCTGGAGGTCCGCTAATTGCATATCCCTGCACTAGTAGAATTTCAGTAGAAATTTTTCGTTTTTAGAACATTCATTCGATTTTCTAATTCTTTCTTTCTATATTAAGACCAATCCATTGCTGCTCTCTCTCCCCTTGTATATGGTTACTGGTCTTGTATCTACCAACCTGCAGATTTCAACTGTGGTCCCTGCCACACCTCTGCTCTCTGCACGGGCTATGTAGAGCTAATTGATGTCACTTCTTCTTTTATAAGGTAATAACTGGGTTTGCAAGGCATTTGGTGCACACAAAGTGAATTTATATACTTTCTGCCTATTTAGGAATATATTTATATTAAAGATTTTCTACCCAGCGTTCAGCTTTAAATTTGGAAGTATTTAGATTTTTATGAGTGATGACAGAATCACTCTAATGACCAACATAAGTTGTGCATGAGACAGCGATTTCTATTGTATTTTTTATAAAGTGCATAAAAATACAGTTTAACTAAAAGCAGCATTCAAATTCCTTTGCTTGCAAATTCATAAGTCAAGTATAATAAAGTATGAACTGCTGGAAATAGATTTTTCTAATGATATTCATCAATGGAAAAACCAGGCCAGCAGTCTGAGATTCCAAGAGTTTGACAAAAACTGTACACAACGATGTTCATTACTTTTAGAAAATGTGTCTGCCCTGTTGTCAGGAACAGCAGGTAGTGTAAAAGTTATCAGAGCTTGTCTGACATTTTTTTTATAGATGAAGTCTTGCTGAAATAGAAAATAACCCATTTTTACTGTGATGCTGTCATGATCGGTTCTTTTGAACTCAATTGCACAAACAGACACATTGTCCTTTAAAGTATAATAAACTCTTACATAAGCCCACTGAACTGACCAGCCTCAAGTGATACTCAGTGATTAATCAAATTCTCCTACATAAGCTGTTCCTGTTTCTCTGCAGCCTTCTCTCCTCCACAGCATTATAAAGTACACAGTTTAGATGGTATTTCTTAACTTCCAGGAGGCAGGGAGTGGAAATCTGATGTCACAAACTGCACAACACAGAGCAGAGAGCCAAGTGTAATCTGAGACCTGAGTGCAGGCAAAAGACCTGCCTGCCTTACTGGGAAACATGCACATCTAAGGCTGTCAGTCACCTACTGCGTCCTGGGTGGGTGTGTGTTGTCCCCAGGATTGCCTATTGTGACTCATGCAGGTAGCAGAGGCAGGAGAGAGCAGACAAGAACCACACACAGTGCTGTGGGCTGGGACAAGTACACACTGTATGGTGATGCTTTTGTTTATCACTTCAGATGTTTCCAACCACTTTGAGGTCATTTATGATAAATGGGTGGGCCTGTCCTGCACCCTTACAAAGCAACTTCCTTTACATGCAATGAAAAGTATATCTAAGGTGCCTATAGACACCTGAGGGGGGTTGGTTAAAGCTTGCAAAGTGTTCTGCAGCCTTTAAAGCTACAGCCAGTACATCCCTTATGTTTAGAATTTAGCACTTTAAAACTGGAGCTGAAAGTTGCTTAAGGCCTGGTTTACACTACTGTGGCTCTGTGATCCGCGTTTTGCGTGGGCACAGCAGCCATTCATTTAAATGGACTGCCGTGTTCCTGAAAACCCAAGGAAAAAGTCCCTGCATAATTTTTGATATCGCAGCTCACACTGAAACCGCAAGTGCAGTGTGGTTCCCAGTGCAGGAAGTGGCTGCTATGATTTCCAGTGTGAGCAGGTGGTTGCAGCTGCGGGGACGGGTGCAGACCCACAACGGGAACCACCCACACAAGTGTGAACCAGGCTTTAAAGTAATTCAGTCAAAAACCTGTTTAACCCAAATTAAGCATGAGCAGAGGATGAAAAGCTACATGTTAAAATGATAATTAGACCCAGAGATACAGGTAGCTGGAAAAGGAAATATGGAAATGATAACTTTTCCTCTTGAACCTGGGTGCATGTGACCGTATAATGCAAATTGCAGGTGTATTTCTGCACCAAGGACACATAGCTGCTGTGAACAGCCTACCACTAGTGAATTGCCTACCTTTGTAAACCTGCACATGTATAAAGCCATACACCCCCAGGTATAGACTGTGTGCATACAGGGTTGTACGCCAATAGAAATGTGGGGGTTTACATAGGTAGCTGCATGAACCCCCGTACAGCCGCATACATCTATATTCATTTCTGTTCCTCTGCTGCACTGGAAGCCCAGGAAGTCCTATCCGCCTTGCCCAGTTCTCCCCTGCTGAACTGCAGAACACCTTCCTCATGTTATGGAATAGAGGAGGGGTGTTATTTCTGTAGTACACCAGAGGAGGACTGTACAGGGCGGACAACACTTTTTTGACAAGTGCAGCAGATGCTCTGTGTTGTTAGCTCAAACAAAAAGTTGGAAGCACACTGGATCAACAGGTATTTTTGTGTACTTGCAGTGGGTTTAAAAGGATAAAACAAATAAAATGGGCATGTATTGTGGAGATATACTGCATATGTCTTTATTTCGCCCAGATGTCAAAAAAGCCGCTTGAAGCTTGTTCAGGCCTCGTTCACCTATGGGTGATTTGGAGTAGTGGGCAGAATCACTCTGATTCTGAATCACGCCAAGACGCACTTTTGTGTGCCATTCACCTTGAATGTCACCCCAAACGCAACGCGACAACGCGATTGTCAAGCGGCAAAATGTGCGAGAAATGCAGCAAACCACAAATGCAAAATCTTTCCTGGCTCAGGGCCAAAACTTTGTCCCTGAACTTTTTTGCCATGACAGTTGCACATAGGGCAGCCTATTCACTTGTATGAGTTGACCTATGTGTGACACGCATTTCTGCCTGAGAATCATAACAAAATTGCAAGCAGGTCCTGCTGATTTTACAGCAGGGCGGTTTCTGTTGTATCGGCTAAATTTCGGCCTGTGTGTACCCAGCTTAAAGTGGTTGTAAAGGCAGAAGGTTTTTTATCTTAATGCACTCTATGCATTAAGATATAACGCCTGGGGGGCGGGACCGGAAGTTGCCCTGCATGGACGCCTGAACCTTCAGCTCTCCACCAGCCCACAGCGTTAAGGCCTGAAAGGGGGATTTTCAGCTACATTTTATGGGAGGCAGCTGGAGAACCAGATCCTCCAAACCCAGGGGATCATCCCAACCGCCGCCAGGCTCCACAACAACCCTCCACGGGTATTTTAAACCCTCCTCTATGTCCGAGGACGAGCGGGACAAGATGGCGCCGACGGCCCCTGCCTCCTCCACAAGGCAGTCACCGCAGCGGAGCTCGGCATCCCCTCCACTACTCCAAAGCGCAGCGGACCTAGACCGGGAGACAGGGGACCGGAGAGGCAGGGGATCGGCAGCGGTGAGTCCACCCCCTCCATTCCCAGCACAAGGGAAGCATCCCGGCCCGCCTCAGGACGCCTCACTAGGCCTCACTGCCAACCCCTACACGCAGTGCTCACAGGCCTTCCCGCAGCTGCAGCGCACCATGTCTGACCCATCCTTGTCCCTGGGTGGAACGGCATCCCCCACACCTTCACTGCAACTCAGTGATTTTCCCCCGCTGCCAGGGCCAGGGCACACAGGGGACACTGGATGGATATCAGAGATGAACTTTGACGGAGCCACCCTCCAACCAATGTTCGCCCCCCCCCCCCCCGGTCTCCCCTCAGCCGCAGCGACAGACCCGCCATAATGCCTCCAGGTCCACAGAGCAAAGAACAAGCCAGACACACTCGTATGCCCAGGTAACAAGCTCGCCGACCTTGATCCCTATGGAGATTAGGGATGGGGGCCCCCCCTCTCACCCACAGAGGCCCTCATGGGGGGACATGACAGCTCCTCAACTACAACCTTGGGACTCTAGGGGATAAGCACCCTCCCCATTTGCAAGGGAACCATCCCCACCACATAGCCCGCAACGCAACATGGAGCACGCTCATCGCTTCCAGCACCCCACCTCGTGGCAGGACTGCCTCCAGGCTATTCCCACTAAGGAGGACTTCAGACTCCTTATTGAAGAAGTCAAGTCAGCTTGCCGAGCAGAAATCCAAGTGATACATGCTAACCTTAAACACCTATCTGAAAGGGTGGAGATGGCAGAGGAGGAAATTCAGGAGACCAAGTTGGCAGTACATCGCACCCAAGTACAGGGGGCAGACCACCACATAATGCTCCGGAAACATGCAGCGTCACCTCGAAGACTTGGACAACCGAGGACGTCGAAACAACGTCCGTGTCCGGGGTCTGCCTGAGTCAGAGGGTCCCGAAGATCTTCACGAAATCCTGCAACTCCTGTTTAACAACCTTCTGGGGGACCCCCCAAACAAACCTATTGAGATGGACCGTTCCCATCGTGCCCTCCGTCCCAAGGGGCCCGTATCCAGACCCCGAGACGTCATATGCAGGGTCCATTCCTTCCCCCTGAAAGAGGACATTATGCGCAAAGCCCGCACCACAAAAAAGGTTCTTTTTGAAAACACGCAAGTCCAGCTGTTCCCAGACCTCTCCTGGATAACTTTACAGAAACGCAGACTGCTCCAACCCCTACTCATTCTGCTCCAAGAAAATGACATCACCTACCGCTGGGGATTCCCCTTCAGCCTCACTGCCCGCCGGCAGGGAAAATCTGCAGTGCTACGCTTTCCAGAAGATTTGGAAAAATTTTGTGACACCATGGAGATCCCCCCACCTCGCCTGCCTGAATGGGACTTGGTGGATTTGCCCACACCACCTCCCGTGGTGTGGCAGAAGATCCCACCAGCTAAGCGACCCAGAGATCGGGACTCCCCCAGCGGATCCACTAAAGCAAAGCCTAAAAAAGGATGACTGTCTTTCTCCCCTCTCCTGCCCCTCCCAACGCAGTTATAAGTTATTCCCCCTAGGCCTCCCCCGCCTATCACTTCATTAGCAACATAGGGCACCGATGGAGATGGGTCAGTAGTGGTTCTTTTGGTCACTGATCCCCCCTAGAGGTCAACCCTACTAGAGTTCCCTATTGTCACTCTGTTCTGAGGACTTGAACACAGTTGAATTTGTTTAGAGTTGTTCACTATGGCCCCCCGGACTGGGCCCTTGTTGGGGGCCCTGATCGGGGGGACCTACTGGAACCTACTAGAAACTGGGCGGTCTCTTCTGCCCAGGACAACAACAAAATGTTTATTGCTAAATGATATGCTACTAACCTTTTTTCTCTTTTTCTTTTCTCCTCTCTACTTATTCTACTTCCTCCATCTCCCCCCCATCCCTTCTCTCTCCATGGCTCACCGCAGGTCTGGGGCGCTCACTCGGCTACATCTCACGCTTGAACCTCGTCGCTCCCTGGACTTCCTGGAGGGTCCACGGCTGGATAAGCTAAGTAATCTGATGCACGCACACACCAATGACCATGGCTAAGATTTTATCGTTTAATGTCCACGGCCTGAACTCAAACAAAAAAAGACATCTCGCACTGAGGGAGCTCAGGCAGATTGGGGCAGATGTAGCTATGCTACAAGAGACACACTTCGATAGAGGGAGTGCTTTCGCCTTCGCATCCAAACAGTACCCCCAGATTTACCAGGCCTTTAGTCCTCGTAAGCGTGCGGGTGTAGCCATCCTATTTAAAAAAGGCTCTCCATTTAAATGCTCCGAATCCTTCATCGACCCGGGAGGACACTATATAATTTTAAGAGGTCAGTGGCAAACACAGGCGGTGACTTTCTGCAATATCTACGCACCCAATACACACCAAATACATTTCCTGTCCAGGGTCCTCGCGCGCCTGTTTAGACAGCCCAATGATTATCTGATCATTGGCGGAGATTTCAACTTGGTGCACTCAGTAGGCCTAGACCGCCATGTGATAAATCCCGCAACCCATCAGACTCGGGCCGTCCGTGATTCCAAGCTGTTTCGCCAGCTGACCAGACGCCATGCCTTATTCGATGCATGGAGAGCCCTACACCCAGGGGATAGGCAATACACATTTTATTCTGCCCCCCACCTCATGCATTCCCGCATAGACTATATCTTCGTTAATAACAACACCCTAAGCGCCACCAAAACCGCCCAGATCCTCCCCATTTCCTGGTCCGATCACGCCCCAGTTCTTATATCACTAGAAATAGGCATTCCTACCCGTAAACCTAGTAATTGGCAGCTAAACAATTTCCTCTTACAACACATCCCGTCCAGATTGGAACTAGAGACAACCTTGCAGAACTACTTCCTAGAAAACAACACCCCCGAAGTCTCCCTAACCACTCTCTGGGAGGCTCACAAGGCAGTCCTCAGGGGACGGTGTATAGCGATCTCTTCGGCTATGAAGAAAAATGCGATGGCATCTAAAATTCAAGCCGAAAGAGACCTTAAGACTCTAGAGCTCCGAATGCAGGTATCACCATCTCTAAACCTTCTCAAAAAAGTGATCTGCCTCAGAAACACCCTTCGAGACTTGGCGTTAGGAAAGGTAGAGAAGGCACTTACTCGATTAAGACAAACATACTACGACAAAGGGAACAAGGCCCATACTATCCTGGCACGTAAACTCTGGGAGCGCTCTCACATGTCCACACCCCACCAAATTAAGGATAAAAAGGGGGCCCTCATGTCACACCCCCAAGACATAGCCCAGACCTTTGGAGAATTTTACACAACCCTATATAATAATCCTGAAATTCCCCGAGACCCGCCCCCTCCTGACATAAAAGACCGTATGAGACAATACCTAGAGGAAAGTGGACTCCCCAAAATACAGAAGACGGACCTAGTGTCACTTAATGCTCCAATTACAGAGGAAGAGCTAAAAGCCACTATCAAAACCCTGCCCTCTCATAAATCACCTGGCCCAGATGGCCTTCCTTATGAGTATTATAAGGCATTCCTCCCGATTCTACTGCCCTATATGTGTAGGATGTTTAACGCCTTCTTTCAGAAAACCTCCATTCCCACTGATATGCAGAGGTCGTTCCTCACGTTAATTCCCAAACCTGACAAGGATCCTTCAGTGTGTGCCAGCTACAGGCCAATCGCACTCCTAAACTCTGATTTAAAAATCTTTACTAAACTCCTTTCAATGCGACTGAACCTGATACTTCCCTCATTAATACACAAGGATCAGGTAGGATTCGTCCCCCTACGTCAGGCGGGGGATAATACGAGACGAATTATTGACCTAATAGACGTGGCGAACAGGAAAAAGCTGCAGGCGTTGGTCCTTGGCCTAGACGCGGAAAAAGCTTTCGACCGCCTTGGCTGGTCCTTCCTCTTCGCCACGTTGAACTGCATGGGATTTCAGGGCCCATTTCTCCAAGCTATCAGACATCTATATACTAACCCTTCGTCTCAAGTAAAAACTCCCTTTGCCCTATCACGGGCTTTTCCAATCGCGAATGGAACCCGCCAGGGGTGCCCACTCTCACCGCTACTTTTTGCACTATGTGTCGAGCCTCTGGCGGCGTCCATTCGAAAAAACCTGAATATCCACGGCATCCCATTGAAAGACAGGGAATTTAAATTAGCCTTGTTTGCTGATGATGTTATCCTCACCCTAACCCAGCCCAGAATATCACTCCCTAACTTACACGCCGAACTTGACCTGTATAGATCCCTCTCGGGGTACAAGATTAACGCAGCTAAATCAGAAGCTCTACCCATCAATATTCCAACACAGGAGACCCAACACTTACAACACTGTTTCCCCTACCATTGGAAGACATCATCACTGAAATACCTGGGAGTACAGATAACTCCCTCTTATTCAACCCTATACCGGGCCAATTATCCTCCTCTTTTTAAAACCATAAGGGACCTCCTACTAAAATGGAAAGCCCACCATATCTCCCTATTAGGGAGGATAGCTTCTGTTAAGATGGTGATTCTGCCGAAGCTGCTCTACTTATTCCAAACTCTCCCCAACCCAATACCCCTAGTGGAGTTGAAAAAACTCCAAGCAGATTTAACACGATTTGTTTGGAATTACAAAAGACATAGAATCTCACAAGCAATCATGACAGCGGCGCGATCAGACGGCGGGCTATCATTCCCTGACCTGACTAAATACTACCAAGCCACCCAATTGCGTACCCTGGCCTCTTGGTTCACCCAACGCTCATATAATAAGTGGACAGAAATAGAGAAACTATGGATGGCCCCAGTCCACCCAAACAGCATGCTGTGGAATGCGGAGGTGAAGGTGGGATCCACCCAACTTTTGGGCCCCATGCTCCACATTAGTACACTTTGGCGTAAATTATCACGGCTTTATAAGCTACGCTCAGAAAGTTCACTCCTCACATCGTTCCTCTACAACCCCAAGCTGCCTGCAGGCCTCACTCACCAGATGTCTTATCCATGGGCAATTCCACTTTGGTCATTTGGTGCACCCAGGCACGCGCAGATTGCTGTCCTTCACGGAACTCCAGAAAAAATTTGATTTACCGAGGCAAGTGTTCTATGGATACTTGCAGATTAGGCACTACGCTCAATCAATCGCCCCGAATCTACAGTTCTCGGCCCCATCGCCCTTTGAGGGACTGATGTTAGAAGGCTCGACCAGACGCGGGCTAATATCCGATATCTATCGGATACTGAACTCTTATAACTTTACAGACCGTGGCAAACATCCGTACATGACCCGCTGGGAGAGGTTCTTAGGGGAGGAGATCCCGGAAGCTACCTGGAAGACGATTTGGTCCCGGGCGGCTAAAAGGTCATTATGCACTCTGTACAAAGAGAATGCCTACAAAGTTCTTTTCTTCTGGTATATGACGCCTGATGTCCTCCACACCATTTTTCCATCTACTTCAGATAGATGCTGGCGGTGCATGAAGGACAGGGGGACCTTATATCACATCTACTGGTCATGTCCCAAAATAGCTCCCTTCTGGACGGAAACGCAATTATTGTTGAATCGCCTATTGGGCGTCCAGGTCCCCAAAGTCCCGAAACTGTTTCTTCTTGGTGTGTCTGGGCTACGTATATCCCGACACTCCAGGAAACTGCTAGGTCATGTTCTCACAGCAGCGAGATGCCTGGTAGCCCTATATTGGAAGAAACAGATTCCACCCTCTCAAGCGGACCTCTATACCAGAATAAAGGACATAGAGCTAATGGAGAAAATGACAGCCAGGATACAAAACAGAATGGAGACTCATGACATGGTCTGGGAGGAATGGCACAGGCGAGAAGACCCGCCCTAGGTCTGCGGCCAGACCACCCCCCCCCCCCCCCCATCTCCCCTTTCCCCCCTCATCCCTCTTTTCTTTTTTCCTCCTTTTTCTTCCTTCTCTCTGTAAAATGCTAATACATACTCAGCTCAATGATGTTACTTGCTGGTTAAAAGCCTTAGATGATATGGAAGGTATTATACCACTACTGTATCTGGATGATTATCATCGGAAGCTCAATGTCTATTGGCTGGACTGTTTACCAATTGCACTTAATTATAAGCGACACTACTGTTCTATGCATATGTATGTCTTTATGCTTAATAAAAAATTGTTATTTGAAAAAAAAAAAGATATAACGCCTTCTGTTTGCACCACTACACAGGTCAGGTAAGTATAACACTTTTGTTATTTTTATAGAAAAAAAAAAGAGACTTTACAATCACTTTAAGAATTATGAACGCATGTGTGTTTAGGGTCTGAAGTTTTAATGCAGGTTTGTAGAATGCTCCACTGAAAAACAAATCTTTATCAAAATGTTTATTTTATCTGTAAACTCTGCAGTTGCAAAATAATGAATCACTTGTAAAATCGGAGTCATACCTTTTTTACTTTTCCATCTTGAAACACGCTGTCAGTCTGTACAGCAACAGATTCAGCAATAGAAAACTAACACAATTATTTTCACTTTGTCATTCAGGCGCGTTCTTTCCAGAGGAAGGTTTCTGGAAAAGCATTTCCTGCCTTTAATATAACGGTAAGCATTCTTAGAACTGGCTGCTATTCTGTTGTCAACAGTCTGCTAGTAGAAGTTTCAAGGATACTTTCACATAAGTGTGTATAGCTTTGGTAGTGACTCGTTCATGAATTGCAATTTATTGTAAACATGCCGGGATAGAAATTTCTTAAAGTGAACCTGTGCTCTGCCCATCCTAAGTAAAGTAACAGGTTGACTACTGTATAGAAGAAGGGCTATAAGGAGAAAGTTCTTTGCTCACACTGACAGCCAGACCAAAGAAGAATTATCTGGTAAGGTATTGGCAATCTGTGATGCCTCCACTGTACTCTGTGCCTGAGTGACCAGTCAACAGGTCCAAGCATTGTGGCAAAGAAAGTGAAAGAAATTGATTAATAAATTAATTTAAACTGCGCTCTCTCTAAAAATAAAAAACCTGAATAACTATAAAGTGCAAATGCATAAAAAGTGCGTAAAAACAATGTCAGATGGCTCAATTGGTAATTCTCTTTTTTTCTCAAAAACTGTTTCAATCGCCATCTGGTTTTTGTCCACAAGTCAAATTTTTATTTTTTATTATGATATTTTTTTCAATTTTAAAATCAATTTACCCTTTTTATATTGTTTTTATTGTCCTATATAATTGTGTATTAACATATGAAGTTTTGATTGAACATTAGGCAAGGATTGAACTGGATATCCTTAATTGACAGACTTGTATAAAACAAGACGCAACATATCTGATCACATGACCCCTGATGACGTCAGAGTGTGCTGACGAAACGCGTAGGGTGCTTGGGGGTGATACGTTACTTCCACCCCTTGCAACGCAGCTGGAAGCACATGGATGTTTTAGCTGTGATGGATATTTGTGTGTTTTACATTTTAAACCTTTGAATAAATCATGATATACTTCACCATGGGGAGCCCTTTTCTTCTTTTCATCTCTCCACCAATGATTGGGCGTCTGTCTGGACCGGTGTTGTGGTTGTGAGAAACCCCCTAATTGGCATAATCTTTTTCCAGCGCTTTTGACTACCTGTAATGGGTGTAATGGAATTCTGGTGAATAGGATGTGTGGCAGGTAATGGGGGTGGAAGATCTACAGTCACTCCTTATTGTTCACCAGGATCAAGAAGATTCACATGCACTTAATTGAATTGAATTTATATATATTGTACACTTATTAGATGTTGTCTCTTATGGACTTTACATACCTTTTTATATTTTATTATTTTGTTTGCTGACATCGTTTGTACACACTTTTTATGCATTTGCACTTTATAGTTATTCAGGTCTTTCATTTTTAGAGAGCGCGATTTAAATTAATTTATTAATTTATTTATTTCACTTGTGTTTCATTTACAACGAGCTGCTCTCATTATCATTATTATTATCTGTTTACACATTTCACCATTCGCGCAGGTATGGGGTGCCCAACCAATTCCCCATTTATCTTCTTAGTATTGTGGCAGAGAAAGCATGCATAGCCCGGTGTAAAGGTGGCCATAGATGATTTTTTTTTTTTTCCGTTGAGCCAGCATGCTGAAAAAAAAAAAAAAAAAGAACGGATTCTCCATCCACACGGTCTATCTTAAAATATTAATGATTCCTCCTTAAAATATGTTGTACACCTTTTCTATCTTACTCCTGAAAATGTAGAGATTATGAAACACACTTGTTTCTTATTATAAGGATTACAATCAAACATAGATATGGTATTAGGCTCGATTCACACAGGGGCAACACGACTTCAGCACGACTTTGCACGGCGACTTCGACGCGGCTTCGACGCGACTTCAGCGCGACTTCAGCGCGACTTTAGCAAATTACAACGCGACTTGAAGTCGCCTCCATGACAGGCGACTTCGGCTGTGGCCAATCACAGGACAATCAGCTCTCTGGGAGGGAGGGGTTTTCCCTGCAAAGTCGCTTGACTTTACAGAGAGATCCGACTTGGAGGCGACTTCCATTGATTTCTATGGTACAGGTCGCCTACCAAGTCGGATCCAAGTAGTACAGGGAGTACGCTCTGAAGTCGGAGCGACTTCAGTAGTGTCTATTAAGACGCTCGCATGACCGCGCAATTGTCAGTTAAAGCGACGCAGTGCAGTATCGAAAAAAATGACCTGGTCACTAAGGGGGTAAATTTTTCTGGGGCTGAAGTGGTTAAATGACAATTGAACTGCTAGTGTCAGAAATGCTAAAAAAATAAAAAGTATTTAAAAAAAATATATATTATATAATCGAGATATATATATATATATATATATATATATATATATATATATATATATATATATATATATATTAGGGTTGTACCGATTACTAGTATCGGCACCGATACCGAGCATTTGCCCAAGTACTTGTACTCGAGCAAATGCTCCCGATGCTTCCCCCGATACCTAGAAGACAGCTGTGATCGGCGCGTGGGGAGTTACAAGATTCTCCCCTAGCGGCTTTCAGCTGCTTTAGTGACATACAGCAGTGATCGGTCACTGCATCCTCCTCCATGCCCCCTCCTTTCCTCTGTCCCCCTCCGCTGTCCCCCTCCGTTCCGCCGTTCCTCTCTCCTTCTCTGTCCCCCTCCGTTCCTCCGTTCCTCTCTCCTTCTCTGTCCCCCTCCGTTCCTCTCTCCTTCTCTGTCCCCCTCCGCTGTCCCCTCTGTTCTGCTGTCCCCCTCTCCTTCTCTGTCCCCTCCGTTGTGCTGTCCTCCTCCTCCTTCCTTTGTGTATGGATAGAGTCAGCTGACTCTGTCCATTCACATAACTGAAACATTGTAATCTCCTGTGATTACGATGTGTCAGTGTATGAATGGAGAGGAGCCGTTGTCTTCTCTCCATTCATTTTCAGTACATCTGAGGCTGCAGAGAAAGGGACTGGGGAATCTCTATCATCTGTCTCTTTCTCTGTCTCAAGGGGGAGATATCAGAGGTCTTTTAAGACCCCTGATATCTCACCAAAGCCCCCCAACAGGGCTGATTAAAAAAATACCCAAAAAAAAAAAAACACACATTGCAATAAAGAATAAAAAAAATATTATTGTAAAAAATAAAAATTGTAAATAAAAAAAGACACGCACACATACAGCGTTTACCTCCTTCCCCCCCCCCCCCCCCAAAAAAAGAAAGCACTGTAAAAAAAAAAAACACTGTCACGTGACATAAAAAAAAAAAGTATCGGTAATCAGTATCGGCGCGTACTTGGAAAAAAGTATCGGTACTTGTACTCGGTCCTAAAAAAGTGGTATCGGGACAACCCTAATATATATATATATATATATATAAAAAATCTATGTATGTTTAAACTATATATTTCAACTATGATTAGTGTATCTTTCACATTGTGTTTATATTGTTTTGTGTTGATAGGTCCACTATAAGTTCAAAATTGTCACACTGAAGCAAATATTTGTTTTCCAGGTTCCCTTGGACAGTTATCTAAAGAGACTTCGTAAAGCAGACTTCAATATCTTCCACCCTAGTTTACAAAGGAGAGACCCCTGGATTCCTTTGTCTTTATATATGCAGTCCTGGAGAAAAGCCTATTAAAATGTAAAAATGTTCTCTCCTGTGCTCATTCCTGTGGCCTAAATGCAGTGATAAACCTATTAAAATGTTAACGGGAAGCTTTTCGTTCTTGCGTCTAAGGATTATGCAATCTCCTGCATTACAGCACAGATTCTGCTGTGCCTACAGTATGAAGCTGCATTCAATTTTATTTTGTTCCTTAATTTTTATAATATACCTGAGGCCTGAATAAAGATCACCTGTAAAGAAAAAAAAATGTGAATGTACTTACCCTGCAGGCGGCTCATGTATGATAATGCCAGTATTTCTCCACTCCCTAACCACTGAAAATATATTTGACTTTTCCGTATGTGTAGAATACTTGCTCCCCTCTGGCTGCTGTGATCCCTGCAGGATGTACAAGCCAGTGGAAGGAACCACAGCAGCTAGCAGGGATGCAAGTAATTGACTTATTCAATGGTCAGATACTCGTTGAGGTTGCAGAGTGAAGATTCTGTGGCTTTTGAATACATTGGATGGCAAAAAGGTAAGCTCCGTTCGCACTAGTATGTTTTCCCCTGCATCTGCCATCGCTCTGCAATGCATGAAAATGGAAATCACAATATTCTCTGTGGAGCCATTCACATCAATGCAACATGGTGCAGTGCAATTTTTGAAAAGGTGTAGGTGCTTCTTTTGGTACACAGTAGTGCATTTTTTGGTCCCATAGAGTTTGGTTAGAGCACATGAAAAAGTGTGTCTGATGTGTTTTTTGGCAGAGTTTTGTGCTGTCTACTACTAAAAAAAAAAAATAACCCACCACAACCCAGTGCATCTAAACCAGTGGTTCTCAACCTTGCTAGTGCCGTGACCCCCTGATAAAATTTCCCAAGTTGTGGGGACCCCTAACAGTAAAATTTATTTTCGTAGCGTGGGTTGTCAGCACCCAAAGCAAGACAAGTGATTTGCGCCCCTAAGCCACGGACATTTAGCTCTCCCTGAGTCCCTTCCACTCGTGCAGTAATAAAACCCCTTATGGTACATTTTAGAATGTACCACTCATTCTCTTTGTTCTACTTTCTTTCCCTTTTATCTCTCTCTATCCTAATTTATTGTGCCCCCCCATCCATCTCTCTAGCCGTCTTGCTTGTTCTTTCTCTTATTCTTTCTCTCCCTTTTTTCTTTTTTCCTCCTCTTTTCCTCTCCCTTCCATGTATTCTCTATTTTTATTCCTTCTCTTGCTCCTTGGTGGGGGGGGGGAAATGAGATGAGTGGCAGTGCTGGTGGGGAGTTGGGATTGGCTCTGATGAGCCAACTTAGGTGCTCTTGATCCAGGTCATCTGATCTGAGAACTGTAGTGGGGACTTTTAATGGCAACTATAATCACAGGTAGTGTTACTGTGTCTCCGGCTTCACTGTGTCTCCCACTTTGTGGCATCTCGTAGCAGTGACACCTATGCCAAAATCAGAAGATAGGGTCTCCTCCAGTCCCTCCCACTTCACATTCCTCACCAGTCTGCTGACCTCTAGTCTCTGCCCCCCAGCCATGCTGTGAACTGAATAGGCAGCTGCGAAGAGCCTGAGTGGGCAGCCACGGGCTCCAGGGAAAGCCCTGCTGGGCGGCCTCAAAAAGGCTGGGAGAGCGGTGCGGGCTTCAGGAACAGCCCAGGGTTCGGTGACCCATGGCAAATCATCATTTGACCCCCAGGTTGAGAACCACTGATCTAAGCCATGCATTAGGATGCACTGAAAAACACTTTATTATGCAGCAGCACTAGTATGAACCTAGGCTAAAGCCGGCCATACATGGATTAAGGTTCAGCTGGAACCTGCCGATTTTGAAGCCATACATGACCATTCCCATTCATGATCAATCTATTTAGCGACCTCTCACAGATTGGACTGCTGGAAAATTTCAGTTCAATGAGCGCTGCAGCCGTTCTTGTATCTGTGTATTCTGATGACAGGAGGGCAAGGGGGTCTACATGCTGTCAAAATACAACACAGCAAGGAGGATTCCCGCTTTTACACTGAATATGTGGATGGGGGAATCGCTTAAGGTTTTTTTTTTTTTTTTTGTTTGGCTGGCTGAAAAAAAAAACCTGAACCATGTATGGGCAGCCTGAAGCTGGCCATAGATGGATAGAATTTCAAAGGAAAGATCTTAGGAAACGTCTTAAGAAAATTCATACACAAATTCTCAGAACTTTCAAATGCCTTTTTGAAAGATTTCTTTTGATTGGGAATGAATGGATTTTACTGAACGAAAACCACTTACACTGTTATGCCCTGAACACATGGTCTGATTTTAAAACGGAAAAAGTGCGAACGGATTGTGCTGTCGGAAATTCCGATCGTGTGTGGGCTCCATTGGACTTTTTCCGTCGGAATTTCCGACACACAAAGTTTGAGAGCAGGCTATAAAATTTTCCGACATCAAAATCCGTTGTCGGAAATTCCGATCGTGTGTACACAAATCCGACGCACAAAGCACCACGCATGCTCAGAATAAATTAAGAGACGAAAGCTATTGGCTACTGGCCCATTTATAGTCCCGACATATGTGTTTTTACGTCACCGCGTTCAGAACGATCGGATTTTCCAACAGCTTTGTGCGACCGTGTGTATGCAAGACAAGTTTGAGCCAACATCCGTCAGAAAAAATCGATGGATTTTGTTGTCGGAATGTCCGATCGTGTGTACAGGGCATTAGCACCTCATTTCATTCCAGAAAAATATTCCATTGTGCTCCTTTGAATTTTCCTGTAACTGTGGTCGAAAACAAACGTCGTGTTGACCGACTAATGATTAGAAAAATTAACAAACTTTCTTAGAGCATTCTTTTCTTAGGAATTTTTATTCGAAATTCTACCCATCTATGGCCAGCTAAGGCCTTATACACACTGAGCATTTACCCAGCGGTTATAATTTTCTCCTGGCACGAGAAAAGCAGCACCAAAAACGGGCCTAAAGCTGCCTTTTTGCAAATGCGTTTAGGCACTTTTTAACCACTTGCCGACTGGGCACTTGGACGATTATTCCTGTCATTGGCCAGAATATTAATTTATTTTGGCCATTGAAATGAACGAATGCCCAAGTGCTTGACGCTCCTAGCATTGAGGCCCCGTTCACATCTAGGCGTTGCCATTTTACAGGTGTTTTTCGGGCATTTTTGTACAGGCGTTTTGAAGTTGAAAAGGTCACCAATGTAAAAGAATTAAAACGCCTGTAATCTGCCAAAAAAAGAAGCTCATGTACTTTTTTTGAGCAATGGGTGTTTTGCTTTAGGCGACAGGACACTCAGATGTGAACAGAGGGCCATTGAAATGAATGGGATTTGTCTTGTTGGGCGCTTTTAGAACTTGGGCTTAGAGTAGAAAAACGCCTAGGTGTGAACAGAGCCTTAAAGTGGAAGTAAACCCGATTCATGAAATTTGAGCTGGGCACATATATCTGCAGTGTTTTCGTATCCCTCTTTAAAGCACTAAGTCCCGTGGCTTTCTCCTGCTCCATTCTTCTGTTATCAGCCTGATAACTTCTGACAAGTTCTCTGTCACCTGTGATAAAACCAGCCTGAGATTTGTTTCAGGGCGAGGTCTATAAATAGATTAGCAAAGACCTGGTCCATTCACAGCACAGCTCTGCAAGTCTCTGCCTATGAGGAGAGGGGGTGTGTGACATTCCTCCAATCAGCTGTCTCACAGTGTATGGCAAGACTCCCCTCCCCCTGCTGGAACAGGAAGAGAAAATTCCAACAGGAGGTGCATTTTCTAAACAGTATATAAAGCTGAAGACAGCAGATATGCATGTAAAATGTATGTAGGGAGATTTGTTTCATCTCTGTGTATCATCTGACTAGACTAGACTTGTGTGTTTTTTTTTTTTTTTTGTCAAAACTTAATTGAATAAGCTGACGTTAGAATCTAATTGGCTACTATGCACAGCTGCACCAGGTTTTACACTCTCCATTTTTTGTAAATTAACCACTTAGAGTTAATTTTTACAGTTTTTTAAGACTTAATTTTAGATGTAGAACACACCCTCTTACAAAAAAAAGGATTAATACCTCTTAACATTTTTTTTTACTAGTCCAATGATTTCATGGGTCCTTCTCATCTGCCTGTGGGGGGCATTCCGTACTGCAACACAGACATCAACATGGGCAGTGTTCTGTGCTGTAGCACTCTGAACCCAGGCTGTGTGATGACATGACCTGGGGTTGTTGACAGTCAGGGTTCTGAAGAAGTGGGTTAAAATGACTCAGGTCATCATGCAACCTGGAAGTCTGGCAGGATACAGCGGAGAAGAGAAAGTCCTATGAGGAACTATTCAGACTGAAGGTGAGTATTGTAGCAAACATTTTTTTTTTTTTAATTCTTATTATTTTAACGTGCTTTCCTGCATGTCTTCTTTCTAAAACTAGAATACAACATTTAAAATGTTACTAAACCCAGGACCCTGCATTCATTATATCTGGTCTCCCACAGTACACAAAACATGGAAATGCAATTATTTTAGTAAATATAAACTGCTAAATACCTTTTCTCATCAGCAGTATATAGCAGTTTGTGACTTCTATCAGTGTCTGGCCGAGCACTGGTTAAAGCTTGGAGGAGGAATTTTCATTCTCCTCTGACTGTCCTATGAGGCTGCAGGACCCCTGACCCTCTGTCTGGACAGTGCGGATTGGCCCTGTGCTGATCATATGCACCCCACCCCCCCCCCAAAAAAAAAAAAAAAAAAAGAGCATGTACAGAGTGCCCCCGAGGCTCTGTATTATCAGGAGATGGATTGGGGACTGTGTAACACAATGTGCAGGATTACCCCTTAGGTTCCACAGTGAGTATGACAAGCATGCTTTACTGCATATACAGACTAATTTTACTGTTGTGGGTTTAGTAACACTTGAAGGAACTTAGTCACTGTTGAAATTACTTTTTTCTTGCAAAGTAAATAGAATACTCACCTCTACCACTGCCTGCTCCTCTGACCTCTACTGTAATGAAGAGAAACTGCCGACTGAAGACCCTGCAGAATACAACACTTTCAGCATTGTTTTCCCAGTGTTCCTCTCACCAGTGCCTACATCACTACAGGACACAGTAGGAGTTGGCAGACTGAACCACTGAGCACAGTGGAGGACCAGGAATCTGACACTCCCAGAAATGTTAGGTTCTGCAGGATTTTCAGTTTCTCTTGGAAAAACTGAGGACAAGTTCCTATTTTTTAATGGGAGGAGGATTTTGTACAATATGACAGCTCTTTTCAACCAGGGAGCCAAGTTGGCTTCCCTTTTGGTGTCGTAAGCGTGAGACTTGCTTTACCCAATGCCATGAGATACCATGGTGCACGTGGGCCAGCCGCCAGTACCAAAACAATCAATGGTGCTTTAAGACAAGGACACACAACATTATTCGGTGTTTGGGTGATGGCACCTAGTTCATCTGCACTATGGCAATACATGCAATGCCGCCTGCAGCATTCAGGAGGAGATAGAAGTCCACCTGCTCCACCCTCTGCTGTGCTGCTGGAGCCGAAATGTAGGGCTCTGCTGTGAAGAGGGGATGATTGTAATCGGGGTCTCTGTGATGGGGAGGACTCATGTATAGGGGTGACGCTGATGTTATGGGGTTCTTATGTAAAGGGGAGACTCTGACATGAAGGGTGACCTACTGATTTAAAGGGGGGCTTCTTATGTGGTTAATTTCTACAAGGCAGTTGTGTGGTTTGTCCCAGGCTCGGGTTTTCCGTTGATAAGTAACATTTACATTCTTTACATTTTAGAACTGGGTGTCTCGAGATTTTGCCTACTTTAAAATGGTGCCGCAAGGAGATTCACAACCTCGTGTGAGACAGCTTTTATCTCCTGTTATGTAACCTAAAATGAACCTCTTAGATCATAACATGGAAGTTGACTTGTTTTTTAAACCCCCTTTCACACTGGGGCAGCGTTCATGGTAAAGTACCACTCGTTTTAGCAGTGCTTTACTGCTAGTGAGGAGCTTTTAACCCTAAAAAAAGGGTTAAAAACTCCCGTGTTGCTGCACTTCCGAAGTACTGCCCATTCATTGCAATGGGCAGGGGCGTTTTGGGAGCGCTGTGTACAGCGCTCCCAACCCGCCCCAAAGATGCTGCTTGCAGGACTTTTCCCAACATCCCACAAACACACCGGAGGCAGTTTTCAGGCACTATTTCTAGCGCCAAAATGCCTGAAAACTGCCTCAGTGTGAAAGGGGTCTTAAATCATATCTTCTTTAGCTCCTATCCTTCCTTCTCTGTGAGCTGTGACCTGAAACATACATGAATGTCAAGTGTTAACATACCTGATTAATTCATACTTCACAGGGCAGTGATCCACTAAAAAGTGAGGCAAAGATGACTATAACAGCTTTAGAATATGCACCCTCTGAAACAAAGCAGCATAGCAAGTCCCAAACACTATATGGAAAAAAGTTTGAGCGCGCCTGACCACAAAACCTATTGCCAGATATGTGTAAGGACAACCACCACATTTCCAGTGAATGGTACTGTTAATCCTACAACATTCAACATTTTTTAGGAAACTAAGCACTTCCAACCTTGTGGTAAGAGTTTGGAGAAGGCCATTTTGCTTCCCTGTGCACAAAACTAGCTTCTTAAAGACATGGTGTAATAAATTTGGTTTGGAGGAACTTCAGTGGCCTGCAGAGAGCCCTGATCTCAACTATACTAAACACCTTTGGGATCATTTAGAATGCCAATTGTGAACCAGGTCTTCTCATTCAACATCAGTATCTTACCTTATAAATGGTCATAAATTAATATGCTCCATTGTAGCAATTCCCCCGAATTTAGATTTAATATTGCTGTAATGAATAAGGATACAGGTTATAGGTCTGAATTGACTGACTCCTGTGTCTGCCTCAAGGATGCTTTATTAAGTTCATGTCTGGGTGAAGGACATGTGTGGGCTGAAAATATACATTTCTCTGAATGCACTTGCTGATCTTATTATCCTTTTTTCTTGGAAGTATACCATTGTTCTACCTTATTTAGAAATACATCTTTAATAATAGGTTTTAAAAAAAATCCACATTTACCCTCATGTTAGCTGTGCTATATATATACCATATTAACTATGAAAAGTGAAAAACAAGTAATCACTGATCCCTCTCAACAACGTACCACACTGGGCAAAAGTGGATGCAGGCAGACTCTCCACAACCTTTCTAACTGTACCTTGTGTTTTTGACCTGTGCAGTGTCACTTACAATTCTACTTCCTCCTCTCCTCTTCCCTTCTCCGTCGGGGTCCCCCAAGGTTCTGTTCTCGGACCTCTCTTATTTTCAATCTACACCTCTTCCCTGGGTCAGTTGATAGCCTCTCACGGCTTTCAATATCATTTCTAAGCTGACGACACCCAAATCTATCTCTCCACCCCTCAACTCACTCCATCAGTCTCCTCACGCATCACTAACAGACATGTCTGTCCGGATGTCACACCACTTCCTCAAAACTCAACTTTTCCAAAACCAAGCTTATTTTTCCTCCCCCACGTGCCTCTTCCCCTGACTTCTCTGTCAAGAGCAATCGCACAACCATCCACCCATCCCCACATGTCAGGGTGCTACGTGTTATCCTGGATTCTGAACTCTCCTTTCGGCCCCACATCCAAACACTTTCCAAAGCTTGCCACCTCAACCTCCGCAACATCTCTAAACTACGTCCCTTCCTAACCAATGAAACCACAAAGCTCCTGATTCACTCCCTGGTTATCTCTCGCCTCGACTACTGCAACTCCCTCCTCATTGGCTTATCTTTAAATAGACTATACCACCTTCAGTCCATCATGAATACTGCTGCCAGACTGATCCACCTTACAAACCGCTCAGTGTCTGCTACCCCTCTCTGCCAATCCCTCCTTTGGCTGCCACTCGCCCCAACAAATTAAATTCAAAATACTTATAATAAGTTACAAAACCATCCACAACTCTGCCCCCAGTTACATCACTAGCCTAGTCTCAATATACCTACCTAATCGCCCACTTCGTTCCTCCCAAGACCTCCTGCTCTCTAGCTCCCTCATCACCTCCTCCCATATCCGCCTCCAGGACTTCTCCCGAGCCACGCCCATCCTCTGGAATTCCCTACCCCAATCTGTCAGACTGTCCAAATTTATCTACCTTTAGGTGATCCCTGAAAACTTTCCTCTTCAGAGAAGCCTATCCTGCCTCCATCTAAAAACTGTACTTCTATTTTCGCCATCAGCTCACCCCCACAGCTATTTGAGAAGTAGTGACTCATGTGATTGGGCATGTAGTTTCCATCATCCCTTATATAGTAATAAAATGTAGAGAACCTCTGATTTGGGATTTTTAAGGCAACAAACATTTTAAAAAGTGTTATATTAAAAATTAATTTATTTTACAAAATATTTATAGACAAATTTCATAGAAAAAGTTCATTAGAAATTCCAACACATTACATTTCCATGTTAAAAGCATTGTATATTTGAAAAAGTGATACTGTCCGCTAAAGAAGTCAAGGACCTCCAGAATAACTGGTGGTAACGAAAAGAAGCATTTCATCCAACGCGGTTCAAATAGTAGTAATTATACAATCTTTGTCAGGGATATTGTATCACTCTTTTTCAATAAATTCAACTAGCAGGCGCATTCCCCATGTATCAGAAAGGAAGGTTCTCAAAATCACAACACATGCCCCTCATGTAACCTCTACAGGATGGCCGGATAATATGAATCCAAAAAAAGGCACTTGAAAAACAGAGTTTCCCGGGTACTTGTACAAAGAGAGGGGTTTGGGTATTAAAAGAGGTCACCGCACAAACGTTCCCCCGTGATTTTGCTCCTTCAGCTGTCAAGTTGAGGAGAATGGCAATGACAGCTGAAGGAGCAAAATCATGGGGGAACGTTTTGGGCTAACAGGGATCAAGAAAGGGGCAAACTACCCTTACATATTTGTCAGTATGTCAATATGAAAGTTTTAAAATACAACTTGTTAAAAATAATAAGAAATATTAAAATAATACCTTGCTTGGTGCCCTCTTCCCAGAAATCTGCTAGGATCCCCAATAGGAAAACTACTTATCTTATCATAGTGTACATGACACAGGCTGAGTATTCGGAGACCCTGGATTATAGACTCATACCTTCAGTTGATTGGAAATTGGCAAGTTTCTGAGGCTACGCCCCCTTGATGCCCTATAACTGTACCCCATTCCATAAGTCCTCAGTTTATTGCTAGTGTCATAAAGTGATGGACTCTTCTCCTTACAGAGAAATCATTCTCACGCTTAACTACTTTATCATTTTATCTTCAGATTCACTGTATTTTAATATCACAACAGAAGCAGTGCATCTGGATTGGTGCAGCCTTGGTATAATTTTAGGAGCCATACCTGGAACCCACACCATGGAGAAGGCCTGTATTTTGTTGCTTTGGGCACTGAATTCTACACACCAGTGCTCATGTGTGTACACTTTTGTGTAATGCGTGTAGTACGCTGCAAAGTCCTATACAGGTCCAGGCTACAGTCCATCCTAATGGAACCCAGACTTTGAAAACCCCTGGACGTCCTTTAGGAGTGACCCATAGAGGTGCCACCTATTTTGCAGAGTATTGATATAATGCCCTGAAAGCTTCTTGGATACAGCAAACGGCTTTTTGTGGAGAACGGCAGGACATATATATTACAGCATGCCTTTATCATGGAACAGGAAACAGGAGGATACAACTAGACACACATAGGAACAAAGGTATTTCCTCTAAATAAAATACCATAGAATACACATTATAACACTGCAGTGCCACCTACTGGTATAGATACGTAGAATGCATAAAGTATTGTTCACAGTACAAAAACAACTTTATATTGCTTGCTGTTCTTTCAACACCCCTTCTCAACAGCATGTGCTTTGTCAAATTATATTCAGCTTCTACTGGAAATAACTATGGCGTTCCTTCAACAAAGGCTTGGTGAGTGCATCGGCAGTCATCTCCTCTAACGGGCAGTATTGAATGTCAATAACACCTTGCTCTTGATTGTCCCTCAGTAGGTGATACTTGACGTCGATGTGTTTGGTCCTAGGATTAACCCTTTCTGATTGCACAAGCTTCATACATCCCTGGTTGTCTTAAAAAATGGGAATTGGTTTTGACATGTCTACGTCCACAAAAAGTTGACGAATCCATATCGCTTCTTGAAATGTGTGCTGCTCCTGCAATGTACTCTGTTTCAGTTGAAGATAGAGCGACAGTTGCTTTCTTTCGACTAGACCAACTTATGGTTTCTTTCCCATGCTGGAAGATGAATCCACTTGTGGATTTGCGGTCTGTGCAGTCCCTGGCCCAATCAGCATCCACATATCCAACCAGTTTTGGATTGGATGTTGCTGGTAACTGTAACTTCATCTGAATTGCTCCTTTGAAGTATTACATCACTCTTTTTACTGCGCTCCAGTCATGCTGACAGGGAGCTGAGATTTTCCTGCATAGTATGCCCACTGCTGTGGCTATGTCTGGTCTTGTCACAATGGCAACATATAGTAGCGTGTTTTTGGAGTGTTTTACGACAGGAGTGAATGTTTCATCGTAATCTTCACCAAATTTCTGGGAGTAACCCTTGGCAACTAGTCTGGCTTTGTATTTGTGGATATTGCCTTCTGCATCTGACTTTGCTTTTAAGGTCCACTTACTTCCTATAGTTTTACAGTTAGGAGAGAGCTCTGTGAGTGTCCAGGTTTTAGTTTCTTGAAGTGACTTTAATTCTTCTTCTACTGCTCTTCTCCGTTTATTGGCTTCATGTTTTGGCAGTTTCTCTATGTCTTCCCAGGAAGTTGGTTCAAGTATGCTGTGTGTTTTGACAGTGTATGACAGCTTACGGGGTGGTATCCCGTTTGTAGTCGGAGTGGATCTTCTGACTTCAGGGAGGTTCAGCACGATCTGGTTGGGAACTTGATTTAGGCATTGCGAGTTCCACTTCTTCTTCTGACTCCTGCACAGGTTCGCTTTGGTTGAACTTTTCTTCTGGTTTGCTTGGCATATTCATTTTACAGCTTTCAGGGATTGGTGTTTCTGATGATGGCTTCTCATCAAAATAAACACTACGACTTACTGTCACTTTGTAAGTCTTTGGGTGTAGGATTCTGTAACCCTTAGTTTGCGCACCGTAGCCTACTAGAATGCCCTCTATGGCGCTGTTCTCCAGCTTGGATTGCTTTTCACTTGGAATATAGGCATATGCTTTACATCTAAACATTCTGATGTACCCTATGCTTGGCATTGATCCATGCCACATTTCAAATAGAGTACTTTTAATGGTTCTTGAGGGTAGTCTGTTCTGTGGGTAGGTTGCAGTCATGACTGCTTCTCCCCAGTACTTGTGAGGTAGATTGGCATCCGATAACATGCATCTGGCCATTTCTATAAGAGTGTGATTTTTCCTTTCTGCTACACCATTTTGTTCAGGAGTGTATGGTGCAGTTGTCTGGTGTACTATTCCTTGTCTCTTCAGGTATGAGGCCACTTCTTTGCTTATGTATTCCCCCCCCCCCCCCCCCCCCCATTGTCGGTGCATATTATTCCTGGTTTGCATTAGAATTTGTTGCTAGACATGGCAAAAAACTCTGATGTTTCATGCTTGTGTTTCATCAGATAAGTAGTTATGTACCTGGAATAATCATCAATGAAAGTCAGTAGATATATGTTCCCGCCTGACATGGGAGTTTTCATTGGACCGCATACGTCACTGTGTATGAGCTGCAGAGGGTGAGTGTTTTTTCTTTGAGATGCCTGTGGAAGGGGAGCACTTGTGGCTTTTGCTTCAATACAGTACTTGCATTTCATGAGGACTTTGCAAGGCGCTATAGTCAAATCTTCTGATAAGCCTTTCTTTATAATGTCCTGTATAGCTTCTGGACTTCTGTGCCCCAGCCTCCTGTGCATAAGTGAATACATTTGCTGTGTAGGTTATTGGAGACTAAATTGGCTTGCTGGTCTGTGGTGATGAGCTTGTATAGGTGATCATGCAGTTTTCCCTTTGCGGGGAATCGCTTATTATTGTGAATTGTGCATTCATCACCCTGGAACTTAACTGTGAGACCGTTGTTTGCAAGACTTTTCACTGATAGAAGGCAGCCTTCTATTTCTGGAACACACAGCACTTTCTTTACAAGGATAATCTGCTTGCCTTGCAGTGTAATGCAGTTCAGAAAACCCTGGCCTTTACCTCCTGATGTGATGCTTTTCCTATTTGCTAGGAAAACTTTGTCTTTTGCGCTGTAATCAATGTTTGTGAAGAAAGTCTCATCGCTAGTCATGTGGCTTGTCGCACCTGAGTATATGCACCAGCCGCGTGGGTTGCTGCTCTGTGTCACTTTAAAGGTGCCACTCCATGATGTGTCTTCAGTTTCCTTTGTGATTGCTTTGACTGTTTTGTGGATAGCTCTAGCTTTCGCTGCTTGGCTTTCCAGATAGAACAGTCCTTTTTTAAGTGACCAGTCCTTTTACAGCGAAAACAGGCTCTGCTTTCTTTGTTGTGCTTTGTGCCTTTGTACATCTTAAGAGCTTTGTCATCATGGTGCGTACTTTCTTTCCTTCTGTCATATTCGTCTATTAATTTCCCTTTGACTTATTCCAGTGTCAGCTCCTGCTTGGGTCTGGATTCTAAAGTGTTAATAAGAGCAGTATATGTCTCTGGAAGGCTGCAGAGGAGCAGGGCAACAATATGGTTATCTTTGATGTCCTCTCCAATGGGGCGCAGCTGCTTTATGATTTATAGCATAGCATTCACGTGGTTACACATTTGCTGGCCTTCTTCTAGTCTTATCTTATATAGCTTTCTTAGCAGAAATAGCTTACTGTTTAGGCTTGAACGCTCATGCAGTTTTTGTAATGAAGTCCACATACCTTTGGCTGTTTTCTCTGTTCTTATGTGGATAAGCTGGTCATCTTACACTAATAAGCTTATGGTTGCTTTTGCCTGTCTATACTTCCTGTCCCAATCCTCTGTCTCTCCGTTTGTGGGTCTGTATTCAGCACTTGCCACAAGTCATCCTTACTAAGAAGCATTTGTAGTTTAAACAGCTGGTAATTGCCATTGTTCAGCTTTGCAAAGGTGTTAAAGGTAATTTTAACTGCACTTTGTGTCTCTGCCTGGTTTATGGTTTCTGACACTAGGGCAATAAACAACCATAATTCACATATGTCACAAAAGTGAAGGTTCTTCCACAGTGGAAAATTCCAAAACCCCCTACATCATGAGCCTTTACCTTTTCAACATGAAGTGCACCTAGTTACTCTACCCAGGCTTCAATTTAAAATCCTAAGTTAAATTGTTCCTTTTGGTGCAAAATTTGGCCCATAAAGCCCATCGAGTCTTCCACAAAGCCCTCTTCCAGATGAAGGGCCGCTCTCACTCCTAAAAGTAGGGAGACATCTGTTAGTTTTCTTCTCTCCAGTTCACAAATGCCCCAGACCTGTGGGGTTTAATGGGTGGTTTCAAAGTCATTAAGATAGAGTTCAAAATTCTACCCCCTCACAGGTTTCTTCTCTTAAATTAACCACACACTGCCTAAGGACAGTCAGATTTGCAGAATACGCTAAATGATTTTTGTCCCAGGGAGTAATTGTGCCAATACCCACACAGGGCAGGTTCAATAACAGCTTATATTCAAATCTGTTCACTATATCAATGCCCAGTGGGGATATTCGTCCCATCCAGGAGCTAAAATTCCTCAACATCACTGAACCCGATCCCCAACTAGGCATGCATGGTCCTAGCCATGCTGTGATTGCGATACAGACACCTGTGGGCTGTGAGTCCATTTCGCTACTGGTGAGTGTATAGGAGGGAACTCTCTCCTTTCATTACCTATACTCCCTTTTTATAGCATGTTGGTGGTAGTGTATTAATGAGGCCATTGTATTTTAAATATATTGCAGATTTCTGCAGTGGGACATTCCCTCCTTATTCTGTGTAAATATTGGTTTCCCCTCTGTGATTCTGTCTGCAGGACTAATTTGTATTCTATTATTGACCTTACCCACCGCTTTGTTTTCCATCAATTCCTATGGTCAATATATACAATAGGCTTTTGTGGGGCCTTACTATCCAGTTAGCTTAATTATATTAAAATAATTTTTCACTTTTTTTTTTAAAGATATATTCCCCTTGGTGTCTGTTCCCACACTAGCCCCCTGGGAAGGAGCTTACGCCTGGGGTTTTGGGTCTTGTCCTATGTTGGGCCCCTTCCGTAGTCCTCAGTGGGTGAGTTTCAATGCCTAGAGAAACGCATTACATCTGAAGTTTGTTGTTTCCCTGTACTGCAGCTGTAAACTTTGCTCATCTAGTTCACACCTATGCAGTTTGCGTTTTATTCCGTTTCTGCAGTGCTTTTTGTGGTGTGTTTTTTACGTTTTTGCACACTGCATTTTTCATGTGTTTTCTGTTTTTTTATGCTTTTTTATTTCTGGCCAATTTGTTGGGCAGATTAAAAAACACAAAATGCATGAAAAATGCGTCATAAATACACATCAAAAACGCACTACATGCTTTCCTGCAGCTTTTCCATTGAAGTCTATTGAGCCAAAAATAACTGTTTTGCAACAAAAAAGTCCATGTCCCTCTTCAAAAATGCAGTGGCTAAAAAAGCATAGATGTGAATGTGTCTTATACTGTAGGAAACCATGTTAAATTGACTGTAGTGCGTTTCTGCAAAGAGCAACAAAAAATGCATAGGTGTGAGACAGGTTTAAGATGGTTTACATAATTCTTGTTTGTGTAACAACATTCTCCACTATTGTGGGGCCACAGTGTATGTTTTAACCCAACTGATGTGTTTTTATTATAATGTATTAAAATTAGATTCTATCATTTCACATTTGTATTGTTGTTCATGGGGTACCAAGAAAGTCCATTGTAGCATTTTCATGTTCCTTTTTCACATACATATTAAATCAACATTTTGTTACTGGAAATTTACTTTAAACCAAATATATTTTCTGAAAGCAGAGGCCCTGTAGAATAAAATAGTGCCACTCTCACTTCGGTAAGACCCCTTTCACACTGGGGTGTTTTTCAGGTGCTTTTGGGATAAAATAGCACCTTTAAAGCTCCTGAAAAACGCCTCCCCTGCAGCCCCAGTGTGAGAGCACGAGTGCTTTCACACTGGAGTGGTGTGCTTGCAGGAAGTTAGAAAAAGTCCTGCAAGCAGCATCTTTCGGGGGGTGCAGGAGCGGTGAATACATAGCTCCTCCACCGCCCCTGCCATTGCAATCAATGAGCACCGTTGCTGAAGCGCCTGCAAAGCGATTCGGCAGTGGCGCTTTGTGGGAGCTATTAACCCTTTATGTTAAAAGCGCCTCTATTACAGCGGTAAAACGCCGCTAAAATTAACGGCACATTACCGCTAACGCCCCCCGCCCCAGTGTGAAAGTGCCCTAAAATTCATCGGGCAGCTGTAGAGCCACCTGGATCACTTTTACTAAACAATCGATCACTGGCTAAAAAATTAGCTTGCTTTACCAAATATAAGCCTAAAACATTTTAAAAGGGCCTAAAGTCATCAAGCAGTCCAAGGATAAATATACCTTTTATTTAACTTTACAGTATGGCTTTACAGTGTACAGGGGTGCCCAACCGCTGGCCCGTGGGCCACATGTGGCCCGCGGCGCCCTCCGATGTGGCCCGCCATGTCTTGCTCTGAGCTGGCGGGTCGGCAAGCCCAGATCACGGGTTCCCGACTAGCCATCTCCGGGCATTAATGCGAAGAACGGAGCCACCGCTAGAGGAGGCAGAGCCAATGCTTCCTGTATAGTGCCGGCTCCTTCACAGGCAGAGTGATACCAAATGTACTCCGCCTGTGACAGGAAGCATTGGCTCTGCTCTCCACTGCAGCTGCATGCTTCTGTCACAATTATGCTCGGGGATGGTGGGTTGAGACACAGGAACCCGCGATCTTGGACAGCACCCACCAGTATCAGTACCAGTACCAGCCAGCAGTACCAGTACCCACCATCCGTACCAGACATCAGTACCAGCCAGCAGTACCAATACCAGCCAGAAGTACCCGCCAGCAGTACCAGTACCCACTATCCCTACCAGTCATCAGTACCAGCCAGCAGTATAAACCAGCAGTACCAGTATCGGTACCCGCCAGCAGTACCAGTACCAGCCCAGCAGTACCCGCCAGCAGTATTAGCCAGCAGTACCAGTCAGCAGTAGCAGTAGCAGTACCAGCCAGCAGTACCAGTACCCACCAGCAGTACTAGCCAGCAGTACCCACCAGCAGTACCAGCCAGCAGTAGCAGTACCCGCCAGCAGTACTAGCCAGCAGTACCAGTACCAGCCAGCAGTAGCAGTACCTGCCAGCAGTACCAGTACCAGCCAGCAGTACCAGTGCCAGCCAACAGTACCCACCAGCAGTACCAGCACCTGTCAGCAGTACCCACCAGCAGTACCCACCGGCAGTACCAGCCAGCTGCAGGAATCCTGAGGAAGAAGTGAAGATTGAGGTCAGTTGAGGGGCAGGTAAACTGCTGTGCATCAGTGTGAAAGCAGCCTTAGGCCCCTTTCACATGATCGGTCCGATCGGTTCCGCCTGTCTGTTTTTCAGGTGGACTCAAACAGACTCTCCATTCACCTCTATAGAGCGGCAGATGTAAACAGACTCGTGTCCGTTTACACCTGCCTATCTGCAATACGAGCTCCTTAAAAAAAAAAAAAAAACAGAAGGGGATCTGTCCCCTTCTGTCTGGGCGGATCGAAGGGCCCCCTAGGGTAGAGCGGGTTGCATCCTTGTCTGCTCTACATATGCAGAGTGGACACAGACCTGCCATCCCCACTTTACGCTCATTGTGGCCCGCGACCGGTTACCAAGTCGATAAAGTGGCCCTCGCTCTTCAAAAGGTTGGGCACCCCTGGTGTACATGATACTGCTGATCATGGCCTTCCTGCACTTCATATCAATTTTTATAACTGCGCATCTTCTCTGTTCTCTGCTGCCTGCCAAAAGGGGCGTCATATGCCTTGGTATACCAACTGTAGTAAGTAAAAACAATGTGTTTGGTTATTTTACCTTAGAGCTGAACTCCAGGGAGATAAAAAGGCACAAATGGATGCAATTATGTTATAATTAATACATCCTCAAATGTTTTTAAATTCAAACACTGTAAGTATCTGAACTAGACTTTGTAGCAGCCTCTTTCAGTATACTGTACAATCTAAATAGCAGAGCTCAGAAAGGTGTAGAGAGAAAGTGCAGGGAATCAATCAATTGTATTGAGATGCAAGTCAAGCGGTGGGGACAGGTGGAGACCTTAAAGCGGAGCTCCACCCAAAAGGGGAAGCTCCGCTTGTTTGCTCCCCCCGCCGCTGCCACATTTGGCACATTTCGGGGGTCAAAATCAGGTACCCGCTCCCACTTCTGAGTACTATAGCCGCAATTGTTGTGCAGCGATCTACAAAATTTCTGCCCCCTCCCCTTTTCTCCCGCTGCCTTCTGGGACACACAGGTCCTAGAAGACAGCGGGACCATTCAGAAAGCGCAGTGCGCATTTGTGCAGTTGGAAACAGGCTGTGAAGCCGCAAAGCTTCACTTCCTGTTTCCCTTAGTGAAGCTGCCAGCACCTGCACACGAAGCCGATGGATAAGTCAGCTTGAGGTGCGGACATCACGGGATCCCTGGACAGGTAAGTGTTCTTATATTAAAATTCAAAATAAGGAGATATGGGGGATGAGTGTGGGATAATTATGACACTACCAAGGTACCATCCCGAAAGACGCATATACTGTATAACTAAAAAGTAGGTGGGACTTTGCATGTACCTTGTGGGGTCTAATGAATGCCTAAATTATAAAAATAAACAAACAAATCTTTATTTTGCACATATATATAGTTTAATTTAAAAAAAGAGAAGAACTCAAAACATTTGTTAATAAACAGTTACAGTTTAGTTGTCCAGGGTATGATTAACCTGGCAGAGGAATCCGAAGAAATTGTCTACTCATTTCGCAGGCTGACCCGCTTCATCAGGGCCTCGGATTATAACACAAACTGTGTAAATACTGTAATGATATACAAATTAGTTATTAACACAGAAATTCATATCGGCTAGCATTTTATTGATCTTTATATACAGTGGGGACGGAAAGTATTCAGACCCCCTTCAATTTTTCACTCTTTGTTATATTGCAGCCATTTGCTAAAATCATTTAAGTTCATTTTTTTTCCTCATTAATGTACACACAGGACCCCATATTGACAGAAAAACACAGAATTGTTGATATTTTTGCAGATTTATTAAAAAAGAAAAACTGAAATATCACATGGTCCTAAGTATTCAGACCCTTTGCTGTGACACTCATATATTTAACTCAGATGCTGTCCATTTCTTCTGATCATTTTTGAGATGGTTCTACACCTTCATTTGAGTCCAGCTGTGTTTGATTATACTGACTGGACTTGATTAGGAAAGCCACACACCTGTCTATATAAGATCTTGCAGCTCACAGTGCATGTCAGAGCAAATGAGAATAATGAGGTCAAAGGAACTGCCTGAAGAGCTCAGAGACCGGATTGTGGCAAAGCACAGATCTGGCCAAGGTTACAAAAGAAATTTCTGCTGCACTTAAGGAGAAGAGCACAGGGGCCTTCATAATCCTTAAATGGAAGACGTTTGGGACAACCAGAACCCTTCCTAGAGCTGGCCGTCCAACCAAACTGCGCTATCGGAGGAGAAGAACCATCACTGCAGCCCTCCACCAGTCGGGGCTTTATGGCAGAGTGGCCCGACGGAAGCCTCTCCTCAGTGCAAGACACATTAAAGCTTGCATGGAGTTTACTAAAAAACACCTGAAGGACTTCAAGATGGTGAGAAATAAGATTCTTTGGTCTGATGAGACCAAGATAGAACTTTTTGGCCTTAATTCTAAGTGGTATGTGTGGAGAAAACCAGGCACTGCTCATCACCTGTCCAATACGGTCCCAACAGTGAAGCATGGTGGTGGCAGCATCATGCTGTGGGGGTGTTTTTCAGCTGCAGGGACAGGACAACTGGTTGCAATCGAGGGAAAGATGAATGCGGCCAAGTACAGGGATATCCTGGACGAAAACCTTCTCCAGAGTGCTCAGGACCTCAGACTGGGCCAAAGGTTTACCTTCCAACAAGACAATGACCCTAAGCACACAGATAAAATAACGAAGGAGTGGCTTCACAACAACTGTGTGACTGTTCTTGAATGGCCCAACCAGAGCCCTGACTTAAACCGAATTGAGCATCTCTGGAGAGACCTAAAAATGGCTGTCCACCAACGTTTACCATCCAACCTGACAGAACTGGAGAGGATCTGCAAGGAGGGATGGCAGAGGATCCCCAAATCCAGGTGTGAAAAACTTGTTGCATCTTTCCCAAAAAGACTCATGGCTGTATTAGATCAAAAGGGTGCTTCTACTAAATACTGAGCAAAGGGTCTGAATACTTAGGACCATGTGAGATTTCAGTTTTTCTTTTTTTAATAAATCTGCAAAAATTTCAACAATTCTGCGTTTTTCTGTCAATATGGGGTGCTGTGTGTACATTAATGAGGAAAAAAATGAACTTAAATGCTTTTAGCAAATGGCTGCAATATAACAAAGAGTGAAAAATTTAAGGGGGTCTGAATACTTTCCGTCCCCACTGTAGATCCATCTCAGGCTCCCCTCATTTAGCTTGATTCAATCAGCAGAGTCCCTGCAGAGACATTATCTATTCTCTTATGTCCTGTTTGCCCCATAAGTTGGGGTGTTTGCCTAACTCTTACTTATTAAGGTAAGGACCCTCAACTCATACTTTACTATTCCCATCCTTCACACTTTCCATCCCCACCCCCACACTCCCCCCCCCCCTTCCTGTCCATTCTCTTTTCCTCCCTCCCTTCCTTCCACACCCTGGTTTCCCCCCCCCCCTTCCCTCCTCCCTCCCCTTCCCTCCTCTCCCCTCTTCCCCCCTCCTTTTTCCCTTCTCCCTCTTGTCCCATTTCCTTGAGTAGGGACCTATATTTATATTGATCTCAGTTCAGGTGTAATTACCACTCTCATCTTGAATACTTAATTGGCCATGACTATATGTGAACAATCTCAAATTTCTACTGCCTCATGTTTTTCTTGATTTTTTGTGCAAAATTTACGGCACAGGCTGCTCTTCCTCCCTCCCACACTCTTTCAAGGTGCATACCACAAGCTTTATTGGGTTCTAATTGGTAAACCATATAAACCAATACCATAAATAGACACAGAACAATTGTGTTATTACTAGATAATATTGTTATAATATTCAATAATTTTTTTAATATCAATATGAATTTGTGTGTTAATAACTAATTTGTATATCATTACATTATTTACATAATTTGTGTTATAATCCAAGGCCCCGATGAAGCGTGCCAGCCTGCGAAACGCGTAGGCTATTGCTTCAGATTCCTCTGCCAGGTTAATCATGCCCTGAACAACCAAACTGTAACTGTTTTTTTAACAAATGTTTTGTCATCTTCACTTTTTTAAATGAAAATATATGTATGTTCAAAATTAGTTTTTATAATTCACTAGTTTTGGCATTCATTAGACCCCACAAGGTACGTGCAAAGCCCCACCTATTTTTCTGTTATACAGTACATGCTTATATTAAAAGTCAGCAGCTACAGTATTTGTAGCTGCTGACTTTTAATTTTTTTTCCCCAGGCTGGAATTCCTCTTTAAGTGAAAGTGAAACTGCAACAGAGAAGGATCAGGTTCGCTCACCTGCTAGACAGAGCTGGGCTGTGAGGCAAAGCTGTATAACTCTTATGTGGTGATTGGTAAGCTGCAATATATTACACTTTTGGTTTGTGGTTTAATACCACTTTAACTAGCAGTGAGGAATAGGGCAGACAAAGCATTACGAAACTCGGCATCGAAATTGGAAGGTATCAATAAGGACTGGATTTCTGCATAGCCAACATCCGCCATATGCAGCATGAATGATGGGGGCAACATGCAGCCACCCATATCACCCACTTTGAGTCCATACACCTCAAATGTAACTGCTAGTAGTCTAGCCGTCTAGGTCTAGCTGTTAGTTCTACAGTAGGTGAAGGGGGGACAGCACAAGACAGTTGTCCCAGGAGGGGCAGGGAATATAAATCCGGCACTAGTGTCTAATTCTATATACAGTCAGGTCCATAAATATTGGGACATCGACACAATTTTAAGCTTTTTGGCTCTATACACCACCACAATGGATTTGAAATGAAGCAAACAAGATGTGCTTTAACTGCAGACTTTCAGCTTTAATTTGAGGGTATTTACATCTAAATCAGGTGAACGGTGTAGGAATTACAACAGTTTGTATATGTGTCTCCCACTTTTTAAGGGACCAAAAGTAATGGGACAATTGGCTGCTCAGCTGTTCCATGGCCAGGTGTGTGTTATTCCCTCATTATCCAATTTACAAGGAGCAGATAAAAGGTCCAGAGTTCATTTCAAGTGTGCTATTTGCATTTGGAATCTGTTGCTGTCAACTCTCAATATGAGATCCAAAGAGCTGTCACTATCAGTGAAGCAAGCCATCATTAGGCTGAAAAAATGAAACAACACATCAGAGAGATAGCAAAAACATTAGGTGTAGCCAAATCAACTGCTTGGAACATCCTTAAAAAGATAAAACGCACCGGTGAGCTCAGCAACACCAAAAGACCACGGAAAACAACTGTGGTGGATGACCAAAGAATTCTTTCCCTGGTGAAGAATACACCCTTCACAACAGTTGGCCAGATCAAGAACAGGAGGTAGGTGTATGTGTGTCAAAGTCAACAATCAAGAGAAGACTTCACCAGAGTGAATACAGCGGGTTCACCACAAGATGTAAACCATTGGTGAGCCTCAAAAACAGGAAGGCCAGATTAGAGTTTGCCAAACATCTAAAAAAGCCTTCACAGTTCTGGAACAACATCCTATGGACAGATGAGACCAAGATCAACTTGTGCTTGGGAAGAGAAGAGTATGGAGAAGGAAAGGAACTGTTCATGATCCAAAGCATACCACCTCATCAGTGAAGCATGGTGGTGGTAGTGTCATGGCGTGGGCATGTATGGCTGCCAATGGAACTGGTTCGCTTGTATTTATTTATGATGTGACTGCTGACAAAAGCAGCAGGATGAATTCTGAAGTGTTTCGGGCAATATTATCTGCTCATATTCAGCAAAATGCTTCAGAACTCATTGGTTAATGGACAGTGCAGTGCAGATGGACAATGACCCAAAGCATACTGCGAAAGCAACCAAAGAGTTTTTTAAGGGAAAGAAGTGGAATGTTATGCAATGGCCAAGTCAATCACCTGACCTGAATCTGATTGAGCATGCATTTCACTTGCTGAAGACAAAACTGAAGGGAAAATGCCCCAAGAACAAGCAGGAACTGAAGACAGTTGCAGTAGAGGCCTGGCAGAGCATCACCAGGGATGAAACCCAGCGTCTGGTGATGTCTATTAGGGATGAGCTTCGTGTTCGAGTCGAACCCATGTTCGACTCGAACATCGGCTGTTCGACCGTCCGTCGAATTGCGAACGTTATGGGCCGTTCGCGCCAAATTCGTGTGGCGCGTCACGGCCCATAATTCACTGCGGCATTGCAGTGCATTGCTGGCTGATGATTGGCCAAGCATGCACTATGACCCGCATGCTTGGCCAATCACAGCGCCGTCAGTAGAGAGAGCTGTAATTGGCCAAAGCCAGGGTGGCTTTGGCCAATTATGGCTCAGGGGATTTAGTACACGCCCCACACTATATAAGGCCGCCTGCACGGCGGCCCTGTGTAGTGTGTTCCAGTGTGCTGAGAGATAGAGAGAGAGACAGACAGTGTCATTTGATTTGAGTTAGATAGATTAGGCAGAACAGTCAGTCAGTTAGCTGCACTTACAGTGTATTGTGTATATATATGCATCCCTGGTGTTGCATATATATATATACACTGTATTCAGTTTAGCTAGATCCGTTCCTGTTATCTTCTATCTAGACTATTTACATTTGGTGCAGTGCGTCCTGCTCACAGTGTTCAGCTAGATCCGTTCCTGCTATTTACATTTAGTGCAGTGCGTCCTGCTCACAGTGTTCAGCTAGATCTGTTCCTGCTATTTACATTTAGTGCAGTCAGTGCGTCCTGCTCACAGTGTTCAGCTAGATCCGTTCCTGCTATTTACATTTAGTGCAGTGCGTCCTGCTCACAGTGTTCAGCTAGATCCGTTCCTGCTATTTACATTTAGTGCAGTCAGTGCGTCCTGCTCACAGTGTTCAGCTAGATCCGTTCCTGCTATTTACATTTAGTGCAGTGCGTCCTGCTCACAGTGTTCAGCTAGATCCGTTCCTATTTACATTTAGTGCAGTGCGTCCTGCTCACAGTGTTCAGCTAGATCCGTTCCTGCTATTTACATTTAGTGCAGTGCGTCCTGCTCACAGTGTTCAGCTAGATCTGTTCCTGCTATTTACATTTAGTGCAGTGCGTCCTGCTCACAGTGTTCAGCTAGATCCGTTCCTGCTATTTACATTTAGTGCAGTCAGTGCGTCCTGCTCACAGTGTTCAGCTAGATCCGTTCCTGCTATTTACATTTAGTGCAGTGCGTCCTGCTCACAGTGTTCAGCTAGATCTGTTCCTGCTATTTACATTTAGTGCAGTCAGTGCGTCCTGCTCACAGTGTTCAGCTAGATCCGTTCCTGCTATTTACATTTAGTGCAGTGCGTCCTGCTCACAGTGTTCAGCTAGATCTGTTCCTGCTATTTACATTTAGTGCAGTGCGTCCTGCTCACAGTGTTCAGCTAGATCCGTTCCTGCTATTTACATTTAGTGCAGTCAGTGCGTCCTGCTCACAGTGTTCAGCTAGATCCGTTCCTGCTATTTACATTTAGTGCAGTGCGTCCTGCTCACAGTGTTCAGCTAGATCTGTTCCTGCTATTTACATTTAGTGCAGTCAGTGCGTCCTGCTCACAGTGTTCAGCTAGATCCGTTCCTGCTATTTACATTTAGTGCAGTGCGTCCTGCTCACAGTGTTCAGCTAGATCTGTTCCTGCTATTTACATTTAGTGCAGTGCGTCCTGCTCACAGTGTTCAGCTAGATCTGTTCCTGCTATTTACATTTAGTGCAGTCAGTGCGTCCTGCTCACAGTGTTCAGCTAGATCCGTTCCTGCTATTTACATTTAGTGCAGTGCGTCCTGCTCACAGTGTTCAGCTAGATCTGTTCCTGCTATTTACATTTAGTGCAGTGCGTCCTGCTCACAGTGTTCAGCTAGATCCGTTCCTGCTATTTACATTTAGTGCAGTCAGTGCCTCCTGCTCACAGTGTTCAGCTAGATCCGTTCCTGCTATTTACATTTAGTGCAGTGCGTCCTGCTCACAGTGTTCAGCTAGATCTGTTCCTGCTATTTACATTTAGTGCAGTCAGTGCGTCCTGCTCACAGTGTTCAGCTAGATCCGTTCCTGCTATTTACATTTAGTGCAGTGCGTCCTGCTCACAGTGTTCAGCTAGATCTGTTCCTGCTATTTACATTTAGTGCAGTGCGTCCTGCTCACAGTGTTCAGCTAGATCCGTTCCTGTTATCTTCCTACTGACAGGCAGGCTTGTTTGGTTACAGTATATAAAGCTACCTGAAGAAAATTACAGGTGTTCTATCCCAGCTTAGTGCAGCTACAGGCCATTAGTATGTCTGGAAGGCCAAGAAGGAGAGGCAGACAGTCACAAGCCAATAAGAGAGGGCAAGCAGGCTCTGTGTCTAGTGCTGGTCGTGGAGACGGTGCATCCTCATCAGCACGTGGCCATGGGACACGCTTGGCCTTTTTTTCGGCAGCTGGCCGTGTTGAGCCGCAACATGCGGAAGACTTGGTCGAGTGGATGACCAAGCCGTCCTCATCCTCCTCATCCTCTCTCACCCATGCCCAGGGTGCTTTGTCTGGCAAAGCAGCGGCCTCTTCCCTCAGCTCAATGTCATCAGTGACTCCTTCCCTAGCTCCACCATGTCCTCCTGAGGATTCCCTCGAACTGTTTGACCACAGTGTTGGGTACATGCTCCAGGAGGATGCCCAGCGTTTGGAAGGCTCTGATGATGATACTGAGCTCGATGAAGGCAGTAACATGAGCACGGACAGAGGGGGTGCCCAAGAAGGACAGCAATCTGGCAGTCATGCTCCCCCTGCTGCAGCATACTGCCAGGTTTGCTCCAGTGATGAGGAGGGAGGGGATGATGAGGTCACTGACTCAACGTGGGTGCCTGATAGGAGAGAGGAGGAGGAGGAGGAGGAGGCGGCACATCACCAACGAGGCAGGATGCCCTCCAGGGGCCAGCCTAAGGGCAGCACATTGACTGCATCACACCCCAAAGCTCCACATGTGCAGGGCGCTGCAGTCTCTGCGCGTTATTCAAAAAGTTCTTTGGTGTGGGCCTTTTTTGAGACGAGTGCATCAGATCGCACCGCTGCTATTTGCAACATATGTCTCAAGCATATCTCGCGTGGCCAAAACATCTCCCGCTTGGGCACCACATGCTTGACCAGACATATGTTGACCTGCCATGCAGTTCGTTGGCAAGCGTATCTAAAAGACCCACACCAAAGAACAAAGAGGATCTCTCCTTGCTCCTCATCAGCTGAGATTTCCAACCCCACTAGACCTTCAGTCCTCTCTGAGACCTGCAGTGAGAGGAATGAAGGTGTAGAATTAGGTGTGTCACAGCCAAGTACTTGTGGGCAATCTGCTTTTGCTACACCGACGTCAGATTGTACCAGGCAAATTTCCCTGCCCCAGCTGCTGCACCGCCGAAAGAAGTTTGCTCCCAGCCATCCACATGCCCAGCGGTTGAATGCTAGCTTGGCAAAATTGCTAGCACTTCAACTGCTGCCTTTTCAGTTGGTAGACTCTGCCCCCTTCCGTGAGTTTGTGGAATGTGCGGTTCCTCAGTGGCAGGTACCCAAACGCCACTTTTTCTCACGGAAGGCGATTCCGGCTCTCTACCGGCATGTGGAAGGCAATGTCCATGCCTCGCTGGACAGGGCGGTCAGCGGTAAGGTGCATATTACCGCTGACTCATGGTCCAGCAGGCATGGACAGGGACGTTACCTAAGTTTCACGGCGCATTGGGTGACTCTGCTGGCAGCTGGGAAGGATGCAGGACAAGGTGCAGTAGTGTTGGAGGTTGTTCCGCCACCACGCCTCCAAAATGCTGATTGTGACACACCTCTCTCCTCCACCCCCTCCTCTTCTTCTTCCTCCATGGCCTCTTCCTCGGAACCAGCGGTGCTCCGTAGGCGTTCAAGGGGCTACGCAAGTACGCAGGCCAAAAGATGCCATGCGGTGCTTGAGCTGGTGTGCTTGGGGGACAGGAGCCACACTGGGGCAGAGGTTCTGTCAGCTCTGCAGGGGCAGGTTCAGAGGTGGTTGACGCCACGCCAACTTAAGGCAGGAATGGTGGTTTGCGACAATGGCACCAACCTCCTCTCTGCCCTCCGACAGGGACAACTGACCCATGTGCCCTGTTTGGCTCACGTCCTTAACTTGGTGGTGCAGCGGTTCTTGGGCAGGTACCCGGGCTTACAGGATGTCCTGAGGCAGGCCAGGAAAGTCTGTGTGCATTTCCGCCGGTCATATAATGCCAGTGCTCGGCTGACGGACCTCCAAAAAGGAGTTTAACCTGCCCAAGAACCGCCTAATCTGTGACATGCCCACCAGGTGGAACTCAACGTTGGCCATGCTGCAGCGGCTGCACACGCAGCAGAGGGCCATCAATGAGTACCGTGCGACTATGGCACCAGGACAGGGTCAGGGGAGCTTGGTTTTTTTTCACCCCGCCAGTGAGCCATGATCAGGGATGCATGCACTGTCCTGTCACCATTCGAGGAGGCCACGAGGATGGTGAGCACTGACAGTGCATGCATCAGTGACACTGTCCCCCTTGTCCACCTGTTGGAGCACACGCTGCGTGGAATAATGGACAGGGCACTTGAGGCAGAACAGAGGCAGGAAGAGGAGGACTTCCTTAGCTCTCAAGGCCCCCTTTATCCAGACAGTGTTCCTGCGTGCCCGCCGATCACACAGGAAGAGGAGGAGGAGGAGGAGGAGGAGGAGGAAGATTGTGTCATTATGGAGGTGGAGCCTGGCACTCAGCATCAGCAGCAGTCTTTAAGGGATCAGTCCCAAGGAACACATGGACTTGTATGTGGCTGGGAGGAGGTGGCTGCGGACGTTGTTGTCCTTAGTGACCCAGAGGACTCCGGACCGAATGCCTCAGCAAACCTACGCTGCATGGCCTCCCTGATCCTGCAAAGCCTGCGTAAGGATCCTCGTATTCGTGGTATCAAGGAGAAGGACCAATACTGGCTGGCAACCCTCCTTGATCCACGTTACAAGGGTAAGGTTGCGGACCTTATCTTGCCATCGCAGAGGGAGCAGAGGATGAAACATCTTCGTGAGGCCTTGCAGAAAGGTCTGTGCAACGCGTTCCCAGAGACTGGGAGGTTACAAACTCCTGTTTCTGGACAACGTGTTGCTGAGGCTTCGGTCAGTCAAAGAAGGAGCGGTGGAGAAGGTGGCCGTCTGACCGATGTGTTCAGACAATTTTTTGGTCCGCAGCCCCAAGGTATGATCGGTTCCAGCAACCATCGCCAGCGTCTGTTTTACATGGTGCAGGAATACCTAGGGGCAAGATCAGACTTGGACACCTTTCCCACCGAAAATCCTCTGGGTTACTGGGTCTTGAGGATGGATCACTGGCCAGAGCTTGCACAGTATGCAATTGAGCTACTGGCCTGTCCTGCATCCAGCGTTCTTTCGGAACGCACATTCAGTGCTGCTGGAGGCGTGGTAACCGATCACAGGGTGCGTCTGTCCACCGACTCGGTCGATCGGCTGACCTTCATAAAAATGAATCAGTCTTGGATCACCACCAGCTACCAAGCACCTGATGCTGATGTAACCGAATAATTCTTTTTTGAAATCTCAGATCCCTTCAAAGACTGCCTATGCTGATGCTGAGTGACTATCCCTGAGTAATTATCCTCTTCCTCCTCAATCATCACGCTGATAGCTTGTAAGAACATTTTTGGTTCTGGGCGCCACCACCAGTGCCTAAGGCACAATTTTTCAGCCCCTGTTTAGCAGGGGCGTGTAATTACAATTTTGAAGCAATACTTTGCAGCAGGGCTCGTTCCTGCGTTCCAACTAGAGTGTCTGTGAGGGGTTGCAGTGTTGTGGCACCAGCACCAGTGCCTAAGGCCTAATTTTTCAGCTCCTGTTCAACAGGGGCATGTAATTACAATTCTTGATCTAATATTTCACAGCAGGGCCCTGTGAGGGCTTACAGTGTTGTGGCCAAAGCAACACCTAAGGCCCAAATTTCTGCTGAGTATATAGGGCAGGACCCTACTTTCAAACATCTAACTTACAAACGACTCCTACTTGCAAACGGAAGGAGACAACAGGAAGTGAGATGAAATCTACCCCTAGGAAGGGAAATTCTCTCCTGTAAGAGTTAATATGGGAAAAACATTTCTCCTTTCCACTGATGCTTTCCAATCCTTGTTCCACAAAAAAAACCCAAATTTTCAAAAAACATTTTTCATTGGGACAAAAAGTGAGGTGAAATCTTCTGAAGAGGAGGAAAGACAGCAAAACAAATGTCACAGGGGTGATAACCCTTCCCTATGTTTTCCAAAAAGCTTAAAAAAGATTTTTTGGCTGGAGCTAAACACGTTAAAAATGTACCCCTTCAAAATTACAAAGAGATTCTACTTAACAACAAACCTACAGTCCCTGTCTTGTTTGCACCGCCTGTATACTGCTGTTCAGAGTATATAGGGCCTTTCCTTATTTTAATTTGGGTGCGGGGTTCCCCTTAATATCCATACAGGACCCAAAGGGCCTGGTAATGGACTGGGGGGGTACCCATGCCGTTTGTCTCACTGATTTTCATCCATATTGCCATGACCCGACATGACATTAAACCCGCAAGCAGTTTTAAATGAGATTTTTTCCTTTAAAAATGACATTTGGTGCAGGGACTGTTCTAAACATGGGAAACATGCGTCACTTTACAGGCATACTATAGACACCCCCCAGGTACGATATTTAAAGGAATATTTCACTTTTTTTTTTTTACTTTAAGCATCATTAAAATCACTGCTCCCGAAAAAACGGCCGTTTTTAAAAGTTTTTTTTGCATTGATACATGTCCCCTGGGGTAGGACCCGGGTCCCCAAACCCTTTTTAGGACAATACCATGCAAATTAGCCTTTAAAATGAGCACTTTTGATTTCGAACGTTCGAGTCCCATAGACGTCAATGGGGTTCTAACGTTCGTGCGAACTTTCGGTCCGTTCGCGGGTTCTGGTGCGAACCGAACCGGGGGGTGTTCGGCTCATCCCTAATGTCTATACATTCCAGACTTCAGGCTGTAATTGACTGCAAAGGATTTGCAACCAAGTATTAAAAAGTGAAAGTTTGATGGATGATTGTTAATCTGTCCCATTACTTTTGGTCCCTTAAAAAGTGGGAGGCACATATACACCGTTCACCTGATTTGGATGTAAATACCCTCAAATTAAAGCTCTAAGTCTGCAGTTAAAGCGCATCTTGTTCATTTCATTTCAAATTCATTGTGATGGTGTATAGAGCCAAAAAGATTAGAATTGTGTCGATTTCCCAATATTTATGGACCTGACTGTATATATTTTGTGTGTCTGTTGTGATTAGAGGGTGGGGGGCAATACTGAAAAGCCTGAGTGCCCTTATCTTCACATAAGCTGGTGACTTTTTATTCTGAGCCTTGTAAACCACAACCATGAAACTAAAAGTTGATTAGCATGTTAAGTTAAGGTGGCATATTTGTAAATTCTATTTAAAAGTATAATCATATATATATATATATATATATATATATATATATATATATATATATTTTTTATCTCTGAAAAGCCTGTCTCCAGCTGATCCTTCCTCTCCCCACAGACAGCACTGTTGATTCTGCATTAATGAAGGTCATGTTTTTTGATCAAATCCATTTGAAATTCAGAATGTGCCATATTCTGTTCAGTATGTGTCCTTGGTCAATTTAGAGCTGCTGATCCATATAAAATAACATTTCAGAACTAGGATAAAAGGAGTAAACATTTTGTCTGCATAGTTTTATCAATATGTACATTTAAAACAGAATAAGTTACTTGCTTAAAGTAGAACTAAAGCCCTGTACACACAGGCAGAATGTTGGGAGACATTTGCCGGTTAAAAAAATGGCCCATGTGTATGTTGGTCTGTCCGTCTGTCCAGCATATCGGACGAGCATGCTGGAAAACCAGCAGCCGACTGACTCCCGATCAGCGATCTCAGCCAATGGCGGCAGGGGCATCCCCGGCGCCCCCTCTTAGAACTCAATATCTCAGCACGGGTGATCGCTGTACTAATCTTGCATGGTTAGTATAGTGTCTCCGACCGGAGCTGTCAGTTTTTTTTTTTTGTGCAACCCAGAAAAAAAGTGTGTGTGTGTGTGTACCAGACTTTAAGTCAAGTTTTGGAGTGAAAAGGGATTAGAAAAGCATATCTCTCTCAACTGTACCTCCTTTGAAACAAAATCACCTTCCCCTCTTTCCTCCTCAGTTGTCCCTCTTTGTGGTCTGATGTACAGATATATGACAATGAATTATTCAACTGCTAAAGTGTTATTCTGCACTAGACCTTCATTTTATCTTTTAATTATTTTGTTTGCTTTTTCAACCTTTTCGCTGCCAGAGCCGATTTTACATTTTTTGCGCACATGTTTAAAAAATCATTTTCGCTCTGAAGATTATGTAAAACCCCCAAACAATATAGAGAAGAATGGGTGCTGCTCCTGATTACTTTGTGCTGATGAAACGCGTAGGATAGAGCCTCCAGCATCATTGCGTCACTTACTGCCAAAGCTGTGGAACGCATGGCATCCCAGACTTCCTGGTTCTAAATGCTTATTGTTTGCAGACAAAGTGTGAGTATGTTTCCAGCTGTTTAATTGTAATAAACAGAGTAAAACCAGTACTGTGCTATTGGATTTAATTTTTCTCTGCATGTGGAGGGAACGGAAAGGCTGAATCTTTATATGAGGAAGAAGAGAGAAGATACGTGGATTTGGGTCTGCTACACAGTGGCATATACTGTGAACATGTAATACCTAGAGGGGATTTTTTCTGGTGAGTGCAGTACTATAGGGGGAGCACTACAAGAAGCACCAGCACAAGCATGCATTTTTGATATGCACGATTGAAGAGCACCTGTCACATAACCCACTGAGTATCCAATCAACCATAATTTACATTTACCAAAAACTTTTTGTTTACCTGTATATTTTTTAAAGAGCACTGGTCACTTTAATCCACAAATGTTTATCTAAGGGATTTTTTGCACAGCAAAGGTTTGTAAAATTGTCGGCGATTTATTTAAAAGAGCACCTGTCACTTTAGAAATGTATTAACTAAATAATTCACTGGTTATGAAAATAACCAAAGTTGTTTACCCAAGGATAGTTTCTGTAAAGTTCAGCAAATTTTTATGGTTTTAATCATTTATTTTTGATCAATTAAGAGCACCTGTCACTTTATAATCTCATTAATGAGAGCAAGTTAAAAATTAAAAAAACACTTGGAGGTATAAAAACAAAACTAATCAAACACCAGATATTTACTTAAAGGGCACCACACATTTTAAATCAACATAACAGTGCCACACCTACTACTGTTAAACACAGGTCTTGGAAAAGCAAGCTTTCAGTATAAAAACACACTAAAGTGAGTTTTTAGGGAAAACAAATGCAATAAACTACTCAGATTGTTGGTAAGATATAAAAGATGAGGTTACTCTGAGTAAAAAGTTATCCAACATGTGGAACAGTATATTTGTGTGCTCCCGTGAAATGGCAACAAACTTCAGTACCCTATATTTTCTATGGGCAACTAGAGATGGTCCGAACAACTCCTGTTCGGTTCACGCCAGAACTTTCAAACATCGCAAAAGTTCGGAGCCGAACAACGAACCCCATTGAAGTCTATGGGACCCAAACTGGAAAAAAAATGCCCACTTTGAAGGCTTATATGCAAGTTGTTAGATATACAAAGAGTATGGGGGTCTGGGTACTGCCCTGGGGGACATGGATCAATGAAAAAAGTTAGTAAAAAACATCATTTTTAAATGAGCAATGATTTATTGATGCTTAAAGTAAAACCATAAAAATGAAAAATTCCTTTGAATATAGTGACTGGGGGGTCCCCTTAGTCTACTTGTAAAGTGGCACATCTGTACTGTGTATAGAAGCTGCTGTAGAAATAATTGCATTTAAAAAGCCAAAAAATGTAATTTTCCATTCAACCTTTCTTTTTTATATAAACAACGGCTTGGGGAGCCAGTCTGTATGAGAAGGCCACAATTTAGTGCACTCGAAACAAGATTAGAGATTTTTTGGATAAATTCTGGTGTCTCTTTTGCAGACTTTGGATAGAAGTAACAGTTGTGGAAAAATTGGGCTTTGGGTGTTGGTGGTGCCTTTACACCGTAACCCTATAGAGGTACTGTTGATGAATCAAGTAATGCCTGTGCATCATCAAGGAGCAAGTGGCTGACGCTGTGTTCAAATAACTTAGTTGACTCCTCCATGCCTGATTCTGGGGCTATGGCAGGAGTAGCTGTGGACAAGGAGGCAGAATAAGCAACTCTGGGAGCTGCAGTGGACTGCACACTAGTCTCTGCTTGGGTGACGGAGGATGAGGATGGTTTAGTAAGCCAGTCCACCACCTCTTCTGCATGGTGTGGCTGGATGGCACGGGCAACATCACTAAACAGAGGAAATGATGCCCTGCCTGAGGACGGACCACGTCCACCTTTGCTTGTGGACACAGACCCTGCTGGCCCCCTCAGTGTGCTATGGGAACATTGTCTCTCCTTGTTGGCCTCCCAGACATGATGGGGGACAGGCTTATTAAAAAAAATGTAATAAAGATGGGGAAATGTGTACGTGGATGTACTTTAATCAATGGAAAGTGGTGTTTGGTGCACTTTAACTTGAGTACTCACTACACAGACACACTCCATTGACACTACAATATACTGCAGTAAAACTGCACTGACATACTTCAATGCACTGAAATATACTGTGTTAACGCGCACTAACCTTACTTATCTTAGCTACAGTTAGGCAATACAGCTTGGTCATTGATCCATCTCTGGCGTGATATTCGGGCAAAAAAGGTTGTCTCTGAATTATCCATTTTAGATCAGACGCACAATTGGACTGCCGTCACTCCGAGTTCTGCTTAGTGGGTATTACAGGAATCTAATATAAAGACACGTTGCGTGTTTAAATTAGTTATATTAAAAATTGAGGATGTCTAAAGAATACATAACTGAAATATCTTTTAATTATCTGTCCCAAGTTCAAGTTTAAGACAATTTACGTTTTTGGATCTCTCTACACACTAATAATCCTGTCCCAGGAGGGTTTTTCTGATAAAATGTATTTCCTGGCTTTTGTGTGTTCCATAATAAAAATTCAGGACGCACTGACATGAAGACATTCTATTCAGACTGCTCTCCCCATCCTTCATCTTCATTGTCAAACACACACAAGTTAATAGAAAAAGGAACAGTTCTTCAAATGTAACTAAAATGTTATAATCAGGAAAATGGAACATAAGAAAAAAAAAAATACAAGAAAAAAATATTTGGGAAAAAGTAACAAATGTACTTATTATTTATTTATTATTCTATTTATTTAAAGTTTTTAGGGAAATGTGCAGCCTTCTGAGTTTATCAGAATAGAAAGAGGAAATGGAACTCGCTTGAACAGAGTACAGAAAGTATTATGAGTTAACGTCAACTGTAAATGGTGACATCAACAGGTCGGAGGTATGAACACCACATTTTCTCCTCAGTATAGAAATCTTTTTTTTTCTCAGTATATGGCAAAGGGTGACTATCAAAATCAACTTTATTCAGTTCACAAGCATCAACACACAGTCTAATCCTCCTGTTTTCTTTATTGTCAGCACAATAGGAAATCCCCACTCAGATGCATCATGTTTTTTTAATCACATCTTGTACTAGTAATTTTTTCTTGGAAAACAGCTTCTCTTAAACCATAAGGGGAAGTATATACGTTGTTTTGACACAAATGTTTAACATCTATTCACACTTTAATTTTGTGTAAAACAAAAGTTCTTTGCACAGCCCAGCGAAATGTCCTTGAGTGGTAAAAGTTTGGACACTAAAGGCATCGAGGCAACTGGAGCGGTTGTGATAGGACCATCCATGAATTGAACATTTAGTTCAGCAAAAAGTTCCCTAACCATTATTATAGTGGTGCTTTTTTTTTTTTTTTGTACTGCCATTTGCAGGCAACCAAGCACAGAAATATGGTCTCTAAGATAACTAACCTTTTGGTAGGTTTAGTAAGGCTTGGTTTCCACTAGTGCGACTTGTCATGCGACTTGGGACTGCAAAGTCGCATGACAAGTCCCACCCCATGATTTCCAATGAGTACCGTTCATATCTGTTCGACTTCAAGTCGCAGCGACTTCAAAGTAGTCCCTGCACTACTTTGGTCCCACTTTGATACAACTTGAGGTCCATAGATCTCAAGAATACACAGGCATTGTTTCAAGTCACATCAAAATCGTGGCAAAATCACGCAACTTTCAGGTCGCAATAGTGGAAACCTAGACTTACTGAATCATTTACAAATACTTCTGGTAGATTTCCTGAGGCAGTACAGAGACAGCGAATCCTGGGTCAAGAGTTTTTCTCAGTAGCAGAAGCGGAAGTAATAGTCACAATGCGTAAAAGTTTATCTGGAATTAAAGCATCATATGTATCCACCCATGAAATGGTAACTTCTGGGGCAGTAACTTCACAAACACTTTTAGCAAATACGGCAGATTTTTTCAAAGTGTCTCATTTTCATCTTTTGCAGGGCACACAGCATAGTTTGCAATCTGCAGGGTTGAACCACAGCTGATGCAGTATTCATTTTGTATATGTATGGGGCTTGCAAATGTTCCCTATGGGAATCAGATTCTGGATTTTCAGCCAGTATGGTGACAGTAGTCCCTTGACTAAGTGCTTTTGCCCCACCACAAAAGTATCACTGTGCTTTGAAATGTTAAATCATGTTCCAAGACCAATCATTTTCTAATCCTGGCTGAGTTTTTATTTTTTTCTACTAGTTGGTCACCAATCATGTTATCTGTTAAAGCAATATACTCACAGGTAACTGCCAACTCTATTAAACATATAAAAAGGTGGATGTCAAACTACTGGGTAATCAACCAATACTTGGAACCTATTTGTCCACAGGACGGGGTACCTCCACAACTAAGTCACAATATCAAAAATTGGGGAAATAGGGAACAAAAGTAAAAAGTGGGGGGGGGGGCAATCTGGTCATCCCACCCCTAATAAGTTGTAAGGGAGGACCAACCACTGTATATAGTAGGTAATGGAAACTTTATTGATACAAAACTATGAATTACAAAATAAGAAGATAGGCTCAATGGCCCAACCCTGCAAATAAACAACCAACTTTCTCTAAGCTGCTATAAATTGTACTGTGGATTGACCAATATGCTGTCCGGATCTTGCATAATATATCATTCTGCCTCCACATTTACTTTAGACACAAAGAATAATTAATGCAGTGGGAACTGTATCCTAAGTATCATTTGCTGCTGGTAGTGTATAGAAAGTGTGCAGTCCTTCTGTTCCCAGGCAGAAAAGTTAATTACGCATTTAGCAGTAGGTGTATCCTCCTGATTAGCAAACTTTTAGGCTCCTTTCACATGTTTACATCCTTTGCTTCTTTGTTATAAAATAGCCCATTTACAAGGTTCAGTAGCTCAAGCTGAAATGCACACACGAGTACATGAGAGCAATGACCTATCCTATGCGTTAGTGAGAGAAAGGAGTGTTTGAAAGGAGATAATTATTGGCATGCTGGCACTTTGGAAACCCCATAGTGTTCAGAGGATGCTTTGCCCTGTATTAAGTGTTTAGTTGTAATATTTTTTATATATGATACATAAAACTTCAGTTTAACAGCTTCCCGACTGCCTCACGCAAATATACTGCGGCAGAAGGGCACGTACAGGCAGAATCACGCACCTGCACGTTGCCCTTTAAGAGGTGGATTGCTGGAGCGCGCGGGCCGGGAGCTTTATGAGCACGATCGCGGGTCCCGTGGACTTGATGTCCGTGGGTATACCCGCGATCGTCTCACGGAGAGGAAGAATAGGGAAATGCTAATGTAAACAAGCATTTCCCCATTCTGCCTAGTGACACTCACTGATCACAGCTCCCTGTAATCGGGAGCGGTGATCAGCGTTGTGTCACACACAGCCCCTCCCCCCACAGTTAGAATCACTCCCTAGGACACACTTAACCCCTACAGCACCACCTAGTGGTTAACCCCTTCACTGCCAGTCATATTTACACAGTAATCAATGCATTTTTAATTGCACTGATCGCTGTATAAATGTGAATGGTCCCAAAATCGCACCAAAAGTGTCTGATCTGTCCGCCATAATGTCGCAGTCACGATAAAAATCACTGATCGCTGCCATTACTAATAAAAAAAAATCAATAAAAATGCCATAAAACTATCCCCTATTTTGTAAACGCTATAACTTTTGCGCAAACCAATCAATAAACGCTTATTGCGTTTTTTTTTACCAAAAATATGTAGAAGAATATGTATCAGCCTAAACTGAGGAAATTTTTTTTTTATTATATATATATTTTTTGGGGATATTTATTATAGCAAAAAGTAAAAAATAATGCGTTTTTTTCAAAATTGTCGCTATTTTTTGTTTATAGCGTAAAAAATAAAAAAACGCAGAGGTGATCAAATACCACCAAAAGAAAGCTCTATTTGTGGGAAAAAAAGGACGTCAATTTTGTTTGGGAGCCACGTCACACAACCGCGCAATTATCAGTTAAAGCGATGCAGTGCCGAATCGCAAAAAGTGCTCTGGTCTTTGGCCAGCCAAATGGTCCGGGGTTTAAGTGGTTAAAAATGTATAAACTTAAAATAAATACTCATGATAAATTTAAGATGAAAAAAAATAGCTCTGAACCAATATAGTTTCCCTTAAAACCCCTGTTTCTAGGGAAAAATTAGAAAGAATTCGTATTTTTGGACAGCAAACAATTGCAAATGGTTCAAGAAGGTATAAATAGCAACATAACAGAGATCTTTTTAAAGATGAATTAGCCCTGCAGATGAGGCATTATTCTTCAAAATACCCCACTATAAAATATACAGAGTTATAAAAAATATATATATATAATTTATAAATAAAATTTAGATCATAGACATACTGGTGTCAGGGCCCTATAGATGGCTTAAATTTCAGATGATCTTTGCTGAATCGGTCAAAATTCGAGCTGTGGGTGGCCCTGCATCAGATGCAGTCACCGTTCTACAGTGCCAGCAGGCATAGGAGCCATGGCTTACTAAATACAATGGCAGCGTGGATGGGAAGATTGTGTGATTACCTCTTATGCCGCGTACACACGATCGGAAATGCCGCCAGCAAAAGACCGATGAGGGCTTTTTGTCGGAAAATGCTACCGTGTGTATGCTCCATCGGTCTTTTGCTTGTGGAATTCCAGCCAGCAAAAGATTGAGAGCATGTTCTCAATTTTTCGGTCAGGAAAAGTTCCTATCCGAAAATTCGATCGTCTGTATGCAATTCCGACGCGCCAAAAAATCACGCATGCTCAGAATCAAGTAAGAGACGGAAGCGCTCGGTATGGTAAAACTACCGTTCGTAATGGAGATAGCACATCTGTCACGCTGAAATGTTTTAAATAGTTTAATGTAGCGCATTTTCTTCTTCTTTATAATGCTAGAAGAATGAAGTTGTTTTGCTGCTCATAATCACACAGAGTTCTCACAAACTGATTTCTTTATTATTTCTCGTGATCTCATGAATAATCTTTTTTGTTTTTAAAGCCAGACCTCCATAATAATGTTTTTTCTTTTTTTATAGTCATTTTTATTAAATTTTTTTAATCAAGATCTCCTGTTGTTTTTTTTTTATTTTAAATTATTTTATAGTGATCTCCATATTTTTTTTTTATTTTGTATGTCACGTTTCCACAACAACATTATTATCTTGTATTTGAAAACCTCAAGGAGGTTGCTTGGTGTCCCTTGTTAATTAGACATTGTATTTTTGAAATGTACCTGCCTACTCAAAAAAAAAAACAGTCCTATTTGAAGAAAAACACATAGGCAAGTATTTTCATATAAAAAAAATCTCCATTTATTCTGGCTCATAATAACAAAATAAAGAAGGAAGGCAATGCTGGAGAAACAGCTGGAATTTGCGAAGCCTTTGGCCCCAGGACAGACATCAACTCTATTGCAAAAAAAAATTGGTAGCTTGAGAAGTACATATATAAGGGAGCACAATCTGGTCCAGGACTCCCAGAGATCAGGAACAGCAGCAGATGACATATACAGTGGGGACGGAAAGTATTCAGACCCCCTTAAATTTTTCACTCTTTGTTATATTGCAGCCATTTGCTAAAATCATTTAAGTTCATTTTTTTCCTCATTAATGCACACACAGCACCCGATATTGACAGAAAAACACAGAATTGTTGACATTTTTGCAGATTTATGAAAAAAGAAAAACTGAAATATCACATGGTCCTAAGTATTCAGACCCTTTGCTCAGTATTTAGTAGAAGCACCCTTTTGATCTAATACAGCCATGAGTTTTTTTGGGAAAGATGCAACAAGTTTTTCACATCTGAATTTGGGGATCCTCTGCCATTCCTCCTTGCAGATCCCCTCCAGTTCTGTCAGATTGGATGGTAAACATTGGTGGACAGCCATTTTTAGGTCTCTCCAGAGATGCTCAATTGGGTTTAAGTCAGGGCTCTGGTTGGGCCATTCAAGAATAGTCATGGAGTTGTTGTGAAGCCACTCCTTCCTTATTTTAGCTGTGTGCTTAGGGTCATTGTCTTGTTGGAAGGTAAACCTTTGGCCCAGTCTGAGGTCCTGAGCACTCTGGAGAAGGTTTTCGTCCAGGATATCCCTGTACTTGGCCGCATTCCTCCTTCCCTCAATTGCAACCAGTCGCCCTGTCCCTGCAGCTGAAAAACACCCCCACAGCATGATGTTGCCACCACCATGCTTCACTGTTGAGACTGTATTGGACAGGTGATGAACAGTGCCTGGTTTTCTCCACACATACCACCTGGAATTAAGGCCATAAAGTTCTACCTTGGTCTCATCAGACCACAGAATCTTATTTCTCACTATCTTGGAGTCCTTCAGGTGTTTTTTAGCAAACTCCATGCGGACTTTCATGTGTCTTGCACTTAGGAGAGGCTTCCGTCGGGCCACTCTGCCATAAAGCCCCGACTGGTGGAGGGCTGCAGTGATGGTTGACTTTCTATAACTTTCTCCCATCTCCCAACTGCATCTCTGGAGCTCAGCCACAGTGATCTTTGGGTTCTTCTTTACCTCTCTCACCAAGGCTCTTCTCCCCCGATAGCTCAGTTTGGCCGGACGGCCAGCTCTAGGAAGGGTTCTGGTCGCCCCAAACGTCTTCCATTTAAGGATTATGGAGGCCACTGTGCTCTTAGGAACCTTAAGTGCAGCAGAATTTTTTTGTAACCTTGGCCAGATCTGTGCCTTGCTACAATTCTGTCACTGAGCTCTTCAGGCAGGTCCTTTGACCTCATGATTCTCATTTGCTCTGACATGCACTGTGAGCTGTAAGGCTTTATATAGACAAGTGTGTGGTTTTCCTAATCAAGTCCAATCAGTATAATCAAACACAGCTGGACTCAAATGAAGGTGTAGAGCCATCTCAAGGATGATCAGAAGAAATGGACAGCACCTGAGTTAAATATATGAGTGTCACAGCAAAGGGTCTGAATACTTAGGACAATGTGATATTTCAGTTTTTCTTTTTTAATAAATCTGCAAAAATGTCAAAATTCTGTGTTTTTCTGTCAATATGGGGTGCTGTGTGTACATTAATGAGGAAAAAAATGAACTTAAATGATTTTAGCAAATGGCTGCTATATAACAAAGAGTGAAAAATTTAAGGGGGTCTGAATACTTTCCGTCCCCACTGTATGTCCCCAGGCTGTGGTACTACCACAGCCTGCGTCTTCTGTCAGACCAGACTGAACCCAGGCAATCACTTTCTTCTCTTCGCTGCAGCCTTCCCTCCACGCTTCCCTGCAGGCTGTGGCTCTGGAGGTAGACTTGTGGCAGGAGGAGGAGGAGGATGGGCGAGCGTACATAAGTGGACATCATCGGTCATTTGCCCCCTCAACCCCTTGTGAATGGCCTCAAAAAAAATCTTTTCACAGTTGAGGCGTTGGCCCTCCTCCATTTTGTGCAAATTTGAGGCTAGATAGTAGCCATAGGCCTCTCCAGCGTCGAGGGGGGCTTTCAGGGTGTCATTACATTAGCCTCCTTAATGAGGACAAGTGCTGCCTCCTCCATGTTCCTCCCCTTCCTGGGCCTTTTGGTTGGAAGGCGGAGGGGAGGGACCTGGGATTGGGTGAGGCTGGGCCTACCCCACCTCCTGGCTGACACTAACCCCCACCTCCTGGCTGACAGTTCCCCCCCGCCTCCTCCAGTGTGCCACATTCCAGAGCCTCCTCCTGGCTGAGGTCTTCCTGTGTATGAAAAAGGGACATAATTTTAGTTTTTGGTTCATCAATCACACACAATTTTCAGCTCATGACTGTTTCATATTGAATGTTAATAAAAACAAAAGACTATCATTCTGAGCCCAGCATTTTTCATTCTTGTCCCAATCATTTTTGGCCCCTACTGTTTATTGATATGTAAAACACTTTTTGGTATATCATTCATTTGATAGCAATAATAACATCTAGTTAACAACACTAATTTTACAAAAAAAAAATATGTTTAAAAATAATATACCTGGCTCCAGCTGGGCTCCTCAATTTCTTCCTGGATGGAAGGCCCAGGTTGGTCCTTGGAAGCCTCAGCTGGGGTCGAGGGAAGGGTGGATGGAAGGGGGGGCCGGAAGAGTCGAAAGTGATTCCCTGGCTTCGATCTGGTCTTCCAGAAACCGCATCTTGTTGTAGTACCACAGACTGGGTACGTACACATCTTCTGCTGCTGCTCCTGACCTAATGGACTTATGGACCTTCTGAAGCTCCTTCCTATACGTGCTTCTCAAGCTACCAATTTTCCTCTCCACAAAGTCGATGTCTGCGTTGGGGACCTGCGTCTTCACAAATTCCATCAGTTTCTCCAGCGATGCCTTCCTAGCTGGTTTATTTCTATATCAGGGGTTTTTCACCTCCCACAAATTGCGCATATCCCTGTATTTATGAATGAACTGGCCCATAAATTCCGGCTCTTTAAATTGTTTCATTTTTACTGCAAGACCAAACAAAATACAAAAACACTGATATCAGGCTAAACTCTCCTAATCTTATCCCAATATAGGCCTCAATCTAGAATCAGTATAGGCCACTCATGTCCCAAGTAAAAATGTTACATTTGTTATTACGTTTATCGCTTCCGTTCCTCCTTCTTCCACACACAGAACGTACGTACGACACACGTGTGTTAGCTCTATATACACTACGCATGCGTGAAACTCCGCACGCGTCACCTGCCCCTGACGTTCTTTCTAGAATATTCCCCATCCCTTCTCTTTCGGCGCGGAGTGGGAGACGACATGGTGGAGACACAGCAGGTGCGTGATAATAGCAGTAATGAGGAGGAAAGCCCGGAGCAAGAAACGTCCCGATCCAGAAGGAGGAGATTTAAGGCTTCAAATATGGCCTTTGTAGAGATGGTGGAGATGGTCAACATATTAAAGAGGGCCGACTATGATGGGAAGTATGGACCATACACCAACCCTAATCAGAGAAAGGCCAAGATCATGACTAAAGTTGTGAAGAGTCTGCACAGGAATTTTGGGGTACAACGATCGAAGGAGCAACTGAGGAAATGCTGGTCAGACCTGAAAATGAGGGAGCAGGATCAGTATAGAAGGATCAAGAAAGTGCTTCTAAAAAGTAAGTAGTTGTGTGTTACGATTATTATTATTACTTGCATGCTGCTCCATGTGCTTTTCTTTACTATTGGACAGTTTTTAAAATGGCGACTTTCATGTTCATGGGCACAGTAATCATAGTAAACATCGTTCGTTTGCCAACTAAATACGCTGTTTTTGCCAGATACAGGGTGGTCATGATACATTTGGTTATGATAATTTGTATTAAAAGAAGTTTAGGACATTGTTGTCTAGATGTGTTTGAAACTAGAAGGAAAACTTGATTTGGTGTAATGTAAGGAGAGGACACTCAGCAGCTGTTTACACATCTGGACTCAGGAGCACTAGTGTAGGACATAAGAACAAACTTTTTAAGGTGTCCCACACAGGTGCTCCAGTGGATACTTGGGGTGTCTCCAGGTGTGAAACTTGTCCAAAAAAGGGAAGTATTCCAGCTTGGTTAAGGGAATAAATTATGCCTCCAACTTGGAACTCTGCCCAAACAGACAATTGTACCCCACTTCCAAGCAATGTTTCATATTACTATTTCTGGCCTCAAATATCTGTGTGCTAAGTATACCTTTTGTTTCATTCTCATAGGGGAGAAAAGACTCAGGATGACTGAGGACTCCAGGAACCCCCCCCCCCCCCCCCCACCTCCTGAAGAAGGGGACCAGGAAACACCACAAGCTGAGGATGTGGAGGAAGGAGAGGTGGTGGAAATTGTCACAACAGGTGAGTGTCTGACACCACAGATTCAGGTAATAGATGTATGCCAGCATATTTATAATACATGGTGTTTATTTTTTCTTTTAGGTGATGTACATATTTTTGAAGAACAAGTTCCTCATTTCCCCACTGACAGTGCCCAAAGGCTTATCCAGAACATCATGTATTGTAGTCAGGATTTAGACTTTATAAAGAAAAAAAACACATGAGGTTGAAAGCAAACTGAAGAACATGATTGATGTACTAGGAAGAATATAAATACCCAAAAAATTACACTTTTTTTTGTTTTTAACAAATTTTTATGCATTTTAAAAGCCAAATTTTGAAGATGCACACAGTGTGTCAACATGTACTATGTGCCATCAGGGGATATCAATGTAAGCGTTTTGTGGCTGCAACCCCTTCCTCGCAACTTAAGTAGCTGAGAGGAAGTGGTTGCACCCCCAAAACACGTCCATTGATCCCCCATGATGGGAGATAGCACATGTTGACATTAGGTATGGGATCAGGAGGAAAATCCCCAGTTTAGCTCCCAATTTGTGTGCATCTTCAAAATTTTTCTTTTACAGGGTGACATCACCCCATCTGATAAAGGCAATATCAACACATTTTGGGCACTATAATGTCTGATATTGCCTTCAGTTTTTCAATGTTGAACTTTGTAAGTTCCTGAGTTGTGTATGTTATATTTTGAAACATGCCTGTTTATGTACCCTAAAAAAAAATCAAGGTAAAACTTTAAGAAACCCATATTTTTTGTTTTTTTAAAAAAGTTTTAAAACGCACATGTGCATGTGCAAGGAGTAAAAGGTTTTATACTCAACAATGTGTGGCTTCTTCTTTCAATGCTCAATACCAGTTTTTGTATTAAGTTGGTGTTTACAGTGACAATGGGTGTTATTTAATAATGGAAAAACCACTTGGCACTACAAGTGCACTAGGAGAACCTAGGAGACAGAAAAAAGAAACACAAACAGTAAATGAAAATAAAGATTTTATCTGATAAAATAGAAAATTTATTTAAAATTGGCTGGCAAAGCAATGGCCCCTCTACCTGTAAAATATTCTACATATTTTTCCCGCACTTCACGGGCGCTATTGGGGGGGGCAAGCCAGGACCGCCCGCTTCCAGGGCTGTCAGTGTTTCATGAAGTCCGGCCTCAGGCCCAACTGAGGCAATATAACTAGGATTATTATTTTTTAAAAAGTTGTGCAGTATGCAGCAAGCTAACACAATGTGGTTTGGTTTGTACTCCGCCATATTTATGGCAGTTAAAAATAGGCGGAACCGGCTGGCCATTATCCCAAATGCATTCTCCACAAATCTTCTAGCTCTGGCCAGCAAGTAATTAAAAACCCTCTTCTCCGGGGTGAGGGTCCTCTGGGGGAATGGCCTCATCACGTGATCACCCAGACTGAATGCCTCATCTGCGACAAACACAAATGGCAGTTCCTCAACGTTCTCTTCCGCAGGTGGCAATCCCAAGCCACCACTCTGGAGACGTCGATAGAACTCGGTCTGGGCAAAGACTCCACCATCCGACATCCGGCCATTCCTCCCCATGTCCACATACAGAAACTCATATGTCGCTGACACCACCGCCATTAACACGATACTATGAACCCCTTATAGTTATAATAGTATGACCCCGAATGGGGTGGTGGTACGATGTGGACGTGTTTCCCATCAATTTCCCCTCCACAGTTGGCAAAGTGGGATGCCACAATCTGCCATTCCTGTGGCGTTGAAGGTAACTGTGGAGTCAAACAAAAACATACAAATTAGTCATTTTGCACATAAACATTGCAAGCAGATTAGACACAAACATTCTTGGCCAACACCAGTATAACACTTTTTTGAAGCAGTATTTAAATGCAAAAATCTTAAGGTTCACTTATCAGATTCCCCCCCCTCTGATGGCCCATTGTAAAAATTTTAGGGGGGGGGAGATGTTTTGGACAGGTAACCCTCTCAACTTCATTGAGGCTGAATGCATAAATAATGTGTGTTACATTGGCCAGCCCCTCCTTAATTACACTATTGGCAGCCCACTGGACAGGTAAGAAGTGTCATAATACAAAAATATGAATACACACTGTACAAATTGAGGCACATTTTTACATTCTGCAAATAACTAGCATGATAATAGAAGAACAAAACTTTAAACAGTACCATTTGAAAGTATTCAGGCAGGCCCTTGCACTATATGCTTTGGGGAATTCATCAATAAATATGACCACAAAAGAGGTGGGTATAGTTTGTATGGTGTTGGCAAAGTCAGCAGATAGAGGATTGGTATTGGTTGACTTAGCAGTTGGGGGGAGGGAGGGTTCCAAATGAGTTTGAGACCCCCCCAAAAAAGCCTCTGGCACTCTGCCTGAATTTAAGGACAGAAATAACATTTGTACACATTTTAGGGGTTGTTTAGGGTAAAGCAGTACTATGGAGCGTGCATAAATACATTGTTAAGTGACTAAGCTAGGTGGATATGGGCCCAGGATAGCATGCTGGGGAGGTTATTGAAGGCAAATATGCATGAAGGACAAAAAAGGAAGTTTAAAAACTGCCAGCATGCATGAGCACAAAGGGGACATTCCCAGCATATTACAATCATGGTAATTAGAGAATGATGAAAGAAATACAATACCTTAGCAAACATTAAATACATAGAATGTCATGTTAAAGGAGAAAACTTACCCTAATATAGTCCTTCTGCAGGACCTGAATGATGGCAGAACAGGTCTCTGGAATAATGATCCCCAGAGCCTGGGGGGAGATGCCTGTCGAGAACTTGAGGTCCTGCAGACTTCTCCTAGTCGCCAAGCACCGCAACGTGGTGACTAGCCTTTGTTCGGGAGTGATGGCTTGCCGCATGCAGGTATCCTGTCTGCAAATATAAGGGGACAGCAAAGCCAACAAACGGTGAAAAATGGGGTCCGTCATCTGGAGATAATTCCTGAAATCATCAGGGTTATTCTACTGGATCTCCTGCAACAAAGGCATGTGAGAGAATTGGTCACGCTGGAGCAACCAATTCTTGGTCCATGAACTCCTCCCCACCTTGTTCATGGACTGGGCTTGGGTCACAGTAAGAACCCCAACACCAAGCCCCCGCACAGCACGAACTCTACGACGACGACGTACCCGCAACATGGCTTCAAAACGGTCGGCTGGTCAGAACGAACTAAACAGAAAGCACTGAAAAACAGCAAGGCCTGAAAGAACAAGCTGAAAATCAGAAACGAGCAGACAAGAACACACTGGAAATAAATATGGCACTTTGAATAGCACGCACTGACAAACAAATGTGAACTGATTACACGCACTGAAGAACAGATACAAACCCACAAGCACAAACTGAAGAGCAGCAACGATCGGAAAAGCACAAGTCTGAAAAGCGCGATTCGTCTCTCACCAAACTTCTACTAACACGAGATAAACATGAGATTAGCAGAAGGAGCCCAAAGGATGGCGCACTTGGTATTGAACTTCCCTTTTCTAGTCCCGTTGTACGTGCTGTACGTCACCGCGTTCTTGGAGGTCAGAATTTGGTGTGACCGTGTGTATGCAAGACAAGCTTAACCACTTCAGCCCCGGAAGGTTTTACCCCCTTCCTGACCAGAGCACTTTTTACAATTCGGCACTGCGTCGCTTTAACTGCTAATTGCGCGGTCATGCAATGCTGTACCCAAACTAAATTTGCGTCCTTTTCTTCCCACAAATAGAGCTTTCTTTTGATGGTATTTGATCACCTCTGCCGTTTTTATTTTTGCGCTATACACGGAAACAGACCGAAAATTTTGAAAAAAAATGATATTTTCTACTTTTTGTTCTAAAAAAAATCCAATAAACTCAATTTTAGTCATACATTTAGGCCAAAATGTATTCGGCCACATGTCTTTGGTAAAAAAAATGTCAATAAGTGTATATTTATTGGTTTGCGCAAAAGTTATAGCGCCTACAAACTAGGGTACATTTTCTGGAATTTACACAGCCTTTAATTTATGACTGCCTATGTCGTTTCTTGAGGTGCTAAAATGGCAGGGCAGTACAAAACCCCCACAAATGACCCCATTTTTGAAAGTAGACACCCCAAGGAAATTGCTGAGAGGCATGTTGAGCCCATTGAATATTCATTTTTTTTGTCCCAAGTGATTGAATAATGACAAAAAAAAAAAAAAAAATTACAAAAAGTTGTCACTAAATGATATATTGCTCACACAGGCCATGGGCATATGTGGAATTGCAACCCAAAATACATTTAGCTGCTTATCCTGAGTATGAGGATACCACATGTGTGGGACTTTTTGGGAGCCTAGCCACGTATGGGGCCCCGAAAACCAATCACTGCCTTCAGGATTTCTAAGGGCGTACATTTTTGATTTTACTCCTCACTACCTATCACAGTTTCGGAGGCCATGGAATGCCCAGGTGGCACAAAACCCCCCAAAATGACCCCATTTTGGAAAGTAGACACCCCAAGCTATTTGCTGAGAGGCATATTGAGTCCATGGAATATTTTATGTTTTGACACAAGTTGCGGGAAAGTGACACTTTTTTTTTTTTTTTGCATAAAGTTGTCACTAAATGATATATTGCTCACACAGGCCATGGGCATATGTGGAATTGCACCCCAAAATACATTTAGCTGCTTCTCCTGAGTACGGGGATAGCACATGTGTGGGACTTTTTGGGAGCCTAACCGCGTACGGGGCCCCGAAATCCAATCACCGCCTTCAGGATTTCTAAGGGTGAAAATTTTTGATTTCACTCTTTACTGCCTATCACAGTTTCGGAGGCCATGGAATGCCCAGGTGGCACAAAACCCCCCCAAATGACCCCATTTTGGAAAGTAGACACCCCAAGCTATTTGCTGAGAGGCATGGTGAGTATTTTGCAGCTCTCATTTGTTTTTGAAAATAAAGAAAGACGAGAAAATTTTTTTTTTTTTTCTTTTTTCAATTTTCAAAACTTTGTGACAAAAAGAGAGGTCTGCAAAATACTCACTATACCTCTCATCAAATAGCTTGATGTGTCTACTTTCCAAAATGGGGTCATTTGGGGTTTTTTTTTGCCACCTGGGCATTCCATGGCCTCCGAAACTGTGATAGGCAGTGAAGAGTGAAATCAAAAATTTACGGCCTTAGAAAGCCTGAAGGCGGTGCTTGGTTTTCGGGGTCCCGTACGCGGCTAGGCTCCCAAAAAGTCTCACACATGTGGTATCCCCGTACTCAGGAGAAGCAACAGAATGTATTTTGGGGTGTAATTTCACATATTCCCATGGCCTGTTTGAGCAATATATCATTTAGTGACAACTTTGCGCAAAAAAAAATAAAAAAAATAAAAAATTGTCTCTTTCCCGCAACTTGTGTCACAATATAAAATATTCCATGGACTCGACATGCCTCTCAGTAAATAGCTTGGGGTGTCTACTTTCCAAAATGGGGTCATTTGGGGGGGTTTTGAACTGTCCTGGCATTTTATGCACAACATTTAGAAGCTTATGTCACACATCACCCACTCTTCTAACCACTTGAAGACAAAGCCCTTTCTGACACTTTTTGATTACATAAAAAAATATTTTTTTTTTGCAAGAAAATTACTTTGAACCCCCAAACATTATATATTTTTTTAAAGCAAATGCCCTACAGATTAAAATGGTGGGTGTTTCATTTTTTTTTTTCACACAGTATTTGCGCAGCGATTTTTCAAACGCATTTTTTGGGGAAAAAACACACTTTTTTAAATTTTAATGCACTAAAACACACTATATTGCCCAAATGTTTGATGAAATAAAAAAGATGATCTTAGGCCGAGTACATGGATACCAAACATGACATGCTTTAAAATTGCGCACAAACGTGCAGTGGCGACAAACTAAATACATTTTTAAAAGCCTTTAAAAGCCTTTACAGGTTACCACTTTAGATTTACAGAGGAGGTCTACTGCTAAAATTACTGCTCTCGATCTGACGTTCGCGGTGATACCTCACACGCATGGTGCAATTGCTGTTTACATTTGACGCCAGACCGACGCTTGCGTTCGCCTTAGCGCGAGAGCAGGGGGGACAGGGGTGCTTTTTTTTTTTTTTTTTTTTTCTTTATTATTATTTTTTTTTTATCTTATTTTTAAACTGTTCCTTTCATTTTTTTTTTTAAATCATTTTTATTGTTATCTCAGGGAATGTAAATATCCCCTATCATAGCAATAGGTAGTGACAGGTACTCTTTTTTGCAAAAATTGGGGTCTATTAGACCCTAGATTTCTCCTCTGCCCTCAAAGCATCTGACCACACCAAGATCGGTGTGATAAAATGCTTTCCCAATTTCCCAATGGCGCTGTTTACATCCGGCGAAATATAAGTCATAAAATGCTCGTAGCTTCCAGTTTCTTAGGCCATAGAGATGTTTGGAGCCACTCTGGTCTCTGATCACCTCTATGGTCAGCTGGCTGAATCACCGGCTGCATTTTCAGGTTCCCTGTTGAGACAGGAGAGCCAGAGAAAAACACGGAAGACGTTGGGGGGGGGGCATTCCCTCCCACTGCTTGTAAAAGCAGTCTAGAGGCTAATTAGCCGCTAGGATTGCTTTTACATGAAAGCCGACCGCTGGCTGAAAAGAATGATACCAAGATGATACCTAAACCTGCAGGCCTCATTCTGGTATAACCACTCAAAGTCGTGAATGGCGTACCTGAAGACAAAAAAATGGTTAACAATAAAGCACAGTAAACGGTAAAGTATAAAAAATTGCATACCTGAAAAGCAAACATGATAAAACATAATACAATAAAACATTGCAGAATAGAATACAGTAAAAAAGAGCAGAACAATAGAGAGAATAGAGAGAGAGAGAACAATAAAACGACAACTATTTTTTTTTATTTTATATTTTTGTATGTGTTTTTTTTTTTTACACTTTTTTTTGTAACTAACTTTTATAACTGTAACCGGTTCCAGGTTCGGGTCTCTCAAAATGCGATGGCATCTTGGGAGACCCTGTGAAAGTGTGCCTAGTCTGTGGAATGCTGTATCCTACGCTAATACTCAACTAGTGAATGGTAGCGTTCAAAACATTCACCAATGCAAAGACCAGGATTGTCAGGACAGGAGGGACAATAATAGCGGGTGTCACGCCTATATCCGCGCTTGCTGCAGACACAATATCTTTTTTGGGGGGGGTTCGCTGGGTAGGGGTACTCGGTGCCTCTCATGCAGCTGACTGCATTTGGTTGGGCATGTGAATGGGGGAAGTACGGGCGCTGCAGAAGCGGTGGGTTCCCAATTAGGATTGGTGAATGCAGCAGGAAGGGCACTATGGGCACGACGGGCCTGTGTTTGTCTTTTTGGTGGCAGCGGGACACTACTTGTGCTTGCCACCTCACCATCTTGAACTGCACTTATGGGACTCGCCACATCAACAAGTGTTACTGCAGTGCTGGTTTGACTACGACCGGGGTGTACTAGGCCGCTGGTGCTTGCCAGTTCACTAAAACGCTACCAAAAAAACTGTTAGCGATCGCAGGGATCAGGCCTGACTCTGCGAACGCTGCAGTTATGTGTGTAGTGTTTTGTAAGTGTCAGTGATCGATCGATACTGCACTTGGGTGGGCTGGGCTGGGCCGGGCGGAGGGGCAAAACGCAGGTGCTAGCAGGTATCTGGGCTGATCCCGCTAACACTGCATTTGTGGGAACCCTAAACTGCTGTCGACGCTAGTATAGATCTGATCAGATCAGATATTGATCCGTTCAGATACTATACCACTAAGGGAGGCGTATGCTGCGTGCGTGGGTGTTAGCGGTACTGGCGCTAACCTGACGCTGCCTGGGGCTGGTGCTTGCCAGTTCACCTAAACGCTACCAAAAAAACTGTTAGCGATCGCAGGGATCAGGCCTGACTCTGCGAACGCTGCAGTTATGCGTTTAGTGTTTTGTAAGTGACAGTGATCGATCGGGGTCGGGGGTGTTTTATGTGCCTGGCATGTTCTACTGTGTGTGTTTGTGTTGTGTGCACTCACATGTCTTCTCTCCTCGGCGCTGGAACGGAAACTGCCAGACCGAGGAGAGATGACATCACATCCCCTGCCTGTGTGAAACTACACACAGGCAGGGGAGGGATTCCCATTGGCTGGGAGCGATCGCGAGGGGGGGGCCACGATCGGATGGTCTCCCCCTCACCTCCCGACGCTCCCAGTGAAAAGCCGACCGCCGCTGGCACCGGGGGGGGGGGGCCCGATCGGACCCCCCGCCCACGGGAGGCAGATCACGTATGGGAACGTGATTCTGCCTGCCCGTGCCATTCTGCCGCAGTATATCTGCGTTAGGCGGTCGGCAAGTGGTTAAGTGGAATCCCGTCAGAAAAACCATCCAAGGCTTTTCCGACGAGAATTCCGATCGTGTGTACGCGGCATTACACCTCCATGGGCTGAAAGGCTGAAATTCAAGCTGTCTATGCCTGCCTTCAAAAATAGCTCAGCAGGTATTAAAACAAGACAAAAAGGAGAACATGTGCAAAATAATACTATTCCTCTATACAAGACAGGTAATTAAATGATGAAATTAATCCAGCATTTTATATTGGATTGCTTGACTTCATTATTTTACTTTTGTTATACTACAAAATTGTTTTTCTTGGTGCTGCCTATCAAAGGTTGATTTTAATAAGTATGACTCAACGTGAGGATCATTTTCTGAACAGTTTGGCTGACAAATTAAGAATGCAGGTTTTATAGACATGCACTAAAATTTAATTTAATCTTTCCGTGTTTTAAATATGGAGCTTATTGTATGGTAAATAATTGATGATAGCATTCACTTGGGTACAATAGATGTTGGGCTTACATAGCTTATAAAATATAACTTAATTATAAAATATGCAACTGAAGCTATCCATAGAGGGACATAGAAGATTGTTATTTGGTGTCACTTACCAAGTCCAATTAGACAAGAGACTAGCAAGTATTGGAACTTCGATTGTGACGCAGTAAAGTTTTATCTCCTGGTACTCTGGAAAGCCAAGAGACTATGAGGTTTATTTACTAAAGCTGGAGAGTGCAAAATCAATCTCACTTCTGCAGAGAAACCAATCAGCTTCTAACCTCAGCTTGTTAAATTAACCTTTGGCAATATAACCTGGAAGCTGATTGGTTTCTATGCAAAGTGAGCCTGATTTTGCACTCTCCAGCTCTATGTTTGTTTTAAAGTACCGCAAAAATCTTGTGTATGACAGCCTACACAAGAGTACCAAATGCACTTAGTTTGTGATGGAAAAGCCTTTTAAGTAAACAAAAATCTTCCTTTACCTTCCTTAAATTATTATTATTATTATTATTAACAATTTATATAGCGCCAGTAGTTTACGCAGCGCTTTACAATGTAGAGGGGGGACAGCACAATTACAGTACAATACAGAAGGGCCAGAAGGGCCCTGCTCATAGAGCTTACATTCTAAAGGGAGGGGGTTTTGGTACAAAAGGTAATAGATGCAGGGAATTATTTGATGGGGTTGTTAGGTGGGTGTGGGATAGGCTTCCCTGAATAAGTGAGTTTTCAGGGATCTCCTAAAGGTGGACAGGTTAGGGGCTGATCGGATATACCTGGGCAGGAAATTCCAGAGAATGGGAGAGGCTCTGGAGAAGTCCTGAGTCCTGAATCCTGAGTCCTAAATTAATATGTTTCATATGCCCCCATTCTGCAGCTCATGGTGGGAGGATTTCTGCAACAGAGGCAGTACTGCCAATCCAAATAGCAGTGGTAGCTTTCTAGTAGCTGAAAAAAGTACTGTGAAGGAAATTTCTGGATTGAGGGTTAACATTGCAGCAAAAGATAGTTTATTTTATCATTTAATATGCTATTTTTATCTTGATATTTTTGTGCAACAGTTCTGCTTTAGGATTTAAAAAAAAAAAAAAAGAGGCATCACCCGCACACCACTGTAGAAAATCAAAGGCAAGATATTTATTTGCCACCAATATACAGCCCTTCCTCAGGCAGCAGTAACAGTTAAAGTAAAGTAAACAGACGTAAGGTTTAAATAGCCCAAAACAACCATCACAGTTCCCCAGCACTTAAAACACCCACAGAATGCCCACAATTGGAGGCTGAAAAGCATGAGAAAAAATGGCTAAAAACATGAGAAAAAAAAAAGAAAATTCATACACACGCCAATAGCCATGGAAACCCAATGCTGGAACACCAGCCGCCTGGATCACTTCTGCTAGAAAGCTTGCAGGCAGGAATAAATATGTAAAAAAAAATCCTTAATGCTGTAGTTACGTTGATGGCATCAGAAGGGTTAAAGTCCTTTATCCATTGGAAACAACCTTAATTTCAACTTCTCTATTAACTGCATTGCATTTCAACAAAACTTAAACATTTTTGCTGAAATATCCATATTCTTACCAAAATTTCAGGGAAAAGAAGACTCTCAATGTTGCTCATCCCCAATTAAGATTATGGATTTAGATTTTTTTTTTCCATTGCAAAATTGCTAAAATATGTTGAACTATAATCTAGCAAGTCCAACTCATAAAGGCTCATTTACACAAAGTAGGTGAATAAGTGAAACTAATCTCTGCCACATGTCCTGAAAATGACAAGCCTGGATAAGGACTCAGTACACATACCTGCAGTTGGCAAGAGAGGGTGGCATGTTGTGGAAGAACAAAAGCAATAACCATAAACTAGGAAATCTATCACCCACATGCCTGATTAAGAAGCAGAATTTAGGGGGCGTGGCCTGAAGCTTCATGGAGTGAGGTGTGCGGTGTGAGAGCTCCGGCTACAAACATCCTGAAAACCCATCCTGCGGGGCTAAATCACCCCTAAACTTGGCACCAGACACCACAAACCACTCAGTCGCCTCCCGTGACCATGTCGCCACCTAAACGCAACACTGGGACCCTCGGGAAGCTTGACAAGTACCGCCACGTGGAGCGGGAGCCGGCGACTGAAGATGGCGCTCCCTCGACTTCAGGGGAAGAGGCCCAGACATCCGGAGACACCGCTCGGATCTTGGAGGCGGTTTCGGTTTGCCAAACGACCCTCACCTCCAAGATAGAAGAGGTCAAGGTGGATATATTGCTTATCCGACAAGACATTCACAAGCTCAGGGAGAGAGTGTCTGAGACGGAGCGCAGGATCAGCCAGGCAGAGAATGAAATCCCGCCACTGCAGATCAGTGTGGAGAGATTACAATACCAGCTGAACACAGTCCTCAGTAAACAGGACGAAATGGAGAACAGACTGCGCCGTTGCAACCTCCGCTTTGTGGGACTTCCAGAAAAAGCGGAGGGCTCAAACCCCCCAACATTCCTGGAGAATCTCCTGATAACTAACTTCGGCAGAGAGGCCTTCTCCTCCACCTTCGTAGTGGAGCGCGCGCACCGGCTGGCGGCGCGGCCACCTGCTCCTGGAGCCCCCCCGCGAACCTTCATCGCGAAATTACTAAACTTTCGCGACAGGGACACCATCCTGCGCCTTACCCGGGAAAAGGGTAATATCCCGTTTGGAGATGCACATGTGGCGGTCTATCCTGACTTCTCCGCCGAGGTGCAGAAGAAGAGGGCACAATTCTCAGAGGCCAAACGTCAGCTGCGCAACCGCCACCTGGCCTACGCCATGCTATTTGCAGTGCGCCTCCGAGTGGTCCGGGACGGCAAGGCTCACTTCTTCGAGGATCCCTCGGTGGTAATCTCCTGGCTGGAGGGCTAAGTCGCGTCCGTTTTGATGACACCATGAGCTGAACACCGAACCACTGCTTCTTTGTCCCGCGGTATGCAGGATTCCTCCACTTCGGAGCCATACATCACACAAACAGTGAGTTACCCTCTTCACTCTCCCTCCCCCATATCAAACCCGTACTCCCTGCTAACCCGGTGGATGCCTTCACCGCTTGACTACCTACCTTCCTCTCCCATCCCACGTATCCGGTTTAAAGCCATTCACCTCTGTCACCCCGCCACATCATTTTTAGCCCCCTCTTGCTGAATCATATGCCCAGCTGGACTCAAGTACTTAGAAGCACCCCCCTCAGACATTCGGATGCTGATTTGTTTAGCACCGCCATGTTCTTCAGTTAACTTTTGTTCGCCCTCAGTGGATTGCGAGGTGGCACCCGCCCTAATCACAACCATGCGTCTAAGCATCCTGCTTAAATTACTACCTGACTCGGGTGCTCCCCTGCAACCGCACAAAGTAATGTTTCCCTGGCCAGCAGCAGCCCCCACGGATGCGAAGGGTTGCCACAAGTTTGATAAGCCACGCTGGTCCAGAGTTGGCACAGTTTTTGTTTTTGCTATTATATTTGTTAAAGGTATTAATTTTTTTGCATATGAGCAATGTCTTACATTACATGCCACAAAACTCACAGCTAATCTGAGTATGTCTGTATCCATCGCCCCATCGCCCGTAGATTGGCAGGACCCACTTTGCGGGTCTGGTCAGCCGGCCTGCGGAATCTCCTCACTGGGACCTGTGCAATGGCAACTGTTTATTGTTTTATTGTGATACCCTGCACGGGGCTGGTTTTGGTGAACGGGTTGGGGAGTCTTCTCCTGCTGGTCCGATTAGCCACCACATTCCACTCACATAACTGATGGCCTCTTTAAAAATAGTGACATGGAATGTGAGGGGGCTACGCGATAAGTCCAAACGTCTTGCTGTGCTGTCTCATCTCAAGCGCATGCGCGCGGATGTATCTGTATTAGTGGAGACCCATATAACAGGGCAGCTTCTAATGGCTCTTAAAAAGCCATGGGTAGGCTGGACATACCAAGCTCCATTCACCAACAACTCTAGAGGTATAGCTGTCCTCATAGCCAAAACGGTTAATTTTCAACTGCATAATTTAAAGTCGGACCAGCAGGGGAGGTTCCTATTCTTACATGTAACAGTGGGGGGTCTTGAAATCCTCTTGCTAGCTTTCTATATACCCCCACCCTTTCAATTCACTGCCCTCAGAGAGGGACTGGCTTTTATGTCTGAGCATCCCACAACACCAGCGATCTGGATGGGGGATTTCAATATGGTGATTGACCCCATGCTGGACAAGCTCCACCCATCAGGCACACCACAGAACAGACCGGCTCTCACAAGGTTTGGCAGATTCCTTTCAGAATTTGCCCTATCCGACAGCTGGAGACTCAAATATCCCAACATATCCGCATACTCCTGCTTCACGCCCGCACAAAACGCAATGTCTCGCTTGGACATGATTATGCTCACCCCCACTCTCATTCCGAATCTCCTTGCAGCGGGGTTCGGCGTGAGAGTTCTCTCAGACCATTCACCCTACTGGATCACCCTGAGGCTACCGTCCTCCGCGCCATCTCGCCTCTGGAGGCTGAATCCATTCTGGCTAACAACCCTCAATGACATTGAGATCATACAGCGCGAGTGGTCACTTTATTTCCAGACCAACCAGGGGTCTTTGAGCATGGTGAGCGGGCTGGGAAACTCTTGGCCTATATGGCTCACTTGGACCACACGCCTCCGGTGGTGGTCCAGCTCTGCTCACAAGATGGCACCATGCTCACTGACCCTGAACAGGTAGCCCACGAATTCAGAAGATTCTACGCTGATCTGTACACTTCTAGGGCTAGCCAATCCAAGGACGAGCTGCACCTTCTCCTAGATAGTATAGATTTCCCCTCCCTCTCAAACACCCAGGTAGAGCTTTTGGAGGCACCTATAACCGAAGAGTACATTAAAGAGGCGATGGCGAATCTACCATCGTCTAAGGCCCCGGGCTCGGACGGCCTCCCCCTGGAGTTCTATTCTCAATTCCAAGAGGTCCTCATTCCCAGACTAGAGGCTTTATACTCACACATACATACGTCCGGGACACTCCCACGCACCATGAGTGAGGCACTGATTGTCCTTATTCCCAAACCTGGCAAAGACCCCCTCCAACCCGAGTCCTACCGCCCGATCTCTCTCCTTCAATTGGATGTGAAAATTCTCGCCAAAATTCTCGCCATGAGACTCAATAAGGTCATCCTCAGCCTCATCCACCCTGACCAAACAGGCTTTATGCCCAATAAGAATACAGCGTTTAACTTGAGAAGGCTATTCACAAATTTACAAGCTACACATGATGAGACTGGGTCCAGAGTGGTGGTCAGCTTGGACGCCGCCAGTGCGTTCGATTCTGTGGAGTGGAGCTACCTTTGGGAGTGCCTCCATAGATTCGGCTTTGGCCCCAGGTTCATTAAATGGCTCCAACTTCTCTACCAGGCTCCTACTGCTCGGATCCAGGTCAATGGCAAATTATCCACCCCATGTTGGGTGGATAATTGGCTGCCCAATATCCCCCATGTTGTATGCCTTAGCTGTCGAGCCATTGGCCATAGCTATTAGAGCGCACCCGGGCATCAGGGGCCTCCGCCGGGGGCAGCTGACTGAGGTGCTCAGTTTATACGCTGATGACATGTTACTTTATCTATCAGACGCCGGCCCCTCACTGGCCTCGGCTCTACAGCTTATCCAGCAACATGGGACCTTCTCAGGGCTGCAAATTAATTGGTCTAAGTCTCAAATACTCCCCATTGATGTCTCTGTTCCAACGCACACTCAGGTGTCCCTCCCACTGATAAGGACTAGCCAGCTTAAATACCTAGGCATTCAATGCTCGCGTTCCCTAACTGACTACATACTCCTCAACATCGAACCAATGTTCGCGTATCTGAAAAACAAAACACAAATTTGGTCCAGACTCCCACTGTGGGTGATGGGTCGTAACAGCTTGGTGAAGATGATTCTTCTTCCCAAGCTGCTATACCTATTCTGGCACGCCCCATTATATGTCCCAGCTCACATTTTAAGGTCCCTCGAGTCTATACTAAACACGTTTATATGGGGCACATCCAGACATAAGCTTTCATGGCAAACCCTTAAATGCCCCACCCACCTGGGGGGCACAGCCACCCCCGACCTCGCATTTTACTACTTAGTTTCACAGCTGTCCCATTTTTACTACCTCAACAAGCATGACAGACTCCGTTACACCACCCTGGTATGCACACACGCCTCTGACGTGGTGGCCCACCCCTTCCAGATACTTTTTTGCAAACATAGGGGTAATTCTGGCTCTACGGGCGGGAACCAACTGATACAGCATCATAGTAGAATCTGGCATCGCACACTTACTATCATAGGAGCCCCTCCTGTCCACGCTCATACTCCACTATGGGATAATCCTCAGCTCCCTGGACTACTGACCATCCCAGACTTTAAACTATGGATCATCTATAAAGTCATATACCTCTACCAGGTCATAGCGGGAGGGGGGGTCAAGTCCTTTCAGGCTTTAAAAGATGAATTCGCCCTTCCCAATCACATGTTTTTTAGATATCTCCAGATTCGTCATGCCCTTCAATCCCAATTCAACAATAATATCCCCGCTTTAGAAGTGGTGACTGCCACAGATCTTCTCTTAGGCGACGACCCGAAAAAGATGATCTCCATCCTATATAATATCCTTCTCTTACCTGCTGCCACTAACCACACACAAAACCTAAGGGTTAAATGGAAGGCTGACATCGGGGCCTTAGATGACGACCAGTGGGGGGACATACTTGGGACTAGTGCAAAAGTATCCCCGAAACTATCAGATCGCCTCACCCACTTATACATTCTCCACAGATCTTATCTCACCCCTGCACGCATCCTCAAGTACAAGCCGGACGCAACTTCAGCCTGTCCCCGCTGCGGTGACACCCCAAGCACCTTCTATCACCTAATATGGTCTTGTCCAATCATTCAAAACTACTGGCTGCAAATAGTCAAATTTCTCCATGATCAAATGGGCTCTCCTCTGACGTTGTGCCCTCGCCAATGTTTACTTGGTCTGCTCACAGTATCGGAGGAGGAGAAATATTTATCAATATTCATGCAGGAGACCCTGTTCATAGCCAGATTGCAGATTGCCCAACTGTGGCTTCGGCCTAACCCCCCAACAGTGCAGCAGTGGAACAGGGCGGTGAACCTCACCCTACCGTACAAAAAAGTTTTGTATTCCCACCGTGGCTGTCCTGCCAAATACCACAAAATATGGGATAGATGGATAAATGAAGCCTCTACATGTACAGACTAGCAATCTACAACATTAACATGTATGGTGGTATAATGCCACTTACCTTTACTTATGACCAAATTCTTAGCAACTCAATTAAGACGTGCTCCGCGATACCGGCTTGTAATGACTTGTCAACACTTTCAATGTAAAAGTTAATGCCTCTGATTCCAGTAAATGCTGTGTATTGTTAATTATCACCTGTAAGATGCACTGACTATTATGCTCAATAAACTTTGTTTCTGATTAAAAAAAAAAAAAAAAGAAGCAGAATTTAGTTGATTGCAAAATTGAAACTGGGCTGGAGTATATTAAACTCCAGCTCATCTGTTTCACATGCGTAAATGCCCCACCCCTATCTGTCATAAATGTGAATGTGAAACGGGGGACTTCTTACATATGGTTTGGGGGTGTAGGATTTGCGTCTTTTGGTCACAGGTGACGGCGTTTATTGCTGATACATTTGACCTCCCAAATATATGCTGTTTCCAGTGGTGCCTGTTAGGATTTTTTGAAGACCTGGAGGTGTCTTCAGTTTCTAAACACTTCCTTAGTCTCTTGTTTAACTACGCCTGTAAGACGATTGTGCTTAATTTGAACCCATATGGAGATACTCCATATTGGGTTATTGAAAAAGGTTATGTCATGGTTATGCAATAGAGTTTGTTTGTCAGCTTACCTGTCTCCATGTGTTCATCTCTAAAGACCAGCTGCCTCTCACCTGACTGGTTTTATAACCTCTCCTCTAAGCATGGCCCCATCCCAGGCCCTATCAGGGAACCCTATATTAACCTGTGCACTGCAAGCCAGCAGTGCCGATCAACCATTGTGTGTTAGCTTTCGTGTGTACTTGCTGTGTTTCCTACGTCTGATTCCAGTTACCAACTTTGGCCTGTTCTTTACTATTCCTGTCTGCTCGTGACCCTGACCTTTGGCGTGTCCCCGACCATCCCTGTTTGCTTGTGACCCTGAACCTTGGCGTGAACTCTGTTGTCCTTGTCTGCTTGTGGCCCCAACCTTGGCTTATCCCTTACTTTCCTTGTTGTTCCAGCCTGCTGCCTCCTTCCTCTTCTCCTGTAGTCTACCGTGAGCGTGAGCTGTGAGACCCTGGGGGCTACGACCTGGAGCCAGACTGCAGCACAGTCCATCCTTACCAGTAGAGACTCTGGTAAACACCTGCTGGCTCTTAGACTCCGCGCCCTGGGGAATCTATGCTCTAGCTCCCAGTGGGATCTGTGTCAGTGATCCAGTAGACCTGCTTCCTGAACCTCCCAGGGGTTCAATCCGCAGCAGTCAGTCCTAGGTTCCACTACCTAGCGGTGCACTTCTAACTCCTACAGAGTGCATCTGTCACCTAGCCTCAAGGTGACCTGACAGGTTATTAATCAGACCTTGCCTATGTATAAGTTAATTGGCAAAGCAAGAGGGTGCACTAAAAAGTTTTTTCAGCTCTGGGGTCCATGGCTTGATACTCAGGACACTAGTGACTCTTTGTTCACACTAATATCTGCCCCCAGGGTAGAGAAGTGTTATTTTGACCTATTCAGTTGATAATAAAGTGTACCCCTACTCTAAGATGCCAGTATGCTTCTACCACCCACTGCTCCGGCCACTGATTTATATCTATCTTTCTCTTTGCTTTGGGAACAGGCCCTTGTCGTAGTATGTTTAACTGCATATGTATTGTTGGCTTCAGAGTTTTTTTGTATTTTTGCCTATTATAAATTGTAAATGCAATGGTTACAGACAATATCACGCTTAAATAGCCACCTTATATATGGACTGATTATTTTGTCATTCATTTTTGTTGTGGGGCTTTGTTTACTCTGCAATAAATTGCTTTGGTCCTTCTTTTATGTAATAGCCATATAATGCTGTAATTGCATTGGTCTATGTCTTACTTTGATTGTTTTCAATAAACTCAGTGTAAAAAAAATGTAAAAAAAATCAACAGCTTCAGTAAATAAGAAAATTTGCAATATGATTGAAATGTAACAGGAAATATCTATGACAATCCTATACAACATACAATGCAATCAGATTTTTTGATTTTAGCAATTTTGAGTCCAACTGCATGCATTCTTTATAAACCACCATATTATGTCTGCAATTGCTTTGCTATTTTGAGCAAAGTTCAATCCCTCAAGTAAACTGTCACATTTGGCCACATTGTTGATGGCTATATACTAGAAAATTTTCAGTCTTTCTATCAGTTTTGTTCAAAAGAGTTATAAAATGATTTGTAGCAGTCTATATCTCATAGTTCAATTGTTTTTCCAGTTTCAAGCAACCAAATAATGGAAATTGCAATGAAAGTTGGATAAAACCACCACTATGCCAATAAAAAGGAATTTCAATTCATTTCTACTCCAATTTGGATGGCTTGGGTGCCTGAAACGAAGAAATGAATGAAGTTGTGTATGGCAAATTGCTGTGAACCAGTCAGCAATCAGACAACAGAAAGTTTTCAAAATTGAAGATGAAAGGGTTGTCATTTTTCTTCAATTAGCTGTTATTACTTTACCACTTTAGATGTAAGTAGTTCTTACCAGTTCTTTTTTAGGTCCGTAACTCCATCCTGTATCTTTTATAAGAAATACCAGTAATATCTGTAATTAAGGAAAAAAACAAATTTAACAAAAAATGACACATCCGTGCCCACAAAAGTAGATTGTGCTGATTGTGTGCTGAGACAACTGCTAGCCCAGCACTATCAGAACGGCACAGGTGCTGGTCTAATTTACTTGACTTGCCCTGAATTTTGTTGACTTGCGCAAAAAAAAGAAAAGAAAAAATAATTCAAGCTCAGTAGAGACAAAATTATGTGGCTAAGCAAGAATGCCATGTACTTCATTTAAACAATATCTTTTGTGGAGTTTGAAGTACTCTCACACAGGCCTCATTAAAATGTTGTTTTTTGACTTGAGATTCTTATTCATATTGTACATTCACATTATAATGCTTTGAGAACTGACTTAAAACAAGCTCATTGGTACTAATGTAAAGTAAACTTTTTCTTACTAAAATGCCCGTTGGTGAGCTTAATGAAGATATTCCTTTCATTAACCTCATTTTCTTCATGACTTCCTTGGAAGCCATAAAATTCAGTGTGCTATAGAGAGTAAATGTAATATTTTGCAGAAAAAGTTGATGGCTGCCTCAGTGGCGGCTGGGAGGTTCTTCTTTTGGGGGGGGGGGTTGGCAAACAAACAACACCCCCCATGGCACGGCGGCAATGAAACGGACCCCTATGGGTGGTTGGCACTTAGCCTCTCGGGTGGCACTGGCTCCGGTGTCCGCTCCTCCAGCTTCCTCCACTTCCCTGTGTCTCCTCTTCCGCCAAAGTGCTAGGCATCCAGTAGGATCACCTGATGCTTTGGGCAATGGGTAAACAGGTTTCACAGATCTGCCTCCTCATTAATGGGGAGGAACTTTAGTATGATAATAGCATAAATTTATTCGCTTATCGTCACACAACAGGGTGGGATCGGAGCGCAATGCTCTGCGCTCCGAGCCGACCCTTTTTTGAAGCCTGTTAGAGCCCCTGGTTCTAATCAAGTGCTTCAAAAAAAAACACCCTGCACCATTGGAATAAATGGGGGAGGCAGTGCCCGTGCGCCCTCTATGGACAGGCTGACACTGAGCCAAAAATCAGAAAAAGTAATTGGTATGGGGTAATGGCAGCTGGAGACTAAGGATGAGCTTAAAGCGGAACCAAACAATCTGTGCACCGCAAAATTAAAACTCTTTTGAATTATTTTTAATATTCAAGGCAAACTCACCCATCCATCCATGTCTCCATGCTGTATTTTGTTGAGAAATCACTATGAAAACACCCAATGGCATTTCTAGCTGCAGCCGTCTTGAGTAAGGGCAGATGATAATTCATGCAATCCATCTGCCCTTAGCTCAGGCATGCAGGCGGGAGGGAGGGTGTGCTTAGCTGAAAAAAAACATTCTCCCCTCCTCCAGATAAAAAAAATTCCCATGAATACTCTTGCGATGTATGACATAATTTTGGCCTAAGCCAGAAACCAATAATCAATTGAACAAATGTAGAAAAAAAAAAAAAAAGGTGAAAGGAGGTTTCGATTATCTAGGGGCCTCCACATAGTTTAATCTGGCACTGTCCTGCATAAGAGTCTGGAATAGATAAATGGAAAGCTAAGATATTTGTTTACAAACAGAAAGAAGTGGCTGGGTGGGAACTGTCCTTTTGCTGGCAATTTAAACACACTTTTTTCTTTGTAAATGTCAGTTTAGCTGTAGTAGGTGGTATACATTCCACATGCTGTATGTGCCACACATGTTTTGCTTTGCTACATTTCCATGGGTAATGCCCAGCCTCCTTTTACAATTGTTTAAAAATCCCTTGCCTATTAGCCTAGAAAATGGCCATTGCTATTTTTTATCATTTCTCTTCCATGGACTTTAATGGGGTTCAGTTCAGCAACCAACTATAGTATGTTCACTGAGCCTGCCGCAAATAAAACCCAGGCACATTCAGCTCATCACTAGTGATGATAACAAAGCACGCTACTTGGATGGTCAGAGGAGGATAATGTCCATATACTGTAAAGGCATGAGGCAGGGCTGGCAGAGGCTTTACTTGAATTCAACAGAATGCCGCTTCAAGACAGAGTGCAAATTTAACTGAATGTGGCCATACACTGTAAGATTTCTGTTCTTCAGCTCTGTGAGCTAAGTGAGAGAGCTAACTCAATTTCTCCAACCGCACTAAACAGAACAGATAGATGAATATCTGCTGCTGACTATTGTATTCAGACAGCTGGCACCTGAATTAGTCAGGATACCTGAACAGTACAAAATATTTTACAGCGCACACATACAAGAATGACATTTCCTGCAGGGCTAGTTAAAAACACCTGAACACCTGAACATATTCAAAAATACGGGGGTTTGGTCACACTATATGGTCATATAGTGCTAAGCCCACTTACTGCGACAAAGTACCCCGAATTAGTGGGTCCTACACTAGTAATAGAATGGAAGATCCTTTGTCTCAACCATGGGAGCTGAACTCCTCTATGTGGGAGAACTGAAAGGGATACATCCTAAACACTGGTGGCCACTAAATAGGAGGTAATGAGGAGGGGGAGGGGTGCTCCAGCCCAAAAACCTGGTCAGGGCCTATTACAACATACAAGAACATATTTGGGGGGCACACCCTACAATGCATTTAAATTCAAGATGGTGCTGCTATAAGACCTACAAACAGTACAAAATATTTTACAGCGCACACATACAAGAATGACATTTCCTGCAGGGCTAGTTAAAAACACCTGAACATATTCCTATTTAGTGGCCACCAGTGTTTAGGATGTATCCCTTTCAGTTCTCCCACATAGAGGAGTTCAGCTCCCATGGTTGAGACAAAGGATCTTCCATTCTATTACTAGTGTAGGACCCACTAATTCGGGGTACTTTGTCGCAGTAAGTGGGCTTAGCACTATATGACCATATAGTGTGACCAAACCCCCGTATTTTTGAATATGTTCAGGTGTTCAGGTGTTTTTAACTAGCCCTGCAGGAAATGTCATTCTTGTATGTGTGCGCTGTAAAATATTTTGTACTGTTTGTAGGTCTTATAGCAGCACCATCTTGAATTTAAATGCATTGTAGGGTGTGCCCCCCAAATATGTTCTTGTATGTTGTAATAGGCCCTGACCAGGTTTTTGGGCTGGAGCACCCCTCCCCCTCCTCATTACCTCCTATTTAGTGGCCACCAGTGTTTAGGATGTATCCCTTTCAGTTCTCCCACATAGAGGAGTTCAGCTCCCATGGTTGAGACAAAGGATCTTCCATTCTATTACTAGTGTAGGACCCACTAATTCGGGGTACTTTGTCGCAGTAAGTGGGCTTAGCACTATATGACCATATAGTGTGACCAAACCCCCGTATTTTTGAATATGTTCAGGTGTTCAGGGGTTTTTAACTAGCCCTGCAGGAAATGTCATTCTTGTATGTGTGCGCTGTAAAATATTTTGTACTGTTTGTAGGTCTTATAGCAGCACCATCTTGAATTTAAATGCATTGTAGGGTGTGCCCCCCAAATATGTTCTTGTATGTTGTAATAGGCCCTGACCAGGTTTTTGGGCTGGAGCACCCCTCCCCCTCCTCATTACCTCCTATTTAGTGGCCACCAGTGTTTAGGATGTATCCCTTTCAGTTCTCCCACATAGAGGAGTTCAGCTCCCATGGTTGAGACAAAGGATCTTCCATTCTATTACTAGTGTAGGACCCACTAATTCGGGGTACTTTGTCGCAGTAAGTGGGCTTAGCACTACATGACCATATAGTGTGACCAAACCCCCGTATTTTTGAATATGTTCAGGTGTTCAGGTGTTTTTAACTAGCCCTGCAGGAAATGTCATTCTTGTATGTGTGCGCTGTAAAATATTTTGTACTGTTTGTAGGTCTTATAGCAGCACCATCTTGAATTTAAATGCATTGTAGGGTGTGCCCCCCAAATATGTTCTTGTAGGATACCTGAACAGTGACTGCAACTGATTAGAAGCAATCACTGTTTGGCCAGCTATTGGAAATTGGTAGAAAGGTGGCTCGATCAATCGCCAGACTGAAAGATGTTGGAGAGAATAATGATGACCGGGCCAACCATGGCTCATATTTCAGCTGGTTCATCAGAAACCAGGCAAAACTCTTTGTATGTCCACATAAGTGTTAGCCCTTAAATGTTCCATCATTGTCAAGCCCCTTTACAGAAAAGTGGTATAAAGCTAAAGCTGTCAAATTTTGAAGCCCAAGGCCGATCTCCAGGCATTTTTTTTTTTTGAGAAAGGTAATACTATTCCATGCATACCTCCTTTCTAGAGCTGCCTGTCTTCTGAGTTCAATGATGCCTAGTGGGGAGCAGGGGCTTAGACCACAGAGTTGCGCTTTCAGCTGGTCACACAACTGTTGGATTTCCCTTAGATTTGATCTAGTGCGTAAGAAAAATACACCAACCCAGGGGCGGACTGATAACTCATGGGAACCCCGGGCAATCAGAGATTATGGGGCCCCCAGGCAATCAGAGATTATGGGGCCACACAGTATACACACACACAGTATACAATCACACAGTATACACATACATGTACACAGAGTATACACAGACAGATGTAAAAAAAAAACACAGATTTATACATACTCTCCCTGGTTTTACTGAGGCTGGCAACCCTGATGGGGCCCCCTAGTGGCCCAGGGCCCCCGGGCAGTGCCCGAGTGGCTCAATGGTCAGTCCGCCCCTGCACCAACCATAACATTTTATACAGGACAAGATGTGGTACCACAACAGGTTTTTCAGTCTAATACAGGTCCAGGGCTGTGGTCCATCACTATGGAACCCAGTCCCTGAAGACTGCTTCAGGGGTGTGCCCATCGTGATGGGCGAAGCCTGTATTTTATGTACAGTCCAGCGTCATTCAGATATAGAATACTTTATTAATGCCGAAGGAAAATTATTAGCTCAGTGGTTAGCACTTCTGCCTAGCAGCACTATGGACGTTGGTTTCAATCCCAACCATGGCAATACCTGCCTGGAGTTTGCATGTTCTTTGTGCCTGCATGGGTTTTCCTCCAGGTTTCCTCCTACACTCCAAAGACATGCTGGTAGGTTAATTAGCTCCTGTCTAAATTGGCCCTAGTATGTATATGCATGAATGTGAGCTAGGGACCTTAGATTGTAAGCTCCGTGAGTTAGGGACCTTAGATTGTAAGCTCCGTGAGGGCAGGGACTGATGTAAATGTACAATATATATGTGTAAAAGACAGCATAAATTGACGGTGCTATATAAGTACCTCTTAATAATAATAAATTATAAGATACAATTACATTAGACGAAGACAACACAAAATCACAGTAATGAATAGAAACAAGACACAATAAATAAATACAATAAAATTACCAATAACAGCCATTATTACCAAATAAAACTAAATTAGTACTATACTGTAATAAACCATACTATCCTAATGAAATATTACATAAAAAAATAAAAATAAATAAATATTACACCACTTTCTCTAACATTGCCCAAAATCCTTACATATAGTTAACCTAATACCAACATAATATAAAACCTACATCATAGACAGGTAAGACAGATTCACCCTGTATCTCTGACTATTACTGTAAATACAGGGTTTTGTTTGGAATGTATTCACTTCATAGTGCAAACTTTTCAAACTCGGTGCTAAATTTAAACCATTTAGAGCTTAGTCTCAGGTGGGTGTTACATCACACCACTCAAAAATCCAAAACAACTCTCTGTACACTGATATACAGTGCCTTGCGAAAGTATTCGGCCCCGTTGAACTTTTCAACCTTTTGCCACATTTCAGGCTTCAAACATAAAGATATAAAATTTAAATTTTTTGTGAAGAATCACCAACAAGTGGGACACAATTGTGAAGTGGAACGAAACCTATTGGATTTTTGAAACTTTTTTAACTAATAAAAAAATGAAAAGTGGGGCGTGCAAAATTATTCGGCCCCCTTGCGTTAATACTTTGTAGAGCCACCTTTTGCTGCGATTACAGTTGCAAGTCACTTGGGGTATGTCTCTATCAGTTTTGCACATCGAGAGACTGAAATTCTTGCCCATTCTTCCTTGCAAAACAGCTCGAGCTCAGTGAGGTTGGATGGAGAGCGTTTGTGAACAGCAGTTTTCAGCTCTTTCCACAGATTCTCGATTGGATTCAGGTCTGGACTTTGACTTGGCCATTCTAACACCTGGATACGTTTATTTGTGAACCATTCCTTTGTAGATTTTGCTGTATGTTTGGGATCATTGTCTTGTTGGAAGATAAATCTCCGTCCCAGTTTCAGGTCTTTTGCAGACTCCAACAGGTTTTCATCTAGAATGGTCCTGTATTTGGCTGCATCCATCTTCCCCTCAATTTTAACCATCTTCCCTGTCCCTGCCAAAGAAAAGCAGGCCCAAACCATGATGCTGCCACCACCATGTTTCACGGTGGGGATGGTGTGTTGAGTGTGATGAGCTGTGTTGCTTTTACACCAAACATATCGTTTTGCATTGTGGCCAAAAAGTTCGATTTTGGTTTCATCGGACCAGAGCACCTTCTTCCACATGTTTGGTGTGTCTCCCAGGTGGCTTGTGGCAAACTTTAGACGAGACTTTTTATGGATATCTTTGAGAAATGGCTTTCTTCTTGCCACTCTTCCATAAAGGGCAGATTTGTGCAGTGTACGACTGATTGTTGTCCTATGGACAGACTCTCCCACCTCAGCTGTAGTTCTCTGCAGTTCATCCAGAGTGATCATGGGCCTCTTGGCTGCATTTCTGATCAGTCTTCTCCTTGTCTGAGCTGAAAGTTTAGAGGAACAGCCAGGTCTTGGTAGATTTGCAGTGGTCTGATACTCCTTCCATTTCAAAATGATCGCTTGCACAGTGCTCCTTGGGATGTTTAAAGCTTGGGAAATCTTTTTGTATCCAAATCCGGCTTTAAACTTCTCCACAACAGTATTACGGACCTGCCTGGTGTGTTCCTTGGTCTTCATAATGCTCTCTGCGCTTTCAACAGAACCCTGAGACTATCACAGAGCAGGTGCATTTATACAGAGACTTGATTACACACAGGTGGATTCTATTTATCACCATCAGTCATTTAGGACAACATTGGATCATTCAGAGATCCTCGCTGAACTTCTGGAGTGAGTTTTCTGCACTGAAAGTAAAGGGGCCGAATAATTTTGCACGCACCACTTTTCAGTTTTTAAATTGCTAAAAAAGTTTAAAATATCCAATAGATTTCGTTCCACTTCACAATTGTGTCCCACTTGTTGGTGATTCCTCACAAAAAATTTAAATTTTATATCTTTATGTTTGAAGCCTGAAATGTGGCAAAAGGTTGAAAAGTTCAAGGGGGCCGAATACTTTCGCAAGCCACTGTACACATTTAAACATTTCTTAGCAAACTTTGCATGAAAATAGGGATTTTTGGTTCACATTGCAATCCACGCTTTAAGCTGGCCAACTGCATCAAAGTAATCCATCTCTGGCCAGTCCCTACTCTACACTGCAAAATGCTTACTTGCTTATGGCATACTTCAGTATTCTATCACATATGTATTTCAACCTATGTGAACCAAAGGTGGAAGATATATGCAGTATAATGCTGCTCGCAAAAGCTACACATTTACATTAGAGAAATTGATGCCCCTAGCTACACCAAGTTTTCAATGGGGCTCTTGCACATGATTGTACAATGGGCGCGTGTGCTAGCAGTTATGTGTGTATAGCTGGGCACAGCTTATTCTGTAAATGAAAAATAAAAAGAAGGCGTACTGACCTAGTGAAATACCATAAAAAGTTTTTAATGAATAACATAAAAATAATACATGATACTCACAAGACGAAAAATTTCACAGACATATAAAACAATCCACACTAGACGCATGTCAGTCAGGTAGATGCAGTTGACGCATTTCAAGGGACAGGCCCTCTTCCTCAGAGCTCTGAGAAAGCAGGGAAAATATCAAGTCATTAAACTTTTTTCCCCAATAGGCGGGTTATATATGTGTTGCTAAACTAGAGGTCAATGTAATTGTAATAGAGCAACTGGTTCTCTCAGCATGTTGGCAAGTATAGTTCTCCTCCACCCACCAGGTGGCACCTTGCTGCTCAGGGATAGAGTGGAGACTTAGCCCCGGTTCACACAGGGGCGACTTGTCAGGCGACCTAGTCGCCTGACAAGTAGCGCCCCGTTCTGTGCAATGGAACCGTTCTAATTGGAGCAACGCAAGTCGCTCCCACTTAGAAAAAGGTTCCTGTACGACTTTGGGAGCGACTTGCATTGACTTCTATACAGAAGTCGTTTTGCAAGTCGCCGCTGAGTCATGTCCTGGGTGACCTGAGGCAGTCGCGCTGTAAGTCGTGCTGCCTCAGTGTGAACTGAGTGTAACAGGAATGATGCAACCTATAGGTGTCACAAGAGAAGCAGTTTTCTGATTGGATGCTGCGGCTTGCAGTGACCTTCCATGGCCATCTCGATGGCCTGAGGAAGGAGCAAGCATGCTCCGAACGTAAAGCCACCTCCTCTCTCCCTGCACCCAGAAGTGACATCATCTCCGATCTCCCCTGCATTCCATGCTGTTCCCAAAGGCTGCGAATGCTGGAATCCACCCGCGCGAGCTGTCAGCTGCACTTCAGAGACACAGGCGTTTAGGAGAAAACCACCCCCAGAGTGGGGAGTGGGATTACTATCATGCTTGTGTTTATGCTCCCTTTGTGACTAGTTTCACTTTTGATTTATCATTAAATGGTTTATCAAAACAGCACTTAGAGGTGCTGTGTTTCTTTTCCTTTGTTGCATCGCAGAGACTGCTTCTAGCTCTTTACACTGGCTACCCTTAGTGCTAGTACATGGATTCCTCTCCCTCTTCATCTTACAGACTGTTGCTATGGACTTTGTGCCTCTTATTGAGAGATATTTTTAAGCACATTTATTTGATCTGTGTACACCTCCAGGGTCTCTCCTCAAACGAGCACTGAGTTTATTTTTTGTCTGATTCCATGGCCATCTTGATTGGGGCAGGTTTGGTGCACATTTTGCGAGTGGTTAGTGTAGGGAAAGGATACACACTTGTGAGAGACAGAAAGCTAGCCTTAGGGAAAGGTTCCTGCGCGAGTAGGGAGAGATTAAGGATTCTGCTGTATGCTTTACTACTCAACGGTCTCTGAAACTGAAGAATGTCTTAAGACCTGTACAGTAGGGATAGGCGAACAGTTCGGCCCGGGCATAAGTTTGGGCTAAAGTTTCGTTGTTCGGACGTCCGGCGAACATCTGAACAAAGGGGTCGTTTGACCGTTTGTTTGGCCCCCTGAACCGACCACAATGCATTGCGGCACTGAACAGTGCATTGCATGCCCTGATTGGCTGAAGCAGTAAAAGCTTCAGCCAATCAGGGCACAGAGCACTGTCAGAGTCATGATTGGACACTGTCATCATGACTTTATCCAATCATGGCTCATTCCCGCCCACAGTAGAAAAGTGTCAGAGCTGGGCTCCACCCTTCCTTCTCTGAGCTGGCCGATCAGCTGTCGGCTAATTGCCAGCTCCTATCTCTCCACAGTTGCTCAGCTGTTGATGATTTCCTGCTCATCAGTCCTGCCTACTTAAGCCATCCAGTCCAGAGGATCTCTGCCTTCTCCTTGGTCAACATCACAGAGACTATCCCATGCATTCCTGTTAAAGACTTGCTTGGCTGACATCCCTTCTGGCTCCAGATCCTGCTTCCTGTTTTACTACGCTTATCTTCGGCTCCCTGACGTTTGGCTTGTCTGACTATCCGTTCTGGTTCCTGAACTCTGGCTATGTTTTGACTACGTTTGTTCTATTTTGTTTTATTATTAAACAAGTGTGATTTTAGGCTCGGTTCACACTGGGGCGACTTGGGATCCGACTTGTCGCCCCTCAAGTCGCCCCAGAAAGATATTCACATGACAGTGAATGGGAGCGTCTTAATAGACACTACTGAAGTCGCTCCAACTTCAGAGCGTACTCCCTGTACTACTTGGATCCGACTTGGTAGGCGACCTGTACCATAGAAATCAATGGAAGTCGCCTCCAAGTCGGATCTCTCTCTAAAGTCAAGCGACTTTGCAGGCAAAAAATTTCGTTTGCCCAGGCAAACCCCTCCCTCCCAGAGAGCTGATTATCCTGTGATTGGCCACAGCCAAAGTCGCCTGTCCTGGAGGCGACTTGAAATCGCGTTGTAATTTGCTAAAGTCGCGCTGAAGTCGCGTTGAAGCCGCGTTGAAGTCGCCGTGCAAAGTCGCGCTGAAGTCGTGTTGCCCCTGTGTGAATCGAGCCTAACTGTACTTCTGTCTCTAATTTCATGGTTTCTGACAAAAAGTATTCTTTCAATGGCAGCCATTTTCAGTGTGATTTCAGCGTGGAGAGAGATAGAACAGGGCTGTGTTCAGTGCTATTAGTTAGTGTGCTATACTGTGCTATTTTGCTTCAATTGTCAGTGTAGAATATTAGTTTAGTGTCAGTCTAGGGATAGTGTGAGTGTAGTGAGGAGGACCATCATTCAGCTTTGCATAGTGTGCAGCTAGAGTAGCGACAGCTCAGATAGTTTCACTGTAGTGTAGTGAGACCGTGTCATTCATACATACATACATTAGTGTAGAGTAGGGACAGCTCAGATAGTTTCAGTGTAGTGACGGTTGAACACCGTCTATTTGATTGCGTAACTGCCAGTTTAACGCCATATAGTTCTGTGTGCGTTACTGCCAGTTTAATGCCATATAGTTCTGTGTGCGTTACTGCCAGTTTAACGCCATATAGTTTTGTGTGCGTTACTGCCAGTTTAAGGCCATATAGTTCTGTGTGCGTTACTGCCAGTTTAATGCCATATAGTTCTGTGTGCGTTACTGCCAGTTTAACGCCATATAGTTTTGTGTGCGTTACTGCCAGTTTAAGGCTATATAGTTCTGTGTGCGTTACTGGCAGTTTAACACCATATAGTTTTGAGCATTACTGCCAGTTTAGCGCCATTTACTTCTGTGTGCGTTACTGCCAGTTTAATGCCATATAGTTTTGTGCGTTACTGCCATTTACTTCTGTGTGCGTTACTGCCAGTTTAATGCCATAAAGTTTTGTGCGTTACTGCCAGTTTAATGCCATTTACTTCTGTGTGTGTTGCTGCCAGTTTAATGCCATATAGTTTTGTGCATTACTGCAAGTTTAACACCATTTACTTCTATGTGCGTTACTGCCAGTTTAACGCCATATAGTTTTGTGCGCGTTACTGCCAGTTTAACGCCATATAGTTCTGTGTGCATTACTGCCAGTTTAACGCCATATAGTTCTGTGTGCATTACAGCCAGTTTAACGCCATATAGTTTTGTGCATTACTGCAAGTTTAACACCATTTACTTCTGTGTGCGTTACTGCCAGGTTAACGCCATATAGTTCTGTGTGCGTTACTGCCAGTTTAACGCCATATAGTTCTGTGTGTGTTACTGCCGGTTTAATGCCATATAGTTCTGTGTGCGTTACTGCCAGTTTAATGCCATACAGTTCTGTGTGTGTTACTGCCAGTTTAATGCCATATAGTTTTGTGCGTGTTACTGACAGTTTAACGCCATATAGTTCTGTGTGCGTTACTGCCTGTTTAATGCCATATACTGTAGTTCTGTGTGTGTTACTGCCAGTTTAATGCCATATAGTTTTGTGCATTACTGCCAGTTTAATGCCATTTACTCCTGTATGCGTTACTGCCAGTTTAACGCCATATGGTTGTGTGTGCGTTACTGCCAGTTTAACGCCATATAGTTTTGTGTGCATTACAGCCAGTTTAACGCCATATAGTTTTGTGCATTACTGCAAGTTTAACACCATTTACTTCTGTGTGCGTTACTGCCAGTTTAACGCCATATAGTTTTGTGCGCATTACTGCCAGTTTAACGCCATATAGTTTTGTGTGCGTTACTGCCAGTTTAACGCCATATAGTTCTGTGTGCGTTACTGCCAGTTTAATGCCATATAGTTCTGTGTGCGATATTGCCAGTTTAACGCCATATACTTCTGTGTGCGTTACTGCCAGTTTAATGCCATATACTTCTGTGTGCGTTACTGACAGTTTAATGCCATATAGTTTTGTGTGTTACTGCCAGTTTAACGCCATATAGTTCCGTGTGCGTTACTGCCAGTTTAACGCCATTTACTTCTGTGTGTGTTACTGCCAGTTTAACGCCATATAGTTCTGTGTGCATTACTGCCAGTTTAACGCCATATAGTTCTGTGTGCGTTACTGCAAGTTTAACACCATTTACTTCTGTGTGCGTTACTGCCAGGTTAACGCCATATAGTTTTGTGCGTGTTACTGACAGTTTAACGCCATATAGTTCTGTGTGCGTTACTGCCAGTTTAACGCCATATAGTTCTGTGTGTGTTACTGCCGGTTTAATGCCATATAGTTCTGTGTGCGTTACTGCCAGTTTAATGCCATACAGTTCTGTGTGTGTTACTGCCAGTTTAATGCCATATAGTTTTGTGCGTGTTACTGACAGTTTAACGCCATATAGTTCTGTGTGCGTTACTGCCTGTTTAATGCCATATACTGTAGTTCTGTGTGTGTTACTGCCAGTTTAATGCCATATAGTTTTGTGCATTACTGCCAGTTTAATGCCATTTACTCCTGTATGCGTTACTGCCAGTTTAACGCCATATGGTTGTGTGTGCGTTACTGCCAGTTTAACGCCATATAGTTTTGTGTGCATTACAGCCAGTTTAACGCCATATAGTTTTGTGCATTACTGCAAGTTTAACACCATTTACTTCTGTGTGCGTTACTGCCAGTTTAACGCCATATAGTTTTGTGCGCATTACTGCCAGTTTAACGCCATATCGTTTTGTGTGCGTTACTGCCAGTTTAACGCCATATAGTTCTGTGTGCGTTACTGCCAGTTTAATGCCATATAGTTCTGTGTGCATTACTGCCAGTTTAACGCCATATAGTTCTGTGTGCGTTACTGCAAGTTTAGCACCATTAACAGACATTCCCTTGGCACTGTTAAGGGGCCAGCAACAAATGTGTCCACAGGCAAAGGGGAACGTGTTGGTCAGTCCTCAGGCAGGGCATTGTTTCCTCTGTTTAGTGAGTTTGCCCATGCTATCCAGCCAAAACATGCAGAGGAGGTGGTGGACTGGCTTACTAAACCTTCCACATCCTCTGTCACACAAGCAGAGATGAGTGTGCAGTCCCCTGCAGTTGGCAGAGTGGACGAACCTGCCTCCTTGTCCACATCTATTCCTGCCATAGCCCCAACATCAGCCATAGAGGAGTCAGAGTTATTTGACCACAGCATCAGCCACTTGCCCCTTGATGATGCCCAGCCATTACTGGATTCAGATGTTGGTCCTGAGGTAGAGGATGACAGGAACATGAGCCTAGAGAGGGGGGAGAACACTGGTAGACACATTGGCATTCATATTCCCCCAGCCGCAGCGTATTGCCAAGTTGTCTTCAGTGGTAATGATGATGATGAAGATGGAGGAGATGGAGATGATGATGAGGTCACTGATGAGACTTGGGTGCCAGATAGAGCAGAGGAGGAAACTGAAGGTGAGGCGGCACAACCCCAAGGTTGCCGACATCAAGAAAGAGTAGAGAGCAGCCACCCTATTCCATCACATTCTGCAGCTGTTATCTCCTGGCCCACTCCCCAAAGCTCAGCTGTCTGGCCCTTTTTCAGCACATCTGCAGCAGATCGCACTGTTGCTATCTGCAAACTGTGTCTCAGGCACATCAAACATGGCAAAAACACCAGCCATTTGGGTACCACATGCTTAAGGCATTTAACGTCCAACCACTCAGGTCCTAGCAGCACATCTGCCAGCAGCACACCACCAGCTGCAGACTGTAGCCGGCAAATTACTCTGCCCCATCTGCTGCAGCGGAAAAATAAAAAATACAGTCCCTGCCACCCACATGCCCAGCGTCTAAATGCTAGCTTGTCAAAGCTGTTGGCTCTCCAACTTCTGCCTTTCAGCCTGGTGGATTCTGCCCCTTCTGTGAATTTGAAACAAGATCCCCTGGTAAATATTGATGAAACACGTGAAGTAATCTTGAAAACTTCCGTTAGAAAGTACATATATGTGTGTAAAATTTTAGAGCTGGTTCCAGAAGGTTGAACAGCTTCTCAGTCTCCATCTTAAACACATCGGCCACCAGCATCATATTTTCTCCATGTCAGACCACACAGTATTACACTATGGCCAGTTTCTTTTTATCTACATGCCTGTGAGACGTTCATTTGGGGTCCTTGCCATATCCTTCGGGCCATTCTGTAAGCAGTCTAAGCACGCCAGTTGGATCTCTCATATTGGGATGGAACACAAGCTGTTTTGGCTTGCCTTGCGGTAAGCGCAATATTTGTATGGTGGCGGATCACGGAGTGTGGTGTCTCTCTCATCTTCACCGCTGAGTTTGGTTGTGTTCACTCAAGGGTTTCTCTTTTGCTGTATTTTTATGCACTTATGTAAGTTTTCTACCCTCTTTCATTTAAATTATTTTGCCAGTATTACACTATGGCCAGTCTCTTTTTATTTACATGCCTGTGAGATGGAAGTCTGGAGTCCTTACTACATCCTTTTAGCCATGCTGCATGCAGTCTAAGTGTACCATCTGGATTTTCCATACCAGGACGAGATACAGGCTGTTTTTTGGTTGCCTTGTGATAATATTATATATATTTGTGTGTTGGCAGATAACTGTATGCGGTGTCTCTTTCATCCTTACCACCGACTCTGGTCGGGTTCACTCAAGGGTCTCTTTTGGACTGATTTCAGACTATCACTCCACATTTGATTTCTATCTATTATATATGGACACTAATTTTTGATTCATAGATATATGTATAGACTTGTGTATTTTTTCATTTTTTATTTTTCAATGTTTTGCACACATATATGTACTTTCTAACAGAAGTTTTCAAGATTACTTCACGTGTTTCATCAATATTTAGCGCGGTTATTTCTCTTTTTTGTTTGATATTTTGGTGCACATCTCACTGTTTAACTGCTGCTTTTGGGGGGTTCAGTATTTAGTGGTAGCGCAGTATATTTTTTTGTTTTTTAAGATCCCCTGGTGGCAGACTTTTAAGGCACAAAGATAATAAAGAATATTCTAATATGAAAAAATATTTAGTATGAAAAATACAAAACATTTAATAAAAATCACATTTAAAGTAAACATTCCAGTGTTGTCATACAAAACGGAATACATATAGCGAGATAATATTTCTTGTACCCAACGTGTTTTGGAGTGAGAATATGGTTCTCCTTCTTCAGGGTTATAGTTTAAACAAGAAAATCAGTATTATAGACTGGAATGACAATTGTTGCCGATTTAAAAAACATGGAGGTGCCAAGAAAGGTTGTTTCCAAATTGCTTGAGCCAGAGAGTTCAACATAAAGGCATACATCAGGAACAGGGAAATGCCTAGCCCATAAGTGCTGGTCCAGCTCCCCCACACCCACACAACACCAACCCGAAGGGGAGAAATCAGAGGACCCACTGGGGCCAGAAAGCAGGAAAAGACTCTGCAGGATGGTGCGTAGAGGTTGCTTGACTATGCAAGGAGGAGTTATTTGTATAGTAAAAACAGGGGGGGGGGGCTGTCTGCAGACGCCAAAACTGATGAGATCCTTTGACCGCTCGCTCCAGCATCCACTCAGTGTCTTGGGCAGTCTTGGGCTGGATGCTGGAACGAGCAGTCACAGGATCTCATCAGTTGTGGCGTCTGCAGATAGCCCCCCCCCCCCCTGTTTTTACTATACAAATAACAACTCCTCCTTGCATAGTCGAGCAACCTCCTCGCACCATCCTGCAGGACGATTACCTTGGGGCCACAACAGAGGTGGAGAGCTTTCCAGCTGATGATCCACTGACTTACTGGGTCATGAAAATAGACCACTGGCCAGAACTTGCCCAGTATGCTATTGAGTTGTTGGGCTGCCCTGCATCCAGCATGCTTTCAGGCATTCAGTGCTGCAGGAGGCTTCATTACTGATCATAGAACGCGTCTGTCCACACACTCTGTGGACTGTTTGACTTTTATAAATAATGAATCAGTCCTGGATTACCAGTTATGAAGCCCCTGATGCAGATGTCACTGATTAAGTCTTTTTGGGATGTGGAATCTCTGCAGGACTTTGAGGCTGCCTAGCATTGAGGGTGTTCAATCATTTCACCTGGAAGAATGTTTTTGGTATAGGTTTTATGGGCACAATTAACACCCAAAGACCAATTTTTCAGCACCTGTTTTACAGGTACATATCACTGAATTTTTTTTTGCCTTCATCAAGAGCACCTCTATAGGGTTACGGTGGGAAGGCGCCACCAATACCCAAAGACCAATTTTTCTGCACCTTTTTTTTTTTTTAAATGTTTATTGCGCACATAAGTATTTTTCATACAATACATCAGATAAGAATTACATCCAAAATCAATGAAGAGACCAACATCCAATATTAACAATAACATTGTACATATCAATGATCACTTATCTGAGCCAATCAGGTCTCCATCCCTATCATAAATTGAGGTACATGTGCTTTTTCTTCTTTTCCTTAACAGAACAAAAAACCCCCGAATAACCCAGCTAATAATACCTCCCTTCCCACCCTTCAAGGTAATGTCTGTTTTCAGTAGTACCTTCGGTAGAATACAAAAATAAAGAAACTTTTGTCCACAGCTCTTCCGACAACTCCGGGATAATCGCGACCCATCGCGCCATGGGCCTAGAAGTTGTAGTCATTACCCCCGCACCCACTGCCCCATAGTATCTAGAGATTTGCTTAGCTGGATCCGGATCAATCAGAACCTTCTCCAAATCCGTATTTTGCACCATAGTTTCACCCTTCCCAAACTGAGCGATCGATGCATGGCGCAACTGCGCATATCGAAAGAACCAGGCCTTGGGCACTGCAAATTTTTCTCTTAGTTGTGCAAATGTACAGAGATGGTTATCCTGATAAATGTGATGTAAGTATTTTATGCCACGTCTAGCTCAAGTGCTATGCCCATCTGGTAATTTTAGAAACTCTTCAAGAGTCCTATTATACCACAGCGGACTATTTGGAGATAACCACAAGGGATCATCTTTTCTCCGCTTAGAGCATAAATGAAACACTTTCCCTGGGAGTGCCATAACGGATCCCACTTCTCTCCCTGGGATCCCTTTCCTGTACAACATATTTTGAAGCGTTTCCTGTGAGGTGGCAACTGCAGCCTCTAGCAGGGTAGTAGCATTAGGTGTTAGCGGAAAGAATCGCAAGTGCAGAAAGGATAGCTGTTAAGCCATAAAGTAAGATCGCAGGTCAGGAAGGGCCATCCCTCCCATTGTAATTGGTAACTTTAAAACCGTCAAAGAAACCCTGGGTGCCTTGGAATCCCACAGAAAACCCACAATAATGAAGTCTATGTTCCTAAAGATACGTAATGTCACAAAAACCAGGGAATTCGAGAGAATGTACAGAAACTTAGGAGGAAAAATCATTTTAAATAGATTTGTCCTTCCCATCAAGGTGATCGGTAAATGCTGCCACTTCCTTACCCTCTCCCGAAAATTTAGTACAACCGGCATCAAGTTTGTCTCCAGAAACTTAGAGATGGGAAGCTGTACCTCAATCCCCAAATACCTAAAAGAGGTGGACAATGGGATGGGGCAGTCCAACGGGACTACCACATCCTCATCAATAGGGAAGAGGGAGGACTTTTTCCAATTGATTCGGAATCCGGAGTAGTCCCCGAACTCCTGAATCGGAAGGCTTCTAAAAGCGAAGGTCCGGGATCCTGTAGATATAGCAACATGTCGTCTGCATACAGCGAGACGCGCTCCTCAAACTCCCCCAGTCGCAGTCCCGCCAAGTGTGGAGTAGCTCTCAGTTTGACGGCTAGTGGCTCTATAGCCAAGGCAAACAGGAGGGGTGAAAGTGGACACCCCTGCCTGGTGCCTCTAAAAATAGGAAAGGAGTCTGAAATTATGCCATTAATCCTCAGTCTCACCAGCGGATCTGTATACAGGAGCCGTACCCAGGAGATGAAGACAGGGTCAAAACCATAAGACTCCAGGAGGTGAAACAAATATGTCCACTTCACGGAGTCAAAGGCCTTTTTTGTTTCTAGGGAGGCCACTATTCTAGTCCCGGAGTTGTCATGAGCAGTCTGGAGATTTACGAAAAAGTCTCCTGATGTTCATCTGTGCACAGCGACCCTGAATAAAACCTGTTTGATTCGCATCTACCAGTTGGGATAACTGATTGTAATCTACCCGCCAGTATTTTTGCAAGGATTTTTGTGTCAACATTCATCAGCGAGATCGGACGATAGGAGTCACATTCTCGAGGGTTCTTCCCCCCTTAGGGATCAGAACAACCAAGGCTTCCCTCATTGAGGGAGGTAGTCTACCGTCCGATCTAGCTGCATTAAATACTTTAAGTAGGCGTGGGGCCATACCATACCGAAAAGTATTATACCATTCCGAAGGGAGGCCGTCTAGTCCAAGAGACTTCCTAGGTGGAAAGGAGGCAATCGCCTCCTCCACCGTAATGCCTTTTTCTAGAGCATTACTGTCCACCTCCGTCAACCTAAGTAAATTAATGTCAGCCATGTACGTCACCAATTTCTCCGTCCCCAGACGAGCACAAGAGCTATATAATTTTTCATAGAATTGAGCAAAGATTTTCAGGATATCAGTTGAGTCACAAATTTCAATTTTGGAATTGTCATATACTGACTTAATATAAACTGGAACATATTCCGGCCGCGCCAAGTATGCCAGGAGCCTGCCATTCTTGTTGCCAAATTCAAATATGCGTCTACGTTGTGCAAGGTTAAATTTTGTGGTACGATCCATGAGAACTGTCTTGTACTCCCTGGTACTGGTCCGTAGAGTCAGTAGTCTCTCCCTAGTGGGGTCTCTAATATATTCTGCCTCCGCCACTGTCACCTCGATCTCTTTAAGTTGAACTGCTGAAGCTGTTTCTTGAACCCCTGCACTTCTGCTATAAACACCCCTCATAGCGTGGCCTTAAAAGCCTCCCATTGGAGAAGTGTGGATGCAGAACCAGCATTGTCAGCCCAAAAATGTTTGATAGCCTCTGTACATTTAATTTTAATATATTCCTCCTGGAGCCAACTAGCCTCCATTCGCCATATTTGTAAACCTGGCTTCGGTCCCAAATTAAGTTCCAGTACCATAGGGGAATGATCAGATAGGGCTCGGGGCAAATAAGAAACTCCCTGGACCAATTCCATACTGTCCCCCTCAGTCAATATAGTGTAAATTCTGGAGAGCGTCTTATGCGTTTCCGAATAGCAGGAGTATTCCCTTATATCAGGATGATGAAAACGCCAGACATCTCTGAAACCATGAGCAGACAACCACCCTGCAAGGGGGGCCATTGTGCCAGATGCCACTCCCATTCTATCCATAGCCGGGTCAGACACAGAGTTAAAATCACCTAATATGAAAATCCTCCCTTCCGCCACCTCATAGGTAGCCTGTAACATATCATCCAAATGAGCTAGCGAAAAGGGAGGAGGTACATACAGATTTACAATTGTTAGAAATCTATTCATCATCTGCACCACCCACCAATACCACAAACCTCCCTTTAGTATCAGTCCGAACTGCATGTATCGATATGGGCATAACCTTAGTGACCAGGGTGGAGACCCCCCTTGCGTACGATGAGTAGGTGGCATGGTAGGCCCTGGCAATATGTGCCTGCTTTAATGAGAGAACTCTGGAGCCCTGGAGATGTGTCTCCTGAAGTAATATTATATGTGGTTTATGTTTTTTAATATAGTCGAATATCAATGAGCGCTTGAATTTAGAGTTGAGGCCCCTTACATTCCCAGCCAAAATTTTAAGATAAACCTCCATGACTAAGAGTTGTAAGAGAGGGGGATCCCTCCACCTCTCGTGGCCTAGCAAGCCAAATAGAAGGGCTCCAGTTTTCCCCCAGCATAGTGACCATGACAGTAGAGGTAACCCTTTGCAAGCATACCGAATGTGAATAATCCCTACCGAGAACAGACATGAAATCCCCAACATAGGAAAACCCCCAACCTTCCCCCACCCCCCTCCCCGCACCCAGCCCCAACATGCCAGGTACTTTTTTCCCATAACCGTGATTCAAATAGGCAGCAGAGATGCGACTTAACCAGTCACATAAGGCAGGTTACCCTAGAGCAACTGTGCCTCACTGTATCAAAAATAAAAAAAATAAATAAAAAAATAGAAATACAAAAAACCCTTTTTTTGACAAAAAAAAACACCTTTTGGTTAGAATTGCAGCATCAAGAGCAGTCTGCAGACTCTGCACAGCTTACTGGCACAGGTCAGCGGCAGTGTCTATAGGACCAAGGACCTCCCATGTCAGTGCCTTAAAAAAAAAATGTCCTCCAGTAAAACTTAAACATGTGTCCCAGGTGGTGGAATAATAACAATCCCCATTTCCCTTCTCTTCCCCTCACAAAAATAAAAATGAGAGAAAAATCGGTGCAAAACTAAATTCAAATGGGCATTAGAGGTGAAAAGAAAGGGGAAAAAGAGAAAAAAAAATAAAAAAAACATGGAAGACATTCAGATAGGCAGTCTCTGTCATTCCTACTATTATGTTCTCACCCATAACTTGCTCCACACATTTTTATCAGGACGGACGAGAAGAGGCCCTATCTCTTTGGCGACCACGAGTGTCCAACCACTCTGAAGCCTCAGTAGGGTTAGTGAAGAAATACGTCTTCCCATTTTCCACTATACGCAGCTTGGCCGGATACAGCATACTGTAGATCAGGTTGAGGTCCCGCAATCTTTTCTTTATGGGCTGAAAGGAAGCCCTCTGTTTCTGGGTGGCTTCAGAAAAATCAGGGTAATTCGATATTCGATTGCCATCAGATGTCATCTCAGGGCCTGTTCTAGCTCCCCGCAGGATATTCTCCTGGTCCCGGAACTGGAGCACTTTCGCTATCATAGATCTGGGGGTGGGGGGCTCCCTTCAGGGGGGCCCAGCCTGGGTTACGGTGTGCCCTTTAAATGGCAAACATTTTGGTGAAGGTATCAGGCGCCATGTTATCAATCAGCCATTTCTCTAGAAATTCTTCTGGGTGCTTTCCCTCCACTCCCTCCGGGAACCCCACCAGCCTTATATTGTTCCTTCTCATGCGGTCTTCCATGTCGGCCATCTTTAAAGTGTGTTCAGACAAAGTCTTTTTGGTCACCTGTGCAGCAGTATCTAAGGGCCTGACAGTATCTTCCAGGGAGGAAACATGGCAATCGGTGGTCTGTGCCTTCTCCCTTAACTTCTGCATGTCATGTTTCATGAAGGAGAACTCCGTTCTTTGCTCCTCAAAGTGGTTACATATAATTACATAGTTACATAGTAGGTGAGGTTGAAAAAAGACAGAAGTCCATCAAGTCCAACCTATGTGTGTGATTATGTGTCAGTATTACATTGTATATCCCTGTATGTTGCGGTCATTCAGGTGATTATCTAATAGTTTCTTGAAGCTATCAATGCTCCCCGCTGAGACCACCGCCTGTGGAAGGGAATTCCACATCCTTGCCGCTCTTACAGTAAAGAACCCTCTACGTAGTTTAAGGTTAAACCTCTTTTCTTCTAATTATAATGAGTGGCCACGAGTCTTATTAAACTCTCTTCTGCGAAAAAGTTTTATCCCTATTGTGGGGTCACCAGTACAGTATTTGTAAATTGAAGTCATATCCCCTCTCAAGCGTCTCTTCTCCAGAGAGAATAAGTTCAGTGCTCGCAACCTTTCATTATAACTAAGATCCTCCAGACCCTTTATTAGCTTTGTTGCCCTTCTTTGTACTCGCTCCATTTCCAGTACATCCTTCCTGAGGACTGGTGCCCAGAACTGGACAGCATACTCCAGGTGCGGCCGGACCAGAGCCTTGTAGAGTGGGAGAATTATCGTTTTATCTCTGGCGTTGATACCCCTTTTAATGCATGCCAATATTCTGTTTGCTTTGTTAGCAGCAGCTTGGCATTGCATGCCATTGCTGAGCCTATCATCTACTAGGACCCCCAGGTCCTTTTCCATCCTAGATTCCCCCAGAGGTTCTCCCCCCAGTGTATAGATTGCATTCTTATTTTTGCCACCCAAATGCATTATTTTACATTTTTCTACATTGAACCTCATTTGCCATGTAGTCGCCCACCCCATTAATTTGTTTAGGTCTTTTTGCAAGGTTTCCACATCCTGCGGAGATGTTATTGCCCTTCTTAGCTTAGTATCGTCTGCAAATACAGAGATTGAACTGTTTATCCCATCCTCCAGGTCGTTTATGAACAAATTAAATAGGATTGGTCCCAGCACAGAACCCTGGGGAACCCCACTACCCACCCCTGACCATTCTGAGTACTCCCCATTTATCACCACCCTCTGAACTCGCCCTTGTAGCCAGTTTTCAATCCATGTATTCACCCTATGGTCCATGCCAACGGACCTTATTTTGTACAGTAAACGTTTATGGGGAACTGTGTCAAATGCTTTTGCAAAATCCAGATACACCACGTCTACGGGCCTTCCTTTATCTAGATGGCAACTCACCTCCTCATAGAAGGTTAATAGATTGGTTTGGCAAGAACGATTCTTCATGAATCCATGCTGATTACTGCTAATGATACCGTTCTTATTACTAAAATCTTGTATATAGTCCCTTATCATCCCCTCCAAGAGTATACATACTATTGATGTTAGGCTAACTGGTCTGTCATTCCCAGGGATGTATTTTGGGCCCTTTTTAAATATTGGTGCTACATTGGCTTTTCTCCAATCAGCTGGTACCATTTCAGTCAGTAGACTATCTGTAAAAATTAGGAACAACGGTCTGGCAATCACTTGACTGAGTTCCCTAAGTACCCTCGGATGCAAGTCATCTGGTCCCGGTGATTTATTAATGTTAAGTTTCTCAAGTCTAATTTTAATTCTGTCCTCTGTTAACCATGGAGGTGCTTCCTGTGTTGTGTCATGAGGATTAACACTGCAGTTTTGGTTACTGAAGCCCCCCGGGTCAATTAGTTTTTTCTGGCACCCCTGTATGGCCGCCATGATCTGGGTCAGAGATGGCTCATCCCCCCCTCCACCTCCCTGTCAGCTCTGGCCCAGCGATCCTTTAGTCTGTACAGTGATCTCCCCCTTCTTATCACTGCCGCCCTCTGGGGCTTACAACTCACCCTGTCCTGGGGGGGAGATGTCTGCAGCGGTGTCTCCACAGATCTCTGGAGCGGCGGCCATTCCTCCTCCTGTGTTCCGGCGCCATTTTGAGAGCCCCAGGTGAATTGGCCAGGGGGTTCGTATTTAACCATCCCCGGAGATGCCCGAGGGGTCCCAGCACACATCCCCAGCAGTTAAGCAAGAAATTCGGGTGCCGCTGTCCCAGGATCACTGCAGGACTGTCAGTCTGCAGACGGAACTCCAGGCCCGCACTCCGCACATGCCGCACGCTAGCTCCGCCCTCCTCTTTCTGTACCTGTTTAACAGGTGCATATCATTGAATTTTTTTACAGCAAGGCCAATTCTAGCTTTTATCAAGAGTACCTCTATAGCAGGGGTCTCAAACTGGTGGCCTTCCAGCTGTTGCGGAACTACAAGTCCCATCATGCCCCTGCCTGAGGGAGTCATGCTTGTAACTGTCAGCCTTGCAATGCCTCATGGGACTTGTAGTTTCACAACAGCTGGAGGGCCGCCAATTTGAGACCCCTGCTCTATATGGTTACAGTGGGAAGCGCCACCGAAACCCAAAGACCAATTTTTTTGCGCCTGTTTGACAGGTGCATATCATTGCAATTTTTTTACAGCAAGGCCAATTCTTGCTTTCATCAAGAGTACCTCTATAGGGTTATGGTGGGAAGGGGCCACAGAAACCCAAAGACCAATTTTTACGCACCTGTTACTTCTATCCAAAGTCAAAGTGACACCAGAATGTATCCAAAAAATCTCTAATCTTGTTCCCAGTGCACTACATTGTGGCCTCATCATACACACTGGCTCCCTAGCTGTTGCTACGCAAAATAAAGGCAGCTTGCAGGGAAAATGCCATTTTTTTGGGCTTTATAAATGCAATTATTGATGCAGCAGATTCTAGACATGGTACAGATCTGCCTCTTTACAGGTAAACTAAGGGGACCCCCCAGACACTATATTGGTAGGAATGTTTCATTTTGATGCATTCACTTTAAAAATCAAAAAATCACTGCTCATTTAAAAATGACGTTTTTTACAAACTTTTTTTTATTGATACATGTCCCCCAGGGCAGGACCCGGACTCCTATAACCATTGTATGCCCAATTACTTGCATATTTCCAATTACTTGAAAATGATTTTTGACGTTCATTTCCCATTGACTTTAATGGGGTTCGTTATTCTAGTCCGAACTTTCTCGGTGTTCGAAAGTTCTGGTGTGAACCGAACAGGGGTCCGTTCAGCCCATCCCTACTGTACAGCTTTCAGCTTTCTCAAGTGCTGCTTCTGCTGACACCCTGTCCATTAGCCACCCCTCCTGCAGATGCTGCCCTGGTAATGTAGGCCTTGCCTGTGTGAAACCTTGTGGTGCTGAAAATATACCGCTGCACATCAGCATTACTGTAACTATGACTACTAGCATTATTGTGCCTGTACTACTAGCATTACTCCACCTGTTACTACCATTAGTACTGCACCTGTTAAAAGTGTCACTGAGTTGCCAAAACTGTTACTTTAAGTGTACTGCCACAGTTGCTACTGCCATATTACTTGTGCTAGTGATTGTAGATTGTTGCATACTTTGTTATTCCTTATACCTGCAACCTATAAATATAATAACTGTGCGTTTCCTTAACTTGAGTACCATCCTCCTGATCCTGCCCAGAAGCAAGCGCTAACTGAAACAATTTTGGATCCCACTTGTTAGGCTTGTACACAAACTGCTTCCTGACCACCTAACTTAATTAGGGTATGCAGAAACTAAAGGCTGTACACATGCTTTGCGGCCATGGAAAATTTGGCAGGAAGTATCACCGCTAAATTCGACCCATTCAATTGAATGGGATTACACCGCAATAATGTGCAGTACATGTGCTTTGACATTGTCAGAGTTAAAACAGGCGGTCAGAAGACGATGTATCATCTTCTCACCCCATGTCATGATCAGTTATCAGGCTCGGAGGCCAGTAGCTATAGCAGTAGAGAGGCTCCCACCAACCAGCTGGATAAGTGAACAAGCAGGTCACCTTGGCAGATGACATGGGCTCACCCAAGGTCCAGGGTGTAAGGACTAACCGGTATTCATTAGAGCTCCTGACGGTGCGGATGGGTTTTGCTGCATCTTAGTACCAGGTTGTGAACCTCAGGATCGCCCCACCAGGAGGTGAGCAAACCAGGGTTCAGTAGCCAATATAGAAGGTAGGGATCAAGCAGACGTTTAGTCTGTAAACAAGCCAAAGGTCAGTAATAAGTGGTTGCAAGTTGAGATCAAGCAGAAGCATTGTCGAGGAACAAGTCAAAGGTCAGTAACAAGTGGTAGTAAAGATAGGGATGGCAGCAGGAATGACAAGAGCAAGATACTGGCTTAATAGAGCACAAAAATCTGGTAAACAGAAAGTGCAGAGACATAGCTTAAATCAGGAAGTTCATGGGTGGAGCAAAGAGTTCAAGGTTCAAAAAAACAAAAAAAACAAGACATAAGGCAAGGTTGTCTAAGCAATCAGACAGGGAGCTATCCAGCATCTCAGTGAGAAAAGTTACTGCCATACACAGCAGAGGTCCGAGGTTCAGTTCCAGCCCTGACACTGCCTGTCAAATGCCCTCTGAGGGGGCAACAAGGGCTGTTCTCCAACTATTCTTCTTCTTCGTTTCATTATTATTATTATTATTATTAATAAAAAACACAAATTGTGTGACACATGCACCCATTCAGCACAACCTAAATTCTGATTGGTTGCCAATGTGCCATGAATAGATGGACTCCATTGCTTGTCCATGTAATAAGCTTCTATAGCTTTAAACCTTCCAGTAAACAGAATTCTGCATTAGTCCATTATGTTCCACAGAGATTTCTGTTTCTAAATTATACTAAAGCTGCTGATCTGTACTATATAGCAGCTGTTCTCAGATAATCCATTGGCAGTTTGTAGAATCAAATACTTTTTATACAACATAATAAAGTCTATCACAGAGAGATTAGATTATGTTGAGCTCAAACATTTACATTGTTTCTATTACATTAGAAGGTTGAGTAGACACGGTGGTGTTGAAAAATTATGAAAGAATACAAAAGTTGTTCTTACTGCAGGCAAAAAAAGAAAATGATATCAGTGTGACCTTCAATATTACTACATGTCAGGAAATCCATTCAAATTACTTATAAAGTGATCCTGTTCTGAGAATAATATATAGACTTCATTAAGATGTGCAGTCGGAGGAGGGCTTGCGAAAATGTGCCATTGAGCTGTGTTTTTGCTGCCCGCCAACCACCCCTCCTTAAAGAGGATCTTTACTGTGGAGAGAAAATATTAAAAGTCAGCAGCCTAAAATATTGTAACATAGCGGTGGCTGGTCCATAAGGGGCGCCACCCCCCCAATCTTCTGTGGGACACCAGACACATGGATTTCTAAGAGGTATTTTTTTTAAACACATGATTAGAGCCTGAGGCCCTAATTGGCTTCAAACGGTCGGGCTGTGGGCGCAGAGCACTGCGCCCTGAGCCCGCCCACTTGTGATATTAGCGAATCAACATTCGCTATTGTCTTCCTGCTTCTCCTCCCGGCTAATCAGGACAGGAAGCGGGTCCTATGACTGGATTGGCTGGGAGTAGAAGTGACCAGATTGGCCAGGGGGAGTAGCAGGGGAAGCCGCTGAATCCACCCGCGCATTGTGGGGGGTTTGTTTGCCGCCCCCCCCCCCCCCCTAAAAAATGGAGCACAAAGCTGCCAATGCTGTAACTGCTGACTCAGTAAAAGGACACTTATCTGTCCAGGGATCCAGCACTGTCCTCACCTGGGCCAGATCTTCAGATCCATGCCAACGGCATGTGTGCAGCTGAAAAATCAACAAATTACCGTGCTAACACATAAATATTCAAAACAAATTGAATAAAGCTGCAGCTCTACTGTGGGATACACACAGAAATCAGTAAATAAAGGTAAAGAGAGCTTCGCTGACCATATACATTCAGTGTTTAATTGTGCATGTACTGTATAAAGAAAGTGAATGAAAGTCCACAAGATCATTTAAAACGATCAGTTGAGCCCATAAGGGTAAATGTCCATTGATTATTATATATAAAACACAAAGCGCTGTGATGCTAAATAGCTGATAATTACACATAAAACCAAGTGAGGCTGCTATCAAAAGAGAGTGTTTTCAGAGTCACTTAAAAAGAATAAATAATGATATTTGAAGCGCTTCACAATGTGCATGAAAATGAATATATAAGAATAAATATAAATAGTCAAATAAATCCAGCGGTGAGTAAAAATTCCTAAAAAATCCAGCAATCAAAATAGTGTAAAATTATAAAAAATTAGTGACACCAAATGTGTAAAAAATCCACATAAAAATAAATATATAGGGATGTATTCAGAAGGTTCAATTATACAGGTGTAGAATCCTGATTGGTATAGAGCTTTTGATCACTAGCAAAGCTGTTTAAAAACACTTGCTTAATTAAGGTGCTCATTGATAGTACCAATGTGTTTTTTGCTTCTATTCACAACCAATGTGAGAATCATAAACAGGCAGATAAGAGAAAAAACCAATCATTGTGCAATAGTTAGGATACCAAGGTACACAGGCAAACTTCAATCCACCCACGTGTGCCTTATAATGATAAGGCATATGCAGGTTTTACTATAGCAGTCAGCCGCCTTAGACAGGAGCAGATTCAGTGCAGTACACTGTGTGAAACTGCTGATCTGCACAGAGCGTCCTTGGCTCCTCCCACGCGTTACATCACAGTCACGTGACTTTTTCAAGGATAATACAAGCTCTGACGGACTCAGCTTTATAGCACAACAGCAGAGTGGTTGCCATGGCTACAGCATGAGTTTGTCATCATTCTGCTTCCTGCATAAACTTCAATCCTGTTAAAACCTACTTTTATTAGACATGTAATTCATATGAATATCGTTGGTTTATCAAAACCACGATTCAATGTGTAAAAAACGCAGTGTGTAAAAAGTAAAAAATATATATATTGATATCTCTAATCACGTTTACTTCTTCAACTCCCTCCAGTGGTCACAATTGGTATAACATCTCACAGAGGGAGTATATGGCAAAGCATTGTCTCTAATGGTTTTGATAATTGACCAGTACCCCATGATATCACAAAAATGGGGTATCCACATGCTCTGCTCATAAATGTATGGAAAACGGAGTAAACAAGATGACATGATATATATATATATATATATAAAATATACATATATAAAATTAAAATAAGATATGATATAAGAAATAGGGAAATAATATTAAAATGTAAAATTAAAATCTAAAAATTCCATGATAGAATATTGCAAAAATGGATGATGACCATTATTTATATGCTAGAACTGAACCAAATATTGCCACTCAGAAAAAACTGGTATTGGACAAATAATGAGAATATTGGACCAAAAAATAAATAAAAATAAAAAATATAAAATAAAATATAAAAAATAAAATTAAAATATATACCATAAAAATATATATATATAAATCTGAAAAACATCTAAAAATCAGAAATAAAACAATTCAGGTCGAATTCAATGTTCAAACCATGGGGTTCTAATGTATCCATCTGGAATATCCATTTGGATTCATTCTTGCTGAGTTCCCTCACTTTATGGGAACCCCTCCAATGAGCCTTATACTTTTGAATAGCCCAGAATTGGAGACCCCTAGGGTCTCTGTTATGATACCTATCAAAATGTTTTGAAACACTGTGTTTTGGATAGCCTTTTCTAATGTTCTGGATATGCTCTCTTATTCTCTTCCACATTGGTCGCTTTGTTCTGCCAATGTATTGGAGGGAGCAGGAGCACTGTAAAGCATATACCACCCCCTCAGTCCTGCAAGATATAAAATCCTTTATTTCAAATTCTTGTCCAGTATTTGTTGAAGAAAATTTCTGACATTTGTATCCATTTTGATTAGTATTTATGCAGGCATAACACCTTTTACAGGGATAGAATCCTTTACCCTGAAAAAAGGTTAAATCAGTTATTCTCTTGGGTGGGTTGGGTACATTTTTAGCTATGATGTCCCTTAGAGTTGGAGCTCGTCTATAAATGAATCTCGGTTTTTCTGGGAGTATATTTGCCAAAGTAGTATCAGTTTTTAAAATAGACCAATGTCTTTTTATAATCCTCTCCATCCTCCTGTGTTGTACACTGAAGTCCATTATCAGAGGTATGTCATCTGTTTTGTCATTTACCTTGATTTTATCTTGGATCAGCGCTTCTCTTGAGGTTTGATTGACTTTTTGTTATTTTTTCTTCTATAAAACATTTATTGTACCCTTTTTCTTCAAACCTCTTACCTATCCACTGAGCTTGTTTAAGATAGTCATTATTTTCTGAACAATTTCTCCGTAAGCGAATAAACTGGCCCTTCGGAATGTTGATTAACCATGGCTCATAGTGGCAACTCGTTACTGGTATATAGCTGTTCCTTTCCACCGGTTTGAAGAAAGTTTTTGTGCTGATGATATTGGCTGTTAGTTCTATTTCAAGATCAAGGAACTGGATTTTAGTCTCACTAATTTGATGTTCAAGTTTAATATTTTTTTGGTTCATATTCAAACGTTGGAAAAAGGATCTTAAACTCAGTTCATCACCCTTCCAAATAAAAATACAATCGTCCTATGAATCTTTTATATAGAACCAGTTCCTTTGGAGTATTTAAAAAGATGGCATCCTCCTCCCATTTTGCCATGAATATGTTGGCTACACTTGGGGCATATTTAGCTCCCATCCCAATACCCGTTAGTTGTCGAAAATAATTGTCATTATACCAGAAGTAGTTATGTTGAATACCAAAGGCCAGGCTTCTAAGAAGAAATCTTTTCTGTTTAGAAATGAGATGGCTGAATGAATCCATAGCCTATTTAGATGCTTCTATTGCATCGCTATGTTCAATTATTGTGTACAGTGAAGCAACATCAGCAGTTGCTAACAGATATCTTCCATTAGGGCCCAGGGTCAGAGATTTTAATATTTGTAATAAATGTTTGGTATCACGTAGATAAGCTTTAGTGTTAGGTACTAGGGGTTGCAAGAATTTGTCCACATATTCCCCTAGTCTTGCATTGATCGATTGAATCCCATTAATGATGGGTCTTCCTGGTGGTGCCTCAGCATTCTTATGGATCTTCGGGATCGTGTAAATGATTGGAACTCTACATGTATCCGGTACTAAATATCTAGATTCTTTTTTGGATAGAATATTTTTGTTGATTCCTTTTTGAATCAAAGAGGACAGATCTCGTTTGTATTCTCTAGTAGGATTGCTACTGAGTTTCAGATATGTGTTATTATCGTTAAGTTGTCCCATCAGTTCCTGGTGGTAGTATTCCTTTGTTAGTACTACAATGGCGCCCCCTTTGTCGGCTGGTCTAATTATAATATCTTTATTTGCTTCCAATTGTTTTATACCTTGTTGTATATGCTGGGATTCCGAGATTCTACTGAACTTGAGTTGTTCCAGGTCTTTGATCACCATTTTTTTAAACACCTCAATGTGTTCATTATTTGTAGAGGGTGGATTGAATAGTGACTTATTTCTTAAATCACTATGCTGTACTCCTCTGCCAAGTTCCACTCCTTTGTTCAATGTAGATGGTGGTCTGGATAATAAGTATTTCTTGATATTCAATTTCCTGGTGTATTTTTGTATGTCAATATACATCTGGAATTTGTCCAGATTCTTTTTTGGTGCATATTTAAGGCCTTTGTCCAGTGTAATTAATTCCGCTCGTGTGAGCTCTTTGCCGCTGAGGTTTTAGATGCCTTCCTCTAGTACTCTCTTTTTCTTTTGGGTTTGCCATCCTGCTCTGCATCCCCTTTTATGGTGTTTGGACTTCTTTCTCTGTTTGTATATTCCTGTAGGGGTGGGGGATCTTCGTTTCTGCGGAAATCTAAAAAAGATCTTGACTGTTCTTCCTCTATGTAATTTCTAAGAGGCTCGTATCTATTGGTGGTAGGCAATGGGCTCCTCCTATCAGGATATCTGTATTGGTCGTATTCTCTGGTCCCATTCCTATTACCATTGGACTGGTGGTCTCGAGATTCACCATTGCTCTGTTGATAGTCCCTATGATCTCTCCTATCCTGATCATACCGATAATCCCTTGGCTGATCCCTATGAGGTTGTTGGTAGGAGTTTCTGGGGTCATTTCTGGAATTATATTGATTTTCTCTTGGTTCAGTTCTAGTTGAATGTTGATAGTATCCTTGTTCCCCATACCTGGGGTACCTGCCATTTTCCACCTGATCATATTGCGATTCATTACCTGATTGGTGCGATCTTGATTGATTGTAGGGTGGATAGTGGGGTTTGTTTGGTCTTTTATTGGCATTTTTTTTCCAGTAAGGTCTTCTTGGTGATTTATTTTTTGTTTTGTTCCTCCACCAAGGTTTTGGTGTTCTTGATCCATTGTCATGTGTGTTACTTTGTTCCCATTGTTTCTGTTGGTTATATCTTGGGGTTTCTGGTGTCCTGGATCTCCTTTCTGGAGTCCTATAATATGTATTTCTCCTGGGGCTAACTATCCTCACCTCTCTATCTGGCGATGAGGCTATAGACCCAGTTTTACCTTGTTTGGCATTGATTTGCCAATTGAAAACCTGTTCTAACTGATAATCATTGGTATCTCTGAGGTATTTTCTCTTTTTCCTTTGTTTCAATTCAACATCTTTCTGTTCTAACACTTTATTCAGTTGTTGAGTTAGTGATGAAAAAGGTGCTGTCTCTTTAAAAGGGTCCAGTATGGTTTTGCATTCAGCAATTTGCTGGTTAATCATGTTTAATTTCCTTTGTTTCCTTTTTAAGGCAAAATGTACTAGATCCATACCTTTATCGTTAAAAAATTTATACCACTCATTAGTTGCGTCTTGATCTGTCAAACCATCACAGATAGGTACATCCCATCTCAATCTTCTCGGGACAATTTTATCTTTAATGTATTGTTCATGAGCAGCTATGTCCCACCATAGGCTCACCTTTTTTTCCATTAGGTGGCCGAATTTCCTAAAATTGGTGTCTAAATCACCCTTATCAGTGCTAGGTGCAGTGGAAAAAACATTTTCCAAATTAATTGTGCGTTTTTCAATAAAATCAAAAATATCCATCACTGCAGCTATATGTGAAAAAACTGAAAAATAAGTGGAAAAAAATATATATAAAACACAAAGCGCTGTGATGCTAAATAGCTGATAATTACACATAAAACCAAGTGAGGCTGCTATCAAAAGAGAGTGTTTTCAGAGTCACTTAAAAAGAATAAATAATGATATTTGAAGCGCTTCACAATGTGCATGAAAATGAATATATAAGAATAAATATAAATAGTCAAATAAATCCAGCATTTATTACAAATATTAAAATCTCTGACCCTGGACCCTAATGGAAGATATCTGTTAGCAACTGCTGATGTTGCTTCACTGTACACAATAATTGAACATAGCGATGCAATAGAAGCATCTAAATGGGCTATGGATTCATTCAGCCATCTCATTTCTAAACAGAAAAGATTTCTTCTTAGAAGCCTGGCCTTTGGTATTCAACATAACTACTTCTGGTATAATGACAATTATTTTCGACAACTAACGGGTATTGGGATGGGAGCTAAATATGCCCCAAGTGTAGCCAACATATTCATGGCAAAATGGGAGGAGGATGCCATCTTTTTAAATACTCCAAAGGAACTGGTTCTATATAAAAGATTCATAGACGATTGTATTTTTATTTGGAAGGGTGATGAACTGAGTTTAAGATCCTTTTTCCAACGTTTGAATATGAACCAAAAAAATATTAAACTTGAACATCAAATTAGTGAGACTAAAATCCAGTTCCTTGATCTTGAAATAGAACTAACAGCCAATATCATCAGCACAAAAACTTTCTTCAAACCGGTGGAAAGGAACAGCTATATACCAGTAACGAGTTGCCACTATGAGCCATGGTTAATCAACATTCCGAAGGGCCAGTTTATTCGCTTACGGAGAAATTGTTCAGAAAATAATGACTATCTTAAACAAGCTCAGTGGATAGGTAAGAGGTTTGAAGAAAAAGGGTACAATAAATGTTTTATAGAAGAAAAAATAACAAAAAGTCAATCAAACCTCAAGAGAAGTGCTGATCCAAGATAAAATCAAGGTAAATGACAAAACAGATGACATACCTCTGATAATGGACTTCAGTGTACAACACAGGAGGATGGAGAGGATTATAAAAAGACATTGGTCTATTTTAAAAACTGATACTACTTTGGCAAATATACTCCCAGAAAAACCGAGATTCATTTATAGACGAGCTCCAACTCTAAGGGACATCATAGCTACAAATGTACCCAACCCACCCAAGAGAATAACTGATTTAACCTTTTTTCAGGGTAAAGGATTCTATCCCTGTAAAAGGTGTTATGCCTGCATAAATACTAATCAAAATGGATACAAATGTCAGAAATTTTCTTCAACAAATACTGGACAAGAATTTGAAATAAAGGATTTTATATCTTGCAGGACTGAGGGGGTGGTATATGCTTTACAGTGCTCCTGCTCCCTCCAATACATTGGCAGAACGAAGTGACCAATGTGGAAGAGAATAAGAGAGCATATCCAGAACATTAGAAAAGGCTATTAAAAAAACAGAGTGATTCAAAACATTTTGATAGGTATCATAACAGAGACCCTAGGGGTCTCCAATCCTGGGCTATTCAAAAGTATAAGGCTCATTGGAGGGGTTCCCATAAAGTGAGGGAACTCAGCAAGAATGAATCCAAATGGATATTCCAGATAGGTACATTAGAACCCCATGGTTTGAACATTGAATTCGACCTGAATTGTTTTATTTCTGATTTTTAGATGTTTTTCAGATTTATATATATATATATTTATGGTATATATTTTAATTTTATTTTTTATATTTTATTTTATATTTTTTATTTATTTTTTGGTCCAATATTCTCATTATTTGTCCAATACCAGTTTTTTCTGAGTGGCAATATTTGGTTCAGTTCTAGCATATAAATAATGGTCATCATCCATTTTTGCAATATTCTATCATGGAATTTTTAGATTTTAATTTTACATTTTAATATTATTTCCCTATTTCTTATATCATATCTTATTTTAATTTTATATATGTATATTTTATATATATATATATATATCATGTCATCTTGTTTACTCCCTTTTCCATACATTTATGAGCAGAGCATGTGGATACCCCATTTTTGTGATATCATGGGGCACTGGTCAATTATCAAAACCATTAGAGACAATGCTTTGCCATATACTCCCTCTGTGAGATGTTATACCAATTGTGACCACTGGAGGGAGTTGAAGAAGTAAACGTGATTAGAGATATCAATATATATATTTTTTACTTTTTACACACTGCGTTTTTTACACATTGAATCGTGGTTTTGATAAACCAACGATATTCATATGAATTACATGTCTAATAAAAGTAGGTTTTAACAGGATTGAAGTTTATGCAGGAAGCAGAATGATGACAAACTCATGCTGTAGCCATGGCAACCACTCTGCTGTTGTGCTATAAAGCTGAGTCCGTCAGAGCTTGTATTATCCTTGAAAAAGTCACGTGACTGTGATGTAACGCGTGGGAGGAGCCAAGGACGCTCTGTGCAGATCAGCAGTTTCACACAGTGTACTGCACTGAATCTGCTCCTGTCTAAGGCGGCTGACTGCTATAGTAAAACCTGCATATGCCTTATCATTATAAGGCACACGTGAGTGGATTGAAGTTTGCCTGTGTACCTTGGTATCCTAACTATTGCACAATGATTGTTTTTTTCTCTTATTTGCCTGTTTATGATTCTCACATTGGTTGTGAATAGAAGCAAAAAACACATTGGTACTATCAATGAGCACCTTAATTAAGCAAGTGTTTTTAAACAGCTTTGCTAGTGATCAAAAGCTCTATACCAATCAGGATTCTACACCTGTATAATTGAACCTTCTGAATACATCCCTATATATTTATTTTTATGTGGATTTTTTATGTGAATTTTTTACACATTTGGTGTCACTAATTTTTTATAATTTTACACTATTTTGATTGCTGGATTTTTTAGGAATTTTTACTCACCGCTGGATTTATTTGACTATTTATATTTATTCTTATATATTCATTTTCATGCACATTGTGAAGCGCTTCAAATATCATTATTTATTTGTCCATTGATCATTGTTCGTGACAGGTTAACCACTTGCCGTCCGGCTCACACCAATATACATCAGCAGAATAGCACTCCTGTGCAAACTGACGTACCTGTATGTCAGTCCGTAAAAAAAACCCCAGGATAGCAGGTGTGTGCGCGCCCGGAGAGTGTGCCCGCGGGTCCTGCGGCCTGGATGTCTGCCGGCGGCCTGCGATCACGGCGAGAAGAGGCACAACTGCGAACTGCCTATGTAAACAAGGCGTTTCCCCGTTCGGCCTAGTGACATGACAGGGATCTACTGTTCCTAGTGATCGGGAGCAGTGATCTCTGTTATGTTTCAGTAAGCCCATCCCCCCTACAGTTAGAACACGCTGAGTGAACAGACTTAACCCCTTGATCACCCCCTAGTGTTAACCCCTTCCCTGCCAGTGTCATTTTTACACTGATCAGTGCATTTTTATAGCACTGATCAATGTAATAATGCCATTGGTCCCCAAAAAGTGTAATTTGGGGTCAGATTTGTCCGCTGCAATGTCGCATTCCCGCTACCATTACCAGTAAAAACAATAAAATACATAAAAGTCTCTAAATTGATCTCGTAGTTTGTAGACGCGATAACTTTTGCGCCTATTGCGATTTCTTTTACCAAGAATGTGTAGAAGACTATATATCGGCCTAAACTGATGAATACATTTATTTTTGAATTTTTTTTTATATGTATTATAGCAGAAAGTAAAAAAATTGTTTTTTTTTTAAAAAAATGTCTCTCTTTTTTTTGTTTATAGCGCAAAAAAAAAACAAAACGCAGAGGTGACCAAATACCACCAAAAGAAAGCTCTATTTGTGGGGGAAAAAAGGACATCAATTTTGTTTGGGTACAGCGTTGCACGACCACGCAATTGTCAGTTAAAATGACCCAGTGCCGTAAAAAATGCTCTGGTCATTAAGGGGGTAAAACCTTCTGGGGCTGAAGTGGTTAATCCACCACACTAAAAGTGCACCTCCGCTGCATAGAAAACATGCTTACCAGAAGGCAAGCTTGGAAAGCTTGCGGCTAATACCCAGCCAGGGCCTTTATCCTGGGGAGAAATCTGGTGTCAGCTCTAGAAGGGATCTCACTCCGTACAGGAATGGCCAACCAGACGTCTCACCACTCTCGCAAGGACCAAGGAGCACACTTCCACCTCAGCATTCAAAGGACAATGAGCCAGGATACCCAAAAAGAAAAAACTTGCTATAGTGTAAAACTAACTACATCTTTAATTGTAAAAAATGGTATTGCACTTACAACAAAGAGCAAATAAGAAAAGCAAGGAACAAAAAGCCGTCCAACTTGCATAGACCACCCGTCCTTCAGGGAACTTGGTAACACGGTGACATCAGCATGTCCCTCCTCCCTGCAGCTGACTGACTCCTTGTAGCTTCACAGCCAGCTTCCTACTTCACATGTGTGAGCCGCACTGCGCCTTTAGGGTGAAGTTTATCTTTGGCTGCAATAGGCAGAGGATGGAGGTGTTTACATGCAGCGGTTACGATGCTTTGCTTCGCGCTCACTGCAAAGTTTACCAAGCATGTAGTGATTGGTGGGTGGCAAGAATGCCAAATGCAACACACTCAAGCAAATGGAGAAGCGCCGCAAATACCCTGCAACTGCGTGCGCTAAAAAGCGTAATAAAAAGTTATTTTCCTATAGCAATTCATAATGACTCAAACTGTCACAGAATGCAAAGGGAATGCAAAAGCAGCTTGAATCTGATTGATGCACTTAGGAGGCCAATGCAGGTCCAAAGCGCATGTAAAGAACTTAGAAGTATCTCATAATGATTTGAAATGCAGCTGTAAAAACACCTAAAGACATTTATCAAGTAAGTTAGCATCAAATTTAGAAACAAATCGGGTACAATGTCCAGCCACTTTGTATTTCAGCCTGCCATAGACCTTAAAATCTTCTACCAGCAAGGCCAGGTGCTTTACCTATACCTTCAGGGCAGCCAAAAACAACAGGGCGTGATGTTGACAGACCAAATAGCCTGTGTGCATGTAGCCTAAAAAGTCCTAGGAACCCTGGACTATGAGTGGCCCTTGACCTATGTAGTTGAAATGTAGAAGGAACATAACAGCTGGAAACTAGCAATTTCTAAAAATAAAACTCCAATGCAAACTGATATCTTTCTATTTTTACGGGTTTAACCTCCCTGGCGGTATGATTCTTTCTGATTTTAGGTGCTGAAAGCGATACAATTATTTTGCATGGAAATTTGGCGTTTTATATTGTAGGTCTGTAGTTCTTAACATTAACACACTTAAATCTGTCCAAACAAGAGTCTAGTAGATATCCCGGGTATGATAAAGTTTGAAACACAAAAACATAAATTATAATATAATAAATAAAACTAAATAATAAAATAAATAAATAAATAAATAAATAATAATAAAATAAATTTCCCCACGATTCACTATCGCTCAATTCTGCAAGTGTTCTAATTTACTAACGCTGTTTTATAGCTGGTCTAAAGCCACTTTTGACGTAAAGGGACACTTTTTGGTTGCTATGGACAATCTCCAGTTTCCAGGCAGAAAGAACAGTATATATAACATAAAACTACATGCAGGGCATGGGCCAAAGCACTGGGGACAAAAGGGATGTGAAATCATTTCATACAGTACTGTAATCTGTAAGATTACAGCACTGTATGTGTTATGATTTTTACAATTTTTTGAATTTGCCGCCAGGCTCCACCCCGTCCGTCACAGCGCTCGCAGGGAACAGGGCCTGGCAAGGAGAGGCTTCGGGGGAGGACAGAGCCCATGGACACTGCGGGGGACATCGCAGGATCCCGGGGACAAGGTAAGTAAAGCCACACCAGGATCCTGCGATGTAATCCTGAGTGTGGCTCGGGGTTACCGCTAATGGTCCTGAATTTTAACCCCGAGCCACACTCTGGAAAACCGCCAGGGAGGCTACGGACATTGACAGGGATATGCCTAAAACAGGCTGCCGGTAATATGATCTGAAGCTCTGTTCAGAATTCTGGGAGAGGAAGTGAGCCATTTAGAAAGAATGGAAAAAGGATGAAGAGGTTCATGCGTTAGAAATTGTATGTTTGGTAAAAAATAAATAAAACCTTGCACCTCAGTGGGGGTTATGAAAAAGCAGCATATCTTATATCTTTGAGGCCAATGAGTGAGTATATTGAAGATAATTAGCATTCATTTGTCGTTTTATAACATGTAACCGTGTTTGGGAGGGGGAATGTGAAGTGAGATAGCCCTCACTTTGCAGCAATTATACCCAATGTGGCGGCAAAACCTATGCAAACAAGGGATCCCAAACCTCTGCTAAATGGGAATTTCTAGCAGTGTCTCTAAGTTCAGTAGTCCACTCAGAAGGGCCTCATGAAGATAAGAGAGATCTTGTCCTAAGAGTATATCATTCTTACACTTTCTGTAAAGGAACAAATGCAGGTCCAAGCTTGAATGCAGTTTAACTGTTTAATTAAGAAACGTGATAGGAGATAGGTAGGAGAGGAGAAGGTGAAATATCCCAAGACTTGATAGATTGTCTCCATCAGTTTCTCAGTCTAGAAGTCACTGGAGGCGTCTCAGCATCCAGAAGCATCACACAGAACTTTTTCTGTACCACAGCAGCCACAAAACTGGAGGGTCTAGTGTTTCTCCATTCCAGTGAAGACTCTAGAATAGAAGAAGATCAGGCTCACATGACTTCCAAGCACACAGCCTTCTCTCAGAGGGGCTATACCCTCTATAGGTAAGGGCTCTAGCCTTTGGGGCCTTAAATTAGGCACACAGTCTTCTTAAGAGCTCCTCTCTCCAGAGTCGAGGGCTAACCAAGGACTTTCCTCCCCAGAAATAGGAAGTCTAAAAGACTTCTCCGAAACAGGAATCTGTTTTGTCAAAGCCTTGTTCAACCCACTGACGACATCATGTTCATCAATTCATCAGGTGTTGGCCAACTGTCAAGAAAAACAAAACTTCCATTTCAACAGATTTGACAAAGAACTCTGAAGTCTCCTCCACCAATTGACTAGCAAGCAGTGTGAAACTGAAAGTCCCTGGGGACCAGGTGAGACCTTGCAAAAATTCAAAACAATTGCAAATAAGCAAGGTTTGAGAAGAAATCCCTGCTGAAGTAATTAAGGATTCGTAGGAAAGAAATGTGCTAAAACATTTGCAACATACTGTATAAATTTGACCTGAAAGAGATGATTTTTTGCTCAATAAAAAATGAAGTTTTTCTTGGTCAATTCCCTCCAAAAAATATAAAGAACAGCTTCCTGAATTGCAGACTGATAATCATTACTTCTCTGACGGCAAGTGACGAGCCTGACCTCCTCTATCTTCCAGCACTGCAGCCTATGGGAAAGACTTCAAAATTCAACAATTCTGTGAGCATTGAATGCCTGTGCCCCCCATGGTGTGACTTCTTCCTCTGACCCCCTACATTACTACAGGTGACAGCTTTAATATAGGAGCTGACAGGAAGAATATTAGGAGTTTGACACTCTCATAAGTCTCAAATGTTGAAGACCATGCCAGAGGTGCTAGAAGAAAAAGGTCAGACTTTTTGGGGAAAGCAACAGTCATTTTAACTATACATATGGACAATAGCATACTATTATTTCACTTGTTTTGCCCCCTGGGTATCTTTGTCAGTGACTCATTTGTGGTTCTATGAACAAATGTGCAGTATTAAGGAGACCGTAGACAAAAGACATAAGTCGGAAGAAATGGACAATTACCAGTTGTACATTTATTAGTCTAAACAGATTGTTCATATTATCAGGTGGCAGCGTCTGACTAGTGCTGTCTAATAACAATGGGCAATTTAAGCCCACTTTATATGCACAACATAATTCTCAGTACCCTTTTATCTGTGCATATATCATCAAACAGTTCTGCTTAATATTTGTGTATGTTAGGATGAGTCATTAAAGCGTGAATTTTGTGTATGATAGAATGAGTCATCAGAGACCCTGTCATTAACATAAACAATTGCAATATTGCAGTATTTTAAATGTTTGCTTACAGTGTTTTCCTTTTCATACATGACTTTTTATTCACTTGCTATGTTCCTTTGAATGTGCAAAATTTGACTGCTCAGGGAATATTTAATTTCCTAGCACAGCCCCCTCCCTCCTTCATAGTCCTCTTCTCGGAGTGTCTAATGATTATCTGGCTGGTCCAGCTCCCATGCCCCTCCCCTCACCTCCATACATTACCCTTTATGTAGCTCAGGAGCACACAATTAGGAAAATGCAGGAATCAGCCAGAGATACTCTCCCCTTGCAGCTATTTTCCCCCTCCCTGAAAGAAAATCAGCACTAATCTGCATGCTCACCATCCCCCACAGCACCAATTTGCACAACAACCCTTTGCAAACTTTTGAAAATCAAAATCTACCCCCCCAAAAAATGCACATATTCCCCTCTCCCCTCAGAACACTATGTAACTATGTAACTATGTAAATGTCCCCCCTCTGCTGAAATCCCTCACAGGGCAGATCTTTGTCCCCCAGCACAAATCCCCCCCCCCACATCTCTCCACCCAGCACAGATCCTCTTCCACTACCCAAAATATCCCCTCCCAGCACAAATAGCTTTCTCTCTCAAATCACCCCTCCCTGCAAAAATCCTCCTTAAACACAAATCCTCTCCACCCCAAAACCAGGGCTTTTTTTGAAGCGGGAACGTAGGGGAATGCAGTTCTGGCACCCCCAGCACTAACTATGTGCAAGTGTCAAGGGCTGCTGGGGTGTGACGAGGGTATACTGAAGCTGGATGCTGGGGAATCTATTGTTGCTGGAGGGGAACTATTTTTGCATGCCGATTTATTGTTGCTGGTGGGGGATCTTTTGTTACTGGAGGGTCAATTGTTGCTGGAAGGGATCTACTGTTTAGGGAGGGGTGTCACGTACCTGGTGGAGATCCACCTCTAGAGGGGTCTTCTCTTGCACATCCTGTCCAACACCCCTGGTAGTGATGACAGGGAGTGGAGGACACAGAGTGGCAGGAGGGCCGAAGTAGCAGATGGCTCAGGCTGGGTCTTGGCAGGAACCAGATGGCTGCAGAGAGCTGGGCTGGAACTGAGAACAGGAGCTCCGTGTCGCTGAATCAGCAGCTGGAAGCGTAGCCGGGACGTAAACCAGGGGGTCATCAACAGCCGGACAAAGCAGGTACCGAGACGTGAGGCAGAGGCAGAGACGGGACACAGGCTAGGTTCGGTACACAGTCGGGAAATGAAGTACAGGAACATCAGGGAGAAGTGAAGTCAAGCACAAGCCGGGGTCACAAGTAGGCAGGGAGAGGTTAAAGGGAAGGTTCAGGCAAGCCTGGTCGAGATACAGGAAACTGGCACAGATCAGGTAAACAGGCACTAGCTGAAAAGAACACTCAAAGTGTGCATGTCACTGTCAGGTTTAAATAGGCGGCCTGGCGACAACGCGTGCACCAATGCGCGCACTTGTGTGCGCGCTGGCTAGTGCTCACGCATGCGCCAGTACATGTCGTTTCTTGTGCACTTCTTGGAATGTCCATGCCTGCGCACCACTGCGCGCTTGTTACCCGGGTTTCTCTTACAAGGGGGCTACTGTTGCTGGCTGCTGGAGAGACTATTGATGCTGGCTGCTGGGTGATCTGTTGTTGCTAGGACAGTCTATTGTTGCTGGTGGGGTATATTGCTGCTGGCTGCGAGGGATCTATTTTATTGCTTTTCTTGTCATTAATGCAAATTCCATACAAATTACTTAGCAATACAAAATTATACTTGGCTCTATATTCTCTAAAAGGGGCAGTGCTGGGAGCTGGGTAGGGGGTGGAACCAAGGGTTAGTGCTCAGAGGTGGGTAGGGGCGGAACCAAGGGTTGATGCGTGGAGGTGGGTAGGACAGAACCAAGGCTCGGAGGTGGGTAGGGGGCGGAGACACAAAGTCACTTAGAGAGGGGGAATTCCTGCACCTATTCTCTGAGAAAAAAAGCGCTGCCCAAAACAAAATCCTTACTTCCGGCCCAAATCCCGCCTCCCAGCGCAAATTTCCCCCTCCAATCCCAATCTCTCTCTCTGTAATTAAATCTTGTACAGAGCTCTTCAGAGCAGGAAGAGAGGGGAAGGAAGATAAAGCCTCATGCACACTGGATGTTTTTAAAGCTGCTCTTAGGGGTGCCTAATTTTTTTCTCTGCCTCTAAATGCTCTGCATGTTAACCTATGTATCCATGCACGCATGAGGCAGTTTAGAGGCAGGGTTATTTACGGACAGAAAAAATCCTGTCAGACGTTTATACTGAAATATTAACGGTATTATATTTATGGAATGAATAAAGAAAAGGCCTTCACGCTATTAAATGTGCTAAAACAAACTACTAAACATCGAAGGTGAGGTGATAAAATGATATAAAATGCATAAAGGTGTAGTGTAATAAATTAAATCACAGCTGTCTGCAGCAGAACCTGAAGTGTATCACAATCCACTCACAGTGAAACGAAGGCTAAAAATGATCCCGCGCTACAGCAAAAACTCAAATAAAACCAAACATATAAATAACCTTACAGTGTCTAAAGGTGAACAGATGATAATCCTCTTAAGGTAAAAAATGTGTAAAATAAATGAATGAATCCAAAAACACGAAGAATATTAATCGTCTCTTAAAAATAAAAAATAATAGTAAATAGAGCAAAGTGCATAAAAAAGTGTCTGTGCAAAAAAATGCCAAGGAAGGTCCAAACAGACAGTGGGCATGGAGAGGTATGAATCCAGGAATGAGCTCACAAAACCCTCACCTTCATAACTTGAAAATCAGGCATATAATGAACAGGGATCCGTTGTGTAGTTACCACTTCAGTCACCAGGGGGCCCTTTGTTCCACTGTATGCACGGCCAAGTGTCACTCTAGGCCCATAAGGAAGGGAATGATCCTGTTGTATAATCAAATATCCACCACTAGAGGGACCTCTACATCACTCACAAAACGACCTCCAATAGACATCCCATCCAAGTCCTCATCCGAACCTGTCACCTCTTGTTCTGAAGTTGTGAGCCGTGTAGTAGTAGTAGTAGTAGTTCATCCCTGTTCATTATATGCCTGATTTTCAAGTTATGAAGGTGAAGGTTTTGTGAGCTCATTCCTGGATTCATACCTCTCCATGCCCACTGTCTGTTTGGACCTTCCTTGCCATTTTTTTGCACAGACACTTTTTTATGCACTTTGCTCTATTTACTATTATTTTTTATTTTTAAGAGACGATTAATATTCTTCGTGTTTTTGGATTCATTCATTTATTTTACACATTTTTTACCTTAAGAGGATTATCATCTGTTCACCTTTAGACACTGTAAGGTTATTTATATGTTTGGTTTTATTTGAGTTTTTGCTGTAGCGCGGGATCATTTTTAGCCTTCATTATATTTATGGAAATATGCAAAAATCTATGATTTTCACGTCTTTCCACAAATCAACCAAATAATTCAAATTTGTTTATCCATGCTAGTTTGAAGACAAAAAGGGAATACAGCGGTGTGCCAAAATATATTTATTAACTAAAAATTTAGTGCAAAATAATATCAAATATAATTTGATACAAAAATTCAAATATCAATTATATGAGCGATACAGATGATGAGAAATTTACCACAAGCTCTTGTTACAAAAATAACATGTCTCAACACTTCATGACGGCTTGATAAATAGCTTTCCGTGGCTTTACAGATTATGAAAACAACCAGGTGTTGATTTTAACACGTTGTGATTTCTTCTCAAACAAACAGATCTACAAGTTCAAACCTCTTTTACGGTATATGGACAATTTTGTTAACCATATACCAACTTGGTAATTTAACCAAGATTTATTTTTAAATAAAGATAAATTTAGAATGAATTTATGGTTCAACACATACTATAACTAATCCAATTATAAGACTTTGAAGTAATTTTTGTTGAGATATAAAAAGATAGTTTCCCTTTTAAACAAAGAGAGATACATAAGTCATACTGCAGTTAGAATTCATTTCACTCCAAAACTACCAAAATTGACTGGGTTAGTTAAGCATATGCTCAAACAAATTCTATTACCAAAAGGTAAAAATATAAATTAATATTTTACCAGAGATTTAAGAAATCTGTTGTTTTAAGAGATATCAGCTGTGTGTCCCAAAAGGACATCTCTCCCTCTCCTACATTTTTCTATTCTCTCCTTGTCCTCTTTTCTTTCCTTCCGTTGTTCCAAAAAACAAAAACTCCCCCACTGTCATGTGTATACACTCTATATTCCCCCCAGAATGTGGGTGTCTATTTGCCTTACATGTAACTACGGTAATTATATCTTGACACATATGACAGACTTGTTAGACTTCTTGGCTAAAACTCAGATATATGGTTTTCTATAATGTCTAATCCACACAATTAACTTTTTCTTTAAAGTCCTTGAGTTAAGTAATGTGGTACTTAACCGCCCACTGATTATATCACAACATATATTCTATACTTTAAAACTTTTCATAGCCTTACAAACATGCTATATTCATTTTAATATATATACACTACTATATCTATGATTAATATTCAACAATAGTTAATGAATATATATATATATATATATATATATATATATATATATATATATATATATATATACACACACACACACACAGTATCTCACAAAAGTGAGTACACCCCTCACATTTTTGTAAATATTTTATTATCTTTTCATGTGACAACACTGAAGAAATTACACTTTTCTACAATGTAAAGTAGTGAGTGTACAGCTTGTATAATACTGTTAATTTGCTGTCTTCTCAAAATAACTCAACACACAGCCATTAATGTCTAAGCTACTGGCAACAAAAGTGAGTACACCCCTAAGTGAAAATGTCCAAATTGGGCCCAATTAGCCATTTTCCCTGCCCGGTGTCATCTGTGGGGCATCCTTAAACGAAAGATGGATGAGCGCAAGGTCTCTAACATCCCCCAGCTCTGTGATGTCGTCATGGAGGTGGGAAAGAGGACTCCAGTGGCAACCTGTAAAGCTCTGGTGAACTCTATGCCAAAGAGGGTTAAGGCAATGCTGGAAAATAATGGTGGCCATACAAAATATTGACACTTTGGGCCCAATTTGGACATTTTCACTTAGGGATGTACTCACCCCAGCGGTTTAGACAATAATGGCTGTGTGTTGAGTTATTTTGAGGGGACAGCAAATTTACGCTGTTATACAAGCTGTACACTCACTACTTTACATTGTAGCAAAGTGTAATTTATTCAGTGTTGTCATATGAAAAGATATAATAAAATATTTACAAAAATGTGAGGGGTGTACTCACTTTTGTGAGATACTGTGTGTGTGTGTATATATATATATAATATTATAAAAAAATATATATATGTAAAAAAAAATGCACAAACCAAAATATGTGACATTGTTCAAGTAATGTAATAATATAATAGGAATTATAGCTAATATACCTATTTGTAATGAACAAATTTAGAGAATTTCAAAGACACAGTTTGTGAATAGGTCTATTTCCTTATCTCTCATTCAAAGAGAAATTCCCTATTCCTGGTTACAGTATTTGAGACCTAAACCAACATTCTCTTTTCTAACATAAACATTAGCCTTCTGGCTGATGGCTATTCTGATTTAGTTGTCAATTTGACTAAGACTCCTCAAAATAACTTGAGAGAATGTATGGTGAGGCCCTTAAAACCTTCTTGTGAGAATCTCTTCTCTAAAGACAGTGAACTTAGGTTAACCTTTTCTTAAGAAAAAAAAATAGGAACAAAATGACTCTTCTCATGTCCACAAAAACATATGTAAAAAAGTTCTGACAATCCCACTGACAGCGTGTCCAGGAGCAGTGACGTTTTGGCAATGAAAATGATTGATGCATGTAAACGCTTCTAAACACACATTAATGCTAGGTGCATTTGGCACTTGAGCGTTAATTTATTTCAATGGCCAGAATAAATTATTATTCTGGCCAGTGAAATTAATCAATGCCCAAGTGCTTGGCGTGCCAAAACGCGTTACACACGTTTACAAGCGTAAAGTGTTGTTTCTACCAAAATGCCATCTAGGAGAAATGGCCAAAGGGTCCAGTGTGCAAGTCCTCTGATCCTATTTTTTTAAACAAAGCAATTAAGATAAGCACGGTAAACTGGAGAAAGTTAATATGTAATCTTTCAAATTTACCTAAATAGCTAAAAATATTTTTTAGCCTGGAATTAAGAACGGTCCTACAACTGAAGTCATTTCACTCATTTTGTCCAAGTGGTAAGGACTAGGATGAAATACATGCCTTATTGTTTAAGCGGGTTGAAATAGCCAGATAGGTGCTGACCAGGAGGGTAGGAGTTAATTCCTTTCCCAGTCCTTTGTTCCTTGATGGGTTGTTCTCTGGGTCTGGCCCACTGATCCTGTGTTATATAAAAGGGACAGTGGCCCCAGAGCAGGGGTCCAGAGTTAGGTTAGCCCCTGAGAGAAGGGAGACAGAGAGTTTGAAGAGTTGCCCTGTGAGAGAAAGCTGAGGCCAGGAACTGTAAGGGAGAGAATGGAGCATGGTACCCATGAGGAGCAGAATGAGGTCATCTATCACCATCAGGATGTAAACTCATCTGAACCTGGGGTCGTCCCGAAGACACCAGCACTGCAGCATGTCTCTGAAGGACTTACATCTGCATGAGAGTGCCTCTGAAGGACTGTAACTGCTTGAACATCACCTTTCAGGTAAGCCAGGGCAGCATATGCCTGTAGTTAGGAGTAGGGATGTAGGAAAAATCCTTTTCTTGTATGTTGGACGTTAAAATATTCATCTTGCACCTTTCGTTACTAAACTCAGGACCCTGCATTCACTATATCTGTTCTCCCACAGTACACAGAACATGGAAATGCAATTATTTTAGTAAATATAAACTGCTAAATACCTTTTCTCGTCAGCATTAAATAGCAGTCTAGTAACTTCTATCAGTTCCTGGTAAAGTGTGTAGGAGGAGTTTTCATACTGCACTGACTGTCCTATCATGATCCAGGACCCCTGACCCTCTGTGTGGACAGTGCTGATTTGCCCTGTGCTGATCACATGCACTCTCCCAAGAAAAAAAAAAAAACTCTCCAGCAATAGACACCAAACTGAGCATGTGCAGCCTGACTCCAAAGGCTCTGTACTATCCAGACATGTTCTGGAGTCAGTGGAAGGAGGGGAGGATCTGTGCATACAAGATCAAGCAGCCTTTTCACACAATGAAGAGGATTAACTCCTTAGGTTCCACAGTGCTTTTAACAAGCATGCTTATACAGACTGATTTTACTGTTGTGGGTTTAGTAATACTTTAAGTAAAGTACTGAAATGTGGTCTCTGCCTGGTCTGAATTTACTGAAAGGGGTGTATTGCAAGTAACCGACACACATATTTCACCAAGGGGGTCTTGACACTTTGGGGTATGAAGGTATCTATGTGGACTGGGGTAACAGAAGAAGTGGTTGCCAAGAGTAACAGAAGTTTAACAAGCAGCCTGTAATGAGTGGAATGGCCTCCAACAGCGAGGGAGATGTTGTTGGCACTCCTTCCGCCAGCGGTCTGTCTCCCAGACCAACGGGAGGGGATTCACACCACAGAGTTCCCATCCTGTACAGAGGTACAGAAGTTTAGTGCATGTGTGCAGCCCATGCAGTGTGCACAGCAAGCCCCACTCCGCTACTGGGGAGTAGTAGTGGAAAAGGCTCAGCATTTCCTTCATAAAATGCTAATTACAAAGAAGGTGTACATTGTCACGGGGGACTTGAGAACACTTGTGGTGCAAGTGTACATGGTGTAGGGTAATTTCTAGGAGTGGAAGCCCACCTTAAAGTCAAGTAATTCCCCACGGCAGCCTCAACCTTTTCCCAGGGGATGGATGAAGTCGGTTCAAAGCAAAGGTACCTCATGTGTAGTAAAGTGATCATGTACAAAGTGCCTAGCGTAGCACAAAAGGACCCACCCTGAGCCAGGCCTCTCATGTGACTCATTCTTGGTCCCCAACGAGGATGGAAACATTGAGGTCGTGACAACCACCCTGACCTGCCCCCACCTTACATGTTACTCTCTTTAGCAGGCTTCCCCCTCTCTGTTTTTTCCAGTCCCCTGATGCTGCTTTCTTCACTACCTGACCGATCATAGCTCTCTGACATCATCACATACAATGCAGGGCAAGTGGCCCTGCATTGTATGCATGATGCAGAGGGCCTGTCCAAAGCCTGAGATTGTTGGTCAGCACTGGCTGCTGGGGAAAGTAGGAGCAAGATAAGAACTTCGCCTTATTCATCGTCCCCTAAACAAAACTAGCATTTAAGCCTTGCAGTGAAGAGGGGCCCCCACTGCCAGGGTAACTTTTTCTCCAGCTCGAGTTCAGCTTTCTAATCTGTTTTGAACAAAAGATTATTCTCTCCTGTCTAAGAGTGAAATGGGTGAACCCGAAGGAAAATCTTATCCAATTTAACAGCTGACACATTTACAGTCAAATATTTTTACCTACTTGAATTGAAAGCTTTATTTAAATGTAGTTGAATGCCCCCTGTGGTGTCTACTGTATGGAGTTATTTACTTTCTTTGCACCTTTTCTCTCAAGAAACCGTCAATCACATGCTTAGCTCTGGCTGTACCTTTACTCCTACTCCTTACAAGTATTGTATTGTCATTTTACATCAATCAGTTCAGCTGAAATAAATATGAATTAGCCTTGTCTGTTCTGGTATTTCTACATTATACTGCACCTTTTGTTCCTATTGCTTACCAATGTCAAAACCTTTTAATGTTTATATGATAATTTACATACATATTCCTTTATCCTGGAATGCAGTGTTTCTCTAAAGAAAAAACGAATGGAAATATGCATGTAAACGAAAGGTAATATATAGATTTTTTTGTTGCCCATAATAAATCATGACACCCCTTTGTAAATGATCTACCATTCAGATATAGATCTGTAGGAAGAGAGCCCAGTCTCCAATCCCAGATGACGCCTTGTAAAAGGAAACACGGGCTGAGCTAGCGGTGTGACGTCGGTACGCATGGTAGGGTGTGCAGCCATCGCGGCCATGCTCATTGGAATCGTTTGCTTGTCAAAACGTTATACTCTGTAAGTTCAATACTTTTTATCAATAAATCCTTTTATTGCAGTTTTGCACTATGAATTTTCTTCCTTGTTTTTACCCATGCACATGCAGGAGTTGGTTGGTGGTATATACTGCGACCAGTAGGGACTGGTCAAGAGCAAGTGTCGGTCTTCCAGAGGGGAATATTTCTAAGCGCTTACAATCTCCTTTGTGAGATCTTATGGTCTGGTAAGCAGCCTGTTTGCCCTAAGGAGAACTGTGGTGGCACAGAAGCACTTTCAGTTAAATCTTCAGCACTGAGCACTTTATTTGCACTTGGATGGGTTTTATTCGGACTTCATTATGTTTAATTTATTTGTTTATGAATTAATGGTTTATTAATCATATTTATTCACTCGTTACATTTTTTTCACTTTGCACTTTATGGGGAATGTTTATTATATAAATTTTCATATAGGAATTGCACTATATATTTCATTTGATAATGGATATATGATGTTGGAAGGTATTAATAAAAATATTTTAATTTTTGGTTCACATGGGATACTTTTTAAGAGACAGCGCATTATTATTGCCTAGGGTAGCTGTATATGGGTTGGGGGCATGCAGCATATAATTACTTAAAGTGGTTGTAAACCTCGGACATGAAATATGAGCAAAGCATATCCCTCTATAGTGTGTACTTGTTTCAATCCAGAGCGCTAAGTGTCATTTCTCTTTGCTGCCTCCTTCCTCTGCTAAATGCATGATTCCTTTCGGACAAGTTTTCCTGACACCAAGAGAAAAAAGTTGACAATGGAAGGAACACCTGTACAAAGCCAGTGATTGACAGCCTCAGCTCTATTCCTGTGTGCTGTGTGAAGGGGAGTGTGTCCCTTTCACCCAATCAGCTGTCAGAGCTTTCCTCACTGAGGTCTGCAGAGTGTAATTTAAGCTCTCCGACCCCTTGTTTTCAGACAGCTCGGACAAGCTTTATAAATTCTGGACTTTGAAAAGATGTAGAGAAGAGAAGCCTGCAGATAGGTATGACTTTTGTAGGAGGATTTGTTTCTTCTCTATGTATCACCTGAGGCCAGTCACTTCAATGGGTATATGTGAGGGCTTACAACCACTTTAAAGCCCAACTCCAGGCAACAAAAAAATGATCCTTTGCACTGCAAGAATTAATTGCTTGATTAGGTCTAGGGGAACAATAAAATAAGTTTTACCTCTGTCTACCAGGTAGCAGGATCTATTGGTTAGGTCTGCTCATTGTACTCAGGTGCAGCTCAGCTTGTTCTGACTGTCCCTCGCTGGACCAATAGGGAGGCATATTGGACAGTGGGAGGGGACCTGACAAGTGAGTGCACAGGCTTTGTTACAGCCCTCGCAATTGGCAGAGGAAAAGTGCTGCATTGCATGCTGGGATACTGTATATAAAGCCAGAGTACATGTGCTCAGAGTTAGTTAAGCTGGGGAACAGAGTTCAGGAGGCAGGGGACGGCTGCCCTCTCCTCCACAGAGGAGGCCGTGTAGGCCTGGGTGGTCAACCCAGGGGCCTAGAGAAAGAGAGAGAGAAGCTGAATCCAGAAGGTCCTGCAGAGCTGACTAGAAGGGTGACACCAGGAAGGGTTCTGCCTATTGTGAGTACAGATCTGTGTCTTTGGGGCCTGTCGAGTGAGGGCCGCCCCCTTCAGCTAGAAGAGTCAGTGGACAGGTTTCAGTAAAGGGGATGTTAGAGAGCGTCCTGAAGATAATTTAGTGCATCAAGTCTGCTGCTAGTGAGAGCAAGAAGACTTAACCCTTTCATACTAGTGGCTGTATGGTCAAAGCAGTGTGACTGCTTCTACTTCCAATCCGGTGAGGCCAAGTGAGAGTTGTCCTTATCTTTTGTGAATAGTCCCAGTTGGAGTATCCCACTCATCCCTTCTCCCATCTAAGTTCCAAAATAAAATACAAAAACACAAATACTCCGGACTGGATATTGAGTAATGAGTAAACGGGAGTAAGCGGGAACTCCTAGCAACCAAGTGGGAACCCCTAGCAACCAAGTGGGAAACCCCCAGCAACCAAGTGGAAACCCTCAGCAACTAAGTGGGAACTATTAACAACCAGCAGCAGCTAACCAAAGAGAGGCTTACGATGTCGACATTCAGCAAGTTCTACGAGGACAGTGCTTCAAATGTAACAAAAGTGATCACAGGTCTTTAAACTCTGCTCTCCACATACAATCCCTGGAGCAATACTTCAGAGCTAAATAATTAAAAAAAAAGCTAAATGAGGATGTCTGTTCATTCCCTCTGTGCTGACACAAAAAATAACTGAATGTAGACTGTTTGGCAAAATAGCACATGTCATATGCTAAATGACATTTCTGACACATGGGCCTAATGGTTAAAGCCTCGCAAGGTTCAAGAAATCAAATCCACTATTTGTTTTTTAACAAATTTAGACAAATTTGTTAATTTGGAAATATCCGAATTTCGGAAATTTTCGAATTTCCAAATTTTTCTGAATATTCTGAAATTCAAAAATTCGAAAATTTTAAATTTGGGAAATTGGAAATTTTAAATTTGGAAATTCAAAAATCCCAAAATTCGAAATTTCGAAGATTCGAAAATCCAAAAACAAGAATGAAAACTCAAAAACCCAAAAATTTGAAAATCTGAAATAATAACTTAAAGTGGATGTAAACCCAATGTCATCCTTTCTAAACTACTGCCATAGGGGTTATCTATAAGGATATACATGCCTCCTGCATGTATCTTTACCTGTCCAATGTCTCCCCTCTGTCTGTTATGAGAGCTGAAAAACTGCAGATTCTGTGGGTGGGTCTGTTGTCTGGAGCTCGGTGGGTGGAGTCGTGATGTCAGTAGACTCCCCGCCCACCTCTACACTTCCCTTGCCAATGTGTGTATTTCTAACACTGAACTTCTGCTGAACTTCTGCTATGATCTCTAACATCCAGTGAAAAGACAGGAAAGTAACCACATGACTTCAGCATGCCAAATCATGCTGAGATGTGGAACAGCCAATCCTTGCAGAGCTGCTGAAGAAAGGAGTGGGGGAGGGAATTTAAAAATAATGCATGTCTCTTAGGCTAGTGCACGAGATATGTAAATCACCTGTCACTCACAGCAAGGGGGAGGATTTGACAAAGTTTTTCTCATTTTGTCAAGAATTGTCTCATTGTCTCACTGAACAATAAAAGAGGATTGCTCAGAGATGGATTAACTCTGTGTGGCAAGACTGGGCTCAAATGATAGGAAATCTTATACTCTACAGTATGATAAAAAAAAAAAAAAAAAACTAACTAACTATTTAATTATAGGTATTGGAATTTCCTTTCAAATTTGGCTGTTAGTGAACGTAACGAATATGAATTTATCTGAAGTTTATTAAAATTTTCCGTAATAACGAATGCCGCATCGAAGCGAATGGAACGTAACAAATTACCGTATTTATCGGCGTATAACACGCACAGGCGTATAACACGCACATTCATTTTAAGAGGGAAGTTTCAGGAAAAAAACTAAAATTTTTAATAAGGAACTTTGAAGCAAAATAAGGGTCAGTGCCCATCTGCAGCCTCACCATTGCCATCAATGCAGCCTGATCAATGCCCATCTGCAGCCTCACAAGTGCCATCAATGCAGCCTCATTAGTCTACATCAATGCAGCCTCACCATTGCCATCAATGTAGCAGCCTTGCCATTGCCATCAATGCAGCAGCCTCACCACTGCCATTAATGCAGCAGCCTCACCATTGCCATCAATGCAGCAGCCTCACCACTGCCATCAGTGCAGTCTGATCGATGCCCATCTGCAGCCTAGAGGGGACAGGGAGGGGGGCGGGACAAGCGCCGACAGATTACATACAGTGAGAATCTCCTATGATAGACAGAACAGTGGTCCAATGGCGGCCCAGGAGACGGGACTTTCTATTACAGAGGCCGCCAAGTAAATAGGAGATTCTCACTGTATTTAATCTGATGGCGCTCATCCCGCACCCCTCCCTGTCCCCTCAGAGGCAGCTAAAATTGAAGTATTGGCGTATAACACGCACACGCTATTTGCACCCGATTTTCATGGTGAAAAAGTGAGTGTTATACGCCAATAAATACAGTAATAATAATAAATAACAATAATAATAATAACAACGTATTATTATTATTATGTATTATTATTTCCTTCCGTTCCATTTGTTTAGATGCGGCATTCTTTATTTTGGATAATTTGTAACTTCAGATAAATTTGTATTCGTTACGTTCACTAACAGCCAAAAATATAAAAGAAATTCAAATACCCATAATTTAATAGTTAGTTATTACAAGTTAGTTAGTTATTTTTTTAATCTTTGGATTTTCGGATCTTCCTAATTTCCTTTCTTATTTTCGGATTTCTGAATTTTCGGATTTCCGAATTTCCAAATTTTCGAATTTTTGAATTTATGATTTTACGAATTCTGAAATTTCTCATTTACGAATTTTCGTAAAAAACAAAAAACAATTGAATGAAAACAAACACATTTTTTGACAGTGCACATGTCATTGCAAGCATGACTTCTCTGTCATTGTGTGACAATGATTTAGAGGTAGGCGGTTATTAAAGTGACAGTTCCCTCTTATTACACATTCATTCAGCAGTGCACTATATTGGGATTGTGTGTTTGGGCACCTGATGTGTCACTACTATAAAGATACATAAACTGTAATTTTAAATATTTTAGGGTTCTGACTGTATAACTGGATTAAAAAATGTTACTTTTTCTATGAGAGCTGACCCCTTGTGCCATTGTGCCAATGAGATGTGTAGAAGATAGAGGCACATGCAGTGGCGGCCCGTGCACTGCAGGCGCACTGGCGCTGCCCCATCTATGTGCCCGGCCCCTTTCAGGACGCCCGACGCATGGATTCCTATGGCGGGGGTGGGAGGGGGTAGTACTTTTTGAAGCACCTGATTGGAGCCATAGGCTTCAAAATAGGGTGGGATCAGGGCGCAGAGAGTGTGCCCTGATCCCACCCAATTGTGTGACAATAGCGAATTAATTTTTGCTATTTCCACACTAACCTTCCTCCCCGCCAATCAGGAGGCAGGGCGTCAGACCTGCTTCCTGATTGGCCAAAGCACCGGGCAACCCTATTGGATGCCTGGCGCTTAGGAAGAGGAGCGGAGGAGACAGCTCTGGCTGCATATGATGGGCACAGTGGCTGCATATGATGGGCACAAGTGGCTGCATATGATGGGCACAAGTGACTGCATATGATGGGCACAGTTGGCTTCATTTGCTGGACACAGTGGCTGCATTTGCTGGGCACAGTTGGCTGCATATGATGGGTACAGTGGCTGCATATGATGGGCACAGTTGGCTGAATTTGCTGGTCAGAGTTGGCTGCTTATGATGGGCACAGTGGCTGCATATGATGGGCACAGTTGGCTGCATATGAGCACAGTTGGCTGCATTTGCTGGGCACAGTTGGCTGCATATGATGGGCACAGTGACTGCATATGATGGGTACAGTTGGCTGCATACGGTGGGCACAGCTGGTTGCATATGATGGCACAGTGGCTGCATATGATGGGCACAGTTGGCTGCATTTGCTGGGCACAGTGGCTGCATATGATGGGCACAGTGGCTGCATTTGATGGCACAGTGGCTGCAATTGATGTTTTTGTCTTAGTATTTTTCAGAATTTTTCAGTTCGTTTGCTCCCCCCTAAAAATTTTGAGCACCAGCTTCCACTGGGCACATGATATACTCAGTCTACTATCCCCTTCACTTTGAGACCTCCACCATGCTGAGTTAGTGCTTATAAAATGTCCAAATGCCATTTGTATGTCTATGCTAAATGTGAAAACAAATTGAATAAAAAATAAAAATGTTGTGTAATGCTGGGCTGAATGTTCTCCAAGAGTACAGCAAACCATGTGGTGGGGGGAAGCACGTGCACTCTTTAACCCATTCTTGCCCAGCATAGGTTCCATAGTTCTTTCCATAGTTGATAATCTTGAATAAAGATACCAGTCCATCCAGTTCAACCTGTGTGGGTGTGTATTATGTCTCTACCACTTTCCATATCCCTGTATATTGTGTTCAAAAAGATGCCCAGCTAAGAGTTTTTTTTAATTAGCGACATTACTCAATGAAACCACTGATTGTGGAAGCATCCTTACTACTCTAACACTAAAAAACCCCTTACGCATGTGGCGATACCCCCGAAGGAGCTGCTTAAGTTTGTTCAGTTGATTACTCTCCCTTTCAACCCCAAAGAACCATCTCAGCCCCTTTGGCACACCTAGCAAACAGTGTCCTTGCAAACACAGTAAAACAGACACATATGTAGTGAACAGGAAATTTGTTTACTGGGAGACTTTCCACAATCAAGCCAACAGTGATCTGGTAACTCAATAGTCAAGAATGGCAAAATCAAACCCAAAATACAGACTTCAAAATAACACAGTCAAACAACTTCAATAGGTCTAGAGTGGCCTATGCACTCAGGCATAAAGGGGAATTGATCTGACTTAACAGCAGTCAGTCTGTTTCCCTCAAATCCTGAAATCACAGACCCAGGCAATTAAATGTGAGGCAATAGGCCACAAATGCAATTTATCACTTTAACATTTAACCTGAGAGTTCCCCCTTTAACTGGTTGCCGCCCGCCGTCAAATGACGGTGGGGTGGCGCGGCCCTCGTTCTGGGATGGCGTCATATGACGCTGTCCCAGAACGGCCGCTCTTGCGCACCCCAATTGGACGCGGCTAGGACACGGCGCGACCCCCGTCTCTGTAAAGAGCCGCATCTGCGGCTCTTTAACCATGTGATTGGCTGTGTCCAATAAATGTCCTCGCCACACACTGACAAGAGTGTCTGGCGAGGAGAGCCGATCAGCGGCATCTCCACGCAGGGGGACATGTAGGAATGTAATCAGGACACTGATCATCAATGCCCTGATTACAGTATAGTAAAACAGTGTCAACATACAGTGCCCACCAATGCCAGCAATCAGTGCCCACCAGTGGCAGCAATCAGTGCCCACAAGTGCCACCAATCAGTGCCCATTAGTGATGCTAGTCAGTGCTGTAACCGGATTGGGCCCACACCCTCAGGAACACCTGGAGATATAGCCGGGATCACTCTCAGGCTGGATGTCTGTCGCTGTCCAACTCCTGGAACCGTGGCAGGATCAACACATCAACATCTGGAGCTGTGGCAGGTTCAACACACGACCTCTGGAACTGTGACTGCATGGATCCCCTCCATGGATAACAGCAGCCCCTCGGATCACGTCTGTGTCTCCCTCATTCCCTCATCGACTGACCTTTACCTCAGGACACAAAATGCAATCCTTTTACTTTCCTGTCAGCAAAGCCTGCTGGGATTTGTGTTTCTCCCTGTATACCAGTCTTGTGTGGGAACTGCATGTCCCAGAATCCATTGCAGTTCTCTCTGCAGTTCAGTACAGTCTCCCATTGGCTGTTGTAACTGTGGCTTTAATTGGTTTTCTTCTTCCGGCCAATAGGGGCACAAGAGAGACTGCTGAATGCACAGCTCTGTGTGTGTCAGCTCACATTACATTACTCAGTCCGTGAAAACAGGAAGGGGGGGGATGAAAAAGCCCATGCAGACATGACAGCCAGCTCTCTGCTCTCTTTCAGGCTGCAAAGCCTGTGTACATGCAGTCATCTGTGTTAATTTACATGTAACCCATCTGTGTTAATGTAAGTCTTTGGCTGCAATATCCGCTACACGCAGTTTAGGGTTGAACATCTTCTCATCCAACTTCATTGAATGGCCCCTTAGAAACACTGGGTACAATGGGCGCAGAGTCCTGGCCTGGCCTAACCAGCGCAACCTGTAGTCTGTCCCAAACCTTTCTCAGGCCTTATGGCAATGGACCCCAGTAGCAGCCTCACTTTTTAATTTCCACAGGATATTCCCAAGTTCAAAAGCCTTTTAACTGATTACTGAACCAGTTGATTTTCATATTTACTTTCTTAAGTCAACCCAGTGGTGATGGCACAATCCCTTAGAGTTGCAAATGACAAATGGAGCAATAACATGCATAGAGCCAAGTCAAGCAGCCAATACCTAGGGAGTATGCAAAGGAAATGAGAGTATTCCAAAATTATCCTACATATCTCCAACCCTACTTCCCCCCTAAGGGAAGTTTCCAGAGTTAGAGTTTGCTATGGCATGGTGCTTGCAGCGCTTCTGATGACCAACCACCTAGATCAGTGATGGTTAACCTTGGCACCTCAGATGTTTTGGAACTACATTTCCCATGATGCTCATGCACTCGGCACTGGTGTTGAGCATCATGGGAAATGTAGTTCCAAAACATCTGGGGTGGCAAGGTTAACCATCACTGACCTAGATGGACTTCAACTAGACAATATATAGAGCACTCTTTCTCAAGATGCCCCACATTGGGAGAGGCAGGGCTGGCATTACCTTACCACCTATGGTACATGCCCCTCACTACTCTGATGACCTCTAGTGGCTACCTAAGCAACCACATTGCCTCCTCGATACGAGGGGCCCCTAAGCCCACTCTCAAGGCTAACTTTAGAGACATTTAGTGGCAAAATCATTGCTACTGCACTTCTGTGCCTCTGCGCTACATACAGTATATCCTAAAAGAAGCCAGTCACGTGGACTCCCCTGTGTGATATATTTCTTGTAATTGAAAAAGTAAAAGGTGATAACTATTTTGCCATCATTCACAAATCATTCCTCACTTTGACAAGATGATTCAGGAAGAGGTATTCATCAACATCACAGATTATTCACACAAATCCAGTAGAAACAATTGCATGTATAAAGCACATTATTACTACCTACTATCCTCAATGGATTTTACTTGACAAATGCTGTCTTGTGTCTCCCACTCAGCCCACGAGATGTCCACAGGGGAAATCATCTAAAAAAACTTGCTTTCCAGACTGACAATTTTACAAAAAGGAAAATGATTTGTTCAATGACAGGCAGTAATTTCTCAAACTGGCATCAGGAAAGTACAGCTGAAAAAAACACTGATCAGCCATAACAACATGACCACTGACAAGTAGAGTGAATAACATTGATTATCTCATTACAATGGTATCTGAAACTCAGTGGGATAAATTGGGCAGCAAGTAAATACATTGTACCCAAAGTTGTGTGTCGAAAGCATAAGGACTTAAGCAGATGAGTGGGCCAGAGAAACTCCAAAACCGCAGTTCTTGTGGGATGTTCCCAGGAAGGAAAAGCAGTGAACCAGTGACAGGGTCATGGGTGACAAAGGCTCATTAATGCCAGTGTGGAGAAAAGGCTGTTCCGTGTAGTCTAATCCAATAGAGGAGTTACTGTAGCTCAAATTGCAGAAAAAGTTAATGCTGGCTCTGATAGAAAGGTGTCAGAACACACAGTGCATCGCAGTTTTTTGTGTATAGGGCCTAAGGCTGGTAAGAGTGTCCATGCTAACCTGTATCCACAGCCAACAGCACCTACAATGGGCATGTGAGCATCAGAACTGAACCATGAAGCAATGGAAAAAGGTGGCCTGGTCTGATAAATTCAAGAATGGCTTGAGGAATACAACAAAAAATTTGAGGTGTTGACTTGGCCTCCAAATTCTCCATATCTCAATCTAATCGAGCATTTATGGGATGTGCTGGAAAAATAAGTCTAATCCATGGAGGCCCCAGCTCGTAAATTATAGGACTTGAAGTATGTGCTACTGATGACTTGGTGGCAGATATCACAGCATACCTTTAGAGGTCTGTTGGAGTCCATGACTCATTGGTTTATGGTGGGTGGTCATAATGTGTATGGTTGATCGGTGTATGTTTCATAAAAAACAACTGCTGCTTGATACAGCCAATGTCCTATTGCACGAATGCCAGCATCTAAAATGAGATTGAAGGGAGAGGAGAGGGGATGGGAGTCAAAGCTGCATTTTAGCTACCTATCAGCTGGATGAGCTCCCCAGAAAATCCAGCACATGAACACAGCCATATGCAGAGGTAAACCTACTGATTGGCTGGCTCTGCTTAAACATCATGGTTGGACAGTAACCCAGTGTCCTGTAGATGCAGGTACAGTGCCTTGAAAAAGTATTCATACCTGTGTATTTTGTGTCAAACATTTATAGCTTGTTGGACATCCCTTTCCAAAACCGTGCCCCCTCTCATCCCATCTCTCTTTGCAGCTAAAAGTGCCTCTTATCTTCTTGGAAGGCTTTTCAGGAGATTTAAAAGTGTGTCAGTGGAGATTTGTGCCTAGTAAAACATTTGTGTCAGTTACTAATGTTAGTGTCAGGGCTGGGCTCAGCCCTTCCTTCTCAGAGCTGGCCGCTCAGCTGTTGGCTAATTGCCAGCTCCTATCTCTCCACAGTTACTCAGCTGTTTATGATATCCTGCTCATCAGTCCTGCCTACTTAAGCCGTCCAGTCCAGAGAATCTCTGCCTTCGCCTTGGTCACCATCACAGAGTTATCTTATGCGTTCCTGTTTAAAGACTTGCTTTGCTGACATCCCTTCTGGCTCCAGATCCTGCTTGCTGTTCTACTACATTGATCCCTGACTTCTGGCTTGGCTGACTATCCGTTCTGGTTACTGAACTTTTGGCTGTGTTTTGACTACGTTTGTTCTTTTTACTTTTGATATTAAACAAGTGTGATTTAACTGTACTTCTGTCTCGGTCTGATTTCATGGTTTCTGACAGTAGACGAAGGCCATGAATTCAGAAGATGCAGTCAATCCACTTGTTGGTAATATTTTTGCAGATTGGATGAACTGGATCACCACATGGATCAGTTTGCCATGGCGTTACAAACGCTCCTGAGTCTCCTATAATGCAGGCCGTCCCTACTGCTGCTCCAGTCTCTGTGCAGGGTATTACCTCTATAAGAGGCATGTCTGGTTCTGCTCTGCTTCCCCAGCGATTTGGAGGTGATCCAGTCTAATGCAGAGAGTTTCTCAACATGGTTGAGATATACTTTGAGATGCTGCCCCAGGTGTTTCCCACGGACAGAAGCAAAGTAGGTTTTGTGATATCTTTGCTTTCTGAGAGAGCCTTGGCCTGGGCAAACCCTCTATGGGAGACGCAAAAAACTGTTGTCTTGAGCTACCCTGAGTTTGTGGCTTTGTTTAAAAGGGTATTTGACGTTCCCGCACACTCCGCTTCTGCTGCCAAATGCCTCATGTCCATCAAACAGAGTACGCGAACTGTTGCCGACTATGCCATTGAATTCCGTACTCTGGCAGCAGAGGTTGCGTGGAACAATGAGGCCCTTGTGGCTGCTTTTTCTCATGGTCTCGGATACCATCAAGGATGAGATAGCAGCCCGAGATATAACCACTGAGCTGGAGAAGTTGATCACTTTGCCATCCTCATTGACTCTAGACTCAGAGAAAGACTCTCTTTTAAGGAGTGCTTGCGGAAGCCTCCTGTACGTTTGTCTCCTAGCTTTGCAGTCCCACCCGTGCCTTCCTCACCTCCCATGCCTCCAGGTACCGAGTCGGTCACTGAAGGTGAATCCATGCACTTGGGTTTCACGCGTCTCCGGTGGATGAGAGAACCTTTAGGAGAAGGGAGAGATTGTGCCTTTATTGTGGCTAGGCAGGTCACTTTTTGAAGTCTTGTCCTACCCATCCAGGGAATACCCGAACATTGAGGTCCTGTCACGGACAGACCTTAGGTGGCGTTGTTTCGTCCCCAGTTATCCAGAAGGATAAGCCCCTGGTTTCGGTCACCCTTTCTTGGGCTGAGTCGCCCGTCGAGATACAGGCTCTAATCGACTCTGGGGCTGCAGGCCTGTTCATTAATACTGCCTTTGTATGGAAGCATGCGATTCTGCTGCAGCTGCGTGACACTCCACTTGCCATTGAGGCTCTTGATGGGAGACCTCTACAGCCTGCCCATGTGACTCATGAGACAGTTCCGTTGTCCATGGCCATAGGGGCTCTTCACCATGAGATAATCCAATTCCAAGTTATTTCCTCACCTAAGTTTCCGCTGGTTATTGGTTATCCTTGGTTACAGAGGCACAACCCCTCTTTTGATTGGCTTCATCCTGAGGTTCTCTCCTGGTTGCCACAATGCAGTGAGACATGCTTCCAGAAGGTAGCCAAGGTCTTGTGCACCTCTTCATTCTCCTCCCTACCTGAGGAGTAACACGATTTTAGCGATGTCTTTGACAAAGGTCAAGCCAGAAATTTGCCTCCACACCAGCCGTATGATTGTGCAGTTGACCTTCAACCTGGTGCCATACCCCCTTGTGGCCGGGTTTACCCTATGTTGGTTTTTGAATAAGGCCATGGAGGAGTATGTTGCAGACGCACTTTCTCGAGGTTTCATCCACAAATACTCGTCCCCTGCTGGTGCTGGTTTCTTCTTTGTGAAGAAGAAGAGTGGTGAACTGAGACCTTGTATTGATTATAGGGGTCTCAATCATTTCACGATTAAGAATGCCTATGCGATACCATTGATTACAGAGTTATTTGACCGCCTCAAGGGAGCAAACGGTTTTCACGAAGCTTGATTTGAGAGGGGCATACAATCTCGTGAGGATTAAGGAGGGCGACGAGTGGAAAACTGCGTTTAATACCAGAACAGGCCATTATGAGTACCTCGTAATGCCTTTTGGCCTTTGTAACGCCCCGGCAGTTTTCCAGGAATTTATTAACGCTGTCCTCCGAGATTTGTTGCAGTTATGTGTGGTGGTTTATCTCAATGATATCCTCATGTTTTCCAAGTCCCTGGAGAGCCACCACACAGATGTCTGTCGTGTGCTTCAGAAACTAAGAGAGAACAATTTCTATTGTAAACTGGAGAAGTGCGAGTTCCATCGTGAACAGGTTAAATTCCTGGGTTATGTCATTTCCACTGCTGGTTTTTCGATAGAGACAGAGAAACTTTCGGCAGTCCTACAGTGGCCCGACCCGTGGGTTTACGCCCTCCGCAGCATTTCCTGGGCTTTGCCAACTATTATCGGACGTTTATTCGTAACTTCTCGTCTCTAGTCAAGCCCCTAACTGATATGACCAGAAAGAACGGTAACCCACAGTGTTGGTCTCCAGAGTCCATTAAGGCCTTTGAGAGTCTCAAGGATGCCTTTGTTTCGGCTGCTGTGTTGGCTAATCCTGATCCTACATTATCTTTTATCCTTCAGGTTGATGCTTCTGAGACTGGTGCTGGCGCCCTTCTGTCTCAACATCCTACCTCTGAGAGCGCTATGCATCCTTGTGGCTACTTTTCCAAGAAATTGTCACCTGCGGAGTGCAATTACGAGGTGACAGAGAGCTGTTGGTAATCATTTTAGTCCTGAAAGAATAGAGGCACCCCCTCGAAGGTACACTGTGACGATTCTCATTCCTACTGACCATAAGAATCTCATATTCTTGTCTGAGGCTAAACGCTTCTCTCCCAGAAGGGCACGATGGGCTCTATTCTTTTCAAGTTTCAATTACATTGTCTCATTCTTACCCGGTACTAAGAATGTAAGGGCTGACGCTTTGTCACGACAATTTTCCTCCACTTCCAAGATGGAGTTGGTTCCGGTTCCTGTGATCCGTATTCTGGCTTTGGTTCGCACCAGTTTCACTTCTCCTTTGGGTGACAAAATTCTTGCTGCTCAGGTCCATGCTCCTCCTGAGAAACCTTGTGACCGCTGCTTTGTCCCAGAGAGTCTCCGTACTGTCGTGCTCCAGACTTACCATTCTCCCAAGGCTGCTGGCCACCCTGGGAAGAATCAACTCTTTTGGGCCATTTCCCAACAATTCTGGTGCTGCTGTAACTGCCTTCATAGCTGCCTGTTCCATGTGTGCTCAGGGTAAGACTCCACAACATCTTTCAGTGGGCCTCTTACAACCCATACCCAATGGAGAGAGGCCCTGGACCCACCTGTCTATGGATTTTATTGTGGAGTTACCCGACTCCCAGGGCAACACAGTTATCCTTATGGTGGTTCTCAAAAATGTCTCATTATATTCCACTTAAGAAGTTGCCCACTTCTAAGGAACTGGCTTCCATTTTTGCTCGGGAGATCTTTCGCTTACATGGGCTACCCAAGGTGATTGTCTCGGACAGGGGTAGTCAGTTTGTGTCCCGGTTTTGGCGAGCCTTTTGTGCACAGTTGGGAATTCAGCTTGCCTTTTCCTCTCCGTATCACACGCCGTCTAATGGGGCCACAGAACGAGCCAATCAGTCCTTGGAGCAATTCCTATGTTGCTATATTACTTACCATCATAACACCTGGTCAGACCTATTACTGTGGGCAGAGTTTGATCACAAAAATGCCTTGAATTCTGCTTCCTGATTGTCCCCGTTTATAGCAAACTATGGTTTCCAACCTTCCATGTTGCCTGACTCCGTGGTCTTCGTTCCACTTGGGCACAATTCCAGGAGGCTTTGCGACATGCTAACAGTAGATACAGACTCCATGCTGACCGCAGACGTCTGCCTGCGCCTTCCTACCAGGTTGGGGACAGGGTCTTGCTGTCATGTCGCAACCTCCGACTTCGTGTTCCCTCACTGAAGTTGGCACCTCGGTTTATTGGGTCTTTCCGTATTCTTCGCAGGATTAACCCAGTGGTTTACGCATTGGACCTTCCTTCTGATATGCGTATTTCGAATGTATTTCATGTCTCATTATTAAAACCTTTAGTCTGCAACCGCTTTACCACATTGGTGCCACGTCCACACCCTGTACAGGTTGAGAACCATGAGGAGTATGAAGTACGGTCCATTGTTGACTCCCGTAGGTTTCGAGGGCGCATACAGTACCTGGTGCATTGGAAAGGGTACGGTCCTGAGGAGTGCTCTTGGGTCTCATCCTCAGACATACATGCCCCTGTCCTCCTCCTTGATTTCCATAGACGTTTTCCCCTCAAGCCTGGTGCTCCTCGGAGGGGGAGGGGTCGTTGAGGAGGGGGTACTGTCAGGGCTGGGCTCAGCCCTTCCTTCTCAGAGCTTGCCTCTCACCTGTCGGCTAATTGCCAGCTCCTATCTCTCCACAGTTACTCAGCTGTTGATATCCTGCTCGTCAGTCCTGCCTACTTAAGCCGTCCAGTCAAGAGGATCTCCGCCTTCGCCTTGGTCAACATCACAGAGACATGTCCTGCGTTCCTGTTTAAAGACATCCCTTCTGGCTCCAGATCCTGCTTGCTGTTCCACTACATTGATTCCTGACTTCTGGCTATCCGTTCTGGTTACTGAACTTTGGCTATGTTTTGACTACGTTTGTTCTTTTTACTTTTATTATTAAACAAGTGCGATTTAACTGTACTTCTGTCTCGGTCTGATTTCATGGTTTCTGACAGTTAGATGAAAATGGTGTTTCTATTCAATCCAAAGGTGTTTGGTGGAGTTGAGGTCCGGAATCTGCAAGCCTCTTGAGTTCATCCACACCAATCTCCTTATGGAGTTGGTAATCGCGCAGAAGGGCACAGTCATGCTGGAAGCAGAGAAGGGACCTCCCTGCACTGTTACAAAAAGGTAGGACGTGCACAAAATGTCCTTGTATTCTGTAGCTTATATCCCCTGATGATGTCCAGGTTGTGACAAAACGCATAGAATGGATCCTCAGCCAGTGACATCATCATGCTTGTAGAATTTATTGGGCGTAATGCTGTGAAAGTCTGATCTTTCTTGCACATTGTGAGTATTACTTTAATAAATATATGTGATTTTACAAAATACTACACTATGTGGCCTGCCTTCTGTCTTTTGTCCATGCTCTGGCTGAAATTCCTTGCTGAGTACCCCTAAGGTTGTCAGATGATCCACGATGAGTGTGGGCTGTGGTATGCCTAAACCTTATACGCTTTCTGAACCCTTATAAATTAGAGACCCTATGTATTCGGTAATACGTTTGGGCACATTGGTTGGTGTGACATACTAAATGAAGTACACACCTATGTGTTGGACTTTGAAAACTTGGATTTTGGCACTTTCATTGCTCAGTTTGAGCTAAATTTCTAAAGCCCTCACCCATGGACTTATTTCTTTGCACTTTTAAAGAGATATACACTTTATATTTTGTTGTGAGCGTCTGTATTGATTTCACTAGGATGGGGTTTTTTGTTTTTTTCTACATTTTTATTTATTGAGCTAAAGGAAACGTGCACCTACATTTTGTATATATGTTGTGGTTCATTCTGTATTCTGATATTTAGTGTGCAGCTTTTCTGTCTACCTTAAAGTAAAACTATAGGCAAAACCTCTTTTTTCATTTTGGATAGAGCTAGGAAGGGCTATAAAGCTTGCCAGATTTTTTTGTCCCATTGTGGAGTTTTTCTTTTCACTTCCTGTCTCATAGCCAAACAGCAAGTGAGAAGAAATCCCTGCAATTTCTTGGGGACCCCCAAGTCACCAGAACTAGTGTCCCCACTGGAAAATTTGCCCTCTATTACTTTTCAGGGGACAACACACAATTTGGGAATTTCTTTTACTTTCACTTTCACTTTCAATAGACATGTGCAATTTGTTTAGTTTCAAATTCGTTTTTCGTCAGGATTAGGCATATTCGTTAATTCTGAAACATTTGAATTAACGAAAAAAACGTTTAACAAATTTTTTCAAAAACAATTTTTCTAAAAGAATGAAAATTGGAAACAACGAAAATCCAAAATCTGAAAATCTGAAATCATAAAGAACGAAAATCCGAAAATGAGAACCAAAATCCGAAATTCGAAAATTCCAAGAATTCGAAAGAATGAAAATCCAAAATTGCAAAATCCAAAAATTTGAAAAACCAAAAATCTGAAATCATAAAGAACGAAAATCTGGAAGTTCGAAAGAATAAAAATCCGAAAATTCGAAAGAAGGAAAATCCGAAATTCGAAAATACAAAAATTCGAAAATCTGAAAATTCGAAAATTCAAAAATCTGAAATCATAAAATACGAAAATCTGAAAATAAGAACGAAAATCAAAAAATTCGAAAGAATAAAAATTCGAAAATCAAATAATCATAAGGAACGAAAATTCGAAAATAAAAACGAAAATCCAAAAATAAGAACGAAAATCCAAAAATAAGAACGAAAATTCAGAAAATCCGAAAGAACAAAAAACATTCAGATAATTTCTATTATAATTAAAATATTATGTTTATTAACCATTATTATCATTTTTTGTATTATTATTATTTATTAATAATAAATAATAAGAATATGAATAACAATAAAATGATGGATAATTTGTAACTTTGGATAAATTCGTATTCGTTTCGTTCACCAACAGCCACATTTGAAAGGAAATTCCAACACCTATAATTTAATAGTTTATAACTATTATTATAGGTTTTTTTATTATTTTTTATTAATATTAATTCATTACGTTCCATTCGTTTAGATGTGACATTCGTTGTTTCGGAGGATTCGTAACTTCAGATAAATTCGTATTCATTAAGTTCACTAACAGCCAAATTTGAAAGGAAATTCCAATACCTATAATTTAAGAGTTTATAACAATTATTATAGTTTTTATTATTATTTATTATTAATAAATAATAATAAAAAAATAATAATGTTAATAAACTTAATATTTTAATTATAATAGAAATTATCCAAATGTTTTTTGTTTTTTCGGATTTTGTCATGGACATCCCTACTAAAGGGGCTGTCCACAGGGATCCCTATTGTAGCTTTACATCCTTATAGTAGTTTAGTCGGAACAGAATCATGGCGGGGGGTGGGGGGAGGGAATGTTGCATGGAGTCTGTGTGAAGTATAGGATGTCAGCTTTCCAGCATCAAATACAAAACTTATATTGGGTGGATATAATGAAGCCAGAATTAGAATGATTGCACCATTTATTGATTTTCAACATATTTAGCTATTATTTACAGAATAAATAATATCATAGTCATATATCATGACAACATGACTTAACCTGTTAGGATTATTACCTTTTAAATTTATAATACAGATTTAAAGGGGAACTCCTGGTAAACAGATAAACACACAGTTGGAATACATATATGGGAACTGTTTTATCTTCCAAAAAATTTTTGTTTCTGTCCATTCTGTTCTGACATTCATATAGCTCTGCTACACAGCACAGTCATGTCTGACCCGGGTAGAAGACCTGATTCTTTTCTATTACAGTTAAGTAACACTTACAGGTCTTGTCTATCCTACAGCCTGTGATTAGACACTGAAAAGCAGCAGAGCTCATCACTCTTTGTTATTATGCTCTCTCCTTCTACACTATCAGCATGTTGCTTGCATTGCAGCACATTGGTTTGGCTCTTTGTGCTGTTTCTCCCTCCTCCAGTCTGTGCTCGGCTGTACAAGGACTTAAATTCTGGTACTTACACTGCTTGCATCTTTAAAAATGCATTTAACGACCTTTGGGAAAACAAAAAAGGCCTTTCTTGTAGTGGGGCTGTGCCTTAACTGCTCCTTTCTGTCTACGGAGTGGGAAAAACAATTTTACTTACCTGATCCCCACTCCCTGGGCAGATGGTACTCTCCCATAGGCATGCACACAAGGTGTACCAGTGTGCCTGGGTAAACCCTAACCACCCTGTGCAGCGCAGATCCCCCCTACTGCCCCATCCCCCGCAGCACTGCCGGTTTCTCTTCTCTCCCACTGGCTGCTGCTGCAGGCACACACAGGGGGATATTTTAGGATGAGTGGGGTAAATATGTCATTTACCGGCCCCTTCCCTTTCTGAATGAACACAGCGAGTGATCAGTACTTTATTTTTAAGCTTTGGAGTGCACACCCATAGCTCCCGACTGTCCCTGATTTTGAGGGACTGTCCCTAATTTGGAGCAATGTCCCTCTTTCCCCCTCATTTGTCCCTCATTTTGGTCTGATCTATATAGATGTATATAAAATGCACTTTTTATCTTTCAAAAAGTGTTTCCCAGTGCTAAACCTTTCATCCAAATTCTAAATTACTGCGTTTGTAAATTTTAAAAGCCAATATAAAGGAATAGTAGTGGTAAAAAAAAGTCCCATGTGGATTTAATTAACCTTTTTTTTGGTTAATTCTCCTTTAAGGGGGTGTGGCAGGGGCCTGTCCTATGCCTACATACATTTGCTAGCAGGTGTCCCTCATTCCCATCTCAAAATGTTGGGAGGTTTTCACACCCTAATACATTGGCTGCTCCCACCTATGTACTCTTCCATGCTCTTGGCGTCCTCACATACAGGACTATGGACCCTGTATTGGTCTTGTTAGCCTTGGACTGTCAGGTCTAGAGGAGAAGAGGCTGCAGGACCTGGTCTGACAGTCCAGGGGAGCCTGCAGGAGCAGAGGATCAGCTAAGTAAAACGGTTGTAGCGTCCATTAGATATAGACAAGCAGTTAACCCTTGCAGATTTCAGCTTTTAGGCCTCATGCACACTGGACGTTTTTGGCTTCAGACATTTTTTTCTACATTCAATAAACTCCCCAGCATGTTATCCTATGTGTCCATGCACACATAGGCTGTTATCAGCAGTTTTTAGCTGGGGCGTTTTTTGGCTTTAAAAAAAACCCCAAAACTAGAGGGTTCTGAGAGGAGTTTTTCAGCTGTAAAAACGCTCCAATGTAAAAAGACGCAGATAAATGCCGAAAAACAATCAAAAACACGTCTTACCAGCGTTTAACGTTTTTGATCCAGTGAAGAAAAAAAAAACATTTAAAAGAAAAACAAAAAAAAAAAAATTAAGGCTAAAAAATGCTATTGCAAAAATGTTAAAAAACTTTGAAAAACTCACTGCAAAGCTACTGGCGTTTTTATAACGTTTTTTTTTTTTTAACATCCAGTGTGCATGAGGTCCTAAAGTTGCATTATTATTTTTTTATCTGCCTTGAAATCAACTTTAATTGCACATCTTAGTACTGTACACTTCGACGAGCTATTACCGGGAATTGATGTCCTTCGCTTGAATCCGCAGATTGGAACAATTATTATATTTATTATGTCTGTTCATCTGAAAGGAACATTTTCTTACTTCAGTTCAGTTTCTTTGTTATCATTATGCATAATTTAAATGTAGAACAGCAGCTATCCAACAAGCTGAAGAAACAATACTTCTTCCTTTGATGAAGAAGAAAAAGCACTTTACATAAAAATTTACGTAAAGGGGTTGTAAACCCTCGTGTTTTTTCACCTTAATACATCCTATGCATTGAGGTGAAAAAACACCTGTCAGTGACCAGCCCCCTGTTTTACTTACCTGAACCCTCAAACTTGACCCACGGGGACGCGCTGTCTCTCTGCTCTGGGTTTTCGGCTCTTGATTGGATAGATTGATAGCAGCGCAGCCATTGGCTCCTGCTGCTGTCAATCAAATCCAATGGGGGGGGGGGGGGCGAGTCCTGCATTCGACCTCTATGGACACCGAATGCTGGACTCGGGAGCGCGCCAGCAAGTTAACCCCCTTTGGGGAAGCGCTTCTCCGGGGCGGGGGTTATCAGATGTGGGGAGGAGCCGAGAGAGCTGCCGGGGGACCCCAGAAGAGGAGGATCGGGGCCACTCTGTGCAAAACAAGCTGCATAGTGGAGGTAAGTATGATATGTTTGTTATTATTTTATTTTTACCTTTACAATCACTTTAAAGCGCAGCTCCACCCAAAAGTGGAACTCCCACTTTAAGGGCTCCTCCCTGTCTCCTGTTTTTGAAACTGAGCTTTTGGGGAGGAGGGGTGAAGCGGGTACCCGGTTTTGACAGGTACCCGCTCCCACTTCCGTCCTGGTCTCCTTAGGTGATCAGAAGCGGAAGTTTTCCCTCCCAAAGTCTTCTGGGACATATGACAGGTTATAGAGCGCAACGCCACTTGCGCATGCGCAGTGGGCACCCGACTGTGAAGCCACAAGCTGTTACAGCCAGGTGCCCATAGTAGAGTAGAGATGCCGGCGCTGCCGTGGGAGGACACGGGGAGAACACAGCGTGGGTGAGTGCACCTCTGGACCGTGGGACAGGTGAGGCGCTGTTTATTAAAAGTCAGCAACTACACTTTTGGTAGCTGCTGACTTTTAATAAACAAAAATATGACTGGAACTCTGCTTTAATCCAAAACTGACTTATATAGACTTTGCAAGTATTATCTAACTGACCATGTATCTAAATTCCATTATGATTTTAGAAAACCTCCACCCCTATCTAGAAAATGTACATGGTGTCTTTATGCATCCAACTGCCATATACACTGTATTGTCAAAAGTTTTGGGACGCCTGCCTTTACACACATGAACTTTAATGGCATCCCAGTCTTAGTCCGTAGGGTTTAATATTGAGTTGGCCCACCCTTTGCAGCTATAACAGCTTCAACTCTTCTGGGAAGGCTGTCCACAAGGTTTAGGAGTGTGTCTATGGGAATGTTTGACCATTCTTCCAGAAGAGCATTTGTGAGGACAGGCACTGATGTTGGAAGAGAAGGCCTGGCTCGCAGTCTCCACTCCAATTCATCCCAAATATCCAGTTGAGGTCAGGACTCTGTGCAGACCAGTCAAGTTCCTCCACTCCAAACTCGCTCATTCATGTCTTTATGGACTTTGCTTTGTGCACTGTTCAAAATCATTTGGTAGAAGGGGATTATGGTGTGGGGTTGTTTTTTAGGGGTTGGGCAGGGAACTAAGGGAACTATTAAAGCGTCAGCATACCAAGACATTTTGGACAATTTCATGCTCCCAACTTTGTGGGAACAGTTTGGGGATGGCCCCTTCCTGTTCCAACATGACTGCACACCAGTACACAAAGCAAGGTTCATAAAGACATGGATAAGCAAGTTTGGGGTGGAGGAACTTGACTGGCCTGCGCAGAGTCCTGACCTCAACCCGATCGAACACCTTTGGGATAAATTAGAGCGAAAATTGCGAGCCAGACCTTCTCATCCACATCAGTGCCTGACCTCACAAATGCACTTCTGGAAGAATGGTCAAACATTCCCATAGACACACTCCTAAACCTTGTGGACAGCCTTCCCAGAAGAGTTGAAGCTGTTATAGCTGCAAAGGGTGGGCCAACTCAATATGGAACCCTACGGACTAAGACTGGATGCCATTAAAGGTTATGTGCGTGTAAAGGTAGGCGTCCCAATACTTTTGGTAACAGTGTATATGAGTAGACGTTTTCTGTTTCAATCATTTTTATTAGTTTTACAAATAGAGTAATACAATTTAGTATATGTTTTTACATTGTTGAGGCTATCAAGAATGGTAAAGGCATACAGTAGTATAAAAATTGAGGGATACTAGTATAGTCCCATATCTCAATCTGGTAGTGTTCGCAGCCATTGAGCTATCCGTGAACAGTCCTGTGTAGACCTTTTTCTTTTCCCTTAGATCAGCTCCTTTTTGAGCACACAGTTTTTTTACATGTAGTCCTTTCATTCTATGTTAGAGATCCTCTCTAGTATTCATCTTTTAATGTCAGGCTAGAAGTATATTACAAATAGAAATGACAAAAATGAACCCCTTCCTGCTCCCTCCCGACATCCATTTAACTGGGTCTTTATGCCGGGAGGCAGGATGGACTTCTGTACAAGCAGATTTAGATACACAAACAAACTCCACCTAACACTGAACTTACAGTTACAGTTCTGTGCTGGGACCAATCTTATTTAATTTCTTCATAAACGACCTGGAGGATGGGATAAACAGTTCAATCTCTGTATTTGCAGACGATACTAAACTAAGCAGGGCAATAAGTTCTCCGCAGGACGTGGAAACCTTGCAAGTAGATCTGAACAAATTAATGGGGTGGGCAACTACATGGTGAATGAGGTTTAATGTAGAAAAATGTAAAATAATGCATTTAGGTGAAAAAAACATAAATGCAATCTATACACTGGGGGGGAGAACCTCTGGGGGAATCTAGGATGGAAAAGGACCTGGGGGTCCTAGTGGATGATAGGCTCAGCAATGGCATGTAATGCCAAGCTGCTGCAAGCAAATCCAATAATTTATTGGCATGCATTAAAAAGGGGACTAACTCCAGAGATAAAATAATTCTCCCGCTCTACAAGACTCTGGTCTGGCCTCACCTGGAGTATGCAGTTCTGGGCTCTGTTCCCCTGGAAATGGAGCGAGTACAAAGAAGGGCAACAAAGCTAATAAAGGGTCTGGAGGATCTAGGTTATAAAGAAAGGTTGCGAGCACTGAACTTATTCTCTCTGGAAAAGAGACGCTTGAGAGGGGATATGATTTCAATATACAAATACCGTACTGGTGACCCCACAATAGGGATAAAACTTTTCCGCGAAAGGGCATTTAAAAAGACTTTCACTAAAATTAGAGGCGATTTAACCAGAAACAGCGTAGAGGGTTCTTTATGGTAAGAGCGGTAAGAATGTGGAATTCTCTTCCACAAGCTGTAGTTTCAGCAGGGAGCATAGATAATTTCAAAAAATGATTACATAGGCAGCTAAACGACCGCAACATATGGGGATATACAATGTAATATTGACATAAAAGCGCATACACACAGGTTAGACTTGATGGACTTGTGTCTTTTTTCAACCTTACCAACTATGTAACTACGTAACATAAGCAGTTACAGCAATAGATTATTTACCTGTGGAATATTGTTTTTACCTAAAAAAATAAAAGCTGATAATTTTAAGCACCCCTGTCAGTGGTAAATGTTTTTTCTCAACACTCTTGCATCTGCCAGAGAACTTGTTTGGTTGAAAAACAATAGACTCCCTGGCTAGATCACCAGGTGAAAATAAAGGAAAAAAACCTAAAAAAGAAAAAATGAACACAGCCACCACGTCTAAGACGAGGTAAACTGCAGTATAATAAATGCTTGCTTTTAGGTTTAATACGACTTTAAGGTCCACTCTCCTTGCCGCAGTGTTTATGCTTGATGGGAAGAAGAAGTTAGCACTGACATGGTAATGACTTTCTTGGAAAACAAAGACATCTGATTTTTTTTAAATTTTTTTTTAAAACAAATGTTGCTTAAGATGTCCACATGGCAAATTGTCAACATAATTTTGGTGAAGTTATGAAACAATTTCATTCTGTTAAATACACCGTTTGTGGAGTGACCACAAGAAGCCATGCCAGTATACTTTGCACAGAGCACTGTTGTGCAATTGCCGCTGGAGTGTGAATGTAGACAAAACATTTTAAAGTGGGGTTCCACCCAAAAAAACAAAAATACCTGAAAAATTCTAAAAAAAAAAACAAAAAAACATTTGGATATATTTTTTTTTTTACTTACCTCTAAATGCCTGTTGCTAGGTGGTCCCTCGTAGTCTGCCTCTTCCTTTGCCTGGGCTGGTGACATCACTTCCCCCTCGGCACAGGAAGGGCTCGGCTCTGCTCCCTCCCTCCTGTCAATCATCTGGGACCCATTACAGGTCCCAGGTTGTATGAGCGGCCAATCACGGCGTGCGGCGCCGCTCGCGCATGCGCAGTGGGTGCCAGGCTGTGAAGCCACAGCCCGGCGCCCACAGTTGAAATGCCGGCGCCGACGAGCGGAGGGGGGGGGGGCAAGCGGGGCTTCGATCCCCCGCATCGCTGGACCCAGGGACAGGTAAGTGTCCAATTAAAAGTCAGCAGCTGCAGTATTTGTAGCTGCTGACTTTTAATTTTTATTTTTTTTAATGGACCCCCTGGGTGGAACTCCTCTTTAAGAATTCTAAGGGGGTTATTCACTAAAGGCAAGTCCACTTTGCACTACAAGTGCACTTGGAGGTGTAGTCACTGTAGATCGGAGGGGGACATGCAAGGAAAATAAAAAACAGCATTTTAGCTTGCACATGATTGATAGATAAAATCAGCAGAGCTTCCCCTCATTTCAGATCTTCCCCTCAGATCTTCAGTGATAGCACTTCCAAGTGCACTTGTAGTGCAAAGTGGATTTCCCTTTCGTAAATAACCCCCTAAGCGTTATTCACTTAGGGTTTGGATCTACTTTAACTTCTCAGCTAGACACGGGTTGTTGTTGCTGCGGCACCATGCGGCGCGTGCAAAATCATGTCCCACCTGCCTATGCATGGGAGTGCCTATAAAGTGCTACTAACCACTTCAGCCCCGGAAGGATTTACCCCCTTCCTGACTAGGTCATTTTTTGCGATACAGCACTGCGTTACTTTAACTGACAATTGCGCGGGCCTGCGACACTATACCCAAATAAAATTGATGTCCTTTTTTTTCCACAAATAGAGCTTTCTTTTGGTAGTATTTGATCACCTCTGCGGTTTTATTTTTTTGCGCTACAAACAAAAAAAGGCCAACAATTTTGGAAAAAAATACATATTTTTTTTACTTTTTGCTATAACACATATCCAAAAAAAATTAGGGCTGTTACTGATTAAAATTTTCGTGTTCGATGAATCGATTTTTAAAAAAAATCGATTAATCGACTAATTTCGATTAATTATAACGCACATACAGATCCAACTACTTTTAGCTGATTTAGCACTGTTGTTATGGCAACGGCCGAAGCCGGACATAGCGGGGCATGGCTAGGACGTCACACGTCATAAACTCAACCTTACCATGTCCATAATCGCAGCCTCAGCGTGCCCATAATCGCAGCCTTACCATGCCCATAATGCAGTCTCATCGTGCCCATAATCTCAGACTTACCATGTCCATAATGCAGTCTCACCGTGCCCATAATCTCAGACTTACCGTGCCCATAATCGCAGCCTCACCGTTGCCATAATGCAGTCTCACCGTGCCCATAATCGCAGCCTCACCATGCCCATAATGCTGTCTCACCGTGCCCATAATCGCAGCCTCGCCGTGCCCATAATGGCAGCCTCACCGTGCCCATAATGCAGTCTCACCGTGCCCATAATCGCAGCCTCACTGTAGTCAGTGCCTGTGCCTGGATTACACAGTCTGCAGGCATCTCCCGTTGTGTGTCTCCGAGCTGAGTGTGAAAACTTTGGCCGCGCTGTAAGAAAAGTCCCACCCTCCTCCTAGATCAGCTCGTGTGATAGACAGAACACTGCGTCTATCACACGAGCTGATCTAGGAGGAGGGCGGGACTTTTCTCACAGCGCGGCCAAAGTTTTCACACTCAGCTCGGAGACACACAGCAGGAGATGCCCGCAGACTGTGTATGACATATAGCGGAGGAGGGAGTGGAGCGCTGCACTGCAGCCACAGCTTGGCCCAAATCGGCCCCAGGGCAGGCAGCCTACCGATCAAAAAAATTTTGACCGATCAAAAAAATTAACGATTAATCGAGGAATTAATCGTTAATTTCCGCAGCCCTAAAAAAAAAATATATATATATATATATATATATATATATATATATATATATATATAAAAACAAATGTATTCATCAATTTAGGCCAATATGTATTCTGCTACATATTTTTGATAAAAAAAAATTCCAATAAGCGTATATCGATTGGTTTGTGCAAAAGTTATAGCGTCTACAAAATAGGGGAAAGATTTATGGCATTTTTACTATTATTATTATTATTATATTTAGTAATTGCGGTGATCATCTATTTTTAGCAGGGCTGTGACATTGCGGTGGACAGATTGGACACTTATGACACTTTTTTTGGGACCAGTGACATTATTGCAGTGGTCAGAGCTAAAAATAGCCACTGATCACTGTATAAATGACACTGACAGAGAAGAGGTTAACATGCGCATCGGCTCTGGCTATAGCTATTACACAAACCGCCGTACTGGTATGGCGATTTGTGTAATAGAGCCGCCCTGCCCCAGTATATCTGTGGCGGCTGGTCGGCAAGTAGTTAAACCCAAAAGCAAACATTTATTATATTGCAGCTTACCGATTCTTAGATGTGATGGTTGTATTAGTTTTCTTTTTAAGGATTTTTTTTTTATTATTATCACCGTGTGATCTAGCCAGTGAGTCGGTTGTTTTTCAAAAGAACAAGCTCTCCTGCAAATGTATTCAAAGCAGGGCTTCTAGAATTTTTTACCTTGGAGGAAGCCTTGGCAAAAAGTTAAAGATCTCAGGGAAAGAGCACAGCTGCTTCCCTGAGCTTCTCTGTATGTGGGGAAAATTTCAGCTGCCTGCGATTGATGGATAGATTTGAGTGAAAAAACAAGTGTAGCGCTAAGTAAATGATATGACAGCAATAAACTAGAATAATAAATGTGTATAAACATATAAACAAGTATAGTGAACGTGGAAAAGTCCAATGTTCACTGGTGTGAACAAAAAATTGTGAAAGTTCAGATAAACTTAGAAGAAAAATACTAGAAAAAACGTGTCAATCTAGTACATAACTTGTGAATCCTCAATGAAATGATGGTGGTGCAAACAATATGTGACTGGCTGTGAAGCTTGTAGAAGCAAGGGAATCCTCTATCAAAGGAGTATAGATGGGTACTCTTACCGGATATGGTGGACCCACTTACCAGCAGTAGTGGGTTGGTCAGGCTTTTGTGTAGACCGAATGCCTCAGGGTTAGGCGTTTACAGGAAGAGAATCACTCCAAACGGGGTAGTTCCACTCCTCGACAGTGATGGTCCAACCAAAGTTCCTGGATTCAAATGGCTCTCAATGGAGCATGGAACCTCCACCCAATAGGGGATCCGTCTTGAGGTTGATGGCTAATACAAATAGGCTCAATCAGAAAAGCCCTGTTGCTATGTAGTCCTCCTAATCTGCCACTTCCTGGTTCGCGATGGATAGATTGCAGTGGACCCCAGATGAGAAATCCTGAGTTTACCACTGACAGGGAAGCTTACAACGATCAGCTTTTATTTATTTAAGCAAAACCTTTATCCCAACAGAGAAAACACTGCTTGTGTAACTACAATGTGAGCTGGAGTTCAGGTTCAATTTGTCAGTGTATCAAAATATGAAAGTACATCTAACACTCCCCCCCCTTCCAGATTAACAATGTTGCTGTTCAAAAGTGCCCCCTTGTGCTTGTTCATCCAGAGTGGGGGCACTCTAATATAGGAGGTGTATTAACTGGCCAGATTACCAGATGAAAGTAGAGAGAAAAAAGCAGCGTACTTTTACACAGTACTGACATTTAAGCATCAGTATTTCTGGCCAACATGTATTGTGTTTATTTTGCGCATATTAGCAAGCATATTTGCACATATGCACGTACATGAACAAGTTAAATTTGTGTATGCACATAAAACATTGACTGGCAATGTCTCATCTATACGCAGCTCATGCTTGCGTGCCTGTGTGTACAGGCACATTGAAAACAAGGGGGCTGCAAATAGATCAGTAAAAAAAAACAAAAAAAACAGCTGATATGCCTAATAAAGGTGAGTTTTTAGGCAGCAACTCAGTGTGCAAGAGGCCTAAAAAAAGAAAACGAATGCAGCCACCACATCTAATGATCAGTAAGCTGCAGTATAATACAGTTTTTGGTTTTGGTTTTAATACTGCATTTAATGGCACCCTTGCAAGGCTGCTAAAGTGCAGGCGGAAATGTTTTTCTGCGAGTCAGGAATGCAAAGTGCACCAACAGAAATCCACCAAACGAATCCAGCAGAACAGCAGCTAACTACAATGTATCAGTGTTTATTTACATTTTACAAACACTGAAATATTTGTTTCTGATGATCAGGGCTCCTTTGTTACACAGATGGGAACCTTGGCTGTCAAGCAACTACCTGGTTTTGCTCAGTGCAGCAACTCAAGCCCACTCAAAATAAGTACAGTTTAACATAGGGAGAATATAAATATTTTCTAAGTGAACCCACACAATTATTATAATCAAATGAATATTCAGACATCTGCACAAGCGCAAATGTGTTCAGATTTCTTCAGCGTACGATGATCGAAAATTCCAAACATATGAAAAAGTCTGTATGATTATGGATTTCCACCATTCTGGTTTCATTCTTCAGTTGTACACAGGTAGATTCATATTTGCAATACAGGCTGGGTGTACTTTTATTATGCTGCTAAAGAATCAATACAGAGACAAGAATGGACAACCATTAAGCTCTTACAATTCTGCACCGCATGAGTTCCCGCCTTAGACTGTATTTGTAGCCTGCAGTCCTGTCTTTAAAGATGGATTTAGGTTAAATATTTTAGTAGCAGGAGCTCCCTGATTGGTCTAAACCTCCATTTACAAAAAATAACATGAAATATCTGCAGCAAACATGTGTTTGCAATTAAAGAATCTGCTGCCATGGGAATGTAACACTTTCTCTGTTCCAGTGCGCTCAGAGGAGTAACCTGCTTCTTGCTTTTCAATGAATGCTGCTGGGAGCGTAAAAAAAATCCAAAATACATATTTAAAGCGGAGTTCCGCTTAAAAAATAAAAGTCAGCAGCTACAAATACTGCAGCTGCTGACTTTTAATAATCGGACACTCACCTGTCCCAGGGTCCAGCGATGCGGGCGTATGAAGCCCCGCTCGTCTCCCCCTCCTCTCTGCGGCGCCGGCATTGTTACTGTGGCCGCCTGGCTGTGGCTTCACAGCTGGGCACGCACTGCGCATGCACGAGCTGCGTGGCAACCCGTGACTGGCCGGGCAATCATCTGGGACCTGTGACGTATCCCAGATGATTGCCGAGACGGAGAGGAGAGAGGTGATCTCCCTTCCGCTGCAGCGGTGCACCGGGAAGAAGTGGGATCTGGGACCCTCTAAAAAGAGGGTATCTGCTCCCCCCCAAAAAAATTACATGCCAAATGTGGCATGTCAGGGGGTCACCTTCCCTTACAGTGAAAGTTCCATTTTTGGGTGTAACTCTGCTTTAAGGTGATTCTGCAACGTTTTACAGAAAACATTTTTTTCATGCTTTTTTATCTTTTCCCATATTTTTAAAGGAGAAGTATAGCCAAAGTTTTTCTGGTTGTACTTCTCCTAGGGATCAAGATCAAGATCCTTCTGCACTCTTGTGACCCGTTTTCAGTCGACAGTGGTCTAAAGCCAGCCATCAGCTAACGTCACAGGGCCAGTCCAGGCTATGAAATATCTTGACCATATGGTTGGGATCTACTCAGGTGCTTGACTGGCATCTGGCTCAGCCTCTCGGAGAGCCATTGAGAGCCTGAGCCAACAGCTCCCACCCTCTTCAGAGGGGCAGAGCAGAGAGTCAGAGACTGGCAGTCACCGCCTCTCTGCAGGCCGAGAACTGAGCAGTAAGCAGTCTTTGATTGCTCAGTTCTCAGTCTTAGAAATGGCAGGGGACAGATGTAGCATTGGACCAATGCTGCATCCACCTAGGTGGGTATAAGTTTTATTTATTTTTTTAACTGAAACCCATACTTTTCTTTTAAAGAATACATTAAGCCTCTCATATTACTATTACATTTGCCCATTTAAACCTATCCAGTTCTGAAAATAAAGCCCATCTCTAGGCAAATATAAACTCCCACGCTTCCTACCCATTAGAGATGAGCTTTCTGTTCGAGTCGAACATGATATCGACTTGAACATCGTCTGTTCGATTGTTCGGCGAAGATCGAACATTATGGGGCGTTCGTGCCAAATTCGAGAGGCGTGTCATGCCCCATAATGCACTGTGTCATCGCTGGCATTATGGCTGATGATTGACCAAGCATGCACTATGACCCGCATGCTTTGGCCAATCACAGAGCTGTCAGCAAAGAGAGCCATAATTGGTGAAAGGCAGGATGCCTTTGGCCAACTATGGCTCAGGGGGTTAAGTCCACCCCCACACTATATAAGGCCGCCTGCACGTCGGCCCTGTGTAGTGTGTTGCTGGTGTTAGATTGAGCAGGCAGTCTGTTCCTGGTGTACTGTTTCTAGTCTAATTCAGGCAGGCAGGCAGGTGATTCAGTTAGCTGCAGTGTATTTAATATATATATAAAGTCAGACTGGTATATATATATATCTACTGGATCCAGTTTAGCTAGATCTCACTGCAGTCCATTCCTTGTGTACTGTTTCTAATCTACTTCATGCAGGCAGGCAGGTGATTCAGTTTGCTGCAGTGTATTTAATATATATATATATATATATATATATATATATATATATACAATCAGACTGGTATATATATATATATATATATATATATATATATATATATATATATATATCTATATATATCCACTGTATCCAGTTTAGCTAGATCTCACTGCAGACCGTTCCTGGTGTACTGTTTCTAATATATTTCAGGCAGGCAGTTGATTCAGTTAGCTGCAGTGCATTAAATATATATACAGTCTCCAACATATATATATATCCACTGCATTCCAGTCTAGCCAAGCCTATATCTTACTGCAGGCCATTGCTGGTGTACGTTTTCAAATACACTTTCAGGCAGGCAGGCAGGCAAGTGATTCAGTGATCTGCAGTGCATTAAATATATATACAGTCTCCCACATATATATATATATATATATATATATATATATATATATATATATATCCACTGAAATCCAGTCTAGCCAAGGCTATATCTGACTGCAGGCCATTGCTGGTGTACATTTTCAAATACACTTTCAGGCAGGCAGGCAAGTGATTCAGTGATCTGCAGTGCAATAAATATATATACAGTCTCCAACATATATATATCCACTGCATTCCAGTCTAGCCAAGCCTGTATCTGACTGCAGGCCATTGCTGGTGTACGTTTTCAAATACACTTTCAGGCAGGCAGGCTGGGGATTCAGTGATCTGCAGTGTATAAAATATATATATACAGTCTCCTACACATATATCCACTGCATTCTAGTCTAGCCAAGCCTATACCTGACTATAGGCCATTCCTGGTGTAGGTATTCAAAGACACTTTCAGGCAGGCAGGCCAGGCAGGTGATTCAGTGATCTGCAGTGCATAAAGATATATATATATACAGTCTCCTACATATATATCCACTGCATTCTAGTCTAGCCAAGCCTATACCCGACTACAGGCCATTCCTGGTGTACGTATTCAAAGACACTTTCAGGCAGGCGATTTAGTGATCTGCAGTGCATAAAGATATATATACAGTCTCCTACATATATATCCAGTGCATTCTAGTCTAGCCAAGCCTATACCTGACTACAGGCCATTCCTGGTGTAATTTTTCTAGTAAACTTCAAGCGGTGTTTTGCTAATCCAATTTTACAGCATGTCTGGAAGGACACCAAGGAAAGGCAGATGCTCACAGGCCACTAAAAGAGGGCAAGCAGGCTCTGTGTCTACATCCAACAGTGCTGGTCATTAACACGGTGCATCCTCAGCACGTGGCCGTGGGGCACGCTTGTCCTTTTTTTCGACAGCTGGCTGTGTTGAGCCACAACATGCAAAAGAGTTGATAGAGTGGATCACAAAGCCGTCCTCATCCTCCTCTGCCTCTGTCACCCAGGCTAAGAGAAGTTTGGCTGCCAATGCAGCTGCCAAAGCGGCCTATTCCATCGGCTCAATGGCATCAGTCACTCCTTCCCTAGCCCCACCATCATGTCCTGAGGAGTCCCCCGAACTGTTCGACCACAGTGTCAGGTACATGCTGCAGGAGGATGCGCAACATTTTGAAGGCTCCAATGATGGTACCCAGGTTGAGGATGAAGGCAGTAATGTGAGCACAGAGAGAGGAGCCCAAGAAGGACAAGAAACTGGCAGTCATGTTCCCTGTCATGTACCTGGTAGGTGGAGCCCGGAATGCAGGGAACGGCCTCTCGTATACCTCCGACTCGGGAACCCCTGGTAGTGATGACAGGGGCTCGGGAGTGCGAAGGGGCACAAGTGCCTGACTGGAAGGCTGGAGCAGAGAGCTGAATCAGGTAGTCAGCTGGGAGGTGTCCTGTAGTCCGGCAGCAGGATGTAGACAGCAGGGAGGTGTCTTGTAGTCCACCAGCAGGATGTAGACAGCTGGGAGGTGTCTTGTAGTCCGGCAGCAGGATGTAGACAGCAGGGAGGTGTCTTGTAGTCCACCAGCAGGATGTAGACAGCAGGGAGGTGTCTTGTAGTCCACCAACTGGATGTAGACAGCAGGGAGGTGTCTTGTAGTCCAGCAGCGGGAGGTAGACAGCAGGGTACAGGCAAGCCGGGTCAAACACAGGCGGGCAGATCAGGTACAGAAGGTAAATCCGGGAGAGTAGTCAAAGTCCAAAAGCCAGGGTCAGGGCAGGCAGCAAACAGAGTAGTCAGGAACAGTCCAACAGGTATCAGGTAGCAATATGCAAGTAACAGGGCACAAGGGGTCTTCAGGAACGCTGTAGACCGGACAGCAAGGTAGCAGTGGAACAGTCCTCCTTAAATAGCCTCTTTGGCGCCAAGTGCTGTCACAGGGCGCCGCTATTGGCGCTATTGCGCATGCGCGTACGCACGTTAGCGCTTTTGGTGCTATTGCACGCGCGCGAGCGCCGCATGGCGCTTCTGTGCACAGGCATTCCTTTAAACTTTAGTTTGCTGGGATATTTGCAAGAGGGCTTTTCCTGACATTGCCCCCCTCCAATGGGCAGCCTCCGGATGCCCAACTGGGCCATTTTACTAGGATGAGCTCTCTTAAAGGCTAGAATTAATCTTTTGGCATGGATGTTAGTCTCTGGTTCCCAAGAGTTATCCTCAGGCCCCTACCCTTTCCATTTGACCAGATATTGAATCTGGTTGCGTCTTTTCCGGCAATTTATGATTGATTCCACTTCAAATTCCTGCTCACCGTCAATGAGTACAGGTTCAGGAGGACCAGTGTTTCGGTGAAGGAAAGGATCCGGGACTGAAAGTTTAAGAAGGGCCACATGAAAGACTGGATGAATATGAAATGACTCCGGTAATTTTAATTCGTAGGCCACATCGTTGATCTTCCTTATCACTGGGAAAGGCCCACAAACTTAGGGCCCAATTTCCTGGAAGGGCAAGCCAACTTCAGATTCAAGGTAGACAACCAGACATGATCCCCTATCTTCAGATTAAGCTCACCTCTCCTCTTCTTATCAAAAGTAGCCTTGTTCCGTTCCTGGGTCTTTGACATGGTCTCTTGGAGTAGCTTGTTGTTAGAACTGAAAAAACTCAAGGTTTCCTGGACAGCAGGCACCGAACATTCCAGAACATTGTTGGACAAAAATAAAGGATGAAAACCATAATTTGCAAAAAATGGAGACTGATTAATTGCAGAATGAACAGAGTTATTGTAGGCGAATTCAGCCAGAGGTAATAGAGAAACCCAGTCATCTTGGGAAAAACAGGAATAGCACCGTAAGTATTGCTCCAAAGTCTGGTTAGTTCGTTCAGTCTGACCATTAGTCTGAGGATGGTAAGCAGAAGAGTAGGAGAGGTCAATTTCTAGAGATCCACATAGAGCTTTCCAGAACTTGGAGGTAAATTGTACCCCTCGATCTGACACAATGTTTGCTGGTATGCCATGGAGCCTTACGATTTCTTTAATAAAAACTCTCGCAGTCTCTGAAGCAGAGGGGGTACCTTTCATGGGTAAGAAGTGGCTCATCTTGGAAAGTCTATCGACCACTATGAAAATAGTGGTGTAGTCCTCTGATGGTGGTAATTCGACGATAAAATCCATGGAAATCATCCTCCATGGTCTTTCTGGAACAGGAAGTGGTCTTAGCAACCCCCACATCTTGGTCTTGCTACCTTTGTTTTGGATGCAGGTAGTGCATGATTCCACGTAGTGTTTACAATCCTCCCCTAGCTGAGGCCACCAAAATGTGCGTTGGAGCAGTTCGGAGGTCTTGTGTATCCCGAAGTGGCCAGCTAATTTGTGATCATGGCAAGATTTAAGAACAGCAACCCGTGTTTGTTGGGGTACAAAGATCTTATCCTTGTACCATAGTAATTCATCTCTGGACTGTAGGGTGACATCTGCTGGAAGTGGAGTTGCTGTAGACGCCTGTCTAATTTGAGACAGCAAGTCTCCTTGGAGCATCAGAAAATTCCCAGGAGCAAGGATGGTGTCTGGAGAAAGAGGAACTTCAGGTTCACTGAACATCCGGGACAGGGCATCAGGTTTGGTATTTTTTGATCCTGGTCTGTAAGTGATGTGGAAAGTGAACCTGGTGAAAAAAAGTGCCCACCTGGCCTGGCGTGGTTTCAACCTTTTGGCAACCTTCAGGTACTCCAGGTTCTTATGATCGGTGTATACCAGAATAGGATGAGCCGCTCCCTCCAGGAGGTAGCGCCATTCCTCAAGTGCGGCCTTGATTGCTAGTAGCTCCTTGTCCCCAACATCGTAATTTCTTTTGGGTTCTGTTAACCTGCGGGAAAAAAATGCCACTGGGTGCAATAGGGCCTTGGGGCCCTGTCTCTGCGAGAGTACTGCTCCCACCGCTATCTCGGAGGCATCTACTTCCAATATGTAGGGTAAGGCCGGATCGGGGTGCTTCAGGACAGAGGCCGACACGAATTGGTCTTTCAGGGAAGTAAAAGCAGCTTGAGCTTCAGGAGACCATTGGAACCGGGTGCCTTGACGAGTCAGTTTTGTGATGGGAGTGATGATGGAAGAGAATCCCTTGATGAATTTACGGTAAAAATTTGCAAATCCCACAAAGCGCTGTATTCCCTTTTTGTCTGTCGGAGCTGGCCATTCCAAGATGGCAGAGACCTTCTGCGGATCCATCTTGATGCCATCTATGGAAATAATTAGACCCAGAAACTGGATGCTTTGGCGTTCAAATTCGCACTTTTCGGGTTTGGCGTATAGGCCATGTTGGCGGAGCCGGGCTAGAACTTTCTTGACATGCTCTTGGTGGATAGGCAGAGAAGAGGAAAAGATCAGGATATCGTCCAGATATACTATGACGAACAGGTCAAGATAGTCTCTGAAAATGTCATTCACAAAGTGCTGGAAAGTGGCGGGAGCATTGCATAACCTAAAAGGCATCACCAGGTATTCAAAGTGTCCGAAGCGGGTGCGGAAGGCAGTCTTCCATTCGTCCCCGCTTCGGATTCGGACTAAGTTGTATGCTCCCCGAAGATCAAGTTTGGTGAATACGGCTGCACTTCCCAACCTCTGGAATAGTTCGGGTACCAAGGGTAAAGGGTACCGGTTTTTGATTGTAATCTTATTAAGATCCCGGTAGTCTACGCAATGCGTAGGGAGTGGTCCTTTTTCTCCACAAAGAAGATTCCTGCCCCAGCTGGTGAAGTGGAAGGCCGTATGAACCCCTTTTCCAGATTCTCATCGATGTATTTTTTAAGTGTGGCAAGCTCCATCTCGGTTAAGGGAAAGATTCGCCCAAAGGGGACCTCTGCCCCGGGAAGAAGTTCGATTGGGCAGTCATAGGGTCTATGTGGGGGGAGTGTTTCTGCCCCTTTCCGACTGAACACATCCAGGAAGTCATGGTATGCTTCTGGAACGGTTTGGCAGTTTTCAACATCGGTTTCAAGACAAAGTAGGGGAGATGGAGCAGTAGTAAATCCTTGTAGGCAATGTTGAAGGCAGTAAGGAGAGGAAAAGCTGATGTTTCCAGTAGACCAGTCAATTTGTGGGTTGTGAGCTTTGAGCCAGGGCATACCCAGTATGATGGGAAACAGGGGTGACTCAATGATGTCCAGGCGGAGTACTTCTCGGTGGTTGCCGGAAATGATGGTGTCTAGAGGAACTGTCTCTTGTGTTACGGGTCCAGATTTGATAGCCGATCCGTCAGCCAGGTGTACAGACAGTCCCTGTGCTCTGGGTCGTAGAGGGATCTGGAACTTGTGAGCAAATGATAAGTCCATAAAGCCGCTACAGGCCCCGGAATCAATTATAGCGGTTGCCCGGATGTTCCCTCCTGGAAGCTGCAGAGAGATGGGAACAGCCAGGTGAGTTGCATTGTTAAACACAGCAGATAAGGAAGTTGAATAGAGGGTAGTATGCTTACAGGTCTTTGCCGGACAAGTCCTCACGTAATGTCCAGATTCCCCGCAATACAGGCAGAGGTTGTTAGCCCGCCGGCGCTGTCTTTCTTCGGGGGTGAGAGAAGGACTGATCAGGCCGAGTTGCATCGGTTCAGAGGTATCGGTAGAGGAGTGTGCAGGAGGGTTAGGTACACGTGGTAACATCCACACTGGGCGAGGGGGACCAGTTGCGCGTTCAGCCCTGCGTTCTCTTAAACGTCTATCAATTTGAATTGACAGGTTGATGAGGTCTTCAAGTGTGGCAGGAATGCCTACCCGGGCTAATTCATCTTTTAATGGTTCAGAAAGTCCCATGCGAAACTGGTAGCGTAGGGCGGCGTCGTTCCAGTTTGTGTCGGAACTCCAACGTCGGAATTCAGAGGCATAGTCCTCCGCCGCCCTACGGCCCTGCTGAAGTGAGAACAGTGCTGCTTCTGCGGTGGCTGCCTGTTGTGGGTCTTCATACAAGAGCGCCATGGCTTGGAAGAAGGTTCCCAAGTGGTCGAGGCAATTGTTCTTCTGCTCCAGAAGTCGATGGGCCCATGCCTGAGGTTCGCCTAGTAGGAGGGAGATGACAAACCCTACTTTAGTGGTTTCTAAAGAAAAAGTCCTGGGTTGTAATGCAAAGAAGAGTTCACAGGCATTACGAAATGCTCTAAACTTGCTACGGTCCCCGGAAAACCTTTCTGGTGTAGGTACTTTGGGTTCAGGCGGCAGCATGACCACAGAGGGAGCAGCAGATGGACCCGGAGCTGGATTAGAGAGAACTTGGACACGCTCCTCTAGTTGCTTATAACCGTCTTGTAAGTCTTTGACAGCTTGTGTAAGTCCAGCTAGATGACGGCATAAGTCCTCCATGGGCGACGTCCCCTGCGTGGGCTCGGACATGGCTGTCCGGTACTGTCACGTACCTGGTAGGTGGAGCCCGGAATGCAGGGAACGGCCTCTCGTATACCTCCGACTCGGGAACCCCTGGTAGTGATGACAGGGGCTCGGGAGTGCGAAGGGGCACAAGTGCCTGACTGGAAGGCTGGAGCAGAGAGCTGAATCAGGTAGTCAGCCGGGAGGTGTCCTGTAGTCCGGCAGCAGGATGTAGACAGCAGGGAGGTGTCTTGTAGTCCACCAGCAGGATGTAGACAGCTGGGAGGTGTCCTGTAGTACGGCAGCAGGATGTAGACAGCAGGGAGGTGTCTTGTAGTCCAGCAGCAGGATGTAGACAGCAGGGAGGTGTCTTGTAGTCCAGCAGCAGGATGTAGACAGCAGGGAGGTGTCTTGTAGTCCAGCAGCGGGAGGTAGACAGCAGGGTACAGGCAAGCCGGGTCAAACACAGGCGGGCAGATCAGGTACAGAAGGTAAATCCGGGAGAGTAGTCAAAGTCCAAAAGCCGGGGTCAGGGCAGGCAGCAAACAGAGTAGTCAGGAACAGTCCAACAGGTATCAGGTAGCAATATGCAAGTAACAGGGCACAAGGGGTCTTCAGGAACGCTGTAGACCGGACAGCAAGGCAGCAGTGGAACAGTCCTCCTTAAATAGCCTCTTTGGCGCCAAGTGCTGTCACAGGGCGCCGCTATTGGCGCTATTGCGCATGCGCGTACGCACATTAGCGCTTTTGGCGCTATTGCGCGCGAGCGCCGGATGGCGCTTCTGTGCACAGGCATTCCTTTAAACTTTAGTTTGCTGGGATATTTGCAAGAGGGCTTTTCCTGACATTCCCCCAGCTGCAGCATACTGCCAGGTTTGCTCCAGTGGCGAGGAAGGAGGGGATGATGAGGTCACTGACTCTACGTGGGTGCCTGATAGAAGAGAGGAGGAGGAGGAGGAGGCACATCTCCAACGAGGCAGGATGCCCTCCAGGGGCCAGCTTAAGGGCAGCCAACCAACTGCATCACAGCATGTGCAGAGCGCTGCTGACTCTGTGCGTTTTTTCAAAAGTTCTTTGGTGTGGGCCTTTTTTGAGACGTGTGCAGCAGATTGCACCATTGCTGTTTGCAACATATGTCTGAAGCGTATCAAGCGTGGCCAAAACAGCAGCCGCTTGGGCACCACATGCTTGACCAGACATATGTGAAGCTCCCATGCAGTCTGTTGGCAACAGTACTTAAAAGACCCACACCAAAGAACAAGGCGGACCTCTCCTTGCGCCTCATCAGCTGGGATCTCCAACCCCACTATATGCCATCCATATGCTCAGCGGCTGAATGCTAGTTTGACTAAATTGCTAGCACTCCAACTGCTGCTTTTTCAGCTGGTAGACTCTGCCCCCTTTCAAGAATTTGTGGAATGTGCGGTACCTCAGTGGCGGTTCCCAAACGCTATTTTTTTCTCGGAAAGCCATTCCGGCTCTCTACCGGCATGTGGAAGGCAATGTCTTGGCCTCGTTGGACAGGGTGGTCAGCGGTAAGGTGCATATTACTGCTGACTCATGGTCCAGCAGGCATGGACAGGGACGTTACCTTTCTTTCACGGCGCACTGAATAACTCTGATGGCAACTGGGAAGTATTCAGGACAGGGTACAATAATGTTGGAGCTTGTTCCGCCACCACGCCTCCAAAATGCTGGTAGTGGTGATTCTGCCACACCTCTCTCCTTCACCCCCTCCTCTTCTTTTTCCTCTATGGCCTCTTCCTGTGCAGGTTTGTCCTCGGAACTAGCGGAGGGGCTACACAAGCACTCAGGCAAAAAGATACCATGCGGTGCTTGAGTTGGTCTGCTTAGGGGACAGGAGCCACACTGGGGCAGAGATTCTGGCAGCTCTGCAGGTTCAGAGGTTCAGAGGTGGTTGACGCCACGCCAGCTTCAGCCAGGAATGGTGGTTTGCGACAATGGCACCAACCTCCTCTCTGTCCTCCGACAGGAAAACTTGACCCATGTTCCCTGTTTGGCTCACGTCCTTAATTTGGTGGTGCAGCGGTTCTTTTGCAGGTACCCGCGCTTACAGGATCTCCTGAGGCAGGCCAGGAAAGTCTGTGGGCATTTCCACCGGTCATATAATGCCAGTGCTTGGCTGGCTGACCTTCAAAAGGAATGCAACCTGCCCAAGAACCACCTCATCTGTGACATGACCACCAGGTTGAACTCAACATTGGCAATGCTGCAGCGGCTGCGCACGCAGAAGAGGGCCATCAATGAGTACCTGTGCGAGTATGGCACCAGGACAGGGTCAGGGGAGCTAGACTTTTTTTCGCCACGCTAGTGGCTAATGATCAAGGATGTATGCACTGTCCTGTCACCATTTGAGGAGGCCACAATGATGGTGAGCAGTGACAGTGCATGCATTAGTGATACTGTGCCTCTTGTCTTCCTGTTGGAGCACACACTGCGTGGAATAATGGACAGGGCACTTGAGGCAGAACAGAGGGAGGAAGAGGAGGACTTCCTTACCTCTCAAGGCCCCCCTTATCCAGACAGTATTTCTGCAGGCCCGCCTATCACACAGGAAGAGGAGGAGGATGAGGATTGTGTCAGCATGGAGGTAGAGCCCAGCACTCAGCATCAGCAGCAGTCTTCAGGGATCGTTTTCAGTCCCCAGAAACCCATGGACTTTTACGTGGCTGGGAGGAGGTGGCTGCGGATCATGTCATCCTTAGTTACCCAGAGGACTCCGGACCGAATGCCTCAGCAAACCTAAGCTGCATGGCCTCCCTGATCCTGCAAAGCCTGCGAAAGGACCCTCGGATTCGTGATATCAAGGAGAGGGATCAGTACTGGCCTGCAACCCTTCTTGATCCACGTTACAAGGGTAAGGTTGCGGAACTTATCCAGCCTTCACAGAGGGAGAAGAGGATGAAATATCTACGGAAAGGCCTTGCAGAAAGGCTTGTGCAATGCGTTTCCAGAGCCTGGAAGGTTACAATTTCCTAGTCCTCCTGGGCAACGTGTTTCTGAGGCTTAAGGCAGTCACAGAAGGAGCGGTGGAGAAGGTGGCGGTCTGACCAAGGCGTTCAGACAATTTTTTAGTCCGCAGCGCCAAGGTCTGATCGGTATGCAATTGAGCTACTGGCCTGTCCTGCATCCAGCGTTCTATCTGAACGCACATTCAGTGCTGCTGGAGGCTTTGTAACTGATCGCAGAGTGCGCCTGTCCACAGACTCGGTTGATCGGCTCACCTTCCTAAAAATGAATCAGTCTTGGATCACCAGCTAACAAGCACCTGATGCTGATGTAACCGATTAATTTTTTATGAATGTGAGATCCCTTGAAGATTGCCTATGCTGATGCTGATTGACTATCCTGTTATGCTGAGTGACTATCCTATTCCTCCTCAATGTTCATTTTGATAGTTTCTAAGAACATGTTTGGTTCTGGGCACCAGCACCAGTGCCTAAAGCCCAATTTTTCTGCCCCTGTTTAACAGGGACGTGTAATTAGAATTTTTGCTGTAATATTTTGCAGCAGGGCTCGTTCCTGCTATCAACTAGAGTATCTGTGAGGGGTTGCAGTGTTGTGGCACCAGCACCAGTGCCTAAAGCCCAATTTTTCTGCCCTGTTTAACAGGGGCGTGTAATTACAATATTTGCTGTAATATTTTTGCAGCAGGGCTCGTTCCTGTGCTCAACTAGAGTATCTGTGAGAGGTTGCAGTGTTGTGGCACCACCACCACTGCCTAAGGCCCAATTTTTCTGCCCCTGTTTAATAGGGGCGCATAATTACAATTTTTGCTGTAATATTTCACAGCAGGGCATGTTCCTGCGCTCAACTAGAGTATCTGTGAGGGGTTGCAGTGTTGTGGCACCAGCACCAGTGCCTAAGGCCCAGTTTTTCTGCCCCTGTTTAACAGGGGCGTGTAATTACAATTTTTGCTGTAATATTTCGCAGCAGGGCCCATTCCTGCGCTCAACAAGAGTATCTGTGAGGCTTTACAGTGTTGTGTCACCACCACCACCGCCGCCTAAGGCCCAATTTTTCTGCCCCTGTTTAACAGGGGCGTGTAATTACAATTTTTGATCTAATATTTCACAGCAGGGCTTGTTTCTGCGCTCAACAACAGAATCTGTGAGGGGTTATAGTGTTGTGGCACCACCACCACTGCCTAAGACCCAATTTTTCTGCCCCTGTCTAACAGGGGAGTGTAATTACAATTTTTGATTTAATATTTCACAGCAGGGCCCGTTCCTGCGCCCACCAAGAGTAACTGTGAGGGCTTACAGTGCTGTGGCAACACCACCACACCACCACCAAAGGTCCAATTTTTCTGACCCTGTCCAACAGGGGCATGTAATTACAATTCTTGATATAATATTTCACAGCAGGGCCCATTCCAGCGCCCACCAAGAGTAACTGTGAGGGCTTTCAGTGTTGTGGCAGCACCACCACCACCACCAAAGGCCCTATTTTTCTGCCCCTGTTCAACAGGGGCATGTAATTACAATTCTTGATATAATATTTCACAGTAGGGCCCGTTCCAGTGCCCACCAAGAGTAACTGTGAGGGCTTACAGTGTTCTCGTACCACCAAGACCTAAGGCCCAAATTTCTGCAGAGTATATAGGGCAGGCCATATAGTATATACAGGCGGTCCCCTACTTTCAAACATCTGACTTACAAATGACTCATACTTACAAACGGAGGGAGACAACAGGAAGTGAGAGGAAATCTACCCCTAGGAAGGGAAATTCTCTCCTGTAAGAGTTAATATGGGAAAAAGGTGTCTCCACTGATGCTTTATCACCAATCCTTGTTTCCCTAAAAACCCCAAATTTTCAAAATCCAATTGTCATTGGGACAGAAAGTGAGGTGAAATCTTCTGAACAGGGGCACAGGCAGCAAAACAAATGTTACAGGGGTGATGATAACCCTTCCCTATGTTATCCAAAAGGCTTAAAAATAGATTTTTTGTCTGGACCTACACTTAAAAAATGTACCTGTTCCAAATTACAATCAGATTCAACTTAAGAACAAACCTACAGTCCCTATCTTGTTTGTAACCCAGGGACCGCCTGTATACTGCTGTTCAGAGTATATAGGGCCTGGGGCTCTCCCTGTCGGGGGGGGGGGGTCTGTGTTGATAATCAGCACATTGATTATCAGCACAGCCACATCAGATGTGCCCCAATAATAAAGTCTGCCAGTGCCCACCACAGTGCCAAACAGTGCCAATCAGAGCCCAAAACAGTGCCAATCAGTGTCCATCACAGTGCAAATCAGTGTCCAGCATTAATACCTGTCAGTACCTGCCCAATCAGTGCTGCCCATCAGTGCCATCTATTAATGTCCATCAATGCCACCTGTCAGTGCCAATCAGTGCCGCCGGTCAGTACACATCAATGCCGCCTGTCAGTGCCCATCAGTGCTGCCTGTCAGTGCCCACCAGTGCCGCCTGTCAGTACCCATCAGTGCTGCATATCAGTGCCACCTATCGGTGCCCATCAGTGCTGGATATCAGTTCCGCCTATCAGTGCCCATCAATTCTACATATCAGTGCCCATCAGTGCCAACTCATCAGTGCCCATCGGTGCCGACTCATCAGTGCTCATCAGTGCCCATCAGTGAAGGAGAAAACAAAATTTTATAACAGAAACGAAGAAAAACTTTTTTTTTTTTTTCAAAAATGTCGGTCTTTTTTAGTTTGTTTAGCAAAAAAAAAAAAAAAAACACGCAGAGGTGATCAGGTGATCAAATATCACCAAAAGAAAGCTCTATTTGTAGGAAAATTATAAAAATTTAGTTTGGGTACAGTGTTGTACGACCGCGCAATTGTCATTCAAAGTGTGACAGCACTGAAAGCTCAAAATTATCCTGGGCAGGAAGGGGCGAAAGTGCCTGTATTGAAGTGGTTAAAGAAATGGTAAAGACACATAGCAATGGGAAACTCCACAAAAAATTAACAGACAAAATATAAAACCTAGGAGGAGTTATAACCATTTCTCACAATATTCAAAATAAGAAAAGGTTCTGGTAATGATTGGCCTTTATACTTTGTTTGAAGATATACGTCCCATTGATATACCTATCTGTAGATGAAAAATAAATAACTAAATAAAAGATGTTCATTGGAATTTTCAATGAAACCTATAAGAGCAATATTAATAATGTCAAGAACACTCTAGGTAAAATACTGCAAAAGAGAGAAACATTTATATTTCAATTCTATTATCAAAATGCAATACAATTAGAAACTGGATCAGATGTGTTCAGATAGGGTAGAACGACTCCAGCTTTGGAGGACATCTGGAGTTACATGGGTGTTCTATTTTATCACATCGGGAACAGAATGAATAATTCATCAAAAACAGGCTACATTGTTAATAAGATTTGATGCTTACTTGAGTATGGGAGGAGAGCACAGAGAGGGAAATTGGTAAGACGGGTTTGTTGTCTCAGTTTGTTGTCTGCTCAGTTCTCTATGGAAAAAGGAAAGAAATTAAAGATGTATTTAAAAAAAAGAGCAATAATGGTCAAATTCAGCAACCAATCTCAACATATATTATGCAGGCCAGATCCACTGTTGCCACCATAAGGAAACCAAACCTAAGAAATACCATGCAGCTATCACTGAAGTGCATGTAGATAGGAAATGGCTCCAGGAGCTCAAAAGTATTGAGATGCAACAAATAATAACCAGGGGGAAATCAAGTATAAAAGGGGGGCAATTGCTTATGATACACAGTGCTTAAGCAAAATAAAGTTGGCCTTACATGGATTGAAATTCGGCTGGTTCAGCAGGGACCAGATCATTTTTGATCCATATATGGGCAGGCTGGTTGTTCAGAAGGCGACCTGATGATTGACATGTGTATTACCAACCTGTTGGATTTCCTTGCTCAATCCGTGCCTCCAGCTATAGCCGGCAGCACTGAGCAGTATATTCTGATGACAGGGAAGTCTCCCCTCTTTCAGAATACAATAGCTCAGTGGGTAGGATTCCACCATCCACAGTGAGTGTGTGGATGAAGGAATCAAGTCATGTTTTTTGTTCAACCCGCTGGTTGAAAAAAAAAGAAAAACATGACTCCCACACTTCAAAGATACAGGCATACCCTGCTTTACGTACACTTGGGAGTAAAGACACATAGGAGTTCATGGGAAATCTTGGTCAGCGTGACATGGCACTGCTCCTGAACCATAATGCCGCGTACACACGGTCGTACTTTTCGTCTACAAAAGTCGGACAGCCTGTCCGACAGACTTCCGGCAGACTTTCGGTGGACTTGCGGCGGACTTGCGGCCTACTTTCTAACGAACGGACTTGCCTACACACGACCACACAAAAGTCTAACGGATTCGTACGTGATGACGTACACCGGACTAAAATAAGGAAGTTCATAGCCAGTAGCCAATAGGTGCCCTAGCGTGGCTTTTTGTCCGTCGGACTAGCACACAGACGAGCGGATTTCGGGGTCCGTCGTAGTTACGAAGTAAAGTTTTAAAACATGTTTCAAATCTAAAGTACGTCGGATTTGAGGCTAAAAAAGTCAGTTGAAAGTCCGGAGAAGCCCACACACGATCGGATTACCAGCCAGCTTTAGTCCATCAGCGTCCGTTGGACTTTTGTAGACGAAAAGTAGGACCGTGTGTACGCGGCATTAGTGTCAGGGACACCAAACTTGGGGAGCACCGAGTGGGGATCCAGGACTACAACATATCTGATTTTGGGGTCAGCCAGCTTGCCTAGGTAGTCAGTTATGCCTGTAAATGACTATTGCAATGCAGTACATGCATTGCGAAGTGAAAAAAGGTATTGCTTCACTGTAAGTACATTTTCATTTTGCATACATGCTCTGGTCCCATTGTGTACTTGAAAGTGGGTTATGCCTGTATATGGGTAGGATAATTGGCTTCTCTTTAAATTGTGTATGCATGTGAGATAGGGACCTTAGACTGTAAGCTTCTTTAAGCCAGTGTCTGATGTGAATGTACAAAAGTAAAGCAGTGTGTAAATTGTTGGTGCTATATAAATATCTTTAACCACTAACGGCCAGCCCGCTGCAGTTATACGTCGGCTGTTTGAAGGAGGATATCGTTGTTATGGCAGCAGCTAGCTGCCATAACCCCGGTATTTCCTTCTTCAGCGGGCGGTCCGCTACAATATAAAAGTGGTCTCTGAGGCGGATTCGCAGCGAGATCACTTTTATCTGTGACGGGAGAGGCTCCTGCCGCGATCCGGTGCCCTCCGCCGCTTATCGGAGCCGTCGGCAGCGGCGGAGGCGATCACATCCTGTGGCTAGCTAGGTATGGAGACGAGTGAGGGAACAACAAATCTCAGAAAGAGGCTCGGTCCTTAAGTGGTTAGGGACCGAGCCTTTTTTTGAGATTTGTTGTTTACAAGTTAAAATCATTTTTATTTTTTGCTAGAAAATTACTTAGAACCCCCAAACATTATATATATATATATATATATTTTTTTTTTTCTAACACCCTAGAAAATAAAATGGTGGTCATTGTAATACTTTATGTCACACCGTATTTGCGCAGCGGTCTTACAAGTGCACTTTTTTGGAAAAAATACACTTTTTTAACTTAAAAAATAAGACAACAGTAAAGTTTGCCCAATTTTTTTATTTTGTGATAGATAATGTTACGCTGAGTAAATTGATATCCAACATGTCACGCTTCAAAATTGTGTCCGCTCGTGGAATGGCGACAAACTTTTACCCTTAAAAACCTCCATAGGCAACATTTAAAAATTTCTACAGGTTACATGTTTAGAATTACAGAGAAGGTCCAGTGCTATAAATATTGCTCTTGCGGTGATACCTCACATGTGTGGTTCGAACACCGTTTTCATATGCGTGCGCGACTTATGTATGCGTTCGCTTTTGCGCGCGAGCTCGGTGAGACTGGGCACTTTAAATTTTTTTTTTTTTTCTTATTTATTTTACTTTTTATTTTTACACTGTCCTTTTAAAAAAAGGACACTTTTATTCCTATTACAAGGAATGTAAACATCCCTTGTGTAGCCATGGTGTTGCAGCTAAATAACAAACAATCCACCAAATCACCCCATTGCCAGACTTCATACATCACTTCCAGAGACAATGAACAGTCTTTTGCGAGTTCTGTTTTTGTTGTTTTATTGGGGGGGGGGGGGGTACAACTTGGATAGGGATTAGGAATATGGGATGCCCATAGGATTTTAGTACACTATGAATAAAGTTAGAGCCAGAAGATTTAATGTGCATATAGAATTTAGTATTAATCTCCTCCTGCATCTCCATGCAGACTGTTGCCCCTCCTGCAGCTCAACCTCCACAGACTACTGTCTCTAAGAGTTCTCCATCCATCACCCTGTGGTAGATAGAGACATCACTTTGGACCGTGTCAAAATGATGTTCTTAGATTCCTTTCACCTCCTGCCCAAAACTTGGTTCCTCCTGCACAGACTTGGTTCCTCCTGCACAAAACTTGTAGTTACTAATTGAAGCATGACACATCCTCTTCTATTAAGTAGTAGGGGCCCACTCTGAATAAGCCTTACTACTGGCTCTGGTTGCTCGCTTCCACTAGGCCTGAAGCCTGCAGAACCTCTCCCCGGAGGCCTAGTGGGTTAAAAGCATATCTTCAAGGAAATATGGACTACTGTTCCCAGCCAGCCAATCATGCAAATCATGTGCCAGCAGGCCACATCGACTTGACACAGATCTCCACAGTCTCTTTTCTGATACAGGACTCCCCATCATCAACGACCGTGTGATAGCAGAGTTCCCTCATAGACTCCTTGGCACCTCCAGCCCTCCACTGTGGTACCACTCACCAACCTTCCAACAGCCCTGAGTCCTTGGTGAGGAACTTTGACTGGACCATGCGTACCGACAGCTTCACCTGCCCCTCTGCTCCAGGAATTCCCTGTCACCCGACCGTGTGGTGGCAGAGACATTGCCAATGACCGTGTAGAGGCAGTGTTCCCTCACAGCTCTCCCCGGGCCTTCTCCTGCAATCGGCGCACCCCACCCCAGATGGGGATGGCCTCCTGCTGCTGTCTAACATGCCATTCCTCACTTCACTCAGCCGACTGCTCCCCCCAGTGGCATATCACCTCAGCTTATATATGAGGCCCGCCTCCTGCCAATACCAATTGGGGATTGGTCAGGGCTCACACACAAGCTGCCTACCATTCCAGTTCCAGGCCCAGCCCCTCTTCCAGAATCTTCTCCCTGGAAGCAGGGGAGGCGCCTCAGAACTGAAGTGCAGGTGGTCACACCCACTGTTACTCTGACAACTCCCAGCCCCCAGATCAAAACAGACAGGCCTAGCTTGCAGCATAGGCCTGCCTAAATTTGCCTGTGCTGGATAACCTAGTAAAAATAAACCTTACTAGCACCTACCTATTGGTAGAGGGTGCTACATTTGTAATAGAAAAAAATATGACAGGACCTCTTAAATATTAGATCTTCTTGCACTAAAATGCAATAAAAAAAATTGAAATGTCATTAAAAAAAAAAAAATTCCCCTTCAAGAGCATTGCTATGGCGCTGAGTGGGGGCCTTTCCCTCACTTGGCTCCAGGCTGTGGACGTGACAGGACCCGATCGTCTCCGCTGCTACCGGCGGCTACGGTAAGCGGCGGAGACAACCGGCGTGTGGTGCGAGGAAGGGGGGCCCTCTTCTGCCCCCTATAAAAGTGATCTTGTGGCGAATCCGTAAGAAGCTCTGTCAGTGTTAGTTTGTCCTAACTCTCTACTTGTCACTTTGTCTGAACAGCTTGGTCTGTTAACCACTTAAGGACTAGCCTCGTTTTGGATTTTAGGTGTTTACATGTTTAAAACAGATTTTTTTTTATAAGCACACTTTTTTTGGAAAAAATTCACTTTTTTGAATAAAAAAATAAGACAACAGTAAAGTTAGCCCAATTTTTTTTATATTGTGAAATATAATGTTACGCCAAGTAAATTGATACCCAACATGTCACGCTTCAAAATTGCGCCCGCTTGTGGAATGGCGTCAAACTTTTAGCCTTAAAAATCTCCATAGGCGACTTTTAAAAAATTCTATAGGTTGCATGTTTTGAGTTACAGAGGAAGTCTAGAGCTAGAATTATTGCTCTCGCTCTACCAATCACGGCGATACCTCACATGTGTGGTTTGACCACCTTTTTCATATGTGGGCGCTACTCACGTATGCGTTCGCTTCTGCGCGCAAGCTCGTCGGGACGGGGCGCTTTAAAAAAAATGTTTTCTTATTTATTTTACTTTATTTTATTTATTTTTTCACTGTTTTTTTAAAAAAAAATTGGATCACTTTTATTCCTATTACAAGGAATGTAAACATCCCTTGTAATAGAAAAAAGCATGACAGGTCCTCTTAAATATGAGATCTGGGGTCAAAAAGTCCTCAGATCTCATATTTGGACTTAAATGCAAAACAATAAAAATAAAATTGTCAGTTGAAAAAATGACAACAAAAAAATATGCCTTTAAGACGTACGGGCGGAGCTGACGTTATGACATCGCTTCCGCCCTCCTATGGCATGGAGATGGGTGGGGGCCATCTTCCCCTCACTCGTCTCCATACACAGCCACGGACAAGTCCCGATCACTTCCGCCGCTACCGACGGCTCCGGTAAGCGGCAGAGGGCGCGGGAGAGGGGTGGCACCTCTCCCGCCACCGATAATGGTGATTTTGCGGTGAATCCGCTGCAGAGACCATCATTATCGGAAACAGAACCGCCAGCCCTAAAGATGGATACCTCGGTTGTGGCAGCAGCTGCTGCCATTACCGAGATATCCACCTTCAAAGTAATGACGTATATATACAGTGGCCGGTCGGTAAGTGGTTAAAGTAAGTTAAGAAATACCAGACTTACTGGCTGGATCACCAAGAGAAAATACAGGAAAAAAGCCCAAATAAGAAACGAATGCAGCCACCAACGTTAATGATTGGTAAGCTGCAAGATAATACATTTTTGGTTTTGGGTTTAACATCAAGTAAATACATTTACAGTAATTTTCCAGCATTTAATCAACCTAGCATTCTGTTGCATATATTTGCAAACACATTTAAATTCCACCACAACAAAGACAAGTCTGTAAAATATGGTCTCTTATTCTAATCTGAGACCATAATGTGCATACCAATATGTATGAGCAGAGTATACAGTCCAGCCCATTTTTCTTTACATGGCCATGCATTGGATTGAATTGATAGAAAATGTTTCTACCTGCAGATCAGACTCTTCCGAAAAGACACAGAATTCCCTGGGGCACAAGCTTTCCTGAGCTCAGGCCCATCCCACCTGTCCCCACCAGTCGTTTCCCTTATCATGTACCCAGCTATGCCCCCATCAGTCAAGGCTCTCTTTCCCTAGGGAGGGGCTCAAGAGGCCTTCGTCTTTGTCTCATCCTCAGGCCATGTCCATTGGAAGTAAAGTTGTCATTCATAAGTTCAGCAAGAAACCAAGTGAACAACCAAAGCAGGTCTGCACCAGAAACAGCAAACCACAAAGTGGCGGACTCTCTATTTTTAGCAGTCAAAAAGCACATGTGGCTGTAGCAATTATAATATATAACAAAATATCCCCAGCACCCAATCCAGCCACAGCAGAAAAACGTACTTTTGTCTTCCAGTTTCGGGTGTGTTGTTTCTGATGCTGATAAACGGTGGGGCTGTCTTGGATGAGTCTGGACTTCTGATGTGTTGCTGTACATTTAGTTCCCATTAACACTTGTAAATGTGGCAATTTGCGACTACCTGCGGGAGACTCAGTGGGGTTCCCTGTGATTAGCTGCGTTAGACTATCTGCGTACAGGGCTGATCATCTGTTGGTACTTGATGTACGAGCAATTACATTCAAACAGTCGCAAATAGCTTCGGGTGTTGTCAGGAACCATTTGGAAGTGTGAATGAGACCCAATAGGCTAAATACATATGTAGAAATCATATGCATTAAAGCGGGATTCCGTTCCTGAAAAAAAAAATGTAAAAGTCAGCAGCTACAAACACTGTAGCTGCTGACTTTAAATAAGTACTTACCTGTCCCAGGTGCCCGCGATGTCGGCCGCCCGAGGCCGACCCGTCCCTCGGCTCTCAGGTCCCGGCACCACCATCCTAAGTAAGGGAAACAGGCAGTAGAGCCTTGCGGCTTCACTGCCAGTTTCCTACTGCACATGTGCGAGCGGCGCAGCTCTCTGTGAATGGCCCCGTGGTGTTCTGGCAACACACACAGTTCCCAGAAGGCATCGGGCCACTCACCAAGGAGCAGAACACGCCGCGGAATAGGAAGATGCAGATTAGGAAGACTGCCTAGCAACAAGAGTTTAGGTAAGTTTAAATTTTTTCTTTCAAATGTTTTTTTCATTTTTTTTAGGATTTTTCATGCAATTTTTTTTTTAGGGTGGCCCTCCACTTTAAGTTTTTTATCTGCCAAGAATGAATATTTCAGCTAGGCCTTTAAACCAGGCAGAAATGCTAGACAGCACTGGCAGATAGTGACCATTTTTTACTATATGCAGTTAAGCTTGGTCACCATCCTACCCCCAGCCTGGAGGCTGTTATTGATCATATAATGGGGTTACAGGGTATTTTTCTCACCTGCACAGACCTCAGCTTTGAGACTAGGTTCACACAATACGCACGTACAGGACTGTGTGTAATCGCATGTTTTCCTGCACCCGCATCAAAAACGAGATACTGTTCGCAGAGGCGCGGGGTGCTAATGATTCTTAATTTGACCCCATGCATTGGAAACTCCACACAATATGCGGTTTCTCTGCGCCTGCAATTTTGGAAAAGGTGCAGGAATCTTTTTCCTGAGTTTTCTGTTGGTACAGCTGCCCGTTTAAATGAATGGGCTGCTGTGCCCATGCAAATGCAGCTGTGAGGAAACTGGCATAGTGTGAACCTAGCCTAAGGAGAATGCCTTCAAGACTAGGCTGCTCTCAATTTTCTTGGTGCATTGTATATGCCCTAGTTTAGGTGCTCAGAGAAACAACAGTCGCCCCTGGGACTTTAAATGAGGTGTTCATGATGATCAAAAAGGTGAACAGATGCAGGAGTAAAAAGATTTATTGAATGGTAACAACATCATCCAACATAAGACATGAGCATGGGTGACAAATTCATAAAACAGCAACATAGCATTTAATCCTTTAAACATAGCCATAATAATGTAATATCACAAGTAATACAGATATACATGATACATCTCTAACCCGACGTGTTTTGCCAGCCTTACTCGCTTCATCGGGGCTGATGTGCATATCTGATGTCTTTAAAAACAGATAAAGTATATATTAGAGTATAGGTTATGATTGGACAAGAGCAAGAAGCCTGAACCTAAAATAGTAAAGGACTAGTGCGCACAACCCCACTCACAGAGATCATGGACAATGGTACCAAAAATTAGAGCAGCTGCCAACATAAGAGGTGTCCTCACCCACCCTGATGAACAACGTAATAATGGTAAAAGTATGTGGCGCTAATCTAAGTGTACCACTCACAATGGTGGACAGCACTTCAAAGTGGCCAAAGGCTCCGTACTATCTTCATATACAATGCACGTGTTGCCTATAGACAATAAAGCAACCAATAAACACCTGCAAAGGGTGAATATGAACCAGTGTGTATGCTGTGTTCACATGAGCACTACACTTCAGTGAGCACTTCTATCTTCTTTCGTTGAGGAGCAGCCCAACTATACTAGAGTGTTAGATGCTAGTGGTCATTCCTAATACAAATATATAAACAATAGATAAATCATCCAATGTACATATTGCTCCTAAAATCCATTATATGAAACTATGATCACAAATATAAAAAAGTGTTGATAGTGAAAAAATGTTAATAAATAAATAGCAATTCCTAAAATAGATCATAAAGTGTATCCAGTAATTCACAACTTAAAGTGATAAAGTGCAAAGCAAAGTGACACTCGTGCAAATACATGCATATAGAAATGTGATTCTGAAAAGATTGTTCAAAGGTTCAACACCCTTCCCACCTGAATAAAATAATATTATAAAATAGAAAAAAATGTATATAAGGCAAAGGGTAGGAGGAGCCAGGTGCCTACGCTTCCCGGGGACGGCCGAACCCGGAAGCCTGTTCGTTTCTGCTGATATTTTCGTTTTGATCTGTAAGTTACTACTTTTGTTTTAATAAACCTTGATTTTAAATACTTCACTATGGGAGCATCTCCTTCTTCCTTATTGTCTTTTTGGGGTCTGTGTGAGCGGTGGTAACTACTATTGAAAGCCTGACCCACGCACACCCTCTGGAGGAGGTGAACAGCTTCTGGACCCTGCTTATAAGCATTAACCATCTGCTTGACTTGGCCCATTGGGGGCCACCAATTGAGGTGAGAGGCTGGGGGAAACACTTGTGTGTCGCACCAGTTTTGAAGTAAATGAATTCAGCACAAAGTCACCTTACTGGCATGTTACTATTGTTTATATGGATATCAAGAGTCGCACTGCATGAAGCATTATTTATTTGGACTTGAACACTATTTATGTCACAGTTTTTTATCTTTACAAGTTTTTTTGCCTTATACCTGTATACATTTTTTTCTATTTTATAATATTATTTTATTCAGGTGGGAAGGGTGTTGAACCTTTGAACCATCTTTTCAGAATCGCATTTCTATATGCATGTATTTGCACGAGTGTCACTTTGCTTTGCACTTGATCACTTTAAGTTGTGAATTACTGGATACACTTTATGATCTATTTTAGGAATTGCTATTTATTTATTAACATTTTTTCACTATCAACACTTTTTTATATTTGTGATCATAGTTTCATATAATGGATTTTAGGAGCAATATGTACATTGGATGAATTATCTATTGTTTATATATTTGTATTAGGAATGACCACTAGCATCTAACACTCTAGTATAGTTGGGCTGCTCCTCAACGAAAGAAGATAGAAGTGCTCACTGAAGTGTAGTGCTCATGTGAACACAGCATACACACTGGTTCATATTCACCCTTTGCAGGTGTTTATTGGTTGCTTTATTGTCTATAGGCAACACGTGCATTGTATATGAAGATAGTACGGAGCCTTTGGCCACTTTGAAGTGCTGTCCACCATTGTGAGTGGTACACTTAGATTAGCGCCACATACTTTTACCATTATTAAGAAGCCTGAACCGATCCCATACTTACTAGTTTAGGTGCTCATACCAAGTAGAGCTAGGGACCAAATCCAGAGAGTCTGGATTTGTATATTTTGAAATTGTAGGCAACAAAAAACACATTTTATAGCTCGGTGTTGGTAGTTGGATTTAGTGCTGATGAGTTTCTTTTACCTATTTTATAGGTTTAACTATTACTAGGGATAATCATCTTAAAAGCAAAAAAGCAAAACAAAAACCAAAGTTTTAGATGCACAATTCCCGAGGATTTAAATTTTCAGTGAACACAATTTTACTGAGAAGACAAGCTAAAAATAAAATTCATATCTTAAGAATAAATAAATAAAACCCCATTCCACAGTCTATTTAAAATACATGGAAGTTACATTACAGCATGCTCAGTGAAGCACAAATAAACTTTGGGGAGGATCCTGGGGCTTCTTCTGTAAACTTGCGATACGTTGGAAGAGACCCTTAGGTGTCCACTACAGTAACTGAAATGAACTTTATCTTTAGTCCTTGTGCATACATAATCCGTTCCTCCTCTGCCTCCTACCTGAGAGGATTAGACATCTAAGGACCAAAACTTTAAGAGTACTACTCAAATATGATATCGTTTTATAAGCTGTTTTATTTGAATTCGATTTCAACAACATTAATGCATAAGTAATAAGAAGTCATAGGAACACAACAGCTTTATGCAAAGATTTGGAGCTTTATTTTTAATTGTGTGACTGTAATTTTTAAATCTCATTGTTGCTCAGCTGAAAATAACTATCAATCGAAAAAGAAATTGAGATTAAGATACTTATCCTAGTGTGTTAGCTTTGTGAACTGAGCCTAATAGAAAGTGTTATTCGATCCTGAGAGATAAAAATGATAAAAATCCTGGATTCTATGTTTGAGTGCAACAGATCAACTCTTGTGGTAATCAGGCAGAATAGAGGTTAACCACTTCAGCCCCAGAAGGATTTACCCCCTTCCTGACCAGAGTACTTTTTGCGATTTGGCACTGCGTCGTGCATGGTTGTGCTGCGTTGCACCCAAACAATATTGACGTCCTTTTTTTCCCCACAAATAGAGCTTTCTTTTGGTGGTATTTGATTTTTTACTTTTTGCTATAATAAATATTCCCCAAAAATATATATAAAAAAATGTTTTTCTCAGTTTAGGCCAATATGTATTCTTCTACATATTTTTGGTAAAAAATCGCAATAAGCGTATATTGATTGGTTTGCGCAAAATTTATAGCGTCTACAAAATAGGGGATAGATTTATGGCATTTTTATTATTAATTTTTTTTTTTATTAGTAATGGCGGCGATCTGCAATTGTTATCAGGACTGCAACATTATGGCGGACAGATTGGACACTTTTGGCACTATTTTGGGACCATTGTCATTTATACAGCGATCAGTGCTATAAAAATGCATTGATTACTGTGTAAATGACACTGGCAGTGAAGGGGTTAACCACTAGGGGGCAATATAGCGGTTAAGTGTGTCCTAGGGAGTGATTCCAACTGTGTAGGGGAGGGGCTACAACACACATGACAGCGATCACTGCTCTCGATGACACAGAGCAGTGATCTCTGTTCTGTCACCAGGCAGAACAGGGAAATGCTTTGTATGCAAAAGCATATCCCCGTTCTACCTCTCCGTGACACGATCGCGGGCACCCAGCGGACATCCAGTCACTGTCATGGAGAACGCGGCGGGCCCACATCGCTGCTTCTTAAAGGGGATGTACCAGTACGTCCTTTTGCCCACCAGTGCCATTCTGCCGATGTATATCGTCGTGCACTGGTCAGGAAGCGGTTAAACTAAACCTGTACTAAGAGAAATTCTGGGGCCACTGGCAGGGTTGCCAACTTTCCATCTTTTCAGACAGTTTGTAAAAAACACCTTTATTTCTCCAATTTGTAAAACTATGTGGATGGGAGAAACTGTGCATCAAATTACCTTAGCTGGCTCCCCCTGTAGTCTCTAGTGCAGGTTGAAGTTACACCTCACCGGCACTGCCGTCAAAGTTGTTGGTTGCCAGGGCTGGCCCAGAAAAGGGCTTTAGCATTCAGAATGGAATAGATGGAACCTCTTCCAGGCTTGCTCTACCTCCTAATGCCCCCTCCCAGCTTCTGTCCTGCTGAGAATTCTAATGTAAGCCAGGAATGGGGACACTGATATAATAGGAAACCCTGATGTAAGGCGGGCACTAATGTATGGGTGGGGGACTCTTATATATGTGGGGAATGTTGGGGACACTGATTTAAAATGGAACTTCACTCTCCCAGTCAGCATTGATTGTTTTTAATCCTCATGCTGCTAGCATTAGTAAATAGGTAGGAAAGTATATTATATTTACTTGTTTATACTTTTTGTTTTTACATTTCTTCAGTTATGTCCTGGTTTCTTGCCTAGGCAAATTATGTTACACATCCCAGGAGTCTTCAGGAGGGAAGGGGGGGGGGGGCGATTTCTCAGCTAAGTACACTCTCTTGCAAGCATGCTTGAGCTAAGGGCAGACAGATTCCAGGAAATAAATGCTACATTAATAATTTGCCCTTACTGAAGATGGCCTTGGCCAGAAATGCTAAGGGCTGTTTTTCAAAGTGATTTCTCATCAAAATAAAGCATGGAGACGTGGATGGATGGGGGAGTTTGCTTTGAATATTAAAAATGAATGAAATAGTGTTTTTGGTTTGTGTTGCTCAGATGCAGTGAAGATCCGCTTTAGGAAGAAACTGATAAGGGACTGTGATATAAGGGGACACTCTGGTGACTCTAATGTAGAGGAGAACTCTTCAGATAATGATGTAAGGGGGAGACGCCGATGTGAATGGGTGGGCTCATCCTACATTCTTGTTTTGTTTGTTACTTGTGACCCCTGCACTCTTTACATTATATTGTACATTACATATATGACCAAATAGTTTATTGTCTCAATGGTTGCTTGTTTCAACTAAGTTCTTCTTTAAGGTAGGCGAGTCAGACAAAGCGATATCTTGTTGTGTGCGGAAACGCATATGTAATGGGAATGTTCAATTGTTTAAAAAAACGATTCTTTGTCCCGAGGTTTATAAGTGTCTGGGAGTCTGTCACTTGGGGCACAGTAATAAGGAGTATTTTGTGGGTAAAAAGACTTGTATATATTCGTGTAGTGTCTACAAATCCCTTCCACTGTTAGGCAAAATCTGGCCATGCCCATCATTTATAGAACTTGTTTTTGTGTTCTATTTCAGGGTGCCTCAGGTCTTTTATATTCCTAATCATGCTCACATTTAGTCATGCTGTTTTGATTTTTTAACTGTAAAGTCAGGCAGATTACTTGATATGAATATTGCTGATGTTTGAATGTTGTTTATTCTGTTTAAATATCAAATGTTCTAGTTTATAAGAGGAGTTTCTGACATATTTCAGGTTGTCAGTAAAATGATGTGCTCTGTCAGTAAAATTGCAATGTATTATCAGTCAAGGAAAAGTCATGGCGGGATGGCAACCCTTGTCACTGGCCTAGAACAGGCATGATAATTAGAAATTCAGAGTGAATTCCTGATCTGCATATTTATACCTTACCAGTGTCGTACACAGTATTGTAGCCACTGGATTAGCATGACAGTTAGTAAGCTAACGTTTTCAGAAGGAGATCTTCATCAGCAATGCAAGCTTCTGTCTTTTCCCAGTGTTGGTTTTGGTTAGTGTTGGGAAACATCTGTGACCTATAATTGACTGCCTTTCCTCTGTTCAAAAGGGGAACGATTATTTTACATGGAAGTGCTGCCTGATCTGGGGCATGGGCAGCTCTTTCTCATCTGATTAGTTATATGTCAGTAATATGACAAGGTTAAATACCATTTATAAATAACACAAGGGAGCTGAGACAAAGGGGAACTTTTAAATTTTACATGAAATGTCTTCTGCCATATGTAATATAATAAAACATATTTGTACAATGTATTTGCATCTCCAGTTGCATTAGAAACCAATAATTTCCCTGACATGAAGGCTTGCTTCCCACTCTCCATCTCCTGTCCTGTGATTACATGCTATGACTACGATCGGTTCCACCCCATGGTATTACTCACACATGAAAGCCATAGTTACTCCTCTTTGCTCTCCATAAACAAACATCTAAATGTACTATTATGATGGAGGAAGTGATAGTGACAAAGGCTGTGGGACTTCTCCTTCAATAAATTTATATAAATCTCTTGATATTAATTTCAAGAGATTTTCTGCTTTTTCATTAAAATGAGTAAACCAGTGCACATGCACCCCACTGCTAAATGTCAAAGATTGTCGGCTGGTTAAAGACAGATAAGATAGATAGATAATTGAAAAATTCGATCAGCACTGCAGCTAATCGACTGGCTAATCAAATTTTTCAGCATTCCTGTTCTAGAGAAGCCGATCATTGGATTGACTTCTCTCTAGCTGGAATGGCCATAGATGGAGCTGGATTGGCCATAGATGGATCAAAATTTGGTCGGTCCCTGCTGAACTGGCCATATTTCGATCCATCTATTGCTAGCTTTAGAGCCCCCACCAAACAGTAGTGTGGAGCAGCTCAGATGAAGCAGCAGATTGTGGTGCCAGAATGTTATCAGGTGACAACATGACATATAACCACCAATCAATACAGTTCGATTAAGGGGAGTAAAATACACTATATCACCAAAAGTACGCCTTTACACACACATGAACTTTAATTGCATCCCAGTCTTAGTACATAGGGTTCAATATTGAGTTGGCCCACCCTTTCCAGCTATAACAGCTTCAACTCTTCTGGGAAGGCTGTCCGCAAGGTTTAGGAGTGTGTCTATGGGAATTTTTAAACATTCTTCCAGAAGCACATTCGTGAGGTCAGGCACTGATGTGGACCGGGTTGAGGTCAGGACTCTGTGCAGGCCAGTCAAGTTCCACCCCAAACCCGCTCATCCATGTCTTTATGGACTTTGCTTTGTGCACTGCTGCGCAGTCATGTTGGAACAGGGAGGAGCCATCCCTTCACTGAAACTAAGGGGCCAAGCCCAACCCTGAAAGACAACCTCACAACATAATTCCCCCTCCACCAAATGCTTTGGACCAGTGCACAAAGCAAGGTCCATGAAGACATGGATGAGCGATTTTGGGGTGGAGGAGCTTGACTGGCCTGCACGGAGTCCTGACCTCAATCCGATAGAACACCTTTGGTATGAATTAGAGCGGAGACTGCAATCCAGGCCTTTTCATCCACACCAGTGCCTGACCTTACAAATGCGCTTCTGAAAGAATGGTCATATATTCCCATAGACACACTCCTAAAACCTTGTTAATAGCCTTCCCAGAAGAGTTGAAGCTGTTATAGCTGCAAAGGGTGGGTCAACTCAACATTGAACCCTACAGACTAATGCCTCGTACACACGATCGGACATTGATGGGACATTCCAACAACAAAATCCATGGATTTTTTCCAATTGGTGCTAGCTCAAACTTGTCTTGCATACACACGGTCACACAAAGTTGGTCGGAAATTCCGAATGTCAAGAACACGGTGACGTACAACACGTACAACGAACCGAGAAAAATGAAGTTCAATAGCCAGTGCTGCTCTTCTGCTTGATTCCGAGCATGCGTGGCACTTTGTGCGTTGAAATTGTATACACACGATCGGAATTTCCGACAACGGATTTTGTTGTCGGAAAATTTGAGAACCAGCTCTCAAATTTTGTGTTACGGAAATTCAGATGGAAACTGCCCGAAGGAGCCTACACACGGTCGGAATTTCCGAAAACAAGCTCCGATCGCGCATTTTTCGTCGGAAAGTTTGACCGTGTGTACGGGGCATAAGACTGGGATGCCATTAACTGCTTCAGATCCGGGCCATTGCCAAATGACGGCAACAGCGCGGATCTAAATTGCCGGGACGACGTCCATTGACGTCGTCCCGTGCACGAGCGGCCTGCGCGCCCCAGGCAGGGCGCGCGCGGCGCGCTCGGTGATCAGCGAGTCTATGAGACTCGCCTGATCACAGATCAGAGTAAGGGGTTGGTCCCAACCCCTTACCACATGATCAGCTGTCAGCCAATGACAGCTGATCATGTGATGTAAACAGAGCCGGTAATCGGCTATTTTTCCTCCTCGCGCTGACAGCGTGAGGAGGAAAAAAAAACCTGATCACCGGCGGCCGTGATCGGGACATCAGTCCCGATCACGGCAATCATCTGTCACAAAGCAATAGGCAGCAGTGCTGCCTACCAGTGCCCACCAGATTAACCCATCAGTGCCCACAGTGCCATCAATCAGCGCCACCCATCAGTGCCCACAGTGCCACCCATCAGTGCCCACAGTGCCATCCATCAGTGCCCACAGTGCCACCCATCAGTGCCACCCATCAGCACCCACATCAGTGCCACCCATCAGCACCCACATCAGTGCAACCTATCAGTGCCCATCAGTGTCACCTACCAGTGCCCATAAATGCCCATCAGTGCCGCCCATCACTGCCCATCAGTGCCCCCCATCAGTGCCCCCCATCAGTGCCCCCCATCAGTGCCCCCCATCAGTGCCCCCCCATCAGTGCCACCTATCTGTGCCACCTATCTGTGCCACCTATCCGTGCCACCTATCCGTGCCGCCCATCCGTGCCGCCCATCCGTGGCCATCAGTGCCGCCTTATCTGTGCCCATCAGTACCGCCTTATCTGTCCCCATCAGTGCCGCCTTAACTGTGCCTATCAGTGCCGCCTTAACTGTGCCTATCAGTGCCGCCTTATCTGTGCCTATCTGTGCCGCCTTATCTGTGCCTATCTGTGCCCATCAGTGCAGCCTATCAGTGCCCACCAGTGCCGCCTCATCAGCGCATATCAATGAAGGAGAAAAATTACCTGTTTGCAAAATTTTATAACAAACTATTAAACATGATTTTTTTTTTTTTTCAAAATTTTCCATCCTTTTTTGTTTGTTTAGCAAAAAATAAAAACCCCAGCTGTGATTAAATACCACCAAAAGAAAGCTCTATTTGTGGGAAAAAAATGATAAAAATTTCATTTGGGTACCGTGTTGTATGACCGCGCAATTGTCATTCAAAGTGCGACAGCGCTGGAAGCTCAAAATTGGTCTGGGCAGGAGGGGGGTTTAAGTGCCCAGTAAGCAAGTGGTTAAAGTTCATATGCATGTAAAGGTAGGCGTCACAATACTTTTGGTAATATAGTGTAGGTACCCTTTGTCCTGAAAATGCCTTACCGATTAAGGAAGTTTAATAGTTCAAATGTAAGCAAATGGCTTACCAAAGCCAGCTGATTATCAGGTCATCTCAGACTCCTTGTTTTGGTTTCTCAGGGTCACCTGTAAATCCCCTTCTGGCTGGCTCGCCAACTGTTCTGGAAATTTTATACATAGGCTTAGTGGTTCCAAATTACTAGATAACTACTGCAATAGGGAACAGACGCAAATGATACACTCAGCATCTTTAAAATGAACTCTTCTGTTTATTCTGCGCAATTTAAATTTTTTATACACACACGATTACGTAGGTATCACATTAATATTACAAAATGTACTTTCATGGTAACAAGGGGCATAACATCAGCAGGCAAAATTCTAATTTGGACTCAAAAGAATGCAACATATAATCAAAACATTATTAGTGCCTTGTGCACAATAAGTGCAGTGTGCAATACATAGGCAAAGCATACAAAATAGAATACAATTTTCTACAGAATTTACAAATGTCCTTTACAGTACAGAGAATCCCGGCCAGGGAGAGCAAGTGTCAGGATTACAGAGAGGGTGACTGTTAGGGTTAAAGGAAGTATTCATGTAAGGGTTACATGGGAGATTAGTGTGAGAATTAGTGTTAAGTTGGTCATGCACAGCTCGAATATTGGCTAATTCCTGCTGAGTTGCCCAACATTTTACCCATAGGTGGCCCCTGAAGGAACTGGTTGGAAAATTGTGCATTCTTTCAAATGCTAATGGGTATTCAAGTACCCACAAGCGTAGATCTTGCCATCCACACTGTTTAGCATGAATGAATGGAGGAATCCCTGGGCTGAAAAAGAGAAATCTATGCATTTATTGATAGACTTAGACTGTCCAGCAGGGACCAGATTCATTTTGATCAATGTGTGGCCCTCCCTGCTTAACAGAAGACAATTATTTATTCGACTTCTGTTAAATTGATATGTTGGAAACATTTTAGATGATCAGCGGCTGCAGTCAACAAGCTTTAGTCACTGATCAGTGCATTCTGACAGTGATGTTTACTGGTGTCAGAATGTAATAGTCCTTTAGGGGGATTCCTCCATCCACCTTGTTTGTGTGGTTGGAATAATCCATTAGAGAGCTGTGTATGGCTTGTAGAAAGAGCTGGAGCTCCGAGCGCGTAGCCTATTCTGTCCATTCCATGTTTTCCTTACCCAGCCATTGGTTGTTCCGATGACGTCATCTCTGGCCGCGTTCCATGCTGGTCTCGGCTTCTTGGTGGCCACAGGGTATACAGAGGACATACACAGCCCCCAGAAGGGCAGGAAACCCACAGGGATGCTGAGGCATGGCACCCCCCGCTCCACTGCCCTGGATTTGATGAGCCTGATTATACCCCGGTAAGTAATTTTATCCTTGCACTTTAAAAGAGTGTTTAAACCACTGCACTTAGGTGGTGCTTCCCTTCTCTTCCCCCTTCTTGTCTTAACACAGAGCTGGCTTACTCTGAGGATAGCTGCCGCCTTCCATGGTCCACATATGCACATAGTAACATGTGTATACATTCCCCATGTGCTTAAACAGACTTTTCATGAACTATTATAAACTAACTGATCATATAAACTCGATTTTAACTGTTCTATGATTCAGTTCTGACTTTGCGCTGGGTTACCTTGTAAATTTTGTCTTAGCTGTGTATAGCCAGCATTATGTATTTTTATTGTGCGCTTCTGTGCATTTTGCACCACTTTGTTGGGTTCCATAAGCCAAAGTAGTGTTAAGTAAAGCTGAGGTTGCTATGGGAGGGACTGGTTACCATGCATCAGAAACCCATAAAAATGTAAGTTTTAATTCACATTTCTGTGAATAGATGGAGATTCTAGCTCCTCCCTCCTGTTGAGCAGCTTGCTGTGGGGGCAAACAGGCCAAGCTACAGCTCCATGTATCAATTCAGACCCGGAGCTGCAGTTCTATCCTGCCCCCTCTCTTTCCTGATTGGCTAACTTAGTTTTATTGACAGCAGCGGGATACAATGACGCAGCTGCTGTATCTCAGCCAATCAGGAAGGAGAGTCCTAGAACAGCGGAGGCATATGTGGACATCGCTGCATAGAGCTGGGCTCAGGTAAGTATTAGGGGGGCTGCATCACACATAAGGCCTTTTATCTTAATGCATAGAATGCATTAAGATAAAAAACCTTCTGCCTTTACAATCACCTTAAGCACTTTTTGAAGAAGCACAAAAAAACAGGCAATGCTGAGGACTGTAGATGCAGTGGTCAGCCAAGGAAATGTAATGCAGCAGATGAAAGACACATCATGCTTCTCTTTGAAACCAGTGGGACCTAGGTTCACCCATCTACTGTTGGTGAATTCTGGCCAGAAGTGGTCTTCATAGAAGTATTACGGCCAAAACGCCATGCTTCCAATGTGGAAACAAGGCTAAGTGACTCAACTATGCATGAAAACATAGAATCTGGGGGTGCAGAAAAATGGCAGCAGGTGCTCTGGACTGATGAGTCAAAATTTGAACTACTTTGCAGTAGCAGGAGGCAGTTTGTTTGACCGAAGAGCTGGAGAACGGTACAATGAGTGTCTACATACAATTGTAAAGCATGGTGGAGGTTCCTTGCAAGTTTGGGGCTGCATTTCTACAAATGGAGTTGGAGATTTGGTCCAGATCAGGAAGGCGTGTGATTGACCCCAAATTCATTCTGCAGCAGAACAACGACCCCAAACATACAGCCAATGTTATTACAAACGATCTTCCATGCAAAGAAAAACAAGGAGTCCTAGAAGTGATGGTTTGGGCCCCACAAAGCCATGATCTGAACACCATGGAGTCTGTCTGGGAATACATGAAGAGACAGAAGAATTTGAGTCAGCCTACAGCCACAGAAGATCTGTGGTTAGTCCCTCAAGCAGTTTGGAGCAACCTACTGTCTGCGTTCCTTCAAAAACTGTCTGCAAGTGTACCTAGAAGATTTGATGTTGTTTTGAAGGTAAAAGGTGGTCAAACTAAATATTGACTTGATTTGGATTACTCTTTTGTTCATTGATTTTAAATTTTGTTAATTGATAGTAATACTCTATTAACAATTCTATTTCTGAAAGCAATTGTTAATTTACAGCATTTTTTCACACTTGCCTCAAACTTTGTAGTGTGTATATATAATCATATGGGTTACATTTTAATTAATTAACAGTAAAAACGCTTTTTTTCCACTCAGAACAAAACTGTACTCATCTTCTTGATATATTTACCAGGCACAAGTGCTGTACTACAATTCCAGAATTTTTTTTATCTCTTCATGTGCTTCAAAGACCTCTACCAAGCTATACAAAACATGCATTTTCTCTTTGCTAAAGCATACTACCTTAGCTGCATATTATGCTTTGAAAGCTTCATGGGCATTTTGTCTTATATTGATGTTTCTTTTATTGGCATGGTTGTCATGACTGTAACAGCTACATGTTCAGTGATTTTAGCTTCAAGCAGTAAAGAGATGTTTTAAAGTTTTTTCCTTTCTTCCCTCTAGGTTTTTGGACAGTGGGGGGTATGTGTGTATATACTTTTCTGGAGATTGATTTTGATAGCACCCTGCATAGGGTGCTATATATATATATATATATATATATATATATATATATATCTCAATATATATAGATATATATATAGATATATAGAGATATATATATATATCTCTCTCTATATATATATATATATATATATAGAGATATATATATATATCTATAGATATAGATCTATCTATCTATCTATCTATCTATCTATCTATCTATCTATCTATCTATCTATCTATCTATCTATCTATCTATATCTGCAACACCCACATAGCATTTTGCTGTTCTTTATCTCCACTTGATTGGTATAGTAGGTGGCTTTGCATTTGCAATTTTGTAAGTCATTGGTGGGTTGATTGTAAAGCTTTGAATATTTTGTTAAATTAAAATAATAAAACATCATGTTTACCTGCTCTGTGCCATGGGTTTGCACATAGCAGTCCCTATGCTCCTCTTCTGAAGTCCCCCATGCTTTCTATGGGGGCACTCATGCAGGCTCGCTTCCGAGCTGCCCTATCTGTGTCCATTGACACAGACAGGGTGGCTGGCCCTGCCCCCTGATCACAAAATTAGATTGACAGCAGCGGGAGTCAATGGCTCCCACTGCTATCAATCTACTAATTGAGAAGGGACAGCGTGGGGAGAACAGCTGCTCTCATGCACAGTGCTGGATTAAAATTGGGCTCAGGTAAGTGAAGGGGGGGGCGGGGCTGGAGGGATCCTCTGGCACAAAAGGTGAAAAGGTAAAGGTGAAAAACCCTAGGCTTTAAAAACCACTTTAAACTTTTACAATTTTTAAAGACAGGGATATTGTTGTATATAGTTTTTATTGCATATAGTTCTTTTGGACTTCTTGAGAAGTATGAAGCTGTTTGTTTCTTTTGCAATATTAATTTTATTTGATGAGGCTGCACTAGAGGGCTCTGTTTCCCTGGTTCTTTGCTTTGATACAATGCAGTGAGCTGTGATCTGCTCAGCTGTTCCCGTTTGCTTCTGGATATCTCCAACCTCTATGACTAAGCCCAGATAGGGTGAAACGCGTCAGTGCTTGGCCAAGAATTGGGGACTGTAGACTGAAGCTTCTGTTAGCTCATCAGCAGATGTGGTTGATCTATGTAGTTTCCCCCCCCCCGTAATTTTGCTTTTGTGAAGGAAATGTAACATAGTATACAGTAATTTCCATAAATATTGGGACGTCGACACAATTCTAATCTTTTTGGCTCTGTACACCACCACAATGGATTTGAAATGAAACAAACAAGATGTGCTTTAACTGCAGACTTTCAGATTTAATTTGAGGGTATTTATATCCAAATCAGGTGAACGGTGTAGGAATCACAACAGTTTGTATATGTGCCGCCCACTTTTTAAGGGACCAAAAGTATTGGGACAGGTTAACAATCATCCATCAAACTTTCACTTTTTAATATTTGGTTGCAAATCCTTTGCAGTCAATTACAGCCTGAAGTCTGGAACGCATAGACATCACCAGACGCTGGGTTTCATCCCTGGTGATGCTCTGCCAGGCCTCTACTGCAACTGTGTTCAGTTCCTGCTTGTTCTTGGGGCATTTTCCCTTCAGTTTTGTCTTCAGCAAGTGATATGCATGCTCAATCGGATACAGGTCAGGTGATTGACTTGGCCATTGCATACCATTCCACTTCTTTCCCTTAAAAAACTCTTTGGTTGCTTTCGCAGTATGCTTTGGGTCATTGTCTATCTGCACTGTGAAGCGCCGTCCAATGAGTTCTGAATCGTTTTGCTGAATATGAGCAGATAATATTGCCCGAAACACTTCAGAATTCATCCTGTTGCTTTTGTCAGCAGTCACATCATCAATAAATACAAGAGAACCAGTTCCATTGGCAGCCATACATGCCCGCGCCCTGACACTACCACCACCATGCTTCACTGATGAGGTGGTATGCTTTGGAACATGAGCAGTTCCTTTCCTTCTCCATGCTCTTCTCTTCCCATCACTCTGGTACAAGTTGATCTTGGTCTCATCTGTCCATAGGATGTTGTTTCAGAACTGTGAAGGCTTTTTTAGATGTTGTTTGCAAAACTCTAATCTGGCCTTCCTGTTTTTGAGGCTCACGAATGGTTTACATCTTGTGGTGAACCCTCTGTATTCACTCTGGTGAAGTCTTCTCTTGATTGTTGACTTTGACACACATACACCTACCTCCTGGAGAGTGTTCTTGATCTGGCCAACTGTTGTGAAGGGTGTTTTCTTCACCAGGGAAAGAACTCTTCGGTCATCCACCACAGTTGTTTTCCGTGTTCTTCCGGGTCTTTGGTGTTGCTGAGCTCACCGGTGCGCACGCCCTAGATCTGAAAGTGGCAGATAACGTACTAGTTATGTGATCTGGCACAGCGCGATCGCCCTGCCACAGTATATGTGCATGGGGCGGTTGCTAAGCGGCTAAAATAAATGTATTTTCTTTAAGTGATTCTTTATACAAGTGATATGCACTTCAAGCTCTGCCTCATCTGAACCAGGGCCGGATTTCCCACAAGGCCACTGAGGCCAGGCCTCGGGGCGGCAGTGGTGCAGGGGCGGCGCTGCTCCTGCGGCGACTTCTCGGCCGATCCCCACACTAACACAGCAGCATGCAGTGCACCTGGGCGCCAGAGAGGTGGGGGCGCTGAAGCGCCAGAGTGCTCCTCTCCCTCCTCCTCCTCTCTGTGTCCAGACTGAGGCGGCTCCCTCCGCAGGTCACCGCCGCAGCTGCTGTTTTTTTCTAGGCTCAAGCCCATCCCCCCTCCCTCCTCCTGTCAGAGAAGGAGAGCAGCCTCCGGAGATCGGAGCGGCTAGTCTCTGTGAGGGGGGGCTCTCACTCCCGCCCAAGCCTGTCTCCATCTGTTCTCCACCCGGGCGGCGCGGCTGCACACTGTCCTCTCCTCTCCAGCTGCCACCCGGGTGTTTTTATGTACACTAATGGAGGGGGGTGTCTACTAATAGAGGGGGGTTGTCCTGGGGGGTCTGTACTAATGGAGGGGGGCTGTCCTTGGGGGGGGGTCTGTACTAATGGAGGGGGGGTTGTCCTGGGGGGGTCTGTACTAGATGAAGGGGGGTAGTCCTGGGGGGGTTTGTCCTGGGGTGTCTGTACTAATAAGGGGGGTTGTCCTGGGGGGGTCTGTACTAATGGAGGGGGGGTTGTCCTGGGGGGGTTTGTACTAATGGAGGGGGGTTGTCCTGGGGGGGGGGTTGTCCTGGGGGGTCTTTACTAATGAAGGGGGGGTTTGTCCTGGGGGGTCTGTACTAATGAAGGGGGGGTTTGTCCTGGGGGGTTTGTACTAATAGAGGGGGGGTGTCCTGGGGGGGTTTGTACTAATGAAGGGAGGGGTGGTTTGTCCTGGTGGGGGTCTGTACTAGTGGAGGGGGTCGTCCTGGGGGGGTTTGTACTAATGGAGGGGGGGTTGTCCTGGGGGGTCTGTACTAATGAAGGGGGGGTTTGTCCTGGGGGTTTGTACTAATGGGGGGTTGTCCTGGGGGGTTTGTACTAATGGAGGGGGGTTTGTCCTGGGGGGTCTGTACTAATGAAGGGAGGGGTGGTTTGTCCTGGTGGGGGTCTGTACTAATGAAGGGGGGGTTGTCCTGGGGGGTTTGTTCTAATGGAGGGGTTGTCCTGGTGGGGTTTGTACTAATGGAGGGGGGTTTGTCCTGGGGGGGTCTGTACTAATGGAGGGGGGTTTGTCCTGGGGGGTCTGAACTAATGAAGGGAGGGTGGTTTGTCCTGGGGGGTCTGTACTAATGAAGGGAGGGGGTTTGTCCTAGGGGGGTCTGTACTAATGGAGGGGGGTTTGTCCTGGGGGGGTCTGTACTAATGAAGGGAGGGGGGTTTGTCCTGGTGGGGGTCTGTACTAATGGAGGGGGGTTTGTCCTGGTGGGTCTGTACTAATGGAGGGGGGTGGTTTGTCCTGTGGGGGTCTACACCCAGGGCCCCAGAGGGAGAGGGCAGTGCTGAGAGAACACCATCAGAGACAGAACCCTGCTGCCCTGCGCCACCAGAGGGAAAGCCACACAGCCTGGTGCCATCCCTGGCGGAGAAAGGAATGGAGTCATTTCAGGAATACAGATCTGGGTGCTACCCAGCGGAGTCGCCACGGGTAATTCAGCGTGAGCTGACTCCTGATCAGAGGCACCATTGCTGTATCGCTGGGTCAGGTGAGAGGGCCGATCGGCTATTATCTACTAACGTCCATAGGAACTGCAGTCTCTGACCGTCTCCTGTACCATGTCTGCAGTCTCTGACCATCTCCTGTACCATGTCTGCAGTCTCTGACCCTCTCTTGTATCATGTGTACAGTCTCTGACCATCTCTTGTATCATGTCTTCCGCCTCTGACCATCTCCTGTACCATGATTGCAGTCTCTGACCGTCTCTTGTATCATGTCTGCAGTCTCTGAATATCTCTTGTATCATGTCTACAGTCTCTGACCATCTCCTGTACTATGATTGCAGTCTCTGACCGTCTCTTGTATCATGTCTGCAGTCTTTGACCGTATTATGTCTAGGGGCTCTTTCTAACAGACAGCCCTCTGTGTGTGCATCAGAGAGACTCCCCTCCAGGTCTCATTAGTGTACTCTCTTCCTGTATTTTCTTTATTGTTAAGAGATCATGGGAGGATCCCAAGGTAACGAAGACTTCTAAGGGGAGCATCTCTGTGTTTGAATCGTTGCCATAGAAATGTTTGTAAAGGGGAGGAGTTGGTAAGATGACCACGCCCATGTGGGGGCGCCAGAAATATTTCTGCACCCAGGCGTCTGTGACCCTAGGATCAGCCCTGGCAGCATGGCAGGTGTGGCAGGTCCGTGCCTTCTCTAATATCACTGCACTGCCCCCTCCCCACACTGCCTGTCTTATTCACAGAAAACATGAAGCGCGGCCGCTCTAGACAAAGTGCGGGGCTTTTTAAGTTAAGAAGTGGGTGATTGGCAGCGGGGCGGTACCAGCAATGAATTACTCACTTTTAACGTGAAAAGTCCCGCCCGTTGTCTAGAGCGGCCAGGCTCCATGTCTTGTGTGAATAAGGTAGGGTTCTTTGGGGAGGGGGGAGTGCTGTGCTGTAAAGGAGTTAAATATTGAGAGAGGACTGTGATGGGGGCTCAGTCTATGATTGGGGGGTCAGTCTGTGATTTGGGGGGTAAGTCTGTGATGGGGTCTGTGATGGGGAGTCTGTGATGGGTGAGGACCAGTTTGTGGTTTGGGGGGTAAGTCTGTGATGGGGGTCTGTGATGGGGGGTCTGTGATGGGTTTGGGTCAGTCTATGATGGGGGGTCTGCTATGGGTCAGGTCAGTCTGTAATGGGGGGTCTGTAAAGGGGGGCTAGTCTGTAATGAGGGGTCTGTGATGTGGGTGGTCAGTCTGTGATGGGAGGGTCTGTGATGGGTCAGTCTGTGATGGGGGGGTCTGGGATGGGTTAGTCTGTGATGGGGGGTCAGTCTGTGATGGGTCAGTCTGTAATGGGGGGTCTTTGATGGGGGGCAGTCTGTAATGAGGGGTCTGTGATTTGGGGGGTCAGTCTGTGTTGGGAGGGTCTGTGATGGGTCAGTCTGTGAAGGGTCAGTCTGTGATGGGGGGGTCAGTCTGTAATGGGGTTTGTAATGAGGCAGGGGGGGATGTGACTTAAGGGGGGGGGGCTAAGGACACTGATGTAAAAGGGGGTCATGATTTAAAGGGGAACTGAGGACACTGATGTTAAAGGGGGTCTGTGATGTGAAGGGGGGGACTGAAGACACTGATGTAAAATGGGTCTGTGATGTGATGTGAAGGGGGGGACTGAAGACACTGATGTAAAAGGGGGGTCTTTGACTTCTGCACTAGCAAAACACAGGTCTCTGCAAGGGCAATAGAAAACAATTGTTTTCTATGTGTCCTGTTCACACTGCAACAGCGCCACTGCGTGCTGAGCAGTGTGGTGCAAAATGCATACTGTTTCTATGCACTGCAACTGAGCTGTGGTGCATAAAAATAAATTAAATGTATTTGCATAAAGAACTATTTACGATCATCTTTGGGACAAGAATGACTGAACAGTTTAGCTTTACTTGCCATTGAGTCAGAACTTTTAAATACTTTGTCCTACGAAGATATTATTGATGAGTTTGCCAAAAGAAAAGTTATAACTAAAAAATTGTAGGGAGTTTTTACTGCTACAATCTTTAAAAGGCATTTTCTGCTTTACAGAGTATTTTCAGTCTGTACAATTAAAGCTAGTTATTTTCAGTGTTCTCGTGTGTGGAGATATGTTTTTAACTGATCTATTGTAGCAGTCATCTATAAAGGACGAGAATGGTGGTGTGTGTGTGGGGGGAGGGGGGGGGGCGGCATTGAAGGACCCGGCCTTGGGGCGGAAAAGGGAGTAAATCCGGGCCTGATCTGAACATTTCTTCTCTGTCGCTCCACAGGTATGTGTTAACAACATCTACCTTTAAATGAACCTGGGATCTCCTCGCTATTTCCATGTATGTGCTTTTGGTATGTGTTATCTCAACCACACCTTTCAATTTTAAATTAAACTGAAGATAAAGGATACCCTCTTGCATTGGTTAAGTAAGCATTTGATAACAACTTAAATCCCCCGCATATGGAGAATAAAGTTAAGAAAGATAGGAACAGTCAGTTAGATTCCAATTCCAATGCAATAAGATTTACCACCATGTTTAATGACAAATTCAAAAATATGAAATAAACATTATGGGATCCTAAAGTTAGATCAGAGATTGGGCTCTGTATTACCTCCTCCTACATTTCAGAGGGCACGTACTTTGAAAAATATTCTTGCCCCCAGTAAACTAACAATGACAAACAAGAAACCCCAATATGACATCAGATCCTATTTCGACAACAGAGTTGGAATATATCAATGTAGTGTAGCGATACCCGCAGGGGCTTCTTAAATATGTTCTGTCCGTTACTCTGCCTCTCAACCCTAATAGCCTCAGCCCCCTCTTGCACACCTGGCAATAGTGTAAGTACAATGACCAATGAGAAACACACACGTTATAATAAAACACAGAAATTGTCTTTACTACAATATTTCTATGGAAGAATAACAAACAGTAACAGTATATAGTCAAGTAATCAACTAGAGATCAATAACTGAGATGTAAGAGCATTAGAGCTTTCTATCCTATATTCAAGCTGCTTTTAGGGGATTCCAAACCTGAGAATGTCCCCAAGAGCAGAGGCACACTTTAATAGTAAATAAAGCACAACATGGCACTTCAAATTTAGATTGGTTATCTCTACTCAGATTGGCTCTATGAGTCCAGGCAGGAGGAGAGCAGAGAAATGACTCCCTTTGTGTCAGGCCTCTCTCTACTGTCCCCTGACCCCACAAGGTCCAACTTTACACATCTGTTCAAGTCAGCAAGTAATAGCTTAACTTTTATAGATAAACTGTCCCACACACGCAATACATATGCAGAACCCTGAATATGTGTGTGGGGATCCGTATGACTCTAACAGCTTCAGTCCTTTTTGAAGAAAAGATGAGCTTTGGTGTCTTCAGTGAGCCACTTTCGTCAGTGCACATTAACTCCTGGGTATCAGGGCAAACAATGTAACTGGCCCAGATTATCAAGTGAAACAGACAGGGTTTTGTTCAACAAGGTGAGAGGACAATGGTGTCTGTATACATTGTCAACATTGAGTCTTTTACGTTCCTGTCAGCAAAGCCTGCTGGGATTTGTATTTCTCCCTGTATACCAGTCTATGGGGCCGTTTTTGTGTGTGAACTGCATGTCCCAGAATCCATTGCAGCTCTCCCTGCAGTTCAGTACAATCTTTTTCATTGGCTGTTGTAGCTCTGCCCTTAATTGGTTTTCCTCTTCCGCCCAATAGGGGCACAAGAGAGGCCACTGAATGCAGAGCTCTGTGTGTGTCAGCTCATATTACATTAACTCAGTCAGTGAAACAGGAAGAAGGAGGGGGGTGAAAAATCCCCCTTACAACTGCTAGCAGGCAGCTCTCCCTAACTGAAGCTGGAAAACCTGTGTACATCATTCCGGCCAGCTTGGCGGGATTGCAGGTTATAGAGTGAGACACCCACTCAGGGCTGGTGCAAGGATTTTTGACACCCTAGGCGAAAACCTCATTTTGGCACCCCCCCTCCACATTGGCTCTGCCCCTGACTCCACCTCTTTTCCCTGCCCATGTATATGCTGGAGGTGGTGGGGGGAGATTTTTGCAGCCCCTCTCCACCTTTTCTTCAGCTGTGAAGCACAGGCCCACACCTGCTCCTCTGGACCCTCCCTGAAGACAAATAGTGGCAGCACCAGCTCACTTCCTTGCACCAGCTGTGGTACACAGGTATACGGACAGGCTAGGGTAGTATACGGACAGGCTAGGGTTGTATACGGACAGGCTAACTGTAACTGCCTGTCCGTACGAGCAGACAAATACACTGACAATGCCTAAAATAATAATAATAAATGCACATTTTTTTTACCTTTTTGCAAAAAGCTCTGCATTTATTATTTTTTTACAAAGGTGAACTTGAATCTCCACGCCTCATATCACCCCAATTCCTGTATTTTCAGCACCTGAGATCACCTCAATTGCTTCATCACTCCCCTGAACGCCTGTTCTGTTTATCTCTGTACCACCCCCCGCACCTCCGTACCCTCCCCGCACTTCTATTTATCTTTGTACTCTCCCCGCACTTCTGTTTATCTTTGTACCCTCCCCACACTTCTGTTTATCTTTGTACCCTCCCCACACTTCTGTTTATCTTTGTACCCTCCCGACACATATGGTTTATCTTTGTACCCTCCCCGCACTTCTGTTTATCTTTGTACCCTCCCCACACTTCTGTTTATCTTTGTACCCCTACACCTCTGTTCCCCTCTGCACCCCCCCCACCTCTTTTTCCCCCTGTAACCCCCTCCCCCACCTCTGTTTCCCTCTGTAACCCCCCACCTCTGTAACCCCCTCCCCCACATATCTGTTCTTCTCTGCCACCCTCCCCCCACATCAGTTCCTCTCTGCGCCCACCTCCCACATTTCTGTCCCCCTCTGTACATAATGCAATATAAACTTGACAGCAGAAAACGTGTTTTTGAATTCAGGTTACTGGATGCAGCACTGAGTGTGCTGTTTTTCCACTACTTGTGCGAACGCCATGGTGGCCTCACTCCGAGCAGAGCGGAGCTGCTGCCTGTCCTCACAAACAATCCCGACAGTCCAGGAGGAGGAGGGCGGGGAAATCATACCAATTCCGAACTTACATGGAGCTGGGCTTCTGTCTCATCCACCCTGGATTCCATGTATCCTGCAGGCACTTCAGGGCCGGCCGGCGCTGCTCCTTGGCTCTCTCCCCTCCTCTTCTCACTGCCGCTGCTAGGGCGGCACTGCAGGTTGGGAACATCACAGACTGTGACAACGTGACCACGTGTGGTGGTACAGAGACAGGTCACACTCACTGGCAGTGGCTTTGTGATCAGGGGCGCGCAGCAGTGCAGGGGAAGTTTCCTTCATAATGGATACAGTCCTTCGCCGCTGCTGCACCAGCGCCTCTGACACTGTATGGAGGGACTCAGGAGCAGAGCGGCTGCTTGTTAAGTTAGTTGCTGAGGGAGAGAGGGAGTAGGATCACCAGCGGCCGGGCGCCCTAGGCGGTAGTGCGCCCTAGGCGGCTGCCTAATTTGCCTAGTGGTAGCACCGGCCCTGCACCTACTCCTGCTACACCCCCCCACCAAAGAACCTTTGGCCCCCAAAGGAAGTAACAGTCCTTGACCTGGTACATACTTTTAGAATACACACAGAAAAAAACAGGTTATTGTACACAGGAAAACAAACAATTCACATTTGCATAAGAACCTGGCAGAGGAACCTCCCACCAATGAGCATAGGAAGGAAGGTTGTCCTGCCTACAGGCCATCTTAATTGGAATGGCCCTACCAGTTGTGCCAAGGGGTGAGTCAGGTTTGCCCTTCACCAAAGCAGCGGTGAACAGGTCAGGCATGTCAAGAGTTCCTTGAGGGGAGAGGACTATTTATTTGAAGCTCTCATCCAACACGTCACAGGTCGGTCTCTTGAAATCTCTGCTCCACTGGCTCTGGCACAGTAGGCTCACTGTCCCCTTCCTCCTGTTTAACTGCTTCTGCCTCCTGCAGATCAGTTTCTATTGCCTCTGCTGTGGATCCCTCTCCATCCAATATGGAAGAGGGAGACACCTCTGGCCCTCCTGCTGGCAGGGAAGGTAAGGTATCACATTTGGGACCAACAGGGGCCAACAGCCGCTTCACCAGATCTGTGTGGGTATCAACGAACTTCCTATGGACCCTGGCAGCCAAGGGCACATAATGGCCAGTGTCTCAAAGTTCTGAGGCTTCCCAGCCTTCAATGGATCGCACAACAACTTGATGCGCAGATATCCATCACAAGGGTAATCCTCTGCTTGAATACCCTGGATCCTCTATATCTTCCAACTTTTGCAGGGGCATGTATGACAAATACCTCTTGTAAAAGTCTATGGTCAGCAGGGTAACCTGAGCACTCGAATCAAGAATGGCTCTGGTATAAATCCCTTTAACCAGAACAGGCACTATAGGCAGAGGGCCTACTAACTGGGCAGGAGGCCTGTTGGAAGCATCTGGAACAGTAGGTTGGTGTGACTGGACTCCTGCTTCCTTCAGCTTCCAGCATTGGGAATGCCGCTTCTGGCATAGTTTTGGAGGCTGATAGGCATTCCTCACTGAAACGGCATAAACTGCAGGTGTCCTCCATTGTTCTCTTGCAGAATCAGTGAAGATTCTTCTTGAAGGCCCAGACCTTCTCTCTATCCTTGGGTCACTTCTCTGCGATCTACTCCAGTCTTCTGTCCTCTTCGGCGGACTAGGAAATTCTCGCTGGTAGTGACCTACACCTCCACAATTTAGACACATGTCTGGATTCCTTGACCTCTTGCCAGGCGCTGTGGATGAAGCTGGATACACATTAGGCTCTTCAACCCCCTCTCCAGACAACTCAGTAAGTTTTGTGACCAACATGTTCATCATTTCCGTCATCTGGGATATCTGCATCTTCAGTGCGACTACCTCAGACTTGATGTCCAACGATTCGTTCATCATCTCCATTAGCTGTGACATCTGAGTTTTCAGAATCCCAAACTCTGGATCACTGTAAGCTGTGCTGGCCACGCTGACTCCGACAGCAGATTCCGACTTCTGGCCCTTGTGTTTGTTCTCCAGCATGGCTTCTTCCTCTCTCACTAATTTAATGAGCTTACAATACTTCATGGACATGGCATCGGCTGAAGTCCACAGCCGAATTCAAACTGGATCAGAACGTGAAGCACCCCTCAGGATCTGCTGCATTCTAGCTTGATCTATGGTAGAAGGCTGCATCCCCTTCTTTAATATGATCTGATGCAACATCCTATTCAAGCGTCTGATATATTCAGACAGGCATTCACCTTGGTGTTGGAAGGTATTGGAGGGTGTTGGAGGGTATGCTCAAATCAATAAATTAAGTCTGCCGCGGTCTCCATCGGCCCAAACTCCTCCTGCAGAATATTCAGGTAATCTTGAGCGATGCAATCTTTCTTTTTTTTTTTTTTTGTATTTGATCATTATTTGCATACAGGATAGTTAAAATGAGCTCCTGTAACCTTCAGCAGCCATTTAAAGCCCTTAAAAAACTGGCAAAAAACTGGCAAAAGACACCACCTTAGTTTTCACTTTCTCTGGCAGCCAAATGCCAAAAATGGCAAAATTTTACCAATATCTGTTTTTTTTGGTGATATTTTGTGGAAAATAAACCTGTCAACCTGTCTGGCTTCTGATGGCGGCATTAGGCTGAAACGCATCAAACACTGACTTTTTTTGGCATTGTTTTGATGGTGGTCAGTGAGCATCCATTACTTGTTTCCCCTAAATATAATAATCTATTTGGAGGCTGCCCAGTAGCTATACTTTGATGCTTGTGAGAGTAGTTCTACTTTTGCACTTTTAAAATGTGAGTTGTTTTCCTTTTGGCTTTATATCTTTTTAAAAAAACATTACTACTCAATTGAAAGCTATATTTTCTCCTGTTGGGTATTTACTCCAACTTCATCAGCGAAGAAGGGTTATATTAATTAATTAAATAATTTTATGATATGATGACCTAACCGCTGAAACGCATTTATTGATTGGACCAAATGGAAAATATACAGGATTTGCTGGGAGTCGGACTGTGGAGGTACACAGGATTTTTTTGTCGGTGGGAATTTATTTCCTGTTTCCCCCATATACCATTATCTATTCGGAGGCTACCCAGCAACTATATTTGGATGCTTGTGAAAATGTAGTGCTGCTTATGCACTTTTAAAATGTGAGCTGTTTTCTTTGGGTTTTACACCTTTTATGAAATGTTACTACTCTATGGAAAGCTATCTTATTCTGGGTACTTATGCCAACTTCATGAGTTAAGACAGATACATCAGTCTTATGATATGAGGTTTTATCCATCAGGATGTACTGTATATAGTGGGTCAGACCAATTGGAAGCCATAAAGGAATTGCTAGGAGTCTAGATATCACAACATGCGTTATTTGACCTTCCTTTAATTTGGAGGTCATGTTATCTGGTGGGTGTAATTTTAATGTAGTAGTGAAACATATGGTGATTCTCACTTAAAGAAGAAACTGAGCACTTCAAGTCACATATGCAATATTTTGTACATTTTATGATTTATAAGAACTATTTTATTTATGGTCGGAGCCCTATGTCCGATATGGACATAGATAACATTTGTAGTTAACATAAAACTTACCATCGGAAATAGACCTGGAAGTGTGGACTTACCATATGAAATGGACCTGAAAGTGTGCCTTGGTCTAATGGCCGGTATGCCAAAATAAGGGGGCATACCCTGGTTTTAAGAAATGATTATTCTGTAGAGAGAAATGAAATGAAATGAATGAATGAAATGAATGCCTTGAAATGGGGATGGGAGGGTGGGTATCGCACACAGGAAACCGACAAGCACCACAGGTGAGCGGGCTGCTTAAATACCCCCCGGGCTCCTCCCATAAATTCAGGCCACCATACTGGCCTTCCTACTTATGGTCGGAGCCCTATGTCCGATATGGACATAGATAACATTTGTAGTTAACATAAAACTTACCATCGGAAATAGACCTGGAAGTGTGGACTTACCATATGAAATGGACCTGAAAGTGTGCCTTGGTCTAATGGCCGGTATGCCAAAATAAGGGGGCAAAAACATTCAGGTAGGGATATAATATTTTGGTTTTCAGGTATTCATTGAGCCAGTTTGGAGAATGCCTGTGCCATCTCTACTTGAGGATTGGGTATATACCGGGCGAAGCAGGCTGATTTCCACCTGCCTAGTCTTTTGATGACGTGGTCTGGAACCCCATGGCGGGATGCTGCGGAGGCTGCTCCGATGCGAAAGGAGTGTCCGGAGTACTGACTGGGGTTAAGGTGAAGATTGCGGAGAAGTATCCTTATGTGTTTTACAAACTGACATGCGTTTAAGGGTTTAACTGGGAATGGTAGAAGAGGACTGGTGTCCGGTTGTTCAGGCAGGAGTGAGAGGAGACGGTTAAGTACGGTGACTGGACACCAGCTGTTATTGGTTCTGTAGAGGTGAATGTCCACTCCAGAGCCTGTTTGCTGGGTTTTAGAAACCTCGAGGTGCAGGATGAAATGGCCTTGGTGGCGAAGCAAGTGCCGTCTGCATAATACTTGGTCTGTGGGATTGTTATAGGTGAATTCGCCAGGTCGCAAGAACCCATAGTAAGCCAACTATATGGCTGCTTGTAGTACCGTGCTGGGCAGCAGACCGAATGGCGAAGTAGCCAGAATAGTCGACATATCCCTGAAGATGGGCCCGTAATGGGTAAGCGCTTAGTGCTGATCTCTGGTTGTTGTTTCCTGGATGCCCCTTAGGATGGCTCGTATAGCGTGTGATGAGAACAGTAAAGATTTTGTGGGGTCTTCCGGGGTCACAAAATGTTGTATGCCGGCTAGGTATAGCCGAATAGTATTGTACGATAAGGCCAGCTGAGTGTGGCAGTATGAAATGAAGGCCAGTACCTGTTTGACATCTATTGGTCCTTTACGGCAGGATGTGAGAAATTGTGTTATGAGAGAGTGAGTGATTGATGAGCTGCGTTGCTCCTTGTAATTGTTGAACTAGTCCAGGGTCAGTTGTGACCAGGCAGGGATAGGGGCCGACGCTGGATTGGCTCCGGAATCTGTCTGAAAAGGAGGTGTAGTTAAAACGTGACAGTACGTCAGCAGCTAAATTGTATCTGCCTGGAATAATGCACAGTGTATGTTAAACTGATGCTGTAAGGACAGTTGTACCAATCTGCGCAGGAAGGACATGACTGCTAGGGACTTGGACCTGCCTTTGTCGATGATGTCTGCCGTGGCCTGATTGTCGGTGGTGAAGATTACTGTTTGCCCTGTCCAATGGTGACCCCAGAGTTGTGCCGCTGCCACTATGGGATAGAGTTCGAAGAGGGAAGATGTTTGAATAAAGCCGGGTATCAACAGTATCTGTTGAGGCCAGGGTCCTGAAAACCAATGATGGCCAAAAATTGCCGCGAAACCTGTGGTGGCTGCAGCATCTGTCACCACCTGGGGTGACAGGGCTGAAACCATGGGTATAATTAGGGATATACCATTCCAGGACGGGAATTCGTCCCACATAGATAGGTCCGCTATTGCTGCGGAGTCTAGATTTAAGATCTGATCGGGGTCTTGTGTTTCTGGCAGGAATCTCAGCAGGCGTGGCACGAAGGTGCGGCCTTGTGGAATAATTCGCATGGCGAAATTCAGCATTCCCAGGAGAGATTGCAACTGCTTCTGGGTACACCCCTTGGTGTGGGTGAATTTGTGAAGGACCGCCTTAATGCGCGTTAGTTTGTCGAGGGGGAGACTGGCTTGCATAGCGCAGGTGTCTAAGCTGACCCCGAGAAAGGTGATGTTATGTGTTGGGCCTTCTACTTTGTGCTCGGCGATGGGAACATTGAGTTTTTCCGAATATCGCTCTGAGTTTGTCGAGGTCTCCTGGGGGCTTGCTGGGAGGTTCTATTAGTAGGAAGTCGTCAGGGTAATGGATGACTTCTTGTCACTGAGCCTTGTGTAACAGTATCCAAGCAAGAGACTGAGCGAATGTGTCGAAGAGCCAAGGGCTACTCTTCGAACCGAACGTCAGTTTTGTGGCCTAAATAATATGCCTCCTTCCACTTGATGCCATGCCAGCACCAAAGGGATGGGTGGATAGGCAGGAGCTTAAAGGCATCCGAGATGTCGGCTTTGGAAAGCACCTGTAGCTGCTTTGATGACTGCTTGTATCGCCATGTCTACGGAGGAATATTTTATGGAGAATTCTTCGGAGGGAATCAGGGAATTGAGACTGGGGATGTGGGAAGAATGAGGTGCAGACAGGTCGTACACCAAACGTAATTTATTTGTGAATTTGCCCTTGACAAGCCCCAACAGGGCTGACTCTCCAAGTGCTGAGAGGGGGCTGAGTGAAAGGGCCTATAACGTACTCTCGGTCTAGTTCTGTTTGTAAGAGCCGATCTATGGTTTGTTCGTCGATGGCTGCTGAACGAAGATTCCCACATTCGTACGTACTGTGGGGTAGTGAAATGAGGCCGGTGTGAAAGCCTACTGTGAAGCCCTGAATAAGGTAGGTGGCCAGAGAGGGGGTGGGATGTGAGGTGAGGTAGAGTCTTAGCCATAAGACGTTGCTTCGGTTTAGTCATGCCCTCTTCTGTTGTTTGACTTCGCACAAGTTCCTTGGGTGCGCTCTTTAGCATAAGGTGCAGATGTGGAGTAGGCGGCACTGACTGACGTTGCAGGACCCATAATTTGTAATTATTGCAGATGGCTGCCCCTCCCACGGTTCGGACTGGGCGTCCGAATTTGTCCACCTGAGGCGTTTGTTCAGGGGCCGACTGACCCTGAAGTGCACCGGAGGTAGAGGGAAATTCGAAAGGACGTTTGAAAGTCGCATTGGCGCACCAGGTGGCAGTGTGGGTGGAGGTCTGGCAAATCGCACCTAGGGGTGAGCGTAAGCCGGAAAAATGGCGGCAGAAGAGCTCTGTGTCCATGAGACTCCAATTTGTTGTTGTTTGGAACTGTGTGAGTCTGGCGGCAGCCTTTGCGGAAAAGGAACGGTGGTACTCGTAAAAGGAAAATCCTCCATACTTGTGGCCCAAGTCTACTACCGTATGGAGATACAATCCAGCTCTTCCCTTCTGCTGGGGGCGGCTGAGCATAGAACGTCTCTCAGCATGCCAAAGGCCAAGGTGGTGACAATTCGTGAAGGGATTGCTAACTAACTTGAAGCAATGATCTGTATGGTGCTTGCAATCTTGTGACAATGAAATGATTCGAAATGTTTGCCTTGATTATGAAATGAATGAACTGCATGACAGAGGTCCGGCCTGGTCGTGTCATGATTTGTTCGACCGTGAACCGGGCTCTGGAGCATGTATTGAAATGAGGCAACTGAAAATATTGGTGCTCCTGGGACGAGTCGGTGCCTGTTAGATGCATCTGGATTCGAATCGGAGTGCAGTATGAAATGAAATGAGAGAAATGATTATTTTGACCGAGGCTCGAATTGGTTGTGCCGTGTTAGCGACTGGCAACCAACCGAGCTCTGGTATAGATATGAAATGCGATCGGAACCAGTGATGCATGCCGTGACGAATCGGTGCACCTCAGATGCGACTGGTTTCGAAACGGTGATGTGTTGTGGGAATGAAATGGTAGAAATTGCATGACAGCGATATGGATCAATCCCCCGATGTCTGTGACTAGCTATGATCCGGACTCTGGAGCATGTATCAGAAATGAGGCCGAGCCCTGGGGCACGCCGTAATGAATCGGTGCATCGGAGATGCGACTGGATTCGAAACGGAGCGCGGTAAGTGAGGGTGTAACATATCGTTTGCCATGACGGAGGCTCGAATCGGTCGTGCTATTGTAGCGACTGACTGTGAATCGGACTCCGGAGCATGTACTGAAATGTGGCCAATCCTGGGCACGCCGAGACGAATCGGTGCATTTTCATGCGACTGAATTCATGTCGGAACGTGATACGTGGAAATGAAATGATAACCATGACAGAGGTACAATGACTGATAAAACGTAACTCTGGAGCATGTATAGAAATGAGGCCAATCCTGGGGCACGCCGAGATGAATCGGTGCATTTTTCATGCGACTGAATTCATGTCGGAACGTGATACATGGAAATGAAATGATAACCATGACAGAGGTACAAATGACTGAGGAAACGTAACTCTGGAGCATGTATAGAAATGAGGCCAATCCTGGGGCACGCCGAGACGAATCGGTGCATTTTTCATGCGACTGAATTCATGTCGGAACGTGATACATGGAAATGAAATGATAACCATGACAGAGGTACAAATGACTGATGAAACGTAACTCTGGAGCATGTATAGAAATGAGGCCAATCCTGGGGCACGCCGAGACGAATCGGTGCATTTTTCATGCGACTGAATTCATGTCGGAACGTGATACATGGAAATGAAATGATAACCATGACAGAGGTACAATTGACTGACAATAACGTAACTCTGGAGCATGTATAGAAATGAGGCCGTAATAACTGGGGCACACCGGAACGAATCGGCGCATTTTTGGTGCGACTGGATTCGAATCGGAGCGCGGTAGGTGACTGAAATGAGAAATGATTTGAAATGTCAGAATTGAGTTTAGAAATGTTTCAGAAATGAGAAATGATTTGAAATGTCAGAAATGAGTTTAGAAATGTTTCAGAAATGATTTGAAATGTCAGAAATGAGTTTAGAATGTTTCAGAAATGAGAAATGATTGGTATCGAACTAACTTGCTTTGATAATTTACCACTTGCGACTGGCTATGGCTGTCTATCGATACCGACATGCTAGAAATGAAGCGACGTCAGCGTCGCTGTGCTGTCGAATTTGTAACATATCGAAAGTACGAGCGATATACATTGCAGTTTGTGAGATGCGGGTGAAACGAAATTTGAACTCACGGTTTTGTGACATGATATGAAAACGAAAAGTCCGACGGGACCTTACCTGCGACAGCCAAGCCAGACGCGTGGTACAAACTAGGAACGAAAAACGCGGACTTCGAAAGTTTTGAGTACGGAGTATCGAATACGGGAACTTGCGAGGCAAGAACTTGCGGACGCTGGTACACTACCGTTCAAAAGTTTGGGGTCACCCAAACAATTTTGTGTTTTCCATGAAAAGTCACACTTATTCACCACCATACGTTGTGAAATGAATAGAAAATAGAGTCAAGACATTGACAAGGTTAGAAATAATGATTTGTATTTGAAATAACATTGTTTTTACATCAAACTTTGCTTTCATCAAAGAATCCTCCTTTTGCAGCAATTACAGCATTGCACACCTTTGGCATTCTAGCTGTTAATTTATTGAGGTAAGCTGGAGAAATTGCACCCCACGCTTCTAGAAGCAGCTCCCACAAGTTGGATTGGTTGGATGGGCACTTCTGGCATACCATACGGTCAAGCTGCTCCCACAACAGCTCAATGGGGTTCAGATCTGGTGACTGTGCTGGCCACTCCATTACCGATAGAATACCAGCTGCCTGCTTCTGCTGTAAATAGTTCTTGCACAATTTGGCGGTGTGTTTAGGGTCATTGTCCTGTTGTAGGATGAAATTGGCTCCAATCAAGCGCTGTCCACTGGGTATGGCATGGCGTTGCAAAATGGAGTGATAGCCTTCCTTATTCAGAATCCCTTTTACCCTGTACAAAGCTCCCACCTTACCAGCACCAAAGCAACCCCAGACCATCACATTACCTCCACCATGCTTAACAGATGGCGTCAGGCATTCTTCCAGCATCTTTTCATTTGTTCTGCGTCTCACAAACGTTCTTCTTTGTGATCCAAACACTTTAAACTTGGATTCATCCGTCCACAACACTTTTTTCCAGTCTTCCTCTGTCCAATGTCTGTGTTCTTTTGCCCATCTTAATCTTTTTCTTTTATTGGCCAGTCTCAGATATGGCTTTTTCTTTGCCACTCTGCCCTGAAGCCCAAAATCCCGCAGCCGCCTCTTCACTGTAGATGTTGACACTGGTGTTTTGCGGGTACTATTTAATGAAGATGCCAGTTGGGGACCTGTGAGGCGTCTGTTTCTCAAACTAGAGACTCTAATGTGCTTATCTTCTTGCTTAGTTGTGCAACGCGGCCTCCCACTTCTTTTTCTACTCTGGTTAGAGCCTGTTTGTGCTGTCCTCCGAAGGGAGTAGTACACACCGTTGTAGGAAATCTTCAATTTCTTTGCAATTTCTCGCATGGAATAGCCTTCATTTCTAAGAACAAGAATAGACTGTCGAGTTTCAGATGAAAGTTCTCTTTTTCTGGCCATTTTGAGCGTTTAATTGACCCCACAAATGTGATGCTCCAGAAACTCAATCTGCTCACAGGAAGGTCAGTTTTGTAGCTTCTGGAAGGAGCTAGACTGTTTTTAGATGTGTGAACATGATTGCACAAGGGTTTGCTAATCATCAATTAGCCTTCTGAGCCAATGAGCAAACACATTGTACCATTAGAACACTGGAGTGATAGTTGCTGGAAATGGGCCTCTATACACCTATGTAGATATTGCACCAAAAACTAGACATTTGCAGTTAGAATAGTCATTTACCACATTAGCAATGTATAGAGTATATTTGTTTAAAGTTAGGACTAGTTTAAAGTTAGCTTCATTTAAAAGTACAGTGCTTTTCCTTCAAAAATAAGGACATTTCAATGTGACCCCAAACTTTTGAACGGTAGTGTATATCGAATAGTCGGCCTAGTGACGTATATCGCGCACAGGAAACCGACAAGCACCACAGGTGAGCGGGCTGCTTAAATACCCCCCGGGCTCCTCCCATAAATTCAGGCCACCATACTGGCCTTCCTACTTATTTACAGGATTTTTCTTTTTATTCCACGTAATGGACACTTATTACGAAGAAGTCCTGCTTATTTGTTGGTTTATTTAAAGTATGAAATGATGCTTTGATGTTTTCACTCAAGCAGGACCCTTGTTTAGTGCAATTAACACTTCTCCTAAAGCCCAGAGGATTTTTTATATATCAAGAATTGCAGAGAAGTGTATCCAAGCAGTTCCTAACAGCCTATACATATCTCAGAGGAGAAGAAAGCATTATGTTCTGGAACATCTTTATCTATGCTGTTTACTTTCTTTAAAGATAATTATTCTTCTTCAGACATTACTATTAGCTGTGTTATATATGATTTTACAGTTATATTATTTGTATGTATGTATATATATATATATATATATATATATATATATATATATATACAGTATCTCACAAAAGTGAGTACACCCCTCACATTTTTGTAAATATTTGATTATATCTTTTCATGTGACAACACTGAAGAAATGACACTTTTCTACAATGTAAAGTAGTTATACAGCTTTTATAACAGTGTACATTTGCTGTCCCCTCAAAATAACTCAACATACAGCCATTAATGTCTAAACCGCTGGCAACAAAAGTGAGTACACCCCTAAGTGAAAATGTCCAAGTTGGGCCCAAATTGTCAATATTTTGTGTAGCCACCATTATTTTCCAGCACTGCCTTAACCCTCTTGGGCATGAAGTTCACCAGAGCCTCACAGGTTGCCACTGGAGTCCTCTTCCACTCCTCCATGACAACATCACGGAGCTGGTGGATGTTAGAGACCTTGCGCTCCTCCACCTTCCATTTGAGGATGGCCCCACAGATGCTCAATAGGGTTTAGGTCTAGAGACATGCTTGGCCAGTCCATCACCTAAACCCTCAGCTTCTTTAGCAACAATGGTAGTCTTGGAGATGTGTTTGGGGTTGTTATTATGTTGGAATACTGCCCTGCGGCCCAGTCTCAGAAGGGAGGGATCATGCTCTGCTTCAGTATGTCACAGTACATGTTGACTTTCATGGTTCCCTCAATGAACTGTAGCTCCCTACTCATGCAGCCCCAGACCCTCCCACCACCATGGTTGACTGTAGGCAAGACACACTTGTCTTTGTACTCCTCACCTGGTTGCCGCCACACACGTTTGACACCATCTGAACCAAATACGTTTATCTTGGTCTCATCAGACCACAGGACATGGTTCCAGTAATCCATGTCCTCAGTCTGCTTGTCTTCAGCAAACTGTTTGGGGGCTTTCTTGTGCATCAGCTTTAGAAGAGGCTTCCTTCTGGGACGACAACCATGTAGACCAATGTGATGCAGCGTGCAGGGTATAGTCTGAGCACTGACAGGCTGACCCCCCACCCCTTCAACCTCTGCAGCAATGCTGACAGCACTCATACGTCTATATCACAGAGACAACCTCTGGATATAATGCTGAGCACATGCACTCAACTTATTTGGTTGACCATGGCGAGGCCTGTTCTGAGTGGAACCTGTCCTGTTAAACTGCTGTATGGTCTTGGCCACCGTGCTGCAGCTCAGTTTCAGGGTCTTGGCAATCTTCTTATAGCCTAGGCCATCTTTACGTAGAGCAACAATTCTTTTTTTCAGATCCTCAGAGAGTTTTTTGCCATGAGGTGGCATGTTGAACTTCCAGTGACCAGTATGAGAGAGTGAGAATGATAACACCAAATTTAACACACTTGCTCCCCATTCACACCTGAGACCTTGTAACAGTAGCAAGTCACATGACACTGCGGAGGGAAAATGGCTAATTGAGCCCAATTTGGACATTTTCACTTAGGGGTGTACTCACTTTTGTTGCCAGCGGTTTAGACATTGATGGCTGTGTGTTGAGTTATTTTGAGGGAGCAGCAAATTTACACTGTTATACAAGCTGTACACTCACTACTTTACATTGTAGCAAAGTGTCATTTCTTCAGTGTTGTCACATGAAAAGATATATATATATATATATATATATATATATATATATATATATATATATATATATATATATATATATATATATATATAATGTAGTGTTTATATTTTGGGATTAAAAATAAAATAAAATAAATGTTAGTAAATATAAAATATTGCATTGCATTTTAAGGCTCCCCTGCACACATGCATTTACCAAGCGTTTTTTATTCATGGATCTGAGCACAGCTGTATTATTTTCAATGAAAATATTCACACAGGTGCATGGACATGCACTAAATTCAGATCTGTAACACAAAGTCCAAAAATTTTAATCTGCGGGATGCGTATGCACAGGGCCGGGACAAGGGGGTGGGAGGGAGGAACGGTTGCCTTGGGCGCAATGGTTTACTCTAGGGATGGGAATGCCTTCCTTCTGCTCCAAGGCTGGCAGGAGTAGTGACAATGGCAGTTATTTTAGAGTGGGGGTGACTGCTGGGTGTAGTCTCCCCTAACCTTGCACATCATGAATGGGGGAGGGGAGCCCAGTTTGGCATCTTTGCCCTGGGTGCTGGATGACCCTGTCCCAGCATTACATATACCATTGAGAAATAGAACAATACATTTTTTATGCATTAAAAAGATCTATTTACACAGGAACATTTGTTCCTTGCCCAATGATCTGTAAAATGTTTACAACACCATACCTCCCAAGAGGTGGGGCTGAGGGACACCTATTAGCAAAAGTATGCAGGCATAGGACACATCCCTTGCCGCACCCACTTTAAAGGAGAATTGTACAAAAAAAAAAATTGGTTAAACCCTCAAGTGCTTTTTATTACCACCATTATTCCTTTATACTGGCTTTTGACATTTACAAATACAGCAATGTGAAATTAGATGAAAGGTTTAGCACTGGGAAACACTTTTTGATAGATAACTAGTGCATTTTATATACAACTATACAAACCAAACCAAAATGAGAAGGAAAAAAAAACACAGAGGGACATTGTTCCAAATCAGAGACAGTCCCTCAAAATCGGGGACAGTTGGGAGCTATGCAGCTATGTTACAAGCTACGCATTAGAGTGTTTCATATTTACAATTTCCAGCTAACAACTGAAACTTTAAGCTTTTCACATTTGTATGAAGCCCTGAAGGGCCGAATTACAGTGGAGCAATCTGTCATGTAGTAATGTGCGCTGGGTTAAGGCAATGGAACCATGTATTTATGAATGGGCTGCCGCAATGGATCAAGAGCAGGGAGCACCAACAATGGACTTGTGTTACAGTGTGTAAAAGAGCGATGGATACAGAAAGGAGGAAGGCTTAGAACAAGACTACTGTGTGAACGTCTGAAAGAGCAGTGGTACCTCCATTGGATTTGCTCAGCTGTGGGTATTTATAGATTTTTAAAATTGGAACGGGACAAACCCAGATGTACTCTATGAAGCAGGAAGTGGAAAATAACACATCTGCTAGCAGGATCAACAGCCTGATGACGTTATCATGCCTACTCGGAAGTCGTTGCCGGATTGCTGGTTAAGGTGATGCTCTGGACTTAGCCTTAAAGCGGGAGTCCGGCGACCAATCTTTTTTTTTTTTTTTTTTAGGTCATTGAGACACTTTGCTAACCCCAAAATAATACTCACAGTTTGGGTGTAATATTTCCGCCTCTGTTTTCGTACTGAAGAATAACTTAAAAAAATGTGATGCTGGCTGTTTCCATCTAGCTTGTGGGCATGTGAAGCCCACAAGCATTGATTTCCTGGATGCAGTGAATGCTGTTCATTCACAGCTTGTTCACACGCATGATCATTGTTCCCGCACTGAATCTTAGGAAGCCTGACACTATGCTCCCAGGAGACAGTGCGGCGCCGGGGAAAGGCAATAAACACGCCTACTCCCATGGGAGGAGAGACAGGAAGTGCCACAATAAAGTACAATATAAAGGTAATTACAGCGATAAAAAATTTTTCCGTGTGGCATTTGAACATCTATGCAATTAACTGAAGGGGGTAAGATTAAGTTAAAAATTTGAGTGGAACCCCGCTTTAAGGGGACATGTACCTGGATTCCGCATATGGTTTTTAAAGTGGTGCACTGCTGTTTATAGTGCACTTTATTTGTGAGTAAAATATTTTTTTATTTTAATAAAGAGTTTATTTGTATGTTGGTAAAACACTATGCAGGTTTTTCTTTTTGAGCAGAAGAGCCAGTGGCGAAAGCATTGTTATTGCTGTGACCTTTACTGGGATTGATGAAGAAGTGACTGGGTTGGAGGAACCCCAAATGTCTAGAAGTGGTGTATGAGACCCCTTTATGGGGAATGCACATGGTGAACTATTCTTACACAATAGGTCAATTTGCTGAGGTGAGCACACAGTGTGAAAGGTGATGGAACTCACTGGGCACCATTGCATGTGAAGGAGTTAAGAAGACACTCTATAGATCAATGGAGAACTTGATGTTAAGTAGGTTTGCACCGATACCATTTTTTTTACCAGCGAGTACGAGTATACTATATATTGATACTTTAAGAAAAAGGGAGGAAGAATTGGGACTTTGAGTGAGGCAAAGGACCTATAACTTAGTAAATATGTTGGCATGTTTTATTGGCATAGTCAAATAGTAGAACACGTTACATGAATAACAACATATGTATACATAGCACATAATAACACATCTCAACATGTACAGTGATGATCTCATGTAAATGCATGATAAATCACCTTAGGATTCATTTATATACCCGCAACTAGGCAGCAGATTATAATATTTGATATAGGCAAAAAAAATGTAAAACTGATCATGATAAGTTCTAAGTAAAAAAGTATATCCTATTCTATTCTGACAAGTACATGATTGCATCATATATTCCCGATGCGTTTCGTGAATTATCACTTCCTCGGGGGCGGATGCATGGATATATATATATATATATATATATATATATATATATATATATATATATATATATATATATATATAAAGCTTGAATTCAAATACATCTGGTGCTTTAAAACAGGGGCCTGAGAGAACAGCCTGTCCTGGGAGCTGAGGTGTAAGAAAGATGTGCAAACAAGGCGCACACAAAACGTTCTCAGAAAAGGAATTGGAGTCTCCATATTTTGATCTCCGGTTGTTGTATGGAGTAAACACACCAAAATGTCTCATGTGTCTGCGTGTAGACATGACCCACATATAAGTGTGGCATAACAAAGTGTGCATCTTATATATCGATACTTGTGCTCAATTACTCGTCGATACCAATTGCTGATGTCTTTGCGGTGTGATTTGAGCCCATACAAAATAAATGGGCTCAAATGAAACTGCACAGAATGTCATGTGATTTGAACAGAAATGCGGTGCGATTCCTGTCCAAATCGCATGCAGTTTCTCGTTTCCTGTGTGAACCCAGACTGAAATCGCTATGACAAGCCTAGGTTCACACAGGAGCAGTGGGTGAAACCGCATGAGATTCAGACAGGAATCGCATTCCTGTTCAAATCACATGCAATTCTTTGCAGTGCAATTCAAACCCATTCATTTTGTAAGGGCTCAACTCGCACCGCAAAGGTATCGGTTTCATGTATCGGAGAATTTGCATGACTATGAGTAGTTGTGCAAATGCTTAGTATCGGCATCGGTATCACCCTAATTTTAGGGACTTTATTTTGAAGCATGTATTATTTGAAGTGTTGATGTGGATGGCATATAGGTTTAATGGAACACATATTGACTACAAATAGACTTTATAACAAGTGATGTACTAATATTTATGCACTTGGCATACAAGGTTTTCTCATTATTATTCACATAATAGAATTACAGAAAGAAAGGTTGTTGCATGGCACTTTCAATTAATTTACTGTAGTGGATGTGGGAAATTCATCACAGAGTGGGCAGCAACAGCAAATAGGAGATTATTTCAGTTTGAATATATTGACAGTGGGGAATAGGTTGCGCAGAGAATAATTTGGTACATTATCTAAAGTTTTAAAACTTTCAGTGCAGAGTGCTGTTTCTGTTAGAAACCAACAAGGTGCAGAGTTCTCACTGGCTCCACACACGTCCATAAGCATGGAATGGAAAGGTTCTCACTGGTCTGATTTTTTAATTTTTTATTTTATATCAGACCAGTCCAATCCACTGCAGCTACAATATTACAGTATAAGTTTTATCATCTCTCTGCTCTTTATATTAATTGATATTAATATATTGGTGTAATAATTGGTTGGCTAGTAGGATCAGTGTTGCAACAGCAAATATTCATTCGCTGTCGTAACACCTGGGTGGGCTCGTAGTGCAAAGCTCTGTGCCACGAGCCCACCCTATTTTGAAGCCTATTAGAGCCTTTGGCTCTAATCAGGTGTTTCAAAAAAACACCCCACGGCTGTAATTCAGGCGCCCGGCGTCCTGAAAGGGGCCGGACACATGAATAGGGGGTTGCAGTGGCAATGGACAGAGCATCGCATTGCCGCATCGCTAGAAGGTGGAGGGGGTGGCAGCCATGGATAGAGGGGGTGGTGCTCAGGCGCCCCTAAAGGACGGGCCGCCACTGTTAAGAACTATCTTCAGTGTAAAGAAGAACAAGGAGTCCTGGAAGTGATAGTTTGGCCCCCACTGAGCCCTGATCTCAATATCATGGAGTCTGTCTGGGATTACATGAAGAGACAGAAGAATTTGAGGCAGCCTACATCCACAGAAGATCTGTGGTTAGTTCTCCAAGATGTTTGGAACAACCTACCTTCAAAAACGGTGTGCAAGAGTATCTAGAGGAATTAAAGAATTCTGCCCTTTGGCGGCACTGCCCATTGATTTCAATGGGCAGGGGTGCTTTAGGGGCGGTGTATATACTGCTCCTACAATGCCTTAAAGATGCTGCTTGCAGGACTTTTTTGAGCATCCTGCCAGGGCACCGCTCCAGTGTGAAAGCCCTTGGGCTTTCACACTGGAGTGAGAGAAGAGGTGCTTTACAGGCGCTTTGCAGGTGCTATTTTTAGCACTATAACACCTGTAAAGTGCTTCAGTGTGAAAGGGGTCTAATACAGAAGACCCTTTGGGGGGGGGTATTTACTAAAACTGGAGAGTGCAAAATCTGTTGCAGCTCTGCATAGAAACCAATCAGCTTCTATTTTTTTTTTGGCAACACTTAACCGCTTGCTATCCGCGCTATAGCCGAATGACGGCTACAGCGCGGACCTGCATTCCCGGGAGGCCGTCATATGACGGCCTCCGCTGTGCACGTGCCCTGCGCACGCCCTGCAGGGCGCGCGTGGAGCGCGCTGTGATCACCGAGTCACTGAGACTCGGGTGATCACCGATCCGTGTAAGGGGCCGGTCCCGGCCCCTTACCATGTGATCAGCTGTCAGCCAATGACAGCTGATCACATGATCAAAACAAAAGTTCGGTAATCGTTTTTTTTTCTCCTCGCGCTGACAGTGCGAGGAGAAAGAAAAGCCGATCACCGGCTCAGCAGCAAGGGACATCGGTCCCGAAGAGGAGGAGGCAATAATGCCTCAATTGTGCCACCAGCACCCCCTGCCAGTGCCACCTTACATTGCCACATCACAGTGCCCACAGTGCCCACCAGTGCCACGTATCAATGCCCATAAGTGCCACCTATCAATGCCTAGAGGTGCCACCTATCAATGCCCACCATTGCCACCTAACAATGCCCACCAGTGGTGCCAATCAGTGCCACCTAGCAGTGTACAAGATCAGTGCCCATTATTGCCACCAATCAGTGCCCATCACTGCCACCCATCAGTGCCCATCACTGCCACCTATCAGTGCCCATTGGTGCCGCCTCATCAGCGTACATCAATGAAGGAGAAAAATTACCCTTTTAAAAATTTTTATAACAAAATATAAAAAAAAAAAATTTTTTTTTAAAAAATTCGGTCTTTTTAAATTTTTTTAACAAAAAATAAAAATCGCAGAGGTGATCAAATACCACCAAAAGAAAGCTCTATTTGTGGGGAAAAAAATGATAAAAATTTCATTTGGGTACAGTGTTGTATGACCGCGCAATTGTCATTCAAAGTGCGTCAGCGCTGAAAGCTGAAAATTGGTCTGGATAGGAGGGGGGTTTAAGTGCCCGGTAAGCAAGTGGTTAATTAAACAAGCTGAAGGTAGAAGCTGATTGCTACCATGCACAGCTGCACCCAATTTTGCACTTTCCAGTTTTAGTAAATCAGCCCCAGTATGTCTCTTTTGTAGAAAAAAAAAGCCTAAAAAGCCTGTCTGTTTGCAATTTTTTTTTACTTAAGTAAAGTTCCACTGTTGCGTACCAGCATGTCTTTGGAGTGTGAGAGGAAGCCGGAGTACCTGGAGGAAACCCATGCAAGCACAGGTTAAATATACAAACTCCATGCCATTAGTGCTGTGGTTAGGATCAAAACCAATGACCCTAGTGCTGCAAGGCAGAAAACAAATAGTGCACACTGTTCTAACACCGAAAAATAACAATTTTAAAAAAGCAAATAAAATAACGTTTTGCAAGCCTAGTTAAAGTGATATTAAAGTCTTGTTTGTTTGTTTTTTCTAAAATAACAAACATGTTATCCCTACCTGCTCTGTGCAGCAGTTTTGCAGAGCAGCCCAGATCCTCCACTTCTCGGGTCCCACACAGGCGCTTCTGGCCCCTCCCTCCTGCCGGGTGCCCCCACAGGAGGCAGCTTGCTCTGGAGACATCCAAGCAGGTGCACTCCCAAGCCGTTGCTCTGCGTATCCATTCACACATGGAGTCATGGCTCGGCCCTGCCCCCTCCGTCTCCTGATTGGCTTTTGGCAGCAGCGGGAGCCATTGGCTCTCTCTGCTGTCAATCACAGCCAGTGAGTCAATCGGGAGTGCGAGTCCCCGGAGAGCCAAGGCAGGATCGAGAGGGGGCTCAGGTAAGTAATAGGGTGGGAGGGGGGCTGGGGTGGCTGCTGCACACAGAAGGTTTTTTACCTTCATGCAAAGAATGCATGAAGGTAAAACACCTTGTGCCTTAACAACCATTTTAAGTGGTTGAATTAGTAAAATGAGGTTTAAGTGAGGTGTTTGTTTTTATAAATGTAAAGCCCTGAAATGTGATTTTCAGAGATGTCAACAAAGGGAGTGTGCAGCAACAATGAGTGGGTGTGGCTAATTCAAATATAAATTGATTAAGGGGTGTGATTTTCAAGAAACTTTCTTCATGGAATTAATGCTCCAATTCCCATATAAGACTTTTTCCATATGCAAACAATTATTGTAATAACCAACCTTTCTGAAAGTATAGGGTTTACCAAACCGTCTTCGCAGATAAACGTTCCAGCCTGCACTAAAGCCTTGTACACACCATCCGAATGTTGGCAGGGGATTGTCTGTTGACAGACTGTTGTCCTAAAGTCTGACCGTTAGTACGCTCCTTCAGACATTTGTTGTCCAACTTTCGGCCAACAAATGTTGGTTGGCAGGCTAGTAAATTTATGGCGGACAATGGTCTGTTGTCTGATTTTCGTATCGTCTGTACACAAGTCCATCACACAAAAGTCAAAAGTACAAACACGCATGATCGTAAGCAAGGAACGACGGTCGGTCTTGTAAACTAGCGTTCGTAATGGAGAATTAACATTCGTGACGCAGCAAATTATGAAATGTCGAAGTGCAGCGCACATTCTCTTCTTCTTTAATGGGATAATAATGAAGTTGCTTTAATGGTGATACTGATGTAGTTATGGCAAACGTATTTTAAAAGGCTTTTTTTTTCTAATGATATCAAGAATAATATTATTATGCTTGTTATTTTATTTTTTGGGGAAGTTACCACAACACCATTATCCCGTAGTTTTTAAGATCAAAGATACAACTATGTTTGTGTCCCTTGTCAATTTTTACATTGTATTTTTTAAAATGTAACTGCCTACTCCCAAACTGTCATTTGAAGTAAAACACATAGCCAAGTATTATTCTCCACAATTTTTTTATTGTGCAGAAAAAAAATTAAACAAATTAAATTAGAGATGCTATCTACCATCCAAATACAAAGAACGTAACCAAAAAGTGCATTCTGTGCATACAAAAATATAGACGATATAACAAATAAAATAATTATTCAACCAAAATAATAATAAAAAAAATTAGTAAGTGGTGAAAGGGTGAAAATCCCCAGTCCAGCGGGCTTGTTTGGGGTCTTGTGGCTGGTATTGCCACTGACCACCATGCTGCTGTGGTGGGTGGGGTTGCTGTGGTGTGTGGGTTGGCTGTGGAGGTGGTGGATGTGGGGCCACAAAATCACACAGGTGTGTGTTTTCAGAGATTTGGCCCCTCACCCCCTTGTTGAGGAGCTGCAGGATGAGTTCCTCGCACCTGCTCCTTTGCTCACCGGCCATCTCCCTTAATTATTAGCCATCACCACGGCAAATCCCTTAGCCTCATCTGGGTCTGTCCGGATGGCAGTAGTGGCCTGGCTGAGGAAGGCAGCTGTGGCCTCCTCCAGATTCCTGCTCTTCATGGCCCTTTTACATGGAGGGCGTAGGGGAGGGATCTGGGACTCTGTCTGGCTGCTGACTGTCACTTTCCTGTGTATGAAAATGGGACATAATTAGAATCCTTTTTAGGGTTTGTTCATCAATCACACACAATTTTGATCTCCTCACTGTTGCAAATTGAAGGTGGATAAATAGAAAAGATGATTCTGACCCCAGCATTTTTAATTCTTCTTCAAATCATTTTTGGTCACTACTGTTTATTGATATGGAAACCACCTTGTTAAGGCCAAAATATTTTAACAATAACGTCTAGTTATCATCATTTTATTTTTGGATACAAATATGTTCAAAAATGCTATACCTGGGTCAAGTTGGGCTCCTCCACATCTTCTTGTGCATAAAGACCTGGGTGGACCTCAGGAGCTGTGGCCTCAACAGATGTCGAAGGGAGTATAGACAGTGATGGCCTTGGTTCTGTCTGGTCAATCAAAAACCACATTCTGTTGTAGTACCACAGCCTGGGGACATATATGTCATCTGCTGCTGCTCCAGATCTCTCTGAGTCCATGACCTTGTTGAGCTCCCTTTTAAAAGTACTCCTCAGGTATGATATTTTTGTCTTGACATAGTTGATGTCTGCCCTGGGGTACATTGGTTTCACCAACTCTAGCAGTTTCTCCAAAGCTGCCTTTCTCAATATTTTATTGGAGTACTCTACTCTTGACCTTCCAGAGACAGGGCAGCTTCCGGTACAGGTCAATGAATTGGGGTAGAAAATCAGGCGCAGTAAATGTATCCGTCATGATAAATGATATATATGATGCCTGCAAGACAGAACACAAGACAAACCATAATGTCTGGCTTAACTCTAAAACTGGTCCCAATATAGGCCTCAATCTAAGCAGTATAGGCCACTAACTACCTATGCCCCAATTTACAATTGTACCTTCGATTTATGGCTCCTTTCTTGCGTTAGCGATCGTTTGTCTTCCACTCCACGATTGTTCATATGGCTGTTCCACTGACCATACATTCTGGCTTTATATACACTGCGCATGCGTGAAACTCCACTCTCAGTGCGTCATGACGCTGGGGCATGACCATCTCTTTTCTATATGCGACACACGTGGCGGAACATTCGGGAGGGACAACGTGGCGGATTCCAGGCAGCCCCGCAGTGGTGGAGCTCATAGGAGGCACAAAGCAACCCCCTTGAGCTAGAGTAAAATGGTGGAGATGGTGTGCATCCCAGAGAAGCACGATTACGTCTGCAAGCTGCGCAATTATGAAAGGCCCAACAGCTGAAAGGACCTAATTTTGGAGAAGGTCATCGCCGTTTTAAATAGCAATTTTCGGTGGAACGATCAAAGGACTAAATCAGAAAACGATGGTCTGATCTCAAACACCGTGAACAAAACCAGATGGATTACATACATCAGATCATAAAAAAAAGTAAGCAATATTTGTATCTAACCAATATGTATATTTGTTAATTAGCTGTCTGTATATGTTCTTTCTCCAAGTAGCTCTAGAGAATTTTATATAAGGTTTTCTAAAATCTTTGTATGACCTGGTATTCTAAAGATGAAGGTAACTAAAGCAGATATGAACGTTATTATTTGGTCATGTTTTTGGACATTTTTTTATTTTTGTCCCTAATTTTTTTCTCTTCTTTCAACAGGGAGGCACCAAAAAAGGAGGCTCCAGCCAAGCCACCACAAGGGACGAAGGGAAGCTACCCTCGCTGCAACAAGGCCATCTTCCCCCCCAAAAACATAAGTGACAACTTCAAGCACACTCCTTTAGCCACAGACAGGGGTGTTTCTAGGTGGGTCAAAGGACATGGGCTTAGGGCAGAACTTAAGGGGTAAAGAACACTTTCTGCTTGCTGTCTGGCTCATCGTGCCCATTAATGCAGCCTTGCCAGTGTAGACATGGGTAGAGGAGAGGCCCGGGGGTCACAGTCACACAGAGTCACGCCTGCTAGGGTGATCATCATATACCCCCCCCCCCCCCATAGGAGACAAGAGAGGTGGAGGCAACTGCTGGACTTTTTAATATTGGCACTTGTCCAGTGTTTGCCCTTTGTAAAATGACATCACCTTCCCTTTTCTATGCATTTTTCACAGAAAAACAACCAGAGTGCAGCATGGTGGAGTCCACTAGTCAGGAGCAAACACTGACCTCAGACCAAGTTCAAGGTTGGTCAACTAATGTAGCAAAATGGATGCTAGAAACAGATGGGACTTGGGGTGGCTTAATGAATGGTGTATTGTTTATTTTTAGAGGAAAGTGAGTGTGGTGAGCTCACCCAGGATGTTTGTTTGGAGTCATGGGATCTGACTCCTGGACCCAGCAAAGACCTTGCCATTGGGGACGTCAAATCCCCTGACGCGAGTCACACTAAGGGCCAAAGCTACCCAGAAGAGGAAGAAAGTATTCCGGAGCCTCTTGTTTGTGCAAGTAAGTATTCTTGGAATCTGGCTTCAAATGTGTGTACTTGTCGAGTGTTTAGATGTCCAAACAAAACACCCACTCCACACAATAGCAAAGTATGTAGTGCCTTAACATTAGCATTGAGAAGGAAGAAGTGGAAGGAGCTGGCAGTGTTACTAGGTACCTAAATTTTGGAGACCCGGGCAACAGGGTCAAGATTACAGAGTAGTTGCAGTGTGTACATTCCTAATAGTGTAGGTGTCTGAAGGACAAGCAGGTTTCAAGCAACAATAGACTGGGTAGTTAAGTATTTCCTGAATTTGACTAGTAACTAGACCATAACTCACTATGTAGGGCCTCAGCCACTTGACCATCGTTACCTTAATACTTTTTACTCTTCTTACTAGGTCATGATCTTCCACGATGCACTATTGGCAGAATGAGTGCAGATATGTTGCATTGTTTGAAGAATCTGGAGCAAATTAAGGAGGCTGCCACTGCTTTACAGCGAAGAATCAGAGGTTTTGTGGACTTGCTTGCCAAATTTTAATTTCCTCTTGCCTGTTCAGAAGTTTATTGTTCGACTTGTTGGCTCCTGTTTACCCTTTTAATCTTTACCATGTTTTGCTGACTTTGAAATGTGAAAGTTTAGGGGCACAACTCAGTGTTTCTCCACTCCACTCCTCTAGGTGCACCACCAGGTAATTTTTTCTGTATTTTCCTCATTCTAAAAACGACTGTGCGAATTACTAATGCCCTGTACACACGATTGGACATTGATCGAACATTCAGACAACAAAATCCATAGATTTTTTCCGACGGATGTTGGCTCAAACTTGTCTTGCATACACATGGTCACACAAAGTTATTGGAAAATCCGATCGTTCTGAACGCGGTGACGTAAAACACGTACATCTGGATTATAAACGGGGCAGTAGCCAATAGCTTTGGTCTCTTAATTTATTCTGAGCATGCATGGCACTTTGTGCGTCGGATTTGTGTACACACGATCGGAATTTAACCGATCGGATTTTGTTGTCGAAAAATTTTATAGCCTGCTCTCAAACTTTGTGTGTCGGATATTCTGACGGAAAAAGTCCGATGGAGCCCACACACGATCGGAATTTCCGACAACACAATCCGATCGCACTTTTTCCGTCGGAAAAGTCGACCGTGTGTACAGGGCATAACAGTGAACATGACAACATCACCTGTTCCAAATTCTACAAGTATAGAAAACCTGATCTGGGTTTGCATCTTAAGGAGGAGAGTTGGGAAACACTGCCCTAACGAATGTGAATTGTAATGTTTCTGTGTTTTTACGAATATAAAACCCCGAATTTGAAGGTGCCTCCAAATTGTGCCTTAACATTCTTATTTCCCTCATGATCCCATGCCTAAAATGTGTGTATTTCCATACATCTGACAAAAATTAAGAAATAATCAAACAACTATAAATATCTCTCCCTCAGCACTCACGGTGAAGATACAATATCAACCAAGCTGCTACTGTAATAAAAAAGCAAGCCTCTGTGAATCTTCATCCAATATTAGTGGGAAGGTATGTGGATGTCAGGTGGCTAAAATCAGCAATCACTGCATCTTTCCATCTGTATATTGCTCGTGACAAGCAATAAGGGTGCACATAGCGTAATTCCAATTTTCCAAAAGGTATGTTTATTTAATAAACCCTCATAGATGTACACTTACAATAAAAACGTTAAAGGTAAAAGCATAAGTAAAATTATACTTGTGAAATCGCTCTATCTGTAGCAGTGAAGAGGTACATCAGGAGGGAACAACTTCACAAGTATAATTTTACGTATGCTTTTAACTTACCGGTATGTTTTTATTGTAAGTGTACATCTATGAGGGTTTATTAAATAAACATACCTTTTGGAAAATTGGATTACGCTATGTGCACCCTTATTTTCTTGCTTGTCACGAGCAATATACAGATGGAAAGATGCAGTGATTGCTGATTTTAGCCACCTGACATCCACACACCTCCCCACTAATATTGGATGAAGATTCACTGAGGCTTGCTGATAACAACATACCCAGAGATATGCAATAAATCCAGTAATATCTGGTAAGTAAATTTCTTTTGGGGGATTGTCATTCAAGCATTGCGGTGATAGTTAATCATCTGGAGTAATTAATTATAATTTACCCTGAACATTTCTCTTTTGGAGCTGATTTTCCTTCATCTTTTTCACATTTTGGCGGCCTATTTTGTCAAAAGTGGACTGTGTATCAAGTTTGAAAGACTTTCAGAATATATAAGCGCTATTAGTGTTTAAATATTTATTTTGGACACAATTTTGTTACATTTCCATACATCTAGTTTGCAAAAAGCCCCAAAACACACAGTGTGTCAACATGTGCTATCTACCATCACCGGGTATCAATGGACGCGTTTTGGGGGTACAATCCCTTCCTCATAACTAAAGAAGCTCAGAGGAAGGGATTGCACCCCCGAAACATGTCCATTGATACCCCGTGATGGGAGATAGCACATGTTGACACACTGTGTGTTTTGTGGGTTTAGAAAAAAAGATGTTTGTAACTACACACATTTGTGGCATGGGATCATGAGGGAAATTTAATTGTTATGCCTCTAAATGTACGTGGCTTCAAATTTTGGATTATAGTGGGGTGTGATCACCCCATCTGAGGAAGGCAACATCCACACAGTCTTGGGATACTAATGTCTCATTTGGCCTTCACTTTACCAAAATCAAACTTTGTAAGTTCCTGAGTTTGGGATGTGTATATAATGTTTTAGAACATGCCTGTTTAGCCACAAAAAAAGGAGAAATAATGGTAAACATACATGTCATACACCAAGATGTTGGTTTATTTTAAAACCTAAAAACGCACATGTGAATGTGCTTTGATTAAAATGTTTTTTACTAAACAATGTGTAGCTTATTATGTCAATGCTCAATACCAGTGTATCTGTTAAGTTGTTGTAGTTACAGTGACAATGTGCTCTTAAATGTGGCCAACTCCTGCAATTTTTAGTCCTCCCAAAAAATTGAAAAGGCATAATATTTCTGAACTTCATGCATTAGATCCATTAAGAACAAAAACATTGTGTGTGTGTAGCAGACCCACAGCACACCATAATAGTTAGCTGAAGAAGATATTGTCACCTCATGTAGCAAATAAGGTATATTTGCACTAATGGAGAAAGTGGCAAAAATAAAGCCCATTTGTGAACATACAGTCAGGTCCATAAATATTGGGACATCGACACAATTCTAATCTTTTTGGCTCTATACACCACCACAATGGATTTGAAATGAAACAAACAAGATGTGCTTTAACTGCAGACTTTCAGCTTTAATTTGAGGGTATTTACATCCAAATCAGGTGAACGGTGTAGGAATTACAACAGTTTGTATATGTGCCTCCCACTTTTTAAGGAACCAAAAGTAATAGGACAGATTAACAATCATCCATCAAACCTTCACTTTTTTATACTTGGTTGCAAATATTTTGCAGTCATTTACAGCCTGAAGTCTGGAATGCATAGACATCACCAGACGCTGGGTTTCATCCCTGGTGATGCTCTGCCAGGCCTCTACTGCAACTGTCTTCAGTTCCTGCTTGTTCTTGGGGCATTTTCCCTTCAGTTTTGTCTTCAGCAAGTGAAATGCATGCTCAATTGGATTCAGGTCAGGTGATTGACTTGGCCATTGCATAACATTCCACTTCTTTTCCTTAGAAAACTCTTTGGTTGCTTTCGCAGTATGCTTCGGGTCATATTCGTCCAATGAGTTCTGAAGCATTTTGCTGAATATGAGCAGATAATATTGCCCGAAACACTATAGAATTCATCCTGCTGCTTTTGTCAGCAGTCACATCATCAATAAATACAAGAGAACCAGTTCCATTGGCAGCCATATATGCCCATGCCATGACACTACCACTACCATGCTTCACTGATGAGGTGGTATGCTTTGGATCATGAGCAGTTCCTTTCCTTCTTCATACTCTTCTCTTCCCATCAATCTGGTACAAGTTGATCTTGGTCTCATCTGTCCATAGGATGTTGTTCCAGAACTGTGAAGGCTTTTTTAGATGTTGTTTGGCAAACTCTAATCTGGCCTTCCTGTTTTTGAGGCTCACCAATGGTTTACATCTTGTGGTAAACCCTCTGTATTCACTCTGGTGAAGTTTTCTCTTGATTGTTGATTTTGACAAACATACACCTACCTCCTGAAGAGTGTTCTTCATCTGGCCAACTGTTGTGAAGGGTGTTTTCTTCACCAGGGAAAGAATTCTTCGGTCATCCACCACAGTTGTTTTCCGTGGTCTTTCGGGTCTTTTGGTGTTGCTGAGCTCACCGGTGCGTTCTTTCTTTTTAAGGATGTTCCAAACAGTGGATTTGGCCACACCTAATGTTTTAGCTATCTCTCTGATGGGTTTGTTTTGTTTTTTCAGCCTAATGTTGGCTTGCTTCACTGATAGTGACAGCTCTTTGGATCTCATATTGAGAGTTGACAGCAACAGATTCCAAATGCAAATAGCACACTTGAAATGAACTCTGGACCTTTTATCTGCTCCTTGTAAATGGGATAATGAGGGAATAACACACACCTGGCCATGAAACAGCTGAGCAGCCGATTGTCCCAATACTTTTGGTCCATTAAAAAGAGGGAGGCGCATATACAAACTGTTGTAATTCCTACACCGTTCACCTGATTTAGATGTAAATACCCTCAAATTAAAGCTGAAAGTCTGCAGTTAAAGCACATCTTGTTCATTTCATTTCAAATCCATTGTGGTGGTATATAGAGCCAAAAAGATTAGAATTGTGTCGATGTCCCAATATTTATGGACCTGACTGTATTAGACAGATAAGAAACAGACAACAGTAGTTCAAATGAAATATGATATCAAAATTATATTAGACATGATCAGCTACAATTTGCTGCCAAGCCACTGCCCCACTACCCACAAAATAATCAAGGTATTTCTGCCATAAATCTCTGGCAATTTGTGAGGGCAATCCAGCACAGGCAGCTTCAATAGCATGCCTACAGACGGCCGAGCTGTGGCCTTTTCAGCTGGGCCTGCCACTGCAGGGTCCACGTCACTTGGCAGTGAGGCAAGGAAGTTGGTAGCATTCCTCCTTAAAAAATATAAAATACAACAGCACAGGACCACATGGTTGATCTTGTAGAGTGCCAGGTTGATTGGAGTCAAAAACAGCCTGAAACGATTCGATAGGATGCCAAAGGCGTTTTTGACCACCCTTCTGGCACGAGAGAGCCTGTAATTGAATATTCTTTGCTCTGGGGTGAGGTTCCTCATAGAAAACGGCTTCATCAGATGTTCCCCCAGAGCAAAGGCCTCATCTGCAACAAAAACAAAATTGAGGCCCTCAACATTCTCCTCAGCAGGTGGCAAGTTTAAAGTGCCATTCTGGAGCCGCTTCGAGAACTCTGTCTGCATAATCACTCCTCCATCAGAGTTACGGTCGTTCTTCCCAACATCCAGATACAAAAACTCATAGTTGGCAGACACTACAGCTAGCATGACTATGCTGCAAAAGCCCTTATAATTAAAATAATATGAGCCAGAGTTGGGTGGTGGGACAATGCGGACATGCTTGCCATCAATAGCACCACCACAATTGGTAAAATCCCACTGATGCTGGAACTGGGCAGCAACGTCCTGCCATTGCTCTGGTTTGGAAGGAAACTGTGGAATAAAAAAAGAAAAAAGAAATTACTACTTCTGCACATAATATTACAAGCAGATTTGACACAAACATGGTTAGCCAACATAAGGAGAAAACTTAAATGAGTATTTAAAGACAAAAGTGTAAGGTCAACTTATTATTATCCAGATTTATATAGCGCCAACAGTTTACGCAGCACTTTACAATGTAGAGGGGGGACAGCACAATTACAGTACAGTTCAATACAGAAGGGACAGGAGGGCCCTGCTTGTAGATCTTACATTCTAAAGGGAGGGGGTGGTGGTACAAAAGGTTACATAGTTACATAGGGGACAGTTGTTAGGTGGGTGTGGGATAGGCTTCCCTGAATAAGTGAGTTTTCTGGGATCTCCTAAAGGTGGAAAGGGTATGGGCTGATCGGATATACTGGGGCAGGGAGTTACAGAGGATGGGAGAGGATCTGGAGAAGTCCTGAAGGCGAGCATGAGAGGTGGTAACAAGGGAGCTAGAGAGCAGGAGATCCTGGGAGGAGCGGAGGGGATGATTAGGGTGATATCTGCAGATGAGGTTGGAGATGTAGCTGGGGGCGATGTTTTGGATGGCCTTGTATGTTGTGGTTAGCATTTTGAATTTTATATAGTGGGGTAGGGGAAGCCGGTGAAGGGATTGGCAGAGAGGGGCAGCAGTCATGGATCGGGTAGTGAGTATATTAGTCTAGCAGCAGCATTCATAATAGACTGAAAGGGGGATAGCCTGCATAAGGGTGGGTCATTAAGGAGAGAGTTGCAGTAGTCAAGGTGGGAAATAATCAAGGCGGGAATAAGTTGTTTTGTGGTGTCATTAGTCAAGAAGGGTCGACTTCTGGAGATGTTGCCGAGGTTAAAGTGGTTAGAAAGATTGAGTTTGCGAAAGAAAGTTTGAGAAACTTATTTGATTCATCACCCCCTCTGGTGGCCCATTAGACAAATTTTAGGGTGGGGGGGGTAATGGGTAGATGTTTTGGACAGGTAACCCTCTCCACTTCCATCAGAGCTGTTTGCATAAATAATCTGTGATTGCACTATTGGCAGCCCAGTGGACAGGTAAGAAGTGTCATAATCTAAAAATCTGGATACACACAGTCCAAATTTCAGCACATTTTGACATTCTGAAATAACCTATCAATATAATAGGAGACAAAAACTTTCTACGTTACATTTTGTAGGTAATCAGGCAGGTCCTTGCACTACATGATTTGGTGAATTTATACAGAAATATGAACACAAAAGAGGGATAGTGTGTATGGGTTTTGCAAAGTCAGCAGATAGAGTATTTGTATCTGTTGACTTAGCATTTTTGGGGGGGGAGGGAGGGTTCCAAATGAGTTTGGGCCCCCAAAAAATGGGCTCTTGCACTCTGCCTGAATTTGAGGACAACAAGAACATTTGTACGCATTTTAGGGGTTGTTTAGGGTAAGCCCCAAAATGTAGCTGACAAAAAACATTGTTAAGTTACTAGGCTAGGTGTGTATGGGCCCAGGATAGCATACTGGGGAGGTTAGTTATGGTAAATATGCATGTAGGCCAAAAAAGGAGAAGGAAAAGCTTACAGCATGCATGAGGACAAAGAGGAAATTCACAGCATATTACAATATTGATAATTACATAATCAACAAATAATACAATACATTAGCAAACATTAATACATAGAATGTGATCTTAAACGTAAAAACTTACCCTAATATAGTCATTCTGCAGGACTTGAATAATGAGTCCCAGAGCCTGGGGGGGAGATCCCAGTGGTAAACTTGAGGTCCTGGAGACTTCTCCCCGTTGCCAAGTATCGCATGTGTCCTGCTTCTTAATATAAGGGGTCACCAATGCCAAGAGTTCGTGAAAGCAGGGGTCTGTCATCCGGAGATGATTCTGAAAATCATCAGGATTATTCTCCCGCAGCAATGGCATATGACATAATTGGTCACGATTAAGCAACCAATTTTTGGTCCAAGAACTCCTCCTCCTCCTGTTACTGGACTGGACTTGGGTCAAAGCAATAACTCCAAGCCCAGTAATAGCACATTCTTTCCTCTGATTCCTCCGAAACAAACTGAAAAGCACGAACTGAAAAACGCGAATCAACACTCACCAAACTTCTAATAACATGAAATTAGCAGAGGGAGCCCAAAGGGTGGTGCTTGAGAAATGAACTTCCTCTCTGTAGTCCCTTAGTAAGTCTAGTATGTCACTACGTTTGTGTTTGTTGGCCGACAATTATGTACCATTAGTATGCAAGACAAGTTCCTGGCACACACCCTTTGGACAAAAAGACAAAAATCAGAAGCTCGGTTGGCCAACAATCGGATCGTGTGTACAAGGCTTTAGGCTCCATGCACACTGGCTTAAAAATCACTGCTTCTACAGGAGTTTAGTGTTCTGCCTGTAGAAGCAACTCAATGTTGTCCTATGTGTCCATGCACATTAGGACGATTACAGGCATATTTTGAGCTTAGGTAGGGAAAAAAACCCTTCTGGCTTGCTTTTTTGATTGGAGCTTACTGGCAGTAAAAAAAAAGGGTAAACTTGCCTAAACTGTGTACAAAAAAATGCTCTATATGAGCGATTTTTTTCTGCCTAGGGAACTGTCATTTTTTTAAGGCCAGTGTGCATGAAGCCTAAAATCCCAGATAAAGTAAAACGTTTAACATGTAATCATACTGCTATTTATTTATATCTTTCCAGTCTGCTACTGAGTTCTCAGAGTCACTGCTATATAATAAAATCGTGCCATGTGCTGCTCCTATGCTGCCATTGGTCTGAGGCTATTTTAGACAGAATAGGATCTTAGGTACACTGAATAGAAAGTGCGATTAAAGTAAGCCCGTTATTGGGAGTAAAAAAAAGTCTAAATTATTGGTGTCAGCAGGGGCGTAGGGAGGGGGTGGCTGGGGGGGCTGAAGCCCCGAACGTGACCCCAAAAAGCCCCGAGTCTATGGAATGCTGCATTCCATTGTCAGCCCCGAGCGTCGGCGCCGGGACCGATCTGATTGTGAGTGCGGGCTGAGTGCGGCCGAAAGTAGCCGAGTCCCCGAGTGCCATAGCGGCCGAAAGTAGCCGAGTAAGTCCCCGAGTGCCGCAGCTCCGCCTTCTGGAGTGGGACGTGTGACGTGACGTCCATCTTAGCCTGCAGGCTCCAGAAGGCGGGAACGCTACATCCCCGCTCGGGCGGGCGGCTTTCCTCTCCTCCCCTCTGACGGTGACAACAAGTGACTGACTGCCTGCTGTGACCGCACACCACGGCTGAGGTAGGTCAGACACGCAATGTGTGTATGCAGGTCAGTGTATGTAGGTCAGTGTATGCAGGTCAGTGTATGCAGGTCAGTGTATGTAGGTCAGTGTATGCAGGTCAGGCAGGTCAGTGTATGTAGGTCAGGCAGGTCAGTGTATGTAGGTCAGTGTATGTAGGTCAGTGTATATAGGTCAGGCAGGTCAGTGTATGTAGGTCAGTGTATGTAGGTCAGTGTATATAGGTCAGTGTATGTAGGTCAGTGTATGTAGGTCAGTGTATGTAGGTCAGTGTATATAGGTCAGTGTATATAGGTCAGGCAGGTCAGTGTATGTAGGTCAGTGTCAGGCAGGTGTGTTTACTGGTCAGCATTGATAGGCAATGGTAAGTCACACAACCCCACCACGCAGCCCAAAAAAAGCCGCGCCCCCCCCCCCAGTTTTTGGACTTCGCGCTGAAGCCCCTGGTCTTTTTGCCACCTAGCAACGCCCCTGGGTGTCAGTGGGAAGAAAAGGCCCAATTGTAGGAGTCAGTTGGAATAATATAAATCATTAGTGTCAGTGATACAAAATAATCACAAATTGTTGGTATCAGTAATATAAAATGTCTGTGTCCCGCGACATCCCTCTTTGGCCACTGGATAGTCACTGATGATGCATGCTTACAGTGGTTACATCTTCCCTGGCACCCTGTTCTACCCTCAGCATATCAAGAATGAGCCAGAATGCACCATACAATGTACGGACAAAACCAAAATTACCTAGAGATTAAGGTAAAGGGTTTTTTTTGGCAAAAAACTGCAGTTTGGTACATGTGTTAATGCTTGTCATGGCACACATTGCATTAAGGTAGCTACCAATACACTAAAAAATGTGCCTGCACCATTTTTTGCAACGTACTGCACCACAATGCATAGTAGTGTGTTACTGTGCAATGTGGTGCACTATAACACTAGTGTGCTGGGAAGGTGTTTTGGGGTGTTATTCAGAATAAATGGCATTACAGCACACTAATGTGCATGGCTTGTGTTTCTGCACGTTACCGCAACACAAAAGCATAAACCCCCCTTACTCTTAGCATCTCTTACAGCAGCACTTATCTTTCCTAGTAAGATATGCTGATGGCTCAAAAATAGAGACCTCAGTGCAGACTGTGCCCAGAAATAATAGTATTTTGAGGTTTGCTGTTCCTACAGCAATCAACACATATTTATGGATGGAACACAAAATCTGATTGCTATTTTGTCATCTGCAAGCTGATGAGTGCTTGTGTTCCTAACCCTGGCAAGTGGTCCTAGTTTGGAGAGGTATAGTGTGAAAACAGAGGATTGAATGTGACCAATTCATAGTCTTTCTTACCAGATGTAATTTGTGAAGTAGGTGTGTAGGATAAAATGTAATAGAACCGGCTAAAATGGTACACAAGACAATGCTAAATTTATATAAATGTCTGTACATGTCTGGATATATGGGCATTTGTAGGGAAAGTATATGGAGGCCGGTGCATTGTTTACAGTAATTTATAAGGATGAGGAGAGGGTAGTGTACCCTATACAGTTGCTTATTACGATAACCAGCTGTTAGCGTACCCCATATAGTAGTTTATTAGGATAAGGATAAGCTAGTGTACACCATACAGTAGTTTATATGGATAAGAAGAGAGTATTGTACCACATATAGTAGTTTATAAGGATAGGGCGATGGTAATGTACTCCGTTGTTGAAGTAGGAACTGTCTGTTGTATAGAAAATATAAAGAATCCTGTACTGTGTACACAGGAAGAGAAAACACACATACTGAATGGTTGTGAGAGAGTTCTCTTGTCTATTTTGCAACTATCTCGCCATAGATGGTGCGAATTTGCATGACCCCCCAATAAATACAGACAGTGCTGACAGAGGAAACCCTCCCTCCAAGACAATGTAATTCTCCCGGCAGTGAGGGGGAGGGAGCCGTCCCCACTGGGAAGAAACAGTGATTTTTATTAGATCGATCAACTTGGTACATTCAGCCTGCCCATACATCGTTCGAATCTCGACCACTTGCTGATGAACCAGCCAAGATTCAAGTCTATGGTCATGCCTTACAAAGGCTTTTGTATTGTTAAGAGATAAGGTTGCATCATGTTTGGTTAAAATTGGTTAAAACAGAACACAACAAATGTCCCCAAACAAGGTTGATGTTGGCTGTGTGCCTGGAAATAATGAATGTTATCTCACTTTATCAGTGAGAGTGTAGCTGAAGCAAATAAAACTTCAATGTGGGGTACACACTATAAGGGCTGAATGAAAAAAACCCTGAGCGATCACTGTACTAACACAAGCAATGTTAGTACAGTGATCTCCCCCACTGTGCTATTGTGTTCTGACAGGAGGCCTGCTCCCTGCCAGAACACACTGGTCAACGCTCACCACCGTTGGCTTCTGTTGGACACACTGGTGAATGTTGGCCAGTTTCCGTTGAACCCATCGACATTCAGCCCATGGGCACCAGCCTTAAGCAAGAACTATACGTTTACATCAAATATAAAACAGAGTCTCTAAAGCATAACTCTGAGCGGGGCCCACTTGCTCATCCATACAGTAGACTCTAAGGATAAGGAGAGGGAATTGTATGGCAGGAACATGTGTATAAGGAGAGAATAATGTACCCTATGAAATATCACATGATCCCGATCTTTCCTAGCCTGTCTGCAGTGAAATATAAGCATTAAGCAGGAGGAGCTTCTTGTCCTCTGCTGCTGGTCACATGTTCAAAAAACAAACAAACAAAAAAAAACAGCCTTTGGATTACAGAGTAAAAAAAAAAATTACGGTAATATCAATAAACTGTTTTAAATTGTCATACAAGTGTATATATATTTGAAATAAAATCTTTATTCTTTTTGACAATAACATGTGTAGGCGGATTTCTGCCAGTCACAGGACCTCCAGGCGGTGTCTTGGAATAAAAGGGAGGAAAAGCCTCCACAAGTTAAGGTGTAATATGCCACCCCCATTGTGTTTAGCTGGTTAGCGAGCATGGAGGGAGTGGGCTGTCATTTACCACTGTGTATACCCCCACATATGTGACTCTATAGTCACATGGGCTGCTCAGATGTGATAGGGAGGAAATGCTCAGCATAGAAACTCACAGAAAACTGAGCATGTGCAGTAGCTGCCAACACTGCTCTGCAAAATCCCCAACTGCATTGGGGACATGAACAAAAGGTTGAGATAGAGAACAGCAGGATCAGCCAGGTTTTTTGCAAAATACAGAAAATGAACCTCATAGTGACTGTGCGAGTATGAATAGCATGTAATACAGCAGTTATTGATACTTTTTTATATGGGTTTAGTGACACTATAATGTGAGGTTAGCGTACCCCATATGGTATTCAATTATGCAAAACTTTTGGTAACAGCCAAAAGTACCTATGTTTGTAGCCTTAAAATTCTGTTCTTAATTCTATTTATATGTGACTTACTGAAGCCATTATTATAACATTGTTGGTCTCCTATATTGACACATCACACATGAAATATGCACATTTCTTTTTTCACAAAAGCCAATTACAAACAAATAATACATTAGCAGGGCCCTGCATCTAGTATCTAGCTTTAGAGTATTATATGCATCTAGAAAGTGCACACAATTTATGCTCCCTCCTAAAATGTAAATCAAATCCAGACTCAACCATAAGTGTGATATACAGTAGCTCCACTATAATGCATGACATTTTTGTTATCCATAAAGATGATCCGAACTGCTAGTTGTTGTTCTTAAAAATCTGCATGTTTATTGAAAAACCACAGTGTACAAACGCAGATAAAACCAGTTGACGCGTTTCAGGCCTCAGTCATAACTACATTAAAACACAGAATTTTCGAAAATAAATAGTATCACTAAATGTCATAGACTCCACCCATCAATTGCCTTAATTGATTGCAAATGATCAGCAAGAAAAAAAAGCAGCTTTAACAGCTGCAGGGTGGATTCAGGTATATAGTACTAAGCTTTTCTGACAAATTGAAAAAATAATATATAAACATGTGCAATAAAAAAAGAAACCAATGAATCAATCAATTAGTGTCTGCCAAGAAGGGCAAAACAGATGTGTATATATAAACATCATAACATCCACAAAGAGAAAGATAAGGGGAGAGGGCAATTAGTGCAAGTGTAAATCCAGATCCCACCTCAGGTTTAACCCATGAGGTGATCTTGTATTCAATCTAAAAATCCACCATGCCTCTCTCTCCAAAAGCTTGCCCTCCCTGTCCCCTTACCTGGGTGATCAAGACAGCCTTTCTATTCACCTAAACCTGAATGAGGAAAGATCACCTTGGTGGCAATCCCTAAAGTGACGTGTTGCATTGGAAATGTGCCTGACATTGAGATTATTGGTGTCACAATAGTGTTCCCCTATATGGGTTTCTTAGGGTGCATGTGGTACAACCCACATAATGTAGGCTTCGCAAAGTGCAAGTGATAAGGTAGACTACAAAACTTGTACCACAGTTAATGTATTGTTTCATAGTAAATTCCTCTCCTGTTGCTGTGGAAACAAAAGTCTTACCTAACATGCTCAAATGGCAGTACCTACAGGTTTTAACATTGCTTTGAAATTTACAGGATATGACAGCCAGGTGGGTTGGCATTTGTTAGTAGAGGAAAAAAACTGAGTGACAGAGAATTTCCTAATGTTGGTGTTCTTCTACTGGAGAAACGGCAACCTGCTTGAATTATGTTATATAAACTTTTATCAGTGTAAAGAATAGGAAAATAATTTTTTATTATTTTAATTATTTGGTGGTATTTGGTGGTATTCTTTAGAATATGTCGTTACAAAAGTGACAGGTGAACCTGTTCTCATACCTCTAAAATGATATGTCTTGTTTTTGTGTTTTGGTGTAACAGATAATAGTTTTCCTCTATTTCTCTTTGCAGCTGGATGCTGAATGACAGAGGCGCAATATCCTCTTTCCAGTAATCTTTGAGAAATGACCTGACATTCCTGTTTAAAAGCAGATTCAGTTTAACAATTGCATCTCGCACTGATAAATTCTCTATAAGGAATAGCATTGATGATGTGGTTTGGGTAACAACTAGTTGCAAAAAGCGTAAAATTACCCGAGCATGGCTTTCTATATGTACATGTGGAGATAATCCCTGTTGTCGGATCTCCTTGCAAGATGACATCAAGGAAATTAAAACTCAACTCGTCATATTCCATAGAGAATTGTAAGTTTAACTGCTTGTCATTCAGAAACTCCTTAAAGTTTTAAAGCCCAAAAGTGTCCCCATTCCACACCATCAGCAGTTCATCAATATAACGACCGTATCAAACAATATGTTCAACAAAGGGATTGTCAGAGGAGAACAAAATACATTCCTCCCACCAACCTATGTAAAGGTTCGCCATGGACGGAGAAAATTTGGCACCCATCGAAGCCCCACAGCACTGTACATAGTAGACTGTAAAGCAAAAAATAATTATGTGTTAAAAGAAATTCAACACTTAGAGCCCTTGCACACTGGGGCGGTTTGCAGGCGCTATTGCGCTAATAATAGCGCCTGCAAACCGACCCGAAAGTGCCGCTCCTTGCATTCCAGTGTGAAAGCCCCGAGGGCTTGCACACTGGAGCGATGCGCTGGCAGGACGGTAAAAAAAGTCCTGCCAGCAGCATCTTCGGAGCGGTGAAGGAGCGGTGTGTATACCGCTCCTTTACCGCTCCTGCCCATTGAAATCAATGGGACAGCGCGGCTATACCGCCGGCAATGCGCCTCTGCAGAGGCGCTTTGCGGTGGTATTTAACCCCTTCTCGGCCGCTAGCGGGTGGTAAAACCGCCCCGCTAGCGGCCGCATACCGGCGGTAAAACCACCGACGCTGCCCCCCGCCCCAGTGTGCAAGGGCTCTTAATAAAATAAACTCCCGCAGCTCTCTAGAATAAGCACTATAGTGCTGAATAGGGATGAGCCGAACACCCCCCGGTTTGGTTCGCGGCAAACCATGCGAAGAGACCAAAAATTTGTGCGAACACGCGAACCCCGTTAAAGTTTATGGGACTCGAACGTGAAAAATCAAAAGTGCTAATTTTAAAGGCTAATATGCAAGTTATTGTCATCAAAAGTGTTTGGGGACCCGGGTCCAATAAAAGTGAAATATTCCTTTAAATATCGAGCCTGGGGGGTGTCTAGTATGCCTGTAAAGTGGCGCATTTTTCCCATGTTTAGAACAGTCCCTTCACAAAATGACATTTATAAAGGAATAAAAGTCATTTAAAACTGCTTGCGGCTGTAATGTAATGTTGCCCCCCCCCCAGCCTATTACCAGGCCCTTTGGGTCTGGTATGGATATTAAGGTGAACCCCGCACCCAAATTAAAAAAAAAAAGGCGTGGGGCCCCCAGGCCCTATATACTCTGAACAGCAGCAGTATACAGGTGGTACCCGGGTTACAAACAAGATAGGGACTGTAGGCTTGTTCTTAAGTTGAATCTGTTTGTAATTTGGAACAGGTGCATTTTGTAAGTGTAGCTCCAGCCAAAAAAATCTATTTTTAAGTTTTTTTAGATAACATAAGGAAGGGTTGTCATCACCCCTGTAACATTTGTTTTTCTGTCTGTGCCCCTGTTCAGAAGATTTCACCTCACTTTCTGTCCCAATAACAATAGGATTTTTAAAATTTTGGGTTATTAGGGAAACAAGGATTGGTGATAAAGCATCAGTGGGGAGACACCTTTGTCCCATATTAACTCTAATGCCCCGTACACACGGTCGGATTTTCCGATGGACAATGTCCGATCGGAGCGTGTTGTCGGAAATTCCGACAGTGTGTGGGCGCCATCGGACATTTTCCATCGGATTTTCCGACACACAAAGTTGGACAGCAGAAGATAAAATTTTCCGACAACAAAATCCGATCGCGTCAATTCCGACCGTGTGTGGCCTGTTCCGACACACAAAGTGCCACGCATGCTCAGAAGAAATTCCGACACGGGACAGCTCGTTCTGGTAAACTTAGCGTTCGCAATGGATACAGCACTTTCGTCACGCTGCAATGTTCAAAATGGTTTAATACAGCGCACTCTCTTCTTCTTTATAATGTGACAAGAATGAAGTAGTTTTGATGCTCATATTCACACACACTTCTCACAAACTTCTTTCGTTACTATTTATCGGGATTCCCTCAATATATTTTGATTTCTCACATCTGAAAACATTTTTTTTTTTTTTTTGACTTTAATGTAGATTCTTTTTTTGTGTTTCTCTTTTTAAATTTTTTTTTTTGGTGATTTTGATTTGTACTCCCGAAAATGTTTGTGTGTTTTTTGTGACAAGTTCCCACAACACCATTGATATGTTGTTGTATTTAATCTGTAGGAGATTGTTTGGTGTTGTTGTCCCTTGTTATTTTCACATTTTATGTTTTTAGAAATGTACCTGAATCGTCACCAACAAACTGTCCTTTTTGGATGAAAACACACACAGGAGAGTAGAATTTACCGAAATAATTTTTATTAAGGGGTCACAACTATAAAAAAACAAAGAAGGAGGCAACGCTGGAGAAACTGCAGAAATTGGCGAAGCCTGGGACCCCCAGGGCAGACATCAATTATTTAAAAGCAAAATTGGTGGCCTGAGGAGTCCATATCTTAGGGAGTGCAGTCTGGTCCAGAAGTCCCAGAGATCCGGAAAGCAGAAGATGACATCTATGTCCCCAGGCTGTGGTCATACGAGAGACTGCATCTTCTGTCAGACCAGACTGAACCCAGGGTCATCACTCTTTGGTCTTCCTTCCACGCTTCCTTCCAGGCTTTGGCTGTGGTGGTGGAGTTGTGGCAGCAGGAGGAGGATTATGGTCCATCTCCATGACATCCGTCTTGGGTGTCAGTTCCCCACTCTCCCCCTTCCGAAGGACTTTATAAAGCAGGTCCTCACAGAGCCTGCGTTGGCCCTCCTGCATGCCCTGCAATTTTGTGGCAGCCATGCAGGCAAAGGCCTCTGCAGGACTGGGGAAGGCTCGGAGGGACGCAGAAGCCTCCTGGATCAGCCTGTATGCTGAATCCTGCACAGGACTGGGAGCCATCTTCCTGGCCCTTTTGTATGGCAGGCGGAGGGGAGGAACCTGAGACTCAGGCTGCGACTGGTTCCAGGCTTCTCTTGGCTGCCACTTAGCCCCGCCTCCTCCTGGCTGCCACTAATCCCCGCCTCCTCCTGACTGCCACATTCCACAGCCTCCTCCTGGCTGAGGTCTTCCTGTGTATGAAAAAGGGACATAGTTTTAGTATTTTATTCATCAATCACACACAATTTTCACCTCCTCACTGCTGCAAATTGAATGTTAACAAATATAACAGACTATCCTTCTGAGCTCAGCAGTTTTCATTCTTGTCCCAATTTTTGGTGCCCACTACTGTCTATTGATATGTAAAACACTTTCAAGCAGCAATTAGTGATCAATAATAACATCTAATAAACATCATTTCTTTATTGCCCAGAAATCTGTAGAAGAATGCTATACCTGACTCCAGCTGGGCTCCTCCACTTCTTCCTGGCAGGAAGGCCCAGGTTGGACATCGGAAGCCTCAGCTGGGATGGAAGGAAGCGTGGAAGGAAGAGTGGAGAGGGATTCCCTGACTTCAGTCTGGTCTGACAGAAATCGCAGTCTCTCATAGTACCACAGCCTGGGGACATAAACGTCATCTGCTGCAGCTCCGGACCTCTGGGAATCTGTGACCTTCTTGCGCTCCCTAAGATAAGTGCTCCTCAGGCCACCAATTTTAGCTTTCAAATAAGGGATGGTTGCTGTGGGGACCACCGGCTTCACCAACTCCAGCAGTTTCTCCAGCGCTGCCTGCCTCTTCTGTTTGTGGTTATAATGGGGGTGTCTGACCTGCCACAGACAGGGCAGCTCCCTGTACTTGTCTATGAACAGGGGAAGGAAGTTGTGGTCATTGAAGCCATCCATTTTCTCTGCAAGACACAACACAAGACAAACCCTAATGTCAGGCCAAACTCCCCTAATCTTGTTACAATATAGGCTTCCATTTCGAAGCAGTATAGGCCCAAGTTTAGATCCTACCTTCGTTAGCACGATCGGCGTCTCCGATGCTCCTTCCTCCGCTCACAGATCGTACGTAAGACGCGCGCGTTACGCTTTATACACACTGCGCATGCGTATAACTCTGCCCGCCCCTGACGTTCTTTCTAGTCTATTCCCCGCCCCTTTTCGTTCGGCGCAGTGGGTGAAGAGCACATGGCGGATAGACAGCAGGATCATGCTAACTGTAGCAACGAGGAGGAGGAAAGGACGGAGCCTGAAACGTCCCGATCCAGAAGGAAATTAAAGGACTCAAATATGTCCTTTGGGGAGATGTTGGAGATGGCGGACATCCTGAAGAAGGCAGACTATGATGGAAAGTATGGGCCTTACCCCAACCCCAATGTCCGAAAGGCCAAGATCATGGCGAAAGTGGTCAGGAGTCTGCACCGGAGTTTCGGGGTACGACGATCGAAAGATCAGCTCAGGAAGCGGTGGTCGGACCTGAAATTACGAGAACATGAGCAGTACAGAAAGATCCGGAGAGTGCTGCAAAAAAGTAAGTAGTTGTGCTGTGTTCCTATTTTTTTGGTGTTTATTACGTACGTGCTGCTCCATGTGCTTTTAGGAACTGTTGTACAGTTTAAAATGGCAACTTTCATGTTCATGGGCACATTATTCGTTCGGATCACACATTTTTCTTTCGGACTATAAATAAAATACCATTGTTTAGGCCATATGCATTTGGCCACCATTTTGAGGCCCTATACTTGTCTTCAAAGAATTGGGTTGTTACTAGAATGAAATGCAAACTAGATTGTGTGTAAGGAGAGGACACTCAGCAGCTGTTTTCACATCTGGACACTGGAGCACTAGTGTGGGACCCCAGAACACCATTTTTATTAGGGGGGCCACACAGGTGCTCCAGTGTATACTATAGGGGGGGCTACATCTGTGAAGCTTGTACCAAACAGGTAAAGTATTGCAGGTTGACAAAGGACACTAAAAAAGCTACATATTGGAACTCGGCTAAAATAGACAATTGTACCCCACTTCCAAGCAATGTTTCATCTTTATAGTTCTGCCATCAAATATCTGTGTGCTAATTATACCATTTTGTTTTACATAGGGGATAAAAGACTCGGAGGACCCCCCTCATCCGAGGAGACCAGAGCCCCCCCCCTCTGGAAGAAGGGGAAATACCCCCAACACAAGAAGAGCAGGAGGAAGAAGACGTGGTGGAACTAGTCACCACAACAGGTGAGTGTCTGCGACCACAGGCTCAGATAAGAGATGGATGGCGGCATTTTTGGGCAAACCTAATTTATTTTGTGGTTCCTCTCTTTTTAGGTGATCGTGAGGTTGTGGATGAAGATCCTTTCACATCCGAAAGTGCCCAGATCCTGATCGGGGAGATCATGGGGTGTAATTTACAATTGCAAAACATCAAGCAAAACATCAATGATGTTATTCCAAAATATAAAAACATCATTGATGTTTTGGGGCGAGTTTAAAGCCCCTCCAAATCACTTTCTTCTTTTGTGTGCTACAATGTGCTAAATCTTTTTGTGATTTTTCCCAAAGCCAAATTTGGAGGATGCACACAGTGTGTCAACATGTGCTATCTGCCATCACGGGAGATCAATAGACGCGTTTTGGGGGTGCAACCCCTTCCTCAATAATAAAGTAGCGGTGAGGAAGGGCTTTCTCCCCCAAAACACGTCCCTTGATCCCCTGTGATGGCAGATAGCACATGTTGACATTGTGAAATTTGTGTGCATCTTCCAAATTTGGCTTTTCCTGGTGTGATTTCCCCCCATCTGAACGCAATATCAAACCCAATTCCTAAATACTCATGTCTGATATTGCCTTCAAGTTCTACCAAATGTGAACTTTGTAAGATCAAGATTTGTGTCTTTTCTTGTTGGTTTTACACAGGCGTGTTTTCTATAAAATGCACATTTTCATTTTGGATAATGACACCACAAAAATTGTTATACAACAAACATGTCGGTTTGTCAGAAAAACCTTTGGTAAATGCACATGTGATTGTGCAGGTATTAAAAAGATTGTTCATCAAGAATGTGTGGATTATTGTCTCAACGCTACAACATTTTTGGGGTGATGTAATTGTTGTTTGATGAGAAAATGGGGGTAATTTCCTAAGGGCAAATACTCTTTGCACTACAAGTGCAGTTTCAGTGTAGTAGTGCAAAGTGTCTTTGCATGTAGTAAATAACAGCCAACAGTGCTTTGTAAGGTTACACAATCACGACATTTTCTGGACTCCACACATTTCTGTCAGGGTCAGCTCAAACAAACACAAGCAGTAAATGTCCACAAAGAAGAGCCTGGGGGGAGATGCCTGTCGAGAACTTGAGGTCCTGCAGGCTTCTCCCTGTGGCCAAATACCGCAAGGTAGCGACCAACCTCTGCTCCAGAGTGATGGCTTGCCTCATGCAGGTATCCTGCCTGCTGATATAGGGGGTCAGCGAAGCCAACAAACGGTGAAATACGGGGTCCGTCATCCTGAGAAAGTTCCTGAAATCATCAGGATTATTCTCACGGAGCAAAGGCATATGACAGAACTGGTCACGCTGAAGCAACCAATTCTTGGTCCATGAACTCCTCCCCACCCTGTTCATGGACTGGACTTGTGTCAAGGTCAGGACCCCAACACCAAGCCCCCGCACAGCACGAACTCTACGAGGAGTACGCATACGAAACATGGCTAGAAAACGGTCGGCTGCTCAGAACGAAGTAACAGAACGCACTGAAGAACAGCAAGGCCTGTGAAGAGCGACCTGAAAACCAGTAACGAACGAACAAGAATACAATGACTCCTTAAAGTCACGCGGAACTTGCTTGCACGCACTGAAGAGCAGATACAAACCCACAAGCACAAACTGAACGGCAGAAAACGGTCTGAAAGCCACGAGTCTGAAAAAGCGCGAATCGTCTCTCACCAAACTTTTACTAACACGAGATTAGCAAAAGGAGCCCATAGGGTGCCGCGCTTGGTTCTGAACCGGCCTTTTCTAGTCTCGTCATACGTGGTGTACGTGACCGCGTGGTTGTCGATCGGAAATTCCGACAACTTTGTGCGACCGTGTGTAGGCAAAACAAGTTTGAGCCAACATCCTTCGGAAAAAATCCTAGGATTTTGTTGTCGGAATGTCCGAACAAAATCCGACCGTGTGTACGGGGCATTACAGGAGAGAATTTCTCTTCCTGGGGTAGATTTCATCTCACTTCCTGTTGTCCCCCTCCATTTGTAAGTAGGAGTCGTTTGTTATTCGGATGTTCGAAAATAGTATATACTATACGGCCTGCCCTATACACTCTGCCGAAAATTGGGCCTTAGGTGTTGGTGGTAACAGAACACTGCAAGCCCTCACATTTACTCTTGGTGGGTACTGAAACGTGCCCTGCAGTGAAATATTATATCAAGAATTGTAATTACATTCCCCTGTTAAACAGGGGCAGAAAAATTGGGCCTTAGGTGGTGGTGGCACAACACTGTAAAGCCTCACAGATATCACAGATACTTTTGTTGAGTGCAGAAACAGGCCCTGCTGTTAAATATTTGATCAAAAATTGTAATTACACGCCCCTGTTAAACAGGGGCAGAAAAATTGGGCCTTAGGCAGTGGTGGTGGTGCCACAACACTGCAACCCCTCACAGATACTCTTGTTGAGTGCAGGAACGAGCCCTGCTGTTAAATATTTGATCAAAAATTGTAATTACATGCCCCTGTTAAACAGGGGCACTAAAATTGGGCCTTAGGCAGTGGTGGTGGTGCCACAACACTGCAACCCCTCAGAGATACTCTTGTTGAGCGCAGCAATGAGCCCTGCTGTTAAATATTTGATCAAAAATTGTAATTACGTGCCTCCGTTAAACAGGGGCAGAAAAATTGGGCCTTGGGTAGTGGTGGTGGTGCCCTGAACCGAAAATATTCTTAGAAGCTATCATCATGAAAATTGAGGAGGAATAGGATAGTCACTCAGCATAATAGGATAGTCACTCAGCACATGCAGTCTTCAAGGGATCCCACATCCATAGAAAAATCAATCGGTTACATCAGCATCAGGTGCTTGCTAACTGGTGATACAAGACTGATTCATTTTTTTGAATGTGAGCCTATCAACAGAGTCTGTGGACAGGCGCACTCTGTGATCGGTTACAAAGCCTCCAGCAGCACTGAATGTGCATTCAGAAAGAACGCTGGATGCAGGACAGGCCAGTAGCTCAATGGCATATTGAGCAAGCTCTGGCCAGTGGTCCATCCTTAAGACCCAGTAACCCAGTGGAAGTTCTGGTGGAAAGGTCTGATCTTGCCCCTAGATATTCCTGCACCATGGAATTCGGACACTAGCGATGGTTGCTGGAACCGATCAGACCTGGGCGCTGGGGACTGAAGAATTGCCTGCAGGCATCGGTCAGCCGGCCACCTTCTCCACCGCTCTTTCTGTGACTGAACGAAACCTCAGCAACATGTTGACCAGCACCAGGAAATTGTAACCTCCCAGGCTCTGGAAACGCATTGCACAAACTTTTCTGCAAGGCCTCCCGAAGATGTTTCATCCTCTGCTCCCTCTGCAAAGGCTGGATAAGTTCTGCAACCTTACCATTCTAACGTGGATCAAGAAGGGTTGCCTGCCAGTAATGATCCCTCTCCTTGATACCACGAATCCTAGGGTCCTTTTGCAGGCTTTGCAGTATCAGGGAGGCCATGCAGTGTAGGTTTGCAGAGGCATTCGATCCTGAGTCCTCTGGGTCACTAAGGATCACATGATCCTCAACCACCTCCTCCCAGCCATGTACAACTCCATGGGTTTCTGGGGACTGCAAACGATCCCTTGAAGACTGCTGCTGATGCTGAGTGTTATCCTCCACCTCCATGTTGAAAAAAATCCTCCTCCTCCTCTTCTTCTTCCTGTGTGATTGGCGGGCCTGCAGGAATACTTGTATCTGGATAAAGGGGGCCTTGAGAGGTAAGGAAGGCCTTCTCTTCCTCCCGCTGTTCTGCCTCAAGTGCCCTGTCCATTATTCCACAAAGCGTGTGCTCCAACAGGAAGACAAGAGGGACAGTATCACTGATTCATGCACTGTCACTGCTCACCATCCTCATGGCCTCCTCAAATGGTGACAGGACAGTGCATGCATCCTTGATCAGTAGCCACTGGCGTGGTGAAAAAAAGCCAAGCTCCCCTGACCCTGTCCTGGTGCCATACTCACACAGGTACTCATTGATGGCTGCAGCATTGCCAACGTTGAGTTCCACCTTGTGGGCATGTCACAAATGAGGCAGTTCTTGGGCAGGTTGCATTCTCTTTGAATGTCAGCCAGCCGAGCACTGGCATTATATGACCGGCGGAAATTACCACAGACTTTCCTGGCCTGACTCAGGAGATCCTGTAATGTAAGCCCGGGTACCTGCTCAAGAACCGCTGCGCCACCAAATTCAGGACATGAGCCAAACAGGGAACATGGGCCCCTTGAACGCCTACGAAGAACTGCTGGTTCAGAGGAGAAATCTGCAGAGGAAGAGGCCATAGAGGAAGAAGAAGAGGAGGGGGTGGAGGAGAGAGCTGTGGCAAAATCACCACTAGCATTTTGGAGGCATGGTGGGGGAACAAGCACCAACAATACTGAACTCTGTCCTGCATCCTTCCCAGCTGCCAGCAGAGTTACCCAGGGCGCCGTGAAAGCAAGGTAACGTCCCTGTCCATGCCTGCTGGACCATGAGTCAGCAGTAATATGCACCTTACTGCTGACCACCCTGTCCAACGAGGCCAAGACATTGCCTTCCACATGCTGGTAGAGAGCCGGAATGGCCTTCCGTGAAAAGAAATGGCGTTTGGGAACCTGCCACTGAGGTACCGCACATTCCACAAATTCACGAAAGGGCAGAGTCTACCAGCTGAAAAGGAAACAGTTGCAGTGCTAGCAATTTGGCCAGGCTAGAATTTGGCCAAGCTTCAGACGCTGAGCATGTGAATGGCTGGGACCGAATTTCTTTCGACGGTTTAACAACTGGGGTAGGGATATTTGCCTGCTAAAATCCGATGTTGGTTTACCGCTAGCAGATTGACCACAAGTACTTGGGACACCTATTTCTATATCTTCATTCCTCTCAGTGCAGGTTTCTGAGAGGACTGGAGGTATAGTGGGGTTTGAGATCCCAGCTGATGAGGAGCAAGGAGAGGTCCGCCTTGTTCTTTGATGTGGGTCTTTTAAGTGCTGTTGCCAACGGACTGCATGGGAGGTCATCATATGTCTGGTCAAGCATGTGGTGCCCAAGCGGCTGCTGTTTTGGCCACGCTTGATACGCTTCAGACATATGTTGCAAACAGCAATCTGCTGCACACGTGTCAAAAAATGCCCACACCAAAGAACTTTTCAAAATATGCAGGGAGTCAGCAGTGCCCTGCACCTACTTAGCTCTGCGGTGTGATGCAATAGGGTGGCTGCCCTTAAGCTTCCCCCTGGAGGGCATCCTACCCCATTGGAGATGTGCCTCCTCCTCTCTTCTATCAGGCACCCAGGTTGAGTCAGTGACCTCATCATCCCCTCCCTCCTCGTCACTGGAGCAAACTTGGCAGTATGCTGCAGCTGGGGGAACATGACTGCCAGTTTCCTGACCTTCTTGGGCACCCCCCCTCTCTAGGCTGATGTTACTCGCTTCCTCAACCTAGGTACCATCATCGGAGCCTTCAAATCGCTGCGTATCCTCCTGCAGCTTGTACCCGACACTGTGGTCAAATAGTTCGGGGGACTCCTCCGTGCATGATGGTGGGGCTAGGGAAGTAGTGACTGTTGACATGGAGCCGATGGAATAGGCCGCTTTGGGAGCTGCATTAGCAGGCAAACTACTCTGATCCTGAGTGACAGAGAATGAGGAGGGTGAGGACGGCTTTGTTATCCATTCCACCAACTCTTCTGCATGTTTTGGCTCAATAACACAGCCAGCTGCAGGAAAAAAGGACAAGCGTGCCCCACGGCCACGTGCTGAGGATGCATCATGTCCATGACCAGCACTGTCGACTGTAGACACAGAGCCTGCTTGCCCTGTTTTAGTGGCCTGTGAGCATCTGTCTCTCCTTGGTGGCCTTCTGGACATGCTGTAAATTTTGTTTAGCAAAAAAACACTACACTGTATTGTGTATTGTGCACACCACCAGGAAAGTAGTAGCAACTGCACTAGGGGTTCACGGTACTGTGTACACCAACAGAAGTTTAATAACAACTATGGGTGCACTGTATGTATTGTGTACACCACCAGGAAAGAAGTAGCAACTGCACTAGGGGTGCACGGTACTGTGTACACCAACAGAAGTGTAATAACAACTATGGGTGCACTGTATGTATTGTGTACACCACCAGGAAAGTAGTAGCAACTGCACTAGGGGTGCACGGTACTGTGTACACCAAGTGAAGTTTAATAACAACTATGGGTGCACTGTATGTATTGTGTACACCACCAGGAAAGTAGTAGCAACTGCACTATGGGTGCACGGTACTGTGTACCCCAACAGAAGTATAATAACAACTATGGGTACACTGTATGTATTGTGTACACCACCAGGAAAGTAGTAGCAACTGCACTAGGGGTGCACGGTACTGTGTACACCAACAGAAGTGTAATAACAACTATGGGTACACTGTATGTATTGTGTACACCACCGGGAAAGTAGTAGCAACTGCACTAGGGGTGCATGGTACTGTGTACACGAACCGAAGTTTAATAACAACTATGGGTGTACTGTATTGACCACCAGAAAAGTATGAGCAACTGCACTACGGGTGCTCAGCACTGTATACTGTGTACACCGCCTGAAGTATGTTAGAAACAGTACACCAGGAACGGCCTGCAATGAGATATAGCTAAACTGGATACAGTATATATATATATATATATATATATATATATATATATATATATATATATATATATATATATATACAAGACTATCATTATATATATATATATATTTATATATATATATATATATATATATATATATATATATATATATATATATATATATATATATATATATATATATATATTAAATACACAGCAGCTAACTAAATCACCTGCAGTATGAAGTATATTAGAAACAGTACACCAGGAATGGCCTGCAGTGAGATATAGCTAAACTATATGCAGTGGATATATATGAGACTATCTGTATATATATTAAATACACTGCAGCTAACTGAATCGCCTGCCTTAAGTATATTAGAACCAGTACACCGGACTGCAGTCAGTCAGATCTAGCTAAACTGGATACAGTGGATATATATATATATATATATATATATATATATATATATATATATATATATATAGGAGACTGACTGTGTATATACTTTGGGGCAAAAAAGTATTTAGTCTGCCACCAATTGTGCAAGTTCTCCCACTTAAAAAGATGAGAGAGGCCTGTAATCGTCATCATAGGTATACCTCAACTATGAGAGACAAAATGTGGAAACAAATCCAGACAATCACATTGTCTGATTTTTGAAAGAATTTATTTGCAAATTATGGTGGAAAATAAGTATTTTGTCAATATCAAAAGTTCATCTCAATACTTTGTTATATATCCTTTGTTGACAATGACAGAGATCAAACGTTTTCTGTAAGTCTTCACAAGGTTGTCACACACTGTTGCTGGTATGTTGGCCTATTCCTCCATGCAGATCTCCTCTAGAGCAGTGATGTTTTGGGGCTGTCGCTGGGCAACACAGACTTTCAACTCCCTCCAAAGGTTTTCTATGGGGTTGAGATCTGAAGACTGGCTAGGCCACTCCAGGACCTTGAAATGCTTCTTGCGAAGCCACTCCTTCGTTGCTCGGGCGGTGTGTTTGGGATCATTGTCATGCTGAAAGACCCAGCTACGTTTCATCTTCAATGCCCTTGCTGATGGGAGGAGGTTTGCACTCAAAATCTCACGATACATAGCCCCATTCATTCTTTCTTTCTTTGCAGAGAAACAACCCCAAAGCATGATGTTGCCACCCCCATGCTTCACAGTAGGTATGGTATTCTTTGTTTGCAACTCAGCATTCTCTCTCCTCCAAACACGATGAGTTGTGTTTCTACCAAACAGTTCTACCTTGGTTTCATCTGACCACATGACATTCTCCCAATCATCTTCTGAATCATCCAAATGCTCTCTAGCAAACCTCAGATGGGCCCGGACATGTACTGGATTAAGCAGGGATACACGTCTGGCACTGAGAAGAAGAAGATACAGGTCTGTGAGAGCCAGAAATCTTACTTGTTTGTAGGTGACCAAATACTTATTTTCCACCATAATTTGCAAATAAATTTTTTCAAAAATCAGATAATGTGATTTTCTGGATTTGTTTCCACATTTTGTCTCTCATAGTTAAGGTATACCTATGATGACAATTACAGGCCTCTCTCATCTTTTTTAAGTGGGAGAACTTGCACAATTGATGGCTGACTAAATACTTTTTTGCCCCACTGTATATATATATATATATAAAATTCTATTCTGTTACATTCGTTATGTTACATTAGTTCGTTTTTGGATAATTCATTATTTCTGTAGAGTGTCGATATTCATTATACTGAATCTCGAATCATGTCAAATTAATTTGTTATATCCGCTATAATTTCTTTCATATTAGTTGAAATTCGATATTTATGTATGTATATATATTCGTGATAATGATTCGTAGTTTGGAAAGTCGTTTGTTTATTGAATAAATTTTATTAACATTAACACACACAATGACAATATCTTCTCCTATGCGCAAATACAATACAACACCCTTCTCACTCAGTTCTCAGGAATGCACTTTGCCAGTAATCCAACCTCCAGCACAAAATTAATCAGCTGATTGGACTGTAAGATTTTACTTTGAGTTGATCTTTTGTTTCATTAGATCTTTAATGAATTACCGAATCGTGTCAAATTCATTCATTATATTCGCTATAATTTCTTTCGTGTTAGTTGCAATTCAATATTTTTTTATTCGGACATTCGGATGCATCCGGATGTCCGAAAGATGCAAAATTCGGCTGAATTTTGATTCCTTACGAAACAAATTGCACATGTCTAATATTAAATACACTGCAGCTAACTGAATCACCTGCCTGCCTGAAGTATATTAGAAACAGTGCACCAGGAACGGACTGCAGTCAGATCTAGCTAAACTGGATACAATGTATACATATATATATACGAGACTGACTGTATATATATTTGGCCAATTATGGCTCTCTTAGCTGAGGGCACTGTGCTTGGCCAAAGCATGCAGGTCATGGTGCATGCTCTGGCCAATCATCATACAGCAATGCACTGCGCTCCCGTAGTGCATTATGGGCTGTTACACGCCGATCAAATTTGGCGCGAACTGCCCAAAATGTTCGGTTTTCGATGAACGGGCGAACAGCCAATGTTCGAGTCGAACTCAGGTTCGACACAAACAGAAAGCTAATTCCTAGTGCTGAAGGTGATATTTAATGGCCTGCAGTCCAGTGCTGTGGGGTATAGAATAATAAAGTGCCCTCACATCCAATGTGGTCCACGTGTGTAGATGTCCATCTAACTGAAAGAATGTGATGTAGTACCGTGCGGGTGTCTCTAATATAGCCAAGCAATCTCAGCACAAGGGGCTGTAGGTGCCGGTCAATCTATTCACTCAAATGTTCTGACAAAAAAACGATCCCAGCTACAATCGAGCTACCCTGATCTGGGTCATCAAGTTCATGGATTTTGGGGAGGTGATGGAAAACTGGCACCACAGGTTTATCCACAAAAAACTCCCATCTCTTTGTCCATCTGTAAATATTTCAAAAGGGTCGATTAAAAAGCAGTCATGGGATTAAGGGAGAGGGGGTGGTATGTGTCACAATACTTAAACTGTCTGATAGCTTCCAACTTGTATTGTTCTTTAGTCATTACCGCCACCGCACCCCTTTTATCTGCCTCCTTAATGACTAACCCCCTAGTCTCCTTTAACTTCTGCAATGCCAATTTCTCCTGTTTTGAAACATTTGTTACTTTAGTGGACAAACTATTTTGTTTTAATTCAATCAAATCCCTCTCAATCACAGCCTGAAAGATGTCTACAGTGGGATTCCTCGCTTGAATCGGGTAAAAGAGCTTATCCCCTTGATATAATGTGCTACAGTGCCTTGAAAAAGTATTCATACCCCTTGAAAGTTTCCACATTTTGTCATGTTACAACCAAAAACGTAAATGTATTTTATTGGGATTTTATGTGATAGACCAACACAAAGTGGCACATAATTGTGAAGTGGAGGGAAAATGATAAATGGTTTTCCAAATTTTTTACAAAATAATATGTGAAAAGTGTGGTGTGCATTTGTATTCAGCCCCCTTTACTCTGATACCCCTAACTAAAATCCAGTGGAACCAATTTCCTTCAGAAGTCACCTAATTAATAAACAGAGTCCACCTGTTTGTAAATTATTCTCAGTATAAATACAACTATTCTGTGAAGCCCTCAGGTTTGTTAGAGAACCTTAGTGAACAAACAGGATCATAAAGGCCAAGGAACACACCAGACAGGTCAGGGATAAAGTTGTGGAGAAGTTTAAAGCAGGGTTAGGTTATAAAAAAAATATCCCAAGCTTTGAACATCTCACGGAGCATTAAGTTCAGGTGGAAGAAACTGTCCACAGGAAAACTATTATGCCGCGTACACACGGTCGGACTTTTCGTCTACAAAAGTCAGACAGCCTGTCCGACAGACTTCCGGCAGACTTTCGGCGGACTTGCGGCGGACTTGCGGCATACTTTCTAACGAACGGACTTGCCTACACACGACCACACAAAAGTCCGATGGATTCGTACGTGATGACGTACACCGGACTAAAATAAGGAAGTTCATAGCCAGTAGCCAATAGGTGCCCTAGCGTGGCTTTTTGTCCGTCGGACTAGCACACAGACGAGCGGATTTCGGGGTCCGTCGTAGTTACGAAGTAAAGATTTGAAGCATGTTTCAAATCTAAAGTACGTCGGATTTGAGGCTAAAAAAGTACGTTGAAAGTCCGGAGAAGCCCACACACGATCGGATTACCAGCCAGCTTTAGTCCGTCAGCGTCCGTTGGACTTTTGTAGACGAAAAGTCCGACCGTGTGTACGCGGCATTAGAATGGCCCAGTCAAAGTTCAGACCTAAATCCAATTGAGAATCTTTGGCAAGTATTGAAAATTGCTGTTCATAGATGCTCTCTATCCAATCTGACAGAGCTTGAGCTATTTTGCAAGGAAGAATGGGCAAAAATGTCACTCTGTAGATGTGCAAAGCTGGTAGAGGCATCCCCAAAAAGACTTGGGTTTTATGAATGAACTGGATGGACTTGTGTCTTTTTTCAACCTGACTAACTATGTAACTTGCAGCTGTAATTGCAGAGAAAGGTGGTTCTACAAAACATTGACTCAGGTGGGCTGAATACAAATGCACGACACACTTTTCACATATTTATTTGTAAAAAATTTAGAAAACCATTAAATATTTTCCTTCCACGTCCAACTTCACAATTATGTGCTACTTTGTGCCACATAAAATCCCAATAAAATAAATTTAAGTTTTTGGTTGTAACATGAATGGAAAATTTCAAGGGTATGAATACTTTTTCAAGGCACTGTTTATTTACTAAAATAATTGCATTTCCATGTTCTGTGTACTGTGGAAGACCAGATATAGTGAATGCAGTGTCCTGGGTTTAGTAACACTTTAAACCACAGAATAGGTCAGATTACACAGCCTGATGTGTCAGAAATGTATTGTAACTGTACTATCTGCCCCCATGTTGTGAAGCGCTGCACAAACTGTTCATGCTATATAAATCCTGTATAATAATAATAATAATAAAAAAAAGTAACACCCCTCCTGCTCTCAGTATTGGTTCAATTTGGTTTAGTCCGTCGTACAGAGGAAGGCAACAAGCATGCTCTGCAATTGGAGTGTCATGGAAGCACAAGATTTTACACATTGAAAAATGTAATTCATCAGTTTAAAGCATGGAAAAACTTGCAACCTTTAACAAAAATTAGAAATAAATTGCAAGAATTTTAGCAATTTTTACAATTGTTATCAAGTTCTATTTTGAAAAAAAATTCCTAATGGATTGCTACAATTTTCCACATGAAAGGCTCTGTAGAATGGATGGTTGTCACTACCAAGGTTGTTAATCAGTGTGGCCATCCATCCACACGTCTAATAATTTTATTTTTTTAAGTTCTTTTTTTGTAAAATCAGCATGACGTTTCAAAATTCAAAACATGTATTCACAATATAGAATACAATAAGTGAGACGCTGCGTGACATAGGCAATAAGCATAAATCTGACAAGGATTCATGGACCCAATAAACACAAAATAGGTAGCCATACAGCATATCACACCTACACACAAGGTAATACTGATCCTCCCTTTTTATTTACATATTTTGTGTCTGGGTGGGGGGTAGGTTTTAAACCCTAAGTCAATAAAATAAGGAGAGGAAAGGAGGGGGGAGGGAAAAAGGGTGAAGGGGGTGGGGGAAGGGAGATTAAAGAGTCCCTCCCAACCTCCCAACCCTTCGGGCCACACTCCCATATTGTAGTGGTCTAATTCAATGTTTCTCAACTCCAGTCCTCAAGTACTCCCAACAGGTCATGTTTTCAGGATTTCCCTCAGATGAAACGGCTGTGGTAATTACTAAGTTGGTGAAACTGATCAAATCACCTGTGAAAAATAATGGAAAACATGACCTGTTGGGGGTACATGAGGAGTGGAGTTGAGAAACATTGGTCTAATTAATTTTAGGCCTCATGTATCTGAGGTATCATTTTCCCAGGAGAACATTTGCTCCATACAACATATAGAATTAATTTCACGTGTCCACTCTAAAGCAACGTACAGACGATCGGAATTTCTGACAACTAAACCATGGATTTATTTCCGAAGGATGTTGCCTGAAACTTGTCTTGCATACACACGGTCGCACAAATGTTGTCGGAAATTCCGAACACCAAGAACGCGCTGACGTACAACACGTACGACGAGACTAGAAAAAGGAAGTTCAATAGCCAGTGCGCCAACCTTTGGGCTCCTTCTGCTAATCTCGTTAGTAGAAGTTTGGTGAGAGACGATTCACGCTTTTCAGCCTTGTGCTTTTCCGATCGTTACTTCTCTTCAGTTTGTGCTTGTGGGTTCGCATCTGGTTTTCAGTGCGTGCTATTTCTAGTATGTATTTGATTTGTAGTGCGTTCTTGCCTGCTCGTTTCTGATTTTCAGCTCGTTCTTCTCAGGTTCTTTCTGATTTTCAGTGCGTTCTGTTAGTTCGTTCTGACCAGATGACCGTTTTGAAGCCATGCTGCAGTTACCTACTTATCATAGAGTTTGTGCTGTGCAGGGGCTTAGTGTTGGGGTTCTTACTTTGACCCAAGCCCAGTCCATGAACAGGGCGGGGAGGAGTTCATGGACGAAGAATAGGTTGCTCCAGCGTGACCAATTCTTGCACATGCCTTTGTTGCGGGAGATCCGTGAGAATAATCCCGATGATTTTAGGAATTATCTCTTGATGACAGACCCTGTTTTTCACCGTTTGTTGGCTTTGCTGTCCCCTTATATTACGAAGCAGGACACCTGCTTTCGGCAAGCCATCACTCCTGAACAGAGGCTCGTCGCCACCTTGCGGTACTTGGCAACAGGGAGAAGTCTGCAGGACATCAAGTTCTCGACAGGCATCTCCCCCCAGGCTCATTATTCCAGAGACCTGTTCTGCCATCATTCAGGTCCTGCAAAAGGAAAATTAGGGTATATTATATATTAGGGTAAGTTTTCTCCTTTAACATCACATTCTATGTATTTAATGTTTGCTAATGTATTGTGTTTCTTTCATCATTCCATAATTACAATGATTGTAATATGCTATGAATGTCCCCTTTATCCTCATGCATGCTTGAATTTTTTAATGCTCCTTTTTTGTCCTTCATGCATATTTGCCTTCACTAACCTCCCCAGCATGCTATCCTGGACCCATACACACCTAGCCTAGTCACTTAACAATGTATTTTGTCAGCTCCATTGTACTGTTTTACCCTAAACACCCCCTAAAATGTGTACAAATGTTATTTTTGTACTTAAATTCAGGCAGAGTGCAAGAGGCTTTTTTTTGGGAGGGGGGGGGGGCAAACTCATTTGGAACCCTCCCTCCCCCCCAACCGCTAAATCAACCGATACCAATCCTCTATCTGCTGAATTTGCGAAACCCATACACACTATATCTACCTCTTTTGTGGTCATATTTATGGATGAATTCACCAAAGCATGTTGTGAAAGGTCCTGCCTGAATACTTTCAAATGGTACTGTTTTGTTCTCCTATTATCTTGATAGGTAATTGCAGAATGTAAAAATGTGCTTCAATTTGTGCAGTGTGTATTCATATTTTTGGATTATGACACTTCTTACCTGTCCAGTGGGCTGCCAATAGTGTAAGTAAGGAGGGGCTGGCCAAAGTAAGACACATTATGTATGCATTCAGCTCTCAATGAGGTGGAGAGGGTTACCTGTCCAAAACATCTCTCCCCCCACTAAAATTTTTAAATGGGCCATCAGAGGGGGTGAGGAATCTGATTAGTGGACCTTATATTTTTGTCTTTCCTTCAACACCACAGGAATGGCAGACTGTGGCTTCCCAATTTGCCCAGCGGTGGGACTTTCCCAACTGCGGAGGTGCAATTGATGGGAAACATGTCCACATCGTGCCACCCCCCAACTCAGGGTCATACTATTATAATTACAAGGGGTTTAGTAGTATTGTAATGTTGGCGGTGGTGTCAGCGACATACGAGTTTCTCTATATGGACGTGGGGAAGAATGGCCGGATGTCGGATGGTGGAGTCATCGCCCAGACAGAATTCTATCTACGGCTCCAGAGTGGTGGCTTGGGCTTGCCACCTGCAGAAGACAATGTGACTGGTCTACCGTTCGTCTTTGTCGCTAATGAAGCATTTGGGCTGGGTGATCACCTGATGCGGCCGTTCCCGATGAGGACCCTCACCCTGGAGCAGAGGGTTTTTAACTACCGGCTGGCCAGAGCCAGAAGAGTGGTGGAGAATGCTTTTGGGATAATGGCCAGCTGGTTCCACCTGTTCCTGACGCCAATCAACATGGCAGAATATAAACTAAACCATATAATACATGCATGCTGCATTCTACACAACTTTCTCAGGATAAATGCTACAAACTATGTTGCCTCAGTTGGGCCTGAGGCCGGATTTCCAGAACAAACAACAACCCTCATGGCGCTTAAAGCTGGCCGCCCCCCCAAAGTGCCTGCGAGGTCTGTCAAAAATATATGGAATACTTTGCGGGTAGGGGGGCCATTGATATGCCAGCAAATGTTTAATAAGCAATTTTAAAATAAAATTTTTTGATAAAATTAAATAATATTTCATTTGATTTACTGCTTGTGTTTCTTTTAGCTGTCTCTTAGGTTCTCCAATGGCCATTTTCCTCAATAGTGCACATGTAATTTAGTTAATACATGAGGTGACAATCTCTTCTTCAGCTAACTATTATATTGTGGGTCTGCTACACACACACAATATTTTTGTTGTTAATGTATGTAATGCATTAATGATAAAAAAACACATCCTTTTCAGCACCATGAATTAATTGTTTTGAGTCCCCAAACTGGCCTGATTGGGGCAAATTTTAGAGCACTGTGGGGGTTATTTACTAAAGGCAAATCCACTTGGCACTACAAGTGCACTGCAAGTGCACTTGAAAGTGCACTGAAACAGCACTGAAAGTGCACTTGTAGTGCAAAGTGGATTTGCCTTTAGTAAATAACCCCTATTGTCACTGTAAACACCAAATTACTACAAAAACTGGCATTGAGTATTGAACGAAGCCACACTTTGTTGAGTATAAAACATTTTACTCTGTGCACATTCACATGTACGTTAGAAAAGGGTTTTTGAACAAACCAACATATTTGTTGTATAACATTTTTAGGTTTGACAGTACAAATAGCCTTTTTTGGGTTAAACAGGCATGTTTAAAACCATAACATACACAACTCAGGAACTTACAAAGTTCAACTTTGACAAAGTGAAGGCAATATCATACATTAGTATGTCCAAACTGTGTTGATTTTGCCTTCATCAGATGGGGTGTCACCCCTGTGAAAGCCAAATTTTGAAGATGCACACAAATTGGGAGTGAAAATGTGGATTTCCTTTCTGATCCCATGCCTAATGTCAAAATGTGCTAGCTCCCATCATGGGGGATCAATGGACATGTTTCGGGGTGCAGCCCTTTCCTCTCATCTACTTTAGTTGCGAGGAAGAGATTGCACCCACAAAACGCATACCTTGATATCCTGTGATGGCAGATAGCACATGTTAAAACACTGGGGTTTATTTACTAAAGGCAAATCCACTTTGCACTGGTGGGGGGACATGCAAGAAAAATAAACAAAACAGCATTTTTGCTTGTACAAGATTGGATGATAAAATCAGCAGAGCTTCCCCTGATTTCAGATCTTCCCCTCAGATTTACAACGACTGCACTTCCAAGTGCACTTTCAAGTACACTTGCAGTGCACTTGTAGTGCAGAGTGGATTTGCCTTTAGTAAATAAACCCCACTGTGTGCATCTTTAAAATTTGGCTTTCTAAAAAATATTTAAAATGTGTGAAAATCAGAAAAATACAAACAAACTAGAATAATTTTGGGGTGTTTTAGATTCTGCCTAAAACATCAATGATGTTTTTGAGTCTTTCTTCCACATCATTGATGTCTTCCTTGATCTTCTGTAAATCATGATTGCACACCATGATCTCCCCGCTGAGGAAGTGTGCACTTACACTTGTGAAATGTGTTTCTTCTTCCACAACATCCACATCACCTAAAATAAAAAAACACACCATGTATTGTAAATATGCAGGCATACATCTATTACCTGAAGCTGTGGTCTCAGACACTCACCTGTTGTGGTCACTATTTCTCCCACTTCATAAACCTCTCCTTCCTCCACATTATGAGGTTGTGGTGTTGTGAGTTCCCCTTCTTTAGGAGGTTGGGGGTCCCTGGTGACCTCAGACGTCCCGAGTCATTTCTCCTCTATGTGAAATAAAAAATAGGTATACTTAGCACACAGATATTTGATGCCAGAAATAGGAATATGAAACATTGCTTGAAAGTGATGTACAATTGTCTGTTTTGGCAGAGTTGCAAGCTAAAGACATGATTTTTTTTGCCTTTCTGAAGCTGGAATAATTACCTTTTTTGTGCAAGTTTCACACATGTTTAGACCCCTAGTATCCACTGAAGCATCTGTGTGGGACACCCTAAAAAGTTTGTTCTGGTGTCCCACACTAGTGCTCCTGCGTCCAGATGTGTAAACAGCTGCTGAGTGTCCTCTCCTTACACTGAATCAAGTTTGCATTTCATTCTAGTTACAGACCCATCTACACAACAATGTAATAAACTTCTTTTAATACAAATAGGCATGAACAAATGTAGTTAACCTGCATCTGCCAAAAACATCATATTAGTGGGCAAACTAACGATGTTTACTACGAACGATTACTGTGCCCACAAGCCTGAAACTTGCCATTTTAAACTGTACAACAGTAAAGAAAAGCACATGGAGCAGCACGAACGTAATAATAATAATAGGAACACACAACAAACGACATACTTTTTTGCAGCACTCTCTTGATTCATCTGTACTGATCCTGCTCCCTCAATTTGAGGTCTGACCATCGCTTCCTCAGTTGATCCTTGGATCGCCGTACCCCAAAATTCTTCTGCAGACTTTTCACAACTTTAGCCATGATCTTGGCCTTTCTCACATTTGGGTTTGGGTAAGGTCCATTCTTCCCAGCATAGTCGGCCCTCTTCAAGATGTCCACTATCTCCACCATCTCTACAAAGGACATATTTGAGGCCTTAAATCATCTGGATCGGGACATTTGTTTTTTAACATAGAAGTTTATTTAAATTTTCACAACAGAAACAATTCACTTCGTATTAGATTTAAGTACAGATGGCATGCATAGAACCGTTACATGATTTGGTATGAGTGAGATTCTATTATCACAATACTTATCTATTTTAGAAGAAGATATTAATACTCATATTAAGGATATCAATACATGGCGTAGGTGTAAGGGACCTCACCTTCCATCTCAGAATATTCTAGCCTATACATATATAGTTTGGAGACTCCTGGGGGTAAGTCAACTCCATTCCCAAAGGGCTCGAACCCAACATTTCATTCAATAGTTAAGTGTTTTGCCTTCACCCATGCTGTCCAAATTTTCTCGAATTTTTTTGGACAATTTCTTCCCATATATGTCATTTTATATAATGGGAGCGCCTTATTTACCAGAGATTGCCAGAGTTGTTTAGTGGGCGGTTGGGACTGATTCCACTGCAGTAAAATTGCTTTTCTAGCATATAGTGTAGTGTAGAAGATGAATAGTTTCTTCCCCCATGTGACTTCTAGAAAGTCACAGATACCTAGTAAAAGGGGTATTGGGCTATATGGGACTTGCAGTCCCCCTATAGAGTTGATATCAGCAAGTATATTCTTCCAAAATTCCACCACTCCAGGGCAGGACCAGACCACATGAAAGAAATCGGCTTCCCCTGACCCACATCTAGGGCACCTCGCTATTCTATCAGGGTAAATCTTTGCCAGGCGTATTGGAGAGTAGTAGGCCCTATGTATGAATTTCAGCTGCATAAATCTGTCCCTTGCTGAGATTGTCAAGGGTAAATACTGTTGAATTCCCTCTTCCCAGTCCTCATCCGTCAACTCCGGAACATCCACCTTCCATCGCTCACATAGCTGGGAGACTTTAGATGTATCTTGAGTCACAAGCAGGTTATAGACGGCGGATAATGTTCCTCCGCCCTCTTGGTTTTTTAATACATTTTCTATCAGTGTCTCCTCCAGAGTCAACGGGCTGGGGAACTGGGACCGGAACGCATGCCTCACTTGGAGGAACCTGAAGAACATATGATTGGGTAGATCCTTTTCACTTTTTAAAGCATCAAAGGTGATTAGTTGTCCTTGGGCAACTATATCTCCCAGGGTTGTGACTCCATATCTGGCCCACACAACCGGGTCAGGGATGGAGTGAAAATGAGGCAGGCGGGGGTTGCCCCATAGGGGAGTTGCTGGGGACCAGTTACTCGGTCCCAGAAATAGCGCATTAACAGTGTCCCATACCTTAAGGGTTGTCTTCATTGGGCAGGTCACATGCGCATTTGATCTAGGGCCTCTATGCACCAAATTTCTCAACTCTGCATATGAGCCGATCAACGCCGCCTCCAAGGAAGCTGCAGGATTAGCCGGCTCCTCCGAGAGCCACCATTTTACTGTTACCAACACCGCTGCCCAATAGTATTTTAGGAAGCATGGTAAGGCCAGACCTCCCAAGGTCCCTGGAAGTTGCAAAGTTGCCTTGGCTATTCTAGGAGCCTTCCCATTCCAAATAAATGAGGTAATAATGCTGTCTAAGTGTCGGAAGAAGGTTTTTGATATAAGGATCGGAGTTTGTCGGAATAGGTATATAAATTTGGGTAAAATTGACATTTTAATTAGGTTGACACGGCCAACCGGAGTTAGTGGTAGGGATCTCCATGTGTTACACCTTTGGGATAGGTGGTGAACCACCGGGTTTAAGTTTAGGCTGATATATTTTTTCAAGTCTTGGTGTATTTCTACCCCTAGGTACCTAAACTGGGAAACCCTGCTAAGTTGTCCATCCGTCTGCGAGGGAGTAGACCCCGCCCGCAGAGGAAACAGGATCGATTTTCCCCAGTTGATACATATACCAGAGAATTTCCCAAATCTATTAATTACCGAGAGAGCCTCTTGTAGGGAGGTACCGTCATCCTTAAGATAGAGTAAGGTGTCGTCAGCATATAACGACACCTTTTCCTGTAGAGGACCTCTCGTAATTCCCCTTACCCCGGGTGTGGCCCTGAGAAGGACAGCCATAGGCTCTATTGCCAGGGCAAAAAGACCCGGTGAGAGCGGGCACCCCTGTCTAGTTCCCCTACCCAAAAAAAAAGTAGGGGAGAGTACTGTACCCGTACGAACTCTGGCTGTGGGGGCCTTGTATACCATCCTGACCCAGGAGATAAAGACCGGTCCAAACCCGAACCTGCGGAGGACCTCCCATAGGTAGCCCCACTCCACAGAGTCGAAGGCCTTTTCTGCGTCTAGAGAGGCCACTATTTCGTCTCGGGCCTCCTCCTCCCCAGAGGCCAGGACAGCATACAACCTACGAATGTTTAGATCTGTGCCCTTTCCAGGCATAAAACCTGTTTGATCTTCATGAATTAGATCTAATATTATTTCGTTTAACCGCTGGGCCAAAATTTTGGTTAAAATCTTCGCGTCCGAATTAAGTAAAGATATAGGTCGATATGAAGGGCATAGTTGGGGGTCTTTTCCCGGCTTTGGCAGGACAACTATAATGGCTTGTGACATGGAAAGCGGTATTTCCCCAGTACGTAGGGTCTCTGTAAGCATTGTGTGCATCCTAGGCGCCACCTCGCCCATATAGAGTTTATAAAATTCAGGGGGTAGGCCGTCTATTCCCGGTGTTTTCCCCGTTTGTAGGGAGCCTAGAGCCCGTTGGACCTCTTCCAGGGTTATTGGAGCCTCGAGGCTCTCTCGTGCTGCAGCCGTGAGGGTCGGAAGCGTTATTTCGTCTAGGAAGTCCAAGAGTTCCTTCGCTGAGTATTGTGCCCTAGAGGAGTATAGGGACGAGTAATACTCAGCAAAGCAAGCGTTAATCTTCGCAGGATCTGATACTAGGGTCCCGTCATTCTGTCGGATACGGGCTATTGTGGATACAGGGGATTGCTCTCTGGACAACCAGGCCAGAAGCCTACCCGTTTTTTCCCCTTGCTCAAATATTCTTTGAGTTTGGGCCAGTTGGCGTTTGTTCGCCTTGGCCACCCTTAGTAGCATTACCTCCCGATAGGCAACCTTCATGTCTTGTGCTATAATAGGGTTGGCTGTGAGGGTGTATCGGGTCTCCAAGTCCCGGGCTTTAGTCTCTGCCTCCTCCAGCAACATCTTATTGTTCCTACGCTCTCTAGCTATGGATGACATATAGCAGCCTCTAATGTAGGCTTTAAACGTGTCCCATACCATCCCCGGGGTAGAGGAACCCGCGTTAGTCAACCAAAATTGTTTTATCTCTTTTACTATCTCAATTTCTATAGTAGGATGTTCAATCCAAAATCTGGAAAGTCGCCAGATTCTGTCCGCCTGTGGAGTGGAGGTTTGCAGTGTGCACAATAGCGGGGAGTGGTCAGAAATACCCCTCGGTAACGTTTCAATGTTTATAACTTTGGGAAGCATGGGTGAGCTTGCGTATAGAAGGTCAATACGTGACAAAGAGTTATAAGATGATGAGTGGCATGTGTACACTCGTTCTGTTGGATGTTTCCATCGCCATACATCCTCCAATCCCAATACCTGCGCCCATCTAGTTAACGCAGAATCTGTAGCTGGGTCTGGGGACATTTTATCTAGTGAAGGGTTAGGCGTGATATTGAAATCTCCCGTAAGAATTACATAGTCTGTGGGGAATTGCGCAATTATAGTAGTGATCTTCTGCAGAAGGGAGATGTTGGCCGGCGGGGGCAGATATACCCCCACTATAACCATAGCCAGTGTTTCAATATTAGCGTGGATTATTACGTATCTACCCTCTGGGTCAATGAGAATGTCAAGGGGTTCAAAATTGAGCGATTTGTGGATCAGAACACTAACCCCCCTGGCGTAATTAGTGTAGGTGGCATGGTAATGGTGTCCCACCCACGGTTTCTTTATCCCCAACACTCTGCCCCCCACCAGGTGTGTCTCCTGAAAAATGCAAATACTGGGTGTATATTTCTTAAGATATTCAAAAACTAGTGTGCGTTTAATTTTGTGGTTAAGACCCCTCACATTCCATGATAATATTTTCAGCTGAGCCATATGTCAAAGTTGTATATATTTCTTCCGGAAAACCATGTATGATTAGAGTATATAGATAACTCCTTCTCGTCCCTCCCCCCTCCCGCCAAGGGACCCAGCTTCCCCCAAAGGGCAATAACCATTCTGTTAGCCTGAAGCATGTAGCCTATGCCTTTGCTATTGTTAAGCCATCTATATGAGTCCTTCCTTGAGTAATGAAGCGATAAACAAAGAACAAAAATTAAAATTAAACAACCTAAACAAAACATCCCTCCCATCCCACCCCACACCCCATTAAGTAAACTTCGGGGTGTTTGAGTACCCATAACAACCAGAAAAACAAGAAAAAGCAAAAAAAACAGGAGAAACCTCCTAGGGGGTGGTGTGTAACGATCGGCACACCTAGGACCTAGTTATCTTAATGTGAGATCAGAGACCGCACTACTCACTGCATCTGCAGGCCTTTACTGATAATAAACCAAGGGAGGGGAAGGGAAAATAAATACTTATTCCCTATAAAAAAAGGGGAGAAAAGAGAAAATCTTAGTGATTAGGGGAGGAAAAGCCTCCCCCATAATCAGGGCCCCTCCCCTCTATGTGGACCTGGGCAACCTGTCTGCGCTAGAGCAGCCGTTAACACTTAGATATTTCTAAGGGTACATTCTTAGTTACAAACAATAGTAGTCTCTTAAAACCTGTAGAACGTGAAAGAAATTTGTTAGACAATAGAAGCATTCGTTGAAAGTCCTCCTGAAGAGTGAAACCAGTTAACAGAAATCCACCACTAACCCCTCCCTCCACCACCCATCTCTAATAACAGGAAGAGCATTGGTTAAGCCGGGCCTCGTGTCTCGCATTCTCCCCCTTTTTGTCTTCACCCCTGGGACCAGTAGATATAGCAACAGAGTTCCATAACTCCACACTGTTGGTCAGGATCGTCTGGATCCGGATAGTCCCTTCGTGGGTAGAAAAAGTCCCAGGAAGAAGAGTAAAACCAAGACCAAAAAAAAAAAAAAAAAAAAACACAAAACACAGGACCGTTCAGGAGAGCATGTATCCGTCCCCCTCTGTGGGACTAGCTGGTTCGGCCATATCCCCATCAGACAGCTAGGCTTCTCAGGATTCATGTATTCCGTAGTTCCCAGATACTGCGCCAGTCACCAATAGGGGTAGGGGTTATTAGAGATAACACGTTGTAGATCTTACCACCAGTCGTCACCAGGTAGATAGAGGGTCAGTCGTGGTGCATTCCATACTTCGGATCAATGATTGCGTGGCAGGGATTCAAGCCATCTGGCTGCTTCCTCTGGAGAGGTGAAAAATTTAGTAGTTTCGCCATCCACTACCCTAAGTCGTGCAGGGAACAGCATGCTGTACTTTAGTCCCTTAACACGCATTTGGGCCTTTACCTGGTCGAATGTCCTGCGTTGCCTCTGTGTTTCCACTGAGTAGTCAGGGAATAGCATTATCTTTGCGTTCTCAGTGCGCAGCTCTCCCACCTTTCGTGCCTCCCTTAAGATCAGATCTCTATCTCTAAAGTTCAATAAACGGAATATGAAGGTGCGTGGGGGAGTTCCCGGTGGGCCCCGAGTTGACGGCATTCTGTGGGCTCGCTCCACCGCGAAGTGTGCAGAGAATGGTGCTTGTGGGAGAAGGTTTCGCAGTAACTGCTCCGTGTATGCCTCCGGATCTCTTCCCTCCACTCCTTCCGGGAGTCCCACCAGGCGCAAATTATTCCTGCGGTTTCTGTTTTCCTGATCTTCCGCACGCGATTCCAGCGTTTTCATTTTAACTTGCAGTATACGAATGGAGGCGCCGTGGTCTCGTATTTCATCTTCATTCTCCCCTACCCTCCTTTCAGCCTCCGTCAGCCTGTCTCTGTATTTGTCCATATCCCTTCTTATTAGGCCCATTTCTGACTGTATTTGCTCTATTTTGGTAGTTAGGGTAGTTTGACAACCCGTGATAGCCTGCATGAGTGCTTGAAACTGATCCTCTCCCATTTGGGAGGACTCAGCCTGAGTGTCTGTGTGATCTGTCTGTGAAGCCATGTTTGAACACACTGCTCCCCGTGGGCCCCGGGCTGGTGGTGGCGTTTTAGGGGCCGTTTGTGTCTGCTTCTTGGCACCACAGGTTCGTCTTCTCATGCCCAATTTGGTTCCCAGACTTCCAGCTATTATGTGACAGGCAGGGGTCCCCCAGCAGCCAGGTTATAATCTGTATCTTCTGCCCGCCGTATAATCCTGTCTCCCTCACCTCCCAGCGGGTCTTGTTTCTGGTCCCTCCGTCACTCACCCTCAGATAGCACCACCGTGGGGCATGCAGCGGCCCTGCGTCTGCCGATCGCGTCACCTGAGGCCGGGGATTGCGGAGGCCTCATAGGCCTCAAGATGGCGGATCCCCTCCGGGTGGAGAGCCGGCCGCAGGCCTCTGAGGCGGCGTGGATATCTTCTCTCGTCCGCCCCAGGTCCCCCAGCGGCGACAGCTATAGCGGATGGCACATTGCGGCCCCTCCACGGCCGATCGCGGCACCCGAGGCCGGGGATCGCGAGGCCGCGCAGGCCGCAAAATGACGGATCGTCACCGCAAGACGGAGCCGGGGCCTCCGAGGCGGCGTGGATAGCTCCTCTCGTCCGCTTGGTTCCCTAGCAGCAACAGCTGCAGCGGATGGCACGTTGCGGCCCCCACGGCCGATTACTGCACCCGAGGCCGGGGATCGCGAGGCCGCACAGGCCGCAAGATGGCGGATCTTCAATGGGACACGGAGCCGGCCGAGGACCTACATCAGCTACATCCAGCGGTCTTTGCCTTCAATACTCCTCCGTTCCTTTGTCTATGATGGATTATAACACCCCCAGGTAAGTTGGAAGGGGATTTACACAGGGCCGAGGCAGGATTCCTGTGGATGCAGCAGGGGGCCGGCGGAGCTCCCTCAGATCTCTTATCCTGCAGCAGGGCACTATTATCAAGCTCCAGCCTTCCTCCCCTCAGTGCCCGGTTACAGCCACCTCTCCTCAGTGCAGTGAAGTTGGTTATCAGCCCACAAAACAGCGGATTAGGAGGCCTGTTTTATGCGGAGCTCTGTCTCATCCGTCCTACCAGGTCGCCATCTAGGATCGGGACATTTGTGGCTCCGGGCTTTCGTCGTCCTCCTCGTTGCTGCTCTCCTCTGCATGCACCTGCTCTTTCTTCGCCATGTGCTCTCCCACTGCACCAAAAGAGAAGGGGTGGGGAATATATTAGAAAGAAGGTCAGGGGCGACAGGAGTTTCATGCATGCGCAGTGTATATAAAGTAAAGTAACATGCGTACATTGTACGTATGATCTGTGAGCGGAGGACGGAGTAGCATAAGCGCCGATCGTGATAACGAAGGTACAATTTTAACTTGGGGCATCAGTGGTCTATACTGCTTATAGATTGAGGCCTATATTGGGACAAGATTAGGAGAGTTTAGCCTGACATTAGGGTTTGTCTTGTGTTGTGTCTTGCAGATAAAATGGTCATTGATATGAACAGAGAGCTGCCCTGTCTGTGGCAGGTAAAACACCCCTTTTATACTAATAAAAGAAAGAGGCAGGCAGTGCTGGATCAATTGCTGGAATTGGCGAAGCCGCATATCCCCATGGCAAACATCAACTATTTGAAGGCCAAAATTGGAGGCCTGAGGAGCACATATAATAAGGAGTGCAAGAAGGTCCAGGATTCCATGAGAAGCAGCAGCAGATGACGTTTATGTCCCCAGGCTCTGGTACTACGACAGACTGCGATTTCTGTCAGACCAGACTGAAATCAGGCCATCACTCTCAACCCTTCCCTCTTCCTTCCACATCAGATGAGGCTTCAGAAGTCCAACCTGGGCCTTCCACCCAGGAAGATGTGGAGGAGTCCAGCTTGATTCAGGTATAGCATTGTTTAACATACCTATCAAAATTGTGTTTGATTGATGAACAATAAACTAAAAATATGTCCCATTTTCATACAAAGGAAAGCCTCAGCCTGGAGGAGGCTGTGGAAGGTGGCAGCCAGGAGGTGGCGGGGGAAAGTGGCAGCCAGGAGGTGGCAGGGGAAAGTGGCAACCAGGAGGTGACCGGGCCCAGTAACCTGACCGAATCCAAGGTTCCTCCCCTCCGCCTTCCAACAAAAAGTACCAGGAAGGGGAGGAACGTGCAGGAGTCAGCGCTTTCTTTGATTCGGGGGGCTACTGTGGCCCTCAGAACCTCCCCCAATCTTCAAGAGGCCTATGCCTGCATGGTAGCCAGCAAAATGCAGGAAATGGAGGTGGGCCAACGCCTCTTTTGTGAGGAAGTGATCTATATGGCCTTAAATAAGGGGTTGAGGGGCGAACTCACAAGCAAAACCCACCTGTGTGAGGACCATCCTCCTCTTCCTCCTCCACCTCCTGCCACAACTCCAACACTAGAGCCACAGCCCGGAAGCAAGCGTGGAAGCAAGCATAGAAGGAAGACAAGAGAGTGATGGCCTGGGTACAGTCTGGTATGACAAAAGATGCAGGCTGTTGTAAGACCACAGCCTCAGGACATAGATGTCATCTGCTGCTGCTCCTGATTTCTCGGAGTCCTGGACCGTATTGTGCTCCCTATTAAATGGACTCCTCAGGCTACCAATTTTGCCTGTCAAATAATTGAAGTCTGCCCTGGGGTACAAAGGCTTCGCCAATTTCACCAGTTTATGCAGCGTTGCCTCCCTCTTTATTTTGTTATGACCCCTAATAAATGCCTATTTTATTTTCACAAATACTTGGCTATGTGTTTTAGTTCAAAAAGGACAGTTTGTTTGTGAGTAGGCAGGTACATTTTAAAAAGACAATGTCAAATTAACAAGGGACACCAACACCAACCAATCTCTTTGAGGTTAAAAAATACAAGATAATAATGGTGTTGTGGTAACTTGACACACAAAACGAGAAAAAATATTATGGAGATCACTATAAAAAAAAATCAGGAGATCACTATAAAAAAAATGTAAAAAAAGTAGATCACTATAAAAAAAAAAACATTATTCTGGAGATTTGGCAAAAAAAAAAAAAAAAAAAAAAAAAAGATTATTCATGAGATCACGAGAAATAATAAAGAAATCAGTTTGTCAGAACTCTGTGTGAATATCAGCAGCAAAACAACTTCATTATTCTAGCATTATAAAGAAGAAGAGAATGCGCTGCATTAAAAGGTTAAAAACTTTGCAGCATGACGAATGTGCTATCTCCATTATGAACGCTAGTTTTACCAGACCGAGCGCTTCCGTCTCGTACTTGATTCAGAGCATGCATGGAATTCTGTGCATCAGAATTGTCTACACACGCTCAGAATTTACGACAACGGATTTTGTTGGCGGAAAATTTGAGAACCAGCTCTCAAATTACATTCTTGTGCTCTTGTTGATATGGAGGTCTTGTGAGTAAACGCCACCATTTTTCCTGTTCTCAAAGTATTGAGCTCCTCCTCCCACTTGGAGAAGAAGTATGAAACTTCAGGTTAAGATTCACATAAGAAAAGTTGATAGATAGAAACAGGGAATAGTCTGATTTATGTGTGAGTTGTGTGAGCATAGACTCAAAGCCTGTATAGGTCTGGAGTAAATATATTCTTGAGAAAGTGTTGTAGATGGTAATGTTCAAGCCAGGCTTTGGACGGAGTATGACATGAGGATAAAAACATAGATTTAGGGTATAGTTTACCTCGAGAAAAGATGTGGCGTAAAAGAGTCCCATCGTCCTTCGTCCTTCGTCCATGACAAAAAATAAGATTAGTGTTAGGCTGGGGGAAATTCAGAATTGCCAAACAGAGCAATCAGGAGCCTACATCTAGTGGAAAGTAGGCTTTTACAAACATAAAATTCCTAGATATATAGGGGTTGATTTACTAAAGGCAAATCCACTTTGCACTACAAGTGCACTTGAAAGTGCAGTCGCTGTAGATCTGAGGGCAAGATCTGAAATGAGTGGAAGCTCTGCTGATTTTTTCATCCAATTATGTGCAAGCTAAAATGCTGTTTTTTATTTTTCTTGCATGTCCCCCTCAGATCTACAGCGACTGCACTTCCAAGTGCACTTGCAGTGCAAAGTGGATTTGCCTTTAGTAAAAAACCGCCATAGTGTCATTGATGCAGGTAGTGGATGAGATTCTTTGGGGGGGTCAGGAGGATGTAAGGTCTAGAGTAATCAGATCATTCTCTAGAATTGTCCATAGTTTGGTAGATCTGCTATGTTACCAATCCAATATTCTAAAACTTAAAGAGGAATAGAGATATAAAGATACGTTCTGAAGCAGTACCCCACTTTTTTGTGGCCAACAAAAATGTAATATAATGAAGTTTACCAGTCCTTAGATGTGGTGGTTACAATTTTTTTTTTAATTTCATTCAAGTACAGAAACATTCCTGTTGATCCTGATGACAGAAATCCATTGACCTTGTAACTTCCTGTACACTAAACTGAATGCTCAAACAGTGTTATCAGCTTTCCCATTTTCTTTTATGGAATACCAAAACGCCTATATAATGAAGATTAACATGAGGTGCTTGCAACCCAAATCAGGAGAGCAGCATAGGGTGACAGGGGGGTTCTCCCTGGATACAGTACAATAAGAGAGCATTTTAACACTGGAACAGGAAGCGTGTTCCTGGCATGATCACCGGTTGAAAAGGAAAGAAAGTCTTAAAAATGAAAACAAATGCAGCAATCCAATCTAAGAGCTGGTAAGCTGCAACGTATTACATTTTTTGTTTTGGTTTTAGATGCACTTTAAGTTAGCTGAGTACTGGTAGTATGCGTCATCCCATTTTGATAAGGGGGTCTTTAGTGTTACCCATTGTTAACCATTTTGGTTTTGTTTTGGTATTTATTTTCCGCTTTTCCTTGGGATACTGCATAATGGGTCACATGCAACACTCATAACAGTATTTCTGACTCTTTTTTCCACACAATGGTCACGGTTCAACTTATGGGTCCTCTCGTCTACACTTTCTTCAATGTGTCCTAAGTCACTAATGATCATTGATTTATTCTTTCATGGTAACTATACCATTTATTATATATCAGTTATACACATGTATTAATTTCATGGACTCCTTGGAGTCACTGTTATGCATTACTTGCGACTGTCGCATGGACAATCTCATCCGCGTGGGGATTGGTGTATGTGCGCCCGGCTCTCCCATGGGTCCTTATCACCATAGCTCCCGGGATAGACTTTCTAGGTGGCCTGCAGTCCATAGTACCTTGGTTTTGGACTGTGAGCCATTATGTAAGTACTCCATATATATATATATATATATATATTTTTTTTTTTTTTTTTTTTTCTTCCTCGCCATTTGGGTCCAACAATTAGATTACATCGTTTTTTTACATGTCTTTCACAGATACATTCTATGCATTTGCTCCTGAGGAAGTGGAATCAGTCCACAAAACACATCAAGCTCTTTAGATGCATATATGTTTTCAATTTACAATGTATTTTATACAATGCAATTTAGTTTTTATGATTACATCATATGGAATATTACTGGCTCATAATATTCACACTCTACAAGTGTCATTTTGATATCCATGTAGATAGATGAATTGAATGTGTCAGGGGTGTATATAGATGAAATAATTTTTACTTATGTATGTACAAATTGGATATGTTATTACATGTGCATACGTCAAATAAATATGGCAATTTGACCAATTATCGAGTACTTTTCACATTCTTCATATAAAGTCCCAATACCCTTCCTTTTCTATCTTCCAATCATGTACCAACAAAAATGTTGTTTTCTTAATTTACTTGCATGTGTTTGGGTATTCTTTGCAAAGTGAAGTTTTACCTCATTTACTAAGCTCTGGAGCAAGTGCACTGTAAATTTGCCTTTAGCAAATCAACTCCTATATCTGATCCACATTCCTGTGATGTGCATAGAAAAAGAAAACAAAGTTTTGCCTTCTGATCTTATGATCTACCGTATTCATTTCTGGTATGACCTGCAGGCAGTGGATCTGCTGTATTAATATGAACCTGCTGCATGCCTCTAGTCTGGAGTACTGAGTATGTCAGCATTAGGTGTGTATCATGATGGGCTCAGGTATTCCTGTGACTTGCTTTTATTGACCCTGTCTGATATTCTTAAAATTGACAGTAATTTCTATGGAGTTTTCTAAATTCTATAGAGTAGTATAGTCATTTCTATAGAGTTATCATATGGAAAATATACAATAAAATGTATGTATGCATGCACTACCATTTTGGTTTGGACATTCCCGTAATAAGTATATTTAGGGGTAATTAAAGCCTAATTGAGTAAGAAGGAGGAATAAAGTAGAAAGAATGATTATTTTTCTTTTTGAGCATGCTGTCAAAATTCTGAATGGTGATTGTATCTCTGTGGAAGATTACTTTGAGATCTATTCTCATAGAGATATGGGGAACAATGAAAATCAGAAACACCTACAAAATTCAGTATGTCAATGGAGGTGGTATAAATCAATGGCGTGTTATTAACAAAGGTCTGCTTTAATCCCACACTTTCTCAAATTATTTTTTTTAAGTAGTTTAAAAAGATATTCTTGAGATGAATAAGAAGACTACAAGTAGAAAAAAATGGGACTAGAGTAACCCTGTAAAACTAGAAGGTTTACACTTGCCTTTGGTTGGTGGGCATGGTAAAAGGAGAATAGTCCTGAAGGACATGGTTGATCGTGACATGCCTTCACATCTTCCAGAATCAGCTGCTTAGTATTCCACGTCCACCAGCCCAACATGTCTTATTGGTACTAGTCTGGGGGAGCAGGTGCCACGCCCAACCATGTCCTCCTTTGTTTGTTCCAGGTCAGTTCAGTAACTTAGAAAGCATTAAAGCCACGGGATCAGCATGATGGCCAGACAACTAGTATTTTAAATAAGATATCGGCAATGGCAGTCTCCTGAAAGTGTTACTTAACCCAGGACCCTGCATTCACTATATCTAGTCTCCCACAGTACACAGAACATGGAAATGCAGTTTTCATACTGCATTAGCTGTCCTATCAGCATGCAGGACCCCTGACCCTCTGTCTGGACAGTGCTGATTGGCCCTGTGCTGATCACATGCACTCTCCCAAGAAAAAATCAATACATACCAAACTGAGCATGTGCAGCCTGATTCCAGAAACTCTTATCCGGACATGTTGTGGAGTAAGTGGAAGAAAAGGAGGATCTGTGCATACAGGATCAAACAGCCTTTTTACATAATGCGGAAGATTAACCCCTTAGGTTCCACAGTGAGTGTAACAAGCATGCTTTACTGCATATACAGACTGATTTTACTGTTGTGGGTTGAGTAACACTTTACATTATTAGGCAACAATAGTTCTAAACAATTATGTTGACTGGGAAGGGTCTGTTAATACTCATATTGCAATGGACATTCCTGAACTCATGAGTGTGTTCACATGTCAAGTTTATTTTTTTACATACACGTACTAGGACAAGTTTGAATAGAACTCAACAATCCCAACTTAGGATTATTATGATGAGAAACTGGAAGACCCCCTAAAAAAACACCCACTCTGGAATAACATGCAGACACCTTGAAGCAGTGGAAGCATTCTTGTTATGACCCCTTATGCTTATTATATTATTTTTATTCACATCATGCTCTACTCTAGCTTGTTCACACACTTGTTCTCTAGTAATTATAAATGTATTATTATTTTGACACAATAAAAGATTTATGGGGTAATATTCACAAATGCTAAGCGTGGAGAATGCCTTTGATTGCAGAGATTTCACATTCTACAACACTCATGCGATCAAATCCTCTGTCAGTTCTTCATGAATTAATTGACAGAATAATCCCTCTCTACAGACTCTTATCATAAAATATGTATGCTAATATATTAGAATCAGAAAAGTTAATAAACAGATTTACCTTGGTGTTAATCTGCTTGAGAATGACAAGGAATGAAGGCAAATATAGATATTTTATTATGCAGGAATACATTTCTGAAATAGACAAGGTATTATATAAATATATAGGGTAATTCTTTTATTTCTTATTGTAAGGTCCAGACTCAGACACTCCAGTCGAAGTAATTAGCAGGCCAGTGTAAGTTCACTTTTAGCAGCCCGCTTTCCCCTAAGGCAAGCAGACCTCCTGGTACTAGGTTGCCCCTGGACTTAATACACAAAACTATATACTCTGACTGCTGAATGTCGCAGGGGGACCCAAGGTAGAGAGTAGACTGTACAGTAATGGAAGGGAACTAGATGAAAACCACTTTGGGGATATAATAACTTGTGGCTGGCAGTAGACATAGGTTAGGGCAGGCGGCAGACAGTAGAGTTATCTGATAAAGTAACAAAGGTCAGGACGGGCAGCAGAGAGGAGAAGTATTGGTTAAGGCCTTGCCTTGTTCACACCATATGTGCAAAAAAAGCTAATAGAAAAACTGCACAGATTTGACTTACATAGAATATTTTGGTCTCGTTCACACCATGTGCAGAGATGTGTGCTTTTCAAACGTAGGTTTTCTATGTGCCTTGTTCACACCATAACACAGCCGTCACTTGAGTTTTTTTCTGCACAGGAATCTGCAACATAAATTCTCTGTGAGGGCACAAAAAACAATTGTTCTCTATGTGCCCTGTTCACATCACAATGTTGAGGGGTATTCTGGAAGGCAGCTTTGAAGATCTTATAAATCCAGCCATAGAAACAAACATGAAGGGGAAAACAACAAGAAGTGCGGGAGCAATACCGAAATCACCTAGGACCAGCCTAGGCCCAAGTCCAGGCCCTATGAACAGGTATATACAGCAAGGAATCGGAGAAGGAGAGAAACAAGTGGGTTCAAAGGGCAGACAAACAGATACAAAAGAGAAGGACAACAAGGATAAAAAAGGCCAGTATAAAGTACAAACTATTTTTAAATGTAAGAGACCACTTTTGAGACATTAATAAAGCAGTACATTTATCATACTACACCATTGGAGGCTTCTTTCTCTTCCCTCCGCCTCTTTTCACCCCACCGGGCTGGTGGAGCCTGGATGGGAAATCTTTTTGAATAGGTATCCTCACATTCATTGAGAAGATAATTCAGCCATCAACAGAGGCTAAACTTGGATTACTATTACGCTACAAGGCACAGCGCCAACTAAAAGAAACCAATTGATGCCTGAATTTACTTCTCTTAAGGTGAGAGTTCTGAGAGCCTGATAAGATCAGGACTTTGTATATGAAGATTACCAACAATATTTACCTATCTCTCCCATTTATTCGATCCCAGCTGATCCACTTTGTTATTCATGAACTTTACATTTTATTATTTATTGAACATTATGATATTTGCATATTTATTTGGGTGTTATCATTTTCTTTTTACACTTATGCACTAGTCACTTTTCACTATACAAGGTGATAGATTTGATGCGCAAGATCCTTTCATCTTCACATGCGAGTGTAACTGATGCTCAGCGTGCGTCTCAGCTGTGTGCGGAAGCGGAGGACTCGTATAGTGCGTGTCGAGCCTCACTTTCAATATATTTCACGCTTGTGCGCGTGTCATCAGGAAAAGATATGTATTGCACAACTGTCGCGCCCCTTATTATTTTCCACAGTGTTCTTGAAGTGGACCACAGGTTCCAGAAACCGTCTTTAATTGTTCCTGTCCTGTCCGCCCTATGAGGACCCAAACCTCTCCCCTTTTATAATACACAGGAAAAAGAGGCAGGACCCCAAAAAGCCAGCGAACTTGCCCAGGGAAGGCGATAAAACATTAATCTATTCTCCCTGCTAGGGCAGCCAAGAGGGTTAACTAAACAAAGCAGACAACCTGCTTACACATTGCTGCCTCTGACTGCTAGCCTTAGCAGATTTGAAATGTGATTTGGTGATTCCACTACAGTTCTACTCAGTGCATCCTTTGCTGGAAACTCTAACATGAGGAAGAAAAACCTTGCTGTTACTAAAGATGGCTGCCTCCACACAGTGTCAAAGTGCATGGTAAGTCAGTAATGGGGAAAGGTCAGCTGCAGAAAACCCACAGCCAATACTGGTGACTAGTCTGTTGTCCTCTGCCTGTTTAACTTCCAGAGTCAAGTTCCTCTTTAATAACCCCAACGTTATTATTCCTCATCACTTTGTATAGCGCATCCCATTTCCTTCAGGGAACACATGCTCTCCTTCAGGGCTCCACTACCACTAGTCACAGGAAGTGTTCAGTGCACTCCTGCCTTCTGAGTGGCCAAACCTGTTTTATCAAGGTTATAGTTAAATAGCTGGGTCCCCCCCCCCCCCCTGGAGTAGGGGTTGGTTTAAACTGAAAGCTCCGCTACCCTTGTTCTTACAGCCATGACTTGAGCACTTCTTTCTTATTCAAAACTTTTTGACTGATCTGTGGACCGCTCGATTCTCTATACATACTGATATATACCTTTACTTTTTTTGCTTGTGTTTTTATTACAGCATCTTATTGCCACTAGCTACTGTAGCAAACAAAGGATCAGATGTGAAAATCTAAGTAAACACTTCTTTATTAAGCGCTACCGATGGTAATATTGTGATTCTGGCCACATTATTAAACTTAAGCAATGTTTTCAGAGCTTTCTCTGTTTCAATATATTTTTTTTTTTTTTACAGTAAGAACCAATGGCACAAAAAACAGAGAGAGATAGAAAAAATTCTCAATGTTAGAGCGTGACAAGGTAAAAAAAACCCACATATATACCGTGTAGACACTATATATATATATCCAGTACTGTGCAAAATTTTTAGACAGGTGTAAAAAAATGCTGTAAATTAAAAAATGCTTTCAGAAATAGAAATGTTAATAGTTTCTTTTTATCAGTTAACAAAATGGAATGTATTTGTGTACGAAAACAAATGAAAAGAAGTTTCCAAATTTTTTTTTAACAAAATGTTATGTAAATGTACATTGGAGAAATCCAAATCAAACCAATATTTAGTGTGGCCACCCTTTGCCTTTAAAACAGCATCAATTCTTCAATTCTTCTTGGTACATTTGTAGACAGTTTTTGGCAGGTAGGTTGTTCCAAACATCCTTGAGAACTTACCACAGATCTTCTGTGGATGTAGGCCGCCTCAAATTCTTCTGTCTCTTCGTGTAATCCCAGACAGACTCTGTGATGTTGAGATCAGGGCTCTGTGGGGCCAAACCATCACTTCCAGGTTTCCTTGTTCTTCTTAACACTAAATATAATTTTTAATGATAATGACTGCATGTCTAGGGATGTTGTCCTGCTGCAGAATAAATTTGAGGCCAATCACATGTCTCCCTAATGGTATGGCATGATGGATAGGTATCTGTGTGTATTTCTCAGCATTGAGGACACCACTGATCCTGACCAAATCTCCAGCTCCATTTGCAGAAATGCAGCCCCATACTTGCAAAGAACCTCCACCATGCCTTACTGTTGCCTGCAGACACTCATTATTGTACTGCCCTCTATAGCCTTCTCCAAACAAGCTGCCTCCTACAGCCAAATTTTTCAATAATAAAATTATTAAAAATATTTTGACTCATCAGTTCAGAGCACCTGCTGTCATTTTTCTGCACCACAGTTCCTATGTTTTCGTGCATAGTTAAGTCGCTTAGAAAAGAATTCATACCTCTTGAAATTTTCCACATTTTGTCATGTTACAACCAAAAACATAAATGTATTTAATTGGGATTTTTTGTGATACACCAACACAAAGTGGCACATAATTTTGAAGTGGTAGGAAAATGATAAATGACTTTCCAAATTTTTTTACACTTAAATATCTGAAAAGTGTGGCGTGCATTTGTATTCAGCCCCCTTTACTCTGATACCCCTTACTAAAATCTAGTGGAACGAATTGCCTTCAGAAGTCAACTAATTAGTAAATAGAGTCCACCTGTGTGTGATTTAATCTCAGTATAAATACAGTTGTTCTGTGAAGCCCTCAGAGGTTTGGTAAAGAACTTTAGTGAACAAACAGCATCATGAAGGCCAAGGAACACACCAGTCAGGTCAGGGATAACGTTGTGGAGAAGTTTAAAGCAGGGTTAGGTTATAAAAGAAAACCCCAAGCTTTGAACATCTCACGGAGCACTGTTCAAGCCATCATCGGAAAATGGGAAGAGTATGGCACAACTGCAAACCTACCATGACATGGCCGTCCACCTAAACTGACAGGCCGGGCAAGGAGAGCATTAATCAGAGAAGCAGCCAAGAGGGCCATGGAAACTCTGGAGGAGCTGCAGAGATCCACTGCTCAAGTGGTAGAATCTCCCCACAGGACAACTATTAGCTGTGCACTCCACAAATCTGGCCTTTATGGAAGAGTGGCAAGAAGAAAGCCATTGTTGAAAGAAAGCCATAAGAAGTCCCATTTGCAGTTTCCGAGAAGCCATGTGGGGGAAACAGCAAACATGTGGAAGAAGGTGCTCTGGTCAGATGAGACCAAAATGTTACTTTTTGGCCTAAAAGCGAAACGCTATGTGTGGCAGAAAATTAACACTGCACATTCCCCTGAACACACCATTCCCCCCATGAAACATGGTGGTGACAGCATCATGTTGCAGGGATGCTTTTCTTCAGCAGGGACAGGAAAGCTGGTCAGAGTTGATGGGAAGATGGATGGAGTCAAATACAGGGCAATCTTAGAAGAAAACCTGTTAGATTCTGCAAAAGACTTGAGACTGGGGCAGCAGGACAATGACCCTAAACATACAGCCAGAGCTACCATGGAATGGTTTAGATCAAAGCATATTCATGTGTTAGAATGGCCCAGTCAAAGTCTAATTGAGAATCTGTGGCAAGACTTGAAAATTGCTGTTCTCCGACGCTCTCCATCCAATCTGACAGAGCTTGAGCTATTTTGCAAAGAAGAATGGGTGAAAATATCACTCTCTAGATGTGCAAAGCTGGTAGAGACATCCCCAAAAAGACTTGCAGCTGTAATTGCGCAATTGGTGGTTCTACAAAACATTGACTATGGGGGGCTCAACATAAATGCAGGCCAAACTTTTCACATATTTATTTGTAAAAAATTTTGAAAACCATTTATTATTTTCCTTGCAATTCACAATTATGTGCCACTTTCTGTTGGTCTATCACATAAAATCCCAATAAAATACATTTATGTTTTTGGTTGTAACATGACAAAATATGGCAAATTTCAAGGGGTAGTATCAATACTTTTTCAAGGCACTGTATACAGTGCTAGGACAAGGCCATTTGGTGCCCAGGGCGCAGATGGCAAACTGCGCCCCCCCCCCCGTTTTTAATAAAGAATTAATGTCGTTTCAAAACAAGAATATACTTAAAACAATACAAGTTCAATTATGTTTAATGCGATAGAAACAGAGTTCACTCACACATTTTAATATGTATTTTTATTGGAGGCACTTTGAAATAATAATTGCAACAAATGTGCTTGTAGAAAGGCCTGGTTAGCTGTTTTTTCTGTCAAGGCCCATGTGAACATACTAAAGTTTTCAGTTTTGCATTATTTTGTGTGAGGTAGTGCCCCAATACCAAATATTCACATAAATAGGAAAAGTGCAAAAATCAAAAAATGTCACAAACTTCTCAACCAACATACATGGCCTTCAGCAAAAAAGTATGGAAGAGCCCTGGGGCCAGAACCCTTAATACAAAATACTAATAAATAAAAGTGCAAAATCAAGGGATTACACCATTTCCCACTGAAACATATAACTTTCAACTGTAATCTTTCCTAAAGGTAGTCAGTGCCCGAATACAAAATATTCGCAAAATTATGAAAAGTGCACAAAAAAAACAACTAACAGACATATTTTAAACAACATACAGGGCATTCAGCCAAAAAGAACCCCTTAGTACAAAATATTCATTTAAAAAAGTGCAAAATAGAAATCAAGGCAATAAATGAAAATTTCTGTAAACTTGCTGAAGACAGTTGCAAAAATGTCAAGTACAGTGGGGATGGAAAGTATTCAGACCCCCTTACATTTTTCACTCTTTGTTATATTGCAGCCATTTGCTAAAATCATTTAAAGCGGGGTTCCACCCAAATTTTGAACATTATCTCTATGCATTCTCTTCCTTGCCTAGATGCTAACATGCTGTGTAAAAAAATTTAAATCGCCGTAATTACCTTTTTTTTTCTAATCTTCTTAGCACTTCCTGGTTTTCCTCCCATGGGAGTAGGCGTGTTTCTAGCCTCTCCCAGACCTCCCACAGTCCCCTGGGAGCTAGTCTCAGGCTTGCCAGCATGCATTGTGCAACAGCGTCATCACAACATCTCAGTGAATGCTGGGAGCACAGCATTCACCGCATCCAGGAAATACATGCTTGTGGGCTTCAAATGCCCACAATGAAGATGGAAACCGCCTTCAGTGAATTTTATAAGTTATTCTTTATAGGGCGTACACACGGTCGGACTTTGTTCGGACATTCCGACAACAAAATCCTAGGATTTTTTATGACGGATGTTGGCTCAAACTTGTCTTGCATATACACGGTCACACAAAGTTGTCGGAAAATCCGATCGTTCTGAACGCGGTCACGTAATACACGTACGTCAGGACTATAAACGGGCAGTGGCCAATAGCTTTCATCTCTTTATTTATTCTGAGCATGCGTGGCACTTTGTCCGTCAGATTTGTGTACACACGATCGGAATTTCCGACAACGGATTTTGTTGTCGGAAAATTTTATCTCCTGCTCTCCAACTTTGTGTGTCGGAAAATCCGATGGAAAATGTCCGATGGAGCCCACACACGGTCGGAAATTCCGACAGCACGCTCCGATCGGACATTTTCCATCGGAAAATCCGACCGTGTGTACGGGGCATAACAATGAAATCGGACACAGGCGGACTTTTTACACAGAACATGTGAGTAGATAATCATGAGAAGAAAAGTTTGTGAATGAACTCCAAAAAAAAAAAACGATAGATAGGTGGACCCCCGCTTTAAGTTCATTTTTTTCCTCATTAATGTACACACAGCACCCCATATTGACAGAAAAACACAGAATTGTTGACATTTTTGCAGATTTATTAAAAGTTATAGAGGAGGTCTAGGGCCAAAATTATTGCTCTCGCTCTACCGATCGCAGTGATATCTCACATGTGTGGTTTGAACACCGTTTTCATATGTGGGCGGGACTTACGTGTGCATTCGCTTCTGCATGCGAGCACACAGGGACAGGGGCGCTTTAAACATTTTTTATTTTTTTATTGTTCATTTTACTTTATTTATTTTAGTTTGATGCTTTTTTCCAAAAAAATAAATAAATTGACCACTTTTATTCCTATTACAAGGATGGTAAACATCCCTTGTAATAGGAATATGGCATGACAGGTCCTCTTTACAGTGAGATATGGGGTCAATAAGACCCCACATCTCACCTCTAGGCTGGGAAGCCTGAAATTTAAAAAAAACAAAAAAACGATCCTGGCTTCGATCGTAGCAGTGAGTCGGTAGAAGCACCGGAGGGCGGCGGGACAGGGGGGGACATCTCCTCTCGCCTCCCGTAAGAACGATCAAGCAGTGGAACAGCCGCTATGATCATTCTTATGGTGTAGGGAATCACCGGCTAAAAAAGCTGATATCTGAATGATAAAAAAGTATCAAATGTCGATATGCCTGTTTAGCTACGATTCATGTAAGCGCTTTTTTATTACCAGTTTGCACCTGGTCCCTGCTTGTCTTAGGAGCCAGAGTGTTTTTTATTACAAACTTTTATTAAAAGTTTTTTTGGAAGCTGATTCACACTATGTGGAAGCATTTTTTCCATTTCTCCATTTTGAGGGATATGCCCCTTCCGTGATGACCCACAATTGAATCACCACACAGTCTTGTATCATGGAGATTGTAAAGCAGTGAGATCTGGTTAGAGTGATCGGTGAGTTTTACTGCCATCTTTCCATCAAGCCTGGACACAGTGTCAAATCCACCCTCTCCAGGATAATCATCTTTATTTACTTCCTAAAGCCTGTCTGACTCTCAGCCGCTGGCTAGTGAGTCCACCTATTCCGGTAAGGGTATTTTAACCTGTCTATATCCACACTAATGGCCCGTACACGCGGTCGGATTTTCTGACGGATAATGTGTGATAGGACCTTGTTTTCGGAAATTCCGACCGTGTGTAGGCTCCATCACACATTTTCCATCGGAATTTCCGACACACAAAGTTTGAGAGCAGAATATAAAATTTTCCGACAACAAAATCCGTTGTCGGAAATTCCGATCGTGTGTACACAAATCCGACCGACAAAGTGCCACGCATGCTCAGAATAAATAAAGAGATGAAAGCTATTGGCCACTGCCCTGTTTATAGTCCCGACGTACGTGTTTTATGTCATCACGTTCAGAACGATCGGATTTTCCGACAACTTTGTGTGACCGTGTGTATGCAAGACAAGTTTGAGCCAACATCCGTCGGAAAAAATCCTAGGATTTTGTTGTCGGAATGTCCGAACAAAGTCCGACCGTGTGTACGGGGCATAAGAATTCGGGTGTCATACTACATTGAAGTTCGTTCCAGCCATGGGGGATTGATACAATATATTCTACTGAAGGCTCCAAAAGCCATTTTCTCACCCACGCCTGATATATGTTCTAAAGAACTCTTACTGAACTTTTTATTTTATTTTTTGAATACTGTGCATATGTTTATTTCTAGATTCACTTAAGTTATGATTTTAATATCATCCACATGAGTGTATACCATATGGAGGCATCTCTTTTTGGTTGATATCATTGATAATTTTTGCACAATAATTGGTCAATACACATTTACCTATGGTCCTTGTACTGTTAGGATTTTATTACGCACAATTAGAAGTTTGGCGTGTTAGATTAATTCACAGACACACATGTGTTTTTATTATATTCTTATTGTGTTTGGTTCACACTTATTCAGTAGAGTTTTGTTCCATTAAAAACTTTATTGTGCATTTCTGACCTCCAGATGAACATTCTGGTTGGTCTTGCCCAAAAACGAACATCACGTTTTTTCTAGCGCCACATTGTTTTATTTTTATATCTGAATGATGCCTGTAGCTGCACCCATCATTCAGATATCCCCGCACAAACTCAAGGACATCAATTGAGAGCCGGCGGGCGGGAAGTGGTTAAAACGCATTTTTTTTTTAACACAAAGTTGTCCATTTATACAATATTTCTAACACAAAGCATGTACATACCAAAAATGACACCCCAAAATAGATTCTCCTACTCCTCCTGAGTACGGCGATACCACATGTGTGAGACTTCCATAGCCTGGCCACATACAGAGGCCGAGTACAGCCGAGTATGGCCGAGCATGGCCGAGCATGGCCGAGTATGGCTGGGTATGGCCGAGCATGGCTGGATATGGCTGAGTATGGCTGGGTATCACCGAGTATTGCAGAGTATGGCTGGATATCACAGAGTATTGCAGAGTATGGCTGGGTATGGCAGGGTATGGCTGGGTATGGCGGGGTATTGCAGAGTATGGCGGGGTATTGCAGACTATGGCGGGGTATTGCAGAGTATAGCGGGGTATTGCAGAGTATGGCTGAGCATGGCTGGGTATGGCTGAGTATGGCATGGTATTGCAGGGTATCGCCGAGTATGACTGGGTATGGCTGGGTATCACCGAATATTGCAGAGTATGGCTGGGTATGGCAGAATATTGTGGGGTATTGTGGGGTATTGCAGGGTATTGCACAGTATTGTGGGGTATTGCAGAGTATTGCAGGGTATTGCAGAGTATTGCACAGTATTGTGGGGTATTACAGAGTACTGCGTGGTATTGCAGAGTATTGCACAGTATTGTGGGGTATTGCAGAGTATTGCGGGGTATTGCAGAGTATTGCACAGTATTGTGGGGTATTGCAGAGTATTGCGGGCTATTGCAGAGTATTGCACAGTATTGTGGGGTATTGCAGAGTATTGCGGGGTGTTGCAGAGTTTTGCACAGTGTTGTGGGATATTGCAGTGTATTGCAGGGTATTACAGAGTATTGCACAGTATTGGGGGGTATTGCAGAGTAATGCGGAGTATTGCAGAGTATTGCACAGTGTTGTGGGGTATTGCACAGTATTGGGGGGTATTGCAGAGTATTGCGGGGTATTGCAGAGTATTGCACAGTGTTGTGGGGTATTGCAGAGTATTGCACAGTGTTGTGGGGTATTGCAGAGTATTGCACAGTGTTGCGGGGTATTGCAGAGTATTGCGGGGTATTGCAGAGTATTGCACAGTATTGTGGGGTATTGCAGAGTATTGCAGAGTATTGCACAGTATTGTGGGGTATTGCAGAGTATTGCGGGGTATTGCAGAGTATTGCACAGTATTGTGGGGTATAACAGAGTATTGCAGGGTATTGCAGAGTATTGCACAGTATTGTGGGGTATTGCAGAGTATTGCGGGGTATTGCAGAGTATTGCGGGGTATTGCAGAGTATTGCACAGTGTTGTGGGGTATTGCAAAGTATTGCGGGGTATTGCAGAGTATTGCACAGTGTTGTGGAGTATTTCAGAGTATTGCACAGTGTTGTGGGGTATTGCAGAGTATTGCACAGTATTGCGGCGTATTGCAGAGTATTGCACAGTATTGTGGGGTATTGCAGAGTATTGCACAGTATTGTGGGGTATTGCAGAGTATTGCGGGGTATTGCAGAGTATTGCACAGTATTGTGGGGTATTGCAGAGTATTGCGGGGTATTGCAGAGTATTGCGGGGTATTGCAGAGTATTGCAGAGTATTGTGGGGTATTGCAGAGTATTGCGGGGTATTGCACAGTGTTGTGGGGTATTGCAGAGTATTGCACAATATTGACTGGGTATTGCAGAGTATTGCAGGTTATTGCAGAGTATTGCACAGTATTGTGGGGTATTGCAGAGTATTGCGGGGTATTGCAGAGTTTTGCACAGTGTTGTGGGCTATGGGCTGGTTGTTAAGTGGTTAACCTCGCCTCAGCCTCCTCCCTTCCCCCAATCCAGCCATTTATTAATCTGTTTTTTTAGTACTTTTACACAAGTTCAGTCAGAACACTGGCACACACTGCAATCTAAATCTTCTACCTTAGCTTCCTTCCAGTCTCCAGAATCCAGCTACAGAATTCAGCAGCAGCTACACTAGTAGAGACTAGTAGAGACAGCCAGCCAGGCAGGCAGCAGCTCCTCGGCTCCTCAAAGTAACAGCGCGCCGACTCCGACACAGCTCCCTGCGCTCCTCTGCGTCCTCCCTCGCCTCCGGCCGTGAGTGGCGTCACGGCACTGGCAGGGACTACGGGACTCCTCCGTAGGGGAGTAAACTGTCTGTGACACAGAGAAGTTGTGCTGAGGTTCGGAACTTAGGGATCATGCAGGAGGCAGAGCGCAATTATACAGTGCCGCTGGGCGCTGACATTATGAAACATAGGTCACTTTCACTTATACACTGGCGGTGGCGGGCGGCGGCCGTGGCAGAACTTCGCCTGCAGGCTGCGCCCCCCCTATTGCAAATGGTACCGCCCAGGGCACGTGACCCTTCCGCCCCTGCCTTGTACCAGCAATGACTGTATAAGCACAAGTAGACTGCACTGAAAAGGGGATACTGAATAATTATGATTTGTATATAGATAAATGAAATATGTTATTTCATTTCTTTAGAGTTTATGTGATTTTAGTTTTTAGATTGTTAGATAAAAACATATAGTAGAGTTTAGCTTTAATGTAGTTATACATTGGAATTTTTCATGGTTGACTCAGATGGCCATGGAAAAGGTATTATTTACTATAAAATGTATCACTATGAGTATACTAGATATAATTTAAACTTCCCTGGGGGCACCTTGGACCCACTGATAGGGTCCACAAGGCACGCAGGCTGCTTTGCCAGCCGTATATACTGTATCTGGTGAGTGCACATTTCCCCTGGGCACGTGGATTATCCCTTATTTACTTTATTCTGAAATAGCTGGGTTTTTATACTCACAGTTTATTAAAGAACACCGCATTTAGAAACAGTTGGGTTATACTGCTGCCTACAGGATGATTTTGACACCAACATGCAAAAAAACAGTGACTAGCCCAGTATAAACACTCACACTCCTAGCATGCCTCGGTTTTTGTAGAAAGCAATACTAGTAGTAAGATTATAAACATGGAGGTCGGACCTGTGTCCCCCAATGTACAGTACTTCAAAACAAAAAAATCCAATTTTATTTCTCATTCATTAAGGGACACAGGATTCAGAAACAATTGGGACATCCAAAAATAGTCCAAATGAGGGACCACATCACCACAATCCCAGAGGAGGAGACTCCTCTGAGAGAATCCCAGAATAAGAGTCTCCTCCAGCTTAAGTTGTGCTGGATTTATACTTTGAGGGCCACACATCCCCCGGGACTTAACAAGGCGGTTTGCTTCAAGCACTTCCTTGAGGGGTTCAACTCAGGAGGGATGGAGAAGTAGCCGTATATCTGGTCCTATTACTGGAGATTGACAGTGGAACTTATACGTTATTTGTTTCTCTGTTCTTGTTCCTTTGTCGGTATAGGCCTTTAACTATCTAACAATCTTTCCTCTCTGATCTCGGATTTGTGATTTATCTGTATTAAAATTGTTCGTTCATTTTTGCTTAATCCATGCATTTGTGTTTTTCTTGCTGCTCTCTTGATGTAAATACTGTCACATGCAGTCTCGACCTTCCTGGCTACGATTTATATTGGCTATTACATGCCTTTATTGGTACCTTGATTTTTAGATTACTCTGTGATCAGGTTTCATTGCCCTTTGTAGCTATATAGGACACATCATTTAAATTTCCTTCTTTTTTTCTCCATTACAAAATGTGTCCTCAGCTATTTGTTACTCTTTTTTCAATCAATGTGGTGTAATCACGTGTGCCCAGCTCCCCTCACAGCGCTCTTAAGGAGGGACATGTTGTGTCATCTATACTTGCCACTCCCATATATTTCCAGGGCGACCACTTTGTGTCTTCCTGGAGACATATCCGTGCCGGTGAGACGCGCACACGATGCGTCACTCCGCAGTATGTGCGTATGACGTCATGTCGTGCATGCGCTGTGGGGAGGCGCGAATGCAACTCAGGGGGCCTTTGTGGAGCCCTGGGTGATTTCCGGCCACACAGCTGACACCCATTCGGTGGGTGGTGCGGCCGACTCCAATATACATATTTAAACTCAGACTTCACAAACGAACAGGATTAAATACATTCACAGTGAGTAACATGGGGACCTTGTTGATCTACATTCTATTGTTTTTACAGTTCAAATACCCCATTTGTGGCTATTGACATTCATTATTTTGCTTTTTTTCACTTTCTCCTAATTTGGGACTTTATACAGTCCTAATTACAACAGTGATTTTTCTCAATGGATCACTTTACAGCATCTCCTTATTTTTCTGTCCTCCTGAGCCTGGCTGCCAGTTTTTGATGTGACCTCACATTCTAGGTACGTCTAACCAGAGGATAACCTTTTGGTGATCATGGATGCATGTTCATACTTTTTTATTTACTTTTTTATTTTTATGCATACATCTTCTTATTACATTATGTGCTTTTTCCCAGGATTCCCGTCTTGTAGGCCCCAGTACACGTGGCTTCGCTACATTCAGGGACAATACCCCTTTCTATCGATCTTGGGCATAGTCCGTATATCTCTTTATCACCATTATATGCTTTGGGCTGGAGATACCTCTATTATAGAGGTTTATTGCAAGCAGCCATAATGTGGACAGGATGATCGGAAGACTCCATGTGACAGTGTCCTTCTTTTAAAATGAATATGGATGTTCTCATGTATATGCAAATGAACAAGATGTAAGTTACCAGCACTTATGGGCTTTTCACGGCTATTTATTATTGGATGGATGTACTAACTTATTGTTGATTATCTGTATTTGAATTGTATAGATTATATATTTCCTGTTAAACCCTGATGAAGGAGACAACACTCATCTCCGAAACATGTTGGGTATAGGATTCTGTATCTTTATTTTGCATATCTTGATTCCTCAGTATTCATGACCATGTTCAATATTTCATGTATTTGTTCATAACTAAAATTATGTTTTTTACTCTCATTGTCTTTTGGTAGTGCCTTTAAAATCCCACCCCTAGGGGCTCTCTCTCTTTTTTTTTTTCAAATGAGGGAAGGACAACATTAACAAAACACTAACAGGCCCACCCAAAAAAAAACAGAACTGGGTACTGCCTGTAGGTCAAAGCTGTATGAAGGACCTTACGCCTGAAGCTGGCATCTGATCAGGCCTGAACACCCACCTATTAGCAATGGCGACCCTAGGGGGGGGGCAGAGGGGGCCCTGACCCCCCCAACATTATGCTGTGCCCCACCATGTGCCCCCCCAAAAAAAAAAAAAATTTTTTTTTTTTTTTTTTTACAAAAAATCAATGTCTAAGAGGGAGAGAGTCCCCAGTCAGCTCCTGCGGGTGATTCCTCCCCCCTCCCTCTGCTTGCTGGCACTGCATAATGCGAGCGCTCATACAACCACGGCCGCCCGATCTGCTCCTTCACCTGCATCCTCATTGGCAGGGAGAAGAGCGAGTTGCAGGAAGGACTCCACCAGGACTCTCAGTTACTGAAAAAACAGACTGATTTCTCTCGTCCTTAGGACAGGACAACCAGCCTGAAAATTCCAAGAGATGCCAGACCAGCGCTGTCAATAGCAGGGGCAGGACAGTAAGAGGAGGCTGGGGAACCCCACAGTGGTGGAACACCAGGGCCCGGAGGCAAGACAACCTTTGCAACCCTGATAGTTCTTCCACTGCTTTGGATCCTTATATTTTTTTGGTATGCTGGTGACATATATCTCTTGTTTTCTGCCACCTTGGGGGGGCCCAATACAGTAGGAAGGGAGCTCACTGCAGAACATGTGAAAGGGCCTTTGTGGGATCGTAGTAAAGGGCCCCAGTGTATATATATATATATATATATATATATATATATATATATATATATATATATATATATATATATATATATATATATATATATATATGCGCATTTTATAGTTGCCCCCCTACTTTTGTCCCTGTCCCCCCATGTGCCCCCCCTAAATTTGAAAGCTGGAGACGCCACTGCCTATTAGCACCTAGAGAACCAAGTGGCAGCCTTGCAAATCTGGGAAACAATTGCTTGATGCCAAAAAGTCCTAGAGGCACTCACAGATAAAGTAGAGTGTGCCTTGACAGGAAAGGGCGGAACACAATCCTTAAGACCATGAGCTTGAATGATGATTTATCTGAGCTACCGAGAAATGGTGGACCAAGATACTGGTTCCCCTTTACAGTCAGTATTTCTAATGGAAGCAGTGGCTGTGAAATGAGCACAAACTACATCCAGACAATGAAGGGAAATCTCCTTCCGAAGCACTGGAGCTGGTGAGAGGGAAGGAAGCATGATATCCTGGTTAAGGTGAAAGGCTGAAAATCACTTTAAAAAGAAAGGAAGCTCTGGATCCTATGTAAGACTAGAAATGGTACTTTGCAGGACTAAACCACCGGCTCAGTCACATGCCTTGCAGAGATGGCTGCAACACAAAAAGCAACCTTATGAGTAAGGGTGGGAAGGGGAAGATATCCCTGATAGGTTCAAAAGACAATGTGTGGAGTGCAGAGAGAACCAGATTCAAATCTCATGGAGCCACAGATGACTGCACAGGGGTTGCTACACAAGAGAAGCCTTGTACAAAAGGCTTAATAAAGGATATAAAGCTAGGGGTCTCTGGAACACGATTGCAAGTGCTAAGATCTGACAGTTGGGCTAACATAGGGCTAAATGCTGATTCAGGCCTGATTGCAAAATGACCAGGATTCTTCCCTCAGTGTATTTTATGAAGTGAAAGCTTTTTTTTATCACACCAAATATAGCATGCCTTCTATGTGTGATGGTAGACTATGCAAAAGTAAAATTCTTGGTTTTTAACATTGTAGAAATCACTGATTCAGAGAGGCTCCAGTCCCTCAAGTCAAGATGCCATTAAAGCCAGTGAATGTGAAGCAGGATGGTAAACCAGTCAGTAGGAAAGGAGATTTTAACAGTCTGGGGCAGCCCATAGTGCATTCGACAGGGGTCTAATCAAGTCAGATCACAACATTCACCTGGACCAATCTGGAGCCATGAGTATCACCAGAATGCTTTCCATCTCAATCCCGTGGAGCAGACGAGGAAAGCGTTTCAAGGGAGGAAAGGCATAGATCAGGCTGTTCCTACAGAGCCACCATAGCACCCACTGCTTTAGCCAGAGGATCTCTGAACCTAGAGGCAAGGCTGTTCACTTTGCTGAACCTGGAGGCTAGGAGGTCCACCTGCACAGGCCAGTAGATTCGAAAAATCTTTTCTACCTCTCTTGCCATGGCAAGACTTATGGTTTCTCCAGATGTTTGATGTGCTCCACTGCTGTGACATTGTCTGACTGAATCCAGACCCGATGACCCTCAGCCAGGAGGTCAAGAATTGTAAATCCCTTGTAAATCCCTTGTGTTCTGGTAGTCCCCACTGTACTTGGCAAGCTTGAGTGGGTGGTAGTGCAGGGTGTGATGCAGTAACATTCAGACCACTCACTGATATTCGATTTGCTGTCAGAAGTAAACACAATGATCACATGATCGCTGGTTACCTCTGGTGCTATGGCAACCTTGCAGATGACTGATTTGTTCTCTTCACTGCGTTACCAGCAGCTGTTTTTGGGGCGGCTCTGTCTGACTGGACACAGAGGTCTCATGAAATTTGGCCAGCCGATATGAACCCAGAGAGGCTAAGTATAGCCCCTACTAGGTGATTTTTATTATACAGGATTTATATAGCACCAACAGTTTTCGCAGCGCTTTACAACATAAGGGCAGACAGTACAATTACAATACAGTTTAATACAGTAGTAATCAAAGAGCCCTGCTTGTTAGAGCTTGCAATCTAAGTAAGAGGGTCAAGAGATACAAAAGGTAATAACTGTGGGGGATGGGCTGATGGAGATAATAAATTTGCATTTGTTAGGTGGGGGTCAGATAGGCCTCTCTGAAGAGTTGAGTTTTCAGGGATCTTCTGAAAGTGGACAGAGTAGGAGATAGTCGGACAGAATTGGGGTAGGGAGTTCCAGAGGATGGGAGAGGCTCTGGAGAAGTCCTGGAAGCAAGCATGGAATGAGGTGACAAGGTGATTTTGGTGTGTCTTGCAGTATGTGCAGTGTAAGACAGTCACAGACACCCACTAGCTAGGAAGAGATAGGATCAGTATAAGGTAAGGTTCCTGTGGACGATGGTCAGCTTAGGGTTGGTCCTGCAGACCCCTGGAAACTACCTGGTTTGGGAAAGGACCCTCCGGCTCAGTCTTCTATCTGTATTGGCAAAACATTTTTCCCTCAGCCCCTGGCACCCTATCTGAAGGACAACTGTATAAGCTGAAAGAGGTACCTCAAGCAAATCCTGTACATTTGAATTGCATTGTGGTAGAACTGTAAAAGTTCTTTAAGGTAGGTAGACACAGGTCGAAAATCATCTGAAAATGGTTGGTTTGGCAGTTACCGGCCATCTTTCAGCCTGTTTGTACAGCTCCTTATTCGACAGAAGCCAGTCTCACAACCGGCTTCTGTTGAAAGAGCATGCTGGAAAACCAGCCATTGTCTGCGAGCGCTGATCACTGCGTTAGAACACAATTGCTGGGCTGGGAGATCACAGCACTAACATTGCATGTGTTAATATGGCGGTCTGTACGTTTTTTCCTTTCAGCCAGCTTCCCGTGTGTACCCATCATTACTGTCCATATTTCTACTTTGGAAAAACAAACATATGGTTGTACTTTACTATCCATTATATACAGGAACATTGCTAGAAGACGTCTCAACTAGTCCTTTTAAATTAAGGCCATACAGTTGCCCCGGTCACATGTTGACTATAAAAATGCACTGCTTATAAAGCCTTTTCACTTTTGTATATACTTTATACCAGGCAAGAAACAGTGGGATAGAAGTGCTCATTATGTGAAAAACAAATGCCTGGGATTTTAATTTTTAGGTTTTCAGAGTCTTTTGTTCTTTGGGTGTATTGTAATGTAATGATTGTCATAATAATGAGCTGAAGTACATAAGAATATCCAGTTCAAAGTCTGTAGCTGTCCATATGTCAGATTATAACACGGAGATCAGCAGACAGAGCCATTGTTCCTTGTGATCATTTGTATGGGCTGTTGCTGCGCTCCATATCCATATGAAAAGAAATAAAAGCCAATAATGTAGAGAAGTCTTCTAACCTCAGGTCATCATTACAATATTAATCTGGATTTTATTTCCATAAAACATGTTCAAGTCTTACTTGCCTTAGTTTAATGGCCTCTGGCATTAAGAAAAAACACTGGCAGCCTAGAGTTATTTGACATTACTGTGAACCGATAAATGCAAATATGAAGAGACGACGACATTTTATAGGTTTCAAGGTAAAAAAAAAAAAAAAATCAATGTACTTTTCTAGAACAGAAAAGAATAACCAAAATAACTACTGTAAACTCAAATAGAATATAAATGCCTGGCACGCATTATACAAGTCCTATAGGTGTTACAAAATATTCTAAGTGCATTTTACATGCTGTGAAAGTCTGTATGTTTTGAGATCCTCCCTGTGGTCTGTTAATAGCTATGCATTAAATAAGAATTGCTTATATGGCATACTTTGGATCATAACATAATGACATGTTTCAGCAGATGATGTTGAACTAACATGATCTCTGTTAGTTTCTCACTATAACATCCATCCTTAGCTGCATTAAAATATAGGAATTAGTGGGTCTTTTATAATGATCCCCTACCAATTATCTCCATTTGCCTAAAAGCAGGGCAAGAAGAGGTGATGATTCAAGTAGTGCTTGCTGGGAGTAAGTAAGCAAGATTTGCATGTAACAATAGAATCTCTGATCTTTTCTGGAAGAGATGGAAGGTTGGGATAATGCTTTCTGGGAATATAGTGATGGCTGTTTCTGTCCAATGTGCTCCCTATAACCCATGTCCCACTATTTCTTTTCGGTTATTTGTTTAATCTGTATTGGCTCTGGTGAACTATGTGCAGAAGTCAGTGAATTACATTCCTGAATTATGAACTGCTGTATCCTGGAGTAAGTTAATAAATTAAACTTGGAAATTTTTCAGGCAGTTTACTAATTATAAAGATTGCCAGTCTGCTAAGTTATGGGTGTCTTGCAAAATTCCTTCCAAGGCCATAATGTATAATCCTCAAGCAGGTGACAAAGAATCCCTAGAGTGACAGGTAAGGATGTTCAGAAATGTCCTCATCTTCAAGTATTTAGATTGAGAAAATGCTGAACAACTGTAAACAATGGTGGAGGTAATATAATGATGTGGGCTAAGGTCAGCCTTACACGGTTCGAATCTCAGCCGGTTCAGCAGGAACCGGCCAAGATTCGAACAGTTTATGGGCAAGCTGAATGTAGCAAGTTGGTCGATCAATCAATTTGGGTTCAACCATCCTGCGGGATTCTCTTGCGATTATCACTGTCTTCTACCGGTGGAGACAGCTTCCCCTGGCCGCCCCCCCCCCCCCCCCGGGAGAAGGTAACGGCCTGGGAGAAGGGATTCCTGCATCAACACTGCCTGGGTTGATGGGGGAATTAACCGAATTTCAGGTTGCACGGTTTGCAGGAAAGAAATTTGCTCCATGTATGGCTGGCCTAACTCCAGACCAAGAAAACTTGCAGAATTCGACTGAATTCATAACAGGATCTTCTACACAAAATCTAGTAGTCTGTGGTCTGAACTTGTAAAGAAGTTCAGAAGAGTTTAGAGTTAGATAAGCATTGACAATATAAATAAACCCTATCAGAAACCTTGGCAATACAAAATAAGCATATAATAAATTACACTTTTGGTGAAAAACGTTTTTTATATACCGTATATCATATTGTTATAAATAAATATATTATCATTTCATAAAGTGCAGCCCTGCTGCAGACTTATAGAGATGTAAAAAACAAAAATCACCTAAATTTATCCTGTGTGCCTGCTCACTTCCGGTATTCACATGAGGATGTCACTGGCCCCACCCTTATGCGTTTTGTCTCACACACACACGCGACTTTCTCAAAGGACAATTGCTATGTTTATTATGAGTAATTATATTTAATTTTCAGCATGCAGAATAACTTTGGGTGATTTTTATTTTTTATTTTATATATGTATAAAGCAGCGCTACACTTTATGAAATAATATTTTAGCAGGGGGAACACATGACAGTGGTGGCCGGCTGCTAACACATTTATTTTTGCACAATTTGCTGTTTTGCACAAAAAAAAAATGATTATGCACAACTTTGTTTTTGGTTTAAGCCATGATTAAAGGAAAGTCCAGTCTAAAACTAAAATCTCTACTTGCAGGCACCATCTAAGATTAACCTATCTAGATAAATGTAAAAGTTTTACCCAAACTCAATCGCTGTTTTTTATCCAGGAGCTGGAGTCCAGTGCTCTGGCTGGGGCGTTCAACTCCCAAGGTAGTAGATATCAATTAGATAAAATCCGGCGACTCAGAGTGCTCTTGCAAAGAAAATGCTGAAACGCGTTGGCATCTTTTGTATCATGTTTTTATACATGTAGCCAATAAAGAATTTTCTTCGCAAGACCACTCTGAATCGACGGCTTTTATATTATTGATAACTAACCTATCTAGCCCTGTAAAGCAAAACTCGCTATACATACCTTTTTTTAAGCAGATCTGATTCCATGCTGTCAGTGGTGGTTTCTCTGTGTAGGCGGGGGCAGAAGAAGCAGTGACAAAGGAAGCTCCATAGTAACTGTATGGTTGATGTCACTTCCAGGCATTCGCAACCCTTGTTGGCTGTGTCCTGCACAGAGCTTCTGTTGCTGGGGACCAGACCGGAATTGCTTCAGAAAAGGTAAGTACAGAGATTTTAGTTTTAGGCTGGACTTCCACTTTAAGTGTCTCTAAAGCCAAACCTTTTGTGTAAGTTTGGACAGGATGTGCAAGGGTTAGAACCTATGACTGGTTTTATTGCTATCCATGTCGCCACTGGGGAGATTTATCCTTTCTATTTGTCTTGATGACTATTATCAATGAGAATAGCAGTGACAGATATGCAAAATTTTGAATTCTCACAGATCAGAAATAGAAGGGAAATCTTCCCATTTCCAAAATGTTCCCATGGAGACACATGTTTTGGCCAGGGGTAGATCTAGTCTCGGGACTGGCACTGGCAGAAAATAAGGTGTTGCTTATAGCGCAAAAAATAAAAACCACAGAGATGATCAAATACCACCAAAAGAAAGCTCTATTTGTGGGGAAAAAAGGCATACATTTTATTTGGGTACAGTATCTCACAGCCGCACAATTGTCAGTTAAAGTAACGCAGTGCCATATCGCAAAAAATGGCCTGGTCATTAAAGGGGGTAAATCTTCTGGGGCTGAAGTGGTTAAGATTGAACAAGACAAAAATGTCAATACTAAAAGGGCAGAATTTTTTTCATAAATAATGGCATACAACCTGTGCTCTGCGATTTTACATTATCATTAATTTTTGTACTCACTTTTATTCATATACTTTGGTGCTCTGATGGAGGGAGAGGTTCCATGGAGAAGTAATGGAGAAGTAATGAGCGGGATCCGGATTCTGTGATTGCAGGAACTGTTTCATCCTGTCTTCACACCGCGCTGGAGCCTGGAGAAGATGGAGGGAGGAGGTGGGTGGAGCCAACACTCACACTAGGCGCTGAGGAGGAAGAAGGCTCCACTCTGAATGCTGGGGCTCTCCTCCTCCTCAGCAGCGGCTCGGACGTGACTGACATCACTGGTTGCTAGATTCCAGGCATCACAGGCGCTAGCAACCAGTGCGGCGAACAGCTCCACCCACCAATAGCTCAAGCTCTGTCAGATTGCATGGAGAGCGTCTATGAACAACAATCTTTAAGTCTTGCCACAGATTCTCAATTGAATTTAGGTCTGGACTTTGACTCTAAGACATTAATATGCTTTGATCTGAACCATTACAATGTAGCTCTGGCTGTATGTTTAGGGTCGTTGTCCTGCTAGAAGGTGAGCCCTTCGCCCCAGTCTCAAGTCTTTTGCAGACTCTAACAGGTTTGTTTCTAAGATTGCCCTGTATTTGGCTCCATCCATCTTCCCATCAACTCTGACCAGCTTACCTGTCCCTGCTGAAGAAAAGCATCCCCACAACATCATGCTGCCACCACCATGTTTCACGGTGGGGATGGTGCGTTCAGGGTGATGTGCAGTGGTAGAGTAAGGAAAGGGATGGTTGATCATGGCTTAGTCATGGCCTTTGTCATGACTAAGGACTAACGTCCGAAATGCGTAGGCTGTTTTACAGCTTTGTTCATGTGTTCAATAAAGAAATACGATTTTGGATGTCATCCTGAGTGCTGACCATCCCTTTCCTTACTCTGGCATGTTGGAGGTGCCAGCAGCCTCAAGTTCTGAGCACTGGGCGGAGCTTTTATGTGGGAAAGTTGCAACGCCTATACACCTGTTTCCTTGGATGTGCAGTGTTAGTTTTTCGCCACACATAGCGTTTTGATTTTAGGCCAAAAAGTTCAATTTTGGCCTCATCTGATCAGAGCACCTTCTTCCACATGTTTGCTGTGACCCCCACATGGCTTCTTGCAAACTGCAAATGGGACTTCTTATGGCTTTCTTTCAACAATGGCTTTCTTCTCGCCACTCTTCAATAAAGGCCAGATTTGTAGAGTGCACGACTAATAGTTGTCCTGTGGGGAGATTCTCCCACCTGAGCTGTGGATCTCTGCAGCTCCTCAAGAGTTACCATGGACCCCTTGGCTGCTTCTCTGATTAATGCTCTCCTTGCCTAGCCTGTCAGTTTAGGTGAATGGCCATGTCTTGGTAGGTTTGCAGTTGTGCCATACTCTTTCCATTTTCGGATGATGGATTGAACAGTGCTCCGTGAGATATTCAAAGCTTAGGATATTTTTTATAAGCTAACCCTGCTTTAGATTTCTCCACACCTTAATCCCTGACCTGTCTAGTGTGTTCCTTGGCCTTCAGAATGCTGTTTGTTTACTAATGTTCTCTAACAAACCTCTGAGGGCTTTACAGAACAGCTGTATTTATACTGAGATTGAATTAAACAAAGGTGGACTCTATTTACTAATTAAGTGTTTACTGGCAAACACAATATTATACTATTGACTATTAAACTAATTGCATTAATAATTATGTTAATTAATCTAGATGGCGGCCGTGTGCTTACTTGTTCATTTATTTCCCCATCATGCATTATTACATGCTAGCTTCCTGCTGAACTGAAAGAAGAACGGTGCTTTTTCTGAAGGTTTAAACTGTTTTTTGTGTGTAAAGTAAGCCATCTACCAAGAATCTTCAAGATGCAAACCCCCCTCTCTTAGCTCACAAGCAGACAAAAGTGGTATGTAGATTTATTTCTGTCTAGCTATTAGTTTCAAGTCCTGTTTGTTTTAAATGTAATTCACTGCATGTCTGATGATTTGTCCTGCATATTTGTTCTCTTTATTCAGTTCTACGGTGTTGATGTAAGTGTCGGTGTAAGAACTTGATATGTATATTAAACATCAGTGATACAAGAATCTCAGCCTTCTCATTGTGACTAAGGGCAGCATAAAGTGACTTCTGCAGGCAATTGGCTCCACTAGATTTTAGTTAGGGGTATCAGAGTAAAGGGGGCTGAATACAAATGCATGCCACACTTTTCAGATATTTATTTGTAAAAAAATGTGAAAACCATTTATCATTTTCCTTCCACTTCACAATTATGTGACACTTTGTATTGGTTTATCACATAAAATCCCAATAAAATACATTTGACATGACAAAATGTGGAAAATTTCATGGGGTGTGAATACTTTTTCAAGGCATTGTACTCCACTGCCCGAACACCTCTGAAATTTTGAACACACTTGACTGCACTCCAATCCAATCACAAATAAACAAGATAAAATGATATGTGCAACCAGTTGTCTCCAGCCAGCCATGGGTGTTATTTTTAAATAACAGATAATATAGGCTGTGCTAAATTATAGTGCTGGCATGTACACTAGACACATCAATTTAGATAACATATAATAAGTGCACAGAAAATGAGTTTTATCTCTTCTTACATTTTCAAAGTGGAATAGGCATACATAAAAGATTGTTTATATACAATATATATTCTAAGAAAAAAGTTGTATCATTTTGACCTTTCCAGCAAAAGTGCAATAATGATGTGCAAGATTCAGTAACCCAAAGCAACTGGAATATTCTTTGACTATTCTGTGAGATGCTATAGTACTTCAGCACAGGGAGAGCTACAGAACAATACCAAATTCCAAGGTGGCAGAAAACAAACATTATTTGCAAAATGTGGGTAAATACCTTTTATATTTACCATTGCCAAAATCTAGTATCTTAATCTTACCCGTGAAGGAGCAGCTCAATGTGTTGGTTCCCTATTCCTGTGCCCATGACTCCATGAATAGCACCACACTCTCTACACACACCAAAGACGTAAAGTGTTACTAAACCCACAACAGTAAAATCAGACTGTATATGCAGTAAAGCATGCTTGTTATACCCACTGTGGAACCTAAGGGGTTAATCCTCTGCATTGTGTAAAAAGGCTGTTTAATCCTGTCTTCTCTGATCCTCCCCTTCTTCCACTGTTCTCAATCCATCTGCTGATAGAACAGAGCCTTGGGGACACTCTGCACATGCTCAGTTTGATGTGTATTACTAGAGAGTTTTTTTTTTATTGAGTGCTTGTGATCAGTACAGGGTCAGCAATGTCCAGAAAGTGGTTCAAGGGTCATGCAGCCTCATAGTACAATCAGTGGAGAATGAAAACTCCTCCTACAAGCTTTAACCAGACACTGATAAAAGTCACATGACTGCGCTAACTGCTAATGAGAAAAGGTATTTAACAGTTTATATTTACTAAAACTATTGCATTTGCATGTTCTGTGTACTGTGGGAGACCAGATATACTGAATGCAGCCTCCTGGGTTTAGTAACACTTTAAAGCGGAGTGCCAGTCCCCTGTGGAAAAAATAAAAGTTAGCAGCTACAAAAACTGTAGCTGCTGAGCTGACTTTTAAAAAACAGCCACTGATCTGTCCCATGACCCAGCGTGCTCACCCCAGTAAGTCTCACCCGCTGTGTTCGGTCCGTGGTGCTGGCATGTGACAGCTTGTGGCTTCACAGCCGGGTGCCCACTGCGCATCGTGAATGGTGGATGCAGTCTTGTGGGTCAGTGTCCAAGAAGACTGCAGGGGGGAGGTCGAAACGGAAATGGGAAACAGGTACCTGTCAAAATTGGGTACCTGCTCCCCCCCTGCCGCTCCTCAAGTACCAATTGTTCAAGAGGGACGGTGAACGAGTCCTTAAAGCGTAACTTCCCCTTTTGGGTGGAGCTCTGCTTTAAAGTGTAACACAGTAAATGGTCATACAGTCCTGAGAAGTAAATTACAGCCAGATAAACATAAGAGGAAAAGAAAAAAATTTAATGTTCTGGATAAACAGTAAGCAAGTACTACTGCAAAGATTAACAATTGGAGAAACCCACTGCAATGACTAAGCAAGGGCAAAAATATGCTGCAATCACAATGACAACCCCTTTTGCACTCTATTCTGGGTAACCCTAATTAGGGGGAAGATATAATATACTGCCAGTTCAGCAGTCATTAGTGGTCTACTCTATTCCTTCTGCTGGACAGCTCTTTGGGGCCCAAAACATTATGTTGGCATGCTTAGGGTAGCAACAGTGTTCCTTTACAGACAGTTTCATCCCTCTGTTGCAAATGGTGTAGTGCAGGGGTCCTCAAACTACGGCCCGCGGGCCGAATCCGGCCCTCCAGCGTTTTTGATCCGGCCCGCGGACTGCCCCTTTAAAATTGCAGCACTCCCCCTGCCCTCTGCTCCCTCCATCACACAGGATGGGAAACATGACAGGCCGGACAAAGGACCTTTTGTGCTAAGAAGCAGGTGATTGGTTACTAGGCATCAGAGCGGTCCCAGGAACCAATCACCTGCCCCTCACTTCCAAAGTCCCGCCCTCCGTCTGGACCTACCATGCCTCGTGTCCTGCGTGATACAGGTAAGTGTTGAGTGCTGTGATATTATAGGGGGTGGCAGTATAATATTGATATGGGGGGAGTCTGTGACATGGGGGGATCCTGTGACATGGGGGGATCCTGTGACATGGGGGGATCCTGTGACATGGGGGGAGTCTGTGACATGGGGGGATCCTGTGACATGGGGGGAGTCTGTGACATGGAGGGAGTCTGTGACATGGGGGGGGGATCTGTGATATGGGGGAATCTGTGACGGGGGATCTGTGATATGGGGGAGTCTGTGATATGGGGGAGTCTGTGATATGGGGGGATCTGTGATATGGGGGGATCTGTGATATGGGGGGGATCTGTGATATGGGGGATCTGTAATATGGGGGAGTCTGTTATGGGGGGATCTGTGATATGGGGGGATCTGTGATATGGGGGAGTCTGTTATGGGGGAGTCTGTGATATGGGAGTCTGTGATATGGGGAGTCTGTGATATGGGGAGTCTGTGATATGGGGAGTCTGTTATGGGGGAGTCTGTGATAGGGGGAGTCTGTGATAGGAGGGATTTGTGATGGGGAGTCTGTTATGGGGGGATCTGTGATGGCAGAGTCTGTTATGGGAGATCTGTGATATGGGGGGATCTGTGATATGGGGGGATCTGTGATATGGGGGGATCTGTGATATGGGGGGATCTGTGATATGGGGGGATCTGTGATATGGGATCTGTGATGGGGGGTCTGTTATGGGGGGATCTGTGATATGGGGAAGTCTGTGATAGGGGATCTGTGATGGGGAGATCTGTGATATGGGGGGATCTGTGATATGGGGGGATCTGTGATATGGGATCTGTTATGGGGGGATCTGTGATATGGGGAAGTCTGTGATAGGGGATCTGTGATGGGGAGATCTGTGATATGGGGGGATCTGTGATGGGGAGTCTGTTATGGGGGGATTTGTGATGGCAGAGTCTGTTATGGGGGATCTGTGATATGGGGGGATCTGTGATGGGGGAGTCTGTGCTATGGTGGGGGACTGATATGGGGGGATCTGTGATGGGGGAGTCTGTTATGGGGGAGTCTGTGATATGGGGGATCTGTGATGGGGGGATCTGTGATATGGGGGGATCTGTGATGGGGAGTCTGTTATGGGGGATCTGTGATGGGGGAGTCTGTTATGGGGGATCTGTGATGGGGAGTCTGTTATGGGGGATCTGTGATGGGGGGATCTGTGATGGCGGAGTCTGTTATGGGGGATCTGTGATGGGGGAGTCTGTTATGGGGGATCTGTGATGGGGGAGTCTGTTATGGGGGATCTGTGATGCGGGAGTCTGTTATGGGGGATCTGTGATGGGGGAGTCTGTTATGGGGGGATCTGTGATGGCAGAGTCTGTTATGGGAGATCTGTGATATGGGGGGATCTGTGATATGGGGGGATCTGTGATATGGGGGATCTGTGATATGGGGGGATCTGTGATATGGGATCTGTGATGGGGGGTCTGTTATGGGGGGATCTGTGATATGGGGAAGTCTGTGATAGGGGATCTGTGATATGGGGGGATCTGTGATGGGGAGTCTGTTATGGGGGGATCTGTGATGGCAGAGTCTGTTATGGGGGATCTGTGATATGGGGGGATCTGTGATGGGGGAGTCTGTGCTATGGTGGGGGACTGATATGGGGGGATCTGTGATGGGGGAGTCTGTTATGGGGGAGTCTGTGATATGGGGGATCTGTGATATGGGGGGATCTGTGATATGGGATCTGTGATGGGGGGTCTGTTATGGGGGGATCTGTGATATGGGGAAGTCTGTGATAGGGGATCTGTGATATGGGGGGATCTGTGATGGGGAGTCTGTTATGGGGGGATCTGTGATGGCAGAGTCTGTTATGGGGGATCTGTGATATGGGGGGATCTGTGATGGGGGAGTCTGTGCTATGGTGGGGGACTGATATGGGGGGATCTGTGATGGGGGAGTCTGTTATGGGGGAGTCTGTGATATGGGGGATCTGTCATGGGGGGATCTGTGATATGGGGGGATCTGTCATGGGGGGATCTGTGATATGGGGGGATCTGTGATGGGGAGTCTGTTATGGGGGATCTGTGATGGGGGATCTGTGATGGGGAGTCTGTTATGGGGGATCTGTGATGGGGAGTCTGTTATGGGGGGATCTGTGATGGCGGAGTCTGTTATGGGGGATCTGTGATGGGGGAGTCTGTTATGGGGGATCTGTGATGGGGGAGTCTGTTATGGGGGATCTGTGATGGGGGAGTCTGTTATGGGGGGATCTGTGATGGCAGAGTCTGTTATGGGAGATCTGTGATATGGGGGGATCTGTGATATGGGGGGATCTGTGATATGGGGGATCTGTGATATGGGGGGATCTGTGATATGGGATCTGTGATGGGGGTCTGTTATGGGGGGATCTGTGATATGGGGAAGTCTGTGATAGGGGATCTGTGATGGGGAGATCTGTGATATGGGGGGATCTGTGATGGGGAGTCTGTTATGGGGGGATCTGTGATGGCAGAGTCTGTTATGGGGGATCTGTGATATGGGGGGATCTGTGATGGGGGAGTCTGTGCTATGGTGGGGGACTGATATGGGGGATCTGTGATGGGTGAGTCTGTTATGGGGGAGTCTGTGATATGGGGGATCTGTGATGGTGGGATCTGTGATATGGGGGGATCTGTGATGGGGGAGTCTGTGCTATGGTGGGGGACTGATATGGGGGAGTCTGTTATGGGGGAGTCTGTGATATGGGGGATCTGTCATGGGGGGATCTGTGATATGGGGGGATCTGTGATGGGGAGTCTGTTATGGGGGAGTCTGTTATGGGGGATCTGTGATGGGGAGTCTGTTATGGGGGATCTGTGATGGGGAGTCTGTTATGGGGGGATCTGTGATGGCGGAGTCTGTTATGGGGGGATCTGTGATGGGGGAGTCTGTTATGGGGGATCTGTGATGGGGAGTCTGTTATGGGGGGATCTGTGATGGCAGAGTCTGTTATGGGGGATCTGTGATATGGGGGGATCTGTGATGGGGGAGTCTGTGCTATGGTGGGGGACTGATATGGGGGGATCTGTGATGGGGGAGTCTGTTATGGGGGAGTCTGTTATGGGGGAGTCTGTGATATGGGGGATCTGTGATGGTGGGATCTGTGATATGGGGGATCTGTGATGGGGAGTCTGTGATGGGGGAGTCTGTTATGGGGGGATCTGGGATGGCGGAGTCTGTTATGGGGGATCTGTGATGGGGGAGTCTATTATGGGGGATCTGTGATGGGGGAGTCTGTTATGGGGGGATCTGTGATGGCAGAGTCTGTTATGGGAGATCTGTGATATGAGGGGATCTGTGATATGGGGGGATCTGTGATATGGGGGGATCTGTGATATGGGATCTGTTATGGGGGGTCTGTTATGGGGGGATCTGTGATATGGGGAAGTCTGTGATAGGGGATCTGTGATGGGGAGATCTGTGATATGGGGGGATCTGTGATGGGGAGTCTGTTATGGGGGGATCTGTGATGGCAGAGTCTGTTATGGGGGATCTGTGATATGGGGGGATCTGTCATGGGGGGGCTTTGTTATGGGGTGAGTCTGTGATGGGGAGGGGGGTCTGTGATTGGGAGGGGTTCTCTAATGAGGGGAGTCTGTGAAATACTGATAAGTTTATATTGATTACAATTGTTCTTTATTTTAAATATTGTACTGTTTTTTTCCTGTTTTTTGTTTTTTTTGCACTACAAATAAGATGTGTGCATAGGAATTAGTTCATATTTTTTTTAAACTATAGTGTGGCCCCCCAACAGTCTGAGGGACCGTGAACTGGCCCCCTGTCTAAAAAGTTTGAGGACCCCTGGTGTAGTGCAAGTTTGGCCAGCAGCCTCTCACCAGCTCCCTGTCAGGCAAGGTGTTCTCAGCATCTAGTCTCTTATCTAGACAGCAGGCTCCCCAGCATCCAGGGTTCACTCCACTGCTCTGGAATGGCGGTCGTTCTGTCTCTGCTGATCTCAGGTACCACCGTCCACTAACTGCTTCTGCTCCTCAGCGAGATTTCACCTCTTCTCTCTCCCCAGTCCCCAGGTGCAGCAGGTCTGTCTCACTCTCAGTCTCTCTGCAGAATGCCCTTTCTTCTTTTTCTTAGCCTGGAAAAAATACTTATGCCGCGTACACATGGTCGGATTTTCCGACGAGAAATGTTCAATGGGAGCTTGTTATCGGAAATTCCGACCATGTGTAGGCTCCATCGGACATTTTCCATTGGAATTTCCAACAAACAAAATTTGAGATCTGGATCTCAAATTTTCCGACAACAAAATCCGTTGTCGTAAATCCTGCCTCCCTGGCGGTAATCCCGAGTCTGGCTCGGGTTGGAATTTCAGTACCAAGAGCGGTAACCCCGAGCAGCATCCAGGAAGAGGTTACTTACCTGGATCATGCGATGTCGCCCTGCAGTGTGTGTAAGCCGTGTCCTCCGCTCGATCTATCATGGAGCCGAGCTCTGTTCCCTGCGAGCGTTGCGATGCACGGGGACGAAGAACGACGCCAAATTCAAAAAGTGAAACACACACTATACATACAGTACACTGTAATCTTACAGATTACATTACTGTATGTAATTATTTCACCTCCCTTTTGTCCCTAGTGGTTTCTCCGGTGCCCTGCATGCAGTTTTATATTATAAAAACAGTTCTTTCTGCCTGGAAACTGGAGATTGTCCATAGCAACCAAAACTGTCCCTTTACATCGAAAGTGGTTTTAGAGCAGCTAGAAAACAGCGATAATAAATTAGAATCACTCGCAGAATTGAGCGATAGTGAGTTGTGGGGAGATCCGTCATCAAATACTGAAAAGTAATGACAGCGACAATTCTGCAACTGAGCAGTTGTTTTTGATTTGATTATATTATTGAATATTTTTTATTATTATTATATTATTATTTGGTATAATTATTTATAGTTATTTATTATTTTATAATTTATGATTTTGTGTTTCAAACTTAATAACACCCCCGAGATGTCTTCTAGACTCTGCTTTGGACAGATATAATTATGTTATTGCTAAGAATTACAGGCCTACAATAAAAAACGCCAAATTTCCATGCAAAATAATTGCACCGCTTTCAGCACCTAAAATCCGACATAATCATACCGCCAGGGAGGTTAACACTAGCTGCTCTGTGCTCTTTGATAGCAGACAGTACTGAAGCCATGCAATTAAACTGTTTCTGAATCCTTTCCCCAGAGATGAGCAAATTCAGCATTGTACACAGGAAACTGGCAGCCAGGTCCATGCTGTTATTTTTCCCCTGCTAGCTCTGCTGACTGGGCTAGACAATCAGTCTACAGATAAGGGCATACAATCACATTATACAATTTATTAATAAGAAACTCCAGCTGTTAGCCAGAAGCACAGTTACTTAGTTCAGGCACAAAATCACTCCAAGATTGTAAACTGAGCTGTGCATGTGTGGCTCAGTGTATAGTTAGAAAAAAGCTGACAGGCAGAGGAAAAGCATTTGGCTGAAGAGACATACATACTGGAACCCCGAACCAAAATTAAAAAAAAAAAAATACGTGGGTTCCCCCCAAATTCCATACCAGGCCCTTCAGGTCTGTTATGGATATTAAGGGGAACCCCGTGCCAAAATTTAAAAAAAATGGTGTGGGGGTCCCCCTCAAAATCCATACCAGACCTGATTTTAAGGGGAACCTCGCGCCAAGATTTAAAAAAAAATGTCGTGGGGGTCCCCCTAAAAATCCTTACCAGACCCTTATCTGAGCACGCAATCTGGCAGGCTGCAGGAAAAGAGGGGGGACGAGAGAGCGCCCCCCTCCTGAACCGTACCAGGCCACATGCCCTCAACATGGGGAGGATGTCCCCATGATGATGGGGACAAGGGCCTCTTCCCCACAACCACTGGGCAAGGGCGGGGGGCTTATCTGAATCTGGAAGCCCCCTTTAACAAGGGGACCCCCAGATCCTGGGCCCCCACCTCGTGTGAAATGGTAATGGTTGTACCCCTACCATTTCACAAAAAAAGTGTCAAAAATGTTAAAAAAAAAAAGAGACGGTTTTTTACAATTCCTTTATTAATGACTTCTTTTTTCCCCGCTTCTTCTTCCGTCTTCTTCTGGTCTTCATTCAGTTTTTTTCCTCCATCTTGTTCTTCCCCCGCTTCTTCCTCTTCTTCCTCCGATCCTCTGCTTCTTCCTTCGGTTTTCCCGTCCGCATCTTCCTTCGGCTTCTTCTTCCCCGCTTCGTTCTTCGGACGATCCGCATCCATAGGAGGTTCCCGCTGTGTGACGCTTCTGTTCTTCTGACAGTTCTTATATAACTGAAGGCGAGGCCACCCGGTGACCCCACCCCCCTCTGACGCACGGGGACTTCACAGGGACTTCCCTATGGTTTTCCCCGTGGTGTCAGAGGGGGGAGCAGGGTCACTGGGTGGCCCCGCCCTCAGTTATATAAGAACTGTCAGAAGAACAGAAGCGTCACACAGCTTTTATTGTTTCACTTTAAGCATTATTAAAATCACTGCTCCCGAAAAAAACCCGCAGTTTTTAAAACTTTTTTTTTGCATTGATACATGTCCCCTGGGGCAGAACCCAGGTCCCCAAACACTTTTAATGACAATAGCTTGCATATTAACCTTTAAAATTAGCACTTTTGATTTCTCCCATAGACTTTTAAAGGGTGTTCCGCGGCTTTCGAATTTGCCGCGAATACCCCAAATTGTTCGATGTTCGACCCGAACAGACAGCCCATCCCTAGTAGTTAGACATGTGTGGTTCGTTTCATTCTGAATTGAAATTCAAACAAATTTTTTGTTATTTGGAAATTCTAATCAATGCGAATTTTCGAATTACAATAGTAATGAATGTACACGAATCTGAAATAACGACACAAAATTTCGGATGAAATTTAAATAGTTATAGAATTGAATTTGAATTGTTTTCGAATCAAATTCTAATTTAAATTGTTTTTGAATCTAATTCAAATTTCCGAAGAGAATAAAATAGAATAGAAAATAAAGGAATAGAATAGTAACGAATATAATAGAAAAGAATAGAAAATAAAATATAATAAAACAGAGTAAAACAGAACAGAATACAAAATAAAAGAATAGAAAAATTAGAATAGAAAATAAAGAATAGAATAAAACAGAACAAAATAGAACATAAAAAAAGAATAGAATAGAAAGAATATAACCTTCTTCCGAAATTCAAATTTAGAATAGAATACATTTAAATTTGAATAGAATACAAAATAATAGAATAGAAAATAAATAAATAGAATGGAATTAAAAAAACAATAGAATAGAAATAAAATAAACAATTTCCCAAAATTTGAATAGAATAAATTTAAATTCAAATAGAATAGATTAGAATAGAAAAGGATAGCATTGGATAACAAATAGAATAGAAAATGATAGAAATAAAATCAATAGAATAGAATAGAATAGAATAGAATAGAAAGAATTATAACCATCTACCAAAATTTAATTTAGAATAGAATAAATTCAAATTTAAATAGAATAGAACAGAATAGAAAAAAAATAGAATAGAAAATAGAATAGAATATCATAAACAATAGGAAAGAATAGAATATAATAATATAACCGGTTTCCGAAAATTCAAATAGAATAAAGTTTAATTTGAATAGAAAAGAATAGAATAGAATAGAATAGAAAATAAAAGAATAGAATAGAAAAAACAACAGAATAGGCTGGAATAAAGTTTGAATTCCTAATAAAATTAATTTGAATTGAATGGAATTTGATTTAATTGCAATTCAAATGGAATTAAATTGCAAAAAAATGGAATTCAAATAGATTCAATTTTTCTGAATTCAGACAAGTTTAATTAAATTCGACCAAATTCGGAAAATTTGAATTGATTCAAATTTCAATAAACAAAACAAATTCCGAAAACAAATTAAACAAATTGAATTAAACTAATTTATGTGAATAATGACTTGAAACGAAACAAAACAAATGTTTTCATTCTGCACATGTCTAATAGTAGTGCTGGACTTCTTATAACCCTTTGAATTCCATGTCATGTGGTACACATCATTGGCAGTTAAATGAGTAAAGCCCAACACTGGGAAAATTGGTGAAGATGAAAATGGGGCCTCCAGCTGGTTTATAAAAATAAAAAAAGCAGCTCAAGCTCCAATGCTTGCCTTTAATTTGGTGTTTTCCCTACCGTACTTTTTTTTGATCTGAAGATGTCATCCTTTTTCTGGGTCGAATGACACCCATCATTACTCAAGCCAGAAGACTGAGGTGATATTGTGAATGCATGGTGCCATGGACTTGCCCCCTAATGGATTCATAGTATGTTCATAGAGCAAGATCTCTGCATCTAGAGCAACAGTCTCCAAACTGCGTCTTTTCTTTGCTTTTATCCATCCCTGAGGCACAATTCCTCCCAGTGGACTGGGGTAGTGTTCCTCCAACTACTACTGCCCCGTACACACGGTCGGACATTGATCGGCCATTCCGACAACAAAATCCTAGGATTTTTTCCGACGGATGTTGGCTCAAACTTGTTTTGCGTACACACGGTCGCACAAAGTTGTCGGAATTTCCGATCGCCAAGAACGCGGTGACGTCAACCACGTACGACGAGACTAGAAAAGGCCAGTTCAGAACCAAGCGCGGCACCCTTTGGGCTCCTTTTGCTAATCTCGTGTTAGTAAAAGTTTGGTGAGAGACGATTCGCGCTTTTTCAGATTCGTGGCTTTCAGATCGTTTTCTGCGGTTCAGTTTGTGCTTGCGGGTTTGTATCTGCTCTTCAGTGCATGCAAGAAAGCTACGCGTGACTTTCATTAGTCATTGTGTTCTTGTTCGTTCGTTGCTGTTTTTCAGGTCGCTCTTCACAGGCTTTGCTGTTCTTCAGTGCGTTCTGTTACTTCGTTCTGAGCAGCCGACCATTTTCTAGCCATGTTGTGTATACGTACTCCTCGTAGAGTTCGTGCTGTGCGGGGGCTTGGTGTTGGGGTCCTGACCTTGACACAAGTCCAGTCCATGAACAGGGTGGGGAGGAGTTCATGGACCAAGAATTGGTTGCTTCAGCGTGACCAGTTCTGTCATATGCCTTTGCTCCGTGAGATCCGTGAGAATAATCCTGATGATTTCAGGATACTTTCTCCGGATCACGGACCCCGTTTTTCACCGTTTGTTGGCTTTGCTGACCCCCTATATTAGCAGGCAGGATACCTGCATGAGGCAAGCCATTACTCCGGAGCAGAGGCTAGTCGCCACCCTGCGGTACTTGGCAACGAGGAGAAGCCTGCAGGACTTGAAGTTCTCGACAGGCATCTCCCCCCAGGCTCTGGGTATCATTATCCCAGAGACCTGTTCTGCCATCATCCAGGTCCTGCAGAAGGAGTATATGAAGGTAAGATGTATCCTTGAATATAGCATCTTATTGTACTTAATGTTTGATAATGTATTGTATTTCTTTCCTCATTCCCTAATTACCATGATTGTAATATGCTGTGAATGTCCCCTTTGTCCTCATTCATGCTGGATTTTTATGTAATTATTTTTGTTGTCCTTCATACATATTTGCCTTCACACACCTCCCCAGCATGCTCTCCTGGCCCAATATTCACCTCATGTAGTCACTTAACAATGTATTTTATCAGCTCCATGGTAGTGTTTTAACCCAAACACCCCCTAAAATGTTATTAAAAGTGATTTGTGCTTTGAATTCAGGCAGAGTGCCGGAGGCTTTTTTTTTTGGGGTGTCCCCAAATCATTTTTAACCCTCCCTCCCCCCAACTGCTAAGTCAGCTGATAACAATTCTCTATCTATCCTCAATCATCTATCTGCTGACTTTGCCAAACCCTATACTATACACTATACCCATCTCTTTTGTGGTCAGACTTATGGATGAATTCCCCAAAGCATGTAGTGCAAGGGCCTGCCTGTATACTTTCAAATGGTACTGTTTAGGGTTTTTGTATTCTATTATTATCTTGATAGATAATAGCAGAATGTCCAAATGTGCTCAAATGTGTACAATCTGTATTTATATCTTTGTATTATGACACTTCTTACCTGTCCAGTGGGCTGTCAATAGTGTAAGTAAGGAGGGGCTGGCCAAAGTACCGTAATACACATTATTTAGGCATTTATCTCTCAATGAAGTGGAGAGGGTTACCTGTCCAAAAGATCTCCCCCCCTCAAATGTTAGAAATGGCCCATGGGGGGGGGGGGAATCTGATAGGTGGACCTTATACTTTGGTGTTGTAAAATTCCCCTTAATAAATGTTATCTTGATGTTGGCCAAGAATGTTTGTGTCTAATCTGCTTTCCATGTTTTAATATGTAAAAAGACTAATTTTAATTTTTTTTCCTCCACAGTTTCCTTCCACGCCACAGGAATGGCAGACTGTGGCCTCCCACTTTGCCCAGCGGTGGAACTTTCCTAACTGCGGAGGGGCAATTGATGGGAAACACGTCCACATCATCCCACCACCCAACTCGGGGTCGTACTATTATAATTATAAGGGGTTCAATAGTATTGTGATGTTGGCGGTGGTGTCGGCTAATTATGAGTTCCTGTATGTGGACGTGGGGAAGAATGGCCGGATGTCCGATGGTGGAGTCATTGCCCAGACTGAGTTTTACAGGCGTCTCCAGAATGGCAGCTTGGACTTGCCACCTCCAGAAGACAATGTGGACGGACTCCCATTCGTCTTCATTGCGGATGAAGCCTTTGCGCTGGGGGACCACCTTATGTGGCCATTCCCGATGAGGACCCTCACCCTGGACCAGAGGGTTTTTAATTACTGGCTGGCCAGAGCCAGAAGAGTGGTGGAGAACACATTTGGAATCATGGCCAGCCGGTTCCGCCTATTTCTTACACCCATCCATATGACGGAGTATAAACTGAATCATATAATCCTGGCGTGCTGTGTTCTACATAACTTTTTACGGCAACATTCTGCCAACTATGCTGGCTCAGTTGGGCCTGAGGCCGGAATTATAAATGAAACAACCCTGACGGCGCTTGAAAGTGGCCGTCCTGGCTTGCCCTCCCTGAGTGCCCGTGATGTCCGGCTAAGATACCTTGAGTTCTTTGCGGGTAGGGGGGCCATCAATATGCCAGACAATTTGTGAAACCTTGATTAAATAAAAAAAATTACGCAAATCTTTGGTGACATTTACTGCTTGTGTTTGTTTTAGCTGACCCTGACAGAAATGCGGTGAGTCCAGAAAATGGCGTGATTGTGTAACCTTACAAAGCACTGTTGGATGTTATTTACTAAAGGCAAAGACACTTTGCACTACAAGTGCACTTGAAACTGCGCTGAAACTGCACTTGTAGTGCAAAGTGGATTTGCACTTAGGAAATAACCCCCATTGTCACAGAAAGCAGCAATTAGAGCACCACAAAAGTGTTGTAGCGTTGAGACAATAATCCACACATTCTTGATTAACCACTTGAGCCCCGGACCATTATGCTGCCTAAGGACCAGAGGTCTTTTTCCAATTTGGCACTGCGTCGCTTTAACTGCTAATTGCGCGGTCATGCAATGCTGTACCCAAACAAAATTTGCGTCCTTTTCTTCCCACAAATAGAGCTTTCTTTTGATGGTATTTGATCACCTCTGCGGTTTTTATTTTTTGCGCTATAAACGGAAAAAGACCGAAAATTTTGAAAAAAAATGATATTTTCTACTTTTTGTTATAAAAAAAATCCAATAAACTAAATTTTAGTCATACATTTAGGCCAAAATGTATTCGGCCACATGTCTTTGGTAAAAAAAATGTCAATAAGCGTATATTTATTGGTTTGCGCAAAAGTTATAGCGTCTACAAACTAGGGTACATTTTCTGTAATTTACACAGCTTTTAGTTTATGACTGCCTATGTCATTTCTTGAGGTGCTAAAATGGCAGGGCAGTACAAACCCCCCCCCCCCAAATGACCCCATTTTGGAAAGTAGACACCCCAAGGAAATTGCTGAGAGGCATGTTGAACCCATTGAATATTTATTTTTTTTGTCCCAAGTGATTGAATAATGACAAAAAAAAAAAATATTTACAAAAAGTTGTCACTAAATGATATATTGCTCACACAGGCCATGGGCATATGTGGAATTGCACCCCAAAATACATTTAGCTGCTTCTCCTGAGTATGGGGATACCACATGTGTGGGACTTTTTGGGAGCCTAGCCGCGTACGGGGCCCCGAAATCCAATCACCGCCTTCAGGATTTCTAAGGGTGAAAATTTTTGATTTCACTCTTTACTGCCTATCACAGTTTCGGAGGCCATGGAATGCCCAGGTGGCACAAAACCCCCCCAAATGACCCCATTTTGGAAAGTAGACACCCCAAGCTATTTGCTGAGAGGCATGGTGAGTATTTTGCAGCTCTCATTTGTTTTTGAAAATGAAGAAAGACAAGAAAAAACATTTTTTTTTCTTTTTTCAATTTTCAAAACTTTGTGACAAAAAGTGAGGTCTGCAAAATACTCACTATACCTCTCATCAAATAGCTTGGGGTGTCTACTTTCCAAAATGGGGTCATTTGGGGGGGGGGGTTTGTGCCACCTGGGCATGCCATGGCCTCCGAAACTGTGATAGGCAGTGAAGAGTGAAATCAAAAATTCACGCCCTTAGAAAGCCTGAAGGCGGTGCTTGGTTTTCGGGGTCCCGTACGCGGTTAGGCTCCCAAAAAGTCTCACACATGTGGTACCCCCGTACTCAGAAGAAGCAGCAGAATGTATTTTGGGGTATAATTTCACATATTTCCATGGCATGTTTGAGCAATATATCATTTAGTGACAACTTTGTGCAAAAAAAAAAAAAAAATTTGTCTCTTTCCCGCAACTTGTGTCGCAATATAAAATATTCCATGGACTCGACATGCCTCTCAGCAAATAGCTTGGGGTGTCTACTTTCCAAAATGTGGTCATTTGGGGGGGTTTTGAACTGTCCTGGCATTTTATGCACAACATTTAGAAGCTTATGTCACACATCACCCACTCTTCTAACCACTTGAAGACAAAGCCCTTTCTGACACTTATGAAAAAGTTATTTTTTTTTGCAAAAAAAATTACTTTGAACCCCCAAACATTATATATTTTTTTAGAGCAAATGCCCTACAGATTAAAATGGTGGGTGTTTCATTTTTTTTTTTCACACAGTATTTGCGCAGCGATTTTTCAAACGCATTTTTTGGGGAAAAAACACATTTTTTTAAATTTTAATGCACTAAAACACACTATATTGCCCAAATGTTTGATGAAATAAAAAAGATGATCTTAGGCCGAGTACATGGATACCAAACATGACATGCTTTAAAATTGCGCACAAACGTGCAGTGGCAACAAAATAAATACATTTTTAAAAGCCTTTAAAAGCCTTTACAGGTTACCACTTTAGATTTACAGAGGAGGTCTAAATATCCCCTATGATAGCAATAGGTAGTGACAGGTACTCTTTTTTGAAAAAATTGGGGTCTATTAGACCCTAGATCTCTCCTCTGCCCTCAAAGCATCTGACCACACCAAGATCGGTGTGATAAAATGCTTCCCCAATTTCCCAATGGCGCTATTTACATCCAGCGAAATCTAAGTCATAAAATGCTCGTAGCTTCCGGTTTCTTAGGCCATAGAGATGTTTGGAGCCACTCTGGTCTCTGATCAGCTCTATAGTCAGCTGGCTGAATCACCGGCTGCATTCTCAGGTTCCCTGTTGAGACAGGAGAGCCAGAGAAAAACACGGAAGACGGTGGGGGGGGGGCATTCCCTCCCACGGCTTGTAAAAGCAGTCTAGAGGCTAATTAGCCACTAGGATTGCTTTTACATGAAAGCCGACCACTGGCTGAAAAGAATGATACCAAGATGATACCTAAACCTTGAGGCATCATTCTGGTATAACCACTCAAAGTCGTGAATGGCGTACCTGAAGACAAAAAAATGGTTAACAATAAAGCACAGTAAACGGTAAAGTATAAAAAATTGCATACCTGAAAAGCAAACATGATAAAACATAACAACAATAAAACATTGCAGAATAGAATACAGTAAAAAAGAGCAGAACAATAGAGAGAGAATAGAGAGAGAGAGAACAATAAAACGACAACTATTTTTTTTTATTTTATATATTTATTTATTTTTGACACTTTTTTTTGTAACTAACTTTTGTAACTGTGACCGGTTCCAGGTTCGGGTCTCTCAAAATGCGATGGCATCTTGGGAGACCCTGTGAAAGTGCGCCTAGTCTGTGGAATGCTGTACCCTACGCTAATACTCAACTAGTGCATGGTAGTGTTCAAAACATTCACCAATGCAAAGACCAGGATTGTCAGGACAGGATGGACAATAATAGCGGGCGTCATGCCTATATACGCGATTGCTGCAGACACAACATCTTTTTTGGGGGGTTCGTTGGGTAGGGGTACTCGGGAGGACATAAAAATGCCTCTCATGCAGCCGACTGCATTTGGTTGGGGATGTGAATGGGGGAAGTACGGGCGCTGCAGAAGTAGTGGGTTCCCAATTAGAATTCACGAATGCAGCAGGAAGGGCATTATGGGCACGACGGCCTGTGTTTGTCTTTTTGGTGGCAGCGTGACACTACTTGTGCTTGCCACCTCACCAGCTTGAACTGCACTTATGGGACTCGCCACGTCACCAAGTGTTACTGCAGTGCTGGTTTGACTACGACCGGGGTGTACTACGCCGCTGGTGCTTGCCAGTTCAATAAAAGGCTACCAAAAAAACTGTTAGCGATCGCAGGGATCAGGCCTGACTCTGCGAATGCTGCAGTTATGCGTTTAGTGTTTTGTAAGTGACAGTGATCGATCGATACTGCACTTGGGTGGGCTGGGCTGGGCCGGGCGGAGGGGCAAAACGCAGGTGCTAGCAGGTATCTGGGCTGATCCCGCTAACACTGCGTTTTTGGGAACCCTAAACTGCTGGGGACGCTAGTATAGATCTGATCGGATCAGATATTGATGCGATCAGATACTATACCACTAAGGGAGGTGTACGGTGCGTGCGTGGGTGTTAGCGGTACTGGCGCTAACCTGATGCTGCCTGGGGCTGGTGCTTGCCAGTTCACCAAAATGCTACCAAAAAAACTGTTAGCGATCGCAGGGATCAGGCCTGACTCTGCGAACGCTGCAGTTATGCGTTTAGTGTTTTGTAAGTGACAGTGATCGATCGATACTGCACTTGGGTGGGCTGGGCTGGGCTGGGCAGAGGGGCAAAACGCAGGTGCTAGCGGGTATCTTGGCTGATCCCGCTAACACTGCGTTTTTGGGAACCCTAAACTGCTGGGGACGCTAGTATAGATCTGATCGGATCAGATATTGATCCGATCAGATACTATACCACTAAGGGAGGCGTATGCTGCGTGCGTGGGTGTTAGCGGTACTGGCGCTAATCTGACGCTGCCTGGGGCGACGCATATCACCGCCGGGCGATTAGGGGGCTAAACCTTTATTCGGTAATAAACGGCGGGTGCCCTGACACTATAAAAAATAAACGAACTAACCAGCGTCACCCGTAACGGTTATACGGTGATCAGTGGTGAAAGGGTTAACTAGGGGGCAATCAAGGGGTTAAAACATTTATTAGATAGTATATGGGGGTCCCTGACGCTATAAAACGCTGACGGCGAACCTAAATATTTACGTCCCTAACTAGCGTCACCAGCAACACTAATACAGCGATCAGAAAAATGATCGCTTAGTGACACTGGTGACAGGGGGTGATCAAGGGGTTAAAACTTTATTAGGGGGGGTTAGGGGGGTACCCTAGACCAGTGGCGTAGCGTGGGGGGTGCAGGGGGTGCCGTGGCCCCGGGCGCGATATTTAGGGGGGCGCCAGTGTGTGTCACTGGCTGCCTCCTCCTAATTTCTAATTTTGTGTCCCCGGGCTCCGGCCGCCATTGTTAAGTGTCCGGCACCCTGTGATTGGGTGTATGGGGGTCATGTGAGGCGCCCCGCCTCCGCACATGACCCCCATACACCCAATCACAGGGCGCTGGATACTGAACATGGCAGCAAGCAGAGCGCAGGGGAGAGAAGAAAGAGCCGCCGCTGTGTTCTCCTCATCCGGATCGATGCAGCCAGGATAAGAAGGTAAGTGAGAGTCATGTTACTGGGAGGGGGAGGGAGGGGGGCGAGAGAGACTGTAGGCAGGACAGACTGCTGCTTCCCCCATGTAATGTGCTCTCTTGTGCCCACCATGTCATGTGCCTTGCAGTGCCCCCCATGTAATGTGCTGTGCCCACCATGTCCTGTCATGTGCATTGCAGTGCCCCTATGTAAAGTGCTGTGCCCACCATGTCATGTGCATTGCAGTGCCCCTATATAATGTGCTGTGCCCACCATGTCATGTGCCTTGCAGTGCCCCCCATGTAATGTGCTGTGCCCACCATGTCCTGTCATGTGCATTGCAGTGCCCCTATGTAAAGTGCTGTGCCCACCATGTCATGTGCATTGCAGTGCCCACTATGTAATGTGCTGTGCCCACCATGTCATGTGCATTGCAGTGCCCATTGTGTAATGTGCTGTGCCCACCATGTCCTGTCATGTGCCTTGCAGTGCCCCCATGTAATGTGCTGTGCCCACCATGTCATGTCATGTGCCTTGCAGTGCCCCCCATGTAATGTTCTGTGCCCACCATGTCCTGTCATGTGCATTGCAGTGCCCACTATGTAAAGTTCTGTGCCCACCATGTCATGTGCATTGCAGTGCCCCCCATGTAATGTGCTGTGCCCACCATGTCATGTCATGTGCCTTGCAGTGTCCCCATGTAATGTGCTGTGCCCACCATGTCATGTTATGTGCCTTGCAGTGCCCCCCCCCCATGTAATGTGCTGTGCCCACCATGTCATGTGCCTTGCAGTGCCCCCCATGTAATGTGCTGTGCCCACCATGTCCTGTCATGTGCATTGCAGTGCCCACTATGTAAAGTGCTGTGCCCACCATGTCATGTGCATTGCAGTGCCCCGCATGTCCTGTCATGTGCCTTGCAGTGCCCCCCATGTAATGTGCTGTGCCCACCATGTCATGTCATGTGCCTTGCAGTGCCCCCCATGTAATGTTCTGTGCCCACCATGTCCTGTCATGTGCATTGCAGTGCCCACTATGTAAAGTTCTGTGCCCACCATGTCATGTGCATTGCAGTGCCCCCCATGTAATGTGCTGTGCCCACCATGTCATGTGCCTTGCAGTGTCCCCATGTAATGTTCTGTGCCCACCATGTCATGTGCCTTGCAGTGCCCCCCATGTAATGTGCTGTGCCCACCATGTCATGTCATGTGCCTTGCAGTGCCCCCATGTAATGTGCTGTGCCCACCATGTCATGTCATGTGCCTTGCAGTGCCCCCCATGTAATGTTCTGTGCCCACCATGTCCTGTCATGTGCATTGCAGTGCCCACTATGTAAAGTTCTGTGCCCACCATGTCATGTGCATTGCAGTGCCCCCCATGTAATGTGCTGTGCCCACCATGTCATGTGCCTTGCAGTGTCCCCATGTAATGCTCTGTGCCCACCATGTCATGTCATGTGCCTTGCAGTGCCCCCCATGTAATGTGCTGTGCCCACCGTCATGTCATGTGCCTTGCAGTGCCCCCCATGTAATGTGCTGTGCCCACCATGTCCTGTCATGTGCCTTGCAGTGCCCCCCATGTAATGTGCTGTGCCCACCATGTCCTGTCATGTGCATTGCAGTGCCCCTATGTAATGTGCTGTGCCCACCATGTCATGTGCATTGCAGTGCCCACTATGTAATGTGCTGTGCCCACATGTCATGTGCCTTGCAGTGCCCCCCATGTAATGTGCTGTGTCCAGTATGTCATTTGCTGTACGTTGCAGTGCCCACCATGTAATGCGCTGTGCTGAACAATGTCATGTGCTGTGCATTGCATTGCCCTTCATGTGATGTGCAGTGCCCACTATGTCATGATGTGCCTTGCAGTGCCCACCATGTCATGTGCAGTTCCTAACATGTAATGTGCAGTTGCATTTCCCACCATGAAACGTGCTATGCCATGCAGTGCCCACCATGTAATGTGTTGTGCCCACCATGTAATATTATGTGCCATTCAGTGCCCACCATGTAATGCGCTGTGCCCACCACGTCATGTGCTGTGCCATGCAGTGCCCACCATGTAATGCGCTGTACCCACCATGTAATGTGCTGTGTCATGCAGTGCCCACCATGTCATGTGCAGTGCCCATCATGTAAATTACTGTGCAGTGCCCACCATGTCATGTGCTGTGTTGTGCCCACCATGTCATGTGCTGCACCATGCAGTGCCTACCATGTAATATGCTGTACTCACCATGTAATGTGCTGTACATTGTCCACCATGGCATGTGCCGTGCAGTACCCACAATGGAATGTTGTATGCAGGGCTCATCATGTCATGTGTGGTGTCCACCATTTAATGTGCTGTGCTCACAATGTAATGTGCTGTGCTGTGTCATGCAGTGCCCACCTTGTCATGTGCTGTGCAGTGCCCTCCATGCTATGTGCAGTACCCACTATATAATGTGTTGTGCCCACCATATAATGTTCTGTGCAGTGCCCACTTGTAATGTCCAGTGCCCACCATGTAATGTGCTCAGCTGTGCCTGCCATGTCATGTGCTGTGCCCACCATATAAGGTCCTGTGCCCACTGTGTGCATGAGCTGTGCCCACCATGAAATGTGTTGTGTTGTGCAGTACCAACCATGTCATGTGCTGTGCCCACCATATAATGTACTGTGCCTACCTTGTAATGTGCTGTATTGGGCAGTGCCAACCGCGTAATGTGCTGTGCCCGCCATTAAATGTGCTGTATCCATGTATCCACCATGTAATGTGTTGTGCCAACCATGTGATGTACTGTGCTATAACCCCCCTTCCCGTGTAATGTACTATGCTGTGCCCCCCACAGACTCACCCCCTCACTCCCACCCCCCTCCCTCTCTCATCCCCTCTCTTTCACCCTGTTCTCTCTCTCACCCCCTTCACCCCCTACCACCCTCTCTCTCTTTCACCCTCTCTCTATTCCCCTTTTTCTCACCCCCCCCCCCCCCTCTCTCTCTCTCTCTCTCTCTCCCTCCCTCTCCACCCCCTCTCTCTCTTTAATTTAAATTTCACAAAAAATTGTTTGCGTTTTAATTTTATTTATTTTCATAAAAAGGCCCACCAACATCCTTAGCACCAGGCCCATGATGCTCTTAATCTGGGCCTGAGTATAGTGGTTAGTGTAGTATAGTATAGTGGTCAGTATAGTGTAGTGTAGTGGACAGTGTAGTATGGTGGTCAGTAGGGATGAGCTTCGTGTTCGAGTCGAACCCATGTTCGACTCGAACATCGGCTGTTCGGTCGTTCGCCGAATTGCGAACGATATGGGCCGTTCGCGCCAAATTCGTGTGGCGCGTCACGGCCCATAATTCACTGCGGCATCGCAGTGCATTGCTGGCTGATGATTGGCCAAGCATGCACTATGACCCGCATGCTTGGCCAATCACAGCGCCGTCAGTAGAGAGAGCTGTAATTGGCCAAAGCCAGGGTGGCTTTGGCCAATTATGGCTCAGGGGATTTAGTACACACCCCACACTATATAAGGCCGCCTGCACGGCGGCCCTGTGTAGTGTGTGTTCCGGTGTGCTGAGAGATAGAGAGAGAGAGAGACAGTGTCATTTGATTTGAGTTAGATAGATTAGGCAGAACAGTCAGTCAGTTAGCTGCACTTACAGTGTATTGTGTATATATATGCATCCCAGGTGTTGCATATATATATATATATACACTGTATTCAGTTTAGCTAGATCCGTTCCTGTTATCTTCTATCTAGACTATTTACATTTAGTGCAGTGTGTCCTGCTCACAGTGTTCAGCTAGATCCGTTCCTGCTATTTACATTCAGTGCAGTGCGTCCTGCTCACAGTGTTCAGCTAGATCCGTTCCTGGTATTTACATTTAGTGCAGTGCGTCCTGCTCACAGTGTTCAGCTAGATCCGTTCCTGCTATTTACATTCAGTGCAGTGCGTCCTGCTCACAGTGTTCAGCTAGATCCGTTCCTGCTATTTACATTCAGTGCAGTGCGTCCTGCTCACAGTGTTCAGCTAGATCCGTTCCTGCTATTTACATTCAGTGCAGTGCGTCCTGCTCACAGTGTTCAGCTAGATCCGTTCCTGGTATTTACATTTAGTGCAGTGCGTCCTGCTCACAGTGTTCAGCTACATCCGTTCCTGCTATTTACATTCAGTGCAGTGCGTCCTGCTCACAGTGTTCAGCTAGATCCGTTCCTGCTATTTACATTCAGTGCAGTGCGTCCTGCTCACAGTGTTCAGCTAGATCCGTTCCTGGTATTTACATTCAGTGCAGTGCGTCCTGCTCACAGTGTTCAGCTAGATCCGTTCCTGCTATTTACATTCAGTGCAGTGCGTCCTGCTCACAGTGTTCAGCTAGATCCGTTCCTGGTATTTACATTTAGTGCAGTGCGTCCTGCTCACAGTGTTCAGCTAGATCCGTTCCTGCTATTTACATTCAGTGCAGTGCGTCCTGCTCACAGTGTTCAGCTAGATCCGTTCCTGCTATATACATTTAGTGCAGTACGTCCTGCTCACAGTGTTCAGCTAGATCCGTTCCTGTTATCTTCCTACTGACAGGCAGGCTTGTCTGGTTACAGTATATAAAGCTACCTGAAGAAAATTACAGGTGTTCTTTTTGATCCTATTAGTACCACGGTCAGGCAGCTAGACTATTTACATTTAGTACAGTGTGTCCTGCTCACAGTGTTCAGCTAGATCCGTTCCTGTTATCTTCCTACTGACAGGCAGGCTTGTCTGGTTACAGTATATAAAGCTACCTGAAGAAAATTACAGGTGTTCTTTTTGATCCTATTAGTACCACGGTCAGGCAGCTAGACTATTTACATTTAGTACAGTGTGTCCTGCTCACAGTGTTCAGCTAGATCCGTTCCTGTTATCTTCCTACTGACAGGCAGGCTTGTCTGGTTACAGTATATAAAGCTACCTGAAGAAAATTACAGGTGTTCTATCCCAGCTTAGTGCAGCTACAGGCCATTAGTATGTCTGGAAGGCCAAGAAGGAGAGGCAGACAGTCACAAGCCAATAAGAGAGGGCAAGCAGGCTCTGTGTCTAGTGCTGGTCGTGGAGACGGTGCATCCTCATCAGCACGTGGCCATGGGACACGCTTGGCCTTTTTTTCGGCAGCTGGCCGTGTTGAGCCGCAACATGCGGAAGACTTGGTCGAGTGGATGACCAAGCCGTCCTCATCCTCCTCATCCTCTCTCACCCATGCCCAGGGTGCTTTGTCTGGCAAAGCAGCGGCCTCTTCCCTCAGCTCAATGTCATCAGTGACTCCTTCCCTAGCTCCACCATGTCCTCATGAGGATTCCCTCGAACTGTTTGACCACAGTGTTGGGTACATGCTCCAGGAGGATGCCCAGCGTTTGGAAGGCTCTGATGATGATACTGAGCTCAATGAAGGCAGTAACATGAGCACGGACAGAGGGGGTGCCCAAGAAGGACAGCAATCTGGCAGTCATGCTCCCCCTGCTGCAGCATACTGCCAGGTTTGCTCCAGTGATGAGGAGGGAGGGGATGATGAGGTCACTGACTCAACGTGGGTGCCTGATAGGAGAGAGGAGGAGGAGGAGGAGGAGGAGGAGGAGGTGGCACATCACCAACTAGGCAGGATGCCCTCCAGGGGCCAGCCTAAGGGCAGCACATTGACTGCATCACACCCCAAAGCTCCACATGTGCAGGGCGCTGCAGTCTCTGCGCGTTATTCAAAAAGTTCTTTGGTGTGGGCCTTTTTTGAGACGAGTGCATCAGATCGCACCGCTGCTATTTGCAACATATGTCTCAAGCGTATCTCGCGTGGCCAAAACATCTCCCGCTTGGGTACCACATGCTTGACCAGACATATGTTGACCTGCCATGCAGTTCGTTGGCAAGCGTATCTGAAAGACCCACACCAAAGAACAAAGACGATCTCTCCTTGCTCCTCATCAGCTGAGATTTCCAACCCCACTAGACCTTCAGTCCTCTCTGAGACCTGCAGTGAGAGGAATGAAGGTGTAGAATTAGGTGTGTCACAGCCAAGTACTTGTGGGCAATCTGCTTTTGGTACACCGACGTCAGATTGTACCAGGCAAATTTCCCTGCCCCAGCTGCTGCACCGCCGAAAGAAGTTTGCTCCCAGCCATCCACATGCCCAGCGGTTGAATGCTAGCTTGGCAAAATTGCTAGCACTTCAACTGCTGCCTTTTCAGTTGGTAGACTCTGCCCCCTTCCGTGAGTTTGTGGAATGTGCGGTTCCTCAGTGGCAGGTACCCAAACGCCACTTTTTCTCACGGAAGGCGATTCCGGCTCTCTACCGGCATGTGGAAGGCAATGTCCATGCCTCGCTGGACAGGGCGGTCAGCGGTAAGGTGCATATTACCGCTGACTCATGGTCCAGCAGGCATGGACAGGGACGTTACTTAAGTTTCACGGCGCATTGGGTGACTCTGCTGGCAGCTGGGAAGGATGCAGGACAAGGTGCAGTAGTGTTGGAGGTTGTTCCGCCACCACGCCTCCAAAATGCTGATTGTGACACACCTCTCTCCTCCACCCCCTCCTCTTCTTCTTCCTCCATGGCCTCTTCCTCGGAACCAGCGGTGCTCCGTAGGCGTTCAAGGGGCTACGCAAGTACGCAGGCCAAAAGATGCCATGCGGTGCTTGAGCTGGTGTGCTTGGGGGACAGGAGCCACACTGGGGCAGAGGTTCTGTCAGCTCTGCAGGGGCAGGTTCAGAGGTGGTTGACGCCACGCCAACTTAAGGCAGGAATGGTGGTTTGCGACAATGGCACCAACCTCCTCTCTGCCCTCCGACAGGGACAACTGACCCATGTGCCCTGTTTGGCTCACGTCCTTAACTTGGTGGTGCAGCGGTTCTTGGGCAGGTACCCGGGCTTACAGGATGTCCTGAGGCAGGCCAGGAAAGTCTCTGTGCATTTCCGCCGGTCATATAATGCCAGTGCTCGGCTGACGGACCTCCAAAAGGAGTTTAACCTGCCCAAGAACCGCCTAATCTGTGACATGCCCACCAGGTGGAACTCGACGTTGGCCATGCTGCAGCGGCTGCACACGCAGCAGAGGGCCATCAATGAGTACCTGTGCGACTATGGCACCAGGACAGGGTCAGGGGACCTTGGTTTTTTTTCCCCACGCCAGTGGGCCATGATCAGGGATGCATGCACTGTCCTGTCACCATTCGAGGAGGCCACGAGGATGGTGAGCACTGACAGTGCATGCATCAGTGACACTGTCCCCCTTGTCCACCTGTTGGAGCACACGCTGCGTGGAATAATGGACAGGGCACTTGAGGCAGAACAGAGGCAGGAAGAGGAGGACTTCCTTAGCTCTCAAGGCCCCCTTTATCCAGACAGTGTTCCTGCGTGCCCGCCGATCACACAGGAAGAGGACGAGGAGGAGGAGGAGGAGGAGGAGGAAGATTGTGTCAGTATGGAGGTGGAGCCTGGCACTCAGCATCAGCAGTCTTTAAGGGATCAGTCCCAAGGAACACATGGACTTGTACGTGGCTGGGAGGAGGTGGCTGCGGACGTTGTTGTCCTTAGTGACCCAGAGGACTCCGGACCGAATGCCTCAGCAAACCTACGCTGCATGGCCTCCCTGATCCTGCAAAGCCTGCGTAAGGATCCTCGTATTCGTGGTATCAAGGAGAAGGACCAATACTGGCTGGCAACCCTCCTTGATCCACGTTACAAGGGTAAGGTTGCGGACCTTATCTTGCCATCGCAGAGGGAGCAGAGGATGAAACATCTTCGGGAGGCCTTGCAGAAAGGTCTGTGCAACGCGTTCCCAGAGACTGGGAGGTTACAAACTCCTGTTTCTGGACAACGTGTTGCTGAGGCTTCGGTCAGTCAAAGAAGGAGCGGTGGAGAAGGTGGCCGTCTGACCGATGCGTTCAGACAATTTTTTGGTCCGCAGCCCCAAGGTATGATCGGTTCCAGCAACCATCGCCAGCGTCTGTTTTACATGGTGCAGGAATACCTAGGGGCAAGATCAGACTTGGACACCTTTCCCACCGAAAATCCTCTGGGTTACTGGGTCTTGAGGATGGATCACTGGCCAGAGCTTGCACAGTATGCAATTGAGCTACTGGCCTGTCCTGCATCCAGCGTTCTTTCGGAACGCACATTCAGTGCTGCTGGAGGCGTGGTAACCGATCACAGGGTGCGTCTGTCCACCGACTCGGTCGATCGGCTGACCTTCATAAAAATGAATCAGTCTTGGATCACCACCAGCTACCAAGCACCTGATGCAGATGTAACCGAATAATTTTTTTTGAAATCTCAGATCCCTTCAAAGACTGCCTATGCTGATGCTGAGTGACTATCCCTGAGTAATTATCCTCTTCCTCATCAATCATCACGCTGATAGCTTGTAAGAACATTTTTGGTTCTGGGCGCCACCACCAGTGCCTAAGGCACAATTTTTCAGCCCCTGTTTAACAGGGGCGTGTAATTACAATTTTTGATGCAATACTTTGCAGCAGGGCTTGTTCCTGCGTTTCAACTAGAGTGTCTGTGAGGGGTTGCAGTGTTGTGGCACCAGCACCAGTGCCTAAGACCCAATTTTTCTGCCCCTGTCTAACAGGGGCGTGTAATTACAATTTTTGATGCAATACTTTGCAGCAGGGCTCGTTCCTGCGTTCCAACTAGAGTGTCTGTGAGGGGTTGCAGTGTTGTGGCACCAGCACCAGTGCCTAAGGCCCAATTTTTCTGCCCCTGTCTAACAGGGGCGTGTAATTACAATTTTTGATGCAATACTTTGCAGCAGTGCTCGTTCCTGCGTTCCAACTAGAGTGTCTGTGAGGGGTTGCAGTGTTGTGGCACCAGCACCAGTGCCTAAGGCCCAATTTTTCTGCCCCTGTCTAACAGGGGCGTGTAATTACAATTTTTGATGCAATACTTTGCAGCAGGGCTCGTTCCTGCGTTCCAACTAGAGTGTCTGTGAGGGGTTGCAGTGTTGTGGCACCAGCACCAGTGCCTAAGGCCTAATTTTTCAGCTCCTGTTCAACAGGGGCATGTAATTACAATTCTTGATCTAATATTTCACAGCAGGGCCCTGTGAGGGCTTACAGTGTTTTGGCCACAGCAACACCTAAGGCCCAAATTTCTGCTGAGTATATAGGGCAGGACCCTACCTTCAAACATCTAACTTACAAACGACTCCTACTTGCAAACGGTAGGAGACAACAGGAAGTGAGATGAAATCTACCCCTAAGGAAGGGAAATTCTCTCCTGTAAGAGTTAATATGGGAAAACAATTTCTCCTTTCCACTGATGCTTTCCAATCCTTGTTCCACAAAAAAACCCAAATTTTCAAAAAACATTTTTCATTGGGACAAAAAAGTGAGGTGAAATCTTCTGAAGAGGAGGAAAGACGCAAAACAAATGTCACAGGGGTGATAACCCTTCCCTATGTTTTCCAAAAAGCTTAGAAAAGATTTTTTGGCTGGAGCTAAACACATTAAAAATGTTCAAAATTACAAACAGATTCTACTTAACAACAAACCTACAGTCCCTGTCTTGTTTGCACCGCCTGTATACTGCTGTTCAGAGTATATAGGGCCTGGTGGCCCCACACCTTTCCTTATTTTAATTTGGGTGTGGGGTTCCCCTTAATATCCATACAAGACCCAAAGGGCCTGGTAATGGCAACCCTCCTTGATCCACCGTTTGTCTCACTGATTTTCATCCATATTGCCATGACCCGACATGACATTAAACCCGCAAGCAGTTTTAAATGAGATTTTTTCCTTTAAAAATGACATTTGGTGCAGGGACTGTTCTAAACATGGGAAACACGCGTCACTTTACAGGCATACTATAGACACCCCCCAGGTACGATATTTAAAGGAATATTTCACTTTTTTTTTTTTACTTTAAGCATCATTAAAATCACTGCTCCCGAAAAAACGGCCGTTTTTAAAAGTTTTTTTTGCATTGATACATGTCCCCTGGGGTAGGACCCGGGTCCCCAAACCCTTTTTAGGACAATACCATGCAAATTAGCCTTTAAAATGAGCACTTTTGATTTCGAACGTTCGAGTCCCATAGACGTCAATGGGGTTCTAACGTTCGTGCGAACTTTCGGTCCGTTCGCGGGTTCTGGTGCGAACCGAACCGGGGGGTGTTCGGCTCATCCCTAGTGGTCAGTGTAGTATGGTGGTCAGTGTAGTATGGTGGTCAGTGTAGTATAGTGGTCAGTGTAGTATAGTGGTCAGTGTAGTGGTTAGTGTAGTGGACAGTGTAGTATGGTGGACAGTGTAGTATGGTGGACAGTGTAGTATGGTGGACAGTATAGTGTAGTATAGTGTAGTGGACAGTATAGTGTAGTGGACAGTGTAGTATGGTGGCCAGTGTAGTATGGTGGTCAGTGTAGTGTAGTGGTTAGTGTAGTGGTCAGTGTAGTATGGTGGTCAGTATAGTGTAGTATAGTGGACAGTGTAGTATGGTGGTCAGTATAGTGTAGTATAGTGGACAGTGTAGTGGTTAGTGTAGTGGTCAGTGTAGTATGGTGGTCAGTGTAGTATAGTGGTCAGTGTAGTGTAGTATGGTGGTCAGTGTAGTATGGTGGACAGTGTAGTATAGTGGTCAGTGTAGTGGACAGTGTAGTATGGTGGTCAGTGTAGTATGGTGGTCAGTGTAGTATGGTGGTCAGTGTAGTATGGTGGACAGTGTAGTATGGTGGTCAGTGTAGTATGGTGGTCAGTGTAGTATGGTGGTCAGTGTAGTATAGTGGTCAGTGTAGTATGGTGGTCAGTGTAGTATGGTGGACAGTGTAGTATGGTGGTCAGTATAGTGTAGTATAGTGGACAGTGTAGTGTAGTGTAGTGTAGTGGTCAGTGTAGTATGGTGGACAGTGTAGTATGGAGGACAGTGTAGTATAGTGGTCAGTATAGTGTAGTATGGTGGTCAGTGTAGTATGGTGGTCAGTATAGTGTAGTATGGTGGTCAGTATAGTGTAGTATGGTGGTCAGTATAGTGTAGTATGGTGGTCAGTGTAGTATGGTGGTCAGTGTAGTATGGTGGTCAGTATAATGTAGTATAGTGGACAGTGTAGTATAGTGGTCAGTGTAGTATGGTGGTCAGTATAGTGGACAGTGTAGTATGGTGGTCAGTATAGTGTAGTATAGTGGACAGTGTAGTATGGTGGTCAGTATAGTGTAGTATAGTGGACAGTGTAGTATGGTGGTAAAGTGTAGTGTAGTGTAGTGTAGTATAGTGGTCAGTATGGTGGTCAGTGTAGTATGGTGGTCAGTGTAGTATGGTGGTCAGTATAATGTAGTATAGTGGACAGTGTAGTATAGTGGTCAGTGTAGTATGGTGGACAGTGTAGTATGGTGGTCAGTATAGTGTAGTATGGTGGTCAGTATAGTGTAGTATAGTGGACAGTGTAGTATGGTGGTCAAGTGTAGTGTAGTATAGTGGACAGTGTAATGTAGTATAGTGGACAGTGTAGTGTAGTATAGTGGACAGTGTAGTGTAGTATAGTGGTCAGTATGGTGGTCAGTGTAGTATGGTGGTCAGTATAATGTAGTATAGTGGACAGTGTAGTATAGTGGTCAGTGTAGTATGGTGGTCAGTGTAGTATGGTGGTCAGTGTAGTATGGTGGTCAGTATAATGTAGTATAGTGGACAGTGTAGTATAGTGGTCAGTGTAGTATGGTGGTCAGTGTAGTATGGTGGTCAGTATAGTGGACAGTGTAGTATGGTGGTCAAGTGTAGTGTAGTATAGTGGACAGTGTAGTGTAGTATGGTGGTCAGTGTAGTGTAGTATAGTGGACAGTGTAGTGTAGTATGGTGGTCAGTGTAATATAGTGGTCAGTGTAGTATAGTGGTCAGTGTAGTATAGTGGTCAGTATAGTATAGTGGTCAGTGTAGTGGACAATGTAGTGTAGTGGACAGTGTAGTTCTCAGTGTAGTGGTCAGTATAGGAATCAGGTAGGTCAGTACTATTGTATTTGAAGGGACTCAGGGATAGCTAAAAGTCCGCAGGTTGGGGGGGGGGGCGCAAATTACTTGCCTTGCCCCGGGTGCTGACAACCCACGCTACGCCACTGCCCTAGACCTACAGGGGGCTACCACTCACTGCCCTAACACTGTAATTGTCACAAACTGACACCAATACAGTAATCAGAAAAAAAAAAAAAAACCTGCTTGGTGTCAGTTTGTGACAGGGGGTGGGGGGTGGGGGGGGATCGGGGGGGATCGGGGGGGGGGAATCGGGGTGTTTTGTGTGCCTGGCATGTTCTACTGTGTGTGTTTGTGTGTTACACTCACATTGATGTCTTCTCCCCTCGGCGCTGGAACGGAAACTACCGAGCCGAGGGGAGATGACATCATTTCCTTTGCTGCTGTTTAGCATACAGCAGCAAAGGAATGTTCCCATTGGCCGGCGGCGATCGCGAGGGGGGGGCCACGAACGGATGGCCTCCCCCTCCACTCCGATCGCCGGGGAACAAAACGGGACCGCCTCGGGCACCGGGGGGGTCCGATCGGACCCCCCACCCGCGGGAGGCAAATCACGTACAGGTACGTGATTTTGCCTGCCCGTGCCGCCTTGCCGACGTACATCGGCGTGAGGCGGTCCTTAAGTGGTTAACAATCTTTTTAATACCTGCACAATCACATGTGCATTTAGAAAAGGTTTTTAAAACAAACCAACAAGTTTGTTGTATAACAATTTTTGGGGTGGCATTATCAAAAATAGAAATGTCCATTTAAGATAAAACAGGCATGTTTCAAACCAACAAGAAAGACACAAATCTAGAACTTACAAAGTTCACATTTGGTAGAACTTGAAGGCAATATCAGACATGAGTATTTAGGAACTGTGTTTGATATTGCGTTCAGATGGGGTGAAGTCAACCCAGGAAAAAGCTAAATTTTGAAGATGCACACCAATGTACGAATGTCAACATGTGCTAGCTGCCATCACGGGGGGATCAAGGGACGTGTTTTGGGGGAGCAACCCCTTCCTCTCAGCCACTTTATTATTGAGGAAGGGGTTGCACCCCCAAAACGCCTACATTGATCTCCCGTGATGGCAGATAGCACATGTTGGCACACTGTGTGCATCTTCAAAATTTGGCTTTTCTAAAAATCGCATAAAAATTTTTAACATTGTAGCACAACAAAAAACAGAGGGATTTGGAGGGGTTTTAAACTCTCCCCAAAACATCAATGATGTTCTTATTTTTTAGAATAACATCATTGATGTTTTTCGTGATGTTTTCCAATGCAACATTACACCCCATGATCTCCTCAATCAGGATCTGGGCACTTTCCGAGGTGAAAGGATCTGGATCCACAACATCACGATCACCTAAAAAGAGAGAAACCAAAAAAACACACCATGTATTATAAATATGCCGGCATCCATCTCTTACCTGAGCCTGTGGTCGCAGACACTCACCTGTTGTGGTGACTAGTTCCACCACGTCTTCCTCCTCCTGCTCTGCTTGTCTTTGGGGTATTTCCCCTTCTTCCAGAGGTGGGGGGTCTCTGGTCTCCTCGGATGAGGGGTGTCCTCCGAGTCTTTTCTCCCCTATGTAAAAAAAAAAAAAAAGGTATACTTAGCACACAGATATTTGATGGCAGAACTAAAAATATAAAACATTGCTTGGAAGTGGGGTACAATTGTCTGTTTTGGTAGAGTTCCAAGATGTAGCATTTTGAGTGTCCTTTGTTAAGCTTCAATACTTTACCTGTTTTGTACAAGCTTCACAGATGGAGACCCCCTTATAGTATACACTGGAGCACCTGTGTGGGCCCCCTAATTAAAAGGGTGTTCTTGTGTCCCACACTAGTGCTCCAGCGTCCAGATGTCTAAACAGCTGCTGAGTGTCCTCTCCTTACACAGAATCTAGTTTGCATTTCATTCTAGTAACAAACACATCTACACAACCAAATTAGTTTCAGACAAGTTTGCCGTCAAAAATGTGGGCAAATGCATATGTCCAAAACAATGATGTTTTATAGGCCGAAAGAAAAATGTTTGATACGAACGAATAATGTGCCCATGAACATGAAAGTTGCCATTTTAAACTGTACAACAGTTCCTAAAAGCACATGGAGCAGCACGAACGTAATAAACAGAAAAAGAATAGGAACACAGCACAACTACTTACTTTTTTGCAGCACTCTCTGGATCTTTCTGTACTGCTCGTGTTCTCTTAACCGCTTGCTATCCGCGCTATAGCCGAATGACGGCTACAGCGCGGACCTGCATTCCCGGGAGGCCGTCATATGACGGCCTCCGCTGTGCACGTGCCCTGCGCGCGCCCTGCAGGGCGCGCGTGGAGCGCGCTGTGATCACCGAGTCACAATCAATGAAGGAGAAAAATTACCCTTTTAAAAAATTTTATAAGAAAATATAAAAAAAAATAAAATTTTTTTTAAAAAATGCGGTCTTTTTAAATTTTTTTAAAAAAAAAAAAATCGCAGAGGTGATCAAATACCACCAAAAGAAAGCTCTATTTGTGGGGAAAAAAATTATAAAAATTTCATTTGGGTACAGTGTTGTATGCAATTGTCATTCAAAGTGCGTCAGCGCTGAAAGCTGAAAATTGGTCTGGATAGGAGGGGGGTTTAAGTGCCTGGTAAGCAAGTGGTTAATTTGAGGTCTGACCACTGCTTCCTGAGCTGATCTTTCAAATTCCGGTGCAGACTTTTGACCACTTTCGCCATGACCTTGGCCTTTCTGACATTGGGGTTTGGGTAAGGTCCATACTTACCGTCATAGTCGGCCTTCTTCAGGATGTCCACCATCTCCAACATCTCCCCAAAGGACATATTTGAGGCCTTAAATCTTCTCCTTCTGGATCCAGACGTTTCCGGATCCGGGCTTTCCTCCTCCTCCTCCTCATTGCTGTAATTAGCACGCACCTGTTGTGTCTCCGCCATGTGCTCTTCCCCCACTGCGCCGAATGAAAAGGTGCGGGGAATAGACTAGAAATAACGTCAGGGGTGGGCCGAGTTACACGCATGCGCAGTGTGTATAACGCGCAACACGCGTGCGTAGTACGTACGATCTGTGAGCGGAGGAAGGAGCATCGGAGGCGCCGATCGTGAGAACGAAGGTAAGATCTAAACTTGGGCCTATACTGCTTCTAAATTGAGGCCTATATTGTAACAAGATTAGGAGAATTTGGCCTGACATTAGGGTTTGTCTTGTGTTGTGTCTTGCAGAGAAAATGGATGGCTTCAACGACCACAATTTCCTCCCCCTGTTCATAGATAAATACAGGGAGCTGCCCTGTATGTGGCAGGTGAGACACCCCCATTACAACAATAAACAAAAGAGGCAGGCAGCGCTGGAGAAACTGCTTGAGTTGGTAAAGCCGGTGGTCCCCACAGCAACCATCCCCTATTTAAAAACCAAAATTGGTTGCCTGAGGAGCACTTATCTAAGGGAGCGCAAGAAGGTCACGGATTCCCAGAGATCCGGAGCTGGAGCAGATGACGTTTATGTCCCCAGGCTGTGGTACTATGAGAGACTGCGATTTCTGTCAGACCACACTGAAGTCAGGGAATCCCTCTCTACTCTTCCTTCCACTCTTCTTTCCACCCCAGCTGAGGCTTCCGATGTCCAACCTGGGACTTCCAGCCAGGAAGAAGTGGAGGAGCCCAGCTGGAGCCAGGTATAGCATTCTTCTACAGATTTCTGTTCAAGAAATAAATGATGTTTACTAGATGTTATTATTGATCACTAATTGCTGATTTAATAAAGTGTTTTACATATCAATAGACAGTAGTGGGCACCCAAAATTGGGACAAGAATGAAAAATGCTGGGCTCAGAAGGATAGTCTGTTATATTTGTTAACATTCAATTTGTAACAATCATGAGGTGAAAATTGTGTGTGATTGATGAATAAAAAACTCAAACTATGTCTCTTTTTCTTTCAATGATTTTTATTGAGAATAGCATATACAAAATACACAACATATATTCTTTGAGTACAAAAATAGAAAAGGAAAAAAAATGGGGGGGGGGGGGAGGGAAACATATTTCAGCCAATATGGCCTGCAGGAATCCTATAAACAGACTATGTCGTCCTTATTTTCTCTCTCTAGATGAGGTGGATGCGTCTATCCGACTGTACATGGTCGGTTACAAACTATGTCCCTTTTTCATACACAGGAAGACCTCAGCCAGGAGGAGGCTGTGGAATGTGGCAGCCAGGAGGAGGCGGGGGTTAGTGGCAGCCAGGAGGAGGCGGGGCTAAGTGTCAGCCAGGAGAAGCCTGGGACCAGTCGCAGCCTGACAGAATCGCAGGTTCCTCCCCTCCGCCTTCCAACAAAAAGTACCAGGAAGGGGAGGAACGTGCAGGAGTCAGCGCTTTCTTTTTTTTTAAGGCGGTTCCATACAAAAAAGCGAGGAAGGCGACTCACATGCAGGATTCTGCGCTCAGGCTAATTCAGTAGGCTTCTGCGTCCCTCCGAGCCTTACCCACTCCTGAAGAGGCCTTTGCCTGCATGGCTGCCACAAAACTGCAGGGCATGCAGGAGGGTCAACGCAAATAATGTGAGGACCTTCTGTATAAAGTCCTAAGTAAGGGGGTGAGTGGTGAACTAACACCCAATACCCACCTGAGTGAGTTGGCCCCTCCCCCTCCTCATCCCCCTGCCCCAACTCCACCACCAGAGCCACAGCGTGGAAGGAAGCGTGGAAGGAAGACCAGAGAGTGATGGCCCTGGGTTCAGTCTGTACTGACAAAATATGCAGTCTCTTGTATGACCACAGCCTGGGGACACAGATGTCATCTGCTGCTTTCCGGATCTCTGGGACTTCTGGACCAGACTGCACTCCCTTAGATATGGACTCCTCAGGCCACCAATTTTGCTTGAAAATAGTTGATGTGTGCCCTGGGGGTCCAAGGCTTCACCCATTTCTGCTGTTTCTCCAGCGTTGCCTCCCTCTTTGTTTAGTTGTGAGCCCTAATAAAGGAATTTTTTGTTCAATTATACTCGCCTATGTGTGTTTTCCTTCAAAAAGGACAGTTTGTTTGTGAGGAGGCAGGGACAATTCAAAAATACAATGTGAAATTAACAAGAGAAACCAACACCAAACAATCTCCTACAGATTAAATAATACAAGATATCAATGGTGTTGTGGTAACTTGACACACAAAACGCACACAAAAATATTATAGAGTAAAACACAAAAAAAAAACAATAAAAACACAGCCTTGAAAAACAAAACAAACTCCCAAAAAATACAAAACCAGCCTGGAAGAAAACAAAAAAAAATTACAAACAACCAAAAACAAATTTGGGCAGATGTGACAAATCTAAATATATTGAGGGAATCCCAATAAATAATAAAGAAATAAGTTTGTGAGAAGTCTGTGTGAATATGAGCAGCAAAACTACTTCATTCTTCTCACATTATAAAGAAGAAGAGAGTGCGCTGTATTAAACTATTTTTGACATTGCAGTGTGACGAAAGTGCTGTATCCATTCCGAACGCTAATTTTACCAGACCATGCTGTTCCGTCTCGGAATTTCTTCTGAGCATGCGTGGCACTGGCCACACACGGTCGGAATTGACGCAATCAGATTTTGTTGTCGGAAAATTTTATAGCCTGCTCTCAAACGTTGTGTGTCGGAAAATCCGATGGAAAGTGTCCGATGGAGCCCACACACGGTCGGAATTTCCGACAACACGCTCCGATCGGACATTTTCCATCGGAAAACCCGACCGCGTGTACGGGGCATACCAATGAAGGGGCACTATCCCTCAAAATAATACTAATGATGGAGCACTGTTCTTCCTCCTATTGACCACAGGCACTATGTAATTGTTTTACTCCTACTGACCATCCGGCTTGATGCATTGTTGACTTCCACTGATTCCAAGACATTTTCTACTCCCACTAACCACAATTCGGATCCCTAAAGTCTGAAGAACATCAAACTGGCACTTTATTTCGAACGTTTGGAGACTCCTGATCTAGCAGACTGCCGACTGCCAGGTGAAGACTATAGAGGAAGAGAACCCAGTGCGTCTGACCCAATGACTTTGGAAAAAGGGTATGTATATTTGGGGGGGGAGCATAACAAAACTTATGTTAGTCTACTTCTTCTGCAAGAAACACATTTTTATGTCAGCTGTTGCCTAGATCCGAGAATGTAATTAGAAACAAGCCTTGATAGGTTTTCCATCATTGAAGCATTTTAGCAAGTCTCATTTCCGAGCATAAAGATGAAACTAGTGGAGACAGTGTGGGTGTGCAATAAGAACACAAAAGGTCAAACAGACTGGAAATTAGAAGTTTATCACAATTTAGAGCTTTAAAGCTGCAAAATGAGTTATTTCATTCAATCTAAAAGCAGAACAACATAGAAGATCTCAGATATTATTTTTTTTTCCATTCTGTGGAAATACACTATGAAAAAATGTGTTATATTACAGAATGTTTGCTCTGCTTCTTGGTGAGTTTTGTGATTTTGGATGAAAAATGTTCTGTAAAAGTAACAGATGTTCCCCTTTCACAGGCAGAATTAGGGCAATGGTCACACTTTGAATGACAATTGCGTGGTCATGCAACACTGTATCCAAATTCAATTTTCATCATTTTTTGAGAAAGAGAGAGCTTTCTTCTGGTGGTAATTAATCACCACTGGGTTTTTTTGTTTTTTGCTAAAAAAACGAAAAAGACCGAAAATTTAATGTAAATAAGTAATGTATCTCCTATACTGATGTGCCCTGATAGGTGGCACTGATGGGCACTGATAAGTGGCACTGATGGGCAATGATAAGATGGCACTGATGAGGTGGCACTGATGAGGGGGCCCTAATTTGCAGCACTGTTGGGCACTGATAGATGGCACTGATATGCAGGACTGATGAGTGGCACTGATAGGTGGCACTTATGGGCACAGATAGGCAGCACTGATTGGCAGCTCTAATGGGCACTGATGGGTGGCACTGATGGGCGGCACAGATGAGCAGGCACTGGTGGGCACTGAAAGGCAGCACTGACTGGCATCACTAATAGGCACTGATTGGCATCACTGCTGTGCACTGTTGGAGCTCCACTGATTATCAGGGCAATGATTATCTGTGCAGATCTCCCCTATGAGGAAATGCCGCTGATCGTCTCTCGTCCCCTCCTCACACGCTGTCAGTATGAGGAGAGGAATGCCAATAACCAGCATTTCCTTGTTTACATGGGATTCACCGTGATTGGACACAGCTGATTACATGGGTAAAAAGCCTTGTCATAGGCTCTTTACCGAGATCGGTGATGTGCCGTGTCCTAGGGACAGAGCGCTCCACCAATCACTGTGCGCCCCCACGGGCACACAAGCACAGTGAAAATGGGACGTCATATGACATCGTCCCAGAATGAGGGAGCCACTTTGCGCCCACCATATTACAATACGATAATAATTACAAAAATTTATTTTTATTTTTTTTTGCATTGGTAGAAGTTGCCCAGAAAATGTGCATTTTTAATTTGACAGATTGAGCTCCCATTATTTCCATGAGGTTCGGGTTCAGCATCCCAAATTTTGAAGTTTGCCAAACCCTGCTCAAACCATCAAAACATCATCTGGATACTGTTTGCCAACCCCCCCCCCCCCCCCCCCCCCCCCCCAAAAAAAAAAAAAATTACCACCAGCCGCCACTGGCGACTAGGATAAAACAGGGAGAAGAGATTAGACATGAACAGACAGGATATGATTGGGAGCCCCAGCTTCAAGGAATTGTTGGTATAATGATTCATGCAGTGAACTGTATTAATAATAATACAAGAAACTATTGCTGGAACCTATAACACATTTGCTTTCAAGAATAGGCATGAATCAGAGTGCACACAGCAACTGCTCTGTATGTGTCTACAAAAAATGCACTTTTATATCATCAAGGCTATAGACAGATAATGGCTACATAGTTTTGTTTCATTTACAATCCACGGAAAAGTCATAAAAGAACATGTAGCAAAACATACAATAGCAATGCAAGTTTGAGCAGATGAAACATGTAACTAATTATATGGTTTATTTCTGTCCATTACAGATACTTACAGTACTTCCTTCTGTACCCATCTTCTCTCTGCCTGCACAAACGTTCCATCTAATCATTGGTGTTTAGTTAGTATAGTAGGGACCCATTGGTGTTCTGAGTATGAGAAAAGATATTTTGTGAAAATTCATTTTATACTATTACTTCATCCACAGATGTCTTTAAACAGCTCTTGTTAAAATTAGAACTATGGCCTCCTATTTAAAAAAATATGGCCTGCAGCGGTATTTAAAGCTGCATTTAAACCCAGTGAAGTGACTGGTCTCAGGTGATACACAGAGATGAAACAAATCCTCCTACATAAGTTGTAACTGGCTATCTGCAGTATTCTCCTCTCTACATTTGTTCAAAGTCCAGAATTTATAAAGCTTTGCTGAGCTGTCAGAAAAAGGGATGTTACACTCCGCAGAGCTCAGTGAAGAGGGCTCTGAGAGCTGATTTATGGGGAAGGGACACACCCCCTCGCTTCACACAGCTCATAGGAACAGAGCAGAGGATGTCAATTAGCTGGAGCTCCCTCCCCTGTCACCTTTTTTCTCTTGGTGTCAGGAATACTTGACAGAAGTGACTTATGCTGATATCAGGAAAAGAAGCAGCAGACAGAAATGACACTTAGGCCCCATATACAGGGAACGCAGAGGCAAAGTCCTCTGAACAAAGTTTTTTGACACCTTGAAACCAGTGTTTAAAACGCCAGTTTAGCCGCATTTAACCGTGTTTGCGTCTAGAAGCGTTTATTAAGATTACCTCATTTAAGACCCTCCCCAAGCTCAAAAAACATTGTTAGTTAACTATTTCAGCCATTTTGAACAAAGTGAGTAGCAGCAGCAAAGAGAGCAGTTATCTACTTGTATTTGCCTCTATTTTTGTGCTTTTTTTTGCAATGGATCCAATAATGAGCATAATTTGGATACAGCAATGCCAGTGGTGTATTGCATTGCATCAAGTGCTATATATGGTCTATGAATCATCACAAGTAATTAAAACATTTTTAACTATTTTTTAGGTTTTCCATTGTTTTCCATCATTTTTTGGTCTTTTCAGGTCAAAAAATAGTGTACCTTTACGTTGCGGATTGTCATTTGCCACGTCACCTGCCACAAGTTGTGGATTGTCCACTTGCCACGTCACCTGCCACAAGTTGTGTATTGTCCACTTGCCACCCACAAGTTGTGGATTGTCCACTTGCCACGTCACCTACCACAAGTTGTGGATTGTCCACTTGCCACATCACTTGCCACATCACCTGCCACATCACCTGCCACAAGTTGTGGATTGTCCACTTGCCACGTCACCTGCCACAAGTTGTGGAATGTCCACTTGCCACGTCACCTGCCACAAGTTGCGGATTGTCCACTTGCCACAAGTTGTGGATTGTCCACTTGCCACGTCACCTGCCACAAGTTGTGGATTGTCCACTTGTCATGTCACTTGCCACGTCAGCTGCCACAAGTTGCAGGTTTGTCATTTACCACGTCACCTGTCACAAGTTTCGGATTGTCCACTTGCCACGTCACCTGCCACAAAATGTGGATTGTCCACTAGCCACGTCACCTTCCACAAATTGTGAATTGTCCACTTGCCACCTCACCTGTCACAAGTTGCAGATTGTCCACTTGCCACGTCACCTGCAACAAGTTGCGGATTGTCCACTTGCCACGTCACCTGCCACAAGTTGTGGATTGTCATTTGTCAATTTAACAAGATAAGGGTCAAATTACAATTATACTTCTGATAACAACAATGCTAGTGGTGTATTGGATTGGATCAAGGGCTCATCAGGGGTATATGAATCATTGCAAGCAATTACAATTTTTTAAAATATTTTTTAATGGTTTTTCATCATTTGCCATCATTTTTGAGATTTTTAATGTAAAAAAAATAGGGCGCCTTTAAAAACGCTTATAAACGAAAACGCGACTAAATGCCGGTACCGCATTTAGCAGCATTTGGCATCTGAAATGTGGAAATCTTCTTCGTCTGAACCCATTTTTTTGCTTCCAAAGAAACGCTGTTAAACGCAACTGCAAAAAAAAGGCAATAAACGAGACTGTGTACATGGTCACATAGGATAACATTGAATGAGTTCAGGGGCAGTTGAAAAAAGCGTCCAACTGCCTCTGAATGTGTGTTTAGCAGCGTCCCGTGTACATGGGGCCTTAGTCAATTGTTAATTGAGACATGTACACACTATAGAAGAATATGCTTTGTTCATAGTTCAAGTCTGAGGTTTACAACCACTTTAAAGTTTTCTCTTAGTGCCCCTGCAAAGTCCTACAAGCATTTTTTTGATCCTGCCAGTGAAGACCACCTATTACAGCTTCCTGTAGTGGGGTAGAAACAATGCTGCACTACTCCTGAATTCAGAGTAATGTTGCCAATATCATGTATGCCTGCTTGCAATACAGTGGGATGAAAAAATGTTGCAGGTGGTATGAAGATAAGCAGAGTCACCGTTAATTCATAAGACAGTGGCTTGTCATACAGCATTTTTGGCTTTCTCTGGTTATATGAGGTGAGCTTGCACTTGCAAATGTTTATAGATTAAAGTGGAGTTCCACCCACTTTTACAACTCTTCAGCATCCCTCACTAAACTGTGCACTGTAAACAAATTGGATATTTTTTAATTTTTTTTCTCAGCACCTACTGTATATCTGCTGTATTCATTTTTCACTTCCTCCTCCCTGGCCGCGGTCCATCGCATCATTTCCTGTTTGCAATGCCTTCTGGGAAGGGGGGGCAACTTCCTCTGAAACTGCCGTTGCTATGGACACCTGACCTGAAACCTATTACACTGCTTGTGCTGCACTGAGCATGTGGGAGATCTGCAAGGATGAGATCCAGGAAGAAATACAGTCTGGCTTCAGATGCCCACACTTAAGATGGCCACGGCCTGCTGTAAATTTATAAAATAACAAACTACTGCTATAAACTAACAAAATAGACCTTAGTTTACAGACTAACTTTACTAGAATACATTAAGCTTGTGTATTATAGGGGTATTTTTATTTAAAAAGTATAATTTCGGCCGGAACACCACTTTAACAAGCTCTATAACAGCCAACATGCTCTCTATGGAGTCAGTTTTTGAGGCTCCTCATTGCCTTCCCTGTGTGTACAAGATATCACTGGGCCCTTACCAGGGCTGCTGATAAGGCTGTACAGCTAGTCCTCCTGTACTGGGCCAAGGCCCCATCAGTTCAAAAGGGGGACCCGGGCACCTGCTGAGCAGGAGGGCTGGCTGTACTGTGTTATTGCAGACACTGATCCTCTTCTGTCTCCAACTGCAGCGCTGCCAGCTTCTCCTCCTCTCCCTCCCTATGGCTGCACTGCCTTGGGATTGGTTCTGGCACATGCGCCCCTTTTCCCCGAAGTGCTACCAGCTTCCCTCCTCCAGCCAGCTGCTGCGGGCACACAAGGGGATGTCATTTACTGGCCCCTACCATTCCTGAATGAACACAGTGAGCGATCGCTACAAATCACTCTTGTGAATGAGCAGGAAGCCTCAGAGCACTATTCAATCATCCCTGTGCAGTCCTCAGTCACTTTCAGCTGGGGGGGAGCTGTCAGATAGGCTTTTAGGACCCTTGCACACTAATACTTGTTGCTGTAATTTGCCAAATAATATCATGTTATGGCTTCGAGAAGCTAAAAAATTACAAGCTCTGCAAATTCAGCATCTTCACTAATTATATGTCCATGTATGCTAATATCCAATCTAAATAAAGTCTAAATAAACTTCAAATTTTGTTTAGGTGCAGGGCATAATAAAAATCTAATTTGGTACAATTCTACAACACATGCAAATTTCTTTGTCATATCTTTTTAAAAATGATGCATGCATAGAAAAATACTTGTTGATCTTCCAAAAATCCAGTGTGTTCCTAACTTTCTGTTTGGGCAGACAACACAGTGGTGTTGATTTACTAATGGCAAATAGGCTGTTCACTTTGCAAGGGAAGTTGCACTTTGCAAGGGAATTTTCCCCAAAGCTTTGTGAATGAGGTGAACGTTCTGCTCACTTCCATCCTGCAATAATGTGCAAGCAAAAAAGCTGAAGAGCAAAGTGAAATTGCAACTTCCCTTGCAAAGTGAGTAGCCTATTTGCCTTTGGTAAATCAACCCAAGTCTCTCAGCTGCTCTGAAAGCCTAAACAGCTTTGGTCCACTCCACATACTTACATACATTGGTTTATTTCTCAGTTAAATAACGTTTCCGCTTTGAGGCCCAAGAACCTGCCCACTCACTGTGTGTACAGAAATGGCTCTTAGGAGAAGTAGTTCTGGTGGCGTAGTTATGCCAAAAGCAACTGATCTCCTAGCAACTGCTCCCCTATGTCCTTCTCCTGCCTTTGCTTTTCTAAATTGTATGATGCCTGGCATCACCCAGGCCAGGGGTCTTCAAACTACAGCCCTCCAGTTGTTCCGGAACCACAATTCCCATCATGCCTAGTCATGTCTGTGAATGTCAGTGTTTTACAATGTGTCAGAGAGTTCCCTTGGGCATGCGCGCTGTTGGTGGGCATCGCGGCGCGTCGGCGCGCGTCGGCAGGCGCGCGCGCCCGGTGTTTGGCGCCAACCTGCCTATTTAAGCCATCTGCACAGGGGGCTCGGTGCTGTCCGATCTTCAGCTTCCTGTGATCCTGCTTCCTGTTTCCTGTTTCCTGTTTGATTCCAATCTCCTGACCATCGGCCTGTCTCTGTTCCTCCTTGTTTGCTGCCTGCTACTGATCCCGGACCGTCCTGACTACGAATCTGCCTGCTCCTCTGTACTGCGTTGCCCGCCTGCTGCCGACCTCTGCCTGTGACCGACCAACCCGCTCCACTCCTGCTCTGCACCCACTGCCTGTGCTCCAGTTGACTGGTGATCTCCATAACCATCTTAACCGGGATCTTCCTGCAGCTACCCGCCAGGCTCTCATACCACTCTGTGCTCCCGTGCCTCCTGTCCATACTACCAGGGGCCGGTAACCAGATACGTAAGGGAGGCCTCCCCCTGCTACATCGGGCTCACCTGTCTGCTACGCACAAGTCTGACAGTATCGGACAGCCATGTCCGAGCCCGAGCAGGGAACCTCCCCCATGGAGGAACTGTGTAGACACCTGGCGGGTCTCACGCAAGCTGTGAAGAGCCTCCAGGAAGGCTACACAAGGCTGGAAGAACAAGTCCAGGTCCTGTCAGTTCCAACCCATCCACAAGCTGCTTCATCGGCCGGAGCGCCCTCAGTAGTTATGCTACCTCCAGAGCCTAAGGTACCCGTACCAGAAAGATTTGCGGGGGACCGCAGTAAATTTCGTGCCTTCCGCAATGCCTGCGAGCTTTACTTCGCCCTGCAACCTCGCACTTTTTCCTTGGAGGCGACCAAGGTGGGCTTTGTGATCTCCCTCTTGTCTGGTGAACCACAGACCTGGGCTCACCGCCTCCTGGAACGGAAGTCTGGAGCACTGGACAACCTTGATGCCTTTTTCACCGTCATGTCCCAGTTGTATGAGGATCCTCAGGTAACAGCGACTGCCGAAGCCGCCCTTCACGCCCTTCAACAGGGGCGTAGAGCCGCAGAGGACTATGTGGTGGAATTTAGGCGATGGAGTTCCGACACTAGTTGGAATGATGCGGCTTTACGCTATCAATTCCGCATGGGGTTGTCTGATCCCTTGAAGGATGAGTCGGTGTACCCCAAACATTGGATGAACTCATCAATCTGGCTATTCAGATCGACCGACGCCTCAGAGAGCGTCGCTCCGAGAGGTCTACCAGCCAATTCCGCCCTACCTGGATGCTACCCAAGGTTCCAAGCTCTCCCAGCCAGTCCTTCCCGGCACCGGCCACATCAGTTCCTGACACCTCCGAACCAATGCAACTCGGGCTATTCCGCCCTTCTCTCGATCCAGAAGAACGCCAACGCCGAAGAGTTAACAATCTCTGCATGTACTGTGGGGAGCCGGGACACTTCGTGAGGTCTTGCCCAAATAAGACACGTAAGTCGCTTAAGTCGCTGTCCATCTCTTCAATTTGTGCACCTGCTTTCTCTAAACCTGTTAATCATCTTGCTCTGTCTATCACCCTACAGCTTCCAGGAAAGATTATTCCAGCTACAGTCATCATTGATTCAGGAGCCTGCAGCTGTTTTATTGACCTGACCTTCGTTGCCACCCATCACATTCCTCTTCAGCCCAAAGTCCGGGGACTCTCGGTACATCTCGCAGATGGCTCCTCTCTTCGCTCCGGCCCTGTCACGCAGGAAACCATTCCTTTGTTGGCCACCATGGGCCCTAACCATCAAGAACTTCTGCGCCTGGATGCCATCTCCTCTCCCCTTTTTCCCATCATATTGGGGATGCCATGGTTACAGGCCCATAATCCCAGCATTGACTGGTCCAGTGGAGAAGTCAAGTTCTTGTCTCATTACTGCCGACAACACTGCTTACATACAAATTCTGCTGAATCTACCCAATTACTCTGTTTAGACACCGAATCCGAGCTTCAACAGGTGGTCCCTGCACCCTATTGGGACTTTCTGGACTTCTTTAGCAAAAAAGGAGCAGAGGCCTTACCGCCTCATAGGCCTTACGATTGCCCAATCGAGCTATTACCTGGAGCAGAAGTTCCCTTTGGAAGGATTTTCCCACTGACAGAGCAGGAGCTGGATACTCTAAAAATATATATCGACGAGAACTTGAAGAAAGGGTTTATCCGCCCATCTACCTCTCCGGCCGGGGCTGGCATATTCTTTGTGGAAAAAAAGGACCATTCCTTGCGTCCTTGTATCGACTATCGGGAATTGAACAAAGTAACAATCAAGAACCGTTACCCGCTACCCTTAGTGCCCGAACTCTTCCAGAGATTAGGATCCGCAGTAATCTTTACGAAGCTAGATCTCCGTGGTGCCTACAACCTGATCCGCATTCGAGAAGGAGATGAGTGGAAGACAGCCTTTCGCACCAGATTTGGACATTACGAATACCTTGTCATGCCCTTCGGTCTGTGCAACGCACCTGCTACGTTCCAACATTTTGTCAACGACATCTTCCGTGACTTCCTGGATCTTTATGTTATTGTCTACCTAGATGATATCCTGATCTTTTCCTCCTCAGTCTCAGATCATCGCAGGCATGTCGGAAATGTGTTAGCCCGTCTCAGGCAGCATGGACTTTATGCTAAACCAGAAAAATGCCAATTCGAACTTCAAAGCATCCAGTTTTTAGGCCTAATCATTTCTGTTGATGGTATAAAAATGGATCCGCAGAAAGTATCTGCCATTCTGGAGTGGCCCGCTCCCTCCGATAAGAAAGGGGTTCAAAGGTTCATCGGCTTCTCGAACTTCTACAGGAAGTTCATTAGGGGCTTCTCTACAATAATTGCCCCCATCACCGAAATAACCAGACAAGGGAATCGATTCCAGTGGTCCCTTGAGGCACAATCTGCCTTCGAAAAACTCAAGGAGCTGTTCACCTCCGCCTCAATTCTCAAACACCCGGACCCTGCTCTACCATTCGTCCTTGAAGTGGACGCTTCGGAGGTCGCAGTCGGAGCTGTTCTGTCCCAACGGCAAGGTCCAAAGGCCCTTCTCTACCCAGTGGCCTTTTTCTCCCGCAAACTCTCTTCAGCGGAGAGAAATTATGATGTTGGCGATCGGGAGCTTCTGGCCATTAAATCCGCTTTGGAGGAGTGGCGTTATCTACTGGAGGGTGCAGCACACCCTATCCTGGTCTATACGGACCACAAAAATCTGGAGTATCTCCGAACGGCCAAAAGACTGAAACCCCGACAAGCAAGATGGGCTCTATTCTTCTCCAGATTTCAGTTTCATATAACGTATAGACCTGGTTCCAAGAATACCAAGCCGGATGCTCTTTCTCGTATGTTCCCTGATTCTGGTAAACCTGAGCATCCGGACACCATTCTTTCATCCGGAAATTTTCTTTTGCTTCAAGTGGATCTATTATCCCGCATAAAACAAGCTTCTTTAAATTGGACCCCAAGTTCCGGAGAGCTGGTGAGGGCCCAGGATGGTCTTTTTTGGCACAAGGGTAAAATCGTAGTCCCTGAAGATTTGAGGGTGGCAGTGCTGGAGCTCTGCCATGATCATAAGATGGCTGGACATTTCGGTGTGCTGAAGACAACGGAGTTAGTGCAGCGCACATTTTGGTGGCCTTTGTTAGTGAACGACTGTAAGAGCTATGTAGAATCTTGTACCACCTGTGCCCGGAACAAGAATAGCCGGACTAGAGCCTGGGGTCTGTTAAAGCCATTACCCGTCCCGGAAAGACCGTGGAAGATGATATCAATGGATTTCATTGTAGAGCTTCCCCAGTCAGAGGGTTTCTCTACCATCTTTGTCGTCGTAGACAGGTTAACCAAGATGGCTCACTTCCTGCCGATGAAGGGCACACCCTCGGCCATGGAGACAGCAAAGGTCTTCATTAAAGAGATTGTCAGGTTGCACGGAGTCCCATCGAACATCATATCTGATCGTGGTGTTCAGTTCACCTCACGGTTCTGGAAGGCTCTCTGCAATTCCCTGGAAATCGAGCTGGCACTCTCCTCCGCTTATCATCCCCAGACTAATGGGCAGACGGAGAGAACTAATCAAACTTTGGAGCAATACCTCCGCTGTTTTTCATCTTTCTCTCAGAACAACTGGGTCTCTCTGCTGCCAATCGCTGAGTTCTCCTATAACAACTCTCTACATTCGGCCATTAAGCAAACACCGTTTTTTGCCAATTACGGATTCCACCCGTCCTTTCTGCCCAGGTCCTTACCTGAATGTGCGATCCCTGCAGTCTCTGAGACCATGGACTTCTTTCTTTGTAACAACAAACTCTTGCAGGACACCATGGCTAAGACCCAAGAGTATAATAAAAAGATGTTTGACAGGAAGAGGCGGGGAGAGCTCATCCTGGAACCTGGCAACCAGGTTTGGTTATCCACGACCAATATAAGAATGGCCTGTCCTTCAAGAAAATTGGGCCCCAAATTCTTGGGTCCATTTACAGTCAAGAAGAGGATTAACAATGTGGCCTACGAACTCAATCTACCTAGTACCCTGAAGATTCATCCGGTCTTTCACGTTTCATTGTTGAGACCTGTTGTACCCAACACTTTTGCTGGTCGAAGTACTGACCCACCAGAACCCATAATGGTCGATAGCAAGGAAGAATTCGAGGTGGAAGCTATTCTGGATTGCAGGAAAAGACGCAACCAGTTGCAGTATTTGATCAAATGGAAGGGGTACGGACCAGAGGATAACTCCTGGGAGCCAGAGGGCAACTTACATGCCAAAGAGCTTCTGAGGTCTTTTAGGAATACCCACGCTTCCAAATTGGCACAGTTGGACATCCGGAGGCTGCCCTTGAGGGGGGGGCACTGTCAGAGAGTTCCCTTGGGCATGCGCGCTGTTGGTGGGCATCGCGGCGCGTCGGCGCGCGTCGGCAGGCGCGCGCGCCCGGTGTTTGGCGCCAACCTGCCTATTTAAGCCATCTGCACAGGGGGCTCGGTGCTGTCCGATCTTCAGCTTCCTGTGATCCTGCTTCCTGTTTCCTGTTTCCTGTTTGATTCCAATCTCCTGACCACCGGCCTGTCTCTGTTCCTCCTTGTTTGCTGCCTGCCACTGATCCCGGACCGTCCTGACTACGAATCTGCCTGCTCCTCTGTACTGCGTTGCCCGCCTGCTGCCGACCTCTGCCTGTGACCGACCAACCCGCTCCACTCCTGCTCTGCACCCACTGCCTGTGCTCCAGTTGACTGGTGATCTCCATAACCATCTTAACCGGGATCTTCCTGCAGCTACCCGCCAGGCTCTCATACCACTCTGTGCTCCCGTGCCTCCTGTCCATACTACCAGGGGCCGGTAACCAGATACGTAAGGGAGGCCTCCCCCTGCTACATCGGGCTCACCTGTCTGCTACGCACAAGTCTGACACAATGCCTCATGGGATGTGTAGTTCCGTAACAGCTGGAGGGCCGTAGTTTGAGGATCCCTGATCCAGGCCATTTCCTCTGAACCTAGACTGTCCTGGACATTATCCCTTTTAGGGTACATCATCACACTGGTCTGGGCTCACAGTACCGCTGCACATGTATCTATGTGAGTACCATTCTGTACAGCAGTGAGGATTGCTTATCACTAGACGAGAGAAAAGGTGGAAGAGGATCCCGCTCATCATGTGACAGTCCAGAAGAAATATACACTCAACAGCCACTTTATGAGGTACACCTTGCTAGTACCGGGTTGGACCCCCTTTCCCTTCAGAACTGCCTTAATTCTTCATGGCATAGATTCAACAAGGTGTTGGAAACATTCCTCAGAGCTTTTGATCCATATTGACATGATAACATCACACAGTTGCTGCAGATTTGTCGGCTGCACATCCATGATGCGAATCTCCTGTTCCACCACATCTCTTTTGGATTGAGATCTGGTGACTGTGGAGGCCATTGCAGTACAGTGACCCCATTGTCATGTTCAAGAAACCAGTGGTGAGATGATTTGATCTTTGTGACATGGTGCATTATCCTGCTGGAAGGAGCCATCAGAAGATAAGTACACTGTAGTCATAAAGGGATGGACATGGTCAGCAACAATACTCAGGTAGGCCGTGGCATTTAAATGATGCTCAATTGGTACTAAGGGGTCCAAAGAGTGCCAAGAAAATATCCCCCACACGATTACACCACCACCAGCCTGAATCATTGATACAAGGCAGGATGGATCCATGCTTTCATGTTGTTTACACCAAATTCTGACCCTACCATCTGAATGTCGCAGCTGAAATCGAGACTCATCAGACCAGGCAACGTTTTTCTAATCTTCTATTGTCCAATTTTGGCGAGCCTGTGCAAATTGTAGCCTCAGTTTCCTGTTCTTAACTGACAGGAGTGGCACCCGGTGTGGTCTTCTGCTGCTGTAGCTTATCTGCTTCAAGGTTTGATGTGTTGTGCATTTAGAGATGGTATTCTGCATACCTTGGCTGTACGAGTGGATATTTGAGTTACTGTTGCCTTTCTATCATCTCAAACCAGTCTGCCCATTCTTCTCTGACCTCTGACATCAACAAGGCATTTTCCTCCACACAACTGCCGCTCACTGGATATTTTCTCTTTTTCGGACCATTCTCTGTAAACCCTAGAGATGGTTGTGTGTGAAAATCCAAGTAGATCAGCAGTTTTTGAAATACTAAGATCAGCCCATCTGACACCAACAACCATGCCACGTTCAAAGTCACTTAAATCCCCTTTCTTCCCCATTCTGATGCTCGGTTTTAACTTCAGCAAGTCATCTTCACCACGCCTAGATGCCTAAATGCATTGAGCTGCTGCCATGTGATTGGCTGATTAGCAATTTGTGTTACCAAGCAAATTAACAGGTGTACCTAATAAAGTGGCCGGTAAGTGTATGTAAAAATAGTTTTACAAAAAACCTGCAGTAAGAGGATATTTGGGAAGAGAGGAATTGCAGAGCGGAGCTGGAAGCACTGGAGTTGGGCCAAATCTCTCAATTAATAAAGTGTAAATAGCAAAGAATAATATTATGTGACATCTGAATACAAAATTGCTGTTACAAAGAGAACATCACAGAAAATTATGCCGTGCATCAATCAGAACAAAAAATACAATGTGAAAAAAATAAAATAACATACAGTGCAGTCCAAAAAGAAGTCTGAGGGTTGGATCACACCTGAATCAACACACACACACTGACTTCCATTGCGATTCAATGAGGTACTTTTGAATGGGCTGAAATTGCACTGGATCGCATCAAAAGTAATGCATACACTATACAAACACAGATTAAAAAACATATATTTGAGTGACCCTTTACTGGGACGTTGGCACACTATTACCTGTGTATCCACAGTGTCACCCTGTGATGATACATTAAAATCCTTATTTTTTCATTGTTCTTCTTATTAAACCTTTTCTGCATTAGAAACATGTGATCTACACATGCTGTATGATAACCTCTTTGTTTGTACAAATTATCCAGAAAACAATAAAAAATTATGGGGGGGGGGGGACTTATCAAGACAAGAAGGACTCAGCTATGTATCCAGCATTATATTGCCTGGCCTCCCCATAAGTCCTGGCCTCTGCTCTGACCCAGGAAAACAGCTGGCTTGTGTCCTGCAGCAGCAAGTTAGCAGTGTAGAAGTGAGCGAAACAACCCAACACACAAGGATAGTGTGGATCAATTCCTGGAAATTCATTGGATTTTTTCCTGGATACTGAAGTTAGAGAGCTCTGATTAGAAGATCGGCTTTGGAGATTTAGATTTGGAGGACGGACCAGTTGAGCTATCAGGAGACACCTCGCCAGGTGAATTGGTTGGAGGATACACCAAGGTACATCTAACCCCCCCCCCCCCCGGTTATCTACACATGCCAATCACCCCTGCAGGGGTAGTGGAAGCTGATGAGTGGGGGACCCTTGAGGGGGAGCACAAGAGTCACCTGATCTGCTGAGCACTGTGGTCACCCTGGAATCGTTGGCACTTTTTATAGCATTTTTTTGCACATTATATGTGGGACTATGAATTAATATTCCTTTGTTTTTATATATAATTTTATTTTATTTTTTTCAACAACACATTGATATCATTAGCAGTAATCAGCATGAATTCATGAAGAATCGTTCTTGCCAAACCAATCTATTAACCTTCTATGAGGAGGTGAGTTGCCATCTTGATAAAGGAAGGCCCGTAGACGTGGTGTATCTGGATTTTGCAAAAGCATTTGACACAGTTCCCCATAAACGTTTACTGTACAAAATAAGATCCGTTGGCATGGACCATAGGGTGAGTACATGGATTGAAAACTGGCTACAAGGGCGTGTTCAGAGGGTGGTGATAAATGGGGAGTACTCAGAATGGTCAGGAGTGGGTAGTGGGGTTCCCCAGGGTTCTGTGCTGGGACCAATCCTATTTAATTTGTTCATAAACGACCTGGAGGATGGGATAAACAGTTCAATCTCTGTATTTGCAGACGATACTAAGCTAAGCAGGGCAATAACTTCTCCGCAGGATGTGGAAACCTTGCAAAAAGACCTGAACAAATTAATGGGGTGGGCGACTACATGGCAAATGAGGTTCAATGTAGAAAAATGTAAAATAATGCATTTGGGTAGCAAAAATATGAATGCAATCTATACACTGGGGGGAGAACCTCTGGGGGAATCTAGGATGGAAAAGGACCTGGGGGTCCTAGTAGATGATAGGCTCAGCAATGGCATGCAATGCCAAGCTGCTGCTAATAAAGCAAACAGAATATTGGCATGCATTAAAAGGGGGATCAACTCCAGAGATAAAACGATAATTCTCCCGCTCTACAAGACTCTGGTCCGGCCGCACCTGGAGTATGCTGTCCAGTTCTGGGCACCAGTCCTCAGGAGGGATGTACTGGAAATGGAGCGAGTACAAAGAAGGGCAACAAAGCTAATAAAGGGTCTGGAGGATCTTAGTTATGGGGAAAGGTTGCGAGCGCTGAACTTATTCTCTCTGGAGAAGAGACGCTTGAGAGGGGATATGATTTCAATTTACAAATACCGTACTGGTCACTCCACAATAGGGATAAAACTTTTTCGCAGAAGAGAGTTTAATAAGACTCGTGGCCACTCATTACAATTAGAAGAAAAGAGGTTTAACCTTAAACTACGTAGAGGGTTCTTTACTGTAATGCCCCGTACACACGGTCGGACTTTGTTCGGACATTCCGACAACAAAATCCTAAGATTTTTTCCGATGGATGTTGGCTCAAACTTGTCTTGCATACACACGGTCACACAAAGTTGTCGGAAAATCCGATCATTCTGAACGCGGTGACGTAAAACACATACGTCGGGACTATAAACGGGGCAGTGGCCAATAGCTTTCATCTCTTTATTTATTCTGAGCATGCGTGGCACTTTGTCCGTCGGATTTGTGTACACACGATCGGAATTTCCGACAACGGATTTTGTTGTCGGAAAATTTTATCTCCTGCTCTAGAACTTTGTGTGTCGGAAAATCCGATGGAAAATGTCCGATGGAGCCCACACACGGTCGGAATTTCCGACAACACGCTCCGATCGGACATTTTCCATCGGAAAATCCGACCGTGTGTACGGGGCATAAGAGCGGCAAGGATGTGGAATCCCCTTCCACAGGCGGTGGTCTCAGCGGGGAGCATTGATAGCTTCAAGAAACTATTAGATAATCACCTGACTGACCGCAACATACAGGGATATGTAATGTAATACTGACACATAATCACACACATAGGTTGGACTTGATGGACTTGTGTCTTTTTTCAACCTCACCTACTATGTAACTACTATGTAACATTATTGATTTTACATTATTTGATATTTGGCATATATCCTTCATATGAGTTATATATACATTTTTTCATAACTTTTTCACTTATTTTCATTATTATTTTCATTTTCATTTTCATTTTCATTTGGTGCTGATTTTACATTATTTGATATTTGGCATATATCCTTCATATGAGTTATATATACATTTTTTCATAATTTTTTCACTTATTTTCATTTGGTGCTGCATCTTTAACCGATAGATGTAGGTATCCAATTTTAGGCACAGATGGTTTATATGATCTTTTGATTGTGTATTTACACTTTGTCCAGTATTTGATTTTTGTTACTGATTTTTGTTACTGTCCCCCACTATCACCCATCATCCTTGGCTTTAAGTAAGGTGTGGGTGGTACACGAATGTGGTTATAGAGCACCATCGCCTTTCATACACTAGGGTAGCACCACTTACCACATTTCTTCCTTTATCATTATCTGTAAGCTCCCTATGGGAGCCTAATAGGGGGGCTGCAACCCGTTCTTATCCTAAGCAAGGAGTCTACTATTTTCTTAACTTCCACAACCAGGTTCAAATGTAGTAATAGCATAGCTCCCTACTGTCCCTGATTTGGAACAAAGTCCCTCTGTCCCTCTTTCCTCCACATTTGTCCCTCATTTTGGTCTGATCTATATAGTTGTATATATCATGCACGTTTTATCTTTCAAAAAGTGTTTCCCAGTGCTAAACCTTTCATCAATTTTTTATACTGCTGCATTTGTAAATTTCAAAAGCCACTAAAAAGGAAAAGTGGTAAAACAAAGCACTTGTGAGTTTAACTAATCTTTTTTTTTTTGTATAATTCTCCTTTAAGGGGGCATGATCGGGTGTGGGTCCTACAGTATACCTACATACTTTTGCTAACAGGTGTCCCTCATTCCCACCTCGAAAAGTTGGGAGGTATGATAATAGACATGGTAGCAAAAGGTTAATCTCACAATATTCCCAGTGGTAAGCCATTCATGGAAGAGTGCAAAACCACACAATAGTGCTCACTGCTAGTATTTATTACAGCCACTTGGAGTGCAATCTATAACACTTACAAGAAGGTGAAACATGCAACGTGATAAAAAAAAAACCTCATAAAGCATCCAGCGAACAGAAGAACCAGCACTATACTCAGGACCTAAAAGAGTCCTTATTCCCCCCAGGATTCTCTGACTTTTCATGGTGCCGCCAGCCCCCCCCCCCCGGCGTCCCACATAGCTTGCTGGAAAGCCTTCAGCCCTGCATAGTGCCCCCAGCAGTGTTTCAGAGTGCCCCCAGCCCCCACAATGCCCTTCGGTCTCACAGATTGCCCCTGAGCCCCCCTCCCCCATTCTGTTCTAGAGACAACCAGCCCCCTCCAGTGATCCTATCCCTCACAGTTGCCACCAACTCTCTCCAGACACATCCTCCCCTACAGGGCCACCAAATTTGCTGCAGAATCACCTAACCCACACCAGAACCTTCACACCCCCAGTGACACCCAGTCCAATCTAGAGCCTTTCAGAAGTTTAACCACTTACCCACTGGGCACTTAAACCCCCTTCCTAACCAGACCAATTTTCAGCTTTCGGTGCTCTCACATTTTGAATGACAATTACTCAGTCATGCAACACTGTACCTATATGAACATTGTGTCCTTTTTTTCACACAAATAGAGCTTTCTTTTGGTGGTATTTAATCATTGCTGGGTTTTTTACCGAAAATTCTGTAAAAAATGCATTTTTCTTTGTTTCTGTTATAAAATTTTGCAAATTAGTAATTTTTCTTCATAAATTTTGGCTAAAATTTTTACTGCTACATATCTTTGGTAAAAATAACCCAAATTGGTGTATATTATTTGGTCTTTGTGAAAGTTATAGAGTCCATAAGCTATGGTGTAAATCTCTGTAAATTGATCACACCTGATGTACTGACGGCCTATCTCATTTCTTGAGACCTTAACAAGCCAGGAAAGTACAAATAACCCCCCAAATGAGCCTTCTTTGGAAAGTAGACATTCCAAGGTATTTATTAAGAGGCATGGTGAGTTTTTTGAAGTTGTATTTTTTTCCCATAATTCTTTGCAAAATCAAGATTTTTTTTACTTTTTTTTTTACAAAATTGTTATATTAGCAGGTTATTTCTCACACACAGCATATGCATAGCACCAATTACAACCCAAAATACATTCTACTACTCCTCTTGAGTATGGCAATACCACATGTATGAGGCTTTTACACAGTGTGGCTACATACAGAGGCCCAACATGCAGGGAGTACCTTCAGGTGTTCTAGGAGCATAAATTACACATATAATTTCTTAACTACCTCTTGCAGTTTTGAAGGCCCTGGAGCACCAGGACAATGGAAACGCACCAAAGATGACCCCTTTTTGGAAAGAAAACACCCCAACGTATAATCTATGAGGCATAGTGAGTCTTTTGAACTTGTCATTTTTTTCTACAAGTTTTTGGAAAATGTGGAAAGAAAATGAAAACACAAAGTTGTCCACTTATACAATATTTCTAACACATAGCATGTACATAGCAAAAATTACACCCCAAAATAGATTTTCCTACTCCTCCCGAGTACGGCGATACCACATGTGTAAGACTTTTCCACAGCCTGGCCACATACAGAGGCCCAACATGCAGGGAGCACCATCAGGTGTTCTAGGGGCATAAATTTCAAATTTAATTTGACTACCTATTACACTTTTTTGAGGCACTGTAGTGGCATGGATGTGGCATGGATGAGAACTGATGTGGCATAGATGTGAACTGATGTGGAATGGATGAGCATGAATGGGGATGGATGAGCCGTGGATGGGGATGGCTGAGAATGGATGGGATGACTGAGTATGGCTGTGTACAGCTGGGTACGGTTGAGTATGGCTGGGTACGGCTGAGTACCGCTGAGTATGGCTGGGGGTGGATGGGATGGCTGAGCATGGATGGATGGATGAGTATTGCTGAGTATGGATGGATGGCTGAGCATGGATGGATGGATGAGTATTGCTGAGTATGGGTGGATGGCTGGGTATGGCTGGATGGCTGAGCATGGATGGATGGATGAGTATTGCTGAGTATGGATGGATAGTTGAGCATGGGTGGATGGCTGAGTATTGCTCATTATAAATGGGATGGCTGAGCATGGATGGATGGATGAGTCCCCGAATTGTCACAGAGCAGCGCTGTGGGCACTACAGATCCAGCCCACAGCACTGCTGCACCTGATCTCTCCCCTCTCCGCTCACACTGTACCGATCGGTACGGGCATAACACCGGTTTGTTTACAAGTGATTGCTCCGTCATTTGACGTGATACCGTGATCTGTGATGCGCTGGGTGCTCTGGACCCGGTGGTCACGGATACTCCCATGTGCACACCCCAGGGGGCGCATGGGAGCACAATTCTGGGAGGACATCATAGTACGCACTCCCAGAGTTTTCGAGCAGCGATGAAGCCGTCATTTGGCTATGGTGCGGTCGTTAAGTGGTTAATACATATTTTTTACTCCCATGATTTTAATATGTGAGTATAAAGTAGTGTCCCGTCAATACAGGGCGCAGGGGCAACGCCCCCCTAATCCATGACCCTGGCCCCTAATCTACATGCAGGGTGCCAGATGCATGGATTCCAATGGGGCTTTTTTTTTTTAGAAGCACATGATTAGAGCCTGAAGCTCTAATTGGCCTAAAAAAATGAATATTCGGTATTGTCTTCCTGATACTCCTCCCAGCCAATCAGGAAGCGGACTAACCCGTCACCCGATGCGGAGAAGCGGTCCTATTGGAGAAGATGGGAAGTACAGTACAGTAGGAGGGGACGCAGGGGAAGCCGCCTCGAGAAAGCGCTGCCCGTGACCTAGATGGGGTAAGTGCGAGGCTGCTGATGGACCATTCAACCAAGCATGGGGGTGACCCCTAAAAAATATACCACCAGCTGCCACTGCTGTTGGGGCAAAAAGGTTTTGGAAAAAATTACAGGGCCCTGGTCTCAAAAAGGTTGAGAACAACAGCTCTAGAGCCCTTGTCAATAAAGTCCTATTCTGGATGGATGAGCCTGTTTTATTAGGTGTCAAGTCTGTAATGGTTTATATTGAAATCTAACAATATAATGTCATCAACATTCTAGAAACAGAACAGACAAAAAGCATGTTGGTTCTCAGTGTTCCACTCATACATTTTTACCTGTTCTGTTCCTAATATGATCATTATTTACTGTGAAAAGAGCAGTGGAGGCATTCCGGCGGCCAGCGATATGCAATTCTAAGCCTCAAAGATTTTTGTCTTACAGGAGATCAAACCACTGAGATGATCACTCTCACTTACCACTTTTACAGTCAATTTGGCACAGCCACCTCTAGGGATTGAGAACAAAAGTTTGAAGAGGCAATACAGACACATAAAACGTGCCAACAGGGGCTGTGTGAATGTGTTCAGACATTTTCTGTGTCAGAGCCCAGTGATGGTGTTCAATTTGATATAGATTAAGAAGCAGACAGGTTCACATTGGGTCAGTTTTGATGGCTGATAGAAATGGCAATCTCTTTTATCACTGTTGTCATCTACAATCACCTTTCCAGGACAATTTTGTATATTAAGGGAGGAGGTGATGTGTCTGAATTACCATATTTATCGGCGTATAGCATGCACTTTTTTCGCAGGTGTGTGTTATACGCCAACAGCGTACCTCTGAGGGGAAGGAGGGGGACGAGTGCAGCCGGAAATCACCAAGCCGTCATCTGCTCTCCACTTGGCTCTCTGCTCGGCTCTCACTCGGCTCGCACATCACACACAAAGTCCCGCCTCCGCTACCGGCATTGGACCAGTGTTCTGTCTATTACAGTAGCTGGTCCAATGCCGATGGCAGAGGCGGGACTGTGTTTGTGACTGCCGACTGAAAGCCGAGTAAACAGATGATGGCTTGTGATTTCCGGCGAAGAGAGAGAGTGAGCTGCTTGATGGGGAGATGGGCGCAGATCAGGCTGCAGATGGGCACAGATCAGACTGCACATGAGCACAGATCAGGCTGCATTGAGGCTGCAGATGGGCACTAATCAGGCTGCATTGATGCTCACTGACCATTATTTTGCTTCAAAGTGGTTTATTTAAAAAAAAAGTTTTTTTTCCTTTAACTTCCCTCTTAAATTGGGATGTGTGTTATACGCCAACGCGTGTTATACGCCAACACGTGTTATACGCCGATAAATACGGTATTTTGCAGCTTCAAAGCTAAATTTTTAAATAATGATGGTTGAAGCACTACTTAATCCCAATCATGACAGCTAAACCAATATTTGTATAAAACTGGCTATACACTGATCAAAATTTGGTTGGTTCAGCATGGACTGGCTGAATTTCATAGTTACATAGTTAGTCTTCAAAAAGGACCATCTAGATCAACCAATAAATTTCGATCAGTGTGTGGCAGTTCCCGCTGGACAGAAGACGATTGTTTGACCAACTTTTGTCAAAGGGACCTGTTGGAAAATTCTCCTTGATACCCATGTACATGACCACTTTACTGTACTCATTATTTTGCCCTTCAATTTAACCAGTGGGTAAAATGAAGTGGTCATGCAAATAGGCATATTAGTTGTAAGGCATGGTGGTTGCAGCGTAGTTAAAGTTATTGGGTGCCAGACACTTCTTAAATGCAAAAGAAAGTTTATTTTTCGTAAACAACTTTTTGGGGGAGGGAGGGTTAGGGCCAGTACACCCTTAGGTTGTTGCAAGATTAATTGGCAGACTCCGAGACTTAAATAGGAGGACAACCATGCAGGGAAAGGCATCCAGAAAGACGCCACATCTGCATGTGCAAGAATGCTGTCACCTATGGCAACAGTCTTTAACAGTTGCTAACACAAAGCTGAACAGTTCCTTTCTATTCCACTACAATCACTCCTTGTAGTTCTTCAGCACACTGAGCTCCCGGTCTCTCACTAGACCTGCTGATTCACTGCCAACGAATCCCTTGAGCTCCTCCAATCTTCACGGTAGTATCTTCCTCAAGCATCACCCCCACTGCTGGGTCCCTAGCTTGGCACTCTAGATACCGCTCAAGCTTCACCCCCGCTGGCCTGCTCGGTCCCTGGCTTGACACACAAGGCTGCTCTACAAGCGTCACCTCTGCTGGCTGCCTCCCTGGCTTGATACCCACTGAAGTTTCCAGATTCTTCACCGCCCCCGGTTGGTGAGAATGCTGCTCCGGTACTTGCTTCAGTTAATCAATGTGGTCCCTGGTAATTAGGCGGATAGTCCCTTACTGGCGACAGCTTCCCCTCTACCTCCGACCACGACAGGTTCTCCGGCCGGCAGACCTGTCATTTCTGTTTGGACTGCAAGCCGCAATCCCAACCCTGCACTGCTCTCTTGCTTCTGGATAGGCCCTCAGACAGGCTAGCAGCCAGATGTGTCCAGGATAGGCCCAATCTCCGGCCTAGCAGCCAGGGCACTACAACACATGTCCACCCAGAGAGCCGTCCAGGTGGCACAGAACATAGATCACCTGACTCCACCCAAATATATAGGCTCTCCCAGCAGGCCAAGAGATTCAAGAAAACTCCTGCCCATTGGCTGAGATATCCCATGTACCCATAACCTGACCTTGCGTTGCCCTTCTCATATCTAATTCCACCAAGTACCCGGCCACCTAGTAGTAGAAGAGAAAATGCAACAAGGCCAAACTTAGGGAGAAATCAATAGATCTCTAAAAATCAACCAGGATAAATATTCCTGGCAGGTACATTTGTGACGAGCAATCCTGCCTAAACTCCAGGGTGCTACAGTAGGAATGAGCCGACGGCTCTGTCCAAACCTGTCAGTAGGTGCAGTTTGTGTGGCGCAAGTCGCGTTGTAGAAAACAGAACTGTATTGAAATTGAAGTTCAGTAATGCACAGCAAATCCGAGGGGAAGACAACCCAACCGTGTGCACTCACAGGATGTACAGCGCTGAGAGCAGCAGTAGGTTTCAGGTGTGCAGACAGCGTCTGTCTCAAGGGGCGAAATGTGGCCTGCCTGGTCCGCACCCAAGCGGAGAGGCTTCCAGGATGGATGGCGTGTCCCTTCACTTTCCCTACTCATCGAGAACCTCTCCCTGACACTAAGCACTGTCCCTGACAGAAGGGTGACTTGTCCCTACTCTATCCACATGGGAAATACATGCCAAAATAGACCCTGCCTGATCCAAGATGGCTGCCAAAGGATAGCATTTTTTTTTTTTACATGGAGTCCCCTTTAAAATACTCATCAGATTCAAAAGGTCTGGTTTGTATTTTTGGGTGGAATTTTTGCAATACAGCAAAAAAATTACGTTTACAAAGAAAAAAAAAAGTTATATTTTAAATGCCATTTATTGCCAGCTAGACATTTAGACAAATTCGCTAATTTGGAAATATCCAAATTAACGAAAACCCATTTAACAAATTTTTCCCAATATTCATAAATTTGAATATTTGAAAATTCGTAAATTTGAAAATTCGTAAATTCGAAATTCGAAAATCCGAAAACCTAAAGATTCAAAAATCTGAAATAATAATTAACTAATAATAACTAAACTATCACTAACTACCGTATATACTCGAGTATAAGTCGAATTTTTCAGCCCTTTTTTTGGGCTGAAAGTGTCCCTTCGACTTATACTCGAGTCCCTGCCGTCTGTCTGCATGATCAGCGTGTCATGCAGGCAGACGGCGGCCGGCGTGTAATGATACTGTTCGCCGGCTATTGCAGCTTTCAAAAGCCGTGCCTCCTGCTCATCTGTGATAGGCTGAACAGCTGTCAGTGTACAGCCTATCACGGACATTCTCTCATCCTCGTCCGTGGTATGAGAATGAGAGAATGTCCGTGATAGGCAATCAGCGGTCAGCCTATCACAGACGAGGAGGAGGCGCGGCTTTTGAACTGTGGAATGGCCGCCGAACACTATCATCACACGCCGGCCGCCGTTTGAGGATGGAGATCGCCACAGGGAGGATGGAGATCGCCACAGGGAGGCTGCACAGGACACAGGTAGGCTGCACATGCACACAGGACACATGCACACAGGGACACAGGACACAGGTAGGCTGCACATGCACACAGGACACATGCACACAGGACATGTACAGGACACAGGACATGTACAGGACACAGGACACAGGACCTGTACAGGACACACATGTACAGGACACACACACATGTACAGGACACATGCACAGGGTACAGGTAGGCTGCACAGGACACAGGGAGGCATGCAGCTGCAGATGGGCATTGTTGACCCTCTGCCATTTCTCACCCTCGACTTATACTCGGGTCAATAAATTTTTCCCAGTTTTTTGTGGTAAATTAGGGGCCTCGACTTATACTCGGGACGACTTATACTCGAGTATATACGGTATTAAATTATAGGTATTGGAATTTCCTTTCAAATTTGGCTGTTAGTGAACGTAACGAATACAAATTTATCCGAAGTTTTGAATTATAGGAAATAACAATTGCAATATCTAAACAAATGGAATGGTGCTGTATTCATTATTTCAGATAATTTGTGACTTTGGATAAATATGTTTTCGTTACGTTCATTAACAGCCAAATTTGAAAGGAAATTCCAATACCTATAATTTAATAGTTGGTTATTATGATGTAGTACCCTGATGTTTAGGCAGGGTTGCTATCAAATTTAGTTGCCAGGGGATAATTGCCTTGGCCAATTGTTAGGAGATCAATTGATTTCTCTCTTCCTAAATCTGGACTTGTTGCACCATTTCTCTTCTGTCACTGGGTGGCACTATGCTAGTGACATTAGATATTCATGTCTTTGCAAGCTCAGACATGAATGGATGGGGTGTCTCAGCCAGTGGGCAGGGATGTTATTTGGTCCCTTGGCCTGCTGGGAGAGCCAGTTGATCAGGGCTCTGTGCCACCTGGACGGCTGTCTGGGTGGACGTGTGTTGTACTGCCCCGGGCTGCTAGGCTGGAAGTCTGAGGCCTATCCCAGGGACATCTGGCTGTTAGGCTGTCTGAGGCCTATCCAGAAGCAGGAGAGCAGCGTAGGGTTGGGACTGCTGGCTTGCAGTCCAATCAGAAGTAGCGGTTCAGCTGGATGGGGAACCATCTGTGGTCGGATGTAGAAGGGAAGGCTGTCGCCACTATAGGCCCATCCACCTTGTTACCAGAGACCACTGTGAGTAATCTGAAGTCAGTACCAGAGCAAAATTCTCGCCAGCTGGGGACAGTGAATAAGTGGGAAAGCTTCAGTGAGTGCCAAACCAAGGACCCAGCGGGACAGGAGAGGTGATGCTTGCGGGGCATCAGTGGGTGCCAAGCCAGGGACCTAGCGGGTCAGCAGGGGTGACGCTTGAAGAGTATCTGTGAGTGCCAAGCCAGGGACTCAGCAGGGAAGCGGGGTGACGCTTGAGGAAGATACTGAGTGCTAAAAGTGGAAGAGCTCAGGGGATCCAGTAGCTATTGGATCCAAAGTCTAGTGAAAGACTGGGAGTTTGTTGAGTGAAGATCCACAGTGAGTGATTGTGGAGTAAACAGAGAATTGTTTGTGTTACCAATAGTTGAATATACTACCGTTAGTAACCACTACAAGACTGTTGCCATACGAGACAGCGGTCCTACCTATACAGAAGTTGTGTCCGGCTGGAGGCCTTCACCTGTATATTCCTATACAAGTCTCCGAGTCTTCCAATTATCATTGCATCTTCTTAAGGGTGTCCTAGCCCTAATCCTCTCTCCCACAGTTCTGTTCGAGAGACAATAAATCTCTTTGCATTCAAAAAGTGTCTGGCGCCCACCATTTCATCTTGCATTACACCCACCATGGCTTGCAATCCACTCTACACAGAAGGATGTCAGCTGTCCCTCACTCTGGAGGTCACCATTAGGCCTCAAGGGACTCTGGACTTTGCTACAATTAGTTAATTAGTTAATTATTCTTTAGAATTTTCGGATTTTCTTTCTTATTTTTTTGGTTTTTCGAATTTACGAATTGCGATCATAACGAATGACCCAAAAAACAAGAAAAAAAAACCCCACAAAAGCTGAAATAAGTGAATTTTTCGGCAGTGCACATGTCTATTGCCAGCTTCTTTTTTTTTTTTTTTTTTTAACAAAGAAGCTGTTAGTCACATGTCACTTACCGTCAATTAAAAAAAAAAAATCCATTGTAAATGTCAATGCTGTTGCAGCACTTTCTGTACATCATGGAGATGTGGCTCCTCACAGGCATGCTGAATAAAGGAATTGGACATTTTTAGTTTTTCACTTTAACCACCGATATACGTCCTTACTTTGAAGGGGGGTATCGTTCTTATGGCAGCAGCTAGCTGCCATAACCCCGGTATCCTCTTCTTCGGCCGGCGGTCCGGTTTCCAATAAGAGTGGTCTCTGCAGCAGATTCGCTGCGAGATCACTTTTATCGACAGAGGGAGAGGGCCCCCCCCCTCCAGCCGCACTCCGGTGCCCTCCGCCGCTTACCGGAGCCAAAACGTCGCTTCCACCATTAAATCTTAAAGGGCCATTTTTTTTAAAAAAAATTTTTAAATGACAATTATTTTTTATTGCATTTAAGTGTAAATATGAGATCTGAGGTCTTTTTGACCCCAGATCTCATATTTAAGAGGTCCTGTCATGCTTTTTTTCTATTACAAGGGATGTTTACATTCCTTGTAAAAGGAATAAAAGTGAAATTTTTTTTTAAAACAGTGTAAAAATAAAAAATAAAAGGTAAAATAAATAAGAATTTTTTTTTTTAAACGCGCCCCTCCCGCCAAGCTCGCGTGCAGAAGCGAACGCATACGTGAGTAGCGCCTGCATATGTAAACGGTGTTCAAACCACACATGTGAGGTATCACATAGAGCGAGAGCAATAATTCTAGCCCTAGACCTCCTCTGTAACTTAAAACATGCAACCTGTAGAATTTTTTAAACGTCGCCTATAGAGATTTTTAAGGGTAAAAGTTTGTAGCATTCCACAAGCAGGCGTAATTTTGAAGCGTGACATGTTGGGTATTAATTTACTCGGCATAACAATATAAAAAAAATTGGGCTAACTTTACTGTTGTCTTATTTTTTAATTCAAAAAAGTGTATTTTTTCCCGTTTGTAAGGCCGCTGCGCAAATACGGTGTGACAGAAAGTATTGCAACGACCACCATTTTATTCTCTAGGGTGTTAGAAAAAAAATGTATAATGTTTGGGGGTTCTAAGTAATTTTCTAGCAAACAAACCTGTTTTTAACTTGTAAACAACACATCTTAAAAGAGGCTCAGTCCTTAAGTGGTTAAGCATTTAAAAAAATCACTGCTCCTGACCGAATAAATTAAAAAAAAATGTTGTTTTTTTTTTTTGCATCGCCCCAATGTTCCCCAGGGCAGTGCCTACACTTCATGCTATATTTTTGACACCCCCACCTATTAGTCCAGAAAATGGTCATTTTAAATTTGACAGATTAAGCTTTCGTTGATTTCAGTGGGGTTTCGTGTTCAACATCTGAACCTTTTTGAAGTTCTAGAACCCTGCTGGAACCAAATCCAGGGCAGTTCAGCTCATCAAAAAAACAAATAAAAAATGCAGCACTTAGGGGATACGAAAACCCCCCAGGATCACCTTAGGGGTAAGTATTCAAGCGATGAATAATAAGTGATGAAAAAACGTAATAAAATATACAAACATACAATGAAAATGACAAGTGCATGAATGATGATGAGTAAACTCATATATGCATGTCACAGACAAAGATCAAGATGGCAATCAGACTATATTAGACAAAAGCACATCACTGAACTCCTCTATATAGTGATGTATAGTGTATTAGAGAAGGCAGTAGAAGATGTTTCTTCTAATGATGACAAATGTGAAAGAAATGGCTTCCTCATGCAGCGATCACAGGTGTACATCTAAGACAACAGAGGGAATGGATACTCTTACCTCAAAGTGTGGACACACACGCCAGACGGCGGTGGGCCAATCAAGCATAGGACAATCAGGGGGCGTGGCCTGGACGGGCATGTGAGCGGACGCACTACACGGAGCTCCCGCCACTGATCCTTTTAACATCCTGAACCCGCCACCGATCCGAACTCAGAACCGACCCACCAGTACGCCGCAACCCCGCAGGACACATCAAGACATTGCCGAACGGTTCCGGAGGCCCAGAATGACCAGAAAGGGGGAGAAAGAAGCAGCAGCAGCGGCGGCCATGGATGGCCAAGGTGGCGCCAGCTCTCCTTTACCACAGCGTGCGGCTCGCAGCACAGACAAGGCACAGGAACCGAGCGGTAAGGCAGCAAAGTCTGGCAAACAGTGGGGGAAAGAGCAGCCCAGGGACATGGTATACTATGCCCAAAAGATGCAGGGACAGAGCGGTGCCTCCCCCCTGAATCAGCAGTCATTGGCAATGGACACTGAGGGACATGAAGGCGCCATGGCGCTGGATGACACGCTGCCATTAGAGGGCTCCCTGATCCTTAATGCAGACGGCTCTGACTCCATGCAGGAAGAGGGACAGCAACCTACATTAAGTGATATTCTGCGGGCGGTACAGAGCTGCACAGCGTCTGTAAATGGACTGAAAGTACAATTTGGGAGCCTCGCTGAGACTGTTTCACTACTGCGCCATGACATTCAAAAGATCAGGGAGAGAACCACAGCGGTGGAGGGAAGGATCAGCGAGGTGGAGGATATATTACCCCGCCTCACTAGGGATACTAGAAGTGCATTACAGCAAGCGGCTCAGGCCAATGCCAAAAATGACGACATCGAGAACCGTCTCAGGAGGAATAATGTACGCATAGTGGGGCTCCCAGAGAAGGTGGAGGGAAGGGACCCCACAGCATTTACAGAAATGTGGTTACAGGACATATTCGGCAAAGATGTTTTTACCGCGCTTTTTGCAGTGGAGCGAGCACACCGTACACCATTGAGACCCTCCCCCCAGGCAATCCACCTAGATCAATGCTGGCCAGACTCCTGAACTATAAGGACAGAGAAATAATACTTCGATTGGCCAGGGAAAAAGGTGCAGTGCACTTTAACGGAACAAAAATTTCCTTTTATCCTGACTTCTCGGCAGAGGTACAGCGCAAAAGGGCCAAGTTTGCAGAGGTAAAGAAAAGATTGCAGAAGATTCAAGTCGCATATGCCATGTTATACCCGGCTAAATTACGCATTACGGCAAGGGGCCAGTCCACATTCTTTGAGTCTGCAGCCGAAGCATCCGCCTGGTTGGACCGCAACGAGCAGGATCTAAGGAGGAGGAGAGAGGCTGATATGGGAGAGTGAACGACACTATGTGAAGCTGGGAAGTTGGTCAGTCATTACTAGACGTTTTATAGTCTACATCATATTTTGCGGGACAATGTCACTATTCTACAAAGTTAAAGCGCGACAAGAGCTTTGTTTACAAGAGATATACCAAGAAAAGTCAAAAGCCAAGGTGGGACAGTTGTACCCACAGGAAACCCTTTCTTTTTGAACACTCAAGTTTTGGCCCAGTTGAAGGGGCTAGTTAAAATGTGCCCGGTTGGCACCAGTTTAAAGCACAACTCAAGGTGCACAGTCGGAACGGGGGAATCCCCCCCTGACCACTGTGGGAAAATTACTCACATCCACAGAACAAGATCTAAACCATGGAGCACACTGCTACAGCTGGGAAGGACACTTTTGCATATGAAGACACCACGCACTTTCTTCCACAGCTGCCTCGGATCGTCATTGCAAAACAACGCTGAATGCTGTACCGGGACAGTTTGGGTCATCGAGACATGCACTTTACGGCCAGAAGATGAGGCGAAGAAACAGGCTCACCCAGGACTTGTCACTTTACAATACCAATTATGGCAAACACCCCAGTTGTGACATGGAATGTCCGAGGTGTCCTTGATCCCTTGAAACGTACCATGATAAGCACATGTCTGAGAAAATTTCACCCAGCAATAGTGGGCCTCCAGGAGACTCACCTAACGAAGGAAACAGTCAGTTTTCTGCAGTATTCCTGGGTGGGCAAGGCCTACCATTCCACTCACACTGCATTCTCTCGCGGGGTGAGTGTTTTGGTACATAAGCCCTTGGCCTACCAGGAATTAGACGCTGTTATTGATTCCACGGGTAAATTTGTGTTTTTACATTGCAGGTTGTATACCTTGACGTTGATATTGGTGTTTGTGTACGTACCTCCTCCGTTCTCCAGGGAAATCCTGCAGCTCCTCTTGACTTACCTGGTTGACAAACCTGATGTCCCAATAATGATCATGGGTGACTTTAATGGTTACTTGGATCCCAGACTAGACAGGCACCCCCCGGCACAGCCACCCTCGGGAAACAGGGGCACTATTCTGAGCAGACTACTGATAGAGGTGGGTTGGATAGACTTATGGAGAGCTAAATACCCTAATACAAAACAATTTTCCTGCTTCTCCAAAACCCATGGGTCACTTTCCCGTATTGACCTGTGTGTGGGGTCCCCCCAACTCTTAAGTGTTATACACAAGGTAGAATATTTACCCCGAGGGGTCTCTGACCACTCTCCTCTAGTCGCTTATCTTGTTACTAGACCGGCGACCACACTGCCTAGAGCACCGTGGAAGCTGAACGCTTTTTGGCTAAAGCTTTTCACCTCTCACGACAGAGTAGCGAAACAGATAGAACAATACTTTCTAGACAACCGGAGACAAACTGATTTATTAGTAAGATGGGATGCCTTTAAAGCATGCCTGAGAGGCACATTTATAGCTGAAATTGCTGATGTAAAACACAATTCCACAGCCGTACTGATACAGGTGGAAGACCGGGTAAAGCAATTGGAGCTTGCTTTTATTTTAGACTCATCAGAGTCCACGAGGGAGGCATGGATATCAGCTCAGGAGTCCCTGGATCGGTTGAGGTCCTCCACCGCGGAACGTAAACGGTTCTTTACTAAACAAACTTTTTACGAAGAGGGTGAAAAAACTGGTAGATTGTTGGCTAGGATAGCCAGATCTCAACAGTCGTCCCCTGCTATAGGAGCGATACGTAGCTCCTCGGGACGCCTGGTGAATGATCCGGAGAAAATTATAGAGGAGCTAGCATCTTTTTACGCAGAGTTATATAAGCCGTGTGACAGCTATACAGACGAGGAACTGCAGACATACATGGGCACTATAACGCTTCCAGCTCTGACCCACCAGGCAAGGGGGGAGCTGGAGGCACCAATTTCGCTAGACGAACTGAGGGAGGCGGCTGCCTCTTTTCCTACATGCAAGGCCCCCGGGGACGACGGGCTCCCCATGGAGGTATACACCCAATATGGCGAAACAATCCTACCTAAACTGCTCGAAGTGTTAAATGCATCCTTTAAATTGGGAAGGCCACCAACCACTATGACTAAAGCTAACATTATATTATTGTTGAAAATGGGTAAGGACCCCTTAGATCCGGGCTCCTATAGGCCTATATCGCTCCTTCAGAGCGACATTAAATTACTAGCAAAAGTACTGGCCATGCGGGTTAATAAGATTGTTAGAACAATAGTTCACTTAGATCAAGCAGGATTTATGCCTCGAACATCTACGGCAACCAACCTTAGACGCCTATACCTAAACATGCAGACCCCCTCGGAGTCTGTGGGCCATAGAGCCTTGCTGTCTCTTGATGCCAATAAGGCATTTGACAGCGTGTGCTGGAGATATCTGTGGGCGGTTCTGGCCAAGTTTGGGTTTGGGCCCAGGTTCATCAGGTGGGTTAGGCTGCTGTATGATACACCCCGGGCGGCTATACGTGTGGCGGATCGAATGTCTCATGCCTTTGGGCTGAGCAGGGGGACCAGACAGGGGTGCCCTCTGTCCCCCCTGCTCTTCGCCCTGGCTATAGAGCCCCTGGCGGCACAGGTGAGAGATTGCCCACAGATTAGAGGTTTCCGATATGGTGAGGTGCATGAAAAAATCATGCTCTACGCCGATGACATGCTTTTGTTTTTAGAAGACGCAGAGGGATCCCTGGAACAGGCAATGTCACTTATAACTGAATTCGACCGTTTTTCAGGCCTCACTATCAACTGGACTAAATCTGCCTTAATCTTTATAGACGGTTCCCCGATGACCAATATGAGACCCCCCACTCAGATACCGGTGGTTTCTACCTTTAAATATTTGGGTATACACATCTCACCTACACTTACAGACTTTTGTAGCCTAAATGTCTACCCCCTGATGTCACGGTTTAGAGATAAGATAAATGTTTGGAATAAACTTAGGATGTCCCTGGCAGGAAAAGTGAATCTCATAAAAATGATTCTGATGCCACAATTTCTATACATGCTACATAACACGCCTGTAGTTATCACGCTGAAGATATTCAGAGTGGTTAACTCCTTATTCCGGCTGTTGCTGTGGCATACCAAACCCCCCAGAATCAAGTTGGAACAGCTGCAGCGCTCAAAGGAGGGGGGAGGCTTAGCCCTACCCAACCCATCGATATACTATCTAGCGGCGCAGCTGCAGCATCTGATAGGTGCCATGGCTCCTCTGCCACTGGGCTCGTCGGCTAAGCTTATGCTGGTGGGCACAGGGGCGGAGTCATTACCTGAGGGATTGGAGGCCCATCTTTTCCAAAAACCCAATAAAGAAATGCCCACATATACACTGTTGCAGAAAGTATGGAACAAAGCTAAACAACTACAAAACGTTTTGGGCTTTACTAAGTATAGCCCGATATGGGAAAATAAAACATATGTTGAGCTGGCTAAGATCCAACAGGGGCACAGATGGCGCTGCAGGGGTATCACACATATGCACCAGATTTTCAGTAACGGAACATTATTATCGTTTAAGGATTTACAAGATAAATATTCATTGCCTGCCAGTATGCTGTTTTACTATCTACAACTGAAGCATGCAATTAAAGCACAAGGGGATGCAACTGATTGGTCCCAATCCCCCACACCAGTTTTTCATATAATGCAGGAGGCGTTGGAGACTAAGGGCATAATTTCACAATGCTATAACATGTTATTAGCGTCATTGTTAGAGGGGTATCCCACAAAGGCGACTGCTCAGTGGGAGGCGGACTTAGGCCCCCTATCGGGGGAGGTATGGGAAGAAGCTCTGCAAGCAGTTAACTCCTGCTCACTAAACGTGGCACAGAAGGTATCCCAACTTTATATCTTGTTGAGAGTACATTATACCCCTGTAAAGTTGTATAGAATGGGCAAGGCGCCTGACTCATTGTGTGGCAGATGTAGGGTGGCGTCTGGGGACTTGATTCACCTCCTCTGGCGTTGCCCCAAACTCCATAGGTATTGGACAGAGGTCCTGGCTACGCTAAATCAGGTGTTCCAGGTCAATGTCCCACTAGATCCATTATGTTGCTTACTGAGTCGCTTTTGCACGGGCGTTGTTCCAGGCTAGAAAGGTAATACTGATGGGATGGAAGTCTGCTACGCCACCTAATAGCAAAACATGGATACTAAATATGGGAAAAACGCTTATAATGGAAAAATATATTTACCAGCACAGGGGCAGTCCTGGAAAGTTTGACAGATTGTGGGACCCATGGTTGGATGTGCCTGGTATAAGCCCCATGGAATTGGTACAGATGAGGTTGCTAAGAGGTGTTTAAAGATATGACAGGTAGACGCCGAGAGTGTGTATTGGAGAATGGAGGAGGAGGGTGTGTGGACAATGGAGAATATGTTATCGATTTAATTAGATGGGACATAGAGTCCGAATGCTGACAGTTCCAAAATGCAAACTATAACACCTTATTGATGGATATGTTACTATGTGGGAAAAAGAAATGCTGATTATGGTGCAAATATCAATGTAATGTATGTTTTTTCATATGAGCAATAAAACCTTTTATGATTTAAAAAAAGCATAGGACAATCGTTTCCACAGGATCTCCAACCGGGACCTTTGCAGTAGGATGGTATATGCCTGCGTCCACATCGAAGGGGATCAATGATGGATGTTTCCCAGCAGAGTGTCAAGAAAGGTCTCCTCCACTGGTAATATCGATCATTTGGCATGCAGTACTGAGGTCCACCAGCAGGTGTCTCCTGGCAGTTTGGAGCTGTCAGAAGAAGAAGAAGAGCTTTTTCCTGCTGGTATTCTGTCACCTTTGGGCCGCAGTACTGGCGTCCACCAGCGGAGGAATCCTGGCAGTATGGAGCAGGTATTCCCCTCTGCAGAAAGGTGTCACCTGACCTAAATTAGCAGAGCTGCAGTATAAATACCCGGCAAGTGCACACTCATGTTGCCCTGGTATTGTCCTTGAGCCCTGACCTGCAGCCTGCTCCTCGAAACCTGATTCCTGAACCTGAACCTGAAGCCTGATTCCTGGAACCTGTTGATCCTGTTTCCTGTCTGTTACCTGAACCCTGGACCCTGAGCCTTGTACCTGATCCTGTGATCCATCCTCTCTTGTCCTGTTTGTTTCCCTTCCCTGCTACTGATCTCCTGTTTATGACCCTGGCCTGGCTTGACTACGATTCTGGCACTCCCTTTTGCTACATATGCTGGTTGTGTATTATCACTGTTTGGTTGTTTGGGTTGTTCACTCTGTATTGGTGGTGTGTTCACATGTATATGCATTTACCTTAATAAACTTACCTTCACCTATTTATGTCTGGTTCACTCTGTCGCAGTCACACAGTTCTGGTCACATCTGGTTTATGACAGAATACCAGGGCCATCCCTGACCGGAAGTGGCTGCACAGGGGAACCATTTTGATTCAGTTGGGTTGCAAACATGAATGCCGATGAGGTTATCTATTTTTCTCTGCTGGCATCTGAAAGTGGTGATTATTGCCGCCAGGCTCTGAAAGGATGGTCTAGTGACCAGTTGTTTGCAACTATACGTTTGGCTCAATCCCTGGTCGATCAGGGTTATATATTGTTTGGGGAGGTGCAGCCTTTTATCAAGATCTGTACTGAGCTGGCCCTGCCCTGTATTCCAGAGGGCCGTGATGATTTCACTCCTCCTTTTGATATGAATCAGGTTGTATCCCTAGTGTGGCTTTTTGAAGATGATCCCGCCGATTTTGGTGAGCACTACTCAGCCTGTTCCCCACAGGTGATTGCTGAGTGCATTGTGTCTGCTCAGTCTTTTGTTAGACAGGGAGATTTAAAAGCACAGTTTGTACAACCTATACTTTCAGCATGGTCTGACATGATGCAATCAGCTCCAGCTAAACAAACCACCTCTGCCACCAAACACCAGCCCACCCAAATGTATGTTTCCCCATCAACCATGTCAACCTCATTTGCAGCTCAGTATACGCTGCTCCCAACCAAATACTCATATCCGGTCTCTGCTCCCTGTACCTATCCTGCATTCAACCCACCTGCCTCTTCTCAGCTGCCTACAAACCCACAGGAACTTCCCCCAGCTACTGTTACCTCTTCTCTGCCATATCCCAATCCTCCTTTCCAGTCTGCTGTACCCTTCACCTCCAACCAAGACAATGCTGCTAGTAACCCAACCTGCCTCCGCACCAGCTAATCCAATCCAGTCTGACCTCCCAGTGCTTGCTACCCAGTCCGACCTCCCAGTGCTTGCTACCGAGACCGACGTCCCAGTGCTTGCTACCCAGTCTGACGTCCCAGTGCTTGCTACCCAGTCTGACGTCCCAGTGCTTGCTACCCAGTCTGACGTCCCAGTGCTTGCTACCCAGTCTGACGTCTCAGTGCCTGTTATCCAGTCCGATGTCCTGAAGTCCGCTTTCCAGCCTGAAGCGCCAGTGTTCCAGCCTGAAGCGCCAGTTTTCCAGCCTGAAGCGCCAGTTTTCCAGCCTGAAGCGCCAGTGTTCCAGCCAGAGGGGCCAGTGTTCCAGCTGGAGGGGCCAGTGTTCCAGCCGGTGGTGCCAGTGCCTACTTTCCAGCTTGATGAGCCCGCTCTCCAGCCTGATGTGCCCGCTCTCCAGTCTGATGAGCCCGCTTTCCAGTCTGTTGAGCCCGCCTTCCAGCTTGAAATGCCCCTGCCTGCTGCCCAGCCTGATGTGCCTGCTGCCCAGCTTGAAGTGCCCGTGCCTGCTGCCCAGCTTGAAGTGCCCATGCCTGCTGCCCAGCTTGAAATGCCAATGCCTGCTGCCCAGCCTGATATGCCTGCTGCCCAGCTTGAAGTGCCTGTGCCTGCTGCCCCGCTTGATGTGCCTGCTGCCCAGCTTGAAGTGCCTGTGCCTGCTGCCCCGCTTGATGTGCCTGCTGCCCAGCTTGAAGTGCCCATGCCTGCTGCCCAGCTTGAAGTGCCCGTGCCTGCTGCCCAGCTCGATGTGCCTGCTGGCCAGCTTGAAGTGCCTGTGCCTGCTGCCCCGCTTGATGTGCCTGCTGCCCAGCTTGAAGTGCCCATGCCTGCTGCCCAGCTTGAAGTGCCCGTGCCTGCTGCCCAGCTTGATGTGCCCATGCCTGCTGCCCAGCTTGAAATGCCCGTGCCTGCTGCCCAGCCTGATGTGCCTGCTGCCCAGCTTGAAGTGCCCGTGCCTGCTGCCCAGCTTGAAGTGCCTGCTGCCCAGCTTGAAGTGCCTGTGCCTGCTGCCCTGCTTGGTGTGCCTGCTGCCCAGCTTGAAGTGCCCATGCCTGCTGCCCAGCTTGAAGTGTCCATGCCTGCTGCCCAGCTTGAAGTGACCATAATAAATAAAAAACCTTGCGAGCCACATACGGGTTAATGCCTTATAAAAATAAAAACATAAAATCAATCATAGGCCAACATCAGCAGCAAACACTAAATCACGTTCCATAATCGTGTAAGTGAGACATAAAGACAAAAATGTGTCTGCGCTAGATGATAAATGATAATACTAAAAACTAATAATATCGAAAAATATATATAAACATACAATAGTAAGTGCTAAGTGCAAAAGTGAACATACATATACATCTATGTGCTGCAATAAACTACTGATAGATCAGAAATAACTGATAGTGCATATATCCACAGTGCAAAGTGCTATATTAAACACACAAAATGAGTGCCCAATCAGAAGAAAAACAATGACATTCCTCATATAAGTGTTTGAGGTTCAACCAGTGTAAATCCAAAATTGCATAAAGTGCTCAAAATAGTGTCCATAATCAGTGAAGCTCATCCATCAAGTTCTTCAAAAGTGTAGCACCATAAAACATGCCTTAGTGCCCTCCAGTGATCCCCATAAGCATAAGCGCTCACCTTCCAGCGTGTGACACAGTGTTTAAACTATGTCGAAAAGCGCTTTGGAGCCACTCCTGTGCTCAAATGGAATCAGCTGTGTGGACCTCCAATGCTCCCAATTATGATTTTATGCAAGAAAAAAGAAACTCCATAGCGCAATACAGTTTAACAATAAAGAATATTTATTAAAATATATATGGAACTCACCCCTTGCAGGGGTACTCACATGCTACAGGTGCGTCAGTGCACCCTTCTATACAAGCATAGATCAACCGATCGTAACGGTATGGCGTGCGGTGCGGTGTGTGCCTCCAAATCTCCTGCTCTCTCTCTCTGCTGACAGCTCCGTCCAGGCCCCTCCCCTACGCGTGTTCGGCACCGGGATCACGTGCCTTCATCAGGGGGATATGATTGGACGGACGCTCTAGGCACAATATATAGTCTCGGTGGCCATTTTGCCTAAGACCGCAGACACAACTAGTGACAGAACTGCAGTTGTGGTTATAGCGGCCATTTTCCCTAAGGCCGTACAGCGAATTAGCAGCAGGCAGCTGTTACATTTATCAATAACTGACAATCGAAAAACAGCAACTGTCAATCCTGCTAATTAAGGTATAAGAAAATTTAGAGGCCAACAATATGATTATAAAAATGAATATTGACTATGTAAAAATAATTATATGGATATATATAAAAAACCAACAAGGTAAATAGTATAAAATCCAGGACGGAGCCGCCAGTCATAGAGAACACCGCCGCGCACCTCACACATATATATAGTTATACAAATCATAGCAAGGCTACAAAACAGGCGGTATATACCTTAATCATTACTAAACATACATGTATAAGATCATGAAATTGATAACCCTATATTAAAATATTTATTAAACTATACATAAAATATATTACAATAAAATAATATATGAAAATATAAAAAAGTGAAAAATAAAATATGAAGTTAAAAAATCACTAAAATTACTGCGGGGGAGTGACAACAGCAAAGTTAGGCCAAAATTACATAAAGTAAGAAGTTAAAAAATCACTAAAAATACTGCGGGGAAGTGACAACAGCTAAATCAGACCAAGAACCCTAATAAATATATATATATGTAAAAACAATATAGCAACCCTCATTGGTACGGGAGAGGTGTTAAGAAATAGACTATCTGAGAGAACCATCCTAATCTAAATAAGCATCTTGAGACCAACATGCAATATCTGCCCACCTTATTCAAAACATCCACCATAAATCAAAGAGAGAACGTGAAGGGGAGCATGGGGAAAATAATACTATGAAATATGTAGATACCCTAAATGTCATCAATAATTACTAAGAAAGCATTTAAGGTCGAATTCTCTATTAAGCCCCCCAGGCGCCAAGGAGCCAAGCTGGTGTATCCACCAAGATTCACGTTTGCTTATCTCTCTGGTGAAATTCGAGCCCCTCCAGTGGCGTTTAGGCGCTTCTAATCCCCAAAATTTTAAACCAGCAGTGCTCTGATTGTGCATCCTTTTAAAGTGCACATATAGATTATGCTTATCAGACCCCTTCTGTATATGCCTCACGTGCTCCTCTATGCGGTCTTTCAGAGCCCTAGTAGTACGTCCTACATAGATCAAATTACATGGGCATTTCAAAGCATAAATAACTCCAACGGTATCACATGATACAAAATCCCTAATGGTATAAGATAAATTATTCCTCGGATCCAAAAACTCCTTTATCCTTCTAGTATTGCCCGGAGTTCTAATACAGCCGTAGCACCTGCCACAGCTGTAAAATCCTTTTAAGTCCCAAAACATTTTGGGCTTTGGGAGGGGTGGTTCTACTACATTGTGTACCAACTTGTCACGTAAATTAGGGGCCCTCTTAAAGACAATTTTGGGTTTGTCCGGGAGTACACCCTTGAGATGAATATCTTGCTTCAACACGTCCCAGTATTTACAAATAATCCCCCTTACTTCATGACTCTGTATAGAATAATCCAGAACAACGTTAATGCCCTCACTGTTACCATCATCCAATGCCCTGGTGTTATCCCTTAGTAGGTCTTCCCTACTCAGGCGTCCAACCACACTCTTTTCTCTCTCTAAAAACGCCTTTTGGTACCCCTTCTCAATGAACATAGCGCTTAATTGATCGGATTGGGCTCTATAGTCCTCAGCTTTCGTGCAATTCCTTCGCATCCTGGTAAACTGCCCTCTAGGGATGTTACTCAACCAAGGTTTGTGGTGACAGCTTGTAATCGGGATGTATGAATTGCGATCCGTGGCTTTAAAGAAGGATTTGGTGATGATACCCTCATTGGTATTAGAAATTTCCAAATCTAGGAAATGTATACTTTCTCCGCTGACATCCCAAGTAAGAGAAATGTTGTGATCATTAACATTCATGGAGTCTAATAGCTCCATCAATCCTTCCCTATCACCCTTCCAAATAATTAAAAGATCATCAATAAATCTCCTATATAATAAAATCCTCTCATCCTCACCACTCAAAATTCCTTCCTCCTCCCATTTCGCCATATACAGGTTCGCCACACTCGGGGCGAACTTGGCGCCCATAGCGACACCCTTCTTCTGTAGGTATATCTTATTGTCATACCAAAAAAAAATTGTTACGTAAACAAAAGTCCAAGCATTTCAAAAGGAAGGTCACGAAGCCCTCATCAACCGAATCTTCCCTCTCTAAGGCCCATTTAACAGCCTTTAGGGCACCCTCATGGTCGATATTAGTATATAATGAGGCTACGTCGCCTGTTGCCATGATCATATTCTCATGTACGGTACACTCATTCAAGAGCTGCAAGGTGTGTTTAGTGTCCTTGAGATAGGCTTTGGTCTTCTTCACTAAGGGTTGCAGATGGACATCAATATACTCCCCCAATCTAGAGGTGAGGGAATCAATCCCACTCACTATCGGTCTACCGGGTGGATTTACGCTGTCTTTGTGGATCTTGGGCAAGTAGTATATCACTGGCAACCTGCCGATAGTAGGGATCAAATATTTGGCTTCATGTTTATTCAAATAGCCTTCATCATTTCCATATTTGATAATGCTTTCCAATACGTTCTTACAGGATTTGGAGGGGTTACTATTGAGTAGTTGATACGTTTCCGTATCACTCAATATTCTCTCCATCTCATCCTTATATTGTTGTAGTGAGAGAACAACTACCCCCCCCCCCCCCCCTTTGTCAGCCGGTCTAACCACGATGTCCTTTCTATTTCCCAATAGGACCATTCCTCTCTTCAGGTCCTTATGTTCATACACCTTCTTAACCGGTAATTGCTCCAATTCAGTAGTAACCAATTTTTTGAATAAATCAACATACTTATTATTGGATAAATAGGGATTAAAGACGGAGTTGTTCCTTAAATGGGTAAATCGATGGTTGGTGATGGTCCTTTCAACAGGGTTAAGGGCATAATACTTCTTAATGTTGAGTTTTCTGATTAACTTCTGAACGCCAACGTAAGTGTCAAATTTGTTGAGACCTTTTTTCGGGGCATATTTAATACCCTTATCCAAAACCAGTAATTCCTCTCTTGATAACTCTAATCCACTCAAATTAAATATTCCTTGTCCTAATCTTCCCGCCTTCTTTTTCTGTTGTAATCTTCGTCCAGCTCTCCCTCCTCTCTTCCTGGGTTTCGTATTTCTCGGGTGGACCCTCCCCTGGTCCCCCCTAAAAAAGAATCATCCAGAAAGCGATCATTATCCTCCAAAGGTTGGAAACTGTTGTACACAGGTACCCCATAATGATCTTGTTGAGGTTTTTCATACCTAACTCTTTGTGGTTTAGGCGAATAATATGCCACCTCCCTTCGTATATCCTCTCTCGGATTGGGGGGATAACCCCTCAGAGGAGGTTGATAAGAAGGGGGACCCCTGTAAGGTAAGCGGTTCCCTCTGTAGGGAGTACTTTGTTGATACCCATAATTCCTATGTTGTCGGTATGGAGTACCACCCTGGTATCCATACTGCCTAGGATAACCAGATGAAGTCTGCTGACCACCCCTGTGCTGGAGGGGAGGATTTGATGGATAACCTCTATCATAGTGATTTTCTTCATACTGAGCTCTATTACCATTATCATGATGGATAGGAGCCCCATAGCCCCAATTCCCCTGACCAGGTGGCAGGCCATTTCTCTCTTCGTTATTTGGCCGCCTCTGTTGATTGTATTGGGGTCTCCTAGGGGGTTGGCGGTAAGGTGTGTGGGGTGGTATATCGTCCTGGCGATACGGGGGATACCCCTTACTATATGGTCTGATGTTCTGCTGTTGCAAATACGGCTGCCCCTGTGGTAGTGCCATATCCCCATTCGTGGCTGCCCCTACTTGTGGTTGGGCGTTAGCCGTAGTGTTGGACACTAACGTGGATTGCCAACGGAAGACCTGTTTATTCTGATAGTCTTCAAGATCTCTCAAGTATTTTTTCTTCTTTACATTTTTATTCTCAGTGTCCTTCTTTTGCATATTTCTATGCAACTCCCCCATAAGTCTAGTGTATTCAGGATTATTAATAAAAGGGTTAAGCTTGTCTCTAATATCCTTAATCTGATTCTCTAGGAGTTTCAATTTACGTTGTTTTCTTTTCATAAGAAACTCCATAATCTCCCTTCCTTTGCTTGTAAAGAATGCATACCACTCCTCTACATCATCATTTCCTAGCAAACCGTCATTGATGGGAACATCCCACCGCAGTTTCCTAGGAACCATACCATCCTTAAGATATTTTTCCATAGTAGACTGATCCCACCATATATTACTCTTCTTGTCCATACAATGACCTAATTTCCTAAAAAGTTGCGTTATATCATTATCCTTAGCACTAGAAGTAGAGAAGAGATCCTCAAGATCAATCTCTCTATTCTCAAAAAAGGCAAAGGGATCCATCAGGCTGCTAGCAAGAATATGAAATGAGAAGACCAAAATAAATAAAAAACCTTGCGAGTCACATACCTGCTGCCCTGCTTGAAGTGCCCGTGCCTGCTGCCCAGCCTTATGTGCCTGCTGCCCAGCTTGAAGTGTCCGTGCCTGCTGCCCAGCTTGAAGTGCCCATGCCTGCTGCCCAGCTTGAAGTGCCCATGCCTGCTACCCAGCTTGAAGTGCCCATGCCTGCTGCCCAGCTTGAAATGCCTGTGCCTGCTGCCCAGCCTGATGTGCCTGCTGCCCAGCTTGAAGTGCCCGTGCCTGCTGCCCAGCTTGAAGTGCCTGTGCCTGCTGCCCAGCTTGAAGTGCCCGTGCCTGCTGCCCAGCTTGAAGTGCCTGTGCCTGCTGCCCAGCTTGAAGTGCCCATGCCTGCTGCCCAGCCTGATGTGCCTGCTGCCCAGCTTGCAGTGGCCATGCCTGCTGCCCAGCTTGAAGTGCCCATGCCTGCTGCCCAGCTTAAAGTGCCCATGCCTGTTGCCCAGCTTGAATGCCCGTGCCTGCTGCCCAGCTTGAAATGCCCGTGTCTGCTGCCCAGCTTGAAGTGCCCTGCCTGCTGCCCAGCTTGAAGTGCCCGTGCCTGCTGCCCAGCTTGAAGTGCCCATGCCTGCTGCCCAGCTTAAAGTGCCCATGCCTGCTGCCCAGCTTGAAGTGCCCTGCCTGCTGCCCAGCCTGATGTGCCTGCTGCCCAGCTTGAAGTGCCTGTGCCTGCGGCCCCACTTGATGTGCCTGCTGCCCAGCTTGAAGAGCCCGTGCCTGCTGCCCAGCTTGAAGTGCCCGTGCCTGCTGCCCAGCCTGATGTGCCTGCTGCCCAGCTTGAAGTGCCTGTGCCTGCTGCCCCGCTTGATGTGCCTGTTGCCCAGCTTTAAGTGCCCATGCCTGCTGCCCAGCTTGAAGTGCCCGTGCCTGCTGCCCAGCTTGAAGTGCCCGTGCCTGCTGCCCAGCTTGAAGTGCTCCTGTCCGCTTCCCAGCTTGAAGTGTTCTTGCCCACTGCCCAGCTTGAAGTGTTCCTGTCCACTGCCCAGCCTGGTGTGTTCCTGTCCGCTGCCCAGCCTGGTGTGTTCCTGTCCGCTGCCCAGCCTGGTGTGTTCCTGTCCGCTGCCCAGCCTGGTGTGTTCCTGTCCGCTGCCCAGCCTGGTGTGTTCCTGCCCGCTGCCCAGCCTGGTGTGTTCCTGCCCGCTGCCCAGCTTGGTGTGTTCCTGCCCGCTACCCAGCCTGATGTGTTCCTGCCCACTGCCCAGCCTGATGTGTTCCTGTCCTCTACCCAGCATGATGTGCCACTGCTTGCTGCCAAGCTTGAGGTGCCCGCCGCCCGGCTGGACACCATGGATTTTCCCCAGCAACGGCTAGTTGGAGCGTCCGGAGGTCGCTCCTTCGAGGGGGGTACTGTCAGGAAAGGTCTCCTCCGCTGGTAATATCGATCATTTGGTGTGCAGTACTGAGGTCCACCAGCAGGTGTCTCCTGGCAGTTTGGAGCTGTCAGAAGAGCTTTTTCCTGCTGGTATTCTGTCACCTTTGGGCCGCAATACTGGCTTCCACCAGCGGAGGAATCCTGGCAGTATGGAGCAGGTATTCCCCTCTGCAGACAGGTGTCACCTGACCTTAATTAGCAAAGTTACAGTATAAATACCCGAGAAGTGCACACTCATGTTGCCCTGGTATTGTCCTTGAGCCCTGACCTGCAACCTGCTCCTCAAAATCTGATTCCGGATTCCCGATTCCTGAACCTGAAGCCTGATTCTTGATTCCTGGAACCTGATGATCCTGTTTCCTGTCTCTTACCTGAACCCTGGACCCTGAGCCTTGTACCTGATCCGTCCCTCCTGTGATCCATCCATCCTCTCTTGTCCTGTTTGTTTCCCTTCCCAGCTACTGACCTCCTGTTTATGACCCTGGCCTGGCTTGACTACGATTCTGGTACTCCCTTTTGCTACATATGCTGGTTGTGTATTATCACAAATAATAAATTGCATTTTTTATTCAACCCATACTTCTGCTCCCATGTGCCTTGTACAAAGTCCCGCACCTGCTCTCCCCCAATTTTACTACTTAATCGGGATGCAGGAGGGGTTTTGAACGGCCCCAATATCCTCATGCAAAGTCCCACCCTATTGCTCTAACTTTCATCACACAATTAGGGATGGAGGCACATGGTCGTTACATCGAGCAATATACATTCTCCTTAAATATTCCATTATACCCTTAACTTATCCCTAATCACACTCTCCATTTTCATTTGCCCAGTTTATTTTATTATGCCCTACTACACTTTGTATCCATCTCCATATATTGACTGCTTCTCTTGGAGTCATATATACTGTGCCATTATCCCTCTGGCGCTATTTTTGACTAATCTTTTGCTCTCTCAGTGTGTGTGCGCATTGGCGACATGGGCCTCTGTTTGCCCCTGCTGGCCTCGTTTGTCCTTCCCCGAAGCTGTGACGCGCACTGTGGTTCTCCCCTCCCTCCTTGGGCGGGAGTGGGCGGGGTCTCCCCCACTGCGCGTCGACGTCACGCTTCCCGCACCAGCTGTTCGGCGTCCTGCGTGGCGCCTTATAGCTGGTGCCTGGGATTCCACTCTCCAGCGCTTGATGAGTTCGGGGGGCCACCCACGGCTGGCCAGTTTCTGTGTCCAGCCGCAGGGGTCTGGGGCGCTCCCCCGTTTTCTCTGGGCTGCTGGTGCCTGACGTTGGGGGCCTTTCTCTGGCGGCGTTCACCGCGGCATCGTCCCTCCTTCCGGGGTCCCCCCTTCTGGCTCTCTTGCCCTCACCATCTACCTGCATTACTTCACAGCCGGCAATCATGCCCCTACTTGCACTTGCACAGGTATGTTTTCTCTGCACTCTCACAGTCACCCCCCTTTCTTATCTTTCCTTTTCGTTTCCTTTACTATCTATCTTCACACTTTCTCCCTTTATTCTCCTTTTCCTTCACTCAGTTCCTTTTTCTTCTTTCCCCTTTTTGTCTTCGGTACCTTCCGTTCCTGTTTTTCTTCCCCCCCTGCACCCCTTTCTCTCTCTTTCCCTCTTCCTTCTTTATCTATCTCTTTCTCTCCCCCCCCCCTCCCTCTTTCTGTTCTCCTCTTCACCTTCTCAGTCTCACTGTACACCCCGCCTTGTCTCAGTTTTTCACTACATTTTATTTCACCTTGCAATTATCTATATTTTTCCATACAGACACTCAGCGTAATTCCTCCCCCATCATGGGACTACCCTTTCAACCCACATATCTGTCCTCACACTTTGACCCTGCCTGGGGGGTTCGGTGTGCCAGTCTCGCCTGCCGGATCATGCCCCCTCAGCTTCGGGCCTGGGCATCTTTGGTTGGCGTGGCACCCTGGGCCGCACCGCCTCTGCGCAGACACCACTGTGAGTCCAGGGCTACAAATAATAATTTGATATTCATGTTTTACATTTACCCACTTGCATACTCACACTATTCAATACTGCTATCTTCCCAACTCATAGGTATCACCACGGTCATGCTCCTGATGAGTGGCTATAAGGCCCTGAAACGACGTAGAGCTCAAATCTACCGTTAGGTGTACACATGATGAACCTATATGCATAAAACGTTCCTACCTATATGTATTCAATTGTTTGTATTTGCAATTATTGATGTATTATTTCTGATCATATTTTTAACACCATAGAGCTAAGTGCCAACATATGCAGAGCTATGTGCCTAAATATGTACTGTATGAATTTTTGTATTTTTTTATAATAATAAATTGCATTTTTTATTCAACCCATACTTCTGCTCCCATGTGCCTTGTGCTCTCCCCCTATTTTACTGTGTATTATCACTGTTTGGTTGTTTGGGTTGTTCTCTCTGTATTGGTGGTGTGTTCACATGTATATGCATTTACCTTAATAAACTTACCTTCACCTATTTATGTTTGGCTCACTCTGTCACATTCACACAGTTCTGGTCACATCTGGTTTATGACACAGAGTCTCCAGCTGCATCTGCATCGAAGGGGATCAATTGTGGATGTTTCTCAGCAGAGACTCCAGCTGTAGAAGAACACTAGTTTGAAACATGTCGGGGCAGTAGAAGAACACTAGTTCGAAACATGTCGGGTACATAGCCTGTTGTGCTTTTTATACCACGCTATTCTTTTTATTTTTTGTGATCACTTCACTTCATTGGCTGCAAGCACTGATCAAATGCTTCAGCAGGACTATTCAACAGAAGCCGGTCAATAGACTGTTGAACAGTCAGCGGTACACATATACACATGAAATTTTAGTACATGTATGCCCAGATTTAGAAGGCAAAAGGAGCAGGGGAATGCTGAAAGTGTGGAGCGCGTGATAGCAACAGACACTCGTACAGCGGGGTGTGGAGTTAAATACAGTATACATTGCCTTGATCACACTTTACGTGAGAGATAAGACTGTGAGTACATTTGAATCTTTACAGTCAAAGGTTTTGTAGTCCACCTACCTGTAGACTATGAGTTTGGCCACTCAGAGACAATTTGAGTATGAGAGTTTATCTGTGGTAGACTGTGTATTGGGCTATACTACCCAGTGAAAGGGACAAAAACCAGGAACTTTGTTGAGACTCTTGAAAATTATTTGGATACAGTTTTGCAAAACTGTAAGCGATTGTGTAACCTAGTTTCAGATAGTAAGTGTCCAGAGAGGCCCAGAATAAAGAGGAAAGAAGCCTAGGCACAGGGCCGACGTGACTGGGTTAAAAGGGGTTTGAGTATAGAAGGAGTTGTGCTAAGATTAAAAGGAAATAGGAGGAAGGTGGTTCTCACCGGATTGTTAGAAAAGGTGGAACAGGTGGGGCTTCAGGCAGTGGCGGAATTACCGGGGTCGCAACAGTTGCAGTTGCGACGGGGCCCGGCATCCCGCCACTGTGGGGGGGGGGGCCCAGCGGGGTTGCTCTTCACACGGCTCTGAGCGGAGATCTTGTGTCATATAACAGAAGCACAGAGAGACACCAGCGGCGGCATTAATGTTCTATTTGTCGGTCCTCTCTGGCATGGATGAGAGAGGACACACAGCTAATCTCACGGCTCCCCCTTCTCCCCCCTCCCCTCTCCTGTGTGCTCCGCGGGAAATGTGAGCTCCTTAGCTTCACACTTGACTGCCCGCGGAGCACACAGGAGAGGGGAGGGGGGAGAAGGGGGAGCCGTGAGATTAGCTGTGTGTCCTCTCTCATCCATGCCAGAGAGGATCGACAAATAGAACATTAATGCCGCCGCTGGTGTCTCTCTGTGCTTCTGTTATATGACACACGATCTCCGCTCAGAGCCGTGCTGCCCGGCACTGATGGAATCTAAAAGCATTCACTGTGATGGGCACTGATAGCATTCACTGATGGGCACTGATAGAAGGCACTGATGGGCACTGATAGAAGGCACTGATGAGCACTGATAGAAGGCACTGATGGGATCTAAAAGCATTCGCTGTGATGGGCACTGATAGCATTCACTGATGGGCACTGATAGAAGGCACTGATGGGCACTGATGAGCACTGATAGAAGGCACTGATGGGCACTGATGGGCACTGATGAGCACTGATAGAAGGCACTGATGGGCACTGATGGAAGGCACTGATAGAAGGCACTGATGAGCACTGATAGAAGGCACTGATGGGCACTGATGAGCACTGATAGAAAGCACTGATGGACACTGATAGAAGGCACTGATGAGCACTGATAGAAGGCACTGATGGGCACTGATGAGCACTGATAGAAGGCACTGATGGGCACTGATAGAAAGCAGTTGATTGGCACTGATGAGCACTGATAGAAGGCACTGATGGGCACTGATGAGCACTGATAGAAGGCACTGATGGGCACTGATGAGCACTGATAGAAGGCACTGATGGGCACTGATGAGCACTGATAGAAGGCACTGATGGGCACTGATAGAAGGCACTGATGGGCACTGATGAGCACTGATAGAAGGCACTGACTGATGAGCACTAATAGAAGGCACTGATGAGCACTGATAGAAGGTACTGATGAGCACTGATAGAAGGCATTGATGGGCACTGATAGAAGTCACTGATGAGCACTGATAGAAGGCACTGATGAGCACTGATAGAAGGAAGGGATAGAAGGCACTGATGAGCACTGATAGAAGGTACTGATGAGCACTGAAAGAAGGCACTGATGGGCACTGATAGACGGCACTGATGAGCACTGATAGAAGGCACTGATGGGCACTGATAAAAGGCACTGATTGGCACTGATAGAAGGCACTAATAAGCACTGATAGAAGGCACTGATGAGCACTGATAGAAGGCACTGATAGAAGGCACTGATGAGCACTGATAGACGGCACTGATGAGCACTGATAGAAGGCACTGATGGGCACTGATGAGCACTGATAGAAGGCACCGATAGAAGGCACTGATGAGCACTGATAGACGGCATTGATGAGCACTGATAGAATGCACTGATGGGCACTGATGAGCACTGATAGAAGGCACTGATGGGCATTGATAGAAGGCACTGATGAGCACTGATAGAAGGCACTGATGAGCACTGATAGAAGGCACTGATGGGCACTGATAGAAGGCACTGATGGGCACTGATGAGCACTGATAGAAAGCACTGATGGGCACTGATAGAAGGCACTGATGAGCACTGATAGAAGGCACTGATGAGCACTGATAGAAGGCACTGATGGGCACTGATAGAAGGCACTGATAGAAGGCACTGATGGGCACTGATGAGATCACATGATCACATGGTAAAGGGCCGATGTGATTGCGCTGGATGCACGTCCCAGGGGTCATGCGGGAAGCACGGTTTTGGGAGGATGTCCATGGAGACCCTCCCAAAATTGGAAGCCCGGGGCTCGGATGGAAGGGGGGCCCATCATGGTTTCTTGCACCGGGGCCCTGAAGGTTCTAGTTACGCCTCTGGCTTCAGGAGTTGGAACGAGGGAAGGGTTTGGGAGGCGTTCAGTCGGAATAGAGCCTGAACGGGAGGACTTCCCACCATACCTCCCTTGGGGTTAAGGATTTTTACTTTTGTTTTGGTCTTTGTTTTGTTTATTTGGCAGGTCATGGGGTCTGGGCACTTATGTCATAGCGGCTCGCGGGGCATGAAGTCCTTGGATGTGTTATGAGTAGGGGCAAAAAGTACATTTTACAATTACACCTGTCTTGGGTATGGCTCCCATTATTCTGGCTGGTGGTACCTGCGATATTGGTATGTCTCTGAGACAGTGTTTCTGGGGTTGGAGGCCTAAAAATGGTGGTTACGCAGATACTTGTAATGCATGCCCACAAGGACCTTGGGGCCCTTTGAATACTGCCTGTATGTTCATATGTTCATATGTTTAATATGTTATTTATATTTGATTAATAAAAGGCTGCTATAGCCATTTAAACTCCAGTCTGTGTTATGTTTATTCAATTTATTATAAGTGGTCGGTGGAGTGGTGGTCAGGCATTTTGGTCAAAGCATCTTTTGTACCGTAGTCATGTTTATAATGAGGTAGAGCTCTAATAGCGAGAACTTAAAAAGAGGTCCTATATGAATACTGATTTGGCTGTAGCACTTATATTATTATTATATATTATTATATTATTACTTAAAGTGTAACTCCACTTTTGCTGAGAAAAAACTATCCCCTCTGGTTGATGAATGTACATTGCAGCGATTTTAACAAACGTTGTAGCAGAGTTTGTAGTTTGAAGCAAACAAAGATCTGTTCTTGAGAAAACGCTGAATGTTCTACTATGCCATTGGAATGGGAGTGTCTGTGCTCAGTATAATCAGCTGGTGCATTTGCAGTGTTCCAATGAGGAAGGTTGCAGTGTCTGCATCCCTTTAGAAATAATTAACCCTTAGGGAGTATCTCACTAAAAATGTAATTCCTATTGCAGAGGATTTCTAAAATGTTACTTGTATCTTAGTGCAGATTCCTGTGAAAATTTGTGAGCCAATCACAAGCAGGTAATTACATTTCTGAGGATGTTCTGTATACCAACTGTGTACAGAACACCTCCAGGGGCATATTGCATTGAATTTTACAAAAAAAAATTACAGTGACTGCAGATTGAAAAAGAAAGTACGGTCATTTTTATTAACATTAAATTGCATTGTGCTAAAATTGTATATGCTATATATACAGTATATTTTAACTTGCTATATTTTTTCACCAAATTCTAGTTACTCTTTAACTGCTTCCGGACCAGCCGCCATAGATTTACTGTGGCAGGTTGGCTCCCCTGCACGAAACCACGTAACTATACGCGGGCTCGCGGGGTCCGGATAGCAGGCGTTACAGCGGGGGTGCCGATGCTCATGGCCGATGGTCGCGATCGTAAGCTGGAGACACAGAACAGAGACACACTTCCCTGTTCTGTTCTGACAGGAGTGACAGATCGTGTGTTCCTATTAGGAACCACAATCTGTCACCTCCTGTAGTTAGTCCCCTTCCCCTTCAGTTAGAATCACCTCCCAGGGAGCACATTTAACCCCTTCACCGCCCCCTAGTGTTAACCCCTTCACTGCCAGTGACATTTTTACAGTAATCGATGCATTTTTAATCGCACTGATTGCTGTATTAATGCCAATGTTTCAAAAAATGTGTCAGAATTGTCCGATGTGTCCGTCATAATGTCGCAGCCACGATAAATAATAAAAATGTTATAAATCTATCCCCTATGCTTATTGCAATTTTTTTTACCAAAAATATGTAGAAGAATACATATCGATCTAAACTGAGGAAAAAAAATTGTTTTTTTTTATATATTTTTGGGGGATATTTCTTATAGCAAAAAGTAAAACATATTGCGTTTTTTCAAAATTGACACTCTTTTTTGGTTTATAGCGCAAAAAATAAAAAACGCAGAGGCGTTCAAATACCACCAAAAGAAAGCTCTATTTGTGGGAAAAAAAGGACGTCAATTTTGTTTGGGTACAACGTCACATGACCGCGCAATTGTCAGTTAAAGCAACGCAGTGCCGAATCGCAAAAAGTGCTCTGGTCAGGAAAGGGGTAAATTCTTCCAGGGCTGAAGTGGTTAAGAATACTATGCTGATAGGTCAATTTTTTTGTGATAGCCACTTCTCTGCTAGTGGAGCGAGGACATTTACCGGTATTTAATTTTTTTAAATTTGACGAAAAGGCAAATCAGCAGAAAAGGTAGAAAAAGCCCAAATCCATTGAATTGAGGAAGCAAACGCAGGGAGATGTTTGCAGTACAAATGCTTAGGTTTAGTGTTCTCGCTAGCAATAATATCCTTGACTGGTATGTAGGCATGAGGAGTCGTGGTTTCTTTAAACACCAAACAAACTAAAATACCGTATCTATTTTTGGGTGAACTGACCTTCAGTAGATAAGGTAGAGAAAATACAGATCAATTGAATTGAGGAAGCAAAAGCAGGAAGATGTTTGCAGTACAAATGCTTAGATTTAGTGTTCTCGCTAGCAATAATATCCTTGACTGGTATGTAGGCATGAGAAGTCGTGGTTTCTTTTAAACACCAAACAAACTAAAATATTTATTTTTGGGTGAACTGACCTACAGCAGAAAAGGTAGAAAAAGTACAGATCAATTGAATTGAGGAAGCAAAAGCAGGGAGATGTTTGCAGTACAAATGCTTAGTTTAGTTTTCTCTCCAGCAAGGAAAACAATGAAGATCAGAGTAGTGAAACAGCAGCTCTCACTCCAAATCTCATGAGACAAATAATCAGAAACAGCAATGCCTTGAATGATCTCATACTGCAGCTCTACAGCTCAAGAGAGAGAGTGAAACACTGCTCCAGGTGAGTCTCCACTGTTACCACTGCCACTGCACACCGATGGGTGTTGGCCCTGTATGTCACAGGAATCCCAATGTGAAGAAAGTCTGGCTGGCTGCACTTCCATAAAATCACCTTTATTGATGAAGAAACGTCACAGCGACAATCCACAATGTACAAATGAGGGGTATAACATACAGCTAACGCGTTTCATGCCATTCTTGGAGCTTAATCATAGCTCAGTGCAGGTTTACAGCTATGAGGGTCAGGGCACAGAGTTGCTACAGATAGTGCGCTATTTTTCAGGAGGAATTCAAAGATTTTTCAGGGTGCACTGACCAGTCTTAATGGTCTGCACCTTCTATGTTCAGCGTGTTTGTAATATTAAGAGACTATTTACTTTTCACTAGCTATTTTTAAACAGACATATTATTTTAAAGGGTCAGTCCATCCAAAAGTCATACATTTGCTATTGACTTCCTATGTATACGTTGCATACTGCATATTCCTACAGCCTGATCTTGTTGCCATGGATCGCTACTCTGTTCCTGTTCACCTGGGTGTTTACAGTGTTCTCCTCATCCTCCAGATCCAGCGCCTTCTCTTGCTGTTCCCATAGTATAAAATAAACTAAAAATAAAGGAGAGTCTGACCCATCTGGCCCCTAATATAGCCTATGCAATTTATGCAAATCACTCTCAAAACATTTGTTATGCAGCGTACAAACGGTCAGACTTTTCGGCTACAAAAGTCCGACAGCCTGTCCGACGGACTTTCGATGGACTTTTGTCGGACTTTTGGCGAACTTTTGGCGGACTTGCGGCAGACTTTCTTACGAACGGACTTGCCTACATACGATAACACAAAAGTCCGACGAATTCGTACGTGATGACATACACTGGACTAAAATAAGGAAGTTGATAGCCAGTAGCCAATAGCTGCCCTAGCGTGGGTTTTTGCCCGTCGGACTAGCACACAGACTCGTGGAATTTCTGGGTCCGGCGTAGTTACGACGTAAAGATTTGAAGCATGTTTCAAATCTAAAGTTCGTCAGATTTGTGGCTGGAAAAGTCCGCTGAAAGTCCGCTGAAAGTCCGGGGAAGCCCACACACGATCGGATTGTCAGCCAGCTTTAGTCCGTCGGCGTCCGTCGGACTTTTGTAGACGAAAAGTCCGACCGTGTGTACGCGGCATTACAAGCAAACATGTATACTATGTTGGCCAACATGTCATGGGTGGGTAGTGGTGCATGTCAGTAGGACTTACCAAAGGATCCTTCATATATTGAAGTATTTAAGCAGGAGGGCTGCTGCCTAAACCAAAGGACCTATTTTGGATCTCTAGATTGAAACTCATATAAAAGATGGATCGCAAGGCTTAAGCCGAGGTATAAAGCATGAATATTCTCAATCTCTAGGCTGAAGACTAGATATAAAAAAAAGGATATTCTGGATCTGAAGGTTTAAAGTGATACTAAAGTCTCGTTTTTGTTAAGTTAAAAATAAGAAATGTGTCATATTTATCTGCTCTGTGTAGTGGTTTTGCACAGAGCAGCCCGGATCCTCCTCTTATCGGGTCCCTCTTAAAGGGGCTGTAAACCCTCTAAGTTTTTCACCTTAAAGGGGTTGTAAAGGTATTTTTTTTTTTAAATAACAAACATGTTATACTTACCTCCACTGTGCAGCTCGTTTTGCACAGAGTGGCCCGAACCTGGTCTTCTGTGGTCCCTCGGCTGCTGTCTCAGCTCCTCCCCGCAAGAACTAAACACCTTCATGCGAGCTCTCTCGCATGGTGTTTAGTTCTTGCGGGCGCGCTCCCGTGATACAGCCGGCGGCTATAGCCGCCGACTGTATCACTTGGCCCCGCCCCCCGCGTCATTGGATGTGATTGACAGCAGCGCGAGCCAATGGCTGTGCTGCTTTCAATCCATCCACTCTAGCCAATCAACGGCCAGGCTGAGCGGCGAAGAGGATGTCGGGAGCGAGCGTGGGACTTTCGAAGGGTCAGGTAAGTAAAACGGGGGGGCTGGGGGGGCCGGCCATGTCGGATGTTTTTTCACCTTAATTCATAGGATGCATTAAGGTGAAAAAACGTGAACCTTTACAACCCCTTTAATGCATTCTTCTGCCTTTACAACCAATTTAAGCCCAGATATAAAGTACACATATTCTGGATCTGATGGCTGAGACACAGATATGAAGTACTGATATTCTTGATTCCTAAACTAAAACTCAAATATAAAGAAGCAATATTCTGGAACTCAAGGCTTAGAGTAGTATTAAACCCAAAACCAAAAATGTAATAATTTGTTTTATTTTTTTAGGCCTTTTCCCTCTGTCTTCACCTGGTGATCTGGCCAGTAACACACCTCTTGTTCTAGAGTGCCTCCACTCTGGATGAAGGAGCAAAGGGTGCACAGCAGACAGCAGCATTGTCCGTATTGGGGGAAGGGGGGTGCTAAATGTACTAGCAGATTTAAATACACATACAAATTGAAACCAAACTCCAGCTCACACTTTTTAATCAGTTACAGCAGACTTTTTTTTTTTCGTTTTAGGATAATGGTTTTACATTATAAAATAAACATTACATTATAGAATAAATAAAAGCTATTCAGTGTAAGCACCCCTGCCAGTGGTAAATAGTTTGTCATCCTTGTAAACTGATACATCTGGAAGAGATCTTGTTCTTTTGAAAAACTGCAGACTTACTGGCTTACTGGCAGATGAAAATAGAAGTATTAGAGCCTAAAAAAGAAGACTATTGTAGCCATCACAAGAATTGGTCTTTATGCTGAAGCCCAGATCTGAAGCACTGAAATTCTGGATCTCTAGAATGAAACCCAGATATAAAGTAGCAACATTCTGGATCTCAAGGCTTAAGCCAAGACATAAAGCACAAATATTATTGACCGGTAGGCGGAAAACCCAGATATGAAGCTCTGTTTTCTGGATCACTTGGCTGGACCCAAGGCATAACCAGCAATCATTTTTTGGGCCAAATCAAACACTGGGATCCAGCATTTTTCCAATGTCCAGGTATGTTTTTTTTTTCTTTGGAGATGGATAAATGATTAAAGACCAAATGACTGAAAATTTTCCAAAAATGTACCCTTCAATGTCACCAGCAAATTTTTAGCTCTAATACATTTTTAACAAAAACTGAAAGAGAAACTCTAGCCTTAGTGTAAATAATATTATTAATGTGTGTTGATGGTTTATAACTTTTATATTGGTTTATCAAGCTTGTTTCTACGTACAGCTGTAGTTGTAAATGTATACGGTGAAGACATAAATGGTTGTGATCATTTATTTCACACAGACGGGGTTTGTTTGAAAGCAAGACTTTCTGCACGTTCAATCAACATGAAATACCCATAAAGCTTCAAAAAGCCCGAGACTTGTGATCAAAGCCTTAGCTTAGCTGGTCGAGAGCAAAGGGTTTTTATTCATAGCAAGAAGAAGGAACTTTTTTTTTATTAAAAATAATAATGTGATTTGGTAATGCTGACATTATAAGACTTATTGATTCATGTGAAGTGTGAATTTTAATGATATGTTCAATAGCTTCTCTAAGGACTGGACTCATTTAGTGATTCAAAGTTCTTATGCTGGTGAGTGAGCAGAAGAGATCTATCCTTTAACTGGGGTTTAGACTATACCTGTGCCCAGACCATGCAAATTAAAAGCAACGTACATACGAGAGGTTAAGAGACACTGTGGATTACTATGGGAAATTGGGGGGCACTATGGGTGCTGGGATGACTGTGGGAGGTTAGGGGATCAGCAGCTGGCTGTAGGCCTGGAAGGAGGGAGGCCACAGCTCAGCAGTGCGCCACGGCCTGAAGTCTGAGATTCACTGTTCTGTGTAACTCTACAGCCGTGGCCAAAAGTTTTGAGAATGACACAAATAATAATTTTCACAAAGTCGGCTGCTTCAGTGTCCTTAGATCTTTTTGTCAGATGTTACTTTGGTATACAGTAAAACCTTGGTTTGAGAGTAATCCGGTATGAGAGCGTTTTGCAAGATATACAAGCGATGTTTTGATATACAAGTAGTGTCACATCACAACTGAGTATAAAAGAGAAGCGAGGTGCTTCTAAGTGTAGCAATATGGTTACATTTAATGAAGGTACAACATTTGGCAACTCACATAGTTGATGATTAAAACTGGCACATTTAAGTATGCAGGCATCCGGGGTAAAGCTGTCCACATAGACCGTCCTCCACACCGCCATCGCCAACCCTTCCACTCTGCGCTCCACGAGCGGTTCAAGCCTCGCTTTCAGATCACTTTACCGCAGGGTAGTCTTCCCGGTCTTGATTGCAGACTGACAGTGGTGAGAGCTGGCGGTATGGAGGATGGTCTATGTGGACAGCTTTACCCCAGATGCCTGCATACTTAGATGTGCTTGTTTTAATCATTAACCATGTGATTTGCTAAATGTTGGACCTTCATAAAATGTAACCATATTGCTACACTTAGAGGTGCCTCTCTTCTCTTTTATACTCTGTAGCTCCTGCTGGATTTTGCTTCTAATCCCCTTGTGGAGGCTGCTATTTGTGGACATTTTTTGGTTACGCAACCTATCACAAAATTGTGAGTGAGACTACCCCTTGGCTGAGAAACAACCAGTGGGGACCCATCCATTAGGGGCGCCCTGGTGCTGCCCCCTCTCTCCACACCACCCCTCTATATGCAATAGATATATTTATGTATAGCATGAATTTATCCACGGCCACCGTGGCCACCCCCTATTCATGCGTCTGGCGCATAATTTACAGATTTTTTTCTGAACCACCTGATTAGAGACAGAGGCTCTAATAGGCTTCAAAATAGGATGCGCTCGGGTTGCAGAGAATGCGCTCCAATCCCACCCAGGTGTGTTACAACAGAAAATGAATATTCACTGTTGAAACACTGATCCTCAATCCGGCCAATAAGAAGCGGGTGTGAGACCCATTTTTCGATTGGCTGAAAAAAGAAGACTCCCGATTGACCGCGGAATAGGAGGGAGGAAACGGAAGACGCCGCCTCCGTGATGACCTGTGGAGAGCAAGAACACGGGAGGCCAACGCCAAGCAGGGGAAGCCACTGATGATGGGGTAAACTTGTACTGACCGGGGGGGTTGGCATACTGTTTGCCGCCCCCCCAAAGAAAAATTCCGCCAGTCACCACTGGAAGCAACCCACCCCACACATGAATGGTCTCAGTATGCTTTACTGTTGGCATGACATAGGACAGGTGGTAGCGCTCACCTTTTCTTCTCCGGACAAGGTTTTTTTCTGATTGCCCCAAACAATCAGAAATGGGATTAATCAGAGAAAATTACTTTCCCCCAGTCCTCAGCAGTCCAATCCCTGTACCTTTTGCAGAACATCAGTCTGTCCCAGAGGATTTTCCTGGAGAGAAGTTGCTTCTTTGCTGCCCTTCTTGACACCAGGCCATCCTCCAAAAGGTCTTCGTCTCACTGTGCATGCAGATGCACTCACACCTTCCTGCTGACATTCCTGAGCAAGCTCTGCACTGGTGGTACCCCGATCCCACAGCTGAATCAACTGTAGGAGATGTTCCAGGTGCTTGCTGTACTTTCTTGTGTGCTCTGAAGCCTTCTTCACAAATGCAGTGGAAATGGTTTTTATGGGATTAAGTCAATTTTCATGGTAAAGAGGGACTTTGCAATTAATTGAAATTCATCTGATCACTCTTCATAACATTCTGGTGTAAATGCAAATTGCCATCATAACAACTGAGGCAGCAAACTGTGAAAATAAATTTTTGTGTCATTCTCAAAACTGTTGGCCATGGCTGTATGTCCACACAGCTAAACGTTATTGCTGCTCAACCATTGTCCCTCTTTATCCAGGTGTGGATGGGTGATCAGTAGGGATGGACGAACCATTTCAGCCCAAGCATGAGTTCAGGCCGAACATTGGCTGTTCGCATGTTCGCCGAAAACACGAATTATCAGGGTGTTCGACCGTTTGTTCAGCCCGCTGAATGACCACAATGCACTGCGCCGCCGCACAGTGCATGGAAAGCCCTGATTGGCTGAAGCAATGAAAGCTTTGCCAACTAAGGCACAGAGCACTTTTGGAGCCATGATTGGATGCTGTCATGATGACTCTATCCAATCATGGATCATTGCTCTTAGTCCCCCACACTATAAAAGTATTCTTTCAATAGCGGACATTTTTAGTGTGATATCGGCGTGGAGAGAGATAGAACAGGACTCTGTTCAGTGCTACTAGACAGTTAGTGTGCTATAGTGTGCTATTGTGATTCTATTGTCAGTGTAGAATATCAGTTTAGTGTGAATCTAGGGATAGTTCAGTCAGTGAGAGTACAGTGACCACCATTCATCTTTACATTAGTGTAAATCTAGGGTTAGTTCAGTCAGTGCGAGTGTAGTGACCATTTAAAACAGTATATTTCATTGCATTACTGCAAGTTTAATGCTGTATATTTCAGTGCATTATGTGCAGTTTAACACAGTTTATTTCAGTGCGTTACTGCAAGTTTAATGCTGTATATTTATGTGCGTTAGTGCATGTTTAACGCAGTAGATTTCATTGTGTTACTGCAAGCTTAACGCCGTATATTTCAGTGCGTTAACTTCCATTTAACGCTGTATATTTCAGTTTGTTACTGCAAGTTTAACGCTGTATATATTTTGGTGCGTTACGTGCCGTTTAACACAGTACATTTCTTTGCGTTAGTGCACGCTTAACGCTGTATATTTCAGTGTGTTACAATCCGTTTAATGCAGTATAGTTCAGTGCGTTAGTGCACGTTTAACGCAATATATTCCTGTGCGTTACCGCATGTTCAACGCAGTATATTGGAGTGCGTCAGTGCAGTCTTACTGCAGTATATTATAGTGTATCAATGGAGTGTGTCTGTGTAGTGAGTACTCAAGTTAAAGTGCACCAAACACCACTTTCCATTCCATCCATAAAGTGCATCCACGTACACATTTCCACATCTGTATTAAATTTTGTTAATAAGCAACCCCCCCCCCCCCCATCATGTCTGGGAGGGCAACAAGGAGAGGCAGACATTCCCATGGCACTGTGTGAGGGCCAGCAGCGTATGTGTCCACAGGCAAAAGTGGACATGGTCAGTCCTCAGGCAGGGCATCATTTCCACTGTTTAGTGATGTTGCCCGTGCTATCCAGCCAAAGCATGCAGAGGAGGTGGTGGACTGGCTTACTAAATCATCCTCATCCTCTTCATCCTCTGTTACCCAAGCAGAGACTAGTGCGCAATCCACTGCAGCTGGCAGAGTGGCTAAACCTGCCTCCCTGTCCACGGCTATTCCTGCCATAGCCCCAGCATCAGGCATGGAGGGGTCAGCTGAGTTATTTGAACACAGTGTCAGCCACTTGCTCCTTGACGTTGCATAGCCATAATGAGAATGGAGGAGATGATGATGATGTCAGTGACGTGACTTGGGTGCCAGATAGAGCAGAGGAGGAAAATGAGGGTGAGGCACAACCCCAACGAAGCAGCCATCATGGAAGAGTAGAGAGCAGCTACCCTATTTCATCACATTGTGGATCTGTTATCTCCCAGCCCACTTCCCACAGCTCAGCTGTCTGGGCCTTTTTAAGCACATGTGCAGCTGATCGCACTGTTGCAATTTGCGAACTTTGTCTCAAGCACATCAAGCGTGGCAAAAACACCAGTCATTTGGGTACCACATGCTTGACAAGGCATTTAACCTCCTACCACTCAGCCCGTTAGCAAGATTCTTGCAGCTTTGCCGGGGCAGGCCCAGAGATGGTTCACATCATGCCAGCTGGAGCCAGGAATGGTGTTGTGCGATAATGGCACAAACCTCCTTTATGCCCTTAGACAGGGAAAGTTGACACATGTGCTATGCCTGGCACATGTCTTCAATTTGGTGGTGCAGAGTTTCCTAAATAGGTACCCAGGGTTGGAAGATCTGCTAAAGCAGGCCAAAAGAGTCTGTAGCCATTTCAGGCACTCATACACAGCCAGTGCTCAGTTGGCTGAAATTCAGCGTGAATTCCACCTGCCCGCAAACCGCCTGATTTGTGACATGCCCACCAGGTATACCTCGACTTTGCTGCAGTGGCTGCACATGCAGCAGTGGGCTGTCAACGAGTACCTGTGTAAGTATGGCACAACGACATGGCTGCTCATAAAGGATGCATGCACTGTACTGTCACCATTTGAGGAGGCCACAAGGATGGTGAGCCGTGACAATGCATGCATCAGTGACACAATCCCTGTTGTGTTCCTGCTGGAGCATGGCATTATGGCCAGGGCACTCGAGGTAGAGCAGCGGGAGGAAGAGGAGGACTTCCTTTCCTCTCGAGGCCCACTTTATGCAGACACCAATGTTCCTACACCACAGAACACACAAGAGGAGAGGGAGGAGGAGGAGATGGATGCTGGCAGTTTTGGAGGTATTGAAGCAGAGGAAAACATACGTCAAACAGTAAGAGATGGTTTTCCATCCCCAGAATCCTTGGGAGTAGTACATAGCTGGGAGGAGGCAGTTCCAGATACTGTAATCCTCAGTGACCCGCAAATTTGCAGTTCATGGGCTCTAGACTTGTACACAACAGGAAATTTCGTTTAGTTTCGGTTCATTGTCATTCGTAAAATACATAATTTCGTTCTGTTCTATTCGTTATGTTACACTAATTAATTTTCGGATAATTTGTTATTATTCGTAGAGTGTCGATATTCGTTATACTGAATCTCGAAACATGTCAAATTAATTCGTTATATCTGCTATAATTTCTTTTGTATTAGTTGAAATTTGATATTTATGTATGTATATATATATTTGTGATAATGATTCGTAGTTTGGAAAGTCGTTTGTTTATTGGATCTATTAACACATACAATAACAATATCTCTTCTCCTCTGCCCAAATACAATACAACACCCTTCTCACTCAGTTCTCAGGAATGCACTTTGCCAGTAATCCAACCTCCAGCACAAAATTAATCAGCTGATTGGACTGTAAGATTTACTTTCAGTTGACCTTTTGTTTCATTAGATCTTTAACGAACTACCGAATCATGTCGAATTCATTCGTTATATCCGATATAATTTCTTTCATATTAGTTGAAATTCGATATTTATGTATGTATATTGATTTGTGATAATGATTCGTAGTTTGGAAAGTCATTTATTTATTGAATCTATTAACACACACAATGACAATATCTTTTCTCCTCTGCTCAAATACAATACAACACCCTTCTGACTCAGTTCTCAGGAATGCACTTTGCCAGTAATCCAACCTCCAGCACAAAATTAATCAGCTGATTGGTCTGTAAGATTTACTTTGAGTTGACCTTTTGTTTCATTAGATCTTTAACGAGTTACTGAAATCATGTCGAAATCATTTGTTTTATTAGCTATAATTTCTTTCATATTAGTTGAAATTCGTTATTTTTTTATTCGGATGTATCCGAATGTCTAAAGATGCAAGATTTGGCCAAATTTCGATTCGTTACTAAACAAATTTCACATGTCTAATGGGCTCCCTCATGCTTCAAAGCCTGCAAAAGGACCCAAGAATACGTGGCGTAAAGGAGAAGGATCACTATTGGTTGGCAACCCTCCTTGACCACCGTTACAAGAGGAAACTCATCCCATCCCCACAGAGAGTGCAGAATATGAAATCTCTTGAGGGCATCTTAAAGAGGAGTTTATCTAATGCTTTTCCCAACTCTGGTAGGTTACAGTGTCATGGAAAACATAGTTTTGAGGCTTCTATTGGTCAAGAGAGGAGCGGTGGAGAAAGTGGCGCACTTCATAATTTTTTTAGTCCTCGCCACCAAGGGCTGTCAGCTTCCACATCCCATTGGCAGTATCTGCATCGCATGGTGGATGATTATCTAGGGGTGAAAACAGAGATGGAGAGCTTTCCAGTCGATGATCCACTGACTTACTAAGTAATGAGAATAGACCACTGGCCAGAACTTGTCCAGTATGCAATTGAGCTGCTGGGCTGCCTTGCAGCCAATGTGCTTTCCGAACGGGCATTCAGTGCTACTGGAGATTTTGTTACTGATAATAGAACGCATCTGTCCACAGACTCCGTGAACCATCTAACATTTATCAAAATGAATGAGTCATGGATTACCAGCAGCTATGAAGTGTTTTTGGGATGTGGAATCTTTTCAGGACTTCTTTGCTGCCTAGCGTTGTGAGTGTTGATTTCATCTGGAAGAATGTTTTTGGTGTAGGTTTCATGGGCACAATTAACACCCAAAGACCAATTTTTCCGCACCTGTTTTACAGGTGCATAGCATTGCAACATTTGACAGCAAGGCCAATTCTTGCTTTAATCAAGAGTACCTCTATAGGGTTACAGAGTGAAGGCACCACCGACACCCAAAGACCAATTTTTCTGCGCCTGTTTGACAGGTGCATATCATTACAATTTTTGATAGCACGGCCAATTCTTGCTTTTCTCCAGAGTACCTCTTATAGGGTTACGGTGTGAAGGTGCCATCGACACCCAAAGACCAATTTTTCCACACCGGTTACTTATATCCAAAGTCTTTGGAAGAGACACCAGAATTTAGAATGTGGCCTCATCATACAGACTGGCTCCCCAAGCCGTTGCTTACAAAATAAAGAAAGCTTGCAGGGAAAATGTAATTTTTTTGGCTTCATAAATGTAATTACTGCTGCAGCAGCAGCTTCTATACACAGTACAGATGTGCCACTTTACAGGTAGACTAAGGGGACACCCCAGGCACTATATTGAAAGGAATTTTTCATGTTTATGCTTTCACTTTAAGCATCAATAAATCACTGCTCATTTAAAAATTACGTTTTTTACAAACTTTTTTTTCTTTGATACATGTCCCCCAGGGCAGTACCCGGACCCCTATAACCTTTGTATGCCCAATTACTTGCATATAAGCCTTCAAAATGGGCACTTTCAATTTTTCTAGTTCGCGTCCCATAGACTTCAATGGGGTTTGTAATTCAGTTCCGAACTTTCGCGATGTTCGAAAGTTCTGGTGCGAACCAAACAGGGAGTCATTCGGCCCATCCCTAGTTTTCAGCAACACCCCTCTTTCTGCAGGTTTACAATCTTCAAACATCATCAATCAAATGAATAACACCTTACACATCACTAGATGTGAACAGGGCCTAACACAACATGGCTGACTGAACTGTCACTCTTTAAATCACCCTCTCTCTGCTAGAGCACATATTACCACATAGTACAGCAAGCCTACCCATAGAAGGACTGAAATTCGTCTGGTTCCTGCTGAGTAGAGATGGGCTGAACACCCCCCGATTCTGTTTGCAACAGAACTCCTAGCAAAAGTAGCAAAAGTTCAGACCCGAACTCCAAACCACATTGCAGTCTATGGAACAGAACTTGAAAAATCAAAAGTCCCCATTTTAAAGGCTTATATGCAAGTTATTGGCCTTAAAAAGGGTATGGGGGCCCAGGTACTGCCATGGGGAACATGTACTAATTCAAAAAAAACTATTAAAAAAGGTTGTTTTTAAAGGAGCAGTGATTTTAATTATACTTAAAGTGAAACAATAAAAATTAAAAATTCTTTTAAATATAGTCCTGCGGGGCTACCCTTAGTCTGTCTGTACAGAGAACTGCTGCAGCAAAACTGACATTTATAAAGTAAAAAAATGACATTTAAATTGCCGGCAATAGAGAAATGTGGAAAAAAATGGCGTGAGGTCCCCCCCAAAATCCATACCAGATCCTTATTCGAGCACACAGCTTAGCAGGCCAGGAAAGGGGATGGACGAGCGAGCGCAACCCCCCACCTCCTGGACCATGCCAGGCCAAATACCTCCAACAGCCCCCAGCCCCAAAGGGGGGTACTTTGGGGCTGGGGGGGCTCTGCCCACCCCAAAGCACCTTGTCCCGCTGTTGATGGGGACAAGGGCCTCTTCCCGACAACCCTGGGCTGTGGTTGTGGGGTCTGTGGGCAGGGGGCTTATTGGAAGCCTAGATCCTGCCCCCCCCCCCCATGTGAATGAGTACTTCCGATTCACCAAAAAAGTGTCAAAAATAAATAAAAACACACACAGAGTTTTTGACAATTCCTTTATTAAAAATAAAAAAAACAATGTCCCCCCGATGTAGATCCATTGTCAATCACGTCGCCGCTGGACCCGAAAATTGAAAAGAAAAAAGGCTAACTGCCGTGTGCCTGCTCCGCCATCTGATAGTTCTTATATAGGTAAGGGGCAGAGCCACCTGGTGACGTCACCTGGTGGCACTGCCCCCTTGTGACATCATGCACCCAGCATGCACCGGTCAGTGATGTCACAAGGGGGCGGTGCCACAGGTGACATCACCAGTTGGCCTTGTCCCTTACCTATATAAGAACTGTCAAACTGCACAGCAGGTAGATGGCGGTTAGCCTTTGTCACAGGCGGAGCATTTTTTTTCTTTTTTCAAGTCCAGGGGTGGTTGCGGCATCGTGATTGATGATGGATCTACAATGGCAGACATTGTTTTTTATTTTCTATTTTTCTTAATAAAGGAATTGTCAAAAACTGTGTTTTTTTTTTAATTGACACTTTTTTGGTGAATGAGTAGGGGTACAATGTACCTCTAATCATTTAAATGGGGAGGGGATCTGGGGGCCCTCTTGACAAAAGGGTTTTCCAGATTCCAATAAGCCATCTGCCCGTAGACCCTCACAACCACAGCCCAGTGCTAATCCTTCTGGGATTAATATAACATGATGGAAATCACCAGAGCTGCTGCTCATTTGCTAAGCTCTGGAGCTTTAGTAAATCAACCCCATTGGGTGCTGAGAAACAGTTAGGGGGTGCTATTCATCTAGCAAAACTGCATGTACATTTGTTTTGTTTTAATTAGGCAAAAATAAATGTTTTTAGGCTATTTTCTCTTCTGAGTGAATGTAGTTTTATTATGGGCAGCAGTAAAATACCTCATTATGTCCACTAGAAATGCATATATCTTTGTAACAAAAACTACAACGTACACAATTCCAGAAAAAGCTAGTGGGAACTACCAAATACATGGAACTATTGGTTAAATTGGTCACATCTATTTTCTAATTCCCTCTAAAGTGCTGTAGAATTGTTACATTATATCTCTTGTTACAAAGCCCTATGTCATTTCTATGCTCTACAGCTCCATTGTGCAACATTTGTTTTTGCTCAATTCCAACAGAATAAATGTACATGCAGATCTGCTGGATGAATGGTAATGCAAATTTTTAATGAACCCCCTAAACTTTATTATGGATATAGAACACGGTTAACATTCATCTTTATTTTTTAACACATTTGAATACACTGTGGCTGAAAATTGAATTACACAGTATATGGAGTTAAAGTCAGGAAAGGAAAAAGACACATTGAATGTGTAAACAGCACTTTGTATTCTATTTATGGTATGGTTCAGTAATATATATCTTTGTTATTACTATTTGTTTATTTTGACATATACAATACGTTGTTTTAATCACAGAAGGTTTTAAACTGCTGTGGGGTTGATATCAATGTTCTTTTATCTATTTCATTTATGTGCTGGCTGCTGATAACTAGTATTGATTAAGATCGGGAGCATAGAACAGTTCTCTGAGTAAGAGGGTGGGTAAATTTTATCTGCATTTGAACTGGTATCAGCCCCTTGCAGCCCCTATACAGTGGGGCTGGAATATGACAGGAAGAAGCAGCACAAAGAGCCAATCAGTTCATGTGCTGACAGGGATCATGCTGATAGGAGGACAGAGAGATGAGCTCCTCCCTGTGTTTATTCTCCTTTCATTGTCCAGTAACAGTCTGAGGGGGTTTGTGGATGACCTGGGCTCAAAAGAAGTTGATTTAACAATGCTGACCAACAAACTGAGGACATCTGGTGGCAGAAAAAAGTAATGTGGGGAAAATGTCTGGAGTGAAGGCGAATAAATATTGCAGCAAAAGCTGGCTTTGTTATTTTAGCATGTATTAGGCTATTTATTTTGCATCTTCCTAATTATTGCCCAGAGTTCTGCTTTAAGTATGTCATTGAAAGCATTTGGTAATATCTGTTAGAAAAATGCACCCCCCCCCAAAAAAAAAAAAAGTAAGTCCCCTTTCACACCAGGGGCGGATCCAAGGAGGGGCAATTGCCCCCGAGAAATTAGTTGCGAGTGAGCGGCGGGCCAATCAGCGCATGAGTGAGTGAGCAGCTCGGCAGGTGGGTGAGTGAGTGGGCAGCTCGGCGGGCGGGTGAGTGAGCTGCCGGGTGACTCGGTGGGTGAGCGGGTGGGCCAGTCAGCAGGTGAGCGGGCGACTGGCCAATCATCGGGTCGGCGGGCGGGGGAGCAAAGAGATGACATCATCTCTCACTGCCCGGCGCCCGCCCTGCATCCCTGCAGTTCCACTCTCACTGTGCAAGCAGCCGCGGGCAGCAGAGAGATTACATAATCTCTTTGCTGCCTGACTTCACTCTGGAACACAGGAAGTGACAATCCCTACCTTTGCAGGAAAGTGGCAATTGTAGCAGCCAAGTGACAATCCACAACGTGTGGCAAGTGACAATCCGCAACGTGTGGCAGGTGACGTGGCAAGTGACAATCTGTATTTGGTGACAGGCGATGTGGCAAGTGACAATGCGCAACTTGTGGCAAGTGACATGGCAAGTGACAATCCGCATCTGGTGACAGGCAACGTGGCAAGTGACAATCCATAACATGTGGCAAGTGACAATCTGCATCTGGTGACAGGCAACATGGCCAGTGACAATCTGCATTTGGTGACAGGCGACGTGGCAAGTGACAATCGGCAACGTGTGGCAAGTGACGATCCGCAATGTGTGGCAGGTGATGTGGCAAGTGACAATCTGCATCTGGTGACAGGTGACGTGGCAAGTGACATTCCGCAACTTGTGGCAGGTGACGTGGCAAGTGACAATCCACATCTGGTGGCAGGTGATGTGGCAAGTGACAATCTGCATCTGGTGACAGGCGATGTGGCAAGTGACAATCCGCAACGTGTGGCAGGTGACGTGGCAAGTGACAATCTGCATCTGGTGACAGGCGACGTGGCAAGTGACAATCTGCATCTGGTGACAGACGATGTGGCAAGTGACAATCCACAATGTGTGGCAGGTGACGTGGCAATTGACAGTCTGCAACTTGTGGCAGGTGATGTGGCAAGTGACAATCCAGAACTTCTGGCAGGTGATGTTGCAAGTGACAATCGGCATCTGGTGACGGTGGCATGTGAAACACTCAGGGCTCCCACTGATTCTGCATTATGGTGAGTTGAACTATTTCATTTTATATAACAATGCAATAATAGAAATGATGCACTTCAATCATCCTGACACCATAACAACCATTGTGACAGGATGATTGAAGCGCCAACACCAGCCATTTCCCCGATAAATTGCCCGAAAAATAATTATTTTCTGGCAGTGCCCCTCCTGAGACTAGACTCTGGATCCGCCCCTGTTTCACACTTGTGAGACTTGTCCTGCAACTTGGGGACTGCAAGTCGCATGACAAGTTGTACCCCATGATTTCCAATGAGTACCATTCATATGTGCAACTTCAAGTCACACTGACTACTGCACTAATTTGGTCTGACTTTGATGTGACTTGAGGTGCATAGATCGCATTGCCGGTTCACACAGGGGTGGCTTCAAAGTCGTCCGACTTTGAAGCCGCCCCATACAGCGCAACTTTAGCGCGGCTTGCAAAACAACTTTTGTATAGAAGTCAATGCAAGCCGCTCTGAAGTCGCCCCCAAAGTAGTACAGGAACCTTTTTCTAAGTCGGAGCGACTTGAGTCGCTCCTATTAGATCGGTTTCATTGCAATGCATGGAGCATGACTTTTCAGGCGGCTAGGTCGCCTGACAGGTCACCCCTGTGTTAACCACCACTCAAAATTACATGGACATTGCTTCAAGTCCTGTCAAAGTTGCACAACATTCAGGTCATACAATTGTGAAAGGGTACCTTATCTCACCAAGACAAAACTCTCCTGCAGTGCACTCTGCAATATCATCTCAAGAAAACGAATCAGCCCCCTCAGTAAATTTCCTCACCTCCCTATGTTATGGAGGTGAGGAAATAAGGATGTATTTTGTAATTTAGTAAAACTGAGCTGGGCAGAGCTGACAATTCCTATGATATCAGCACAGCAAAGGTAGGACATTGGCAGTCCACTACTGGAAATTAGGAACTGAATGCATTTCTGGTAGTATCAACAATGGCGTCCCTAGGGGGGGCCAGAGGGGGCCCTGACCCCCCCCCCCCCCCCCCAACATTATGCTGTGCCCCACCATGTGCCCCCCCCCCAATAAAAAAAAAGTTTTTTTTTATTATTTTTTTTTTACAAAAAATCAATGTCTAAGAGGGAGAGAGTCCCCAGTCAGCTCCTGCGGGTGATTCCTCCCCCCTCCCTCTGCTTGCTGACACTGCATAATGCGAGCGCTCACACAACCACGGCCACCCGATCTGCTCCTTCCCCTGCATCCTCATTGGCAGGGAGAAGAGCGAGTTGCAGGAAGGACTCCACCAGGACTCTCAGTTACTGAAAAAACAGACTGATTTCTCCCATCCTTAGGACAGGAGAACCAGCCTGTAAATTCCAAGAGATGCCAGACCAGCACTGTCAATAGCAGGGGCAGGACAGCAAGAGGAGGCTGGGAAACCCCACAGTGGCAGAACACCAGGGCTCAGAGGCAAGACAACCTTTGCAACCCTGATAGTTCTTCCACTGCTTTGGATCCCAACACAGCAGAGTGTGTGACAAGGTCTCAATACTACTAGAGCATTAGCATGGGCTTACCGTTGTCACTCTATTACAGGAAGTGCTAGAAATAGCCTAAAACTGGCAGGATCAACATCTATTTAGCAGAAGAGTAATGAAAACCTTCATACCTATATTTTACATGGAAGAAGTGATTGTGTGTATTTTACTATTTGATATGCAGACACTTTAACAGTCATGTATGTCCCAGCAAAGGAGGAATCAATACATTAATGTGTCCAGTATAATCCCAGGATGTGCCAGTTCTCCCAGCTGAGCCTACATGTCACACGACACAGATTGGAGGTCTGTTTGTAGGTCAGTTGGCTGTATGATTGTCTTCTTGTATAAGGAGGTGAGGGATAATGACTTCCCTGCAGCCCCCCCATACTGCAAACTGACAGCAACCCGGACACATCATCGGCTCTGCTACACAGAGATCTGTGACATCTTCATCCGCACATAGAGGAGCTGCGACATCTTCATCCGCACATAGAGGAGCTGTGACATCTTCATCCGCACATAGAAGAGCTGTGACATCTTCTAGGGGATGTAGTGAGGATGGAAAGGGGGTAATGAGCATGGAGGGGAGGTAGTGAGGATGGAGAGGGGTTATAAGGATGAGGAGGGGGTGATAAGGATGGAGGAAAGGTAATGAAAATGGAGAGGGGTAATGAAGGTGGTGGAAAGGTAGTAAATAGATGGAGAGGAGGTAATAAGGGTGAGGTGAGGGTCATGTGGATGGAGGAAGTGTAATGAGGATGGAAAGGGGGTAATGAGAATAGAGAGGGGTGTAATGGGAATGGAGAGAAGGTAATTAGGATGGAGAAGGGGTAATGAGATTGGAGAGGGGATAATGAGGAAATTAGGTTGGAAATTGGGTAATGAGTTTGGGGAGGGGTAATGAGGATGGGGGAAGGGTAATGGGGATGCAGGGAAGATAATGAGAATGGAGAGGGGTAATGAGGGTGGGGGGGAGGTAGGAAATAGATGGAGACGAGGTAATAAGGGTGGGCAGAGGGTCATGTCGATGGAGAAAGAGTAGTGTGGATGGTAAGGGGGTAAAAGGATTGGAGAGGGGTTTAATGAGAATGGAGAATGGAGAGAGGGTAATTAGGATGGAGAAGGGGTAATGAGTATTGGGAGAGGTAATGAAGATGAAAGAAGGATAATGAGGAAACAGGGAAGGCAATGAAAATGGAGAGGGGGCAATGTGAATGGAGGGGAGGAACCAGAGCGGTGTTAATGAGGATGGAGAGGGTGTAATGAGGAGGGAGGGGTAAGGAGGATGCAGGGAAAGGCAAGAGGATTGAGAGAGGGTAATATGATGGAGAGGGGGTAATAATGGTAAGAGGGAGGTAAGGAAGATGGAGGAAAGGTAATGAGGATGCAACTTAGTAAGAATGGAAAGGGGGTAATAAGGACAGAAAGGGGGCAATGACATTGGAGAGTGGGTTCATGAGGATAGGGTGGCATCTGGAGGTAAGAGGATTGAGAGAGGGTATTGTGGGTGGAGGGGAGGTAAGAGGATGGAGAGGAGGTAATAAGTGTGAGGGGAGGTAATGAGGATGGAGGAAAGGTAACGAAGATGCAAGTGGTTTAGGAAGGATGGAGAGGGGGTAATAAGGACAGAAAGGGGGTAATGAGGATGCGGAAGGGGTAATGAGATTGGAGTGTGGGGTTATGAGGATAGAGAGGGGGTAATGAGGATGAAGAGGGGATAATGAGATTGGCGAGTGGGATAATGGGGATGGAGAGGGTTAATGAGGATGGAGAGGGGGTAATGAGATTAGACAGGGGGATAATGAGGATAGAGGGGGGATAATGAGGATGGAAAGGGGGTAAGGAGGAAGCAGGGGAGGTAATGTGTATTGGAAAAGGAGGAGATGAAAATTGGAGAACAGAAGCTGAGAGCAGAGAAGGATGTGAGCAGTTGAGGAGGATTATACTGATGCGTGATAGTCTATATAGTTATATTATACAGGACACACATGGAGCATAAAATGAATGGAGTGACAGCTATCACCGAATACAATTCACAATACTTTATTGCAGGCTGATGGAGTAATAGTGTACTGCACTCATTGTAAGATAGTTGAAAAATAATGTACTGGAGTAAGATGACTGAGCACTAGTATACTGCAGTAATAGTAGGGTATGAAGTAAGTAAGACGTTATAGTTATAGTAATATTGTACAAGAGTAAGGACAATACTAGAGAGAAGGTTACAATAATACTCCTCTGCATCAATAGTGAGAGAACTGAACCAGAAGGACAATAAGACATCAGTAATGAAGAGAGAAAGAAAAATTATTCCATCACAGTCAGTGGGGTAATAGAAATGATTTTTATAGAATAGGGGGCTCGTAACACTATACAACTGTGATATTGAGAATAAAGGGGCAATGTAAAACTATAATTACAAGTAGGGATGAGCTTCGTGTTCGAGTCGAACCCATGTTCGACTCGAACATCGGCTGTTCGGTCGTTCGCCGAATTGCGAACGATATGGGCCATTCGCGCCAAATTCGTGTGGCGCGTCACGGCCCATAATTCACTGCGGCATCTCAGTGCATTGCTTGCTGATGATTGGCCAAGCATGCACTATGACCCGCATGCTTGGCCAATCACAGCGCCACCTGAACAGAGAGCCGTAATTGGCTAAAGCCAAGGAGGCTTTGGCCAATTATGGCTCAGGGGATTTAGTACACGCCCCACACTATATAAGGCCGCCTGCACGGCGGCCCTGTGTAGTGTGTGTTCCGGCGTTGAAAGAGATAGACAGAGAGAGAGACAGTGTCATTTGATTTGAGTTAGATAGATTAGGCAGAACAGTCAGTCAGTTAGCTGCACTTACAGTGTATTGTGTATATATATGCATCCCAGGTGTTGCATATATATATATATATACACTGTATTCAGTTTAGCTAGATCCGTTCCTGTTATCTTCTAGACTATTTACATTTAGTGCAGTGCGTCCTGCTCACAGTGTTCAGCTAGATCCGTTCCTGTTATCTTCCTACTGACAGGCAGGCTTGTCTTGTTACAGTATTAACAGCTACCTAAAGAAAATTACTGGTGTTCTTTTGATCCTATTAGTACCACGGTCAGGCAGCTAGACTATTTACATTTAGTACAGTGCGTCCTGCTCACAGTGTTCAGCTAGATCCGTTCCTGTTATCTTCCTACTGACAGGCAGGCTTGTCTTGTTACAGTATATAAAGCTACCTGAAGAAAATTACTGGTGTTCTTTTGATCCTATTAGTACCACGGTCAGGCAGCTAGACTATTTACAGTTAGTGCAGTGCGTCCTGCTCACAGTGTTCAGCTAAACCTACAAGTTAGTGGGGTGCGTCCACCTCACAGTGTTCAGCTAAAGCTACCTGTAGAAGGTTGGTGGTGTTCTCATACTACAGGCAAGCAGTTGATTTTGCTAGCTGCAGTATCAGTACATATATATATATATATATATATATATATATATATATATATATCCCAGCTTAGTGCAGCTACAGGCCATTAGTATGTCTGGAAGGCCAAGAAGGAGAGGCAGACAGTCACAAGCCAATAACAGAGGGCAAGCAGGCTCTGTGTCTAGTGCTGGTCGTGGAGATGGTGCATCCTCATCAGCACGTGGCCATGGGACACGCTTGGCCTTTTTTTCGGCAGCTGGCCGTGTTGAGCCGCAACATGCGGAAGACTTGGTCGAGTGGATGACCAAGCCGTCCTCATCCTCCTCATCCTCTCTCACCCATGCCCAGGGTGCTTTGTCTGGCAAAGCAGCGGCCTCTTCCCTCGGCTCAATGTCATCAGTGACTCCTTCCCTAGCTCCACCATGTCCTCCTGAGGAGTCCCTCGAACTGTTTGACCACAGTGTTGGGTACATGCTCCAGGAGGATGCCCAGCGTTTGGAAGGCTCTGATGATGATACTGAGCTCGATGAAGGCAGTAACATGAGCACGGACAGAGGGGGTGCCCAAGAAGGACAGCAATCTGGCAGTCATGCTCCCCCTGCTGCAGCATACTGCCAGGTTTGCTCCAGTGATGAGGAGGGAGGGGATGATGAGGTCACTGACTTAACGTGGGTGCCTGATAGGAGAGAGGAGGAGGAGGAGGAGGAGGCGGCACATCACCAACGAGGCAGGATGCCCTCCAGGGGCCAGCCTAAGGGCAGCACATTGACTGCATCACACCCCAAAGCTCCACATGTGCAGGGCGCTGCAGTCTCTGCGCATTATTCAAAAAGTTCTTTGGTGTGGGCCTTTTTTGAGACGAGTGCATCAGATCGCACCGCTGCTATTTGCAACATATGTCTCAAGCGTATCTCACGTGGCCAAAACATCTCCCGCTTGGGTACCACATGCTTGACCAGACATATGTTGACCTGCCATGCAGTTCGTTGGCAAGTGTATCTTAAAGACCCACACCAAAGAACAAAGAGGATCTCTCCTTGCTCCTCATCAGCTGAGATTTCCAACCCCACTAGACCTCCAGTCCTCTCTGAGACCTGCAGTGAGAGGAATGAAGGTGTAGAATTAGGTGTGTCACAGCCAAGTACTTGTGGGCAATCTGCTTTTGGTACACCGACGTCAGATTGTACCAGGCAAATTTCCCTGCCCCAGCTGCTGCACTGCCGAAAGAAGTTTGCTCCCAGCCATCCACATGCCCAGCGGTTGAATGCTAGCTTGGCAAAATTGCTAGCACTTCAACTGCTGCCTTTTCAGTTGGTAGACTCTGCCCCCTTCCGTGAGTTTGTGGAATGTGCGGTACCCAAACGCCACTTTTTCTCACGGAAGGCGATTCCGGCTCTCTACCGGCATGTGGAAGGCAATGTCCATGCCTCGCTGGACAGGGCGGTCAGCGGTAAGGTGCATATTACCGCTGACTCATGGTCCAGCAGGCATGGACAGGGACGTTACCTAAGTTTCACGGCGCATTGGGTGACTCTGCTGGCAGCTGGGAAGGATGCAGGACAAGGTGCAGTAGTGTTGGAGGTTGTTCCGCCACCACGCCTCCAAAATGCTAATGATTGTGACACACCTCTCTCCTCCACCCCCTCCTCTTCTTCTTCCTCCATGGCCTCTTCCTCGGAACCAGCGGTGCTCCGTAGTCGTTCAAGGGGCTACGCAAGTACGCAGGCCAAAAGATGCCATGCGGTGCTTGAGCTGGTGTGCTTGGGGGACAGGAGCCACACTGGGGCAGAGGTTCTGTCAGCTCTGCAGGGGCAGGTTCAGAGGTGGTTGACGCCACGCCAACTTAAGGCAGGAATGGTGGTTTGCGACAATGGCACCAACCTCCTCTCTGCCCTCTGACAGGGAAAATTGACCCATGTGCCCTGTTTGGCTCACGTCCTTAACTTGGTGGTGCAGCGGTTCTTGGGCAGGTACCCGGGCTTACAGGATGTCCTGAGGCAGGCCAGGAAAGTCTGTGTGCATTTCCGCCGGTCATATAATGCCAGTGCTCGGCTGACGGACCTCCAAAAGGAGTTTAACCTGCCCAAGAACCGCCTAATCTGTGACATGCCCACCAGGTGGAACTCAATGTTGGCCATGCTGCAGCGGCTGCACACGCAGCAGAGGGCCATCAATGAGTACCTGTGCGACTATGGCACCAGGACAGGGTCAGGGGAGCTTGGTTTTTTTTCCCCACGCCAGTGGGCCATGATCAGGGATGCATGCACTGTCCTGTCACCATTCGAGGAGGCCACGAGGATGGTGAGCAGTGACAGTGCATGCATCAGTGACACTGTCCCCCTTGTCCACCTGTTGGAGCACACGCTGCGTGGAATAATGGACAGGGCACTTGAGGCAGAACAGAGACAGGAAGAGGAGGACTTCCTTAGCTCTCAAGGCCCCCTTTATCCAGACAGTGTTCCTGCGTGCCCGCTGATCACACAGGAAGAGGACGAGGAGGAGGAGGAGGAGGAAGATTGTGTCAGTATGGAGGTGGAGCCTGGCACTCAGCATCAGCAGCAGTCTTTAAGGGATCAGTCCCAAGAAACACATGGACTTGTACGTGGCTGGGAGGAGGTGGCTGCGGACGTTGTCGTCCTTAGTGACCCAGAGGACTCCGGACCGAATGCCTCAGCAAACCTACGCTGCATGGCCTCCCTGATCCTGCAAAGCCTGTGTAAGGATCCTCGTATTCGTGGTATCAAGGAGAAGGACCAATACTGGCTGGCAACCCTCCTTGATCCACGTTACAAGGGTAAGGTTGCGGACCTTATCTTGCCATCGCAGAGGGAGCAGAGGATGAAACATCTTCGGGAGGCCTTGCAGAAAGGTCTGTGCAACGCGTTCCCAGAGACTGGGAGGTTACAAACTCCTGTTTCTGGACAACGTGTTGCTGAGGCTTCGGTCAGTCAAAGAAGGAGCGGTGGAGAAGGTGGCCGTCTGACCGATGCGTTCAGACAATTTTTTGGTCCGCAGCCCCAAGGTATGATCGGTTCCAGCAACCATCGCCAGCGTCTGTTTTACATGGTGCAGGAATACCTAGGGGCAAGATCAGACTTGGACACCTTTCCCACCGAAAATCCTCTGGGTTACTGGGTCTTGAGGATGGATCACTGGCCAGAGCTTGCACAGTATGCAATTGAGCTACTGGCCTGTCCTGCATCCAGCGTTCTTTCGGAACGCACATTCAGTGCTGCTGGAGGCGTGGTAGACTCGGTCGATCGACTGACCTTCATAAAAATGAATCAGTCTTGGATCACCACCAGCTACCAAGCACCTGATGCTGATGTAACCGAATAATTTTTTTTGGAATCTCAGATCCCTTCAAAGACTGCCTATGCTGATGCTGAGTGACTATCCCTGAGTAATTATCCTCTTCCTCCTCAATCATCACACTGATAGCTTGTAAGAACATTTTTGGTTCTGGGCACCACCACCAGTGCCTAAGGCACAATTTTTCAGCCCCTGTTTAACAGCGGCGTGTAATTACAATTTTTGATGTAATACTTTGCAGCAGGGCTCGTTCCTGCATTCCAACTAGAGTGTCTGTGAGGGGTTGCAGTGTTGTGGCACCAGCACCAGTGCCTAAGGCCCAATTTTTCTGCCCCTGTCTAACAGGGGCGTGTAATTACAATTTTTGATGCAATACTTTGCAGCAGGGCTCGTTCCTGCGTTCCAACTAGAGTGTCTGTGAGGGGTTGCAGTGTTGTGGCACCAGCACCAGTGCCTAAGGCCCAATTTTTCTGCCCCTGTCTAACAGGGGCGTGTAATTACAATTTTTGATGCAATACTTTGCAGCAGGGCTCGTTCCTGCGTTCCAATTAGAGTGTCTGTGAGGGGTTGCAGTGTTGTGGCACCAGCACCAGTGCCTAAGGCCTAATTTTTCAGCTCCTGTTCAACAGGGGCATGTAATTACAATTCTTGATCTAATATTTCACAGCAGGGCCCTGTGAGGGCTTACAGTGTTGTGGCCACAGCAACACCTAAGGCCCAAATTTCTGCTGAGTATATAGGGCAGGACCCTACTTTCAAACATCTAACTTACAAACGACTCCTACTTGCAAACGGAAGGAGACAACAGGAAGTGAGATAAAATCTACCCCTAGGAAGGGAAATTCTCTCCTGTAAGAGTTAATATGGGAAAAAAATTCTCCTTTCCACTGATGCTTTCCAATCCTTGTTCCACAAAAAAACCCAAATTTTCAAAAAACATTTTTCATTGGGACAAAAAGTGAGGTGAAATCTTCTGAAGAGGAGCACAGACAGCAAAACAAATGTCACAGGGGTGATAACCCTTCCCTATGTTTTCCAAAAAGCTTAAAAAAGATTTTTTGGCTGGAGCTAAACACGTTAAAAATGTACCCGTTCAAAATTACAAACAGATTCTACTTAACAACAAACCTACAGTCCCTGTCTTGTTTGCACCGCCTGTATACTGCTGTTCAGAGTATATAGGGCCTGGTGGCCCCACACCTTTCCTTATTTTAATTTGGGTGCGGGGTTCCCCTTAATATCCATACAAGACCCAAAGGGCCTGGTAATGGACTGGGGGGTACCCATGCCGATTTTCATCCATATTGCCATGACCCGACATTACATTAAACCCGCAAGCAGTTTTAAATGAGATTTTTTCCTTTAAAAATGACATTTGGTGCAGGGACTGTTCTAAACACGGTAAACACGCGTCACTTTACAGTCATACTATAGACACCCCCCAGGTACGATATTTAAAGGAATATTTCACTTTTTTTTTTTTTACTTTAAGCATCATTAAAATCACTGCTCCCGAAAGAACGGCCGTTTTTAAAAGTTTTTTTTGCATTGATACATGTCCCCTGGGGTAGGACCCGGGTCCCCAAACCCTTTTTAGGACAATACCATGCAAATTAGCCTTTAAAATGAGCACTTTTGATTTCGAACGTTCGAGTCCCATAGACGTCAATGGGGTTCTAACGTTCGTGCGAACTTTCGGTCCGTTCGCAGGTTCTGGTGCGAACCGAACCGGGGGTGTTCGGCTCATCCCTAATTACAAGTAATAATGAGATTATAAATAAGAAAGGCATAGTAAAACTATATATAAAATACTGAGATATAAAATAAGAGAGGCATGGTAATTTATATAACTAATATTGAGATTATAGCACCAGGGAGTACAATTAAAAAATGAGATTATGGGGGGGGGGGGGGGGGGCATAGTAAATGTATATAACTGCTATTGAGATTATAGGGAGGCATAGTAAATGTATATAACTAATATTTAGAATATGGAGAGTCATAGTAAATGTATGTAACTAATATTGAGATTATAGGGGAGGCATATAAACCTATATAATCAATATTGGAATTATAGGGGAGGCATAGTAAATTTATACAGCACACAACACTGAGGGTATACTGAGATAGAAGTACACTGTGAGACCACAATGCAGTTATACTGTAGATTGATAATAATACTTTAATAGCCAATAGTCATAAAGAGTAGAGCCAGCAACATATGGTGGTAAAAGGTATATAGGTTTATGATGCGGATTCAATGAAATAATAATTCCTACAAGGTGTGCATAGATTACATTGCAGTTATATCGCAGATAGAAGCAATAGCTACTATACAGGGCAGTGATGAGGTGACAGAGCCAGCAGGGCATACATAGATTTTAGAGCACTATTAGTGGGATGGCGGAGCCAGAAGAGCATGCATGGATTATAGTGCAGTGTCAGTGAGATGGCAGAGCCAGCGGAGCATCCATATACTATAACGCAGTGTCAGTGAGATCATGGCAGAGCCAGCAGGGCATACATAGATTATAGCGCATGTGTCAGTGAGATGGCAGAGACAGCAGGACATAGATAGATTATAGTGATATTGGCAGAGAATTGTCAGAGCCAGCAGGGCATGCATAGACTATAGCTCAGTGTCAATGAGATGGCAGAGGCAGCGGACCATACATAGACTATAGCGCAGTGTCAGCGAGATGGCAGAGCCAGCAGGGCATACATAGATTATAGCGCTGTGTCAGTGTCAGTGAGATGGCAGAGCCAGCAGGGCATACATAGATTATAGCGCTGTGTCAGTGTCAGTGAGATGGCAGAGCCAGCAGGGCATACATAGATTATAGCGCTGTGTCAGTGTCAGTGAGATGGCAGAGCCAGCAGGGCATACATAGATTATAGCGCTGTGTCAGTGTCAGTGAGATGACAGAGCTAGCAGGGCATACTATAGCCCTGTGTCAGTGTCAGCGGGATGGCAAAGCCAGCAGGGCATACATAGACTATAGCGCAGTGTCGGTGAGATGGCAGAGCCAGCAGGGCATGCATAGATTATAGTGATATTGTCTGAGAGATAGCAGAACCAGCAGGGCATAGACTATAGTACAGTGTCAGTGAGATGGCAGAGCCAGCAGGGCATACATAGACAACAGTGCAGTGTCAGATGGTAGTGCCAACTGGGCATAGGGAAGTCGCATGGCAGGGGCTGCAGTCACAATGAGGTGACAGGCACAGAAGAGGATAGTGTGTAGCAGACAGGAAGGGTTGAGGATGGATCTGGTCCTGAACTTATAGGAAGGGGCAGGAAGATAACTAGGATTGTAGTACAGGGGACATGACAGGAGTAGGAGAGGGCAGAAGTGATAGAGTGATGCACGAAGCAGAGGAGGGGGAAGAGTGCTCCTGATGATGATGATGATGATGATGATGATGATGATGATGATGAAGGTGTGAAAGGCAGGGAGAATAGTGAGGACAGCACAAGGTGCACAGACCCCCCTGCCTCCCTGGAAGGATGCTCACAGACCTCAATCACACCAACTGTAGTGGCTGCTGCTCCTCTGGGAACCGAATCTTCACTGTCAGCTTTATGATCATCCTACTCCTGGCCATCCTGCTGGGCAATTCGCTGATCCTGGCAATTTTCCTGGGCACCAAGCACATCCGCACCCCACAGGGCTACTTGAAGACCTCACTGGCAGTGGCAGACCTGGCTCTGGGCATCTTGGTGGTCCCTTTCTCAGTGTACGGGGAGATAAGGATGCTGTCTCTGAATGCCTCCACTGCAGAGGGGGACTATGAAGTGCTCTTTGTGGGATCCTGGCACCCCTGTTACCTGATAGGACCAGTCTTCGCTGGCTGTACTTTTGTCTCCATCAGCACCATCTTCCTGCTGACCATTGAGAGGAGCATTGCCATTCTGAAGCCCTTGCACAAGGAGGTGGTGATCACCAGGAGGAGGACACTGCTGCTGATCTTACTGTCTTGGACTGCCAGCTTCTTTCTTTCCATGACCCCCATGATCTTCAGCCAGGGTGGCATAGTTCTGGAATACAATCACTGCAGCAGAATGTGCAACTATGCCCCAGCCCCTGCCTCCCCTGCCCATGTCTGGCAGATCCTTCTGCTCTTCCCTGCCTTTGATTTCAGCCTCTTAGGGGGCACCCTGATCATCAATGCCCTGTCTCTCACCACCATCCACCAATACACTAGGAGGAGGAAACTCTTATCTGGGACAGACCAGGAGCCCCTCAGAGTCTCCTTCTCTGACATCAAGGCTGCTAAGACCATAGGGACACTGACCATGGCCTTTACAGTCTCTTTCACCCCCATAGCTGTGTTTGTGGTGGGCAACGTGCTGGGATACCAATGGTGCACCTTCTCTTTTTTTGCCTTTTGGATACTTGCGAGCAACAGCTGCTGTAACGTGATCATCTACAGTGTATGTGACCAACGTTTCCGCGAGGGGGCGCGCCAGCTCTTCATCTCCATGCGCTGCTTCTGCTGCAGGACATCTGAGCGCTGAGCTGCTGCAAATTGGGATTTTCCAAGGATTGTACAGTGATGGAGTGCAAGCTCCCTGGACTCAGCTAATTCCCAGGGATGAAACTTTTCTGCAAAGGGCAGATGCAGTGCATGGGATTGAATTGTCAGCATCAAGAGACAGATCCAAGTACAGTCTAGGCATTTAACTTCTGACAATAATCAGTGCCTGCCAATACAACCTCAATGTTCATTTTGGTGTACTCTATATAACTTTCAGTAAGTGAATCCGCAATCCATTGACAATGGGTTTAGTAGATCTCCAATACAAGCTACACATCTTAAAGGGCACCTTAAAGGGAATTCCCTGCCAGACAGTTTCATGTATTTCTGAATGTACCAGGCAGATCCGGAGCTGACTTTGTTTGAAATGTTTCTTTTTGGAACACTCAATGATTACTGCACAGTGTTATAAAGGCTTCCCTGACTCACAAACCTTTGCATTATTCTGTGATTATTAGACTTTTCTGATAGGAAAGGGTCAGTTTATTGTGTGTGTGGGGGGGGGGGGGGAGCACAAGAGACCAGACAGCATGGCTATGCTCTGCTAAATTGTTCTTACACTTATATTGCTTTGCTAAACCTTATCAGGTCTTTAGGGGCAATTATCATTTCTTCCCATCCTCTTATCAATTGCCAGATGGTGAATTCTGCCACTGCTTTCCCTCCAGACTTTTTTTGATTAATGACTTCCTATGTGAGCAGTTGAAGGATTATTCCTTACACTCTGCAATCTGATTGAACAGCCTGTCAGTCTTCCAACAATTATATAGTATAAGTCCCAACATGACTAGATACAAATTGAGCAGATTGGTTAGGTAGGTCTTCTATTGCATTGTTTTAGGTAGAGATTGCACATTGAGATTGCAAGTTGCATGGCCAATGGTTGAGTGTGCAATCAGATGTAGATATCTTTCATTACACTGGAAAGTCTTTGACACTCTTAACATTGCCTTTCACACTGGCTGATTATTTATTTATTTTGCTTTACAAATTTGGCTTTACAGGCTTAACAGCAATGGCACCAGCATTGTATAGTGGTGTAGTAGGCAGCAAATGGTAGCTTATGCTTCATAGATTGCAGTTGGCTAATGTAATGATTGGATAAAATATGCTGGAGAACAATGCACTACCGAATTATTTTGTGCAGAACTGACGTAGGTTGAAAAAAAGTGGGGATATTGGGTATTCCTTATAGGAAGTCCATATATGGGCGATGCGTAAAATGTGTAACCATCACCAACACACAATTGAAATGAATCTGTCACCTATGTGACTTTATGAAACAGAAATATAATAGGTTGCTACAGGTCACTGTCCTCCATACATCATTATTCTGCCTATTTCACTGTAAATAAAGTGGATAGTGGTCAGCAAATAGAAAAGAAGATTGACCACAAAGCTGATTATTAAAATTCTGAGATAAATCAAGAGGACAACAATTAGAGCTGTTGCCCATAACAACTAATCAGATTTTGCTTTTCATTTTTTTATTATCTTTTATTGTTTTTTTTTTTCTTTTTTCTTTGAAAGATGAAACCTAATTGATTGCTTTGGAGAGTAGCTCATCATTTGTTCCAGTTTTCAGAAATTAAGCTCTCTTTTACTACGCTGATATAATTATTGATCCCCAGCATGCATTACAAGCCTTGGAAATTGCAGTCCCAGAGCTAGAGATGTAAAGAGCATGAGTCACTCACAATTGGGTATATGCAAGAATCGGAATTTTCACCTTGAATGATAACAATGGAGGCTTTATATTTGCTTCCCCTATTTACCTCTATTTTCTTTTCTTGTTTTTTTTCGGATTGAGAACCAGGGGTTGGAAGTCAGTTGAAGATAACTCTGTCTACTGCTGAAACTCACATGGCTGTCTCCCAGCTTCTTGGTATGCATAACAGTGTCAAATGATAGTGTCCATAGGCGTGCACAGCCTATTGCATTAGGGTGTGTACCCCAAAGCTCAAACACACATGCGTGTTTTTATATATATATATATATATATATATATATATATATATATATACACATACACACACACACACATTATATTGTAAAAAGTATTGGGACGTCTGCCTTTAAACGCACATGAACTTTAATGGCATCCCAGTCTTAGTCCGTAGGGTTCCATATTGAGTTGGCCCACCCTTTGCAGCTATAACAGCTTCACAAGGTTTAGGAGTGTGTCTATGGGAATGTTTGACCATTCTTCCAGAAACACATTTGTGAGGTCAGGCACTGATGTTGGACCAGAAGGCCTGGCTCGTCTCTGCACTAATTCATCCCAAAGGTGTTCTATCGGGTTGAGCTCAGGACCCTGTGCAGGCCAGTCAAGTTCCTCCACCCCAAACTTGCTCATCCATGTCTTTATGGATCTTGCGTTGTGCACTGGTCCAAATCATTTGGTGGAGGGGGAATTATAGCGTGGGGTTGTTTTTCAAAGGTTGAGCTTGGCCCCTTAGTTCCAGTGAAGGGAACTATTAAGGTGTCAGCATACCAAGACATTTTGGACAATTTCATTCTCCCAACTTTGTGGGAACAATTTGGGGGTGGCCCCTTCCTGTTCAAACCATGACTGCGCACCAGTGCACAAAGCAAGGTCCATAAAGACATGGACTTAGCAGTGGTGGAAAATTTACTTCAAGTGCAATAATTCACATAATAGTAACTGAAACATATAAAATTAAGTGTAACAATCTAAAAAATAAAAATTCCAAAGTGCTATAATGTGAACCTCCCAACTAAAAAGTTGTTGCACTTGAAGTTACTTTGTATTGCAATTATCTGTAGAGAGGTTTCCACCATCCCTGCTAAGTTTAATTTGTTATGGCTTGTTTTCAGTGTGATGTATATTATATGTGATGTTACATATCACAGAGACCGGTATTGTGGTAATACTGAAGTTTATTGAGATTTCCAGACATTAGAGCAGGGATATGCAGTTAGCGGACCTCCAGCTGTTGCAGAACTACAAGTCCCATGAGGTATAGCAAGGCTCTGACAGCCACAAGCATGACACCCAGAGGCAGAGGCATGATGGGACTTGTAGTTTTGCAACAGCTGGAGGTCCGCTAATTGCATATTCCTGCATTAGAGGGTTCCACCATTATTGTTAAATTATTGACTTAGCGCTGCCCTTTTTTTTTTGGTGTGGTAACACATAACAGTACTTAGCGGCAGGTCTTTTACTGAAACTTTATTTTATCTCCAGTAGTTTATTGTAAATAGTAGTGTGGTGATTACCTATTATACTAAAGATTGGCATGTGGCATTAATAAAAATTGACGGATTTCAGTTGTGCCCCACCAGGCCGCCCCCCCCCCCCAATGGACAATGTACCTGGCTGCGGAGTTCATCTCCCCATCCCTGCACTCAGTGCACTGATAGGCACTGATTGGCAGCACTGATGGGCACTGATGGGCATTGATAGGCAGCACTGATTGGTACTAATAGGCAGCACTGATGGGCACTGATTGGCAGCACTGATGGGCTCATAGGCACTGATAGGTGGCACTGATTGGCAGCACTGATAGGCTACACTTATTGGCAGCACTAATTGGCAGCGTTGGTGGGCACTAATTGGCAGCATTGATAGGCAGCACTGATTGGCACTGATAGGAGGCACTGACTGGCACTGATAGGCGGCACTGATAGGAGGCACTTATAGGCAGCACTGATAGGCAACACTTATGGGCCCTGATTGGCACTGATTGGCACTAATAGGCAGCACTGATGGGCACTGATTAGCAGCACTGATAAGCCACACTGATGGGCCCTGATTGGCACTGATAGGTGGTACTGATTAGCAGCACTGATTAGCACTGATGGGCACTGATAGGAAGCACTCATTGGCATCGATAGGCTGCACTGATTGGCACCACTAATGGGCACTGATAGGTGGCACTACTAGGCGGCATTGATTGGCACTGATAGGCAGTACTGACTGGCAGTTCTTATTCCCACTGATAGGCAGCACTGATGGGCAGCAATGATGGGCACTGTTAGGCAGCACTGATGGGCACTAATTGTCAGCACTGATAGGTGGCACTGATAGACAGCACTGATGGGCACTGATGTGGCAGCACCTATGGGCACTGATTGGCAGCACTGATAGGCCCTGTTTGTCACTGAAAGGTGGTATTGATTGGCAGTACTGATGGGCACTGATAAGCAGCACTGATGGGCACTGACATGCTGCACTGATTGGCAGCACTGATTTGCAGCCCTAATTGACAGCGTTGGTGGGCACTAATTAGCAGCATTGATAGGTGGCACTGATAGGTAGCACTGATAGGCGGCACTGAGTGGTAGCACTGATTGGCACTAATAGGCAGCACTGATGGGCACTGATTGTCAGCACTGATAGGCGACACTGATGGGCACTGATAGGCAACACTTATGGGCACTGATGGGCCCTGATTGACACTGATAGGTGGCACTGATTGGCAGCACTGGTAAGCCGCACTAATTAGCAGTGATTGGCACTGATAGGCAGCACTGATTGGCATTGATAGGCTTCACTGATTGGCAGCACTGATTGGCAGCATTGATGGGCACTGTTTGGCACTGATAGGCGGCACTGAATGGCAGCACTGATTGGCAGAGATAGGCAGAACTGATAGACAGCACTGATGGGCACTGATAGGCAGCACTGATGGGCACTGTCAGCACTGAGTAGCACTGATAGGTGGCACCGATTGGCAGCACTGATGGGCACTGATTGGCACTGATAGGGAGCACTGATGGGCACTGATTGGCATTGATAGGCAGCACTGATGGGCACTAATAGGCTGCTCTGATTGGCAGCCCTGATTGGCAGCACTGATAGGCGGCACTGATTGGCACTGATAGGCAGAACTGATTGGCACTGATAGGCAGCACTGATGGACACTGATAGGCATCACTGATGGGCACTGATTGGCACTAATTGGTAGGACTGATTGGCAGCACTCATGGACACTGACAGGGTAGAGGGGCAGTTTCACATGCAGCAGATAGTGAGGCTTTCAAGAGCCACTCAGTGTGTGAAACTGTCAGGTAATGTAACTGCTTACTGAGAGAAAGATCAGCTGTCACAACTCTTAAGAACAGCTGCTTAAGAAAGGGGATGGGGCCGCATAAATGTAGTGGCCCGCCCAGACCCCATCCCATTGTCTGGTGTTTGATAGCTGTTCGGTCCCGCCCACCCCCGACATCACAGATGAGTTTTGATAGCTGATCTTTCTTCCTGCAAGCACTTACATTCCCTGACAGTTTCACACACTGAGCAGCTCTGGCAAACCTCACGATCTGCTGCATGTGATACTGTTTTACAGGCAGCGCGGGCTACACACTCCTTGGAGGCAGCATTTCAGAGCAGATCTCGGGAGACAGCACCGGGGGATTAGGGTGTGCCCAGGCACATCCGGCTCACCCCGTGCGCACACCTATGATATTGTCTTCACTAAGGGACTTAGTTATTTGACCCTGGTATGCACACTGAGGAACTGGGAGGCTATGGGGTTGATTTACTAAAATCTGAGAACTTTGCAAAATCTGGTGCAGCCGTGCATGGTAGCCAATCAGCATCTAACTTCAGCTTGTTCAATTAGGCTTTGACAAAAAAAACAAAAAACCTCTGGAAGCTGATTGATTTTGCATTCTCCAGTTTTAATAAATCAACCTCACTGTGTTAGGTCAGGCAGTTGACAGGACATCAGTGGTCAGACTGCTGATGTTCTTTGTTCCTGCAGTTGCAGGCTGAAGTGTTAAGCTAGCCGTACACTATAAGATTTCTCTCAGTCAGTTCCACAGGCTGAACAAGAGAAATTTTGATTCCTCCACCCACGCTAAACAACTTAGATGGAGGAATCTTCCCTACTGCGGAAAGTATTCTGACAGCCAACACCATCAGCTGTCTGAATACTTGAACAATGGCTGCGTGTGATTGGTTGCAGTCACTGTTCGGACAACAATTTTCTACCCGGCTCCTTCGATTTTAAAGCCAGCCATAGACGGGTACAACCAGCCTATTGGATTTTACATGCGATTATTTCTAGCGGCTGTTATAGTCCTGTTATGAATAAGCACTGAGACATGAGTGAAACGCGTTAACGACTACAGATCCGGTGTAACTTGTGTTGTCCCTGCTTTATATGGAATAAAGTTTGAGCATCTGCATCTAGTGGTGTGCGGCCAACTCTTCTTATCCTATGATGTAATGGTGGCGATCCGGGGTGAGCACCCACTACAGAGATCTCGTTATATGGATTGCAGCTTCCCTGGAGCGGGGTTTTCTTTCATTGGGGCTGTTATAGTCAGTGTTGATGGAGGAATCAAGTGATTTTCTTTCTTGCAACCACAGAAATACGCTCTGTCTATGGCCAACCTAAGACTGAAAGATGCCAAGCAGGAGGATGCCATTAGGTCCACCCATGGCTCAAATTTTGGCTGTTTCATCAGGAACTGGAAGAAATTTGCTACATGTATAGTTAGCTCAGAGCTGTCTTTTCTATGTGGCAATTTGATAGAGAAATCAAACATTTGTTCCATTCTTTTGTTGAAACTGGGAAGCAGTCAAAGACGTAAATACTGATTTTCATTGGATATTGATGATGCTCTGATCCTACATGGTGGGAAAAAAAAATTTCCCCAAATTTTCATTCTATTTCAATTCGCTAATCTGTATTAAAGTTGTCAGCTTATTGCCCAGTTTTGATTTCACGACAGACAGAACTTTGGTGGTTAGCCAAACTGATAGGCGATCAATTGCTTTGTTTCTGGTGATTACTTGCAATTGTATTTGCGTTTCTTGGTGGCTCAGAAGTGATTGGAATTGACAATAAGAGCAAATTTAAATTTTTCGTAAGTACATTTGCACAATTTCAATAAATTAAAGCTGTATAATACCAAAAAAAAATAAATAAATATATATATATATATATATATATATATATATTTCTATTTTAATTCTTAATTTACATAAAAACCTTTATTGCAACAGGAAAAAAACAAACAAACTGTTAAGTTGGCCATAGACGGACCGAAATTATGTTCTGTCTATGGGCAGGCTGGTTGAACTGAAGTTGATCGTATAACCAGTCTGTTGTTTTCTTTTTTTTCCGCCCAATCACTTCCTGTAGCTATAGCTGTAAGCAGTGATCATTGTTTTCTGTTGGTGGGGAAGGCTCCCGGTGCTCCCCGCTGGCAGAACACAATAGCACTGCAGGAACATTGTGTTGATGGGAGAAGCAAGCAATTTCCTTTCCTTCAACCACTGGTCGAAGGAAAGAAAATTGCATATTGTATGGCCTGCCTTACTGTAACTGCCTAAAAAGTGTTAACTGGAGTTCAGCTTTAACCACTTCAGCCCCGGAAGATTTTACCCCCTTCCTGACCAGAGCACTTTTTGTGATTCAGCACTGCGTTGCTTTAACTGACAATTGCGCGGTCGTGCGACGTTGTACCCAAACAAAATTGACCTTTTTTTTCCCCACAGATAGAGCTTTCTTTTGGTGGTATTTGATCACCTCTGCGGTTTTTATTTCTTTGCGCTATAAACAAAAAAAGAGCAACAATTTTGAAAAAAACGCATTATTTTTTACTGTTGCTATAATAAATATCCCCACAAAATATATAAAAAAACTATTTTTTCCTCAGTTTAGGCAGATATGTATTCTTCTACATATTTTTGGTAAAAAAGAACGCAATAAGCGTATATTGATTGGTTTGCGCAAAAGTTATAGCGTCTCCAGATAGGGGATAGATTTCTAGCATTTTTATTATTATTATTTTTTTACTAGTAATGGCGGTGATCTGTGATTTTTATTATGATTGTGACATTATGGTGGACACATTGGACAATGTTGACACATTTTTGGAACCATTGGCATTAATACAGCGATCAGTGCGATTAAAAATGCATTGATTACTGTAAAAATGACACTGGCTGTGAAGGGGTTAACTGTGTTCCCTGGGAGGTGATTCTAACTGAAGGGGGAGGGACTAACTACAGGAAGTGACAAATCATGGTTTCTAGCTAATAGGAGCACACAATCTGTCACTCCTGTCAGAACAGAACAGGGATTACACACACTCGTCCCTGTTCTGTGTCTCCTGGTCAAGGTCGCGATGACCGCCGGCCACGAGCATCGGCACCCCCACTTCACGGGCGCGCACGCCTGCTATCCGGACCCCGCAAGATCACATACAGTAACGTGATTTCACGCAGGGGAGCCAGCCTGCCGCAGTAAAACTTATTAATTTATAAGTCAAGTCTATCTGAATTTAACACTACCCTACCACCAGATTGACTATGCTGCTGTCCGAATGTGTCATCAGTTCTCCTCCATCCAGAGTGGAGACATCCAAAGACACATAGGAGTTTATTTTGCACTACAACTGCACTTGGAAGTGCAGTCGCTGTAGCTCTGAGGGGGACTTGCAAGGAAAATAAATAACAGCATTTTTGCTTCTACATGATTGGATGATAAAATCCAGCAGAGCTTCCCCTCATTTCAGATCTTCCCCTTAGATTTACAGCGACTGCACTTCCAAGTGCCCTTGCCTTTAGTAAATCAACCCCAAAGTGTGTTACTGGCCAAATCACCAGGTGAAAATAAAGGAACAAAATCCTAAAAACTAAGCAGCAGAAGACACCGTGGTCAGTTCGCTAGCAATGCTGGGAACTCAGTATGCTCTTCTCCTGACCAGTGGCGGCTGGTGCAATTTTTTGGGGGGGGGGAGCAACCCCCTCCCCTGGTCCGCACTCACCCCATCCATGGTTACAGCTTCCCCGGCTTCTCCTCCCGGATAATCCGGTCTTAAGATCCGCCTCCTGTCCTGATTGGCCGGGAGCAGAAGCCGGAAGACAATAGCGAATAGTTATTCGCTAATGTCACAAGTGGGTGGGTTCGGGGTGCAGTGCTCTGCGCCCTGAGATCTACCTTTTTGAAGCCTCGGGCTCTAATCATGTACTTCCAAAAAAATATAAAAAACTCATAGAAACCTAAGAGTCCCGCGCCCCACATGGAAATTAGGGGGGGCGGCGCCCCTGTGCCCCTTATGGACCAGCCACGCCACTGATGCACAGCCATTCACTGAGAAGCTCAGCATTCTGCTGCTTTTTCTCCCCCCAGCTGGCAACAGAGGGAATGTGATCACTTATTAAAAAAAAGAGAAAAAAGGTATACATAATGTTTATACAAAAATGTTTTGCCTTTCATATCTGTTTTGATCGGAATGGATTTGTTTTACAAGGTAAGGGTTTACAATCACTTTAAGGAATAATTTAACATTTTTTATTTTGGGCTTAATAGCACTTTAAGACTGATTTCTGCATAAACCCAGTCATGACAGGTTCTCTTTAAACACTTCAGACGTGAAAGATTTACCCCCGTAATGACCAGGCCATTTTTTGCGATACGGCACTGTGTCGCTTTAACTGGCAATTGCGCGGTCGTGCGACACTGTACCCAAACAAAATTGACGCCCTTCTTTTCCCACAAATTTTGCACTATAAACAAAAAAAGACCGACAGTTTTGAAAAAAAAAATGTTTTACTTTTTGCTATAATAAATATTCCCCAAAAAATTAAAAAAAAAATAATTTCTTCATCAATTTAGGCCAATATGTATTCTTCTACATATTTTTGGAAAAAAAAAATAGCCATACGCGTATATTGTTTGGTTTGCTTAAAAGTTATAGCGTCTACAAAATAGGGGATAGCTTTATGGCATATTTATTCTAAAACAATTTTTTTACTAGTAATCGTCTTGATCAGTGATTTTTAGCGGGACTGCGACATTGTGGCGGACAGAACGGAACACTTTTTTGGGACCATTGACATTTATACAGCGATCAGTGCTACAAAAATGCACTGATTACTGTATAAATGACACTGGCAGGGAAGGGGTTAACACTAGTGGTGATCAAGGGGTTAAATGTGTTCCCTAGGGAGGTGTTTGTAACTGTGGGGGGAGTGGACTGACTGGGAGTACAGAGAGATTGCTGTTCCTGATCACTAGGAACAGACGATCACTCAGTACTCCCCTGTCAGAACAGGGATCTGTTTGTTTACATTGACAGATCCCCGTTCTGGCTCTCTTTGCAGCAATCGTTTTGCTATAGCTGTTAAAGGGACCGACATACAGCTACTTCGATTCACAGGATCGAGCCGACCTGTCGCAGTATAATGACGGCGGCTGGTTGGCAAGCGGTTAAAATGTTGTCTGCAGATAAAACCATTGCTGGGGTTTTATAAACCTTCACACATGCCGTCATTACTGGCAGCTTTTGATGCCTTTACTCATACCTCCCAACTTTTTGAGAGGGGATTGAGGGACACCTATTAGCAAAAGCATGCAGGCATAGGACACACCCCTTGCCACGCCCCCTTAAAGGAGAATTGTATAAAAAAACAAGATTGGTTAAACCCACAAGTGCTTTTTTACTACTACTATTCCTTTATATTGGCTTTTGGAATTTACAAATGCAGCAATTTAGAAATCAGAAGAAAGGTTTATCACTGGGAAACACTTTTTTATAGATAAAAAGTGCATTTTATATACATCTATATAGATCAGACCAAAATGAGGGACAAGTGAGGAGGAATGAGGGGCAAAGGGACATTGCTCCAAATCAGGAACAGTCCCTTGAAATCAGGGACAGTTGGGAGCTATGCTTTACTGTAGACATATTCTGCATGATACGTACCAAAATTGTGCCATGCTTCCTAATTCTAATGCCGCGTACACACGAGCGGACTTTTTGCCCGGACTGGTCCGACGGACCGAGTCCGGCGGACAATTCGACCGTGTGTAGGCTTCATCGGACCTGCAGCGGACTTTTTCGGTCGAAAATCTGACGGGCTTTAGATTTGGAACATGCTTCAAATCTTTACGTCAGAACTCCGCCGGACCCAGTCCCTATCGAAAAGTCCGCTCGTCTGTATGCTAGTCCGACGGACGAAAACCGACGCTAGGGCAGCTATTGGCTACCAACTTCCTTATTTTAGTCCGGTCGTACGTCATCACGTACGAATCCGTCGGACTTTGGTGTGATCGTGTGTAGGCAAGTCCGTTCATTCGGAAAGTCCGTTGGAAGTCCGTCGAAAAGTCCATCGGAAGTCCGTCGAAAAGTCCGCTCGTGTGTACGCGGCATAAGGCTCCATGCACACTGGTTTAAAATAAGTTGCTTCTACAGGAGTTTTGTATTCTGCCTGTAGAAGCAGCTCAATGTTATCCCATGTGTCCATGCCCATTAGGACGTTAAGATGCATATTTTGGGTTTAACGTTTAGAGGCAGAAAAAAACAAAACAAAAAACCTTCTGTTCGCTTTTCTGATTGGAGCTTGGAGGCAGAAAAAATGTAAAACTCTCCTAAACTCGTCTAAACTTTGTACAAAAAATCCTCTATATGAGTGTTTTTTACTCCCGAGAGAACAGACGTTTTTTTTTAAGCCCAGTGTGTATGGAGCCTAAAGTGTTATAGGGCGTACACACGGTCGGACTTTGTTCGGACATTCCGACAACAAAATCCTAGGATTTTTTCAGACGGATGTTGGCTCAAACTTGTTTTGTCTACACACGGTCGCACAAAGTTGTCGGAAAATCCAATCGTTCTAAACGCGGTGACGTAAAACACGTACGTCGGGACTATAAACAGGGCAGTGGCCAATAGCTTTCATCTCTTTATTTATTCTGAGCATGTGTGGCACTTTGTCCGTCGGATTTGTGTACACACGATCGGAATTTCCGACAACGGATTTTGTTGTCGGAAAATTTTATCTCCTGCTCTCCAACTTTGTATGTCGGAAAATCCGATGGAAAATGTCCGATGGAGCCCACACACGGTCGGAATTTCTGACAACACGCTCCGATCGGACATTTTCCTTCGGAAAATCCGACCGTGTGTACGGGGCATTATTCCGCAGCCTGATGTCCCCTGTCTGTATGTCGCCTGTCCGGGCATCTAGCAGCCCTTTATAGAGAAGACTGCACTGACCTTATTCACAGGGCTTTAGAAAGCTGTCACGTCAGATGATCCTTTTCTGCCCTCACTCACACATAAACCCACCAATTCATTGTGAAGTCCTGACCACATTTTAATCTTGTCTCATTTGTCATTTTCACCGTCCAAAGCACTAAATCTTACTGTGTAATCCTTGTTAAACATTTCTTATTCTTCTCCTCTTGTGGTTTAAGCTCTGAAACGTTTCCCATTTGAAATGTTTGGAAGTCAAATAAGCCATGTAGAAATTTGGCATGTAATGAGAAAAATTAGGAAGATTTAACTGGTTATTAATGGCTGTCAACCAATACGTAAGAATCATTGAGGGAACTTACATAATTAAGAAAGACAATTCTGACATCTGATAGATGATAGTCACAGATTGGACTCATATGTATAAAGAAGACCCTGCACGTATTCTGCCAGATAACAGATGGGACTTCATTTAAAACCTGCTTTAGTATAATTATAAAAATATACTGTAATTGGAAGACATATATCATTCTCACAATGCCTGTTAACTTGCATTGATGCCGATGTTCTAGATTTTCCGGGACAGTCCCACAACTCAGTCCTTCCTCCTGATGATGCATGTCCTGGGATCACAGCATTCCCCCTATTTCAAGAGAGAGTCCCGCGAAAATTCTTTTTTTAAAAGTCAGCAGCTACAAATACTGCAGCTGCTGACTTTTAAAATAAGGACACTCACCTGTCCCTGAATCCAGCGGTGTCGGCACCTGAGGCCGGATCGTCCCTCGATCCTCGGCAGCTGCCATTCTCTGTGAGGGAATCAGGAAGTGAAGCGTTGCGGCTTCACTTCCCGATTCTCTACTGCGAGTCGCGCTGCGCGTCCTAACTGGTCCCCGCTATCTCCTGGGACCTGTGTGTGTCCCATCAGACAGCACAGGGGAACAGGAAGAGGCATAGACTCCGGTGGGAGTCTATGGCGGAAGTGGGTGCAAATACCTGTCTCAGACAGGTATCTGCACCCCCCTCCCCCCTGAAAGGTGCCAAATGTGACACCGGAGGGGGGGGAGGGTTCCGAAAAGCGGAGGTTCAATTTTTGTGTGAACCTCCGCTTTCAGTTACTGATCCTGCTAAAAAAAAAAATGGCAGTAACTGAGGGGGTCATGGCTGCCAATGGGCAGTCTCTGCATAATTAGAGGTGGGACCACCCAGAAAGTGGGCATGCATAGCTCCCAACTGTCCCTGATTTCGAAGGATTGTCCCTGATTTGGAGCAATGTCCCTCTGTCCCTCATTCCTCCTCATTTGTCCCTCATTTTGGTCTGATCTATATAGTTGTATATAAAATGCACTTTTTATCTTTCAAATAGTGCTTCCCAGTGCTAAGCCTTTCATGTAATTTCTAAATTGCTGCATTTGTAAGTATATAAAGAAATAGTAGTGGTAAGAAAAAAGCACTTGTGGATTTAATTAACTTTTCTTTTGGTTAATTCTCCTTTAAGGGGGCGTGCCAATTATTGCATTGTTGAAATTAAAGTATATCTAAACTTTACCTGGAGGACATTTATTTTGCTAAAGCACTGCATATCATAAGCAATTATCATTTATGTATTTATTTTTTATTAAATACTGTTTTCAGATTTTTTTTCTTCCTTTTTTGCTCCTCAGAGCTGCTGATCACCTCCTGCCTCTTTCACCCACTTTCTCTCTACATTATTCCTATTATACAATATTTTTTTTGTGCCAACCGTTTGCACGATGCTTTACAAGATAAGGGAGACACAATGCAGTTCAATACAGGATTAGGAGTGTCTTGCTCATGGAGCTTACAATCTAAAACAGTGGTCATCAACCCTGTCCTCAGGCCCCACTAACAGGCCAGGTTTGCAAGATAACTGCAATACATCACAGGTGATATAATTTGCTGCTCAGTGATTTCAGTATTCTAGTCTGCATCTTCCCCAAGGTAATACATAAAACCTGCCCTGTTATTGGGCCCCGAGGACAGGGTTGATGACCACTGATCTAAAATAGGGGGGAGTGGTACAAAATGTAATAGCTGTGGGGGATGGGTTGATGGGGAAGGTCGAAGTAGAGTTTTCAGGTGGAGGTAATGTAGGCTTCCCTGCATAGATGTCAGAAAGCCACACAGAGTGGGAGATAACTGGACAGATTGGGGTAGGGAGTTCCAGAGGGTGGGAGAGGCTTTTGAGAAGTCCTGAAATGTTGACAAGGAAGCTAAAGAGAAGGAGGTCTGGGAGGAGCAAAAATAATGGTTTGGGTGATAAGTTGAGATGAGGTTGGTGATGTAGTTGGGGACAGAGCTGTGGATGTTTTTTTATGTTGTAACATTCTGGTTGCACATCCTTGCTCTGACTGGTAGTGATAATGGTGGAGGTTGCCTGAGCATTGTGTTTCGGCAAGGATGCTTGTAGATTCTACAAGAGGCTCATATGACAGGGAGACAGTTATCACCTCATTAAAGAAAGTGCCTGAACAGGGACCTTCGCGGCAGGACCACCTTGTATTCTTTTAGTGAAATCAGCATTATTTATATGATTAAAAATGACTTTTGAAATTACAATTATATAGAAAATCGAGTATAAGAATGTATGATTGGGTTTTTCTGTATGATATTATCATGTAGGGAGTTCATGTTTTCAGTGGGTAGGCAATACTATATAATTTCCTAAAATTGCATAAGTGTCAAACAGAAAAATAAAGTGACGAGTAAGTCCAAAAGCACATAAACAAAATCTAAATAAGAATAAAGTCCTCTTATGCCTCGTTTCCACCGAGCGGATCGGTTCGGGTCGGATCGGTTTGGACGGCCTAAAATGGTCCGGCCTATTCAGGCGAGCGTTTCCACTGCAAGTCGGACCGACAGGGGCCATACGTGGGTTTAGAAAAAATGTCGTCATGGCGTCACACGTCCACCAATCAGTGTAAAGTATCGTAGCTCCGCCCTAACCGAACCGTTCCATTTTCTATGGCCCCACATCTGAAGCAGGACCCTGAATGGAACAGTTCGGTTCGGTTGTATGGGCCGCTTTCATAATTGAAACACCCAAAACAGCGTACCGTACCGAACCGATCCGCTCGGTGGAAACGAGGCATTAGTGGATCCACAAAAAGGCACAGAATCCCATGAAAGGAGAAAATATTTGAAAAACAATCTAGTGTAATGATGTTCAGGAACATCGGCTGCTATATCTTGAGGTGAAAAAAAGTGATCCAATGAAGTGCTCCAAGATCAGCCACCACACCCCGGTGAAATGGGAACAAAAAAAAATTAAAGTCAGCAGCTACACATACTGCAGCTGCTGACTTTTAACATTAGGGTAGTTACCTGTCCTGGAGTCCAGCGATGTCGCTGTTTACATCAGCTGATCGGGTGCTGCCGCCGCCATTGCTGGTAGGGGAGCCCGGCAGTGTAGCCTTACAGCTGCTGTGCACTCTCACTGGCCCGGGAGAAGAAGAGGGAGGAGGAGGGGGGCCGAGCTGCTGACATATTTCACCGCAGCCCGGTCTCCCAGAAGTGGGGACAGGATATCCGTAAAAAAACAGGTACCCGCTCCTGCTTTCCCCCGGGAAGTTGATAAATGTGGCACCGGGGGGGGGGGGGGGGGGGATCAGATAAGTGGAAGTTCCACTTTTGGGTGGAAGTCCGCTTTTAGTAGCAGTCAAGCGGATGTACGCTATTTTACATGCTGTATCCAGTTTTTATGACTGTTTTGGTAGCAAGAGATACAGGTAAGTCTTATATTTTTTTGGCTTTTTAATGTAATTTGGTTACAGTATGGGGTGTAGCTGTAATCTGCATTGCTATATGTTACCCAAGCACTGGGCATTATGATACGTCAGTTATATAATTTTATGTAGTCTGTTAGCTGACCGCTGGGCCCTGAGGGGAGATGTACATGAAAACACATTGGGGGTTTTTTACTAAAGGCAAATCCACTTTGCAATACAAGTGCACTTGTAAGTGCAGTCGCTGTAGATCCGAAGGGGACATGCAAGGAAAATAAAAAACAGCATTTTAGCTTGTACATGATTGGGTGATAAAATCAGCAGAGCTTCCCCTCATTTCAGATCTTCCCCTCAGATCTACAGCGACTGCACTTTCAAGTGCACTTGTAGCGCAGAGTGGATTTGCCTTTGGTAAATGAACTCCATTGCCTTTGAAGAGTCAGAATAAATGACTCATTAGGGAAAGCAGACCAGAGAAGATAATAGTCTCCTGCTGCCCAATACTTCTCATTAATGAATGTTACAATGTCATCGTGTCCTACTTGACAAACTGTTGCTGAACAAAACAATATCCTCTGGTCACTAGTAATTATATTTTATAAGTACAAACAGCATGCTAAGCTTTTATTAAAACGTGTGAAGCGGGATTGCAGCCTTGCGGAGAAGACTTGAAGTTTAGGCTGATTCTGGGTCACAGACAAGCACAAGTAAGCGCTCTCCCCTGACCCACAAGAGAAGTATGGCCAAAAGAGCTTTAGCCATACTCCTCTTTTAATTCTCCTTGCAATAGGGGGGTGTCCTTTGCCTACAAACTTTTTCCTAACAGTCGTCCCTCTTTCCAGTAACAGAAATTTAGGAAGTATAGACATACTGCAGAATATACTGTACATAATTTTTATTTTATTTTGCACATAGTTCTACTTTAACCGCTTCAGCCCTGGAAGATTTTACCCCCTTCCTGACCAGAGCACTTTATGCGATTCAGCACTGCGTCGCTTTAACCGACAATTGCGCGGTCCTGCGACGTTGCACCCAAACAAAATTGATGTCCTTTTTTCCCACAAATAGAGCTTCCTTTTGGTGGTATTTGATCACCTCTGCAGTTTTTATTTTTTGCGCTATAAACAAAAAAAGAGCGACAATTTAGAAGAAAAAGCTAAATTTTTTACTTTTTGCTATAATAAATATCCCCCAAAAATATATATAAAAATTTTTTTTTTCCTGAGTTTAGGCCGATATTTCTTCTACATATTTGTAGTAAAAAAAAATCGCAATAATCATATATTGATTTGTTTGCGCAAAATTTATAGGGTCTACAAAATAGGGGATAGTTTTATGGCATTTTTATTATTAATTTTTTTAATTAGTAATAGCAGCGATCTGTGATTTTTATCATGACTGCGTCATTATGGTGGACACATCGGACACTATGTTGGGACCATTGTCATTTATACAGCAATCAATGCTATAAAAATCCACTGATTACTGTGTAAATGACACTGGCAGGGAAGAGGTTAAACACTAGGGGGCAATCAAGGGGTTAAGTGTGTCCTAGGGAGTGATTTTAACTGTGGAGGGGATGGGCTACCACTGACATGACAGCGATCACTTCTCCCAATGACAGGGTGCAGTAGATCCCTGTCATGTCACTAGGCAGAGTGGGGAAATGCCTTGTTTACATAGGCATCTCCCCGTTCTGTGGCTCCGAGACACGATCGACGGGAGACCAGCAGACATCGAGTCCGCGGGTCCCGTGGGCACGGTCACGATGTATGCGGTGGGCGCACGCGCCCGCTAGCTCCACCATTAAAGGTGGCGTACAGGTACGCCCATTTGCCCACCTCTGCCATTGTGCATATCGCATATCGGCGTTCAGCGGTTGGCAAGTGGTTAAACTGGTTGTAAAGTCTCCACAATAAACTCCCATGATAGGTTCTCTTATGGGGAATAGTAATGGCAGTGTGTTTTTCAGCAATGTAATCTTTAAATACCTTTTCCCAGCAGTGCTTCTGTGCAGTCACATGGTTTTCTCAGGTCTTCCTCCCAAGCAGAGAGACTCAGGTGGGAGGGGCTAACATCCTTCTGCTGGTTTAGTTTTAGGAAGGGGAGCGGCGAGGAGAGTATCAGTTTCACGCAGACCACGGAAATGACACTAAGGGAGGGGGAGATAGGGAGATACAGATGCTGCAGAGAGAGCAGGATGATAAAAAGTCAGTTTACTGACAGGAACACAGGAACAGGCCAGATCAATCAGGTATTTTACTATATGGAAAAAGATAAATATCATTGCAAAAAATTATTAGCACAAAAATAATGAAGGAAGGATAGGAAGAAAGAATTGATCGAAAAAAGGAAGGATTTGTCAAAGGAGGGATCAGTCAGTCGATTGCCGGAAGGATTGGTCGGTCGATCGCAGGAAGGATCAAAGTAAGGAAGAATCAGTCGGTCGATCGCAGAAAGGATTGGTCAATTCATCACAGAAAGGATGGATCAATCGATCACAGGAAGGATCAGCTGATCGATCGCAGGAAGGATGGGTTCATCGATAGCAGGAAGGACTTTGTAGATCGACCTCAGGAAGACATTGGCCTGTGTAGGCACTGTTTAACAAAAAGGAGGGGAGGAGCAGCTTTAGGGGGATAGCATTGCTCCATCTTGGCAGGAGGAAAGGGGAGGATCGGGGAGGTAATCGTCTCACACACAGACTATGAAAGAGACGGGGGAGATGCAGAGACAGTGAGGTCACAGAGCCAGTCCATGCTCGGGCAAGATCATGGCAATGAAGTCAGGATCTGCTTACATGCCTGGAACGGCACACGGCTCCACTTTCAAGATTGCTGCTGCCACAATAAAGTGATTTCACAACACTTCACAATGATATCAAAAGAAAACTTTACAGTGTAACGCAGCCTCTAATAAATCTGTGAATCAAATCTCCCAATGTAATAAGCAAAAACAGTGTGCTAGTAAGTAAATTTGCATCAATCTCCATTTAATAAAAATTACATAATTGTGAGTGACAATGCAATATTCAGTGTTCAGTGTCTTCCACCACTCATGCTCCACTAGATGCATTACCAGTCAGGTCACAACAAGCAATGTTTCCCTTTAAGGGACTCAATAATGGGAATATGACATCCTCAATCCTCCAAATCTCCTCTAGCTCAGTGTCAACTTCCAAGTGAATCGATATACATATAGAGGTGGGAATAAAATACAGCCAATATAGTGCTCTCTGTATCAAATATTTATTGAGCTAAAAAACCTAGAGATCTACTGACAATAAAAAGCACTTAAAGTGGATGTAAACCTGAAAAAAATGTTTTAAATTAAGGCTTACACCTTGTACAGTATTGGATTTCATGTCATATATGCCCAGTCTTGCCACGAAGAGTTAATCCAGCTCTAAGCAGTCCTCTTATCTTTTTTCAGTGAGATAAAAACTGCCACACAGAGAAATAGGAGTCAGTTTCTCACCCTTGCTGTGATTGACAGGTGATTTACATATCTCATGCACGAGTCTGAGAGACATTCTGTGAAATTCAGATCCCCTCCTCCTTTCTTCTCCATCTCTCCCAGGATTGGCTGCTCCACACTTCAGCATGATTGGGCATGCTGAAGTCATGTGGTGACTTTTCTGGGTTTTGACTGGATGTTAGTGATCATAGCAGAAGTTCAGTGTAAAAAACACACAGGAGAAAATGCATGTTGACAAGGGGAGTGTAGAGGTGGGCGGAGAGTCTCCTGACATCACGACTTCACCCACCGAGCTCCAGACAACAGACCCACCCACAGAATCTGCAGTTTTTCGGGTCTCATAACAGATAGAGGGACGACATTTGACAGGTAAAGATACATGCAGGAGGCATGTATATCCTATTAGATATCCACTATGGCAGTAGTTTAGAAAGGATGAGAGTGGGTTTACATCCACTTTAAGCCATGCTAGCTGTATCTCGCATGTATCAAACATAAATCACAGATAGAGATGGCCACAAGATGACTCACGATCCAGGCTCTGCCCCCTTTGCGAGTTACATCCAAGGGGTGTGGACTTCCTCAGTACCTTTCTTTACTCCATCCAAAACTAAGAAAAAACATTTTGACTATACATACATGTTAACTCAGCTTCTCATCACAGAGATGTTAAGCAAAAAAAAAAAAAAAGGTATCTGATTTAGCCTAGGTTCACACTGATTCAATCTGCAAATTCAATCTGGTTTCCAGTGTGATTTCAAGGGGCGGTTACGAATTTGATGCAAGTTTTTACTTTTGAGACTCATCCCTGCTGCTAACAGCAGGGATGAATCATTGGTTTCTAGGGAATTGGTACCCGCCAGCTTCCTAACAAATATAAGTCATCTCTGTTGTCAGCTAGACCCGTTAACAGCAGAAGGTAAACCAAAGAGACGGCATTGAAAAAAAAAACAGCAGGGGGGTCCCCCACAATCTATACCATGCCCTTTGGTCTGCTAAGGATTTTAAGGGGAACTCCCGCTACAGTTGGGATGAGTCATCGGTTGTTAAGGACCTGGCAGCCACCAGCTTCTTAACCTGAAAGCGGTACAATTGTTTTGCATGGAAATTTGACGTTTTATATTGTAGGCTTGTAATTCTTAGGAATAACTCACTCAAATCTGTCTAAACCAGAGTCTAGTAGACATCACAGGTATGATAAAGTTTGAAACACAAAATCACAAATTATAATATAATTAATAACTATAAATAATAACAAATAATAATATAATAATAATAAATTTTTTAAAATAAATTTTAGCCAATAATATAATCAAATCAAAAACACTTAAAAAAATTTTGTCCAACCAAGGGTGCAATATTACTAGTCATATTGCTATAGTAATCATTCCAGGTATGATACATTTTATAACATGGGACTGCACAAAGTCCGACGTCACAATCAGGACAATAGAACCTGGTTTATTTTTGGATTTTCCTTCCAATGTCATCACGCTTTGAGCAACAAACCACGCACATCCTTGTGGGTGCTGATTTTTTTTCAGTTGGTGTAATGTGGTCCATGAAGTGACGACCAGTCAGGCGTTCCGGGTTGACAACGCCAGCAGCATGATGTCCAGCTCTATTCACAGCCATTGGCAGGGCCACCATCAGGGGGGGTACAGCCGTTACAACTGTAAGGGGCCCCAGGGCCCGAGGGGCCCGCCCGGGCCAGAAGAAGGCAGGACGGGTGAAGGGGGATCCATGCTGTGCAGTATTGAAACGATCTCACAGTTTCTCCAGTTCTCATGTCATTGACCCAGACATCGAGCTCTTTACTGCCACCTCTGGCTACTATGTGCATGTGCACCCTTCATGTGACAGTGATCTGCCTGTACTATGCTTCTCAGCAACATGTCCGCTTTGTAAAAACGAGCTGGGAGCAGGTAGGAAGTTACAAGTAGGGGCTGTGAAGAAAAAGGGAGGGGGGCTGTTTGTGTACAGGGAGGGGTCAGAGGCTTGTGTGTGTACAGATTTGTGTATGTGCGGCTGCCATATATACAGGTTTGTGTGGCGGGTGGCTGACATATATACAGGTGTGTGTGGGGGGACACTGGACATATATACAGGTGTGTGTGGGGGGCACTGACATATATACAGGTGTGTGTGTGGGGGGCTGACATATATACAGGTGTGAGGGGGGCTGACATATATACAGGTGTGTGTGAGGGGGGCTGCCATATATACAGGTGTGTGTGTGTGTATGGGGGGGCTGACATATATACAGGTGTGTGTAAGGGGGGCTGCCATATATACAGGTGTGTGTGTGTATGGGGGGCTGCCATATATACAGGTGTGTGTGAGGGGGGCTGCCATATATACATGTGTGTGTGTGTGGGGGGGCTGACATATATACAGGTGTGAGGGGGGCTGACATATATACAGGTTTGGAGGAGCGGACAAATATACAGGTGTGTGAGAGAGGGGCTGACATATATGCAGGTGTGTGTGTGGGGGGGGCTGACATATATAGAGGTGTGAGGGGGGCTGACAAATATACTATATACTATAATAGGTGGGCGGGGGGCTCAGGTCTAAAGCTATGTAAGGGGCCCAAAAATTTCTGATGGCTGCCCTGGCCGTTGGTGTTTGGTGGTTCAGAAAGATCAGTTCGGCAACTTTCCAAACAAAGTCAGCATTAACCACAGGCTTGTCACTCTTTTTTTTCAGCAGAATGTAGGCATTCCACAAGCATTGCTCAAGAAGATACCTGAAGATCTTGTAATACTTTTTTGTTGATTTCTCATTGCTGGATAAAATGTCATTGCCTGGTTGGCTCTGTCAACACCTCCCATTGTGTTGTTGTAGTCTATCACTACCTGTGGCTTCAAGATGTCTTTCCCACCTTTTGTGTGTATCATGACAATGGAGATGTTATGCACACATCTTTTTTGTCACACCATCGCGTGCCATAATTTTGCCTTTCTGCCAGACAACCATTTCTCCTGTCTTGAGCTTCTTATTGCCAAAGATTGGCGGCATGTCACGCCGGTTAGCCCTAACGGTTCCATAGGCATCTGTTTTGTTCTGTAGAAGGAACTCATAAAGTTCAGGAGATGTGTAAAAGTTGTCTGTAGTTACACAATAGCCCTGATTTAGCAATGGCTCAATCAGTGAAAGAACGGAAGATGTTGCCATTCCATAATTACTGTATTTTGGGTTAAATTTGGTTCCTTTCCCAGTGTATAGGACAGAATTCCAAATGTAACCAGTGCTCGATTCAAATAGCATGAAGGATTTTATGCCAAATCGTGCTCTCTATGATGCCATGTATTGTATCCAGCTGAGCCTTCCCTTGCAAGCCATTAGACTTTCATCTATGCTGATGTCCCTATATGGCACATAGCTCTGTTTGAAAATTTTCCGAATCATTTGATAAACCTCACAAATCTTCTTGAGTTTTGGTGCTGGATAAGTAGTTTCATCAAATTCTTCATTGTTTTCAAAGTTCAAATACTTCATTATCAGGGAAAATTTGTACTCGGACATGACCATGCCAAAGAATGGAGTGGCTAGTAATTTATTGGTTGTCCAATACCACTTCTAGGGGTTTCCCCACCACTCTCTGAAGAATTAGGCCCAGAAATTTCCAAATGTCCTCTTTGGTCACTGGTTCCTACTTTCTGCTCCTTGAAAACCTTCAAAGCGTAGCAGCTTGTTGCTCCTGGTATCAGTTTGTCTCCGTAAATATTTTTCCAATAACCTCATCGGTCAAAAATAGTTGGAGGTATGCCAAGGGGTTGTCATTTTCAACATCCACTTTGATAACAAGTGCTCCAGTAAATGGGAATCTTGGGGGGCGCACTGTGCAAAACTGGGCTTTCAAACTGGCAAAGTCATTTTAGATCACACAAGTAAATGGATCAAACTGTTTAATTAGTGGCACTCTGCCATGAGTGTGACAACTTGCTCCCCTCTGTATTTGCAGTGCTGACAAAAGGTACACAGAGCTGTCAGTGTTGTAGCGCTACCCCTCCTAGAACAGCAACAGTCCATTCACTCTGGCTCATTGAACAGTCTAGGGGTTTGTCTTTTTCATCATTTCATTATTTTATTGCTTGAAGGAACTGGGGAAGGGACTTGGGGTAGTGTGGAATACTAAAAAAAAAAAAAAACTATGCAATTTTGCAGAGGATAACTTTCTTTCTATACCATAGCGCCACAGTCTTTTCACTCACAGCTGGGAACCATGAGAACAGGTGCAGTTACACTGGAACAGTCTATAGGTTCACAGGTGGGGACCATGAAGTAGCTTGCAGAACAGGTATAGCTAGACTGGAACAGTCTATAGGTTCATGGCTGGGGACCATAAAGTAGCTTACAGAACAGACATAGCTAGACTGGAACAGTCTGTAGGTTCATGGCTGGGGACCATGAAGTAGCTTACAGAACAGACATAGCTAGACTGGAACAGTCTGTAGGTTCATGGCTGGGGACCATGAAGTAGCTTACAGAACAGACATAGCTAGACTGGAACAGTCTGTAGGTTCATGGCTGGGGACCATGAAGTAGCTTGCAGAACAAGTAGGAGGCTCTACTCACAGGATCAGGTCATAGGTGCAGCCTCTTGTAAGTAGCTCAGAATGCAGTCCCCCCCCCCTTCTCAGCTTACTGATCCATCCCCACAGGAGGGAGAAAAACAGGAGGACTCCCAACTATTGGACAACTTACTGCAACTGGGCACACCTCTCCAATATTCAGACTGGTCATTGGAATTCTCCCTTCCTAAACTTAAGAGTTTTCAATCTGAGTAATATATGGAAGCAGCAAGTAACACTCCCAATATAAATGCGCAAATAAACTCAAAACAAATAATGCTGCGCTAGTGATAATAAATGTATCCAACCAGTGTATCAATTCTCCTGTGCAAATATGAGTGCCAACATAATAACATGTGAATATACAATAATATGATACATTCATGTGTATTTTTTTTGTAATAATATAAATCCTGTGCTTGAGTGCAGTCAAATATTTAATTAATGAAAATGTCAGAAAAAAGTTGTAACTTGTTGAGTCTTTACAAATTCTCAAACATCCGTGCTTTGTATCTATTCACCTCAGTGCTCCCCATAAGAAATGTACTCACCTCAAAGAGTGTGACCTCACACTTAAGTTTGGTCAAATAAAGCTTTTTGGTCACCCTGAACTAACAGATCATGCTTTCCTCCTCGTTGCCCCATTGATGGGCCTCCAATATGACTCAATATACTGTACATGAGAGAAAAAGAGCTCCAACTAGTTCTTATATCGTTTTGAAATAATATTCAATTTATTAAAAAATTGTGCATAGAACTCACATTTAAAAGGTGCTCCAGGGCACCAACTGTGTACAGCGTATGTCATATAAAACCAAGAGGCTACTTTGTGCCACTCTGTGAGAGATACAAAAGCATCTTGCCAAACCAATCTGCCCCTCCCCTACGCGTTTCATCACAGGGTCTCGTGATTCATCAGGGGGACATTTTTAATAAATTGAATATTGCTTAAAAGTGATATACGCACTATTTGGAGCTCGTTTTCTCTCATATATATCAAGTCATAATGAAGGTACAGGGGGTCCCCGGGTTACAAACAAGTTAGGGACTATAGGTTTGTTCTTAAGTTGAATCTGTTTGTAAGTCGGAACAGGTACATTTTTTAAGTGTAGCTCCAGCCCAAAAAAATATTTTTAAGCTTTTTGGATAGTATAGGGAAGGGTTAACACCCCTGTAACATTTGTTTTGCTGTGTGTGCCCCTGTTCAGAAGATTTCACCTCAGGTTCTGTCCCAATGACAATTGAATTTTGAAAATTTTGGGTTGTTGTGGAAACAAGCCTTGGTGACAAAGCATCAGTGGAGGTACCTTTTCCCCAAAATAGCTCTTACAGGAGAGAATTTCCCTTCCTAGGGGTAGATTTCCTCTTACTTCCTGTTGTCTGCCTCCGTTTGTAAGTAGGAGTCGTTTGTAAGTCGGATGTTTGTAACTAGGGGACCCCCTGTACATCAATGGAGCAAGAAGGAGGAAAGCATGATCTGTTAGTTCATGGTGACTAAAAAGCTTTATTTGACCAAACTTAAGTGTGAAGTCACACTCTGAGCTGAGTGCATTTCTTATGGGGAGTACTGAGGTGAATAGATACAAAGCACGGATGTTTGAGAATTTGTGAAGACTCAACAAGTTACAACTTTTTTTCTGACATCTTCATTAATTAAATATTTGACTGCACTCAAGCACGGGATTTATATTATTACAAGAAGAAATACACATGAATGTATCATATTATTGTATATTTACATGTTATTATGTTGGCACTCATATTTGCACAGAATTGATACACTAAGTCAGGGATATGCAATTAGCGGACCTCCAGCTGTTGCAGTACTACAAGTCCCATGAGGCATAGCAAGACTCTGACTGATAGCTACAAGCATGACACCCAGAGGCAGAGGCATGATGGGACTTGTAGTTTTGCAACAGCTGGAGGTCTGCTAATTGCATATCCCTGCACTAAGTGGTTAGATACATTTATTATCACTAGGAATTATTTGTTTTCAGGGGGTAGCAATCAGCAGCCCTGAACAGAGCAGACCATAATAATCAATCGCTGCTCCTCTGGCTACTGCGTTATCTGCTGGACTGGGCTGCCAGTGTGACAGCCATGTCCTGCTTTTCATTCATTTATGAATGAAGGCTGCTGTTGCAGTCTGAATTCATAAAATTAGTTTTATGTGTAATTTCTCATGTGTAAAGCATCAGCAACATTTCAGTCTGCATCATAGATAGTACAAAAAATTGGAGAATACCGCGCTAAGTGATAAACAAAGAATAAATAAGGAGCAGCTAAGAATGAGATACACACAAAGTAGAAAATGGATAGAAGGAGCCGCGCTAAATGAATGAAAAAACAAAAATAGTGATTAATGGTAATCAGTCCATATAACACAGATGAATGTGCATAATCTTAGTGATCTTTAAACAACTCTCAACACTGCTACAGGCTCGTGAACATCCACCACATGAAGTGCGTGCTTACCGGAAGGCAAGCTATCATAAGCTTTCGGCTATCAACCCAGCCAGGGCCTTTATCCAGGAGGTATTAGGATAGCAGCTCACAGACAGGTACTTGATATGATACGGCAGCAACACTCGTCAGTCGACCAGGGAGACTCAATTACTCAGTAGTCATGGACGTGGACCAGGCAGTTTACCTGCATATGTAAACTGCAACTGGTGCTAGTACATAAAACAGGAGAGTTGGGACTTTAGATGAGGTGAGCAAAGAAGGCCAGGGGGACAGTCAAACATTGCATAAAACACTTTATTGATACATAGTAGTGCAATGACACAATTGGAGTTCAAGTGTAGATTGTCATAACAAGTTGTGTAGCAGTCACATCCTAACTGATACATGGCAAACATGGTAAACAACCCCCAAATGGATGCAGGGAAAATATTGCTATTCTGGAAAAAATGTTCACTAAAGTAGTCATAGGGTAATAAAAAACTTGTAGGTATATGATAGTCTGGTGCATGTCGTAAGCCCGACGCGTTTCGTGTATTGAACACTCTTCAGGGGCGATATAGCACCAGGGTCTACAAAGGAAAAGAACAATGGGGTAAAAACTGTATGAAGAAGAAAAGGCAAAAGAAAGAAAGTAAAATGAATAAAAAAAGGAAGGATAACAAAGGAGGAACCCCTAGTCTCCAATGGGTACTCACATGCCACGCGATAGTGAAACTAAGGGGGTCCACGACTGCCGGCAGCCAAATAGCCCGTGCCCGGGAGCTGAGGGAGGAGCTCAAAGAGAGGGGCCGGAGGAGATTCCGACACAGCACAGAGGTCCCCAGAAAGTAATGATTCACACTGGGAATTGGTGGGGGTAGGGTCCTAAAGTAATAAAAGTAAATAATATAAAATGTAGCCCCAAAATAAGACTGGGGCCCCTGCTTACAACAAAAAGTACAGAAGTATCCCTGTAAAACCCCCCTTACCTTAGGATGGTGAGAAGTGGCCAACCGGAACTGACCCGGTGATCTCCATACTGCCTGAAAGCAGGCTAAGCCTAAATGGGAACCCTATATACGGCCAGTCCCCACCCCAATCAGATAGCTCCCCCCAGCATCACGCGGTGCAGGCACACATGCGGATGGAGGACTCATCCAGCGCAGCGGCAACCGCCGCCCACAGCTGCTGGGGAGGCCGCCACCCACGTGTCTGCACAAGAAGGAAAACACAGCGTCAGACGCCGTGACACTCAAGCAGAGGTCACGTGCGTAACGAGGAGGCGTGATGCCGACGCACAGCGAGAAGCCCGCCCCAACCACCCGTCAGGGAGAACGAGGGGGGGAAGGGGAGGGATCCCAGCCGTGCCTCGCAGCTCCCGGACACAGAACAAAAGGCCGCCAAACAGAGGCCAACCCCCCAGAGACACACCACGTGGTTGCACCCAAATGGAGAGAGGGGAAAGCAAAAAAGGGAAAACAAAAGCAAAAGAGGTAGATGAAAAAATGGGACACAACATCTTGTATACTGCTAAGCAACCCCTAAAAAACACAGGGAAACAAATGATTCAGGGCAAATGCCCTGTTACAGTGGTTTTCAAGATAGTGAACCTTCCAAGTGTCCTTAAGCCAACCTCCATCCCCATATCGAGTAATAAGACGAAGTGGGACTTTAAATGAGACACTAGGTCTCCATCCCTGTACATACATCAAACAGGAAAGTGGAGACTTTAAATGAGGGGGGCAAATAAGGACAAAGGAACAGTCTTCAAGGATAAACCATATAATAAAAATAATATTGTGATGATGCAGTATTACAAAGTGGTCCCGATAAAGATTGAAATGTCAACACATATATGATTAAATGACTTCCCATAGGCTTCAGAGCGCACCTCCATCCCTAAATCAGGTAAAAAATAGAAGAATGGGACTTTAAATGAGACACTAGGTCTACATGGCAAACATGGTAAACAACCCCCAAATGGATGCATGGAAAATATTGCTATTCTGGAAACGCACGTGACCTCTGCTTGAGTGTCACGGCGTCTGACGCTGTGTTTTCCTTCTTGTGCGGACACGTGGGTGGCGGCCTCCCCAGCAGCTGTGGGCGGCGGTTGCCGCTGCGCTGGATGAGTCCTCCATCCGCATGTGTGCCTGCACCGCGTGATGCTGGGGGGAGCTATCTGATTGGGGCGGGGACTGGCCGTATATAGGGTTCCCATTTAGGCTTAGCCTGCTTTCAGGCAGTATGGAGATCACCGGGTCAGTTCCGGTTGGCCACTTCTCACCATCCTAAGGTAAGGGGGGTTTTACAGGGATACTTCTGTACTTTTTGTTGTAAGCAGGGGCCCCAGTCTTATTTTGGGGCTACATTTTATATTATTTACTTTTATTACTTTAGGACCCTACCCCCACCAATTCCCAGTGTGAATCATTACTTTCTGGGGACCTCTGTGCTGTGTCGGAATCTCCTCCGGCCCCCCTCTTTGAGCTCCTCCCTCAGCTCCCGGGCACGGGCTATTTGGCTGCCGGCAGTCGTGGACCCCCTTAGTTTCACTATCGCGTGGCATGTGAGTACCCATTGGAGACTAGGGTTTTTTTTCCTCCTTTGCTATCCTTCCTTTTTTTATTCATTTTACTTTCTTTCTTTTGCCTTTTCTTCTTCATACAGTTTTTACCCCATTGTTCTTTTCCTTTGTAGACCCTGGTGCTATATCGCCCCTGAAGAGTGTTCAATACACGAAACGCGTCGGACTTACGACATGCACCAGACTATCATATACCTACAAGTTTTTTATTACCCTATGACTACTTTAGTGAACATTTTTTCCAGAATAGCAATATTTTCCCTGCATCCATTTGGGGGTTGTTTACCATGTTTGCCATGTATCAGTTAGGATGTGACTGCTACACAACTTGTTATGACAATCTACACTTGAACTCCAATTGTGTCATTGCACTACTATGTATCAATAAAGTGTTTTATGCAATGTTTGACTGTCCCCCTGGCCTTCTTTGCTCACCTCATCTAAAGTCCCAACTCTCCTGTTTTATGTACTTACGCATAGGGATGGAGACCTAGTGTCTCATTTAATGTCCCATTCTTCTATTTTTTACCTGATTTAGGGATGGAGGTGCGCTCTGAAGCCTATGGGAAGTCATTTAATCATATATGTGTTGACATTTCAATCTTTATCGGGACCACTTTGTAATACTGCATCATCACAATATTATTTTTATTATATGGTTTATCCTTGAAGACTGTTCCTTTGTCCTTATTTGCCCCCCTCATTTAAAGTCTCCACTTTCCTGTTTGATGTATGTACAGGGATGGAGACCTAGTGTCTCATTTAAAGTCCCACTTTGTCTTATTACTCGATATGGGGATGGAGGTTGGCTTAAGGACACTTGGAAGGTTCACTATCTTGAAAACCACTGTAACAGGGCATTTGCCCTGAATCATTTGTTTCCCTGTGTTTTTTAGGGGTTGCTTAGCAGTATACAAGATGTTGTGTCCCATTTTTTCATCTACCTCTTTTGCTTTTGTTTTCCCTTTTTTGCTTTCCCCTCTCCATTTGGGTGCAACCACGTGGTGTGTCTCTGGGGGGTCGGCCTCTGTTTGGCGGCCTTTTGTTCTGTGTCCGGGAGCTGCGAGTCACGGCTGGGATCCCTCCCCTTCCCCCCCTCGTTCTCCCTGACGGGTGGTTGGGGCGGGCTTCTCGCTGTGCATCGGCATCACGCCTCCTCGTTACGCACGTGACCTCTGCTTGAGTGTCACGGCGTCTGACGCTGTGTTTTCCTTCTTGTGCGGACATGTGGGTGGCGGCCTCCCCAGCAGCTGTGGGCGGCGGTTGCCGCTGCGCTGGATGAGTCCTCCATCCGCATGTGTGCCTGCACCGCGTGATGCTGGGGGGAGCTATCTGATTGGGGCGGGGACTGGCCGTATATAGGGTTCCCATTTAGGCTTAGCCTGCTTTCAGGCAGTATGGAGATCACCGGGTCAGTTCCGGTTGGCCACTTCTCACCATCCTAAGGTAAGGGGGGTTTTACAGGGATACTTCTGTACTTTTTGTTGTAAGCAGGGGCCCCAGTCTTATTTTGGGGCTACATTTTATATTATTTACTTTTATTACTTTAGGACCCTACCCCCACCAATTCCCAGTGTGAATCATTACTTTCTGGGGACCTCTGTGCTGTGTCGGAATCTCCTCCGGCCCCTCTCTTTGAGCTCCTCCCTCAGCTCCCGGGCACGGGCTATTTGGCTGCCGGCAGTCGTGGACCCCCTTAGTTTCACTATCGCGTGGCATGTGAGTACCCATTGGAGACTAGGGTTTTTTTTCCTCCTTTGTTATCCTTCCTTTTTTTATTCATTTTACTTTCTTTCTTTTGCCTTTTCTTCTTCATACAGTTTTTACCCCATTGTTCTTTTCCTTTGTAGACCCTGGTGCTATATCGCCCCTGAAGAGTGTTCAATACACGAAACGCGTCAGGCTTACGACATGCACCAGACTATCATATACCTACAAGTTTTTTATTACCCTATGACTACTTTAGTGAACATTTTTTCCAGAATAGCAATATTTTCCCTGCATCCATTTGGGGGTTGTTTACCATGTTTGCCATGTATCAGTTAGGATGTGACTGCTACACGACTTGTTATGACAATCTACACTTGAACTCCAATTGTGTCATTGCACTACTATGTATCAATAAAGTGTTTTATGCAATGTTTGACTGTCCCCCTGGCCTTCTTTGCTCACCTCATCTAAAGTCCCAACTCTCCTGTTTTATGTACTTACGCATAGGGATGGAGACCTAGTGTCTCATTTAAAGTCCCATTCTTCTATTTTCAACTGGCGCTAGGATAACTGTGGTTTTCGCATCATAGATGGCCCTATTTGGACTTGAACTAAGATCCACCTTTCGCTAAAGACTGCAGAGAAGGTAAGACTATGCTGGCTGCCATGCTTTTAGAATTACTAGTACTGCTATCCATCCCTTGTTCAACAAGCGATTCCAAAAAATTAGATGCCATACAGGCTTTGATGTCAAATGACCTACAGGACCCCTAGTTCTAGAAGCATACTTGGCATGAGAGAAGTGTGGAGGCTTACATTGTGCACCTTCTTCTGAAAATCCTACTTGCCTGGCTGTGTCTGGCTTCAGTACTTCCAAAATACAGACCTGGAACAACAAAAAGTCAGAGAAAACTCCCAACATCTTAGCTCTATAGTTGACCTGGGTCAGTGATTCAAAGAATTGAAGACAATGTTTCAGCATTGCAGTCAAGGAAGTAATATTTTCAGAAGGAAAGGTCAGAAATGGCTGCTTCCATATTTAACTTATGACAGTTGTTCTTTAAAATGATCATGTGTTGCCTATAGCAACCAAGGATAAACAAGGCTCATCCCGCACCATAAACCTGTAATGCCCTGAATGCAGGGGATGCATGATAGCGAACGCCCTGTAGATCCCAGAGATTGAAGAAGACTCTCACACTGGTAACTTACAGTAAAAAGCCTTAATTGCTAAAGCCTAGCACCACAATGTTGCGAATGGGCCCCAAAGGTAAACCTTTCCATTCCACAAGCATGTAAAGATCACAGTACCTTCATGATCTGCTGCATCAGCTGTTTCTAATGCATTCTTTGTTCCCAAATGCTAGGTTCACACTTCTGGACCTGCTTTTTCATGTGTTTTTTTGTATTTTTTTTTTTTTATGCGTTTTTCATGTATTATGCACACACTTCCATTGAAGACTAATAGGGCCAAAAATGTAGCAGCAAAAGAAATGTCTGCACCTCTTTTGCAAGGTGCACAGAAGCGTGTTCATATGTGTGAGGGGACCCCATATGCCCCGTACACGCGATCGGACATTGATCAGAAATTCCGACAACAAAATCCATGGATTTTTTCTGACGGATGTTGGCTCAAACTTGTCTTGCATACACACGGTTGCACAAAGTTGTTGGAAAATCCAATCGTTCTGAACGCAGTGACGGAAAACATGTACGTCGGGACTATAAACGGGGCAGTATTCAATAGCTTTTGTCTCTTAATTTATTCTGAGCATGGCACTTTGTGCGTCGGATTTGTGTATACACGATCGGAATTTAACCGATCGGATTTTGTTGTCCTAATCACCCCATACAACGCAGATTATCCCTACTCTAACACCCCCCCCCCCCGCAGCTCTGCCGGCTTCCCTCCTTTCCTTTCCCACCAGCTGCTGCTGTGGGCACACAGGGGGATGTTTCAGGATGAACATAGAACAGTGATTGGTACTGATCACTCACTGTGTTCATTTATAACTGAAGCATAGTAAACTGTGATTGGTATGCTTCCGTTTTTGAATGAACACAGTGAGGGGTATCACTGTCCTCAGCCCATTTCTCTTTCTCAAAAGTGAGACATCAGGGGTCTGTAATTCACCAAAGCCCTCCAAAGGGGCTCCTAAAAAAAATTAAAAGTATAATAAAAAATAATTTTGTAAAAAATAATAAAGAAAAATAATAAAAAATAAAATACTAAAAATAAAAAAACTACTGACACCGTCCACGTTTTGATACATTTTAAAATGTTTGTTTACACACATATACACATATATATATATATATATATATATATATATATATATATATATATATATATATACAAACACACATGTGTGTTTGAGATTTGGGGTGCACACCCTAATGCAATAGGCCGCACACACCTATGCCTTTTACTTTCATTCTTGGTGATAAGGGTAAACAGGACAAAGAGGGTGAATGTCTCTAATGTGGACACAGACAACAATAAAAAAAACTGACAGGGGTTCTATTCCCTCTCTGCTCTATACAAAACTAAAAAAAGTTTGCCTTTAGTTATACTTAAACTTTTAACACAAAACATAATTTCTCTCAGGAATCCTGTTCTGTCTATTTTCTGCTCCCATTGTATAATTCTCAGTAAAACATTCCACAAACTAAAAAAATCATATTCCCTTCTCTGACTCCCACTCAGCGGCTTGTTCCAGAATGTGCTGATTAACCACAGGAAACATAATTAAACAAATGTTATTGTTTATTTTCAGCTGTCTCCTTCCTAGTAAAATGACAGCCAAGCTGGCATCTTACCTGATATGTCTGAAATCGAAGATTTTCCCCAAGGGATTTTTTAGCAGCAGTATATTTATAAAGAAATAGTGGGTTAAATATCTTTTATTATGTCAAAAAATGGATCCAAATATACAATGAATTTTAAATATAAGCTCTGGTTAGCGACACAAACAACAACATGAGCCATCACTCATGGCAAATAATACACCAAGGAGACCATGGTTTTCAAATTACATGACAACACTACTATCCACATGAATACCCCAATGCATTTCGACCCTTTCATTCATAGCCTTCTTCAGGGGGATTTATTATTCTAGGGAAATATATCAAGAAAAAATTCTAATTTAGGCAACATTATTGACATTTTACAGTATACAAAGCATTATTGAACATTTCATATTGTGCAAGATCTCCATATATGTGGTGATATATTTACCATTCAGAGGGTGGAAAAGTGAGAATGTATCGCACAACCAGGATTGATAAAAACGGTTGCATTCAGTGGTCCTGGAATCTCCGCATGCCCCCTCCGCACCCTCCAGGTGAGTCCATAGTCCACAGGGCTTACAAGGAGCCACACTCTTGGACCTTGACTGAGTACTTGACTGAAAATCAACTAGTTTGGAGTCGCAAAGCAATACTGAATCACAGAATATTTGCTGTTTACTTATTGAGATTTTTGAATACCAAATTTCAGGTGCCTCGCCTCCCTTCTTCTCAAGGTCCAAGAGTGTGGCTCCTTGTAAACCCTGTGGACTATGGACTCACCTGGAGGGTGCGGAGGGGACATGCAGATATTCCAGGACCAATGTATGCAACCGCTATTAGCAATCCTGGTTGTGCGATACATTCTCACTTTTCCACCCTTTGAATGGTAAATATATCACCACATATATGAAGATGTATGTTTGCACAATATGAAATGTTCAACAATGCTTTGTATACTGTAAAATGTCAATAATGTTGTCTAAATTAGATTTTTTTCTTGATGTATTTCCCTAGAATAATAAATCCCCCTGAAGAAGACCATGAATGAAAGAGTTGAAATGCATTGGGGTAGTCATGTGGATAGCAGTGTTGTCATATAATTTGCAAACCATGGTCTCCTTGGTGTATTGTTTTCCATGAGTGATGGTTCATGTTGTTGTTTGTGTCGCCAACCAGAGCTTATATTTTAAATTCATTGTATATTTGAATCCATTTTTCGACATAATAAAAGATTTTTAACCCACTATATCTTAAAAAAATATATTTCTGCTAAAAAAACTTTTGGGGAAACTCTTCCATTTTTGTAAATTTTTGGGGTGCGCAGCCTTGTTGACTCTCACATATGTGTCCTTCCATTATATATGTCTGAAATCATTTAAATGTGTTAAATAAACAAAACATTAAATTCAGGGCACGCTGTTCAGTAAAAGACAGCTTTTCAGTAGTGGTTGACATTTAGAGAAATCTGGTCTAATTAAAGAGGCAGGATACTTTTTGTTTATTATTAGAACAAGTAGCTGTTGAAATATCCCACAGCACAGGATCCAGAAAATTGTCCTTGTCATTATGTTGCAGTTGTCTCAAGGCAGAGTTCAACCTGTTTTTTGAAAGTCCAATTACTGTCATTTCCACCTGAATGCTGTGATAAATAGCAATAATTTTTTTTCTTCTTTGTAAATACCTTTTTTCACTTTTTTTCTGCAGCACTTCTGGCTGCGGCTGCCTAGGCAATCACGTCACTAGGCGATTTGCAAGTGCTCCTGGGATAGCTTTATGCATGCCAGGAGTTATTGCGAATCCCTTAGTAACAAAATCTCACGTTATTTCCAAGCAAGAAATGATGCGAACTGGAGGACCGGGATGTTATGATTGACAGCTTGCTATTGGAACAGGGTGGGAACTTACGCCAGTATTGCCATTGCTACGGCAACCTGCCGGGAAGAGATAGAGCTGCTCAGTGGTTTCACTGCGCAGGTGCGAGATTGGGAGGTGCATGCTGGGTAGCCAGCTGCACCGAATCCTGGAAATAAAGAGAAGAGGGCTTCGGATGCCCACAGATGACATGGAACCTGCCTGCTTCCGAGATCTGGTTAGTCTTCAAATATTTTAACACAAACTACAGGGACTACACATATGACATGTTCTAAATGTTGCTATATGTTTAAACAAGTACAGAGGAGTGTTTTAAAAAAAAAAAGGATTTGGGGGACTGGAACTCCGCTTTTAGAAGTCCCCCTTCCTATGCCAATACAGTATATAAAGTGTGTGCCTCAGACTTATATCTGCACAAAATCGGGTACCATCATCCTGATAATGGTATATTGTGTGTGGCTAGGGACTATCCCTGCCAAGAAGAGAATGGACTATCTCGGTTCCCACTTCAAGGATTAACACAATATATATAGCAAAATAATTTTGCTTTGATTTTATTGATACAACATAATTAAAATTTGGACATATATCCATATACAAAAATGAACATAAAACAATGCTTGTGGTAACACACAATATTGTTATATCAATTGTGCTGGTGGAATGGTGTGAAATGGTAACCTCAGGTGATCCTAAGGGCACAGAGTAATTGATATGGAGCAAATCCTCTACATTTTTTGTGCTAACAACCGCTTCTTCAGGAGAAATCAATCACTACCATTTACCATCTTTTTACTATATAAAGTGTGTTTGTCCTTGGGTATTGAGATTATAGTCCATTCTCTTCTTGGCAGAGATAGTCCCTAGCCACACACAATATACTATGCCAATACAGGCTGGAAATCTCTCAAGCAAACTCCAATAATAATACAGGGTGGCAATGGGAAATCCTGCTTTAGAAAAGTGCAGCATCTACACAGGCTTCAGCAAGAATTAAAGTACATGTTCACTTTTATCTAAAAATTCCCCCAGCCCCCCTCCCTAACCCCCTCGATACACAGAGCTGTGTCCCTACATACTACGCTGTCTGCAGCCTGACTGCCAGTAAAAATCTAGTGTCGGGCTTCTTGTGTCTGGGCACTAACATCATAGGCTTGAATGGGATGTACTCATATAGCAGGAGCAACGTCCCATTCAAGTCCATGTGTAGATGTGGCAACCTGCCATTTGAGCTGGCTACAAACAGCATGGGAGAAGGTAATCATTGGAGGAAATAACTATGGACTCAGCTCTGGAAAGGGAGATTTTTTTTTAGTAAAAGCAGTGGCGTAGGTGGAGGGAAGAGGTCCACCCCGGGTACTGCCACTTATTGAGTGCTGCCACAGCCATCGCTAAACTTTAGACACATACACTGCTGGGTCCAGATTGACTGATATTAAAAATAATTATTAACTTTAACCCCTTCACGCCTAAGGGTAAAACAAATCTTAACGCCTAAGCCCAATTTTGCAATTTTGACATTTGTTAGTAGAACCGTACATATCATCACAACTACTTTGTGCATCCAGGTAGATTATACCTTGTTTTTTTCAGGACAAATTGGGCTTTCATTTCGTGGTAAATTGTAATGGATATCTCTTAATTTTTTATTATCAAAGGGAAACTGGTCCAAAAAAGTAAAATAAAAAACTTTTTTTTTTAAATGTACCTGTATATTTCTTGCTACTGCCATAACCTATCACTAAAGAACAACCAAAAAACATACATTTTCCTATTTCTGACAATCACAGTGATACCACATATGTGTATGTTAGTTGTTGTTTGTACCCGTAGTACAGACCAGAAACAATAGTGCGCATTTTGCTGTTTTTAATTCTACCTGAAACACACTCACACTGACACTAATGCCGCGTACACACGATCGGACTTTATGGCATACTTGGTCCAGCGTACCTGATTTCGTCGGACAATTCGATCGTGTGTGGGCTCCAGTGGACTTTGTTTTCTCAAAAGTTTGACGGACTTAGATTTGAAACATGTTTCAAATCTATCCGACGGACTCGAGTCAGGTCGAAAAGTCCGCTCGTCTGTATGCTAGTCCGACGGACAAAAACCGATGCTAGGGCAGCTATTGGCTACTGGCTATGAACTTCCATGTTTTAGTCCGGTCGTACGTCAAGACGTACGAATCCTTCGGACTTTGGTTGATCGTGTGTAGGCAAGTCCGTTAATTCGGAAAGTCCGTCGAAAAAAGTCAGTCGAAAAGTCCGCCGGGCAAAGTATGCCGTAAAGTCCGGTTGTGTGTACGCGGCAGAACTGACACTAATTAAAAAAGTAAAAAAAAACCTGTCCAAAAAAAAAATTGGCCCTGACCTTCGACTTTGACCCAAACACTAACACTGGCACTGGCCTAGGTCAAACCTTGATCTAGGTATTTTTTTATTTTGTTTTTTTCATTATTATTTATTTCTTGCACTTCCAGCACAAAGAGAGAAAGCAAAAATGCGGCCCCACGGAAAAAAAGTCCAGTCCAGTGGGGCTGTATATTTGCATACGGTCGGCGTGAAGGGGTTAAAGAGCAACTCCAAGGATCAGAAAAAATCCACCCTGTCCTTTCAGTGAAGTCCCCCGCACTGCATAGGATAATGCTTCTTATGTCTAGAGGAGCAGACAAGATTACTTACCTACCCTCTTCCCCACAACGCTACAGTCTGTGGGTGGTGCCTCAACATCATCATGTACACAGTTACAATACAATTTTATTTGGGAGATTGGAACCAACATATCATGCCTGAATGGTCAACTGCCAAGAAACTTTATTTAATCATTTCAGCTCTGGAAGGTTTTACCCCCTTCATGACCAGGCCATTTTTGCTATTTAGCACTGTGCTACTTTAACTGGCAATTGCACGGTTATGCAACACTGTACACATATGAAATTTATGTAGCACCCTGATGTTTTGGCAGGGTTGCTAGTAAATTTACCTGCCAGGTATAGTTGCCTTAGCCAATTGATTGGAGATCAATTGATTCCACCCTAATTCTGGAATTGCTGCACTTCTCTCTTCTGTCACTAGATGGCCAGGTATCTGGAGGCATTAGATAAGGCAAGGGCATTGCAAGGACAGAGTAGAAATAGAAGGGGTATCTCAGCCAATGGGAAGGGATCTTCTTGGGTCCCTTGGCCTGCTGGGAGAGCCTATTTATTTGGGGGAGGTCAGGTGACCTGGACGGTTGTCTGGGTGGACATGTGTTTTGCTGCCCCGGGTTGCTAGGCCAGGACCTGAGGCCTATCCCGGGAACATCTGGCTGCTAGGCTGTCTGAGGCCTATCCAGATCATGAGAGCAGCACATGGTTGGCACTGCGGCTTGCAGTCCAACCAAAAGAGACGGTTCTGTAATGGTCAGAGGTAGAGGGGAAGCTGTCGTCACTAAGAACAAAGTAAAGTAACACATGCAAGAGTTGACACAGCTGCACACCCCAAAAAGCAAAATATTTCTGAAACAATGTTTAGTAACCATGTTTAGTAAAAATATTTAATTCAGACATAGAATGCATTACATAAATACAATCAATATCCCATAAAATTTCCAGTAGTCAACATCAGCAACAACAAAGGACCATCTCCCATGGCAATCAATTCATTGAAAAAGTTCTAATTGTACAGTTACATTGTATCAATACTATCCATATGAATCCCAATAAATACCCCAATGCGTTTCGACCCTTTTTCCTTTTCTGGTCTTCTTCAGGGGGGTTTTAACTTCCCAATGCATTTCGACCCTTTTTCCTTTTCTGGTCTTCTTCAGGGGGGTTTTTAACTTCATTTGAGAATAGGAAAGTGGGCTTGTGTCGCATAGTTTTAATTAATAAAAACTGTTGCGTGCGGTGGTCCCACAATGTTTGCTCATTCCCTCTGTCGCCTCTGTCGCCTCTGGGCGTGTCCATAGTCCACGGGGCTTGCAAGGAACCACGCATTTGGACCCAGTGGGGAAGGTGTAGGGCGAGGCACTTGTTGGTTCTGACCCTTCCTGCATGTGTTGGCAGACATCCAGGGATCACCTCCGCTGTCATCACTAAGGGACCATCAACCTTATTACCAGGGATCACTGTGAGTAGCTGAAGCAAGTACCAGAGTAGTATTCTCGCCAACCAGAGACGGTGATAATTGGGAAACTGCAGCAGGTGTTAAGCCAGGGACCCAGCTGGTGGATGTGACATTTGCAGAGCAGCCTTGTGTGCCAAGCCAGAGACCGAGCACACCAGTGGGGTGAAGTTTGAGAGGTATTTTGAGTGCCAAGCTAGGGACCCAGCAGGGAGGCGCGGATGACGCTTGAGGAAGATACTCAGTGAGAAGATTGGAAGAGCTCAGGAGATCCAGTAGCAGTGGATCAGTGAGTCTAGTGAAAGACTGGGAGTTCAGTCTAAGAAGATCTAAGAGGAGATTGTGGAGGAAGTGAACAAGTTCATTGCAACCTTTGTTAGAAACTGTTCAAGATTGTTGCCATAGGAGACAGCGTATCTACACATGCATGTGGTGTCCGGCTGGGTGCCTTTCCCTACATTGCTGTCTACCTATAGAAGTCACGGTGTCTGCTAATTAACATTGCGACTACTAAAGGGTGTCCTGGCCCTAACCCTGTCTTCCACAGTTTTGTTCAAGAGAAAATAAGTCTCTTTGCATTCAAGAAGTGTCTGGCACCCATGAATCTACCTTGCACTACAGCCACCATGCCTCGTGACCCACTCTACATAAAAGGATGTCAGCTATCCCTTAACTCTGGAGGTTCTGATTAGACCAAAGGGGACTTGGGGCTTTGCTAAATTTATATAATTTTTTTAACACAAATAGAGCTTTCTTTTGGTGCTATTTAATCATCACTGGGGTTTTTTTATTCCTTGCTATATAAATGAAGAAACACTGAAAATTGTGAAAATAAAACAAGTTTTTCTTAGTTTCTGTTATAAAATGTATTCTGCTACATTTCTTTTGTAAAAATAACCCAAATCAGTGTATATTATTTAGTCTGTGGGAAAGTTATATAGTCTACATTTACAAACTATGGTAAATATCTTTGAAACTTGATCAGTCTTGATGTACTGACAGCTAGTTTTTTGAGTCCCTAAAATGCCAGGACAGTACAAATACCCCCACTACAACTATCCTTAGCCCATAGGACTTTAACGAGTCACAACACCAAGGTGTAAGATATAAGAAAATTTATTACAAGAAAAAATACATACATTGTAAAACACACATTATCATACATGTATATCAACAGTAAAAAGGCATCATCAAATGGTATTCAAAACCCTCGAGTTTAGAAAGACCTGGCATTAACATATATCAACGAAGCTGATGTTCTTCATCAACCAAGATGGTCTGTGCTCGAGTTCTCTACGCGTTTCATGAGATGAAAAACCTGCTTCCTCTGGAGAAGCACAGAAGGATATCTGGAGATAAAAAGCACATAAAAGTAAAAAAGTAAAAACTAAAAATGGGGGGGGGGGGGAGAAAGGAAAAAAATCCCCATCAGGCTTGATGCTCCAAACTTAGATTTCTGTGGAATTTATCCGAAAACTTTTTCACATAGGTATAATAGTATGATTACCTCGTAAATAAAATCAAATATAGTGTCACGGTTCCTACCATGCCATGCGTGGTCACACCGCAAGTGGCTCAAGGAGGTATTGAACCCACTTTCTGTTTACTGCTCCTGTTGCTTTGCCTCTGAGCCACACCCCAGTTCATTATTCAGCCTGGTTTCCAGCTATGCTTTGTCCTGCATACAGCACTAAGGGCTATACTCTGGATCTTGCTTTGCAATTAGTACCTGTCACTCCTGGTTCAGCTGAGGCAGTTTATCTAATCAGCTGGGTATAAAACACTACCTCACTCTGAGGGCTTGTTCAGTTCATTGTCTCTTGTATTGCCAAAGGTGCCTGTGTTCAAGTTGCAGTGTTCCAAGATTGACCCCGGCCTCTGACCCTGGCTCTGTTCATCGTTAAGTCTGACTTCTGGAATCCCTGAATACAGCTTCACCTCGACAATCCTTTGGTAAATTCCTGTCAGGCCCCGTGCACAGGTGCACAGATTCACAGCCCAGGTAGCTTTTTACCTTGTTGCCGTGGGTTGTGTGCATGTGCAAGGGTGAGCCTACATCTCTGCACTATGGACTCCAACCAAGGTAAGCCCTTACATATAGAAAACTTCCAAGTGTACAAGAAGCCAGGTGAGGCCAACCCTAGATCCACGTTAGACTCTGCCCGGAAGTTGTAGAGGGGTGGGGATGGGAAAAACCAGGCATACCCAATGCGTCTCCAGATGTCCCCACAGATCACAATAAAAGACCAAAAATGCCAAACCCTGACCCTACAAATAATGAATGGAAGCCATTTATGACCGTTTTGTTGACATTGTAATCATGTGATCGTAATGACCAGTCATCAGGATCACATGATACCCCAACTGCTCATAATGATCCAGGTCACCTGGATCTGCTGTGTCCACCGGAAGAAGCGGTCAGTGTACATGTGACGTACGGGTACATTGCAGTGCCTGTAGCTGCTGCTCGCTCGCAGTATAATTACAAGCAATCGGAAAGTTGCTAACGCAGAACTAAATGATACTAGCTTCCAAGAGGTTTCACACTCACTGCTATAATCCACAGCTAATACTTTTCTTGAGTAACAGTGCATGCAGGGATGATGCTGTAATCTTGGGATACAGCATCATCAGGACAGAGATGCAGGGATGTCCCAGTAAACCTGGGACAGTTGGCATCTACAATATGATGTTCTTACCTTGCTGTAACTCAGCTACCTACCACCTGCAGCTGGAGCTCCATGAGATTCCTTTGTAACTTTCAGCGTTCTGAACGTCATAATATTCACAGAGGTAAGCAAGCTCCCCCCTACCCCCATGTAATAGCGCTCAAACTTGATGACTGGCCACTCAGGTACAGATACTACATTTTGTAAGGTAGGACAGGTGTCTGCCATGCTGCGTCAATTTTTGTTGTTGATTGTTTGATATCAGATTTGGGGCTTTCCAAGTGGGCTTATATATTTTAAAGTTATGTAAACCCTAACAATGAACTACTTTTATTTGTTTGCACCCTATTTGTCTCCTAAATATACAATTGAAAGTATTTTGTTAGATCTTTCTGGCTGTATGAGAGAAGGGGTTATGGAGATGATGGGGGGGGGGGGGGGGTAAAGGGGGTGCTTATTTAATAGGATAGGTAATTGGTGAAATGATCAGACAGGAAGGACCTGCGACTTGCAGTTTTGTATAACATGGATGCATAACATAGTTTCTATGAAGACATACCAGCAAAAGTCTAGCAAAAAATCACCACTTCAGTCAAGCAGTTCAAAACACAAACACATACCTAAAGTACAACTAAAGCCAAAACTTTTTTTGAGGGGTTTTGGATAGAGTGGAGAGGGATTACAACACTTGTCAGTCTTTATTGCTGTCTGTGCCCCCATTCGAGAGATTCACCCTCTCTATTTGTCCTGTTTACCATTATCATTGAAAGTGGAAGTAAAAGAAAATCCCAAATTTTGGGATGTCCCCAGAAAAGTAATAGAGCTGAAATCTTCCAATGGGGACACTATTTCTGGTCCCCAAGAGATTCCCTTGATTTGAAGGGATTTTCTCTCACTTCCTGTGTGGCTATGGGACAGGAAGTGAAGGGAAATCTCCCCAATGGGACACAGATGGCAAAAAGAAATCTGACAGCGGTTATAACCCTCCCTTATGCCCCGTACACACGGTCGGACTTTGTTGGGACAATCCGACAACAAAATCCTAGGATTTTTTCCGACGGATGTTGGCTCAAACTTGTCTTGCATACACACGGTCACACAAATTTGTCGGAAAATCCGATCGTTCTAAACGCGGTGACGTAAAACACGTACGTTGGGACTATAAACGGGGCAGTGGCCAATAGCTTTTATCTCTTTATTTATTCTGAGCATGCGTGGCACTTTGTCCGTCGGATTTGTGTACACACGATCGGAATTTCCGACAACGGATTTTGTTGTCGGAAAATTTTATATCCTGCTCTCAAACTTTGCGTGTCGGAAAATCCGATGGAAAATGTGTGATGGAGCCTACACACGGTCGGAATTTCCGACAACAAGGTCCTATCACACATTTTCCGTCGGAAAATCCCACCGTGTGTACGGGGCATTACTCTATCCAAAATAAAAAAAACGTTTTGTCTATAATTCTACTTTAAAGGTTAACTCCACTTTTGTGGGGAAAAAAATAGCAAATGAAGAAAAAATAATATAGCATATACAATTGCAATACAAGTCATATTGTAATTGAATGTTGTTAAAAAATTACCTTTCCTTTTTAAATCTGCAGCCGCTGTAATTTTCTATAAATGCAATATGGCTACCTGGAGTTGTTCTGTACAAAGAATGTGTACTGACCACTTTCCAGAAACCATTTCCGGCTTGTGTGATTGGCTCACCAATTTTCCCAGAAGTCTGCCTAAGATGCAAGTCAAATTTCAGGCACCCCCTGCAACAAAAATGTCATTTTTGGTGAGATATTTCCAATAGGAACACATCTACAGGGCTGCAGTCCCAGCAGCTTTTCTTATTAGTGCCCTGCAGCTGCCACAGCTGACTGATAATAATGAAACCACTCCCATTAGACCCACTCCGCACAGAGGCACAGACAAGCACACATGGATTTCTTGATGTAGCACCCTGATGTTTAGGCAGGGTTGCTATTAAATTTATTTGCCAAGTGATAGTTGCCTTGGCCAATTGTTAGGAGGTCAATTGATTTCACAATAATTCTGGAATTGCTGCACTTCTCTCTTCTGTCACTAGATGGCCGGGTATCTGGTGGCACTAGATAAGACAAGGGCATAGCAAGGACAGATTAGGAATGAATGGGGTGTCTCAGCCAATGGGCAGGGATTTTCTTGGGTCCCTTGGACTGCTGGGCAGATCTATTTATTTGGGGTGGAGTCAGGTGATTGGGGTTCTGTACCACCTGGACGGCTGTCTGTGTGGACATGTGTCGTATTGCCCTGGGCAGCTAGGTCAGAAACCTAAGGCCCATCGCGGGGACATCTGGCTGCTAGGATATCTGAGAGCCTATCCAGAAGTAGTGCAGGGTTGGGACTGCGGGCTTGTAGTCCAACCAGAAGTAACGCTTCCGCCGGCCGGGGAACCAGTTGTAGTCGGAGGTAAAAGGGAAGCTGTCGCCACAAAGGGACCATCCACCTACCGGAGACCATTGTGAGTAAGCTGAGGTCAGTTCCTGATCAGACTTCTCGCCAACCCGGGGACGGTAAAGAAGTGGGAAATCATCGGCAAGTGCCAAGTAAGGGACACAGCGGACAGCAGAGGTGACGCTTGGAATGCAAAGCCAGGGACCTAACCTGTCAGCAAGGGTAAAGCTTGAGGAGCATTTGTGAGTGCCAAGCCAGGGACCCAGCAGTGAAGCGGGGGTGACGCTTGAAGAAGATACCGAGTGAAAAGAGCTCAGGGGATCCAGTGGCTAGTGGATCTGAAGTCTAGTGAGGGAGACTGGGAGCTCATTGAGTGAAGACCCACCATGGGTGAGTGTGGGGTAAAGAGAATTGTTCGTGTTGCAGAAAGTTGAATACCTTTACCGTTAGTAACAGCTACAAGATTGTTGCCATAGGAGACAGCAGTCCTACCTATACAGAAGCTGGAGGCCCTCACCTGTATAGCCATCTACCTATAGAAGTCTCGGAGTCTACCAATTTATATTGCATCTACCTAAGGGTGTCCTGGCGCTAACCCTCTCTCCCACAGTTCTGTTTAAGAGACAATAAATCAATTTGCATTCAAAAAGTGTTCATCTTGCATTACACCCACCATGCCTTGTAACCCACTCTACACTGAAGGATGTCAGCTGTCCTTAACTCTGGAGGTCATCATTGGGCTTCTGAGGCCCCGAGACTTTGCTACATTCAGGATAACAAAAGGTAGGAATCTGCAACAAAGGTTGTTATAATCCTTGCAATGTACATAGAACCCTCGGGGGGGCTGCTATGTTTTTTGTTTTTTTTTTATCAACAAAAGTGGAGATATGCTTTAGAGCCGGTTCACATTGGGACGATTTGTCAGGCGACTTGGCCGACTGACAAGTCGTGTTACGTTCTGTACAATGGAACCGTTCTAATAGGAGCGACTTAAGTCGACTTAGAAAGAGGTTCCTGTACTACTTTGGGGGTGACTTGAGGAGACTTGCATTGACTTCTATATAGAAGTCGTTTTGCAAGTCGCTGCTGCTGTCGTGTGCAGGTTGCCTGAGGCAGTCGCGCTGCAAGTCGTGCTGCCTCAGTGTGAACCAGCTCTTAAGCTCATGAACAGCGTCCCTCACAGTGAAGTCCAAGGTACCTCTGGTAACACAGGTGAACAGCTGGAGGGATTCAAGGTCCAAGGACAAAGGGGACCACTGCAATAGAACTGGAGCACTCTGACAGCAGTTAAAAAGGCGCTCCCTACAGAAGCTGGAGAAGCTGCATTCTTTCAGGTTCTAGACTGGTTGCCCAGTGCCCACACAACAGTTCTGACATTGGAGGGCAACTTGCATGGCTGAAGATCACTTGCCCACCTACTCCTGCCCCATCATTTGAGGCCACTCTGAGCTACTGAAGGAGGGAAGCAGAGGAAGTTATCATCCCTGGGCTTGCCTAGGTGGGAAAAAGAATTTTAGGGGTCTGTTCTTGCATCTGAACAGTGAGTAAGGGGGCACCCCACCAAAATGAGAAGGGGGTCTGTGTTCTTTGTAATGCAACAGCAGTAAAGTAGGCAGGGCTGATTATATGTGCTTGTCAAGTCATGACAATATATGCTTGTCATGTTGTCATGTCAAAGAGGAAGGTAGGAGCACACTATATTTCTGGAATAATTTTGCTGTACTTGCAGCATGTTTAAATGGATAAGACATGGGAGAATGTGCATTTATTGCAGAGCTATATGAAATGTTTTTTATTTTTAATTTAGCATTGACATGCATGTAAAATAGTCTTGGTATACACTGCCACCTTATGGCACCCGCAGTTATTTGATCCTTTTTCTTCATTATTACAGGTGTAATTGGAAATGCAAATCGTGAAAACTGGAGTTTCTCTTTAAAGCAGATGTTAAAGTGATTGTAAACCCCCTATTGTCACTTTTACCTATACAGTATATAAGCCTATAATAAAGCTTCGCTATAAGTAGTGGAAATATCTCTTAAACGTGCGCCGTTTAGGAGATTTTTTACCTTGCAGTGCACCAATGATGTCACGGTGCATGCGCTGTGAAGAAACAAACCTCTGTACCGTTCCTTTTACTCGCAAGTGCATGCGCGGGAGTGACGTCACACGCCTCCGGGCAGTCACAGAGCCGGAGTCCGCAGGCCCCAGAAGGAAGAGGGGCGAAGATGGATGCAGGGACAGCGCGGGCTCTGTTTGCAGGTAAGTGCCACATAATGGGCAAGTATGCGATGCATGAATAATCATCATGAATAGTAGTGGTATAAAAAGCACTTGTGAATTTAACTAACCCTTTTTTCTTTTTTTTTCTATAATTGTCTTTTAAGTGGGAGTGGCAGGGGGTGTGTCCTATACCTACATACTTTTGCTAGCAGGTGTCCCTCATTTCCATCTCAGTTGGGAGGTATGCAAGCACTATAAGCCAAAGTACAGGCACAGTGACGCACCTGTACGTTGCTGGTCTCTTTGGGGTTTATGGTGCACAAATGCAGTCCTCCCTGTGCCAACACCCGCTCTTATTAGACACAAAAGGATTTTGGCAGCAGGTCCCGGCCAATGATTCATGGCCAGGACCTGCTGATCAGCTATGTCCAATCACAGCCCAGAGCCCTGTGTTGATAAACAACAAAGGGCTCTGTACAAAACCTCTGTTTTTTTTTTCCTTGTTTTTTTTTTCCAAAACTTTGGTCCTTTTTCGTTTATATGATAAAAGATAAAAAACCCAGTGGTGATCAAATACCATCAAAAGAAAGCTCTTTTTGTGTAAAAAATTTTTTTTATCAATTTCAATTGGGTACAACATTGCATGACTGAGCAATTACCGTAGCGCAGTTTTGAATGGCAAAAAATGGCCTGCTCACGAAGAGGGTAAAAATTTCCAGAGCTGAAGTGGTTAAATAAGGTTTCTTGGCAGCTATGCTTGGCCATACAGGCATCCTATGTTGGTTGCAATCTCCCAAATAAAAATTCATTGCATCTTCCTGGAATCAGATACATTCGTCAACCTCTATGAAAATCTTGTCATCAGCATATCTTTCTTTTTTGTCACCCATGGAGTACACACAAATTGCAGGATCTTATGAAAACGTGTTGATTCAAGCAGCCTCTCTTTAACTAACCTGTCCAAGTTGTCATAACTACCACAATCCCGCTCGCATTAGTACACACGTCACACCAATGACACAATACGCTGTGTGAATGATGCCGAGAACAATGACAGCAGAATTATTATAATATATCTCCAATGCCGTACACAACCTGAGTGGGCTATGCCAAGGTTAGTACTTCTGTACTAAAGCGCTCATGTTGTCCTCACAATATATAAATCCATTATCATTGCAGTCACTATGTCCATAATATTCGGGTGACCAAGCTGTTATCAGTGCCAAAGTATCTGCACAAATCCCAGCCATAGAGAACATGTCATGTCAACATTCATTAAACGCAGGAAAATGCTTTAATCATGTTATCATGATGCACACGTGATTGCCTTGATGACAAAGTACTTGTACTTTTCCCCAGTGTTTATGTACCCTTTAGAGGTAGACATGCATGATAAGTGGTCTGGTTGAAGCTTAATTCCAATCTGGGTTTTTTTATGTTATTTCTGAACAATTTACAAGATCTGGCTAAGCCCAGTTCTCTTTTAGACTCTATAGGCTATATCCTTGATAAATTGTCAAGATACCAATTATGTCCCTTTAGGAAGATATCTACAGTGGGGACGAAAAGTATCCAGACCCCCTTAAATTTTTCACTCTTTGTTATATTGCAGCCATTTGCTAAAATCATTTAAGTTCATTTTTTTTCCTCATTAATGTACACACAGCACCCCATATTGACAGAAAAACACAGAATTGTTGACATTTTTGCAGATTTATTAAAAAAGAAAAACTGAAATATCACATGGTCCTAAGTATTCAGACCCTTTGCTGTGACACTCATATATTTAACTCAGGTGCTGTCCATTTCTTCTGATCATCCTTGAGATGGTTCTACACCTTCATTTGAGTCCAGCTGTGTTTGATTATACTGATTGGACTTGATTAGGAAAGCCACACATCTGTCTACAGGCATACCCCACTTTTAGGTACACAATGGGGTTTATTTACTAAAGCTGTAAAGTGCAAAATCAGGCTGGCTTCTGCATAGAAACCAATGAGCTTCTAGGTTTTATTACCAAAGCTTAAAGGGGTTGTAAAGGTAAAAGTTTTTTCACCTTGATGCATTATATGCATCAAGGTGAAAAAACTTTTGACAATACCGCCGCCCCCAGCCCCCCCCCCCGTTTTACTTACCTGACACCTCGAATCTCCGCTGCTCGCTCCCGTCTTCTCTTTTGCAGCTCAGCCTGGTCGCTGATTGGCTACAGTAGATGGATTGAAAGCAGCGCAGCCATTGGCTCCCGCTGCTGTCAATCACATCCAATGATGCGGCGCGGCGGGGGGCGGGGCCGAGTGATACAGTGAGCGGCTATAGCCGCCGGCTGTATCACGGGAGCGCGCCCGCAATAACTAACAACCATGCGAGGGAGCTCGCATTAAGGTGGTTAGTGCTTGCGGGGAGGAGCTGAAACAGCCGCCGAGGGACCCCAGAAGAGCAGGTTCGGGGCCACCCTGTGCAGAACGAGCTGCACAGTGAAGGTAAGTATGACATGTTTGTTATTTTTTTTTTTTTTTTAAATTACCTTTACAACCCCTTTAATTAAACAAGCCAAGGTTAGAAGCTCATTGGTTTCTATGCAGAAGTGAGCTTGATTTTGCACTTTACAGCTTTAGTAAATAAACCCCATTGTGTACTTAAAACTTGGGGGTGCCTGTAAATAAGACCTTACAGCTCACAGTGCATGTCAGAGCAAATGAGAATCATGAGGTCAAAGGAACTGTCTGAAGAGCTCAGACAGAATTGTGGTAAGGCACAGATCTGGCCAAGGTTACAAAAAAATTTCTGCTGCATTTAAGGTTCCTAAGAGCACAGTGGCCTCCATAATCCTTAAATGGAAGATGTTTTGGACGACCAGAACCCTCCCTAGAGCTGGCCGTCCGGCCAAACTGAGCTATCGGGGGAGAAGAGCCTTGGTGAGAGAGGTAAAGAAGAACCCAAAGATCACTGTGGCTGAGCTCCAGAGATGCAGTTGGGAGATGGGAGAAAGTTGTAGAAAGTCAACCATCACTGCAGCCCTCCACCAGTCGGGGCTTTATGGCAGAGTGGCCCGACGGAAGCCTCTCCTCAGTGGAAGACACATGAAAGCCTGCATGGAGTTTGCTAAAAAACACCTGAAGGACTCCAAGATGGTGAGAAATAAGATTCTCTGGTCTGAGACCAAGATAGAACTTTTTGGCCTTAATTTTAAGCGGTAGGTGTGGAGAAAACCAGGCAATGCTCATCACCTGTCCAATACAGTCCCAACAGTGAAGCATGGTGTTGGCAGCATCATGCTGTGGGGGTGTTTTTCAGCTGCAGGGACAGAACGACTGGTTGCAATCGAGGGAAAGATGAATGCGGCAAAGTACAGGCATATCCTGGACGAAAACCTTCTCCAGAGTGCTCAGGACCTCAGACTGGGCCGAAGGTTTACCTTCCAACAAGACAATGACCCTAAGCACACAGCTAAAATTCACAACAACTCCGTGACTGTTCTTGAATGGCCCAGCCAGAGTCCTGAATTAAACAAAATTGAGCATCTCTGGAGAGACCTAAAAATGGCTGTCCACCAACGTTTACCATCCAACCTGACAGAACTGGAGAGGATCTGCAAGGAGGAATGGCAGAGGATCCCCAAATCCAGGTTTGAAAAACTTATTGCATCTTTCCCAAAAAGACTCATGGCTGTATTAGTTCAAAAGGGTGCTTCTACTAAATACTGAGCAAAGGGTCTGAATACTTAGGACCATGTGATATTTCAGTTTTTCTTTTTTAATAAATATGCAAAAATGTCAACAATTCTGTGTTTTTCTGTCAATATGGGGTGCTGTGTTTACATTAATGAGGAAAAAAAATGAACTTAAATGATTTTAGCAAATGGCTGCAATATAACAGAGTGAAAAATTTAAGGGGGTCTGAATACTTTCCGTCCCCACTGTATCTTATTTTACTACTAAAGACATACCTAATCTTGGGGAAGGCTTTTTTCTGTGGCTGCTGTTTTGTTTTTGTTTTTTTTAAACAGTATTGGCCAATTTCTTTCAACCAAAGCCGGCCAAAGATGATTCAATTTTCTTTCCTGAAACCACCGGTCAGTGTTGATGGGGGGAATCCCTCTCCCAGTGGTATTGTCTTCTCCTGGTGTGGAGTGGGGAGCCGTCCAGGCCAAGAAAACAAACACTGATTGCTGGGCGGGCTTCTGCTGCATAGAAGGTTTTTCACCTTAATGCATAGAATGCATTAGGGTGGAAAACCTTAAGGCTTTAGAACCACTTAAGCCACTTCAGCCCCGGGAAGGATTTACCCCCTTAACTTTACAGGTTGGACTTGTGTCTTTTTTCAACCTCACCAACTATGTAATGACCAGGCCATTTTTTGCGATACGGCACTGCGTTATTTAAATGACTATTTGCTCAGGCGTCCGATGCTGTACCCAAATAAAATTGATTTCCCTTTTTTCCCCCACAAATAGAGCTATCTTTTGGTGGTATTTGATCACCTCTGCGTTATTTTTTGCGCTATAAACAAAAAAAGACCAACAATTTTGAAAAAACAACAACTATTTTTTACTTTTTGCTATAACCCATATCCAGTAAAAAAATGAATTTAGTCATCTGTTTAGGCCAATATGTATTCTTCTATATATCTTTGGTAAAAATAAATTGCAAAAAGCGTATATTGATTGGTTTGCGCAAAAGTTATAGCATTTTGAGTATTATTTTTTTTTTACTAGTAATGGCAGTGATCAGCGATTTTTAGTGGGACTGAGACATTGCTGCGGGCAGATCGGACACTTTTTTGACACTTTTTTGGGTACAGTGATCAGAGCTAAAAATATGCACAGATCACTGTATAAAAGACACTGGCAGGGAATGGTTAACACTAGGGGGCGATCAAGGGGTTAAATGTCCTAGGGAGGTGCTTTCTAACTATGAGGAGTGGACTCACTGGGAGTATAGAGAGATTGCTGTTCCTGATCACTAGGGGGATTCTTTGTTTACATTTGTTTTGTTTCTTCTTTGTTTACATAGGCAGATCCCCGTTCTGCCTCTTTGTGGATTGATCGTGGGTGAAGCGATCGCACCTACAGTGTCTCGTGCACAAAACGACATACAGGTATGTTTCGCACAATACGGATGACCCATCACAGTGTGTGTGTATGTATATACTGTATATATATATATATATATATATATATATATATATATATATATATATATATATATACACACATACATATACATCCTAAAGTGGTTGTAAAGTCAGAAGGTTTTTTATCCTAAAGCCGTGTACACACGAGCGGAATGTCCGACAGAAAAAGTCAGACAGGAGCTTTTCATCGTATATTCCGATCGTGTGCATGCCCCATCTGACTTTTTACGTCAAATTCTGACAGACCTAGAAAGAGAACATGTTCTAAATTTTTCAGACGAAACCAATTCCGATCGGGAAAACCGTCGTCTGTATCCTGTTCCGACGTACCAAAAAAGATGCATGCTCTGAAGCAAGTATGAGACGGAAGCTATTGGCTACTGGCTATTGAACTTCCGTTTTCTAGACCCGTCGTACGTGTTGTACGTCACCACGTTCTGGGCGGTCGGAATTTGGTGTGACCGTGTGTATGCAAGATAGCTTGAGCAGAATTCCGTCGGAACTCTGTGGGAAAAACCTTCAGAGTTTATTCCGACGGGAAAACACGGGTCGTGTTTACAGGGCATAATGCATTCCATGCATTAAGAGAAAAAGCCTTCAGTGTGTGACAACCTCCCTAATACTTACCTGAAGTCCCTCTAGCTCCAGCGATGTTGTAGGAATGTCTTGGCTGTCTGGGACTCCCCTACTTATTGGCTGAGACAGCAGCGCGGCGCCACTGGCTCCCTCTGCTGTCAATCAAAGTTAGTCAACCAATGAGAATGGAAAGAGGGCAGGTCACAGCTCTGTCTGAATGGAGCTGTGACTCTGCTTGGGTGCCCCCATAGCAAGCTGCTTGCTGTAGGGGCACCCAACAGGAGAGAGGGACCAGGAAAGCAAAAGAGGAACCCGAGAAGAGGAGGATCTGGACTGCTCTGTGCAAATACACTGCAACAGTGCAGGTAAGTATAACATGTTTGTTATTTTTAATTTAAAAAAAAAAGACTTTACAGTCACTTTAGGTGTTGGTGGTAGCGTATTTTTGATTTGTGATATGAATAAAGTATACAGTATATTGGGGAGATTTACTAAAACTAGCGAGTGCAAAATCTGGCGTAGCTCTACATAGAAACCAATCAGCTTCCAGGTTTTATTGTCAGAGCTTAAATTAACAAGCTGAAGCTAGAAGCTGATTGGCTACCATGCACAGCTGCACTAGATTTTGAGTGCTCCAGTTTCAGTAAATCTCCTCCATTACATAAGGATTTGATGCTGAGGTGCAGTGGAAGCTGGGGGTATATTTTTCTGGGGGGGGGGGCCGCAGTCAGTCGGTTGTATTTACTAATATATTAGTATTAATATTCATTCGCTATTGTCAAACAACTGGGTGGGCTCTGAGCCTACCCTTTTTTGAAGCCTATCAAAGCCCCAGTCACCAATCTCGTTTTTCCAAAAAAAAAAAACCCCATTGGAATCCATGCGTCCGGCACCCTGCCTGTAGATTAAATGGATAAATGGAGCGGCCACCACTGCTGAGTTGTCTTCCAGGTCTCAAAATCACACAATCAATGGTCTTTGGAGGATTTCATATCTAAGAATAGAGATAGAGCCTCAGGCAGGTTTTTATTGTATAATATTAATTTATAATTAAATACACTGACATTTTTTTTCAAGCTGTCACGTATTGAATACATTCAGGCGACTAGGGACCTTGAGGACACATTTTGTTATATTTTGCTCAAAAAACACATATAGATATCAGGAAGTAAGAGAAGAGTCAAAAGTCCTTTTCTCAATACCGGTTCTGGGTTAGTGACCCAAAATAAAGCAAAAGGATCAGCATGGAAGTAGAATTTGCAGAATAGCAGCCTTCATGTTTGATGCAAAGAAAAAACCCACTACTGCTGACCTCAAGGCAGATTTTAAAATGGTCAAAAAACATAGCTCCCAACTGGCCCTGATTTCGAGGGAATGGTCCTGATTCGGAACAAAGTCCCTCTGTCCCTCTTTCCTCCTCATTTGTCCCTCATTTTGACCTGATCTATATAGTTGTATATAAAATGCATTATTTATCTTTCAAAAAGTGTTTCTCAGTGCTAAACCTTTCATCCAATTTCTAAATTGCTGCATTTGTAAATTTCAAAGGTCAGTATAAAGGAATGGTAGTGGTAAAGAAAAAGCACCTCTGTTTTTTTCTAATCATTGTTTTTGTATAATTCTCCTTTTGTGTGCTCCTTGTTTACATCTCAAAGTTGGGAGTTATGCAAAAAAACCCTAAGATTATACATCAGAAAATCGATTGTAAATGCAACTGATGGTAATAACTGAATTTGTTAATTCAGCCTTCTGTAATCCCTTGTATAACAACACTTAAGACAGAGATAGGGAGGGGCAGCACTATAAGCCAATCAGGTGTCAGCCTCTCAGCCTCTTGCTGCTCCTTCACTGTCCAATCACAGCATGGAGGCAGGGAGGTGACTTTTTTTTTTAAAAAGAGGCTCCTCACCCTGCTACAGCTACATAGTTAGTCAGGTTGAAAAAGTACATCTAGTTTAAAAAAAAGTCCATCTAGTTTAACCAAAAAAAAAAAAATCATACAATCCTATACTCATAGTTGATGCAGAGGAAGGTGAAAAACGCCAGCAGAGCATGATCCAAAAAATTCCTTCCTGATTTCCGAAAGGCAATTGGATACTCCCTGGAACAAATACTGTAGCTGCTGACTTTTCAAAAATACACACCAATGCCCTGTACACATGTTTGGATTTTCCGACAACAAATGTTCGATGGGAGCTTGTTGTCGGAAATTCCCACCGTGTGTAGGCTCCATCAGACATTTTCCGCCGGAATTTCCGACAAACACAATATAGGATCTGGATCTCAAATTTTCCAACAACAAAATCCATTGTTGATCGTGTGTACACTATTCTGACGCACAAAATTCCACGCATGCTCGCAATCAAGCAGAAGAGCTGCACTGGCCATTGAACTTCATTTTTCTCGGCTCGTCGTACGTGTTGTACGTCAGCGTGCTTGATGTTTGGAATTTCCGACAACATTTGTGTGACCGTGTGTGACACCAGAGAGGCAGAGGGAGATTAGGGAAGTAAACAAGTGGCTGAAGAGATGGTGTAGTAAGGAGGGGTTTGGGTTCCTGGAGGACTGGGCCGACTTCTCAGTCGGTAACCGGTACTATAGAAGGGACGGACTGCACCTAAATGAAGAGGGTGCAGATCTGCTGGGAATGAAGATGGCCAAAAAGTTCGAGGGGTTTTTAAACTAGGCGATGGGGGGGAGGGTCCAGAGACAGTGATAGCCAGTGCGGAAGATATTCCAGAGGGTAGTATTGGGGGCATTAGTGGTAGGTTAACCAAAGCACAAAAACACAAGGTGAGTATAGTAGCAAGTCCAAGTTGCAATCTTGAAACACCCAATACGAGGACAATATGCGACCGGTCTAAACTATGTGGCATGTTCACCAATGCCAGGAGCCTGGCGGACAAGATGGGTGAACTAGAGATACTGTTGTACAAGGAGGATTTGGATTTTGTGGGAATTTCAGAGACCTGGTTCAACAGCTCTCATGATTGGCTGGCAAACATTCAAGGGTATACCCTATACCGCAAGGATAGAGAGGGTAAAAAAGGGGGAGGGGTATGCCTATATATCAAGAATAATGTACAAGTGAATGTGAGAGATGACATCACTGAGGGGGCTAGGGAGGAGGTGGAATCTTTATGGGTAGAGCTCCAAAGGGATGAAGCTAAGGGGAAAATAATACTGGGAGTATGCTATAGGCCCCCTAACCTTAGGGAGGAAGTGGAGACGGATCTCCTATCACAAATTGGATTAGCAGCAAGGATGGGAAGTGTTATCATAATGGGGGATTTTAATTATCCAGACATAGACTGGGCGGAGGGAACCGCGCATTCATTTAAGGCTCGCCAGTTCCTTAGTGTCTTGCAGGACAATTTTATGGGTCAGATGGTAGACGCACCAACTAGAAATAAAACATTACTAGATCTACTGATTACCAACAATACAGACCTGATAACAGATGTGGAAATACGGGGCAATTTAGGTAACAGCGATCACAGGTCAATTAGTTTCAGTATAAATCACACAAATAGGAGACATGAAGGGAACACAAAGACACTGAATTTCAAAAGAGCCAACTTCCCTAAACTACAAACCTTGCTAAAAGGCATAAATTGGGATAAAATATTAGGAACAAAGAATACGGAGGAGAGATGGGTTTGCTTTAAGAGCATATTAAATAAGGGCATTAGCCAATGTATCCCATTGGGTAATAAATTTAAAAGAGCGAACAAACATCCTGGATGGCTTAACTCCAATGTAAAAATGCATATAAAAGCAAAGGAGAAGGCCTTCAAAAAATACAAGGTTGAGGGATCATCCACAGCATTCAGAATTTATAAAGAATGCAATAAGAAATGTAAGGGTGCAATTAGGACGGCTAAGATAGAACATGAAAGACACATAGCGGAGGAGAGCAAAAAAAATCCCAAGAAATTCTTTAAGTATGTAAACAGTAAAAAAGGGAGGACAGACCATATTGGCCCCATAAAGAATGAGGAAGGACATCTGGTTACAAAGGATGGGGAGATGGCAGAGGTATTGAATTTATTCTTCTCCTCAGTCTTCACGAGTGAATCGGGGGGCTTCAGTAACCAAAACTGCAGTGTTTATCCTCATGACACAACACAGGAAGCACCTACATGGTTAACAGAGGACGGAATTAAAATTAGACTTGAGAAACTTAACATTAATAAATCACCGGGACCAGATGGCTTGCATCCGAGGGTACTTAGGGAACTCAGTCAGGTGATTGCCAGACCGTTGTTCCTAATTTTTACAGACAGTCTATTGACTGGAATGGTACCAGCTGATTGGAGAAAAGCCAATGTAGCACCAATATTTAAAAAGGGCCCAAAAAACATCCCTGGGAATTACAGACCAGTTAGCCTAACATCAATAGTATGTAAACTCTTGGAGGGGATGATAAGGGACTATATACAAGATTTTAGTAATAAGAATGATATCATTAGCAGTAATCAGCATGGATTCATGAAGAATCGTTCTTGCCAAACCAATCTATTAACCTTCTATGAGGAGGTGAGTTGCCATCTAGATAAAGGAAGGCCCGTAGACGTGGTGTATCTGGATTTTGCAAAAGCATTTGACACAGTTCCCCATAAATGTTTACTGCACAAAATAAGGTGCGTTGGCATGGACCATAGGGTGAGTACATGGATTGAAAACTGGCTACAAGGGCGTGTTCAGAGGGTGGTGATAAATGGGGAGTACTCAGAATGGTCAGGGGTGGGTAGTGGGGTCCCCCAGGGTTCTGTGCTGGGACCAATCCTATTTAATTTGTTCATAAATGACCTGGAGGATGGGATAAACAGTTCAATCTCTGTATTTGCAGACGATACTAAGCTAAGCAGGGCAATAACTTCTCCACAGGATGTGGAAATCTTGCAAAAAGACCTGAACAAATTAATGGGGTGGGCGACTACATGGCAAATGAGGTTCAATGTAGAAAAATGTAAAATAATGCATTTGGGTGGCAAAAATATGAATGCAATCTATACACTGGGGGGAGAACCTCTGGGGGAATCTAGGATGGAAAAGGACTTGGGGGTCCTAGTGGATGATAGGCTCAGCAATGGCATGCAATGCCAAGCTGCTGCTAATAAAGCAAACAGAATATTGGCATGCATTAAAAGGGGGATCAACTGCAGAGATAAAACAATAATTCTCCCGCTCTACAAGACTCTGGTCCGGCCGCACCTGGAGTATGCTGTCCAGTTCTGGGCACCAGTCCTCAGGAAGGATGTACTGGAAATGGAGCGAGTACAAAGAAGGGCAACAAAGCTAATAAAGGGTCTGGAGGATCTTAGTTATGAGGAAAGGTTGCGAGTACTGAACTTATTCTCTCTGGAGAAGAGACGCTTGAGAGGGGATATGATTTCAATTTACAAATACTGTACAGGTGACCCCACAATAGGGATAAAACTTTTTCGCAGAAGAGAGTTTAACCACTTCAGCCCCGGAAGGATTTACCCCCTTCCTGACCAGAGCACTTTTTACAATTCGGCACTGCGTCGCTTTAACTGCTAATTGCGCGGTCATGCAATGCTCTACCCAAACGAAATTTGCGTCCTTTTCTTCCCACAAATAGAGCTTTCTTTTGATGGTATTTGATCACCTCTGCCATTTTTATTTTTTGCGCTATAAATGGAAAAAGACTGAAAATTTTGAAAAAAAATGATATTTTGTTATAAAAAAAATCCAATAAACTAAATTTTAATCATACATTTAGGCCAAAATGTATTCGGCCACATGTCTTTGGTAAAAAAAATGTCAATAAGCGTATATTTATTGGTTTGCGCAAAAGTTATAGCGTCTACAAACTAGGGTACATTTTCTGGAATTTACACAGCTTTTAGTTTATGACTGCCTATGTCATTTCTTGAGGTGCTAAAATGGCAGGGCAGTACAAAACCCCCCCCAAATGACCCCATTTTGGAAAGTAGACACCCCAAGGAAATTGCTGAGAGGCATGTTGAGCCCATTGAATATTTATTTTTTTTGTCCCAAGTGATTGAATAATGACAAAAAAAAAAAAAATTTACAAAAAGTTGTCACTAAATGATATATTGCTCACACAGGCCATGGGCATATGTGGAATTGCACCCCAAAATACATTCAGCTGCTTCTCCTGAGTACGGGGATACCACATGTGTGGCACTTTTTGGGAGCCTAGCCGCGTACGGGGCCCCGAAAACCCAGCACCACCTTCAGGATTTCTAAGGGCATACATTTTTGATTTTACTCCTCACTACCTATCACAGTTTTGAAGGCCATAAAATGCCAAGATGGCACAAACCCCCCCCAAATGACCCCATTTTGGAAAGTAGACACCCCAAGCTATTTGCTGAGAGGCATGGTGAGTATTTTGCAGCTCTCATTTGTTTTTGAAAATGAAGAAAGACCAGAAAAAAAAATTTTTTTTTTCTTTTTTCAATTTTCAAAACTTTGTGACAAAAAGTGAGGTCTGCAAAATACTCACTATACCTCTCAGCAAATAGCTTGGGGTGTCTACTTTCCAAAATGGGGTCATTTGGGGGGGGTTTGTGCCACCTGGGCATTCCATGGCCTCCGAAACTGTAATAGGCAGTGAAGAGTGAAATCAAAAATTTACGGCCTTAGAAAGCCTGAAGGCGGTGCTTGGTTTTCGGGGTCCCGTGCGCGGCTAGGCTCCCAAAAAGTCCCACACATGTGGTATCCCCGTACTCAGGAGAAGCAACAGAATTTATTTTGGGGTGTAATTTCACATATTCCCATGGCATGTTTGAGCAATATAACATTTAGTGACAACTTTGTGCAAAAAAAAAAAAAAAAAAAAAAATTTGTCTCTTTCCCGCTACTTGTGTCACAATATAAAATATTCCATGGACTCGACATGCCTCTCAGCAAATAGCTTGGGGTGTCTACTTTCCAAAATGGGGTCATTTGGGGGGGGGTTTGAACTGTCCTGGCATTTTATGCACAACATTTAGAAGCTTATGTCACACATCACCCACTCTTCTAACCACTTGAAGACAAAGCCCTTTCTGACACTTTTTGATTACATGAAAAAAATATTTTTTTTTGCAAGAAAATTACTTTGAACCCCCAAACATTATATATTATTTTAAAGCAAATGCCCTACAGATTAAAATGGTGGGTGTTTCATTTTTTTTTTCACACAGTATTTGCGCAGCGATTTTCAAACGCATTTTTTGGGGAAAAAACACACTTTTTTAAATTTTAATGCACTAAAACACACTATATTGCCCAAATGTTTGATGAAATAAAAAAGATGATCTTAGGCCGAGTACATGGATACAAACATGACATGCTTTAAAATTGCGCACAAAATGCAGTGGCAACAAAATTAATACATTTTTAAAAGCCTTTAAAAGCCTTTACAGGTTACCACTTTAGATTTACAGAGGAGGTCTACTGCTAAAATTACTGCCCTCGATCTGACCTTCGCGGTGATACCTCACATGCATGGTGCAATTGCTGTTTACATTTGACGCCAGACCGCCGCTTGCGTTCGCCTTAGCGCGAGAGCAGGGGGGACAGGGGTGCTTTTTATTTATTTATTTTTTTCTTTATTATTTTTTTGCTTTTTTATCTTATTTTTAAACTGTTCCTTTCATTTTTTTTTTTAAATCATTTTTATTGTTATCTCAGGGAATGTAAATATCCCCTATGATAGCAATAGGTAGTGACAGGTACTCTTTTTTGAAAAAATTGGGGTCTATTAGACCCTAGATCTCTCCTCTGCCCTCAAAGCATCTGACCACACCAAGATCGGTGTGATAAAATGCTTCCCCAATTTCCCAATGGCGCTGTTTACATCCGGCGAAATCTAAGTCATAAAATGCTCGTAGCTTCCGGTTTCTTAGGCCATAGAGATGTTTGGAGCCACTCTGGTCTCTGATCAGCTCTATGGTCAGCTGGCTGAATCACCGGCTGCATTCTCAGGTTCCCTGTTGAGACAGGAGAGCCAGAGAAAAACACGGAAGACGGTGGGGGGGGGCATTCCCTCCCACTGCTTGTAAAAGCAGTCTAGAGGCTAATTAGCCGCTAGGATTGCTTTTACATGAAAGCCGACCGCTGGCTAAAAAGAATGATACCAAGATGATACCTAAACCTGCAGGTATCATTCTGGTATAACCACTCAAAGTCGTGAATGGCGTACCTGAAGACAAAAAAATGGTTAACAATAAAGCACAGTAAACGGTAAAGTATAAAAAATTGCATACCTGAAAAGCAAACATGATAAAACATAATAACAATAAAACATTGCAGAATAGAATACAGTAAAAAAGAGCAGAACAATAGAGAGAGAATAGAGAGAGAGAGAACAATAAAACGACAACTATTTTTTTTTATTTTTGTTTGTGTTTTTTTTTTTACACTTTTTTTTTGTAACTGTAACTTTTATAACTGTAACCGGTTCCAGGTTCGGGTCTCTCAAAATGCGATGGCATCTTGGGAGACCCTGTGAAAGTGTGTCCTAGTCTGTGGAATGCTGTACCCTACGCTAATACTCAACTAGTGAATGGTAGCGTTCAAAACATTCACCAATGCAAAGACCAGGATTGTCAGGACAGGAGGGACAATAATAGCGGGTGTCACGCCTATATCCGTGCTTGCTGCAGACACAACATCTTTTTTTGGGGGGGGGGGGGGTTCGTTGGGTAGGGGTACTCGGGAGGACATAAAGAAAATGCTTCTCATGCAGCCGACTGCATTTGGTTGGGGATGTGAATGGGGGAAGTACGGGCGCTGCAGAAGCGGTGGGTTCCCAATTAGGATTGGCGAATGCAGCAGCAAGGGCACTATGGGCACGACGGGCCTGTGTTTGTCTTTTTGGTGGCAGCGGGACACTACTTGTGCTTGCCACCTCACCAGCTTGAACTGCACTTATGGGACTCGCCACGTCACCAAGTGTTACTGCAGTGCTGGTTTGACTACGACCGGGGTGTACTAGGGCGCTGGTGCTTGCCAGTTCACCAAAACGCTACAAAAAAAAGTGACAGTGATCGATCGATACTGCACTTGGGTGGGCTGGACTGGGCTGGGCCGGACGGAGGGGCAAAACGCAGGTGCTAGCAGGTATCTGGGCTGATCCCGCTAACACTGCGTTTTTGGGAACCCTAAACTGCTGGGGACGCTAGTATAGATCTGATCGGTTCAGATATTGATGCGTTCAGATACTATACCACTAAGGGAGGTGTACGGTGCGTGTACGGTGCGTGCGTGGGTGTTCGCGGTACTGGCGCTAATCTGACGCTGCCTAGGGCGACGCATATCACCGCCGGGCGATCAGGGGGCTAAACCTTTTTTCTGTAATAAACGGCGGGTGCCCTGACACTATAAAAAATAAACGAACTAACCAGCGTCACCCGTAACGGTTATATGGTGATCAGTGGTGAAAGGGTTAACTAGGGGGCCATCAAGGGGTTAAAACATTTATTAGGTAGTTTATGGGGGTCCCTGTCGCTATAAAACGCTGACGGCGAACCTAAATATTTACGTCCCTAACTAGCATCACCAGCGACACTAATACAGCGATCAGAAAAATGATCGCTTAGTTACACTGGTGAGGGGGGGTGATCAAGGGGTTAAAACTTTATTAGGGGGGGTAAGGGGGGTACCCTAGACCTACAGGGGGGTAACAGTAACTGTGCTAACACTGCTAACTGTCACAAACTGACACTATGCAGTAATCAGGAAAAAAAAAACAAAAAAACCTGCTTGGTGTCAGTTTGTGACAGGGGGGGGGGGGTGATTGGGGGGGGGGATCGGGGGGCGATCGGGGGGGGATCGGGGGTGTAATGTATGCCTGGCATGTTCTACTGTGTGTGTGTGTGTGTTTGGTGCACTTACATGTCATCTCTCCTCGGCGCTGGAACGGAAACTGGCCAGCCGAGGAGAGATGACATCACATCCTCTGCCTCTGTGTACTATACAGAGGCAGGGGATGTTTCTCATTGGCTGGGAGCGATCGCGAGGGGGGGGCCACGATCGGATGGCCTCCCCCTCGTCTCTCAATGCTCCCAGCCAAATGCCGACCGCAGCTGGCACCGGGGGGGGGTCCGATCGGACCCCCCACCCGCGGGAAGGCAATCACGTTTCAGGTACGTGATTTTGCCTGCCCGTGCCGCTCTGCTCACGTATATAGGCGTGAGGCGGTCGGCAAGTGGTTAATAAGACTCGTGGCCACTCATTACAATTAGAAGAAAAGAGGTTTAACCTTAAACTACGTAGAGGGTTCTTTACTGTAAGAGCGGCAAGGATGTGGAATTCCCTTCCACAGGCGGTGGTCTCAGCGGGGAGCATTGATAGCTTCAAGAAACTATTAGATAATCACCTGAATGACCGACCGCAATATACAGGGATATGTAATGTAATACTGACACATAATCACACACATAGGTTGGACTTGATGGACTTGTGTCTTTTTTCAACCTCACCTACTATGTAACTATGTAACTATGTAACTATGTATGCAAGACAAGTTTGAGCCAACATCAGTTGGAAAAAAACCCAGGGTTTTGTTTTTGGAAAATCCTATCGTGTGCACAGGGCATTACTGTACTTGTCCCAGGATTCAGTGATCTCTTCACCGGACCCGGGTTTTTGCCGGTTTTTGGGTGCAGGCGCCAGCATTCTAACTGAGCAGGCGACTCCTTGCGGTTTTTACAGCTGGCTGCCCACTGCACATGCGTGAGCCGTGCTGCGCCCTGTGATTGGTCCTGCAGTCTTCTGGGACCTGTGACATGTCCCAAGTGGCTACAGGGGGTAAAGGGGGGGGGGGGTTTGAAGACCGCTCAGATCGCCACAGCGATCTGACCAAAAGTTGGAGTGGCTACCCCTCCAAAAAAAAAAAAACCCCAAATATTAGGGAGGAGAAGAGGAGGAAAAACAAAACTTACCCTTTTTCCGCTTTAAGTGCAGTAAAGGAAAAAGTCAGGTCTCCAGAAAGTCTGTGCTGCGTGACAGGGCATTTCAGGACTGCAAAAATACAAATAATTTAGTAGGTATAGCAGCTCCCATATGTGTATTTTAGGTATGTATTTAGTATTTAGCTGTCTGCCTGGAGTTCTGCTGATAGCAAATCTAAATTGAGAAAACTTAGATAAACCCCTGCTAGAATACAGTCACTACTCCAGCAGAGTACTAGGGGGGAGAGGCAGGGAAAAGGCAGTGTACAAAAACAGCTGCGAGCAATACTTGTCTGTGAACAAAGTGACAACTGTACACAAGACACTGAATAATTGATGTCACCCTATTAAGAAGACAAAGGGGACAAATGAATCTGTTAAATATGCCTTAGCCCCAGTGCATGCATGTGCTTTATTGTTTATCACAATTTTAGCAGGGATACAATAATATCATACAAGCCTCTGGGAAAATATAGCAGTTCTTACAGTATTCATGTATATTCATTAATATTTGCAGTCCTTGTTAACTAATGTGTAATGTTAACCAAAGTGGATATTTTATTCATATAGTGCTGACATTTTCAACATCCCTTTACAGCAATGCTGGTCAATCTAATAATTAGAGGGGGCATCATTTGCAGCCCCTGACATCCTCAGGAGACTGCACATAGTTTACAGTATGTTATTGTAGCACCCTGGAGTTTAGGCAGGGATGCTCCTCACAAATGTACTTGCCAGGAGTAGTTATCCTGGTTGATTGCTAGATATTCATTGATTTCTCCCTAAGTTTGGCCTTGTTGCACTTTTCTCTTGGAACGTTGTGGAGGCCTCTCTTGCACCTCCTGCCCAACATTCCTGTAGATGGAGACAGAGAATGTGAAGACACTTAGTGACACAAGTGCCGAAGTAGCTGACTGGTGATGTCTGCTTCCTAGGTGGGTAGTGATGGAGTTCGCAGTCCTCAGGACAGGATGCTGAAGCAGCTAGGCACCAGAGCAGAAGATGAAAGCAGAACCAGGTGGCAGGCAGCAGTTAGAGACAGCCATGCAGCAAATGACCCAATTGACACACAGAGCAGGTCTCAGACAGGCCAGTGTCAGTAAAGCAAAGCAGTATAGAATCAGAAGCAAAGACAAGTCCAGTAAACAAGCCATGGTCAGAATATTCAGGTGCAGAGGTAAAGTCCAGGGGAAAGCCAGGTCAAACATGGGTAAGCAAGTGCAGCGGATTTGGTTTCAGGAACAAGCTAAAGACCATTCAGCAACTTGTCATAGTGACAGACCAGTTTAAAAAGGTCACTGGGCACCAAGTGCACATGCTAATTGCTATGCGCAAGCGCATATGCTTGCATGCATGCAGGCACTGTTAACTAGAACTAGAGCACGAGCATAGATCAGCACTTATTTCCAAGTGCTGGAAATCTGATTTACCTTACAAATCAGGAATTTCTGTTGAGCATTGACTGCCACACAGGGACAAAAATTTGGTGGATCCTTGCTGAACCAGCCAAATTTCGTTCAGTGTATGGCCAGCTTTGGAAGGACCAATAAGAAGGCTTTTGGATAAGTCGGCACCCTGACTTTAAAAGGAAGTTGGAACCCTCACTTTAAAAGGAAAGGAGGCAAAGACCAGCCATAGTGTCACTGTATTGGAAGCTGGTGTTGGTAAAGCATAGGAAAATTTGACAAACTGCATAGGGAGAGATTAGGGTCATTAGGGAGAGATTAGAGTAAAGAAACTAATTACATTTTGATTCCTAGTTCTTTTTGGCAATCAACTCCTTTGCTACCTTTTTTTTGTTCGTATTGGGGGATGTTTTTGTCCTTCATTTATTATTGTGGTTTATTTAAGGTCAGCAATTACTTCTAGCTGCTGTCACATCCACATTTTTTTTCTTTCCTTTAAAAAATATGGACTTTGGTTTCAGGGGGGCAGTATTTAGGGGTTTCATTTTTCTGGGGGTACAATTTTATGTTGGCAAGGCCTTTATTTTAGATTAAAAAGTTTTTTTTGTTTGTTTTTGGGGGGGGCTGTTTTATTTTGTTAGGACCATTTTTAAAGTTTGGGATGCCTGTAGCGCAACATTCAATTGTTACTAACCATCTGTTTTATAGCTGCTTCTTGTTAACCACACATTGATGCATCAATTGAAAGAAGAAAACACTTCAGGCTCAGGTATTTGTATGCACCTAAACGGGCTCACATTTATATCACTTACATTTACTGCACCCCCTCATCCTCATGGACAAAATACAAGTTAGACATAAACCATTTAGGTGGATTATCCCTGATTAAAAGTGTCTTGCTGTTGACCAATTTTATACTACTGTATTATCTGCAGTATTTTAATTCTCATAGTAAAGCTTCAGTCTGTGCTGTTTGTTTCTAGTAAATTTTCACCTAGCCATGTGCCATCTGCAGTTTTAATAAATGAATTTTAATAGTAAAACACCTGCTTGTATTCTTTTTCTCTAGTAGATTTAGGTCAATTCGTGGGAGGCACGCCTGAGAGGACTAGGAGAGTGCAGTCTGGGATGGGTGCAGAGCCAGCGGAGTGGACTGTGGTGGCATGGGCAATGGAATGAGGCAGCTGTAGCCAGGAGGACTGGCAGGGCCTGAAGTTGTGGTGCTGGGATAAGTAGCTATATGGGCAGCTAGCACTAGGACAACCACCATTTTTTTTCCCTTGCTACACCAAAGGGGCCCACAGTCCCTGCCTGCAAAGGGCATTTACTCAGGCCTGGCTGAGCTAGTGCCAGACTAAACTACAGTGCTAGCTGGTCCGGAATAAGCAGTAATCAAGTGATGTGCTGGAGAGGGAAGTTAGGAATAAGCCGTAATCAATTTACATTTTACATAGTTACATAGTAGGTGAGGTTGAAAAAAGACACAAGTCCATCAACCTATGCGTGTGATTATGTCAGTATTACATTGTATACCCCTGTATGTTGCTGTTGTTCAGGTGCTTATCTAATCATTTTTTGAAACTATCGATTCCCCCCGCTGAAATCACCGCCTGTGGAAGGAAATTCCACATCCTTGCCACTCTTACAGTAAAGAACCCTCTACGCAGTTTAAGTTTAAACCTCTTTTCTTCTAATTTTAATGAGTAGCCACGTGTCTTATTGAACTCCCTTCCGCGAAAAAGTTTTATCCCTATTGTGGAGTCACCAGTAAGGTATTTGTAAATTGAAATCATATCCCTGTCAAACTATGAAATCAGACCGAGACAGAAGTACAGTTAAATCACACTTGTTTAATAATAAAAGTAAATAGAGCAAACGTAGTCAAAACATATCCAGAGTTCAGGAACCGGAATGAATAGTCAGACAAGCCAAACGTCGGAGCCGGAGATGAGCGTAGTAAAACAGCAAGCAGGATCTGGAGCCAGAAGGGATGTCAGCCAAGCAAGTCTTTTAACAGGAATGCAGGAGAGCGTCTCTGTGATGTTGACTAAGGCGAAGGCAGAGATCCTCTGGGCTGGACGGCTTAAGTAGGCAGGACTGATGAGCAGGATATCATCAACAGCTAAGTAACTGTGCAGAGATAGGAGCTGGCAATTAGCCGACAGCTGAGCGACCAGCTCAGAAAAGGAAGGGCTGAGCCCAGCCCTGACAATCCCCTCTCAAGCGTCTCTTCTCCAGAGAGAATAAGTTCAGTGCTCGCAACCTTTCTCCATAACTAATATTTGTACTTGCTCCATTTCCAGTACATCCTTCCTGAGGACTGGTGCTCAGAACTGGACAGCATACTCTAGGTGAGGCCAGACCATACCCCATTAAATTAAATGCCCCCAATAAAAAAAACAAAGTGCAAGGACTGGGTTTTCTGCAACAGTGACTGAGAACTGTGTGCCTGATTGTGCAGGGTGAGAGACGAACCACAACAACCAGCAGCCCCTACGGGGGTACCACTACAGATATTTTTTTTGGAAAATTATTTGTATTAAACATTTTAATAAACAGTACAAACAATACAAAAACAACCCAGCAACCCCCCTCCCCCCATCCCTCTTCCCCCTAGTGCCATATTCCATAATTGCAGAAACATAGGAACAAATAGCCCTTGAAGCGAAACGTCACTATACCACAGCAGTGTTGAACAGACAATCAGAATAAAAATTGGTCAAATCTAAAAACTTCAGCCTACATGGTACATGGAAATGTCAATACTGTGATAATACATCCATAAAACGTTTCAATTAAGAGTATTGTTGGCTGAAAGCCAGCACTGCCATACCTTTTCGAACTTTTTGGGGCAACCCGTACTCAAGTACGTGGCTTTATATAAAGGTAATACTTTGTTAACTATACCCTTCCAGTAAGATATGAAAGGGGCCTCTGACTTCTTCCAGTACAACAAAATGGCTTTGCGGCAGTGGCGGTGCATCTATTAAGGGTGCCCGGGCACTGCCCCCTCTCTCCAGCCACCCCCCTATATGTATCATGGATAGATTCATGCATTGCATTCCATTGCATTGGGGGTTGTTTTTGAAGCACCTGATAAGAGCCATAGGCTCTAATAGGCTTCAAAAAAGGTGGACTTGTGGTGCAAAGTATTGCGGTCGGTGTCCACCCAGGTGTGTTAGAAAAGCAAATGAATATTCGCTTTCCTAACACGGAACCGCCTCTCCACCAATCAGGTGCGTGGGTCTGTTACCCATCACCTGATTGGCTAAAAGGACAGGCGCTGTGATTGAAAGCCTATCAGGAAGAGGGGAGGAGATGCATGGAGGACACAGGAGCCCCTGCCTGACCTGCTGCAAGTTCCCACCACACGCCGCCGTCACCTGCTGCCTGACCCGCCACCAAGACAGGGTAAGTGCCGGTCAGACACAGAGCGGACGGGGGTCACAGTGGCAGCATTTGATGGGGCACAGTGGCTGCGTTTGATGGGGCACAGTGGCTGCGTTTGATGGGGCACAGTGGCTGCGTTTGATGGGGCACAGTGGCTGTGTTTGATGGGCACAGTGGCTGCGTTTGATGGGGCACAGTGGCTGCCTTTGATGGACACAGTAAAGCTGTTTTTTTTTTTTTTCAGAATTTTTCAGTTTGTTTGCATCCCCCCAAAAATTTTGAACACCAGAGGCCACTGCTTTGCGTGCATAAAATAGGGAGAGTGAGATAAGGGTCCTTTGAGCCCTACGTGGTGCTACCTCCTCTGCCAAGCCCAGCAAACAGACCGGAATTGTCAGGACAGGAAGGGAAAGCAGGTCTTGAAGAGTTTGTGTAACTCCCTTTCAGAACTCCCGTATCGGCCAGCAATGCCAGAATATATGGTCAAAATAGGCAGGGTTAGTAGTACAGTGCCAGCATTCCGCCTCACCTGTGCCATAGATGCCGGCTATTCTTGCTGGGGTATAATAAACCCTATGGAGCAGCTTTCAATTGGATATTACGGTCACGAGCCGACACCAGAGTCCTGAATGGATGATCCCACATATCATCCCAATCATCCCCCTGAAAATCGGGTATTATGAGATCTATCTGTCCCTACTCTTAGTGCTTTTGGTCTTTCAATAAATAGTTCTTTATATCTTCCAACATCGGCTTTTTATTTTTTATAGGTATTTTTTTAAAACAATTTTGCATTTATACATTCTCCCCATGGCTACGACCAGCTTCCTGTGTTTTTTTTAGGTCCTGTTTACATATACTGCCATCCCATGCGTTTAATCGCAGACCACTGGACAGAATTGCATGTCACTGTACAGCAGTTTCACACACCATGCAGCTGTACAGTGACATGAATGAAGTGTCACTTTTGTGCACTTCAAATAAAATTCATACAAAAAAAAGAGAAAAAGGGAGCTGTGCAATGCGCTGAAACACACAGAACATGTCCCCACCCTTCAGGTCACTGAAGCTGGAATGGAAAACTGCTGAACACTGAACCTCTGTGGTTTAGTGTGCGGCAGCTGTTCGAACAGTGTAAATGGGTCCATAGATTATTTTGCCTACTAGTCCTAAAAATGGCCAGAATTTGCTATTCAGGTTCAACTAATTCTAAACGGGATGCGCTGAATCAAACCTGAACAGCATTGCCCATTCCTACTGGAGACATGCTACATGTGTGGTTGGAGACTGAAGAGATACTGCAGAGAGACCTTGGGTACACATTACATGAGACTGCTAAAGATCAAAACCATTATAACTACTTTATCAATAAATGTACCCACTCTCAGAATTAATTGTTGGGACTCAAGGGTCGCATGTGACCCATCCACATAAGTCCTCAACCTTACATCATTAAGAATGATGCACCCATATACACCATTGTCAACTCTTATCTTTTGTGGGGTATTGGAGGAAACGAGCACCAAGATTAAACAGTACAGACAGTATGGATGACATGGGATTGAAGAAATTCTCTGCTCCAAGCAGCTTCTCCCCACTTAAACTCCAGATGCTGAAGGCAAATTGAGCCATCTACGCTCACTCCACAGAAGCCACGTTTACTGTTGCATGTACTCAAAAAGCACAAAAAAAACATTTCACCCAACCAGGGTTTAATCGCAGATGTTTGTGGATGTGCTACAATAAATGTGGAAGTTGGTGATTCATCCAGTGTTTGGTTGCTCTTTTCTTTGCTTCTAAGTACAAACAGTATACTGTGCAGCAAGTAGCCCCTATACAGGGTTAGTCCCACAGAATCCAGGACAATTGGAAGGTATGGGTGCATCCCTTTGTTAATAGGTAATTGCCAGTAGGAACTTATACTTCAGCCCCTTCAGGGTGTACCCAATATTGAAATGTCCAGTCGATGCTTGTTTTTCTAAAAGCTTTACTGAACAACTGTTCCTTTACAAAATCCAGTTAGTGGCATAACAGTTCTTTACAAAGAAGGTCACATTATCCTGCACAGAGGGGTTGGCTGCCAGAATTCTGAGTCTCTGCATATCTGCTCCCACCCTGACATATTTTTCACAGGTCCAAGCAGAGGCCAATACGGGGAAACAAGTGACCCTCTTACCATCACAAATGGGAGACCTTCATGGCTAAATCCTCCCATGCACCAACCAACCCCTTTATCAGCTTTTCCTAAATGTTACATACTGTAAACAGGATAGAAACCACCATAAAAGGAACACTAAGCCTCTGTTGCGTGGTGTGCAGCTTCCTTTCCCTATGTTAACATTTATCTGAGGTTTTCTACCTCACATGACCATCCTTGGTTTTGATCTTGCTCTGTACTGGTCTGTGGGAGGTGTCAGAGCCAGAACATCACTGATGTAATGCCAACTCAACAGTGATTAGCTAAACTAATACACACTGCATTGCCTAAATGTGACCAGTAGACATTTATCTGAGCCCTCCTTCCATACCCCTGACTGTTTCTGTATAAGTGGATAATACAGCACACGCAAAAGGAATACAACAGATCTTTTTTATTTGGTGAGAAACAACACTGCATTCACACAAAGAGAGCAAAACAGCCATTTATTTAACCATTTGCTATTACCCTGTTTCCCCGAAAATAAGACCTAGCGTGATTGTCGGTGATGGCTGCAATGTAAGCCCTACCCCCCAAATAAGCCCTAGTTGAAGTCCTTGTAGGTCTTATTTTCAGGGTAGGGCTTATTTTCGGGGAAACAGGGTAGGGCTTATTTGGGGGGTAGAGCTTATATTGCAGCCATCACTGACAATCACGCTAGGTCTTATTTTCAGGGAAACAGGGTAGTTGCAGTTTCTGAGTCCATGGATTCAGTGTGCACAGGTGACAGGCTTTGCAGGCTCTGCAGTAATTCTTTCTCATCCAGATGAAACTGCCTCTATGGGAGGGCACTACGACGCACAACTGGTGGACCTGTCCGAGGGTATGCAGGTTATGGATCAGAGTTTACTCCCTCCTCCAAAACATACTTCATGCTGACCTCAAAAAAGACCCATACAAAGCACTTCTCTGCAACCCAATCGCAGAACTGCTTCGCCCGAAGCGCCAACTGGCTCTGCACCTCTTCACTGCAACCAAACTGATGATAGCAAGGGCATGGAAGACACCAGTACTAAGTTTTGAGGCGGTTAAAAACCACATGGACGATATAATGGTTAACGAAAAATTGACAGCTGTTCTTTCGGACACTCATGATAAGTTCCTAAGGGTATGGCGACCATGGGTCGAGTATACTAAACCCACTAGATTTGACACCACCCTTCTTTGGATTTAATGCGCTCTTTCTCCCCACTGCGAGGACCCACCCTTCCCCTTTTCTCCCCCCTCTTCTTGAGCCCCACTTCTTTGCTAATCTCAGCTTCTACTTCCTCTTTAATCCCCCTCTCAATACTCTTACTTCTCAGTTTCACCTAAGAATCTATCTGGCCACCGGGCATAGTCATGGATGAGTTGGTTACATGGATAGATCCTCAGGACTATTTACAGTTAGGCCCCTGTTAAGATAGACTCTTCAAGTATTTGTTAAAAATCGGATGCGGTCCTACGGGCATTCCTGAAACTGTAGTGGGTCTAACCACCTTCGTGTTTTCACCTTACAAATGTTTTCAGCCCCTGTTTTATTTTTATTGTTTTTCTTTTTCTTTGATTTACTAGCATATCTATTTTATTCATAAGATGCTAAACCCTATGTTATGTTCTCTCATGATGTATTTTCTACACAGTTAAACTGTGAAATTACCATGGTTATTAATAAAACTTTTGTAAAAGAAACTGTCTCTATGGAAGTTGTGTGCACCACATACGGCACAGCAGCAGTCATTCAGACCATTCAAAACTCAGAGGGCATGTCTAAAACAGTCATTGGGTTTTGTGGGAAACTGGGTGATGGCAGACAGGAAGCATGCTTTCTGCAATGGTCTTCAAAGAAAATTTGGAGAAGGCCCCCATACTGGATCATGACATTATCCATTGATATCCTGTAATGTCATCCTTCCGGATACACTTTTTCCAGGTGGTACACAGCTGTTTATCTCACTATAGTATAGTCTAGTAAGCCAGCCAACCATGGCAATACTTTAACATGAAGGTCCACGTTTCTGTTTCTAGATCTTTAATGTTTACATATATTTTAATCTCGCACTACTGTTTTGGGGTCCATGTGCCCATACATTTTACTTTCTATCAGTACACGTTCTGGGCACACAGTAGGGAGGGGAAAACATTTAAGAGCAGCACAGTCTTCCACAGTCAGCAAGCAAAGAGGCAGAATCAGATGGGGTAGAAACAGGTAAGACTGAAAATTTTCTTTAATGATAAAAGGTAGAGCTTTTTTGACAAAAAATAGATTATTGCTGCATATTGTGACAGGAATTTATTCATTCTGACTTCCAATTTTCCTGAATGTTCCAAAAAAAAAAAAATGCGACTTTGCCTAGGCCGAGATAATATCATCAGATTGCTGCAGGCAGGAGGAAGAATTTTCTCATTCACCTCTCCCGTATTTTGTCACCTCTTCTGCTCAGATTGTAACATCTACAAGGGTAGAGGCTGAAGCAGGGACTGTGTCATACATTTGTAAACATAGTCAGAACTGCTTACTTGCCTAAGCTATCCCAGAGCCATGCCTGAGCCAAGATTGGTGTTATCCTAATAAAAAAAAAGCAAATTGGTACATTGTCAGGAGAGCACCATGATCTATAAGAGGCAATTATTTCCTGTAGGTGTTCCACTTACACATTACATAGCATGCATGCACTTAACAAGAAGAAATATATCTGATTCTAGGTTCCAATGTATTATTTGAAACATCTTTGTTCTCACTCCAGGTTGCAACTCAAAACTCAACATTCACTTTCAAAGCAAAAGCAATAAAAATTAAAACCAACTGACTTATAGCATTATAAAGAGGAAGGAGGATCTGCTACCCATAGCAACCATTCAGATAACAGCTGTCATTCTTCAGGTGCATTAAAAAAAACAATTCACTAGTTAAAGATTTCTATTCTCCCATTTTAAACACTTTATGAACTGGCAGAGCAAGGAAAAAAATATTTTAATATAATCATTATATGAAAATATAAAAGAGCAACAACACGGCTCTACAACAAGTGTCATTGTGATGCATAATTGCCTTTAGTGAAACACTTACACATTCAGTAGCTGTCATACACTGAAATTCTGTTATTCTGCATGTCAACATGCTAATTTAGCCAAGCTTAGATTCCAAGAAACTTTTTCATTCGTATGTCATTCAGACCTAGCAATTTCTATAACCTTGCGGCTTAAGTTTGAATAATCAAGGCCATCAGTTCAAAACTACGCTTTCTTTAGAAGTGAGAGCAATGCAAACACTGACATTTAACCAAGAAAAATCTCTTTCATCCCAGTGAAATGGCAGCAACAGATTCTTAAAGATTTACACCCAGTTTGCAGAATAGAAAGCTGGCAGTAATTATGGCCAACTCTGAGCTGGCATACAGAGGTACCCCAGTGCTCACAGTTGGGCATTTCTGTGCTGGGAGTCTGTCATGTACTGTATGTGATATCTTCCACACAGCCGAAAGCTGAACATAAACAAAGAGATCAGGGATACTGGTGATGTTGTCACCAAAATATGGCGATGCCCGTATCTGGGGGGTTTTTGGAGCCACCTGATGTGGGGATGGGGAACAACAGCAAGGTGGACCTGATGGGTAACTAATCTATAAGTTTCCCATCAGGCTCTGTCTTCAGCACTAAAAACTCATTGGCCCTGTGCCTGTGCACATATGACAAATGCAGTGACCAGGTAGGTAGGGAGTGACTGAGGAAGCAGCGTCCAGTATGGACAATCCAACCTCAGTGCTAGACATTGACAGATTCCTAAAAAATGAAAATTAAACCCACACCGTGGAAAAATAAAAAAAGAATGAAAAAATACTATGTGTATGTGTGTGTAATGTATGTATGTGTGTGTGTGTGTGTATATATATATATATATATATATATATATATATATATATATATATATATATATATATATATATATATATGTGTGTGTTTACATATATATGTAATAGGGCTGCCGCTGTAGTGCAAGGTAAGTACCCCAAAAAAATGACAAAAAAAAATTTATACTCAGCGCTGCCTCTCTGAACCATTAATATACATATACCTGCATCAAATATGTGTCATATAACAACATGTATAATAAAGTGCTCAATGTCAATATAGTGCAAATAAAGTGCAATCAATAAAGTTCAACAGATGTGCAAAATAAAGTGCAATCAATGAAGTTCATCAAGTGTAGGGCACAGGGCTGGTGACACGTTGATATAATCTTGGAGACTTCCTGTGCTCCCCTCCTGGGTCCCCACTCACCAGATGAAGATGACAAATGCGCCTGTATCAAGATGATGCCTTCTGTCCAACCAATAGGTAGATTGATCGTGCCTCAGAGAATGGGATCTGCTCTCCTCCACCACATGATGTAAGTCCTACACACTTTACTCAGTCAAAAGATGGTCGGGATAGTAAAGTTTGGGCAAGTGAAGAAAAGAGAACATATAGTGTAATACTGCAAGATTTATTAAAAGGTTCAAAATCATTACACTTACATCAGAATCTTAAAAATGTGCAAAATTGCTTCCTTGGCATCCAAACAGCCATCACAGATTATCCTTAGCTTGGTTTACTTGGTTTACTCATTTCAATAAATGTTATACTTATGTTGGCCAAGAATGTTTGTGTCTAATCTGCTTGCAATGTTATGTGCAAAAGTACTAATTTTTTTTTCTTGTTTGACTCCACAGTTTCCTGACAGATTCCTATATCTGCCTCTGACAGGTACATAAATAAGGTGCAAGCACTGACAATTTTGGTGCTTCAACCTGAGGTGGAGGACCTGTCATGCCTACCAGTAGGTGGTCACTATAGCTGGCTTCTGTGTCACTCGCCTATAGCAGCACCCGTTCCCGTAAGGCAAGCAGGCCTAATGGTACTCGTTTGCCCCCAGGTCTTATACAGAATGCTATAGTGCCTGGCTTTAATGCCAGGGCAGGCGTGAACTGAGCACAGTGAACAGGTACTTGAACTGAGTACCGCGAATAGGTACTTGTGGTTGTCAGACAGAAAGAGTAGTCAGTTACAGTCCGGATTCAGGGTAGGCTGAGTACTGAGCCTAGTAAATATCCAATCTGAGGTCATCAACAAGGGGATCCAATCTAGCAGGTAGGGCAGGAAGCAGGCGAAGGTAAAGGTCCAGGTACAAGAACAGGGCAGATAAACAGGAAGCTTAAAGCACATGCTGCAAACACTATCGCAAGCAAGACACTGAGAGTTTGGCTGGCTTAAATCAAGGTTGCTCTCCACCTAGAGGCTAGCTACTTCATTCCCCTTGCAGGTGGACAGGCAAACAGGGAATACAACAGCAGCTGTCATGGAATAGGAGCGTTACATGATCCTGACATTACCCCCTCTGAAGAGGGGCCTCTGGGCCCCTTGGAGCAGTTTGGACACGATTCTTGCAATGGAAGTTCCGTACAAGTCTGTTAGAGTGAAGGGAGTCTAGAATACGCTCCAGTTTGTATTCTCCCTGTCTGTTAACCATGAGCAGAGGCTGAGACTAAACTATAGTATCCTTCTGAACAGGTTTTAGAAGAGAAACATGGAAGATCCATATTGAGGCAGGAAGTTGTAGTCTAAATGATACTGGGTTAACTTGGTGAAAAACTTTTAAGGCCCAATAAACCTAGGGGTCAGTTTCTGTGAGGGATTAATGATGGACAGCCAGACCTGATCCCCAACCTTAATCCGAGGAGCCTAAAAGAGCGAACGTGATTCGTGAAGTGTTTTTGGGAAGCAGAACTTTAGGACAAGTCAATCCTGGATGTGTGTCCAAGAGCATTTAGGGACAGACAAAGGGCTTGACTTTTGGGGAGTTAGAGCGAGTACAGATTTCCCAAGCTTTTACATGAGAACAGGAGTCCTTATGGGGGGAGGGCCACCAAAGCCTGCAAGAAAGAAAAGAAAACGTTTTAGTAATAGCTGGGTATCTGGTCATCTTAGAGTCGTGTGTTTCAGAAAGCACTTTAAGCCTAACATGGAAGGGGTACAAACAGTTTTAATGGGGGTAGATTGGGTGGAGCACTAGACTGTGCCTTTAAACTCCAAAAGGTCAATGGAAAGGACTGTGCAGGAAGTATGCTATTGTGAATCTTAGGAGAAGTTTCTGAACAGAGCTCAAAGCTGTGTGGCAGCGGGCAAGTTCAGCCTCTAGGAGGGGTAGTGTTAGGCAGGAAATCTATCGGACAATCATATGGCTGATAAGAAGGGAGAACAGAAGCAGCCTTTACAGAGAACATGTTAGCAAACTCAGCATAACAGGTAGGCAGAGCTGGGACTGTGAGTAAGTTGGTAGTTTTAATGCAGTTCTGAAGGCAGGTCTGGGACCAGAACATAATCTCCCCTTTAGCTAAATCTATGTGCGGGTGAAGGAGTTTAAAGCCCCGTACACGTGGGTCGAATGTTAGGAGATAATGGTCGATTACAGAAAAAAACGGACGTGTGCTGCATCTATGTGGCTAAAGCCGGCCATATATGGTTAGAATGTTGGCCGGTTCAGCAGGGACAACCATTGGAAATGGTACTATTTGTACTAAAATTAAAAAATATGCAACATACGTTTGCAAATTGTGACAATGAATTAAAGTGTTTGTTCACCAATGGAGAAAAAATATTGACTCGCGCTTAAACCAAAAAAGTAACACGTGTATGACTGAAAAAAGTTCCCAGCCTACTTGTGAACTAAAATTAACATTGTATAAACATATATTATGATGTAGCAAAACTAAAAACCAGGTTGGGAGATTAGTTGAACCTCCCCTTTAAAGAAATATATCCAATAGTGAATCAAATTGGTACATAAACCTAAGCAAAAACGTGAAGGATTGCAATGTATAAGGAGAGCAAAATAACTTGATTTAGAAAAAGTGTAAAAAAAGTTGTAAAAAAAGGAAGTCCATGTACAAAAACACCCCAAAAGTGCTGTAATTATGCCAAAAAGTGTCCAAATGTATAAATTCCCAGATGTGTGGGTCCACCACCATAAATGAAGTGCCTGGCCGCTTACCGGAACCCCATGACCCCCCGTTACAGAGGGTCTAAATGGGCATTGTAGTCCTGCTGCTTCGGACAACCCGGGAACCAGAATGGAGACCAGATTGGAACCTCTGAAGCTGTAGTGCTGTAAAAGATGTAAAAAAGCAATTTGTCCTCTGATGAGAGGCAGTCTGTGACACCGGTCGGATGTTCACAGGCCGCCCGTCCTGCTGGAGTACAACGACAGAAGGAGGTGACGCAATGACACCGCTCAGCCCTAAGCTGTGTTTCGCAAGAGAATTGCGTCTTCCAGGGGCACGGGCGTTGCATCGCGTCACCTCCCTTAAATAATGACAGTAAATAGAAAGAGAGCCTCGCTCTGGGTTCCATCTGGACCGGATGTCCGCGTTCGTATGGAGCGCCGGAGGTTAGACACAGGGGCACATGCGCGCCCTGCATCACAACTCCAGTCACGTGATGCAGCGTCGGGTCGTACGCAGAGGAAACCCAGGGCGGGATGAAAACAAAAAATTCCCAATGCGCCTGTGCGCCCTGAGTCTTGATTCGCGTCACATGACACTATGTCAGGTAAACAACTAGATAGCCTTACTGCGCATAGGCAGCGGAGACCGGACACAGGAGGGGGGGGATGAACGAGAGACACCAACCATCCACCTATACACATTGGGCTCGCGCACCAAGCCCCACCGAAAAGAAAGAATGCGCAACCCAGAAGGGCCCGCACCGACATGCGTCTGCACCGAGGCGGACAGACCACATCTCAACCACACCATGTTGTAAAGCATCTAAGTGGTGGCACACATAAAAGAATTGGAAATGAGGCCTCTGGGGACATAAAAAAGGACTTCAAGTGTCCAACCTAAGTATTACATGCAGGAAAATATTATATCCATGTGGATTCCTGGATACATATATAGATGCATGTATAAATAAAAATATGAACAAATATTTTATATAGAAAGAATGTTGAATAATAAAAAATTTAAGAAATATGAAATTAATCCGTGGGCCAATGTATACTATAAATATGTATACTAAAAATATGTAAAAAAAGGGCCTCCAACTGGGCCAAAGCCCAGAAACTATATAGGAGTCCTCGTCCGCAGACTATAATAATAGAACCAAAATTAGTCGTGTTGGTGCGTACTACCAAAAAATTATGGTTAAAAGAAAAAGAAAAACCAAGGCACATCCGGTGTTCCAGTTATGTGAACCCAGAGCGATAACTTTGACAATAGATTCATAAGTTCAGTATATTTGTATTGCATGATCAAATATTTGCATGCCATTACATGATCAAAGGAAGGGAAAAGGGGAAGGAAAGAAAGGGGGAAAGGAAAGGGGAAGGAAAGGAAGGGGGAAAGGAAAGAGGAGGGGGGGGAGGAAGGGACCCACAATAAATTAGGCGTTATTGATAAAGACATTTACGTCGGTGTCGACGTTCATGCCGAATGGCACGTAGCTTTTGACTTTGTATATCCAGGACACCTCTAACTTAGAGATCTCCCTAATGAGTGAACTACCTCGCCAATGGGGTTTGTACTTGTCAATTCCTACAAAAAGTGTTTTTGAGGGGTCTCTACTGTGGACCTGATCGTAATGCCTGGAGACAGGATGTATATCATAACCTCTTCTTATATTCCCTATGTGTTCATTTAAACAAACACGTAGGGCCCTTTTGGTCCTCCCTATATATTGGAGCCCACAGGGACATTGTAGGAGATAGACAACCCCTTCGGAGCCACACGTAATAAATGGTTCAATGTCATGTGAACGCCCTGTGCTGGTAGATGTGAATCTTGTGATACGTCTAGATCTATTGATGTTGAGGGAACACACTTGGCATTTTCCACACTTATAAAACCCCGTCAGATTTTGAAGAAAAGATCTGGTTTCTTGTGGGGGGTCTTGGACTGTAGGTGCTAACCTACTCCCCAAGGATGCTGCTCCCTTGAATATCACTCTAGGGTTGGGTGGTAGAATGGTCTTAAGGGCTGCATCACTACCAAGAACATGCCAGTGCTTGCATATTAATTGCTTAATCGCACGATGTTGCACTGAAAAAGTAGTGATGAATGGAACAGTGTCTTAAACCTCCACCCTAGGTCTAGAAACATCAGACAAGAGATCAGCCCTGTCCCTATCCCTTGCAGATTTTGCAGCCTGAGAGAGGGAGAGCTGATCGTATCCCTTCTCTAGGAATCTTTTGGTCAGAATAGATGCTTGGTGGTCAAAGGTAGCTATATCTGAACAATTGAGTCTGAGGCGCAAAAATTGTCCTAGGGGGATGGCCTTAATCCAGGGTTCGTGGTGACAACTGTCTACAGAAATATAGGCATTTCTGTCAGTTGTCTTGAAATATGTGGATGTCACGAACTGTCCATCCACGATCTGGATCTTCAAGTCCAGGAAGTGGATGGCATGCTGGCTGGCCTCAAAATTGAACTTGATGCCTCTATTGTTGGCATTCAGGGTATTCATAAAGCCATGGAGTTCAGCCTCACATCCATCCCATAGGAAGAGGACGTCGTCAATATATCTAGCCCACAGGAGCATCTCGGGTCTCCTGGGGGCGTCGACGACGTCCTCCTCCCACTTGGCCATGAAAATATTGGCCAAGCTAGGGGCGTACTTGGCCCCCATAGCTACTCCACGGTCCTGCCGATAAAATTGGTGTTCAAACCAGAAGTAGCTATGGCTGGCGGCATATTGAAAAAGTTCCATGATAAATTGAATTTGTATGGAAGGTAAACCAGAGTCTCGGTTCAGGAACAGTTCAACTGCCTGTAGGCCCAGTTGGTGGGGGATGATGGTGTAGAGGGATGAAACATCCGCGGTTACCATCCAGAGACCCTCTTTAGGAGTGATATTAGAGAGTGTATTAATCACCTGTTTGGTATCCTTAATGTATGATGGTATCCTTCCCACCAACGGTTGTAGAAAATAGTCAATGTATTTGCCCACTCGGGACGTGATTGAATCGATCCCACTTACTATGGGACGTCCCGGGGGGCAAATCAAATCCTTATGTATCTTTGGGAGGTAGTGAATGACTGGGGTTTGAGGGGCGATCGGAACCAAGAACCGTCTTTCTTTGTCATTCAAAATACCTCTCCGAAGTCCCCTATCAACAATAGATTCCAGTTCCTTTTTATATTTGTTCAGAGGGTCTCTGTTTAACACTGTATATGTATCAGTGTCATCTACGATACGATGCATTTCTTTATAGTAATCGTGACGATCCAACACCACAATCCCCCCACCCTTGTCTGCTGGCCTAATGACAGGGATTTATTATTGCAAAGGGATTCCAATCCAACCTGGAGATCCCTATGCAATTTCACCTTCCTAACCTTGATCTGCTCAAGGTCCCGTAGAACTATATCCCTAATAGGGATGAGCCGAACACCCCCCGGTTCGGTTCGCACCAGAACCCGCGAACGGACCGCAAGTTCGCACGAACGTTAGAACCCCATTGACGTCTATGGGACTCGAACGTTCGAAATCAAAAGTGCTCATTTTAAAGGCTAATTTGCATGGTATTGTCCTAAAAAGGGTTTGGGGACCCGGGTCCTACCCCAGGGGACATGTATCAATGCAAAAAAAACTTTTAAAAACGGCCGTTTTTTCGGGAGCAGTGATTTTAATGATGCTTAAAGTAAAAAAAAAAAAAGTGAAATATTCCTTTAAATATCGTACCTGGGGGGTGTCTATAGTATGCCTGTAAAGTGACGCGTGTTTCCCATGTTTAGAACAGTCCCTGCACCAAATGTCATTTTTAAAGGAAAAAATCTCATTTAAAACTGCTTGCGGGTTTAATGTCATGTCGGGTCCTGGCAATATGGATGAAAATCAGTGAGACAAACGGCATGGGTACCCCCCAGTCCATTACCAGGCCCTTTGGGTCTTGTATGGATATTAAGGGGAACCCCGCACCCAAATTAAAATAAGGAAAGGTCCCTATATACTCTGAACAGCAGTATACAGGCGGTGCAAACAAGACAGGGACTGTAGGTTTGTTGTTAAGTAGAATCTGTTTGTAATTTTGAACATTTTTAATGTGTTTAGCTCCAGCCAAAAAATCTTTTCTAAGCTTTTTGGAAAACATAGGGAAGGGTTATCACCCCTGTGACATTTGTTTTGCGTCTTTCCTCCTCTTCAGAAGATTTCACCTCACTTTTTTGTCCCAATGAAAAATGTTTTTTGAAAATTTGGGTTTTTTTGTGGAACAAGGATTGGAAAGCATCAGTGGAAAGGAGAAATTGTTTTCCCATATTAACTCTTACATGAGAGAATTTCCCTTCCTATGGGTAGATTTCATCTCACTTCCTGTTGTCTCCTTCCGTTTGCAAGTAGGAGTCGTTTGTAAGTTAGATGTTTGAAAGTAGGGTCCTGCCCTATTTACTCAGCAGAAATTTGGGCCTTAGGTGTTGCTGTGGCCAAAACACTGTAAGCCCTCACAGGGCCCTGCTGTGAAATATTAGATCAAGAATTGTAATTACATGCCCCTGTTGAACAGGAGCTGAAAAATTAGGCCTTAGGCACTGGTGCTGGTGCCACAACACTGCAACCCCTCACAGACACTCTAGTTGGAACGCAGGAACGAGCCCTGCTGCAAAGTATTGCATCAAAAATTGTAATTACACGCCCCTGTTAGACAGGGGCAGAAAAATTGGGCCTTAGGCACTGGTGCTGGTGCCACAACACTGCAACCCCTCACAGACACTCTAGTTGGAACGCAGGAACGAGCACTGCTGCAAAGTATTGCATCAAAAATTGTAATTACACGCCCCTGTTAGACAGGGGCAGAAAAATTGGGCCTTAGGCACTGGTGCTGGTGCCACAACACTGCAACCCCTCACAGACACTCTAGTTGGAATGCAGGAACGAGCCCTGCTGCAAAGTATTGCATCAAAAATTGTAATTTCACGCCCCTGTTAGACAGGGGCAGAAAAATTGGGCCTGGCAGTATGCTGCAGCAGGGGGAGCATGACTGCCAGATTGCTTTCCTTCTTGGGCACCCCCTCTGTCCGTGCTCATGTTACTGCCTTCATTGAGCTCAGTATCATCATCAGAGCCTTCCAAACGCTGGGCATCCTCCTGGAGCATGTACCCAACACTGTGGTCAAACAGTTCGAGGGAATCCTCATGAGGACATGGTGGAGCTAGGGAAGGAGTCACTGATGACATTGAGCTGAGGGAAGAGGCCGCTGCTTTGCCAGACAAAGCACCCTGGGCATGGGTGAGAGAGGATGAGGAGGATGAGGACGGCTTGGTCATCCACTCGACCAAGTCTTCCGCATGTTGCGGCTCAACACGGCCAGCTGCTGAAAAAAAGGCCAAGCGTGTCCCATGGCCACGTGCTGATGAGGATGCACCGTCTCCACGACCAGCACTAGACACAGAGCCTGCTTGCCCTCTCTTATTGGCTTGTGACTGTCTGCCTCTCCTTCTTGGCCTTCCAGACATACTAATGGCCTGTAGCTGCACTAAGCTGGGATAGAACACCTGTAATTTTCTTCAGGTAGCTTTATATACTGTAACCAGACAAGCCTGCCTGTCAGTAGGAAGATAACAGGAACGGATCTAGCTGAACACTGTGAGCAGGACGTACTGCACTAAATGTATATAGCAGGAACGGATCTAGCTGAACACTGTGAGCAGGACGCACTGTACTAAATGTAAATAGTCTAGCTGCCTGACCGTGGTACTAATAGGATCAAAAAGAACACCTGTAATTTTCTTAAGGTAGCTTTATATACTGTAACCAGACAAGCCTGCCTGTCAGTAGGAAGATAACAGGAACGGATCTAGCTGAACACTGTGAGCAGGACACACTGTACTAAATGTAAATAGTCTAGCTGCCTGACCGTGGTACTAATAGGATCAAAAAGAACACCTGTAATTTTCTTCAGGTAGCTTTATATACTGTAACCAGACAAGCCTGCCTGTCAGTAGGAAGATAACAGGAACGGAACTAGCTGAACACTGTGAGCAGGACACACTGTACTAAATGTAAATAGTCTAGCTGCCTGACCGTGGTACTAATAGGATCAAAAAGAACACCTGTAATTTTCTTCAGGTAGCTTTATATACTGTAACCAGACAAGCCTGCCTGTCAGTAGGAAGATAACAGGAACGGATCTAGCTGAACACTGTGAGCAGGACGCACTGCACTGAATGTAAATAGCAGGAACGGATCTAGCTGAACACTGTGAGCAGGACGCACTGCACTGAATGTAAATAGCAGGAACGGATCTAGCTGAACACTGTGAGCAGGACGCACTGCACTAAATGTAAATACCAGGAACGGATCTAGCTGAACACTGTGAGCAGGACGCACTGCACTGAATGTAAATAGCAGGAACGGATCTAGCTGAACACTGTGAGCAGGACGTACTGCACTAAATGTATATAGCAGGAACGGATCTAGCTGAACACTGTGAGCAGGACGCACTGCACTGAATGTAAATAGCAGGAACGGATCTAGCTGAACACTGTGAGCAGGACGCACTGCACTAAATGTAAATACCAGGAACGGATCTAGCTGAACACTGTGAGCAGGACGCACTGCACTGAATGTAAATAGCAGGAACGGATCTAGCTGAACACTGTGAGCAGGACGCACTGCACTGAATGTAAATAGCAGGAACGGATCTAGCTGAACACTGTGAGCAGGACGCACTGCACTGAATGTAAATAGCAGGAACGGATCTAGCTGAACACTGTGAGCAGGACGCACTGCACTGAATGTAAATAGCAGGAACGGATCTAGCTGAACACTGTGAGCAGGACGCACTGCACTGAATGTAAATAGCAGGAACGGATCTAGCTGAACACTGTGAGCAGGACGCACTGCACTGAATGTAAATAGCAGGAACGGATCTAGCTGAACACTGTGAGCAGGACGCACTGCACTGAATGTAAATAGCAGGAACGGATCTAGCTGAACACTGTGAGCAGGACGCACTGCACTGAATGTAAATAGCAGGAACGGATCTAGCTGAACACTGTGAGCAGGACACACTGCACTAAATAGTCTAGATAGAAGATAACAGGAACGGATCTAGCTAAACTGAATACAGTGTATATATATATATGCAACACCTGGGATGCATATATATACACAATACACTGTAAGTGCAGCTAACTGACTGACTGTTCTGCCTAATCTATCTAACTCAAATCAAATGACACTGTCTCTCTCTCTCTCTATCTCTCAGCACACCGGAACACACACTACACAGGGCCGCCGTGCAGGCGGCCTTATATAGTGTGGGGTGTGTACTAAATCCCCTGAGCCATAATTGGCCAAAGCCACCCTGGCTTTGGCCAATTACAGCTCTCTCTACTGACGGCGCTGTGATTGGCCAAGCATGCGGGTCATAGTGCATGCTTGGCCAATCATCAGCCAGCAATGCACTGCGATGCCGCAGTGAATTATGGGCCGTGACGCGCCACACGAATTTGGCGCGAACGGCCCATATCGTTCGCAATTCGACGGACGGTCGAACAGCCGATGTTCGAGTCGAACATGGGTTCGACTCGAACACGAAGCTCATCCCTAATCCCTAAAAACACGGATGGCTGGAGCAAGGGAACCCGGGGGATTAAAAAGGGAAGCGTTTGACAAATTCGTGTGCTGGTATTGGCTAACCATGCTGTCTGCCCTATTGATGGGGTTAGACAACTTGTACCGTTTGATGTTTAGTCTGCGTGTGAACTTATGCACATCCATGTAAGTTTGAAACTTACTTAGATTCCTGGGTGGTGCAAACTTCAAACCTTTATCTAGAAGTCGCTTCTCGGCATCAGTAAGTATTTGTTTAGACAGATTGAAAATGCCTGAACCTAGGTTCTTCTTCTTTTTGAATGTCTGGACCCGCCTCCCCCCTCTGGTTCCTCTTTTCGTTCCCCGTGATGTTTGGATGGCCGGGCGTCCCTGGGAAAACCCCAATGCTGGTTATTATTCCCTCCTGGAGGACCGTAGGGATGGGACGGACCAGGGTGATTATAATCCCATTGGGAATTCATAGAGTACTGAGTACCTTGATTCCTTTCGGGATAAGTCTGCCTATATCCTTCAATGTTAGTACCTCGATGTCCAGGAGTATCTAGGTCCGACAAGGGGTAAAACCTATTATATGTGGGAACCGGATTTCTTGTACCCTCGGGTGGTGAGTAATGTTGAATCGGCCCCTCATTATAACCCTGAGGATTTCGTCTCCATGGTGGGTTCTCCCATGTTGGTGGAGGAGGGGTATTATAGGGGCGTTGATATTGATTGGGGCGTGGGGACTGATGATAGTCCTGTCTAGGGAATCCAGATGGACCTCCCCTAGATCCATAATAAGGTCCAGGCCCAGAACCCCTAGATTTAGGGTTGGTGTTTTTAGGGGACACATCCCTTTTGGGTAAGGGGTGTTTCGTTCGAGAGGGGGCAGGTTCAGTATTGACTGGGATAGCTCCGTGGGGCTGGGTATCCATTCTCTCCTCCTCCTCGTTTTGTTCAGCCAGTTTCTTTTGCCAGGTGAAAACAAAACCTGACTGATAGTCTTGCTTGTCTCTATTATATTTCTTTTTCTTTTTAGCTTTCTGATCCTTATCCTCCTTCTCGAGGATTTTTAGCAGACCCCTAGATTGCTCTTTATAGTCCTCACTGTTGACATGTGGGACTAACTGGTTCTTAATGCCTTTGGTTTCCCCGTCTAAGTGGACAAGTTTGTCAGTCTTTCTCTGAATCAAGAAGCGTAGTAGACTGATACCTGCATCATTGAAGTGTTTAAACCACCCCTCCAGGTCTGGATCCCCCTTCTGTGGGGAACTTCCCAACGCAGACTCCTTGGGACCATGGCCTCCCTGATGTAAGTTTCAAGGAAGGCGATGTCCCATTGGGTGTGCGTCTCAGAAGTGGTTAGATTTTTTAACCTCATAAAAAAGGCCACTAATCCCTGAGTCTGCAGCCATGAGAGTGGAATCAAAGACCCCAGATGTATCTACCACTCTCTTGGCTCGAAACTCGAAGACATCCATATTGGTTGGACCCAATGTACCATGCTGCAATTAAACTTATGTGTAATACGTGAGCAAGAAAAAAGTGAAAAAATAACTGCGCATCAAGAATAAATAATATTGACCATCTATGCTGCAGAGTCCTATATGTGACACAAACAAACAGAAATCAAGTGAGAAAAAATATTGACTCGCGCTTAAACCAAAAAACTAACAGGTGTATGACTGAAAAAAGTTCCCAGCCTACTTGTGAACTAAAATTAACATTGTATAAACATATATTATGATGTAGCAAAACTAAAAACCAGGTTGGGAGATTAGTCCAACCTCCCCTTTAAAGAAATATATCCAATAGTGAATCAAATTGGTACATAAACCTAAGCAAAAAAAACGTGAAGGATTGCAATGTATATAGGGGGGCAAAATAACTTGATTTAGAAAAAGTGTAAAAAAAGGTGTAAAAAAAGGAAGTCCATGTACAAAAACACCCCAAAAGTGCTGTAATTATGCCAAAAAGTGTCCAAATGTATAAAATCCCAGATGTGTGGGTCCACCACTATAAATGAAGTGCCTGGCCGCTTACCGAAACCCCATGACCCCCCGTTACAGAGGGTCTAAATGGGCATTGTAGTCCTGCTGCTTCGGACAACCCGGGAACCAGAATGGAGACCAGATTGGAACCTCTAAAGCTGTAGTGCTGTAAAAGATGTAAAAAAGCAATTTTTCCTCTGATGAGAGGCAGTCTGTGACACCGGCCGGATGTTCACAGGCCGCCCGTCCTGCTGGAGTACAACGACAGAGGGAGGTGACGCGATGACACCGCTCAGCCCTACACTGCGTTTCGCAAGAGAATTGCGTCTTCCAGGGGCAAGGGCGGTGCATCGCGTCACCTCCCTTAAATAATGACAGTGAATAGAAAGAGAGCCTCGCTCTGGGTTCCGTCTGGACCGGATGTCTGCGTTCGTATGGAGCGCCGGAGGTTAGACACAGGGGCGCATGCGCGCCCTGCATCACAACTCCAGTCACGTGATGCGGCGTCGGGTCGTACGCAGAGGAAACCCAGGGCGGGATGAAAACAAAAAATTACCAATGCGCCTGCGCGCCCTGAGTCTTTATTCGCGTCACATGACACTATGTCAGGTAAACAACTAGATAGCCTTACTGCGCATAGGCAGCGGAGACCAGACACAAGGGGGGGGGGGATGAACGAGAGACACCAACCATCCACCTATACACATTGGGCTCGCGCACCAAGCCCCACCGAAAAGAAAGAATGCGCAACCCAGAAGGGCCCACAATCCACCGCACCGACATGCGTCTGCACCGAGGTGGACAGACCACATCTCAACCGCACCATGTTGTAAAGCATCTAAGTGGTGGCACACATAAAAGAATTGGAAATGAGGCCTCTGGGGACATAAAAAAGGACCTCTAGTGGCCAACCTAAAAATTGCATGCAGGAAAATATTATATCCATGTGGATTCCTGGATACATATATATAGATGCATGTATAAATAAAAATATGAACAAATATTTTATATAGAAAGAATGTTGAATAATAAAAAATTTAAGAAATTTAAAAATGATAACCTTACCACGATTTCTTTATATTATTCAGTGCCTACCTATCCATCTTCCAGCATCCTTTTTTGCAGCATATAGGAAGATGTGCACACTGTTTCTCTGGAAAGGTTCCCCTTCACGCATCAAATTCGCTAGGCTCACGCGACCAAGACTTAACGGAGGTATTGGACTGCCAGACCTCCACAAATACTCCCTAGCGAGCCACCTTGCCCGAATCGTGGACTGGAATGTCCATAAGCCGGGTGAGCTTTGGGTTACCCTGGAGAAATCGATCTCTCAACTTCCACTGGAGTCTCTCCCCTGGATCGCCCCAAAACAAGTGCCACAGGAGATATTGACGCATCCCCTCATCTCAGCGTCGCTAAGTTCCTTTAGACGAACAATTAAAATCAGGTCAATTTCCTCTGTACCTGGCCCGTTAACCCCATTGAGAGGCAACCCTGAGTTTATCCCAGGGCTCTCATCATCCTTTCTAAACCAGACATGGCCACACAACAGAATTTTAGCCTATCAGTTCTATGTAGACAAGACCCCTAGATCATATGAGAACTTAGTTGACTCGTCCCTCCTCAATTCATTTCCCTTTTGGACATACCGACAGATCAGACACTTTCTATCAACTCAAGGAATGACATTGACTTGGACTAGACAATTAACTCCATTTGAGGAGATGTGCACCAGATCCTCCCCACAAAGACACCTAATCTCGTACATGTACAACACGCTTATAGAAGATACCTCTTACACCCCAGACTCCGCACACACAGCATGGGAAGCAGACCTTCAGATGACCTTCACGGAGGAGGATTGGTCACGTATCAACGAATATATACATAAGGGCTCCCTTAATGTAGCCATTCAGGAGAATGGCTATAAAATTCAAACATGCTGGTATAGGACTCCGTCACTTCTACATAAATTTTCTCCAACCATCCCAGACACTTGCTGGAGATGTGGGAAAGCAAAAGGCACAATGCTACACATATGGTGGAACTGTGTCTCCATACAGCCTTTCTGGAAAGAAGTCCACGACCTCATCTCACATATCACAACATACTCCCTCACTTATTCCCCTGCCCAATACCTCCTACATCACACTCACCTGACTAGAAACGAGTACTTTAAATCATTAGCTATGCACTTGGTGAACGCAGCTAAACTATGTATCCCGACACATTGGAGATCCACCTCCACTCCCACGATTGGGGAGTGGTTCCGGAGGATCTCTAAGATAGAGGAGATGGAGGAGCTGGTGCACATCTCACAAGAACGAATCCAAAAATTTACGACCACATGGGCCTGTTGGACACATTTCAAATGATCTCAACGCTATAACGCGTATAACTTCTGAATATTCTTTTGATTAGACCATCAAGAATTAAAAACAGTTCAGTTTGGGTCGGGGTGGCAATGCCCTATAGAAGGGACCGGATGGATTGCGACCTCTGTCGCTACCCACCCCTCAAAACTCCACTATCTCTCCCCTACCCAACCCGCCATTCCCTTCCCTAGATCCCACACTTCTCTATTCTACCTCCATATCCCCTACACACTTCTTTTTTGTCACCCCTTTCCTCATTTCCTACCTAAAATCCCTAACTTAATAAGGGGGTCATAAGAATCCCTCTGAACACCCCATCAGAGGTTATGTATAGAGTCACACGAGTTTGTCAAAAACTATTTGATATCCTGAACTGACATTTACATGTTTGTATTTATGTAATATATCTTATTTGAGATTATTGTGACAAAACTTCTATATGATACCCTTGTTATTGTACAAACTACTATCTTGCATACCTTTTTTCAATAAAAATTATTATGGAAAAAAAAAAAAAAAAAATTAAGAAATAGGAAATTAATCCGTGGGCCAATGTATACTAAAAATATGTATACTAAAAATATGTAAAAAAAGGGCCTCCAACTGGGCCAAAGCCCAGAAATTATATAGGAGTCCTTATCCGCAGACTATAATAATAGAACCAAAATTAGTCGTGTTGGTGCGTACTACCAAAAAATGATGGTTAAAAGAAAAAGAAAAACCAAGGCACATCCGGTGTTCCAGTTATGTGAACCCAGAGCGATAACTTTGACAATAGATTCATAAGTTCAGTATATTTGTATTGCATGATCAAATATTTGCATACCATTACATGATCAAAGGAAGGGAAAAGGGGAAGGAAAGGAAGGGGGAAAGGAAAGGCGAGGGGGAGGGGGGGGGGAAGGAAGGGACCGACAATGCCAGAAGTCTGCCAAGCAAAATAGGTGAGTTCGAAGCTCTGGTGCACAAGCAGAACTATGATCTAATTGGTATTGCTGAATCTTGGCTTCATTCTTCTCATGACTGGGCTATTAATATTCCTGGCTATGCTCTTTCGGAAAGACAGGGTAAAACAGAGGGGTGGTGGTGTCTCTCTCTATGTGAGAAGTGATCTCAAAGTGAGTGTGAAAGAGGACCTAGTTGATTGAGAGTGTGATGAGTCTGAAGCATTATGGATGGAACTGTACATGGGTGTGTGTGTACTAAAAGGTTGTCATTGGAGTTTGCTATAGACCTCCCAGTGTTAGTGAGGAGGTAGAGACTCAGCTCCTTGCACAGATGGAAAGGGCTGCAAGGGCTGGGAAAGTGATAATAATGGGGGATTTAAACTACCCAGAAATTGACTGAAGTAATGGCACTACTGGGACAGTTAAAGGGCAAAAATGTATAAACCTATTAAAAGATAATTTTATGGTCCAGTTTATTGAGGCCCCGACTAGGAATGAAGCTCTGCTGGACCTGGTAATCTCAAACCATCCAGAGCTTATTAACAACATTCATATAAAAGAACATCTGGGTAGCAGTGACCATAACATGATTTCATTTAATGTTAGCTGTAACCAACAAACACATACATGTAAGATAAAAACACTTAACTTTAAGAGAGAAAATTTTCCAAGGATGAGGGCTACTCTCCAGGACTTAGACTGGGAGGGAATTTTGGCATCAATGGACACAGAAAAGAAATGGAAATTCTTCAAAGTGACTGTATGTAAACTCACTGCAAAGTATATAAGTTTAAAAGGCTAAAAATAAAACCTATGTGGCTCATGGCCAAAGTTAAAATGACTATAAATAATAAAAAAAGAGCTTTTAAAAAACATAAAAATGAAGGTACGCTATCATCGTTTAAATGTTACAAAGAATATAACAAATATGTAAAAATGAAATCAAGGACGCAAAAAGTCAAAACGAACAACAGATTGCAAAAGATAGGACAGACCCCAAAAAATGCTTCAAATATATTAATAGTATAAAGGTCAGGTCTGAGCATGTAGGCCCTTTACAAAATAATCTAGAGTGGGTGACTGGGGACAAAGAGAAGTCACATTTATTAAATACTTTCTTCAGCTCTGTGTATACAAAGGAGCATGGGGGAGCTCATGTCGATAATGGGGAGTGGTAGTGACACAGCCCCAAATGATCCACAATGGCTCAAAAGTGATATGGTCCAGAAATATTTAGACAGAAAAAAAGATGGATAAAGCACCTGGACCAGATGGCATCCACCCACGGATCCTAAAAGAATTGAGCTCTGTAATTTCAAGGCCATTGTTTCTAATATTTAGGGACTCGTTAATGACTTGAATGGTACCACTGGATTGGTGCAGGGCTAATGTGGTGCCCACATTTAAAAAGGGATCAAAATCTTTACCAAATAACTATAGACATGTTAGTTTAACTTCTATAGTCGGGAAGATACTGGAAAGTTTAATAAAAGACCAGACGAGTTCTTGCTAGAAAAAAATATTTTAAGCAACAGACAGCATGGATTCATGAAAGACAGAAGTTGTCAAACCTGATTTCTTTTTGTGAGGAGGTAAGTAAAACCTTGGACAGAGGGGTGACTGTGTACGTGGTATACCTGGATTTTGCAAAAGCATTTGACACAGTTCCCCACACACGGCTAATGTGTAACGTAAAGTCTACAGGCTTGGAAAGATCAGTTTGCAGATGGATAGAAATTTGTCTAAAAGACAGAATTCAGAGAGTAGTTGTTAATGACTCTTACTCTGAATGCGAGAACAAAACAAGCGGGGTTGGGACTTTACATGAGACATGTTGGTGTGTATAATGATATATAGAATGAACATAAATAAGTTGCACCTAGGGGTACATCGTAATAGATGTTGATAATTTATAATGAAACTGATAGCAATGAAATGTTTATGATACAAAATGTAATCATAAAGAGTCAATATATAATGATGATAAATTAAATAATGAATGATTGTTTAGAGAACATGATTTGTGACCAAGTAAAAGATAAGCGATCAAATACATACAAATAATTCATACATAATCAACATGATATATGAAACTGATACAGGTTGTAATATGATACAGTTATTAGGGCAAATGTGTGTTTGGCATCCATAGATGAATACTCAACGTCAGGAGTTGGATGCATGAATGAACTAAAAATTCATAGATTGATAAATTATGTGGTCTGTAGGGATCCACTATTCCCCATAGAAAAGAGAAAGGAGAAAGATTAGAGGAAAAAAGAAGCACTATCAATGTTACTTACAAGGCAGCCCATAAGTTATGGTCAGTACCAGGTTATGGAGTAGAGCGATGGCCCGGCATAGGTGGTCCCAACCGGGGTTGAGGCTGGAGATCCCCGGAAACAGGAACCTTGGGGAACTATGACTAGGGAGCAGGTCAGACAATCACTGTACATTGCCATGTTGTGAAATCTGTGCATGTATGGCTGCTGCCCACTTGAATACAACCAGCCTATTGGATTTTACATGCAATTATTTATAGCGGGTATTATAGCCACTAGCAGTAACCACTGTGTTCTCCCTCCATGGACGCCCCCCAGCATAATGGCTCCGCGGGAGGGATTCCCCCACAACACTGACTGTCCCGTGGTTGCAGGAAAGAAAACCGCTCCGTCTATGGCCACCCATCAGGTGAGTGCATATAGGGTGGAGATAAGTGTCACCTTTATTTGGTTCTGCTTGGCGGATGGTCACTATTCCTTTATTAAAGACACTAAAATTAATTATGGACTGTGTTTTATAAGATTTTGTGAACTATTAATTATATGGTTATTACTGCACCTTTTTACTTTTATGTCTATTAAGGTTTGTATGATCACCTTTGTGCAAGTTGCCCATACCTCTGAGTGCTCACTTACTTTATTGTTGACTACAAACATATAGTTTTTGCTTTTGGGTTTAACACCACTATACACATTTTCATTCATTTATATATGTATTTATTAATTTATTTGTGAATATGTTTTGCTTCTCCCCAGGATTTGGTTGAGTTCTTCAGCTCTGCTCTTTGCTGGTATAACATCGCTATTACAACCAACAGGCCTTTTAGCAAGTGCTCCACCATTGACCACAAGTCACTATATTTTAAAGCACTTTCAGATCTATAAAATAAAGTCTACAAATACAAACAAGGATTTGTCGCCTGTCGCCTGCTGCCATGCGAGACTTCGTTTTCATTGCTCTGATTTGTTAATTCTTTTTTTGTTCAATAGAAAGCGTAGATCTAGAAAGAATGTTATTTATCAGTGCTGGGAGAGTTCAACCAGGACAGAGAGAGATAATTTAAGGGATGTCTTACTGATGTTCTGGGGATGAAAGGGGACAGTGGCATTTGGGCTGTACTGAGTTAGGGATGGGAGGAAATTATGTTTCCACTGCAAAATAAGGAAGAAGGAAAGTGTTTTTTTCCAGAAGTACTCCGTAGCTGAGCTGAGCCTTGAGCTTGTTTCCACCCTTTGATCCCCAGGACATATAGTATACGTCCTTGACAGTCAGGGTATTTGTGGGCAGCGCAGGTTTTCTTCTTTTTTCTTGAAACTCTTATGTCAAGTTTATATTTGAACCTTCCTATTTAGTTTGACCACACTTGTTTAATCGCTGACCAGAAACAGAAAGTATGCAAATTGGGAAAGTCAAAGAAAAGTCAAAGTCCTTATCTGCAAACTTGTTCCAGAACAGTAATTGAAAGTCGAATGCTGGGCGGGAAGAAAAAAAAGCATTTTTCAGGAGTGGCTTGCAATGGTAGTGTACATATTTCACTCATGGCAGGTTGCATCTTATCAGTCTAATTTTGAAGATTCGTATACAAATCCACATATTCAAATCTACCATGTTCTTTTATTCAGTTTTTTTCCCGTTTTTATACTAAACAGGAGGCATAGGAAGCCTCCCACATAAAGCACATATGTACAGAACAAATGTGTTCCTGACTGTACATGGTAGATTGACAATGACATTAATGTGCAAACTGTTGGTGCTATATAAATCCTGAATAATATTAATAATGATGTGTAAATCTGTAAGTGAAAGAGTAGCTACACATTTTTTCAGCTGGCAGCTGACTTTTATGTCTTTGGAATCTTTGTGAGTGTTGTAACTTTTTGCCCATTGTACTTATGGTAAAAAAAATCATAGCACCTTAGAACCTTCACTCCACTCAGACACTCCTTTCTTTCTCTTTGATCACCACTTCTTATTTATGTCTTTGTAAATTTCTCACGTTGCTCCCTTTCTCTGAAATTACCTTATGTATGCCATCAGGCATTCACTCGTCTTCCACATCTTTAACATTTAAAAACCATCCTTTCAGATCATTCTCAGAGGAATAGTGGAATAGTCAGATGTCAAAATATGTGAAAAGCATATTGAGTGGGTAGAATGACGGTGACAAATGAGTTCACTGGATACATCATGTAAGCCTAGCAGCTATGGCCTCCCAAAATGCTCCCATATTCTACCACACCATACATTACTAATGAAAAAGCATGCATAGACTGTGAATTGAAAAGGAAGAGATGAATGACAGCATTTTCTCCACCTATTCACAGAACTCAATGTAACATGGAAGTGTAGTAAGACAAGTTCAATGAACTTTACATAGTTACATAGTTGGTAAGGCTGAATAAAGACACCAGGTCATCCGGTTCAACATGTGTGTGTGTGTGTTTAGGGCAAGACCATTTCCCATATCCTTGTATATTGCATTTGTTGAGATGCCCATCTAAGAGTTAAAGTGGTTCTAAAGCCTTAAACCTTTAACCTTAATGCATTCTATGTCTAGATGGCAGCTCACTTCCTTGTAGAGTGTTGACAGATTGGTCTGACAAGAACGATCTTTCATGAATCCATGCTATTTGCTACTAATGATACTATGTTCAAATGCAAATTCTTGGATATAACACCTTATAATCCCTTTAATAGTTTACCTACAATTGATTAGACTGACTGGCCTGTATTTGCCAGATATATATCTTGGCTCTTTTTTAAATATTGGTACCACATTAACTTTTCGCTAATCAGCTGCCACCATTCCATTTACTAAGCTGTCAATAAAATTAGGAATAACAGTCTGGCTATAACCTGGCTAAATTATTTGAGGAACTCTCAGGTGTAAGTTATCTGGTCCTGGTGATTTACTTGCGTCATGTTTTAAAAGTCTTTTTTGGACACTGGCTTCTGTTAGCCACAGGGGTACGTTTTGTGTTGTGTTACTAATGATACAGTCCTGATTACTATACCCCTCCTTTTCCTTTCTAAAAACTGAAGAGATAAATGCAATTAGTACAGTTACCTTCTCCTTGTCATTTGTAACAAATTTCCCCTGATCATCTTTATAGGGCCTATATGCTCTGACCTCACTTTCTTACTATAAATTGTCTCAAAAAAATTGGGGGGGATTTTTTTTACCCTGCTCCACTATGTGTCTCTCGAGGTCTATTTTGCGCTATGCGCTCCTATATTTTTTATTGCATTCCTTGTTGTGTTGGAATGCTGACAAGGATCCCTCTGCCTTATATTTTTTTAAAGGCCATTTTTTTTCTCTTTCATATGCCTTTTTACGGTAAAGTTTAGCCACCCAGGTTTAACCTTAGCTCTATTATATTTGTTGCCTATTGGAATACATTGGCTAATGCCATTATTTAAAGTGGAGTTCCACCCAAAAATGGAACTTCCACTTTTTGGATTCCCCCCCCCTCCGGTGTCACATTTGGCACCTTTCAGGGGGGAGGAGGCAGCGGATACCTGTCTAATACAGATATTTGCTCCCCCTTCCTGGCATAGATCACCGCGGCGCTTGCGGTGACCTACGCCACTTCCGGCGCCTACACTGTCCTCCCCCGCTGTATTCTGGGAGACACACAGGTCCTAGAACACAGCAGAGACCAGAGGGGACGAGCAGCGCGACTTCACTTCCTTATTCCCTTACCGAGGATGGCGGCGGCAGCAACCGAGAGCCAATAGACGGATCGGCTTCGGCTGCCGACATCGCGTGCTCCCTGGACAGGTAAGTGTCCATATATTAAAAGTCAGCAGCTGCAGTATTTGTAGCTGCTGGCTTTTAATATTTTTTTTTGTGGCGTACCTCCGCTTTAATATGTTCTTAAAGCACTCCTATTTTTCCTCAGTGTTCATTGTTTCTCATTTATACCCTGTAGTGTGTGAAGTTTATATAAGTTGCCTTTTTTAAAATGTAGTGTTCTTGCACCATCCTTGTTACTCTGATTACTGTTTCCTATTCGGCCCTCTATTTCCACATCTGCAATCGGATCTGTGTTATTTGTAATTATTAGATCTAGCAATGTATTAGTTATAGTCGGGGCATCCACCAATTGACACATGAAGGTGTGCAAGAGATTTGAGAAATGATGGGCCTTAGATGAGTGAGCAGTTCCATCTACCCAGTTGATATCTGGATAATTGAAGTACCCTGTTACAATACCATTGCCCTGGCTCGTTGCCATTCCTAACTTTGACAGGAGATCTAACTCCTCCTCATCCTTCAGGTTAGGGGGCCCGTAGCATACACTCACTATTAATTTCCTATTTGTTTCTTAGCTTTTAAGCTCCAGCCACAAGGATTCCACCTCCTCCCTTGCCCCATTAACAACATCGTTCCTCATTTTCACTAACAAATCATTCTTCACATACAGGAATAGACCTCCCCTATTCTACCCTCCATGTGCTCCTGCTACAAGGAGTACCCCTGGACAATCACAAGCCAGTCATGTAAGCTGTCAAACTAAGTTTCTGATATTCCCACGAAGTTCAAATCCTCATCGTGTATCAGCAGGCCCAGTTGTTTTGAGACTGCAATTGGATTCTGTTGACTTACTCACCTTGAGTATGATACTAGTTACACTACCACTATTGCCCCCAGTAGCACCCTCTGACCTTCGCTCTCTGCTGGCTATAGCTTCCTCTGATCCCACCAACACCACCTAGTTTAAAGGTTCCTCCAACTTTTTAGCCAAACCCCTCGTTCCTGCACCAGTTCCTCAGCCACTAGTTAAGTCCCCTAATCTCCTGATGCTTCTCTGGAGTAGTTTGAGGTACAGGAAGCATTTCTGGAGGTCCTTTTTTTATATAGCCCTTAAGTCCCTAAAATAATATATTAGGATGCTCCCATCTTCCTCTAACTTTGTCAATGGTACCAATACGTACTATGACAGCCATGTCCTCTCCAGCCTCACTCACAATTTGGTCTATCCAATTTGCAACGTACCAAATCCAAGTACCCAGTAAATGACATATTGTTTGGTGATCACGGTCTTTGTGACAGATTGCGTTATCTCTCCTCTAATAATGAGTCCCCTACCACCAGTATCTGTCTATCCTTCCTTTAACCTTGGCCCCATCCTCACTGGAGAAGGTGTTCCCCTTGGCAGCTAGGGGAGTCACTCTACTCCAGTAATGCCACTCCTGTACTGACATTCCCAACAACACGCAACTTTGATTGGGATATGTCAGCTCAGGACTGGCCTCTCTAACGCTTTTCCGTCTACCCCATCAAGTTGTCACCTAACTACCCTGCTCTGGTGCCTGTACCTCCTGGCAGAGGAGGCAGGAAGGGACGGGCAATCAGAAGGTGCTTTGGTTAACCTTCACAGCGCTGCAAGACAGATGCTCAGGAGTAGATATGGGCTCGGGCGTGTTTGAAATCCCACATGCCCGATCCCACCAGGAAGCAGACACTGCACATGGCTAATCACAGGCAGTGAGACATTTCTCAATCTGTGCAGCTGAGGAAATGTCTCACTGCCTGTGATTAGCCATGTGCAGTGTCGGCTTCCTGCGGGATCGGCACGTGGGATTTCGAACGCGCCAGAGCGTGAGATCTCTGCTCAGGGGATTATCCAAAAGAAAAAGGAACACAATGCAGAGGATTTTCTGCAGAAACAACCTGATTTTTATGGTGCTGTATGGCAATTTAAAACAATTAACAGCTTTAGCCCCCATTCACATTGGGACAATTTAACATGTGATTTGACAGGTCAAATTGCATGTCAAATTGGAGCCTATTGCCGGCAATAGGAGTGTCCCAACCGGTGCGACGGCGACTTTACGGCGCTGCCCCAAAAGTAGGTCCTGCACTACTTTTGATGACTTTGGGGACGATTTCAATAGACATCTGTGCATGAACCCGCACAGATGTCTTTCAAGATGCCCCCGAAGTCGGACTGAAATGCGGCTTTGAAATCTTTCAAGATTTCAAAGCTGTGTTTAGTGTGAACGAGGGCTAAAGGCTGCTTTCACACTAGAACAGACAGCTGCTGGAGGGTAAACACAGCTCCTTTTTTTTTTTTTTTGTACAAGCTTTAATTAACGTGCACAAAAGTAACACTGCATTCATGCTGCTGTACAGTGACATGCGATCCTGTATGATGAGCTGCATTTTATCACTACCTACTGCAGTGCAGCTCTGGGCTGTGTTACATTGTGAATATGACACACAGAAAACAATTATTTTCTGTGTGTCCTAGCAGGGCGCTGGCATTTGACAGTGTGGTTCAATGGAGGTCACCGCACATAGTATGAGTTCGCCCTAAAACAATGTTGCAGCTAAAATCAGGAGGAGCACCTGTGTGTGCTCCTAGTTTACAGAGTGTGCTGTCACTGACAGCCCTGAAGGTCACAGACTAATGATTAGGAATCAATTTATGTGGTTACCAATCAAGTAATCACCATGCCAGTCAGTTCTGACGTTTACATGCAGGTTGTAGAGATCTGTTAACAAATGCACCTCTCCAACGTTCAGAGGGCATTGCATCGCTTTATCACACAGTCTCTGTGAGTTGCTGTTTTTTAAAGAAGTAAATAAAATGCTAGAAAATGCTAGAGGGAATAGGCTCTATTCACAGCTGAGCATTTTGTAGCGAGATACTCAAATCTCAAACGCCAAAATTGATAATCCCCATGCTTTTCACTTTTGCCTGTTCACCCCTAAGCATACTTGCAGCTCGAAGAATGATAGAGCCTTAAAAAATGAATATTTGTGGGGGAAAAAGCAGTAAAATGCACATATCAGGCATTTATTCCCTAGTAGCTAGCTTTCCAATGGCTATATATAATTTTTAAAAAGCCTGTAATGTAAAAAGACCAAAGACGCTCAACTGAACTGTAGATGCAGCCTTAGTTTCCCAAAAAATAAATTAAAAAAATAAAGTGTATATTCAGACAAAACTGGTCTTTTTTAAGCTTTGGATAGAGCAGGAAAAAGAAAAAGGGAGAGATTTTCCTTACTTACTTTACAGGAAATACAGGAAATGGGGGGAATCCTTCAAAAGCAATATAGTAACACATTTTTTCTTTCGTTTTTGTTTTTTAGGATTGTAGGGGAAGGCTAGGGCACCTGTCATTCATTTTTTTCTTTCTTTCTGTGTCCCTGTTGGAGATTTGCTCTCACTTGACAGCAGAACAGAATGTGAAAGAGAAAATTTCTCTAATGTAGTGCAGTACCCTCTTGTGTACTACTAGTGTTAGTGTAGGCAAATTCAAGTGTTAGTAAACCCACAACAGTAAAATCAGTCTGTATATGTAGTAAAGCATGCTTGTGGATCCTAAGGGGTTAATCCTCTTCATTGTGTAAAAAGGCTGCTTGATCCTGTCTCCTCTGATCCTTCCCTCCTTCCACTGTCCCCTAATAATTTCCTGATAACACAGAGTCTATGGAGTCAGGCTGCACATGCTCAGTTTGGTGTGTATTGCTAGAGAGGCTTTTTTTTTTTTCTTGGGAGGATGCATGTGATTAGCACAGGGCCAATCAGCACTGTTCAGACAGAGTGTCGGGGGTCTTGCAGTCTCATAGGACGGTCAGAAAACTCCTCCTACAAGCTTTAACCAGTGCATAGCTGGACACTGATAGAATTCACAAGGCTGCTCTAACTGCTAATGAGAAAAGGTATTTAGCAGTTTATATTTACTAAAATAATTGCATTTCCATGTTCTGTGTACTGTGGGAGAGCAGATATAATGAATAAAGGGTCCTGGGTTTAGTAACACTTTAAGTTTATGACTCATGGTAAGTTATGTGAGTCTAAAATTGGGTCAAGTTACTGCAGGTCAGGCTGGATTGCTCTACGTTGCAGGTCTCTGCTACCTCCCCCTGGATCTAGAACAGTGGTTCTCAACCTTTCTAGTGCCGTGACCCCTTGATAAAATTTCCCAAGTTGTGGGGACCCCTAACAGTAAAATTATTTTCGTTGGTCGCGTTTGCTGGCACAGTGGCGGCGTTTGCTGGCACAGTGGGCACAGTGCTGACAATTGATGGGCACAGTGGCTGCACAGTGGGACGTTTGCTGGCACAGTGGCGACAATTGATGGGCACAGTGGCTGCGTTTGGCACAGTGGCAACAATTAAAGGGCACAGTGGCTGCGTTTGATGGCACAGGTGGCGACGTTTGCTGGCACAGTGGCGACAATTTATGGGCACAGTGGTTGCATTTGGCACAGTGGCAACAATTAAAGGGCACAGTGGCTGCATTTGATGGCACAGTGGCTGCTTTTGATGGCACAATGTCGACAATTGACGAGCACAGTGGCTGCATTTGATGGCACAGTGGCGGCGTTTGCTGGCACAGTGGCGACAATTGATGGGCACAATGGCTGCATTTGATGGCACAGTGGCGGTGTTGCTGGCAGTGGTGACAATTGATGGGCACAATGGCTGCATTTGATGGCACAGTGGCGGTGTTGCTGGCAGTGGTGACAATTGATGGGCACTGTGGCTGTTTGGTGGCACAGTGGCGACAATTGATGGGCACAGTGGCTGCACAGTGGCAACGTTTGCTGGCACAGTGGCGACAATTGATGGGCACAGTGGCTGCGTTTGGCACAGTGGCAACAAGTAAAGGGCACAGTTAGTGCGTTTAATGGCACAGTGGCAGCGTTTGCTGGCACAGTGGCGACAATTGATGAGCACAGTGGCTGCATTTGATGGCACAGTGGCAGCTTTTGCTGGCACAGTGGCGACAATTGATGGGCACAGTGCCTGCACAGTGGCGATGTTTGCTGGCACAGTGGCGACAATTGATGGGCACAGTGGCTGCATTTGATGGCACAGTGGCGACAATTAATGGGCACAGTGGCTGCACAGTGGCGACGTTTGCTGGCACAGTGGCGACAATTGATGGGCACAGTGGCTGTGTTTGGCACAGTGGCAACAATTAAAGGGCATAGTGGCTGCGTTTAAAGGCACAGTTGCGGCGTTTTAATGGGGGTTTTTATTTTCAGATTTTTTCAGTTTGTTTGCGCCCCCACCACTTATTTATATATAAACGTCCCGGTTGGTTCCTCAAAAGTGGTTATTCCGTGCCAGTGCTAGATACACAAAGTGTATAGCACCCAAACATGTATCTAGCACTGGCACGGAATAAACACTTTTGAGGAACCAACTGGGACATTTATATATATATATATATATATATATATATATATATATATATATATATATATATATATATATATATATACGTTTATATATATATATATACGTTTATATATATATATATATATATAAATGTTAAGTAACATAATGAAAAAAATGTTATCTTCTCAGCTTCTCCTGTGTGTCTGACTTACCAGATGTCACAGTGACACAGGTGTTCTTCTTCAGGTGTGTCGTTGCCTCCCTCTTGGTACACTCATCCACAGCAAGCGGACTTCGGTGGGTGTAACAAGATGTCCGCTTGCCGACTTCTAAGTCTAAGCATTACTGTGGACGAGAGTACCAAGATGGCGGCGACGGAACGTCACTTCCGGGCAGTCTCTCCTCTGCAGGAAGTGACATCTCGCTGGCCGAGACGGACTCCGGCAGTAACTTCGGGTCCGTCTCGGCCAGCATCTCAGGCAGCATCTCGGCCAGCATCCGCGACCCCCTGGAGAATCGGCAATCGACCCCCCAGGGGGTCGCGACCCCCAGGTTGAGAACCGCTGATCTAGAAGCTTGGATCCGTGGCAAATCTGCCTGTGATTTAAATTGCTGTAGTGTGAATGCAGCCTTAGAGGTGTCTAACCAATCCCCAGGCAAAATGTCCTGGCAGGGTGGATGGATCATCCCTTAAATATGGAAAAGCCTAGCCAGCAAGGGAGTTCGGTGGAAGATGGAGTGCTGGCGAAGGGGCCCCTAGGACTACGGGGGGCTCTGACTCCAGGCTGGGGATTGGGCTGGCTTGGAAGAATTCTTTCTGTGAGTGGTTTGAGAAGGAATTTTGACTAAGAGCAGCAGGGAGCAAGGAGGGCAGAGTGAGTATATCAGCACACCCAGGGATTCACAAGGTGAGAAACTTCCACAGGTAGCAAGCTTTCAAAGAACAGCACTGTGCTTAACCCTTGTTCTGGGAGATCTTCGGAGGAGCCGGGTGGGCTGGTAGACAAGCAGCCAGGAGGACTGGTAGTACCTGTAGGCGATGGAGCTGAGCTCCTCTACAAGAGGAGAGGATATACTCCTGCATGCAGTTTTGCAACATTTTGTGCTATTTTCCAAAGGGGGCTGAGAGCTCCTGGTCCATAAGGGACTTTGCCACTGATTCAAGAGACTGGGTGTTTCTAGCTAGGAGAGCAGTCCATGATATTTTCTCTGTACATAGGAAGGAAGTTGTCCTCATCTCTGTTTTTCAAATTAAGTTGGGTATCCCATAATCCCTATACCCTATCCAAGATGTTTTCCCCAATAAAACAACAAAAACAAGCCCATGGGTTTATTGCTTGTGTCTGGATGCAAGTTGGAAATCCATGTTGCCTGGCTGTGCAGAAATAGGGGGAACCAGTAACCAGCAGCTCCTGCAGGGGTAGAGCTACAGTTAGATTCAGCAATAACATTTCATAGCATATTTAATCCTTCCTGTCTGTATCCAAAGATCTATTCTGGATTTACACTTTAATTTTAAAGAAGTTTAGTCTAAAACAACCACAAATGCACTTTTGTGTCCATTTGTTTGCTTATAATAAAAACATGAGCATGGTAGTTAATAAAACAATGTACCAAATTTAACCCTCACATGATCCTAAAAAAAACATGTAAATCTGTTTAGGTGGACAAATGATATATTTCTGTAGTGACCCTGCCTCTATGCAAAGATTTACTTGGTGCCAGTGGTCATACACACTCTGATAAATGATTGATTTCCTTTTCCGATTGATCTCACCTGATAGGAATAATCAACACAATCAATTGGTATGCCACACATAGTGAAGTGTAAATCTTATAATCCAGTTGACCGAAATGCTATTGAATTCATCAATAGCTCAGCTTCATTGAATCCGATTTAATAGTTATAGATATTTGATTGATTTCTAAAATAAAAGGTTATGATTAGATGATACTATATTTGAAACATGTAGGACCACAGACTATAAATAGTTACCTCTCCAGCTGCCTGCACCACCATACAGTGCTCCGATACCGTAAAACTGTCCTGTGGCAGTGTCTTACCCTTGTGTCCGCCGCAGCTCATACTGATTCCTTCTCCTAGCCTTCCGCATCACTAGATGTAATGAATCAAAGTCAGCAGAAAGAACCACTGATCGCTGCAGGGGACACAGGAGATCAACACTTCTGTAAGTGTCAGTTGTCTAGTGCATTTCACAGCCTTGGAGTAATGTTTGGTGGAGCAGGCGGCAGGAAAAGTAAGTATTTACCATCTTTCACAGGTATGGCTTTGTTGTATATTTTTTGTATAGTCACCTGATTGCTTTAAGGAGAATATTTTAAGCTATTTTAAGATAAGCTGTTGAATGGAGAATTGGAAAGTGAGGCAAAGATTTAAGAAAAAAATTAGAAACATCCAGAAATAGCAGTAGATATTTTAAAAAAGCACCTTTCAGGTGCATGCAGGTGGGGGACATGTGAGAGTTCAGCTTTGCTGCATGCCAGCTGTTATATACTAAGGGCAGCCAATACAGGACCCGCAACCCTGCCTTTCCACTTGGGATAACTGCCACATCACCCGAGCTTCACACAGTAGTATAAACACAATAGCAGGAGCTAATTACAATTAACAATACAAATAACAATGAGTTGAATACTCTTGGAAGCTGTGGTAAGCCAGACTAGACTTATTTACAATAAACACATTATAGCAGACAACAAGACAGGTAGCTGGAGTTGATATTAGCATCTCCTCACAGTATATGTCCCAACAGTATGAATCAGTCACTATTGCTAATATGGCAAATACAGGGTCCCCAGAGTCTGTGTGTCCTGGGGGACAAGGACCCGAATCCAAAATAACAACACCTCAAGGGTACCCCAAATGCCAGGGCCCATAATCTGTAGGCAAGAGGCTGACATTCAGTCCCCTCCAAAAGCCTCTGTCCCGGGTGAGTCTGTCACAATCCCTATGGGGAAAGACAAGTAGATTATCTTTTTTGTGTTTTTGATTATTTAGATAGCTCCTAATTTGCCCCCCCCCCCCCCCCGAGGAAGATTTTGATTGAAGCAATTGAAACACATTGGGGCCTATTCTGGCAGAATTTACTATTTGAGAAATCCTATTATAAACTATTGCCTAAAGTATCTACCTATTAGATATAGGGGCTTTAGTATGCAGTATATTGGAATTGTTTCCATACAAGGGCTTATGTACAATTTAGGATGTGCTAATATGTTTTAATATGATTTTATATAAATAAAGTTATTGCTTAACATTTTTTATTAAAAAATGATGGTGTTATACTTGCATTTGGCTGCATTAAAGTCCCAAGGGAAGAACAAATAGAATGGATTGACCATTTATAAGAATGAGCAGCTATTTATTCCATGATTGTTATTTCTTTGTTAGCTCATTTTCTTAGAGAAATACTGAAACACTTTTTAGCAACACTTCAGTATGCTTCCATATAGAACAGAAAAAGAAATATATTTTTCACTCATGATAATCAAGGAGAGGGCTCACCTATAATTAATTGGCTGGCTTACAAGGCCACTTTTAGATGAGTTTTCATACAAATAGCAATTTGGTTAAAAAAAAAATGCCAAAGTGCTCATTAAGCTAAAATAGCTAGCCTTCTCTGACTTAATGAAATCAAGCAAACAAAACCATCACCTTGACCTTAGGAGTAAAAATTGAACCTGTAAGACTGGAACTTAACATTTGCCTTACTGCCCAGACAGCCTTCGCTGGACTCAAAACTTCACACACAAGCTAATTGTCCAGATACAATGCTTACAACCCTTACAACCCTTGCCCTTGCCCTTGCAACTCTTTCACACAGAACCCCCAATTTTAAGAGCATTTCATTAATATTTTTATTGCACAACCTGCCTTTTCTCTTTCCTTTTGCTGCCTACTCAAACTCATGCATACTGTATTGACACTAGCCAAATTCTACCCAACACTGACCTGAAGTCTACATTTTAATTATTTGGGGACTAATTGGGGATGGGAGGGAGCTCAGGGAATGTGGGGTTGTGGCTTTGAAGTGTTTTCTGTGCACTTTTCACGGCTGATTAACCACTTCAGCCCCGGAAAGGTTTTACCCCGTTAATGACCAGGCCATTTTACTTGATACGGCACTGAGTTATTTTAACTGACAATTACGCGGTCTTGCGACGATGTACCAAAATAAAATTAATGTCTTTTTTTCCCCTACAAATAAAGCTTTCTTTTGGTGGTATTTAACCACCTGACGTCCGCGCTATGGCTGAATGACGGCCACAGCGCGGGCCTGAATTCCCGGGAGGCCGTCATAAGACGGCCTCCCCTGTGCACGCTCCCTGCGCGCGCCCTGTAGGGCGCGCGCCGGGCGCGCTGTGATCGCCGAGTCACTGATACTCGGCTGATCACTGATCCGAGTAAGGGGCCGGTCCCGGCCCCTTACCATGTGATCAGCTGTCAGCCAATGACAGCTGATCACATGATGTAAACAAAAGATCGGTAGTAGTTTTTTTTTTACTCACGCTGATAGCGTGAGTAGAAAAAAAAGCCGATCACCGGCTGGGATGGAAGAGGCACATCTGCCTCATCAGTGCCACCTACTAGTGCCAATTAAAAGAGCCCACAGTGCCACCTAACAGTGCCCACAGTGCCACCTAACAGTGCCCACAGTGCCACCTATCAATGCCAACAAGTGCCACCTATCAATGCCCACCTGTAGTGCCAATCAGTGCCACCTGGCAGTGCTGCCCATCACTGCCACCCATCAGTGCCCATCACTGCTGCCTATCAGTGCCCATCACTGCCGCCTAATCAGCGTACATCAATGAAGGAGAAAAATGACCCGTTTTAAATTTTTTATAACAAAATATAAAAATATAAAAAATTTTTTTTTTTAAATTCAGGTTTTTACATTTTTTTAACAAAAAGTAAAAACTGCAGAGGTGATCAAATACCACCAAAAGAAAGCTCTATTTGTGGTGAAAAAATGATATAAATTTCATTTGGGTACAGCGTTGTATGACTGCGCAATTGTCATTCAAAGTGCATCAGCGCTGAAAGCTGAAAATTGGTCTGGATAGGAGAGGGGTTTAAGTGCCCTGTAAGCAAGTGGTTAATCAACTCTGCGTTTTTTATTTTTTGCGCTATAAACAACAAAACAATTTTGAAAAAAATATATATATTTTTTTTACTTTCTGTTATAAAACACATCCAATAAAAAAATGTAAAAAATCAAATTTTTTCATCAGTTTAGGCCAATATGTATTCTGCTGCATATTTTTGGTAAAAAAAAAATCCCAATAAGCGTATATTGATTGGTTTGTGCAAAAGTTATTGCGTCTACAAACTATGGGATAGATTTATGGAATTTTTTTTTTGTTACTAGTAATGGCAGTGATCAGCGATTTTTAGTGGGACTGTGACATTGCAGCAGACAAATCTGACACTAAGTGACACTTTTTGCCGACCAGTGACACCAATACAGTGATTAGTGCTAAAAGAAATGCACAGTTACTGTACTGACACTGGCAGGGAAGGGGGTTAACATCAGGGGCGATCAAAGGGTTAAATATGCTCCCTGGGAGTGCTTGCTAATTGTGTGAGGGATGCTCTGACTGGGTGAAGACAGAGATCCATGTTCCTGCTTAGCAGAAACACAAGATCTCCATCTTCTCCCCTGTCAGAATGGCGATCTGCCTTGTTTACATAGGCAGACCGCCGTTCAGCCTCGCTCGGGAATGATTGCGAGTGACCCGCTGATTGGCTCTCTCTATGTCCAATCAGCAAGCAATTGGGTCTCCGGCGGTGAGCACGTGCCCCCTAGAGGCCATTGCATGAAATGACATACAGGAACATGATTTTGCGCAATAGAGCCACTTTGCTACAGTACATGTATGTTACTCGGTCGGCAAATGGTTAAACTAATAAAACAATGCAGTGCGGTGCTGCAAAAAAATAAGCTCACAAACTAAACTATTAAACCGGCCAATTTGTGTAAACTGTTGCGGCTGCTACTCCCACTGTTCAAGTCAGGCCTATTATCGCTAGATTAAAAAAAATCAGGCGCCACAGCCAAAAACTATGTAAAGAAATGCTTTTTTTTTTCAAGTTGAAATTAGTCAGATTGGGGTTCCGCTGCTGTATTTAAAGCAAGCTAATTGTAAATGTTAAAAAATCAATCAAAGATCCAAAATATGGTATGCTAGAATATGGTGTCACAATGCCCCGTACACACGGTCGGATTTTCAGATGGAAAATGTCCGATCGGAGCGTGTTGTCGGAAATTCCGACCGTGTGTGGGCTCCATCGGACATTTTCCATCGGATTTTCCGACACACAAAGTTGGAGAGCAGGAGATAAAATTTTCCGACAACAAAATCCGTTGTCGGAAATTCCGATCGTGTGTACACAAATCCGACGGACAAAGTGTCACGCATGCTCAGAATAAATAAAGAGATGAAAGCTATTGGCCACTGCCCGGTTTATAGTCCCGACGTACGTGTTTTACGTCACCGCGTTCAGAACGATCGGATTTTCCGACAACTTTGTGCGACCGTGTGTAGACAAAACAAGTTTGAGCCAACATCCGTCGGAAAAAATCCTAGGATTTTGTTGTCGGAATGTCCGAACAAAGTCCGACCGTGTGTACGCCCTATAAGACTGAAAATGATATGTTTAATTCTTGTGTATTTTTTTTTTTTAAATAACAAACATATACTTACCTGCTCTGTGCAGTGGTTTTGCACAGAGAAGCCTAGATCCTCTTGGGTCCCCTGCCAGCGTTCCTGGTCCCTCCCTCCTGCTGAGTGCCCCCACAGTAAGTAGCTTGCTGTGGGGGCACTCAAGCAGGCGTGTTCCTAAGCCGCAACTCTGTGTGTCCATTGCTCGCCCCTCCCTATCCTGATTGGCTCACAGGCTGTGATTGACAGCAGCGGGAGCCAATGACCCCCACTGCTGCCTCAGCCAATCAGAAGTGAAATTCCCTGTAGAACCGAGGCTCTCATGGACATCTCTAGATCGAGAGGGGGCTCAGGTAAGTATTAAGGGGTGCTGGGGGGGGGGGGGTGCTACACACAGAAGGTTTTTTGCCTTTATGCATGAAGGTAAAAAACCTTCAGGCTTTAGAACCACTTTAATACTGACCAGAATTTAGATTCACCCCCATACGCTTTAATTTGGGTTTCGTGCATTTCTAGCAGGAGTCAACATACCACCCCTGCAAATCGAACCCAGGCATCCTTAGTACTTGTAAAAGTATATACGCCATATTTAAGATATTGTACAGCAGTACATTTTCCACCAATTTTCACTTGTCTTCACAATTTTGTTTGAACAAAATAACATGTTCTGAAAGATGAGTTTAAATGTTTTATGAGAACATCTTAGCTTAGTCATCACGTTACTTATAAATAAAGTTAAAGCGCATCATTCAACAGCTCTGTCATTTTAATGCCTACCTTGTTTCCAGCATTATACATGGGGCTACAGACTAGATAGGAAAACACAGTTGCAATGTTATATAATGCCTTTTATACAGATATTCAGAGACCTGTAAGGTGATAGATGATATATTTTATAAATTAGCACGTGGAGTTCATTATGCATGAAATTCTCAGAAACTACTAAAAGAATGTATCAATGTTTTGTGAAAACGGTTTTATTCATGGGCAGAACTAGTACTGATGCAGGTGAGTCCCTGTGCTTTATTTAGATTCCCTTTAACTATGATCCACTTATGTCTGTCTGGTTCTTTCCCCATTTGAAATTAGGTAAAACCCACCCCATCTCCCTTACAATCCACTTTGTAGACCCATTTGATTTATTTGCAAAAGTAATAGAAAAAAATTCAATCTGAATGTTCACTTTGTTCAATATATAAAAGTTTTGTTCATCTCAATCATGCAATCACATGCAAGTAAAAATCATTTTTTTAATTTCTTTTGCAAATGTTTGGTTATTCAAAGTCAACAAAGCTTCACCCTAATCTAAGTGATATTGACTTTTCTCAGTGAACAGTCTCTGCCTCTTTAGAATGTAAGCCCATGGTGTAATGGATAGAAAACAATACCCCTCCATTCTTTTAAAAGAACTGTTAGGCCCCTTTCACTAATAGGCAACATGAGCTTGGTTTAGAGACCATCGTGAGACGTGAGACGGGTACGTTTTACCCTACTGATGATGTGTTGTCACAATAGTAATCCTGCTCAGTACAAGGGGAACCGTAGGTTCAGACAGTTGGTGTATGTGCTTGGCTGAAGAGGGAAGCTATCATCTGTGGGATTATGAGTAAACCCCTGAAGGTGGTGATATCGCAGTGCCGTGGAGCTCAGGTTGACCTGGGATAGCCGGCTCCCCCCTCCTCTTTGTCGGAGTGTGGGCCGTCGCGTAATGCCACTCACCTCGGGACCAGAGTGTGGATGGAAGTGGGCCAGCTCTCTTCTGGAGTGCATCTCATGTTTGTTGGAAACTAGGTGCTTAATCATTCATAGGCGACCTGATTCTGGGTTTCATGCATAGAAGAGCAGCTACCTCACTGCGATCTAATAAAAGTCATTCTTTGAGCCAAGTGTTTGTCTTTTTCCTGAGCAGAGGGGAAAGGCAGGCAGCTGTCTCTCTTGGGGGGACTCAGGGGTCTCCCGTCCTCCTCCGCCAGTTGGCATTCCAGGAGGCTTAGGCCAACAGGGAGCAAGAAGCTTAATGTCCCCCTAAGGCTGTTGGATCTGCGCCAACCCCAGTGTCGATTTGAAACCAGAGTCAGAGTAATCCCCAAACATCCCAGGCATGCCCATGGGTCCTGGGTGAGCCCCCGGCCCTGGGTGATTTCTGTTCAAAAGGGAAATGCCGCTCCCAAAGCCTCCACACCTGAACTGATGCTCCCGCCGTACTGCAAACTCTCAGGTGCTGGCTCTGCACTGGTGTGTAGAAAAAGGAAAGAAATCCTGGACTGGCCCACTCTGTAGATAAGGCATCTTTATTGCAAAAATAGGTAAACATTCTAAATACAGTCACATCAAGAAGTAGACAAGACAGGAAGAAATCCCTAAAGCGTTTCACATCGAATGATGCTTACTCATAGCTGATTATACAGAGACCAACAAAGTACATATAAAGGGGGAGTTTAGAAGTAATACACCAATCAAAGTTTGAAGTTGGAGAACCACACCTTTAGCTTAGTTAGTACTTGGAATTCCAAAAAATGAAGTGCACCTGTGGCAAAAAGATAGAAGAGAGACACATATAGACCAAAGCCAATGTGTGAATAATAATGTAAATAGGGTGCTAAAAAGTGTCTGAGGTAATGTAAATATTAAGTAATAAATATTAAGTAATAAATTCGTAAATTCGTAAATTGATAAAAGATCCATAGCTCCCATCTCAGTGTGCACATATAGATGGAAAACAATGATTGTTAATAAGAGATACAAATTTCTGAGACATGTGAACGAAAAAGTGAAGAAGATTTTTCAGAAACACACATATATATGATGATATCAAAGAGTTGGAGGTAAAAGAAGAAATATATTCATAAAAAAAGGATATACAATGCATAAACCAAAATTTATAAAGTAAAAATCCTAGCCAACTATTTGGAATGTTTCTGGAAGAAAAGAGAGAAAAGAGAATTATCTCTCTCCCTAAATCATATGAGAAAATGTTTTATAAGATATTAAGCAAAATATTAAAAATATATATTTAGAAAATTTGTATGTTTGAAAAACATTGTTATCACAAACATGCACTAATATCCATAATTACGGACAAAAGAGGACCCTATTTGTCAATCACATTATATCAATCTAAAGAATAAATAAGATGGTCAAATTATTGGGTCCTATCCAAAATCTAAGTAATGTATCCGGTGATGAGTAGTAGGTGCATGAAAGTGTAGAAAATCGCCGGGACTCTAGCTTCTGTAGTGTAATATATGTAAATAACAACTGAAAGAGCTGAAAAAATTGAAAAAACAACTGGAAAAACAACAGAGAAAATAGGGCAAGGAGGAAAGCTGTATAAAAACGATTTATAGTTCAAGAATAAAGTTGTATAAAGAGGATTTATAGTTCAAGAGGAGAAAAAGAAGACACATATGCCGCGTACACACGATCAGACTTTACGGCATACTTGGTCCGTCGGAACAATTCGATCGTGTGTGGGCTCCAGCGGACTTTGTTTTATCAAAAGTTTGACGGACTTACATTTGAAACATGTTTCAAATCTATCCGGCGGACTCGAGTCCGGTCGAAAAGTCCGCTCGTCTGTATGCTAGTCCGACGGAAAAAAACCGAGGCTAGGGCAGCTATTGGCTACTGGCTATGAACTTCCTTGTTTTAGTCCGGTCGTACGTCATCACGTACAAATCCGTCGGACTTTGGTTGATCATGTGTAGGCAAGTCCGTTCATTCGGAAAGTCCGTCAAAAAGTCCGCCAGGCAAAGTATGCCGTAAAGTCCGTTCGTGTGTACGCGGCATAAGACGTGCAAAACGCTTTTCAGAGTAGTACTAGGATAATGGACAAGTATCCTACGAGACGCAAGGTCTCACTCCTCCTGCTGCAAACTGGAGAGGTTCATATTATGAAGTAATAATATCCTATGATGAAACCATAATAAAAATGAGCCAAAGAATAAACCAGAATGGAATACATCTCGCTCAAACCCATCTCTTGGGAAATGTCAAAAAGCAGGACCAAAAATAAAATTAAATAAAAAATAAAAAATATATAATGAGGGAACCAAAAGGAGAGTTGGTAATGTAGACCAGAACAGGGTCGTATCTATGGGCCATTATTGTTAATGCACAAATGTGTAATAAAATGTAACAAATAATAAAGTGTAAACTGCAGAAATAATATTGTAATAATATTGTGAGCGGATTTGAAGTTAAATACAAAGACTCGCCTAACCCGCTGCAAACAAGATTGCATTCATAGGACCCAAAAAAAGGTGCATACTGTATCTTAAATGCGTTGCAAAGGCGATAGTGAGAAAAAAACTACAAAGACAATGCAAGAATGTAAGCGGGTTTGGGGTGAAATACAAAGTCTCACTCCACCCGCCACAAACTGCACTGTAATTATAAACCTATAGGGATAAATATCCTGAATTTGTTACAAAAATATTGATAAAACGTAGGCTGAAAAAATAACACAAAGTAAGTTTGTGATAAGAAGACAAAGTCTCACTCCGCCTGCTGCATGCAAACAAATATTTGAAATATGTACAAGGAAAAAAGAGTGGGACATAGGGGACAGTGGCTGATGTTGGCCCCATAATGTTCGCACCCCAAAATGGCTGGACTATACCGGTACAGATAAACGATGATAAACAATATGTATAAAAGCAATTTATTACAAAAAGCAAATACATGGTATACATATTAAAATGCAAAAACAGAAATTCAGGGTTCACCAAAGAATATCTGTAAATTACAAAGTATTGACTGGTCTGGTTCTCGACTAGTTTCGCGATATTATCGCTTCCTCAGGAGGACCAATCTATAAGACAAATGATATAATGCAATACAAGCAAAAACATTATACAGTACACTACAAGTAGTGATCGTAAAAACAGCATGTAGGAAAGGGAAAGAAAAAACATAATTACTAGTTCGGCTTACCCTATAATTAGGTGATCATGTGCGGCACCGGGCCGCCTAAAAACTCTCCCCCGTGGCGGACAAGGGGGATAATGTAGAGCCCTCTAAATGAAAAGCATAGCGTGAGTAGCGGGCCACAAGGATAGCTGATGAAAGGATACAATGGATTTAGCCATACACATATTACAGGGGCGGAAGGAGGGAAGGAAAGAGAGGGCTAAAGTGAAAAGGGGATAGGGAACTGGGGAAGGGGGAAAGGGGGAGGGGGGTAGGGAGGGGGGAAAAAGAGAGGGGAAGGGGCGGGGAGGAGAGAGGGGAAAGGAGGGTAAGGGTAGTGGAACATGGAGAAGGGAAAAGGAAGGGAGGGGGGAGGGGGAAGGGAGGGGGGACGGGAAACGAAAGGGACACCGGGGAGGGGGTGGTGGAGGGAAAGGGGAGAGGGGGGTAGGGGACAGGGTGAACAGGAACAAACAATACACAGGGAAGAGGAGGATAGAGGAAGGGGGGGAAAAGGAGCAGACAAGAGGGATTGCACTAGGCTAATAAACAATTGGAGCGTGTAGTGTAGCTCACCATAATGGTTGACCAGAGGGTAATAAAGATGCTAGCCACGAGGAGACTTGCAGTGGCGCGGGGGTCGGGTGGCCCGTAATGAGCAGGAGAGCCAAACATTTCCAAACACTGGGGCATCATGGAGGGTACAATGTGTGGAAGCCCACCACTGAGGGTGGATAACCACAGGGTTGCATGGGAGTCTGTCAATAAAATAGTATCAAATGTAACATGAGATACAGGATAAAATCCATGTGAAGGTATCTGTAATAGATAGCGTCGGGTAGAGGATAGTATCCAAGGTAAGAGAGCATACAACGTACCTATAGATGTACACCAGTGAGGTGTTGAAGGCCTCCCTTCCATCCCAGCCCCACGTCAGCAGTCTAACACGGAGAGAGCTCAGATGCTCACTCACAGGCCCGAGGGCCCATTAAGTGAGCTCCCCAACCCGGAGACGCCCACGACGCCGCCGGCCGGCAAGCATCTGACGTCACCGGGTCAGTTTCTCCGCACTGCGCAGATGCGCGGACCGCGCTACTGCGCAAGCGCGTTCAAGGCGAGCCCGTGGGTAGAACACCCTGGGCTCGGCAAGGACAAGCAGGAGACGAACACCAGGGCGTCTTCTCCTGCCAGGAGAAACACATGTCCGCCGCTAGGAAAGGCACAGGTAGCCACGGACCACACAGGGCACCTAGGGACAGCCAAACAAAATAAAGAGGAACATTGAACAACATGACAAAAATGGTAGTAATTAAATAACAGTATAGAAAAAATAAGAGTGGCAGTAATTGCCACCCAATCCATTAAGGTGTTGGTAAACAAACAATATTTGAAATACCTATAAAAATGTGCACTTTAGGTTTACAAGAATGAACATATACTAGGCTGTCATCAAAATAATGAATAACAAGAGGGTATAAAATTTAAAGCAAATAACAGACTACTGGATATGATCTATTGGTAAAAGTGAGATACATCCCATTCATAGTTCAGCCCCAAGGGGCGTCTGGTGTTCAAAATGAAAATCCACCGGACTTCACGTTTACATAAAACGTTAACTTATCACCGCCTCTTAGTGGTTTTACAATCTTATCAATACCTTGAATGATAAAGCTAGATGTGTCTTTCTGATGGATATCGTTCCAGTGTCGTGCAACAATGGTGGCATGATCTTTCTTGCCAACATAAAGTATATGACATTGTGTACAGGTAATGGCATATATGATGTAACGTGTATTACAGTTTATGAAGGAGTGTATCTTATGGGTTTTACCTGTTGATGCAGATGTGATAGTGTTTCCTTTTTGGATGAAAGGGCAATAGGCACAGCCTCGGCCCCCACATTTGAAGGTACCCTGGAAGGACAGCCAATTCTTAGAGGTATTAGTGTTAGAGAAAAGACTAGGTGATAGGATGCTACCCAATGATGGAGCTCTCCTGGATACCGTGCAAATACCTTTGGCCAAGATCTGAGAATAAACAGGATCATGGCACAGTACTGGAAGATATTTAGTGACAATTTTTTGGATTTTGTTAAATTCAACACTATAGGGAGTGAAAAACGTTGGAATGTGTCACGTACCTGGTGATGGAGCCTGATATGCAGAGGACGGTCTCTCTTACAGCTCTGACTTGGAGCCCCTGATAGAGCTGACAGGAAGCACCGAGATGCAGAGTCGCACGAGTGCCTGGCGGGATCGCTGAACCTGGAGCTGGATCGGAGCACTCGGCCGGGCTGTAGAGGTGTCTGTAGGAATCCCAGAGCAGTGGTAGGCAGGTAGCTGGAGCGAGTAGACAACCGGCCCCAAAGGCAGAAGTGTAGATGCAGCAGAAGGGATGTTGGCACCCTCGAGGCTGAAGAGAAGGCAAGTACCGGCAGGCCGGGACATACACAAACGGGCACGTCAGGAACAGAGAAGCAGAAGCGGAATCAGATTACAGGCCGGGTCTTCAACAGGCTGGCAGCGGAGTAGCAGAAGGAGCAGGCAGGTGCGGAGTGGAGGACAAGCTGGGGTCAGATGCAGGCAGGAAACAGAAGCGTCAGGAAGCAAGCCGGATCACAACAGGAACGGAAGTCAGGCAAGTAATTGCAGGATACACAGGGAACGCTGTAGAGCAGACAGCACTGAGTCTGGAAACTGGCTGAGTTTTTAAATAGCCTGTTTGGGCGGCAAAAGCTGTCAGAAGGTGCGTGCGCACCAATGGCATCTTGACAGGGATAGAGGTAACAGGTAATCTTCTTCTGCAGTCATCTTGGGTGCTGGCATGCGCCCTTCCTGACAGGCAGAGGTAACAGGTTGTCTTCTTTGGCAGCCATCTTGGGTGCTGGCATGCCCTTCCTGACAGAATGAGATTAGATTTATCAAAATTACATTTTGCGTTTTTAACGGTCGGTTTGTCAATAAATAGTTTGTGCCTAGGTACTTTTTTTGCAATCATCAAACCTCTGTTGATAACAGATTTTGAGTATCCTCTTTCTTCAAACCTAGCTGCCATGGATTCAGCTTCTAGATCAAAATCTGCTTGTTTACTACACAGTCTTCTAAGTCTAAGAAATTGGCCGACCGGGATATTGACAGTATGTCCCGGGTGGCTGGAATCGACTCGTAAGAGTGTGTTGCCTGGACTAGGCTTTCTGTACAAATTGGAGACTATCACATTATTTTCTCCTGTTAATTTGACATCCAGGAACTCCATGGATTTCATATTGAGTTTTGCTGTAAATGTTAAATTAAGGTCATTATTATTTAAATATGTCAGCCATTCTTCTATTTTTATCTGAGGGTCTGAAACTATGAATAGAAGGTCATCTATATATCTGCAGTAAAATATGGTGTCTTTTCTATGGGAACTATCGACCCCAAAAATGCAGAGCCTCTCCCAGCATCCCATGTACAAATTAGCTGGGGATGGTGAGAATTTAGCACCCATGGAGGCTCCACATTTCTGGAGATAGCAGTCCCCGTCGAACATGAAAAAATTATGGGTCAACAAATATTCTAAACACATAATAATAAATTGTTGCAAGACCTCAGAATGCTGTCCTGATCTGTTCAAAAAGAAAGATACAGCTTGTAAACCAAATGCATGTGGAATTGAGAAGTAAAGGTTAGAAACATCACATGAAATCCAATAGAAATTGTTGTCCCATACAATCTTATCAAGTTTGGATAACAGTTGCTTGGTGTCACAAAGGTATCCTGGCAGGTCAGTAACCAATGGTTGCAGCTGTTGGTCTACCCATTGACCTAATCGTTCGTTAAGAGAGCCAATGCCCGCAGCAATGGGTCTTCCTGTTAGGGGTGTAAGACCCTTATGTAATTTGGGGAGATGGTGAAAAATGGGCATAACCGGAAAAGCTGGAATGAGCATCTCCTTATCTTTACAGGTGAAAATCCCTACAGAAACAGCTCTGTCCAAAAGGGATGAAAGTTCACCTTTAACGCAATCCGTGGGGTCTCCCCTGAGTTTATGATAGGTAGATTGATCTGATAAGAGCTTCTTCTCTATATGAGGAGGCATCCAGTACAACCACCGCCCCATTTCTCACTATCGCCTTTGCAACGCATTTAAGATATGCACCTTTTTTTTGGGTCCTATGAATGCAATCTTGTTTGCAGTGGGTTAGGTGAGTCTTTGTATTTAACTTTAAATCCGCTCACAATATTGTACTATTTCTGCAGTTTACACTTTATTATTTGTTACATTTTAATACACATTTGTGCATTAACAATAATGGCCCATAGATAGGACCCTGTTCTGGTTTACATTACTAATGCCGCGTACACACGAGCGGACATTACGGCGGACTTTGCCCGGCGGACTGGATTTCGTCGGACAATTCGATGTGTGTGGGCTCCAGCGGACTTTGTTTTCTCAAAAGTTGGACGGAATTAGATTTAAAACTTGTTTTAAATTTATCCGTTGAAATCGAGTCCGGTCGAAAAGTCCGCCGTCTGTATGCTAGTTCGACGGACAAAAAGCCACGCTAGGGCAGCTATTGGCTACTGGCTATGAACTTCCTTGTTTTAGTCCGGTCGTACGTCATCACGTACGAATTCGACGGACTTTGGTGGATTGTGTGTAGGCAAGTCCGTTCATTCACAAAGTCCGTCGGAAAGTACGTCGAAAAGTCCGCCGGGCAAAGTCCGCCGTAATGTCCGCTCGTGTGTACGCGGCATAACTCTCTTTTTGGTTCCCTCATTATATATTTTTTATTTAATTTTATTTTTGGTCCCGCATTTTGAAATTTCCCAAGAGATGGGTTTGAGTGAGATGCATTCCATTCTGGTTTATTCTTTGGCTCATTTTTATTATGGTTTCATCATAGGATATTATTACTTCATAATATGAACCTCTCCAGTTTGCAGCGGCAACCTTGCATCTCGTAGTATACTTGTCCGTTATCCTAGTACTACTCTGAAGAGCGTTTTGCACGTCTTAGTGTCTTCTTTTTCTCCTCTTGAACTATAAATCGTTTTTATAAAGCTTTCCTCCTTGCCCTATTTGCCCTTATTTTTCAATTTTTTTCAACTCTTTCAGTTGTTATTTACATATATTACACTACAGAAGCTAGAGTCCCGGCGATTTTCTACACTTTCATGCACCTACTACTCATCACTGGATACATTACTTAGATTTTGGATAGGACCCAATAATTTGACCATCTTATTTATTCTTTAGATTGATATAATGTGATTGACAAATAGGGTCCTCTTTTGTCCGTAATTATGGATATTAGTGCATGTTTGTGATAACAATGTTTTTCAAACATACAAATTTTCTAAATATATTTTTTTAATATTTTGCTTAATATCTTATAACACATTTTCTAGTATGATTTAGGGAGAGAGATAATTTTCTTTTCTCTCTCTTCTTCCAGAAACATTCCAAATAGTTGGCTAGGATTTTTACTTTATACATTTTGGTTTACGCATTGTATATCCTTTTTTTATAAATATATTTCTTCTTTTACCTCCAACTCTTTGATATCATCATATATATGTGTGTTTTTGAAAAATCATCTTCACTTTTTCGTTCACATGTCTCAGAAATTTGTATCTCTTATGAACAATCATTGTTTTCCATCTATATGTGCACACTGAGATGGGAACTATGGATCTTTTATCAATTTACGCCTTCCTCCACTTTTTATGGGTTCTGTCTAAGAGTGAGTTCAGAGCCCAGCATCCTCCTCTCTGACCCCACTAGCCTTTTAGGGGTCTGCATTCAGCCTGGTGCACTCCCTGGTAAACTGACAGGACTTGGGAAAGCCCCTCAGAGGTGGCAGCCTGGTCTAATGGAAGGTCCACAAAAGTGGCCAGCCTGGGCTTTGGGGAGACCTATTTGGGTCTTAAAAAGGCTGATCACATGGTGCGGAAGAATCAGAAGCTGGCCCTGGCTCCATGGAGGGAGGCAATGATTTTGAAATGCACCAGAAGAGTGATCTGGGTTTTAAAGGCTAACCATGGGGTGTGGGAGAAGTGGGAGCTGGCCCAGGCTCTGTGGAGGGCAGCTTTGAATTTAAAATGCTCTGGGAGAGTCGTCCTGGTCTGTCTGTCTATTTTTTATTTTGCGATTACACAGATCAAAACAGACAGCAATACATCCCTATAGGCGGGCATATTTGAGCACACTCATATCACCCTATTTGTGCTAACCTCTGGGTCCATTGGACAGAACAGAAAACATTTCATTCAGGATGTGGGCAGATGTAGGCAGATTACACGGGACTATTATTTCCATGGAAAAATTGCAAAGGACACAGTGACATTCATACTCTTCTGATCCAACTCAGCAGGTGACACGTGTAAGACTAAGATCCTCTGCTGAGACTGTTGGAATCTGTGTGAAAGGGGCTTTATACCCTGTACACATGATAGGATTTTCCGACAACAAATGTTGGATACGAGCTTGTTGTCGGAAAGTCCGACCGTGTGTATGCTCCATAGAACATTTGTTGTCAGAATTTCCGCCAACAAATGTTTGAGAGCAGGTTCTCAAATTTTCCGACAACAAAACTTGTTGTCGGAAATTCCAATCCCGACACACAAAAGTCCACGCATGCTCGGAATCAAGCAGAAGAGCCCCACTGGCTATTGAACTTCATTTCAATGCAAAACAAGTTTGAGCCAACATCCTTTGGGAAAAAAATCCACGGTTTTGTTGTCGGAAAATCCTATCATGTGTACAGGGCATTAGACTACTTCTTTGCTGTAATGACTAAATGTATAGTTTTAGGTACTGCATATTAACCAATCAGGAGCCAAGAGCTCAAAATATTAGTTACAGGGTTGAGACAAACCATTTACAACTGACAGGCATGCTTACAATGATCAGCATTTATCTGTAAAATGCAAAACCTTTACCAGAAGGAACAAAACTGTTTACTTTAACTGCGTATACAGCGTTAGTTGGAGTTTGGCTTCAATTTGTTACTGTATCTAAATCTCCTAGTCTATCTAACTCTCCCCTCCCCTATACTGGAAATGCTTCTTTCCAAAGGTGCCCCCATGTGCTCCTTCAACCAGAGTAGAGGCACTCTAATACAGGGGGTGTGTTACTGGCCAGATAATCAGGTGAAAACAAAGGGGAAAAAAACTATAAAAAAAGAAAACAAATGCAGCCGCTACATCTAATGATTGCTAAACTGCAATATATTACATTTTTGGTTTTGGGTTCAATACCACTTTAAAGTTTTGCTTGCCAGGTAAAGCAGCAAAATATCCTGTGAGTTGCAGTTGTTGAAATTGTACCACGCTTGCCCACTAATTCGCTTTGGGTTTTCCCAGGTGATGTATAGAGCCAATTCACCAACCTCAGGAATTTTGTGGTATTAATATCCACGCATAATTCACCAGTAATTTAAAGGGCACAATTTTGAGTGATCTGAAATACAAAATCTCACATTGGAAGATGCTCTCATTTCTGCTTGGGAAAGCAACCTGGATCTTCATCAGCCTTATGCCCCGTACACACGATCGGATTTTCTGACAACAAATGTTGGATGTGAGCTTGTTGGCTTAAAGTCTGGCCGTGTGTATGCTCTATCGAACATTTGTTGGCGGACTTTCCGCCAACAAATGTTGGCTAGCAGGTTCTCAAATTTTCCGCCAACAAAACGTTGTCGTTGGAATTTCTGATCGTGTTTACACAAGTCCGTCGCACAAAAGTTCACGCATGCTCGCAATCAAGCAGAAGGAGCCGCACTGGCTATTGAACTTCCTTTTTATCGGTTTGTCATACGTCCTGTACGTCACCACGTACCCACATTCGTAATGGTTCGTCAACATTTGTGTGACCATGTGTATGCAAGACAAGTTTGAGCCAACATCCTTCAAACAAAAATCCACGGTTTTGTTGGCAAGTCCGATTGTGTGTACAGGGCATTATCTTCCTCTACAGGGCCAGAGCGCCAGTCTAAAATCCTGCAAGAAAGCAGAATGTGCACCCTTATAACGTAGACATGAAAATGGAGAGCCTTGTAGTGAGTGGAGCACGGGGAGAACATAGAGAAGATAAGAATGGCGAGAAACACTAAAATGAAGGTGAATCGGCCAATGAGATTAAACCTATCCATATAATGTTGGCTGACTGCTGTTAAATGTCAAAAACACTGACTGATAGGCTGTTGAGCAATTAATCGGCCCTTAATGGGCAACTTTCAACCAGTATATGCTTCTCCCTTCATTTTAACAGCCTGCATGGTTAAGTACTGTCAGGGTGGGAAATCTATGTGGGGCCAATCCCATCCTTGTTGGACCCGGGTACAGTTGTGCTTTCAGTTCAGTCAATGCATATGATGGAATAAATATTGTCAACTAGTAATATCAGCTCTTCCTTATTTCCTGGTGATTCTTCTCCACATTTAGAATTCTTGGAATGAACACAAAATTCAGTGAAGCAGTTCAGCAACTTGGCCTAGACATTTCTTCATTAAAAATGCTGGAGAAAAGTAGACATATTTTAACACGCAAGTCGAATGTAAATCCAGTCATGCAGTTGAAGAAAACAAGAAGCTTACAATGTTACTTTTTATCTTCATTTCCAATCTTCCATTCTGCAGTCTCTCGAAATTAGAAATCTAATATAAAAACTACAGACTCTTTATTTTGCTGAATGAAGAGTCAGTTTTAGATAAAGATTTATTATGTCTAGAAAACTGCTGCATTGTGTTAGAGTCCAACTGACTGGATATAATTTGGATAGATTGTATAGGTACTGTAGGTCAACACACTACAGAATTTTTGGTGGTGGTATTGCTTGACACACTTGGGCCTCAGAATAAAACATAAACCAAGGTCCCTTAAAATGTTCAAAATCTTGATTTCAAATCCTTGTGATACCCCCTGTATCGAACGTGCCCATTCTATTGGCTCCTGTCTCTCACATCTCTATTGACCATACTCCACCACCACTCCACTCCACACCACACCACAGCGCATCACTCTCTACTTTACCAGGACAAGCAGATTAGTTGTACATTTGACCAAGGTGATAAGAATGGAGAGTGGAGAGGACAAGTAGGTAGGTATCATCTGCTAACCCTAGAAGCAGGGGCCACGATGCTGCAATCCTAAACTCTGATTCCCCTTTTCATACACCATTTATTATGTGTAAACTTAGTTGATCTGCCGAATTAAATATGAAACAAAATCTAGATCATAGATGGGCAGATCTCATAGGGCTTTTTACTATCTGCAATCACTTAAAAATCGCTTTCACATTACCATCATCTGTTTTCAAACAAGTTCAAAAGTGAATCTTAGGATTTTCCATCTTCTCAGACCAGTCCCAAGCCTTCTAATGCCAACATTTCTGAAACAGTTTGGGGTAAAGTGTGTGCCTTCAATGCGCGACTCTATTGTCTACAATGACTTCAGTCTCTAAAGCAATTCACTATAGCAATTGGTTCATGAGATTCTGGGAGATTCCCACATTTGAATTCCCACATTGTATTCTTTATTGTTTCATACCTTTCAGGAGCAATGTAACAGCAATGCTCAGGGCTCAGAATGCCGATGCTACATTCCACAGCCTGGCAATAAATTTACACAGGAAGCAAAGTGTGGCAGCATATTAATAATAGTAAAATAATTTATCAGTAGAGCCAATCGTTTTGCTTGCTTGCTAGTTCCAGGCCTCTGGAGTTGAGCCTTCTCTTCTTAAGTGTCATTGGTCTGGAACTAGTATGCACAGCCTTTAAGTCAGGGAATGGCAGTTTTCTTTAATACATATTCCAAAGGTGGTTCCACTCCCACCACTAGAATATGCATTGATTGCCAAAAATTTGAGAAAATATCTATAAACTCAGATAGCATAGTGGATAAAAAGGGATCTCCTTGGGAAAGTGTTTTATTGAATTTATCCAATTTGGTCTATTGACCTAGTAAATTAATTGTATATTTATATATTTTTAACAGTGTTGTGACCGTTAAAAGTACATTTTAATATATTCATTGATATTGCTTGCACCTGTTGGTACCTCTGGAGTCCTGTTATGGCTGGAGTGGTCAATTTACTTGATATAGGGGGTCTAAAGTGCTACCTTTGATATTATTGAAGGGCCACACATAATATTCAGTGAGTATGATGTTATGGATAGATTTCAAAGATTGCAGATATGTCACAGGAGATGGTCAGAAACAGCAAACATGATATGGGAGTTGTAAAATTGGGACATGCTTCAGTAGACACATAGGATGGAGCTACGTTACATGAGACAGGTAGGATGGAGACACATTGCATGAGACACATATGATGGAAACATATTACATGAGATTGTTCCAAACTCCAAACTAGGGATGGGCTTAGTGTTTAGGGTGTTTGGTGTGGATGAATCTGACAGCTTCCAACCAGGGCCGCCATTAGGGGGTACAGCCCATACAGATGTAAGGGGCCCGGGCATCCTGAGGGGCCCCAATCTCCCTGGACACCCGGGCCCCAAGTTGGCACCTCCTCTTTGTTCTTTTCTGCCCCCTACACTGGTCCCGACTCCCGCTGGGGCCACCCGCTGCACTGGCTCCTGACTCCCAGCCAGTGGCGTAGCATGCAGGGGTAGCTGGAAGGGTGCAGAAATGAGTGCCACTCCCCCTCCGGAACACCAGTGGTTCCATCCACCTGCTCCTCTCCTCCTCCTCATTTGATGGCCGATCTGTCCTCCTGATTATCCCTGGTCTGTGTGCGATGAGAGACGGTTCGAGAGATGTGGCTGTCCTGGAAGGAGAGGGTCCCCAAGCTGCTCTGTCCCCTCCAGCATGCCTGCCCTCCCTTACACACATCTCTTCTCCTGCCCCTCTCTCCCTGCCTGTATGCTGCTGCGTCTGTGAAGGGGATGTGGGGGAGGGAAGATTTAACCCTGACCCCTTTCTCTCCCCTTTCTCTCTCCCCCTGCCCCACTCTCTCTCCCCCTGACCCCTCTCTCCCCCCCCTCTCTCTCCCCCTGCCTCCCTCTCTCACCCCCCACCCCCCTCTCTCCCCTACCCCTCTCTCCCCTACCCCTCTCTCCCCCTCTCTCTCCCCCTGCCTCCCTCTCTCTCCCCCCTCTCTCCCTGCCCTCTCTCTCTCTCCCCTACCCCTCTCTCCCTCCACCCCCCTCTCTCTCCCCCTGCCTCCATCTCTCACCCCCCACCCCCCTCTCTCCCCTACCCCTCTCTCCCCCCTCTCTCTCCCCCTGCCTCCCTCTCTCTCCCCCCTCTCTCCCTGCCCTCTCTCTCTCTCCCCTACCCCTCTCTCCCCCCACCCCCCTCTCTCTCTCCCTGCCCTCTCTCTCTCTGTGCCAGCACTGTAAATAGTTTTACCCCAGTCTGTTTATTAAACCCCTTCCTTCTCATCTACCTATAGATATGATCTATAATAGTATAACAGAATTACTTTATTGACTTTATCCACTTTAAGTGGTATTAAACTCCAAAGCAAACATTTATTTTATTGCAGCTTTCCAATTTTTAGATGCGGTTGCCTCATTCGTTTTCTTTTTTAGGTTTCCTTTTTAGGTTTTCTTTCTTTTATTTTCACCTGGTGATCATGCTAGTAAGTCTGTGTTTTCTTTTTCTTCAAAAGAAAGAGCTGTCTTTAGGATGTAGCAGTTAGAGGGTTGAGACAAACCATTTAACACTGAGCTGGAGTATAGCTACAATTTGATGTACCTAAATCGGCTAGTACATCTGCTGTCCAAAGGTGTCTCTGTGGCTCCTTCATCCAGAGTGGGGGCACTCTAATATAAGAGGTGTGTAACTGTCCAGATCACCAGGGGAAAACAGAAAATAAAAAGCCCAAAAAAAAGAAAACAAATGCAGCCTCCACATCTAAGTATTGGTAGGCTGTAAATTGTATTTCTCTCCATTCACAGAGGATTCGGTGGGATGGCCAGTGGGTGGACCCTGGGGAATGTTGGTGGTCAGACCTGGGGGTCCCAGTCCTTAAGCTGAGTAAGGGGCCCCAAAATTTCTGATGGCTGCCCTGCTTCCAACTATCAATGGTTGATAAGGAAGCAGCAGGTGCTTGCACCTACTTTGTCCTTACCAACCACTGAATTCAGATTCATTTACCTGGCTGAGCACATAAGCAAATGGACGGGGATTGAAGGGCTTACATTATTGGCTAAATATGCTCATGGCCATATTTGGGCAATCATGTCACCCCTATCCCCACCCCTTCACTTATATAGCTGATGACAGTTCAAGGAGCTGTCATTGGGCTATGTGTAGCATTGCGATCGGTCGTGTGCCCTGGGTTGTTTTTTTTGCTTTTTGATTTTTGGGGATTTATTTTTTTAATAAAGGACTTCCCACTCATTCCTGTGAGGAGGCGGTATCTAGGGGCTCCTCATTATTAAGAGGGAGCTTCCAGATTCCGATAAGCCCCCTGCCCACAAGCTCCCTCAACCACCAGCTAGGGTTGTGGGGAAGAGGCCCTTGTCTTCATCAAGGTGACAAGATGTCTTCATCATGGTGACAAGTTACTTTGCCAGGTGGGACTAGGCAAGGCACCCCTCCTTAATGTTGAAGGGTCTGGTATTCCTTTTTAATGGGATTTTGGTTAGGCATCCCAACCTCTTTGAAGTTTGTCAAATCCTGCTCAAACCAAACCCAGGGCAATATGGCAGTATGACTCCAACATAACATTTGTGCTCCCAGCAACTTTCCATAAATTACATTAGCTGTATTTTATATTTCTACACAATCATAATGTATACCCCTTTTGGTGGGCTATGAGAAATGCCCCTCCCCCCAAACTCAATATTGCACTAAACCTGTAGGTAAATAAGAGAACCAAAACCTTCGCTAAGTGGAAGAGTGGGTTTGATAATACATTTAGTAGTGCCTCCATCCAGGACAGGGCCTTTATGAGCAATGGCAATTTCCTTCCTGGAAAATTAGCCAGTAATCTAATAAAGTAAATGAGCGGAGAGGAATTACTGCAGCCAGGACATAACATACCTCTAAATATATAGATGCACACCAGTATGGCAATAATACAAGCTTTATATTATAAAAGGTTAATAATGGTACTGTACATACATCCAATATACAAACTGGTAATATCAATAAAGGGCCTGGCAGGAGTCCTGATGGAATTGTGCACAAATACCTATATAGTTATTAATAGAGATATCTTCAAATGAATGTTGCATCAAAGCCCAGTTGCAGGGGCCCTTGAGGATGATTATGATGCAGCATCTGTCTTGCTATCAGACACATCAAAACCAAATCGGTGATTATGGGGAGATCCTCCAATCGTTGTCCAATCAGCCTGCAAAAGAGTGAGAACCAAAAATAAGGATCCCTCAAGGTGCAAAACCCTGCTGATGCCAGTTATAAACACATCTTTAAATATATAAATAAACCCCTATATGCTTGAAACTGAAAAAAGGGGAGAGAGGGGGGAAAAGGATTGGAGTGGGAGCTCTCGGTATCATATCATCAAAAACTCATAATAAAAGCCTTGTTTGGGCTCAACCGACTCCAATGACGTAAAGGGGATAGGGAAGAGGAAATACACAGCCCAATGTGCAAGTACAAAAAGTCAAATTTTTTTATATCAAAAACACATAAATGGAATAGTCAATGATAAAAAACTGAATTATGCACAACGTGTCAATCATACTGTGATAAAAACTCAATGTCCACCATTGTTGCCCTTATCCAGTGACAGTAATATTTAAATAGCGAGGAATGTGAAAGTACAATATCTTCAATCCTGAGCAGCAATAATAACTTGAAACATAGAAATTGCATGCATGTGAATAGGATGTGAAGCCAAGTTGTCTCCCAACGGGAAATGGATCCTAGGGAGATCAGACCTGGATCCTGGGAAAGAGGCACGCTGGCATATTGTGGTGAGTGTTGTTAATACCTTGATGTATGCAGAAGGGGGGAATTGCTGAGATATGGAAAGGGGAAGGGATGACACCCTGGGTCAACAGTGGTCTAGAGGAGGTATATGGAATTGAAAGATACAGTCACATTATGTATGTAGCATGAAATGTCAGAGATTTGAATGTAAAAAACAATGTCCTGTAACCTCCCTGTCACTGTTGAAAACCATAATTTGATATCCAGAGTGTGCATGCAGGTTGACGGTCCTGATCCATGGGAGACCATACATGGATCAAAGCATATAGTCCAAAGTAGAAAGAGAGTAAATGGATATTTATCAGGTGGTGATGGAAAAACAAATCTTCAGTTCCAGTACCATTGCTGATTTCCAATGAGGTCCATCAAGTATAAGCGAGTGTTCATATCCTCCAGTCACAGGGGCAAGGTGGACAAGGAAACAAGAGAACCTAACCGGTTTCGCAGGTCACCACCGCCTGCGTCAGAGGCAGTGTGGTCCCATGGATACTATCGATCTCCATAAGCAGTATTTGACAGAAATTCTGAAGTGTAGAAAAAAAGGATTTTACATTTCTGCAAATACTGTATTATAGCTGAACAAATCCATTTATAAAATGTAAATACATGGAAATAGTTTTGCAAAGCAAACATCACTTTTCTCAAACAAAATCTGCAGAAGGCCCATCCCCCAAGGAATGTATACTTCCGGAACCACACTCCCTTGCTACCTCCCTGCACTGCTGGAACCCTCGACATAGAGAAGTGCTTTCAGGACATGAGGGACCTGTCACATCATCCCCCTGTCTAGGATCCAACACCCGCCATCACAGGAGCTTAGGAAATAATGAGGCAGCAAGGGAACATAGTTAGTATAGGACATACATATTTATTACAAACATAGGACTGTATGTATTAAAGCCTGGGGGAAGTGGGCTATCTGCAGGCACTGCCACTTTGCCCTTCATGGAATCATTTTTTAACCTAGTTATTATTATTATGAAAAAAAATGTAGTAGTTCAGGAGAGATACGCAACATTTTTAAACTTGGATAATGAGTGATTTTGACAATGATATTTAGAAACCCCCTATTTTCAGAAGAGTAACCTAAGGCCAGGAAATAGAAAGCATATTCCATCTTGGTGAGACTGAGTAAGCCGAACTTACCAGTGTCCATGTCTGCTTAGCTGCAGAGTCTGAATAGATATTAATTATCTGTCACCCCGTGCATTGCCCCTAGTTTTGTGCAGACAAACTCAATTATTGAACTCAGAAAAGGGTTAGCATAGCATGAAGGGGAATTGGATAGCAGTGGTATGTGCAAATCTGGCAAGGTTTGTAAGTATCTTGTAATTTTGGTGACATGGAAATTTTTAAGAAGACCTCCCATTTTTAAGATTCCCATTTCAATAAATATTTAACACATTTAAGTTCTCCCACTTAAAAGGATGAGAGAGGCCTGTAATTGTCATCATAGGTATATCTCAACTATGAGAGACAAAATGTGGAAACAAATCCAGACAATCACATTGTCTGATTTTTGAAAGAATTTATTTGCAAATTATGATGGAAAATAAGTATTTGGTCACCTACAAACAAGCAAGATTTTTTACTCTCACAGACCTGTATCTTCTTTAAGAGGCTCCTCTGTCCTCCACTCATTACCTGTATTAATGGCACCTGTTTGAACTTGTTATCAGTATAAAAGACACCTGTCCACAACCTCAAACAGTCACACTCCAAACTCCACTATGGTGAAGACCAAAGAGCTGCCGAAGGACACCAGAAACAAAATTGAAGACCTGTACCAGGCTGGGAAGACTGAATCTGCAATAGGCAAGCAGCTTAGTGTGAAGAAATCAACTGTGGGAGCAATAATTAGAAAATGGAAGACATACAAGACCACTGATAATCTCCCTCGATCTGGGGCTCCACGCAAGATCTCACCCCGTGGGGTCAAAATGATCTCCTCAGCAGCTTTGCCTGAACTGTGCTCCTCCCCCTCAGCAGCTCTGCCTGATCTGTGCTCCTCCCCCTCAGCAGCTCTGCCTGAACTGTGCTCCTCCCCCTCAGCAGCTCTACCTGAACTGTGCTCCTCCCCCTCAACAGCTCTACCTAAACTGTGCTCCTCCCCCTCAGCAGCTCTATCTGAACTGTGCTCCTCCCCTTAGTTGAACTGTTCTTCTCAGAAGCTCTGCCTGAAGTGTGCTCCTTTTTTTAAAAAGCTAAATCCAGCCGAATTTTTGAATTGGGTTTGATTTTAATTACATGTCTCTGGGAAAGAGGCCCAGTTGAAATGTGCACAGAACAATTTTCTTTACCTTACTGTGCATTTTAATTTTAATTTTTACGAGTAATAGTGGCGATCATCGATTTTCAGCAGGACTGCGACATTGCGGCGGATAAATCGGACACTAAGTGACACTTTTTAGGGACCAGTGACACCAGTACAGTGATCAGTACTAAAAAAAAATGCAGTTACTGTACAATTGACACTGGCAGGGAAGGGGTTTAACATCAGGGGCAATCAAAGAGTTAAGTTTGCTCCCTGGGTGTGCTTTCTTACTGGGTAAGGGATGGACTGACTGCAGGAAGAGAGACATCTGTGTGCCAGATTAGCAGGAACACAAGATCTCTCTCTCCCTGTTTGACAGAACGATGGTCTGCCTTGTTTACATAGGCAAACTGCCATTCTGCCATTCCTCTGAACGATCGCGGGTGGCCGCTGGACCCGCTGATTGACCGGCGTGTGCGTGCGCCCCAGACGCAGAAGTCACGAACAATGTACAGGCAAGTTGTTTCACGCAGCTGGGCCACCCTGCTGCAGTATATGTGCATATGTGTATAGTAGTTAAGAGTGTGTCTATGGGAATGTTTGATCTTTCCTCCAGAAACGCATTGGGGAGTTCAGGCACTGATGTGGACGAGAAGGCCTGGCTCGCAGTCTCTGCTCTAATTCATCCCAAAGGTGTTGAGGCCAGGACTCTGTGCAGCCCAGTCAAGTTTCTCCAACCTAAACTCGCTCAACTGTGTCTTTATGGACCGAATTTGGCACGGCCAAATGTTGGCCGTTTTTTATTGTACCGGTTGATGTCGCCCGACATTCGGCCCGTGTATATGGGGCTTATCTATGAATGTATGTCAATGCCTAAAATTGCCCAAATTTGAAGCTGAACACATATTACTGTACATATACTTTAAGCCCTGTCTGGTCCTCACCTTTCTCAATTAACTATCCTAAAAAAGTTTGATTAGACAACTGCCATCTTATGTCTACAGCCAGCTTTAATAAAAGGCCCAACGACATTGTCTCTCTGTAAATAGAGTTCAGCTAATTAATTACACTTCTTAAAAGCACTGGGAAATTATTCAAATTACTAGATAATTAGGCTTTCACATACTTGCTGGGGCATAATTATTGTTTAGAATCCAAGTGAGAAGGATGATACAAACAGCACCATTTCCAGTATGAACAGATTGTCCTAAGAACACATGTGGAGATCTTCTGTTAGTTGTCCCTAGTCTTGGAACAGCTCAACCATTTTACAATTCACAGTGGCCAAGTCTGTATTCTGTGAAGGGACCGACACTTTCCAGAATGATTTGACAGACAAGTTTAAGTGTTAAACATCAGTGGCAGAAATAAAATGAGCCTATTAAAAAATTCATAGTTCATTAATGCATCCTTTCACTCTGTCTGTTCAAACAGAATACAAAATGATAACCGGTCTGCCAGGTTCTTGCTGTGCCAGTACTAACAATCTCATCTGTCTAAAGCCTCGTACACATGATCCGAATGTTGGCAGGGGATTGTCTGTTGACATACTGTTGTCCTAAAATCAGACCGTTAGTACGCTCCTTCAGACAATTGTTGTCCAACTTTCAGCCAACAAATTTTGGATGGCAGGCTAGTAAATTTTCAGCGGACAACGGTCTGTTGTCTGATTTTCCTATCGTCTGTACACAAGTCCGTCACACAATAGTCGAAAGTACAAACACGCATGATCGGAAGCAAGGAACGAGCCGGAAGCAGTCAGTCTTGTAAACTAGCGTTCGTAATGGAGAATTAACATTCGTGACGCGGCAAATTATAAAATGTTGAAATGCAGCGCACAATTCTTTTCTTCTTTAATGGGATAATAATGAAGCTGCTTTGCTGGTGATACTGATGGAGTTATGGCAAATGTATTTTAAAAGGCTTTTGTTTTTCTAGTGATATCAAGAATAATATTAATAAGCTTGTTTTTTTGGGTTTTTTTTTGTTTTTTTTGGGAGGCAAGTTACCACAACACCATTATCCCGTAGTTTTTAAGATCAAAGATACAACTATGTTGGTGTCCCTTGTCAATTTTACATTGTATTTTTTAAAATGTAACTGCCGACTCCCAAACTATCATTTGAAGTAAAACACATAACCACGTATTGAATGTGTGTTTATGTAGGGATAGGTGGCGCTGCCTTTCCACCTAGAGAGTGACCCCTGGTGGTGACTAGCGGTGATAGATGTAAAACTTCATTGGACTTCTGGGTGGTTTGGGCTAGGATAATGAATCCCAAAAGTTGTCGACTAAGAGGTTGTCTAAACCTTTTAAATATATATAAATGTGAATCCACCGAAAATTTATAGTGATGTCAACAAAAATAAAATATAATATTAGTGTACAGATTCATACAATAAAGTATTGGTGCTTGTGATAGCCTATACCTCCTCACTTCTGTGTAAAGTGCTCAGTGCTTACTATATTTAAAGTGTAGCGGTGTGTTGCCACTGGTTACTAACATCCACCTAATCACCCCGCTACTACTCTAACCACACCCTGCCCCCAGATCAAAACAAACAGGCCTAGCTTGCAGCATAGGTCTGCCTAAATTTACCTGTACTGACAGAACCTACCAAAAAATCCTCACTCTAGCACCTACCTATGGTAGAGGGTGCTACAAAAGTATTACGTAATAGAGATTATATATACATATGAGATCCGCTTGGCTAGAGTTATATGGAGTACATCAAGGAAAAATTCCTATATGCTATAATGTGAACACAGTAAAAAAGTGCAGCAAAAAAGTGCAGAAAAAAGTCTCTTGAAAAAAACACAGTCCTAGTTAATAATTGAAACCTTTATGCCGCGTACACACGGTCGGACTTTTCGTCTACAAAAGTCAGACAGCCTGTCCGACAGACTTCCGGCAGACTTTCGGCGGACTTGCGGCGGACTTGCGGCATACTTTCTAACGAACGGACTTGCCTACACACGACCACACAAAAGTCCGACGGATTCGTACGTGATGACGTACACCGGACTAAAATAAGGAAGTTCATAGCCAGTAGCCAATAGGTGCCCTAGCGTGGCTTTTTGTCCGTCGGACTAGCACACAGACGAGCGGATTTCGGGGTCCGACGTAAAGATTTAAAGCATGTTTCAAATCTAAAGTACGTCGGATTTGAGGCTAAAAAAGTACGTTGAAAGTCCGGAGAAGCCCACACACGATCGGATTACCAGCCAGCTTTAGTCCGTCAGCGTCCGTTGGACTTTTGTAGACGAAAAGTCCGACCGTGTGTACGCGGCATTAGATTCAGTTAATAGTACTAGTTGCTCAAAAACCAATCCAAAGTGACTTGTGCAAAATCCTGTGAAAGCAGCATAAAGTGACGGTAGTGCTCCCCTTCAGTTCCCCACTCACCAGATTTCCAAACCCCTGCAGGGGTGAACCGCATAAAAGTGGGGGTCTTTATCTGGGGCTGTCTTCCTCTTTAATAGATCCAACCTTAAGCCCCCGTTTACACCTATGCGAATTAGATGCGGCTTACACCGCATCCAATTCGCAGGACATTTTAAAATACATTCATTTGAATGTATCTGGTTCACATATGTGCGTTGCATTCGCACTGCGCATTGCCCAAAAAAAGTGTGCGTTTTTTGGGCATTGCGGTGCGGACTACAAGCCTATTATCTCCTATGGGAACGCATCTGGTTCACAGATGCATTGCGTTCTGAACAAGGATTTTCTCCTTCTCCTCACTACACCTCCCCCTCTCCCCCCCTCCCCCTGCTCACTGATCCGCAGCTACAACGCAGTGAAACCTTTGAACAACTGATTTTTATCTTCCCAGTGAAAGCTGAGCTTCAGTTCGCACCGCACATGTGTGAACCCAGGCTTAAGGTGTCCCAATTTGATGTTCCTTCTGGAGATGGATGATGTTGGGATGGTGTGCCAGTTCCTGGATGTATACTTCTCTCCTGACATAGCCAAGTATTATTGTACACAATTTTTTTATTGTGCATAAAGAAATAAAGCAAATTAAATTAGAGCTGCTGTCTGTCGTTCAATTACAAAGAACTTAACCAAAAAGTGCATTCTATACATACAAAAATATAAAAAATATAACAACTAAAATCATTATTCAAAAAAATGAATAAAGGAAATTAGTAAGTGGGGAAGGGGTGAAAATCCCCAGACCAGCGAGCTTGTTGGGGGTCTTGTGGCTAGTATTGCCACTAACCGCCATGCTGCTGTGGCGGGTGGGGTGGCTGTGGTGGGTGGGGTGGCTGTGGAGCCACAAAATCAGACAGGTGTGTGTTTTCTGAAATTTGGCCCCTCACCCCCTTGTTGAGGAGCTGCAGGATGAGTGCCATCTCCCTTAATTTATTGGCTGTCACCACCGTCACCATCTCAGCCTCATCTGGGTCTGTACGGATGGCAGTAGTGGTGTGACTGAGGAAGGCAGCCTCCTCCAGATTCCTGCTCTTCCTGGCCCTTTTAGCAGGATGGTGTAGGGGAGGGATTTTCGACTCCATCTGGCTGCTGACCGCTTGCTCCTCCAGACTGACACTTTCCTGTGTATGAAAATGGGACATAATTAGAATCTTTTTTAGGGTTTGGTCATCAATCACACACAATTTTGATCTCCTCACTGTTGCAAATTGAATGTGGACAAATAGAAAACACTATGATTCTGACCCCAGCATTTTTAATTCTTGTTCGAATCATTTTTGGTCACTGTCTATTGATATGGACACCACTTTGTTAAGGCAGAAATATTTTAACAATAACATCTAGTTATCATCATTGTATTTTTGGATACAAATATGTTCAATAATGCTATACCTGGGTCAAGCTGGGCTCCTCCACATCATCTTCCTGTGCAGCAGGACCTGGGTGGACCTCAGGAGTGTCACCTCAGCAGACGTTGAAGGGAGTGTAGACAGCGATGGCCTGGGTTCTGTCTGGTCAGTCAAAAACCGCAGGCTGTTGTAATACCACAGCCTGGGGACATATATGTAATCTGCTGCTGCTCCAGAACTCTCTGAGTCCATTACCTTGTTGAGCTCCCTTTTTAAAAGTACTGCTCAGGTTTGATATTTTTGTCTTGACATAGTTGATGTCTGCCCTGGGGTACACTGGTTTCACCAATTCGAGCAGTTTCTCCAAAGCTGCCTTCCTCAATATTTTATTGGAGTAGTCTCTACTCTTGACCTTCCAGAGACAGGGCAGCTCCCGGTACAGGTCAATGAATTGGGGTAGAAAATCAGGCGCAGTAAATGTATCCATCATGATAAATGATAAGATGCCTGCAAGACAGAACACAAGACAAACCATAATGTCTGGCTTAACTCATAAGCTGGTTCCAATATAGGCCTCAATCTAAGCAGTATAGGCCACTAACCACCTATGACCCAATTTCCAATTGTACCTTTGTTTTATGGCTCCTTTCTTGTGTTGGCAATCGTAAATCCTCCACTCCAAGATTGTTCCTACGGCCGTTCCATCGACCATGCGTTCTGGCTTTACATACATTGCACATTCGTAAAACTCCGCTCTCAGTGCGTCGTGGCGCTGGGGCGTGACCGTCTCTCTTCTGCATGCGACACAGACGGCGGAACATTCAGGAGGGACAACATGGAGGATTCTGTGGATTCATGGCAGCCCCACAGTGGTGGAGCTCATAGGAGGCACAAAGCAACCCCCCATGAGCAAGGGTGAGATGGTGCGCACCCTAGAGAAGCATGATTACGACTGCAAGCTGCGTGATTACAAAAGGCCCAACAGCCAAAGAGACATAATTTTGGAGAAGGTCATTGCCGTTTTGCAGAATGAATTTTCAGTGGAACGATCAAAGGACCAAATCCGAAAACGATGGCCTGATCTAAAACACCGTGAACAAGACCAGATGGAGTACATACATCAGGTCATAAAAAAGTAAGCAATATTTGGATCTAACCAATATGTATATGTGTAAATTAGCTGTCTGTATATGTTCTTTCTCCAAGTAGCTCTAGAGAATTATATATAAGGTTTTCTAAAATCTTTGTATGACCTGGTATGCTAAAGAAGATGATGGTAAATATAAAGCAGCTATGAACATTCTTATTTGGTCATGTTTTTGGACATTTCTTTATTTCTTTATGCACCCAAACAAAATTCTCTGTGTGCCCCAAGCGATCACGGGAGCCACTGCCGGGCACTCGCATCGGCTCCGTGGGCGAACAGGGGGCGCACACGCACCCCTAGTGGCCACAGAGCGAAGCGACGTTACATAATGTCGTTTTGCCCAGCCGTGCCATTCTGTCACAGTACATTTACGGCGGATGGTCGGCAAGTGGTTAATGGGGTGGGCAACTACATGGCAAATGAGGTTTAATGTGTAAAAATGTAAAATAATGCATTTGGGTGCCAAAAATATGAATGCAACCTATACACTGGGGGGAGAACCTCTGGGGCAATCAAGGATGGAAAAGGGCCTGGGGGTCCTAGTAGATGATAGACTGAGCAATGGCATGCTGCTGCTAACAAAGCAAACAGAATATTGGCATGCATTAAAAAGGGAAATAACTCAAGAGATAAAGTGATAATTATCCCACTTTGCAAGACTCTGGTCCAGCCTCACCTGGAGTATGCTGTCCAGTTGTGGGCACCAGTCCTCAGGAAGGATGTACTTTAAATGGAGCACAGTACACAGTACAGAGAAGGGCAACAAAACTAATAAAGGGTCTGGAGGACATTCGTTATGAAGAAAGGTTGCGAGCACTGAACTTATTCTCTCTGGAGAAGAGACGCTTGAGAAGGGATATGATTTCAATTTACAAATACCGTACTGGTGACCCCACAATAGGGATAAACCTTGTCCGCGGAAGGGAGTTTAATAAGACACGTGGCTACTCATTAAAATTAGAAGAAAAGAGGTTTAACCTTAAACTAGGTAGAGGGTTCTTTACTGTAAGAGCGGCAAGGATGTGGAATTCCCTTCCACAGGCGGCGGTTTCAGCGGGGAGCATCAATAGTTTTTTAAACTATTGGATAAGCAACTGAACGACCGCAACATACAGGGATATACAATGTAATACTGACAAATAAAACACACACATAGGTTGAACTTAAAGGACCTGTGTTTTTTTTCAACCTCACCTACTATGTAATATGTAACTATGTAACTATTTACAGACCGAAGTTCTTCCCTTTGATCTAAGAACCAAATGTTACTTTGTTTATAGTTATCGGCGATGTTGAGACAAACGTGGCAGGCTGCCTGTATTTTAAATTTTTTTTGTCAGCTGTCAGAAGTGAGCAGAAAACTTTCTGCACTTGTTACATAGAATCGGGAAATGCTGTTTTAAGATCGGGAGGGGAGTAGAAGCGGCGACTTCGATTCTTAACGATTAATCGTGCAGCTCTAGTTTATAGCGCAAAAAATAAAAACCGCAAAGCAAACACCACCAAAAGAAAGCTCTATTTGTGGGGAAAAAATGTACAAACATTTTATTTGGGTATAGTGTTGCATGACTGCGCAATTGTCAGTTAAAGTAACGCAGTGCCGTATTGCAAAAAAATGGCCTGGTCAGGAAGGGGGTAAAATATTCCGGAGCTGAAGTGGTTAAGATAAAAAGTGTTGGTTGGAGTTATGCAGCGTACACACGGGCGGACTTTCTGACCGGACTGGTCTGACAGACTTTCCGACGGACTTTTGACAGACTTCCGACTGACTTTTTTTACGAACGGACTTGCCTACACACGACCGGACTACGGATGGACTTGCCTACACACGACCAGACTTTCCGGCGGACCTAGTTCCCGACGGAGTTACAGCGGACTTTCCAACTTGCCCACACACGAACAAGTCTGTTCATTTTGAACGTGACTCGGGGACGACGGGACTAGAAAAGGAAGTCAATCTCGCCGTTTTTATCGGCGAGATTGATGTCTTGCGAGCCCTGACGCGTGGCATACCAGGCCCTTAGGTCTGGTATGGATTTTAAGGGGAAAAAACGACGTGGGGTCCCCCCCAGAATCCATACCAGACCCCTATCCGAGCACGCAGCCCGGCTGGTCAGGAAAGGGGGTGTGGACGAGCAAGCGCCCCCCCCTCCTGAACCGTACCAGGCCGCATGCCCTCAACATAGGGGGTGGGTGCTTTGGGGGAGGGGGGCGCCCTGCGGCCCCCCATCCCAAAGCACCTTGTCCCCATGTTGATGAGGACAAGGGCCTCTTCCCGACAACCCTGGCTGTTGGTTGTTGGGGTCTGCGGGTGAGGGGCTTATCGGAATCCGGGAGCCCCCTTTAATAAGGGGGCCCCCAGATCCCAGCCCCCCCACCCTATGTGAATGAGTATGGGGTACATCGTACCCCTACCCATTCACCTAGGGAAAAAAGTGTCAATAAAAAAAAAAACACACTACACAGGTTTTTAAGTAATTTATTAGACAGCTCCGGGAGACTGTGCCCAGGGACTGTGACGTTATAAGGGGGCGGGATCACCGCTGATATAAGTCATCGCGGAGCGGTCACACACCGTTACAGCGGGAGAGAGCGTCGTGTCAGCATCGGAAGAAGAGAAGAGGGAGGAAGACGATGCAGAAGTCCGGGCCACCGCTAGCAAAAGAGCGGCAGAAGATAGCGGAGGAGCCGGCAGAAGAACCGGACACCAGGAGAAGAGGTCGAACACCGGGAGAAGAGGCCGGAGAGTGGGAGAAGAACTGGACACCGGGAGAAGAGGCCGGAGACAGCGGCGAAGTCGGAAGAAGATCCTCGAAGTCAGAAGAAGACCCCCGAAGTCGGAAGAAGACCCCCGGAGCTGTCTAATAAATTACTTAAAAAACCTGTGTAGTGTTTTTTTTTTTTTTATTGACACTTTTTTCCCTAGGTGAATGGGTAGGGGTACGATGTACCCCATACTCATTCACATAGGGTGGGAGGCTGGGATCTGGGGGCCCCCTTATTAAAGGGGGCTCCCGGATTCTGATAAACCCCCCGCCCGCAGACCCCGACTACCAATGGCCAGGGTTGTCAGGAAGAGGCCCTTGTCCTCATCAACATGGGGACAAGGTGCTTTAAGGTGGGGGGGCCGCAGGGCGCCCCCCGCCCCCCAAAGCACCCACCCCCCCATGTTGAGGGCATGCGGCCTGGTATGGTTCAGGAGGTGGGGGGCGCTCGCTCGTCCCCACCCCCCTTCCTGACCGGCCGGGCTGCATGCTCGGATAGGGGTCTGGTATGGATTTTGGGGGGGACCCCACGCCGTTTTTTTGGCGTAGGTGGTTCCCCTTAAAATCCATACCAGACCTAAGGGATATCGTCGCCTCGCGCTTGCCGCAATAGGAAAATTTGTTTTTCCTATTGCAGCGAGCGCGAGAGGCAGTACCCTGCCCTTGCGACGTATCTGGTCCGTCGGACCAGCATACAGACGAACGGGCTTTCCGTTAGGAACTGAGTCCGGCGGAGTTACGACGGAAAGATTTAAAGCAGGTTTCAAATCTAAAGTCCGTCGGATTTCTGACCGAAACGGTCCGTCAGAAATCCGATGCCGACCACACACGGTCGGATTGTCCGCCGGATTCGGTCCGTCGGACCGGTCCGTTCGGAAAGTCTGCCCGTGTGTACACGGCATTAGGCTTTATTTTGTTAGTCACTTATTGAAAGATCATTTAAATGTACTAGTCTACCTAATGCTGCCCTCTCCAGACAATGCTACTGTCCAAGGGTGGCTATGTGGCTCCTCCAAAGATAGAGGTGACATCCTAAGACAGGAAATGTGTTACTGGCCAGATCATTAGGTGAAAAAAAAAAGGCTAATAGAAAAGTAATGCAGCCATCACATTTAAGGATTGATAAGCTGATAGTGATATATAGTATGTAGAAACATAATTAAAAACTAGACCACACTCTTATAAATGCAAGTAATAGCCAATAAACCATACAAAAATTGTGCAAAATTTTGAAGTTTATAGTAAACAGTCCAAGTAAAGTGCTCAGTGCAAAAAAAATACATCTAAAAGGTGATAAAAAAGGTGAATTACCAACAAAAGTACATAGCACTCACCAGGAATATATGACCTCTTTTCTTAAGAAAGGTCTCAGAACATGTCATTTTTGGTCTTTCAGTTTCCATTGCCATGCTCATACATGTCTGAGTATATAACATTGATGTAAGTGCACTTTTATACATCTTTTAAGAAAACCTGATATTACTACACCAAAGGGTTGATTTACTAAAACTAGAGAGTGCAAAATCTGGTATAGCTCTGCATAGAAACCAATCAGCTTCCAGGTTTTATTGTCAAAGCTTAATTAAACCAGCTGAAGTTAGAAGTTGATTGGCTACCATGCACAGCTGCACCAGATTTTGCACTCTTCAGTTTTAGTAAATCAACCTCTAGGAGAGGTTTCTTTACCTTTTCCCTTTGTGAGTGAGGAAGGCAGAGAGTCTCTTAAAAGTGCAGGAGCACCTTTCAGTCCCTAACCTACAAGCCTACTATATATGCAAACATAGCCCCGTTATCCCAACTCCATGCACAACACTAAATGCCGCTATGGGCCACTATGGACCTAGTGGATTCACACCCAACAACAATCTCCTCATTGCCCTGGATCCCTTCCACACATCGCCCTCTCGTGACGGGGCCATGTCTGGCCCATTCCCTTCGCATGTGGGACTCGGTAAAGTATTCGGCCGGCCTGATTTCTCCTCATCTACCCCTACTTCAATTTCTCCAGTGCCCATTGTTCCCACCAGGCTGCGAAAACCCCCAGCAATTCTCCTGGTGGAAGACAAACGGATTCACGGACATTCACTCCTTTTTCACCCCCACCAGGATAATATCATTTGAGGCCCTACGCTCCTCTCATGATATCCCGTTACGCGAACACTATAGCTACCTACAGATTTGTCACTTTCTCCAGGGGCTTATAAAATCTCAACCGACCCCTTATATTTTGACCCCCTTCGAGAACTTCTGCAGAGCAAGACCCAAACCTCGGGTTTAATATCACTGATCTATTCCTCTATTATTACCTCTAAAAAACCACCGACACGGCCCTGTCACCTTCAATGGGAAAGGGAACTAGGAAAACAGCTCGATCCGGAGGATTGGCAGGTCATGACTTTAGCAATATCCAAATGCTCAAAGAATGTCATCTTTTTAGAAAATGCCTATAAGATACTTTACAGGTGGTACTACACGCCTGCTAGACTGGCCCGGTTCATCCCAGCCTACTCTCCCTTGTGCTTCCGAGGGTGCTCCCAGGAGGGCACAATGACGCACATCTGGTGGACCTGTCCGAGGGTACGCAGGTTATGGATTAGAGTTTACTCCCTCCTCCGAAACATACTCCATGCCGACCTCAAAAAGGATCCGTTCGAGGCACTTCACTGCAAACCAATTGCGGAGCTGCTTCGCCCGGAGCGCCAGCTGGCTCTGCATCTCTTTACTGCAACCAAACTAACGATAGCTAGGGCATGGAAGACACAGACACTAAGTTTTTAGGCGGTTAAGAATCGCATGGACGATATAATGGTTAATGAAAAGCTGACTGCTGTCCTTTCGGACACTCATGATAAGTTCCTGAAGGTATGGAGGCCATGGGTCGAATATACTAAACCCACCAGATTTGATACCACCCTTCTTCGGATTTAATGCACTCTTGCGCCCTCGCCGGGGGGACCCACCCTTCCCCCTTTCTTCCTCTTCTCTCCTTTCCCCCTATTCTTTACTCCTCCCTTCTCAACCAATCTCTGCCCCTAGCTCTTCTTTAACCTCCCTCTCAAGACTGTTTTCAACCTCTGTTACATACATATTGTTTTGTTCTTCTTTGATTTACTAGCATACTTATTTTATTTATAAGATGCTAAACTTTTTGTTATGTTTATTCATGATGCATTATCTACACTGTTAAACTGTGAAATTGCTATGATTATCAATAAAACCCTTTGTAAAAAAAAAAAAAAGTGCAGGAGCACTATTAAGTATATGGTGGCGCACAGTTGTCCATGTGTACAGGATACAATTAGCTGACTGAGAACAGCTGTATGCGGGAGCACCTGTTGGGGATACCATAAGCGAGTTTTGACCTTCTTTGAGAAAAAATTTAAAATGCACAGTCTGACAAGGCACAGCCTACATGTAGGGTTGCCACCTGTTCGGGAATCACCCGGACAGTTCGGGTTTTGAATCATGTGTCCAGGTTTTAGTCCACCTGAAACCCGAACACAATATTGAGACAGGAGTGTGTCTCAGAACAGTGCCTGATAGGAGGGTGAGGGGGCACTATGCACGCCACATTACTATTCTCTTTGGAGCGCCCAAAGATGTCCCAGGTCTGTTACTATCATATAGTTTATGCCAAAAAAATAAATTTTTGCTGTGCGCCGCTAAAGTGTTCAGGTTTGGCTTGAAGAAAAAGTGGCAACCCTACCTACATGAGAGTAGCAACTCTGTTCTCAATTCAGGAGCTGTGCAGCATCATTGCTACACTCTCCCCAGGTTAACAATGCTACTGCCCAAAGGTGTCTTTGTGGCTCCTCCATCCAGAGTGTAGACACCTTAAGACAGTAAGCGTGTTACTTTGTCAGGGGTGTAAATAGGGGGCGCTTGTAAGGTAGGCAGGTTACATTTCCTCTATGTTCGCCTCCTTGTTGGGTGGCAAGTGTGGGTCACTTAGTTAGTGGCGGCTGATGGGTTTTTTTTTGGGGGGGGGACAAACAACCCCCCCACTCACTGTTTGCCAGTCGATCAGCGGCAAACGGCAGGAGGCAGCAGCAGTGACGTATCCAGGGTATGGCACATATGGCAAGTGCCATGGGCGCCATATGAAGGGGGTGCTCGTGAGTTGCTCTTCTTCCCAGGGCCGAATTATTGATTCTTTACACAATTGCCGGCCGCCAGCCACTACATTGCCTTGCAGTCTCGCCAGTCAGCTGAATTATAGGCCCAAGACAGTGAGCCTGCCCGGGGCGGCGGCCGCTACATACATTGCCTTGCAGAGAATGCTGCACTGCATAGCCTCTGTACTGGTGCGCTGAGGCTGAGCTCCTCCCCTTGATGTCCTGGGTGGCATGATGTCATCCAGAGGCCAGCCCGAGAGGCTGGTGGGAAAGGAGTGTGGGCGGCGCCTTGCCGTTGCATGCAAGGAGGAGGAAGCGCCATACAAGTACAAGCTCTGCGTCTGCATGGGGCTTGGTGAAGTCGGGCAGATAAGTGCAGCTAAGTGTACTGGCTCTGGCTGAAGTGGGTTAACTGTTTGGGAGGGAGGGAGGATGGGCAGGGGGGCTGTCAGTGTCTCCTAGGCCTATCACTACCAGTGCTCATTAGTGCAGCTCATCAGTGCCAGTGCCACCTATCAGTACCAGTGTCATCTATCAGTGCAACCTATTAATGCCAGTATCACCTATCAGTGCCACCTATCAGTGCCAGTGTCATCTATCAGTGCCACCTATCAGTGCAGCTCATCAGTGCCACCTATCAGTGCCAGTGTCACATATCAGTACCACCTATCAATGCAGCTCATCGGTGCCCCCTGTCAGTGCCAGTGTCACCTATCAGTGCATCTCATCAGTGCCAGTGTCACCTATCCGTGCAGCTCATCACTGCTACCTGTCAGTGCCAGTTTCACCTATCAGTGCAGCTCATCAGTGCCACCTATCAGTGCCAGTGTCACCTATCAGTGCCACCTATCAGTGCAGCTCATCAGTGCCACCTGTCAGTGCCAGTATCACCTATCAGTGCAGCTCATCAATGCCACCTGTCAGTGCCAGTATCACCCATTAGTGACCATCAGTGCAGCTTATCAGTGCCACCTATCAGTGTTAGTGCTGCCTCATCAGTGCTGCCCTATCAGTACCCATAAATGCTGCAAATCAGTGCCCATAAGTGCTGCCTATCAGTGCCGCCTATCAGTGCCCATAGGTGCAGCTCATCAGTGCCAATCCATAATTTGTTAATTGAAAGATTAAAGAGCTTGACTTGTAGTTTTGTTAGCTGTTTTTTTTGTTAAGGTTATCTGAAAGATGGGTTTCAAATGTTTTGACAGGGGCGCGATTCAGTGCTTGCCATAGGCGCCATTTTCACTAGATACGCCTCTGTCCAGCGGGCATCAGGCAGCAGGCATCGTGCAGCAGCTCCTGTGTCCTTCCCTCCATTGTGTCCAATAGGATTGCCTGTCCTTTCAGCCAATCGGGTGATAGGTCTCAGACCCACTTCCTGATTGGCCGGAGGGGAGGATCAGTGTTACAATAGCGAATATTAATTTGCCGCAATTTCAGTGCTTGCCATAGGTGCCATTTTCACTAGATACGCCTCCGGGCAGCGGCTATCAGGCAGCAGGCATCGTGCAGCAGCTCCTGTGTCCTTTCCTCCATCGGCCGTGTTTCTCCTCCCCTTCCCCTAGGTGTCCAATAGGATTGCCTGTCCTTTCAGCCAATCGAGTGATGGGTCTCAGACCCACTTCCTGATTGGCTGGGGGGAGGATCAGTGTTACAATAGCGAATATTAATTTGCTATTGTAACACACCTGGGTGGATGCATTCTCTGCATCCCGAGCCCACCCTATTCTGAAGCCTATTAAAGCCTCTGGCTCTAATCAGTGCTTCAAAAAAACCCCCCCATATTGGAATTCATGCATCCGGCTGCAAGGGACCAGATGCATGGATATGGGGGGCGGCGCCCATGCGCCCTTAATGGATGGGCCGCCCCTGCACATGGGAGGATTACCCCGGGATGGGTTCTTCTGGGCTATGCTAGGAACCTTGGATAGGGTCACTGCCTTACACATGGGGTATCTTTACTTGTGCCATGCTCACCAATGCCCTGGGACAGGGATAACTAAACCTTAAGGCCTACTTCTCACTCAAAGATGGCCATACACCTTGTACACTTTAACAGATGGCTGAACTCTAGTTAACTCTCTTCATTTTATTGTATACCATTACTGTAACTTGGCACTCCCACTAACAGAACGGGGCCTCGCCGTGGGCCTAGCGTGGGCTCCGTGTATGCACTCACTTAACTTTTGCTCTTCCATACCATTCAGCTGGGGCAGAAGCTGTCTCACAAATCAGCATCCCGAACCACCCACATGCTAGCTATGCTGATTTTCCACTACCAATTACTTGGCAACTGCAGCATAAATATAAAAAGTAAGATTCATTTTTTCACTGCTTCAATTCACTCTACGACTCAGCAATTCTTTAAGTTGATACTTTTAACAAACTTTCTGTAGAAGCACATTGGCTGACATTGTGATTTCCCATTTTGAATGACCCTCTGGCTCAGTCTTTGACTGAGAACAAGTAGGCGCATAAGGAACTTTTTGGCTTTAATTCTAAGCAGTATGTTTTTAGAAAACCAGGCACTGCTCATCACCTGTCCAATACAGGCCCAACAGTGAAGCATGGTGGTGGCAGCATCATGCTGTGGGGGTGTTTTTCAGCTGCAGGGACAGGACGACTGGTTGCACTCAAGGGAAAGATGAATGCGGCCAAGTACAGGGATATCCTGGACGAAAACCTTCTCCAGAGTGCTCAGGACCTCAGATTGGGCCAAAGGTTTACCTTCCAACAAGACAATGACCCTAAGCACACAGCTAAAATAACGAAGGAGTGGCTTTACAACAACTCAGCGACTGTTCTTGAATGGCCCAGCCAGAGCCCTGACTTAAACCCAATTGAGCATCTCTGGAGAGACCTAAAAATGGCTGTCCGTGATGTAAAAAAATTAGACAAAGATAAATAATTTCAGAACTTTTTCCACCTTTAATGTGACCTATAAACTGTACAACTCAATTGAAAAACAAACTAAAATCTTTTTAGGTGGAGGGAAGTAAAAATAAAAAAATAAAATAATGTGGTTGCATACAGTAAGTGTGCACACCCTCTTATAACTGGGGATGTAACTGTGTTCAGTATTAAGCAATCACATTCAAACTCATGTTAAATAGGAGTTAGTACACACCTGCCATCATTTACAGTGCCATAACTCAAATAAAGCAAAAGCCATGGTCCGCAGAGAGCTTCCAAAGCATCAGAGGAATCTCATTGTTAGGTATCAGTCAGGAGAAGGGTACAAAAAAATTTCCAAGAATTTCCAAGGCATTAGATATACCATGGAACACAGTGAAGACAGTTCTCATCAATTGGAGAAAATATGGCACAACAGTGACATTACCAAGAACTGGACCTCCCTCCAAAATTGACGAAAAGACGAGAAGAAAACTGGTCAGGGAGGCTGCCAAGAGGCCTACAGCAACATTAAAAGGAGCTGCAGGAATATCTGGCAAGTACTGGCTGTGTGGTACATGTGACAACAATCTCCGTATTCTTCATATGTCTGGGCTATGGGGTAGAGTGGCAAGACGGAAGCCTTTTCTTACCAAGAAAAACATCCAAGCCATGCAAAAACACATCTGAAATCTCCCAAAAACATGTGGGAAAATGTGTTATGGATCTGATGAAACCAATGTTGAACTTTTTGGCCATAATTCCAAAAGATATGTTTGGCGCAAAAACAACACTCCACATCACCAAAAGAACACCATACCCACCGTGAAGCATGGTGGTGGCAGCATCATGTTTTGGGGCTGTTTTTCTTCAGCTGGAACAAGGGCCTTAGTCAAGGTAGAGGGATTTATGAACAGTTCTAAATACCAGTCAATATTGGCACAAAACCTTCAGGTTTCTGCTAGAAAGCTGAACATGAACAGGAACTTCATCTTTCAGCATGACAACAACCCAAAGCATACATCCAAATCAACAAAGGAACTGCTTCACCAGAAGAAGATTAAGGTTTTGGAATGGCCCAGCCAGAGCCAAGACCTGAATCCCATTGAAAATCTGTGGGGTGATCTGAAGAGGGCTGTGCATAGGAGATGCCCTCGCAATCTGACAGGTTTGGAGTGTTTTTGCAAAGAAGAGTGGCCAAATATTGCCAGGTCAAGATGTGCCATGCTGATACTCATACCCAAAAAGACTGATGGGGCGTACACACGGTTGGACTTTTCGACCCAGCTGGTCTGACGGACGCCGACGGACCAAATCCGGCAGACAATTCGATCGTGTGTGGGCTTCACCAGACCTTCAGCGGACTTTTCCAGTCGCAAATCTGACGGACTTTCGATTTGGAACATGCTTCAAATCTTTACGTCGTAACTCCGCCGGACCCAGAAATCCGCCCGTGTGTACGCGGCATGAGTGCTGTAATAAAATCAAAAGGTGCTTCAACAAAGTATTCGTTTAAGGGTGTGCACACTTATGCAACCATATTATTTTATTTTTTTATTTTTACTTTCCTCCACCTAAAAGATTTCAGTTTGTTGTTCAACTAAGTTGCCCAGTTTATAGATCACATTAAAAGGTGGGAAAAGTTCTGAAATGATGTATCTTTGTCTCATTTTTTTACATCACAGAAACCTGACATTTTAACAGGGGTGTGTAGACTTCTTATATCCACTGTAAATACCTGTCCCACATGAGTGGCTTGAAATATCAAAGCCAGAGGGTCAATTTATCACCAGGGAACTAGCATTTTTAACCACTTGCCGACCGCCTCACGCCTATATACGTGAGCAGAATGGCACGGGCAGGCAAAATCACGTACCTGATACGTGATGCCTTCCCGCGGGCGGGGGGTCCGATCGGACCCCCCCCCGGTGCCATAGGCGGTCGGCTCTTGTTCGCGGGCGATGAGAGGTCAGGGGGAGGCCATCCATTGATGGCCACCCCCTCCCGATCGCTCCCAGCGAATCAAATGCTTCCTCTCCCTCTGTAATGTAAACAGAGGGAGAGGAAGTGATGTCATCCCTCCTCGAGCCGGTCTTTTCGCCCCGGCGCCGAGGAGAGAAGACATCCAAGTAAGTGCACCAACACTACTCTTCCAGTAGAACACGCAGGCACACTTTTCACCCCCCTTCACACCCCGATCACCCCCCTGTACCCCCTGTCACTCTGATACCAATAGCAGTTTTTTTTTTTTTGCATTGGTGTCAGTTTGTGACAGTTATAAGTGTTAGGGCAGTTAGGTTAGCCCCCTTTAGGTCTAGGGTACCCCCCTTTAGGTCCAGGGTACCCTAACCCCCCCTAATAAAGGTTAACCCCGTGATCACCCCCCGTCGCCAGTGTCGCTAAGCGATCGTTTTTCTGATCGCTGCATTAGTCACACAGGTGACGCTAGTTAGGGAGGTAAGTATATAGGTTCGCTGTCAGTGTTTTATAGCGACAGGGACCCCCATATACTACCTGCTAAAGGTTTTAACCCCTTGATTGCCCCCTAGTTAACCCTTTCACCAGCGATCACCGTATAAGTGTTACGGGTGACGCTGGTTAGCTAGTTTGTTTTTTGTAGTTTATTACAGTTTATTATAGTTTATTATAGTTTATTATAGTTTTAGGGCACCCGCCGTTTATTACCTTATAAAGGTTTAACCCCCTAATTGCCCGGCGGTGATAGAAGTTACGTTTTTAGGATCAGATAAGGTCTGCGTCGCCCCAGGCAGCGTGAGGTTAGCGCCAGTACTGATAAAACTCACGCACGCAGCATATACCTCCCTTAGTGCTATAGTATCTGAACGGATCGATATCTGATCCGATCAGATCTATACTCCCCAGCAATTTAGGGTCCCCCAAAAAACGCAGTGTTAGCGGGATCAGCCCAGATACCTGCTAGCACCTGCGTTTTGCTCCTCGGCCCAGCCCAGCCCACCCCACCCAAGTGCAGTATCGATCGATCACTGACACAAAACACTAAGCACACATAACTGCAGCATTCGCAGAGTCAGGCCTGATCCCTGCGATCGCTAACAGTTTTTTGGTAGCTTTTTGATACAGTCGCTGACAGTCAGGAGCTTTTTTTGCCTGTGAGTCTCACTAGTGTACCCCTAAATTTAGAGCCCAAAATGGCAAATCGAAGGTACACTAGTGAAGAGGCCTACACGTTTCTGAGCATGACAGATAGTGAAGAGGAAGTCACTCATCTGTCAGATTCAGGCTCAGAATACGATCCTGTAGAGGACAGCGGCTCCATGACAGATAGCTCTGACGACGGAGTTGTGGTCCCTGCTAAGGTCAGGCGTACCAGACCCCGAACTTCTTCTTCTGTCCTTGAAGTGCAAGAACCGCAGGGCTCTCGTATGGAGCAGAGAAGTACTAGTGCCGCTATTCCTTCTGGTGAACTGGCAAGCACCAGCGGCCTAGTACACCCTGGTCGTACATCCAGCACTGCAGTATCACGTGGTGACGTTGCGAGTCCCATAAGTGCAGTTGAAGCTGGCGAGGTGGCAAGCACAAGTAGTGTCCCGCTGCCACCAAGAAGACAAACACAGGCCCGTCGTGCCCATAGTGCCCTTCCTGCTGCATTCGCCAATCCGAATTGGGAACCCACCACTTCTGCAGCACCCGTACTTCCCCCATTCACTGGCCAACCCGGAATTCAGGTGGAAACAGTTGACTTTATGCCACTGGATTTTTATTCGCTGTTTTTCACCGAAGATCTCTATAGATCTATTGTGGACCAAAGCAATTTGTACGCTGGTCAACACATCGCCACTATTCCCCAGTCCACCCTTGCCAGAGATTGGAAACCAATTACGGTTTCCGAATTTAAGATCTTTCTGGGCCTTTCCCTCCTCATGGGCTTGAATAAAAAGAGTGAGCTGCGGTCATATTGGTCCACTGACCCAATTTACCATTCGCCCTTGTTCTCTGCTTCCATGACCAGGGCACGATACAAGCAGATTTTGCGGTTCATGCACTTCAACGACAATGAACTCTGTCGTCCTCGTGGAGACCCTGGATACGATCGGCTCTACAAAATTCGGCCCCTCGTAAACCACTTCAACCAACGTTTTGCAGACTTGTTTACCCCCCATCAAGTTGTCTGCGTTGATGAGTCCCTGATTACGTTTTCTGGCCGCTTGTCATTCAAACAGTACCTTCCCAGCAAGCGTGCCAGATATGGGGTCAAGATGTATAAGCTCTGTGACAGGGCCACAGGCTATACATGTAGTTTTATGGTTTACGAGGGAAGAGATAGTCACGTAGAGCCGACAAACTGCCCTGACTACATAGGAAGCGCTGGCAAGATAGTGTGGGACTTGGTGTCACCCTTATTCGGAAAGGGGTACCACTTGTACGTGGACAATTATTACACGAACGTGCCACTTTTTAGTCACTTGTTTGATCATCAGATTGAAGCATGTGGCACCGTGCGATCTAATCGCCGGGGCTTTCCCCAGCGGCTTGTAGATTCCCGTCTTAGGCTGGGGGAGAGAGCCTGCTTGAAGTGTAATAACTTGCTTGCTATGAAGTGGAGGGACAATAAGAATGTTTTCGTTCTTACCTCCCTTCATGCAGACACGACGGTCCAAATTCCTACGGCGACTGGTGTTGTGGAGAAACCCCTCTGTGTCCACAAATATTACCTTAATATGGGAGGGGTGGACCTCAACGACCAGTTGTTGGCGCCGTACCTAATTGCCCGTAAGGCCAGACGCTGGTACAAAAAAGTGTCTGTTTATTTATTTCAATTGGCTTTGCTGAACGCTCATGTGCTATACAGAGCTTCAGGACGGACTGGATCCTTCCTTAAATTCCAGGAAGAGATCGTCAGAGCCCTTCTGTTTCCAGACGGTGCTCTACCTCACCTTCCCCAACCAAATACAGTAAGCCGGCTGCATGAGAGGCATTTTCTTTATGCCCTCCCGAGTACCCCTACCCAACGAACCCCCCAAAAAAGATGTCGTGTCTGCAGCAAGCGCGGATTTAGGCGTGACACCCGGTATTATTGTCCCCTCTGTCCTGGCAGTCCTGGTCTTTGCATTGGTGAATGTTTTGAACGCTACCATACACTAGTGGAGTATTAGCGTAGGGTACAGCACTGCACAGACTAGGACACACTTTCACAGGGTCTCCCAAGATGCTGTCGCATTTTGAGAGACCCAAACCTGGTACCAGTTAAAAAAGTTAAAGTTACAAAAAAAGTGTAAAAAAAACAAAAAAACAAAAAAAAGTAAAAAAAAAGAAAAAAACACAAAAAAATATATAAAATAAAAAAAACAAAAATAGTTGTTTTATTGTTCTCTCTCTATTCTTTCTCTATTGTTCTGCATTCTATACTGCAATGTTTTATTGTTATGTTTTTATCATGTTTGCTTTATAGGTATGCAATTTTTTTATACTTTGTTTTTTTATTGTTAACCACTTTTTTGTTTTCAGGTACGCCATTCAGCTGCAGAGCGGATTTATTTATCTTGACAGCAACAGTGTTTGCTCCCACGATACATAATGCCGTGACTCCAGCGCTGTCGGAGGTGATTTCACCACCACAGTTACATACTTCAGCATATATGCCAAAGCGTGGGGGCAGCAGTGGGTGGAGGAGCGATTTGCTCCTGCCTTTTGCGGGAGGATGCCCCCATGCTTCGGCATATATATATTTTAGGTAGGTACAGGTTGCGTTAAATGTTTTATTTTTTACTATGTTTTTTTTTTTGTATTTTGCTTTGCAGGTATGGTAAGTATTACTGTTAATCTGTAATGTTACTTTGTTTTTTGTTAACCATCATTTGCTTAGCAGGTACGCCATTCAGTTGCAGCGCGGATTTATCTATCTTGACAGCAACAGCGTTTGCTCCCACGATACATAAAGCCGTGACTCCAGCGCTGTCGGAGGTGATTTCACCACCACAGTTACATACTTCAGCATATATGCCGAAGCGTGGGGGCAGCAGTGGGTGGAGGAGCGATTTGCTCCTGCCTTTTGCGGGAGGATGCCCCCATGCTTCGGCATATATATATTTTAGGTAGGCACAGGTTGCGTTAAATGTTTTATTTTTTACTATGGTTTTTTTTGTATTTTGCTTTGCAGGTATGGTAAGTATTACTGTTATACTGTAATGTTACTTTGTTTTTTTGTTAACCATCATTTGCTTAGCAGGTACGCCATTCAGTTGCAGCGCGGATTTATTTATCTTGACAGCAACAGCGTTTGCTCCCACGATACATAAAGCCGCGACTCCAGCGCTGTCGGAGGTGATTTCACCACCACAGTTACATACTTCAGCATATATGACGAAGCGTGGGGGCAGCAGTGGGTGGAGGAGCGATTTGCTCCTGCCTTTTGCGGGAGGATGCCCCCATGCTTCGGCATATATAAACGGTGCATGTATGCCCATCATTAGAAGTGGGTGGATGAAGGGAGGTATTCTAATGGTGGGCATACACACCGATCAATATTTTTTTTTCGTTCAGCCCACAGGCTGCATGAAAAAAAAGTTTACAATGTATGCCCAACAAGGACCAGCAACGTACTGGTATGTTTCTGGACTTTGAGTGGTTATACCAGAATGATGCCTGCAGGTTTAGGTATCATCTTGGTATCATTCTTTTCAGCCAGCGGTCGGCTTTCATGTAAAAGCAATCCTAGTGGCTAATTAGCCTCTAGACTGCTTTTACAAGCAGTGGGAGGGAATGCCCCCCCACCCCCACCGTCTTCTATGTTTTTCTCTGGCTCTCCTGTCCCAACAGGGAACCTGAGAATGCAGCCGGTGATTCAGCCAGCTGACCATAGAGCTAATCAAAGACCAGAATGGCTCCAAACCATCTCTATGGCCTAAGAAACCGGAAGCTACGAGCATTTCATGACTTAGATTTCGCCGGATGTAAACAGCGCCATTGGGAAATTGGGAAAGCATTTTATCACACCGATCTTGGTGTGGTCAGATGCTTTGAGGGAGAGATCTAGGGTCTAATAGACCCCAATTTTTTCAAAAAAGAGTACCTGTCACTACCTATTGCTATCATAGGGGATATTTACATTCCCTGAGATAACAATAAAAAATATTTAAAAAAAATAAAAATGAAAGGAACAGTTTAAAAATAAGATAAAAAAGCAAAAAATAATAAAGAAAAAAAAAAACAAAAAAAAAAAACACCCCTGTCCCCCCCTGCTCTCGCACAAAGGCGAACGCAAGCATCGGTCTGGCGTCAAATGTAAACAGCAATTGCACCATGCATGTGAGGTATCACCGCGAAGGTCAGATCGAGGGCAGTAATTTTTGCAGTAGACCTCCTCTGTAAATCTAAAGTGGTAACCTGTAAAGGCTTTTAAAGGCTTTTAAAAATGTATTTAGTTTGTTGCCACTGCACGTTTGTGCGCAATTTTAAAGCATGTCATGTTTGGTATCCATGTACTCGGCCTAAGATCATCTTTTTTATTTCATCAAACATTTTGGGAATATAGTGTGTTTTAGTGCATTAAAATTTAAAAAAGTGTGTTTTTTCCCCAAAAAATGCGTTTGAAAAATCGCTGCGCAAATACTGTGTGAAAAAAAAAAATGAAACACCCACCATTTTAATCTGTAGGGCATTTGCTTTAAAAAAATATATAATGTTTGGGGGTTCAAAGTAATTTTCTTGCAAAAAAAAATAATTTTTTCATGTAAACAAAAAGTGTCAGAAAGGGCTTTGTCTTCAAGTGGTTAGAAGAGTGGGTGATGTGTGACATAAGCTTCTAAATGTTGTGCATAAAATGCCAGGACAGTTCAAAACCCCCCCAAATGACCCCATTTTGGAAAGTAGACACCCCAAGCTATTTGCTGAGAGGCATGTCGAGTCCATGGAATATTTTATATTGTGACACAAGTTGCGTGAAAAAGACAAATTTTATTTTATTTATTTTTTTTTTGCACAAAGTTGTCACTAAATGATATATTGCTCAAACATGCCATGGGAATATGTGAAATTACACCCCAAAATACTTTCTGTTGCTTCTCCTGAGTACGGGGATACCACATGTGTGAGACTTTTTGGGAGTCTAGCCACGTACGGGACCCCGAAAACCAAGCACCGCCTTCAGGCTTTCTAAGGGTGTAAATTTTTGATTTCAGTCTTCACTGCCTATCACAGTTTCGGAGGCCATGGAATGCCCAGATGGCACAAACCACCCCCAAATGACCCCATTTTGGAAAATAGACACCCAAAGCTATTTGCTGAGAGGTATAGTGAGTATTTTGCAGACCTCACTTTTTGTCACAAACTTTTGAAAATTGAAAAAAGAAAAAAAAAATAAGTTTTTCTTGTCTTTCTTCATTTTCAAAAACAAATGAGAGCTGCAAAATACTCACCATGCCTCTCAGCAAATAGCTTGGGGTGTCTACTTTCCAAAATGGGGTCATTTTGGGGGGTTTTGTGCTATCTTGGCATTTTATGGCCTTCGAAACTGTGATGGGTAGTGAGGAGTGAAATCAAAAATTAACGCTCTTAGAAATCCTGAAGGCGGTGATTGGATTTCGGGGCCCCGTATGAAGCTAGGCTCCCAAAAAGTGCCACTCATGTGGTATCCCCGTACTCAGGAGAAGCAGCAGAATGTATTTTGGGGTGTAATTCCACATATGCCCATGGCATGTTTGAGCAATATCTCATTTTGTGACAACTTTGTGCAAAAAAATAAAAATAAAAAAAAAATTGTCACTTTCCCGCAACTTGTGTCAAAATATAAAATATTCCATGGACTCAACATGCCACTCAGCAAATAGCTTGGGGTGTCTACTTTCCAAAATGGGGTCATTTGGGGGGGTTTTGTGCCATCTGGGCATTTTATGGCCTTCAAAACTGTGATAGGTAGTGAGGAGTGAAATCACAACTTTCCGCCCTTAGAAATCCTGAAGGCGGTGCTTGGTTTTCGGGGCCCCGTACGCGGCTAGGCTCCCAAAAAGTCCCACACATGTAGTATCCCCGTACTCAGGAGAATCAGCAGAATGTATTTTGGGGTGCAATTACACATATGCCCATGGCCTGTGTGAGCAATATATCATTTAGTGCCAACTTTGTGTGCAAAAAAAAAGAAATTTGTCACTTTCCCGCAACTTGTGTCAAAAAATAAAAAATATTCCATGGACTCAACATGCATCTCAGCAAATAGCTTGGGGTGTCTACTTTCCAAAATGGGGTCATTTGGGGGGGTTTGTGCCATCTTGGCATTTTATGGCCTTCAAAACTGTGATAGGTAATGAGGAGTGAAATCAAAAATTTATGCCCTTAGAAATCCTGAAAGCGGTGCTTGGTTTTCGGGGCCCCGTACGCGGCTAGGCTCCCAAAAAGTCCCACACATGTGGTATCCCCGTACTCAGGAGAAGCAGCAGAATGTATTTTGGGGTGTAATTCCACATATGCCCATGGCCTGTGTGAGCAATATATCATTTAGTGACAACTTTGTGCAAAAAAAAAAAAAATTGTCACATTCCCGCAAATTGTGTCAAAAAATAAAATATTCCATGGACGCAACATGCCTCTCAGCAAATAGCTTGGGGTGTCTACTTTCCAAAATGGGGTCATTTGGGGGGGTTTTGTGCCATCTTGGCATTTTATGGCCTTCAAAACTGTGATAGGTAGTGAGGAGTGAAATCAAAAATTTATGCCCTTTGAAATCCTGAAGGCGGTGCTTGGTTTTCGGGGCCCCGTACGCGGCTAGGCTCCCAAAAAGCCCCACACATGTGGTATCCCCATACTCAGAAGAAGCAGCTGAATGCATTTTGGGGTACAATTCCACATATGCCCATGGCCTGTGTGAGCAATATATCATTTAGTGACAACTTTTTGTAATTTTTTTTTTTTTTTGTCATTATTGCGCCTCAGCAATTTCCTTGGGGTGTCTACTTTCCAAAATGGGGTCATTTGGGGGGGGGGGGGGGTTGTACTGCCCTGCCATTTTAGCACCTCATGAAATGACATAGGCAGTCATAAACTAAAAGCTGTGTAAATTCCAGAAAATGTACCCTAGTTTGAAGACGCTATAACTTTTGCGCAAACCAATAAATATACGCTTATTGACATTTTTTTTACCAAAGACATGTGGCCGAATACATTTTGGCCTAAATGTATGACTAAAATTGAGTTTATTGGATTTTTTTTATAACAAAAAGTAGAAAATATCATTTTTTTTCAAAATTTTCGGTCTTTTTCCATTTATAGCGCAAAAAATAAAAACGGCAGAGGTGATCAAATACCATCAAAAGAAAGCTCTATTTGTGGGAAGAAAAGGACGCAAATTTCGTTTGGGTACAGTATTGCATGACCGCGCAATTAGCAGTTAAAGCGACGCAGTGCCAAATTGTAAAAAGTGCTCTGGTCAGGAAGGGGGTAAATTCTTCCGGGGCTGAAGTGGTTAAAAGGAGGTAAGCAATGGTGGACCCCAAATTTCACTTATTGTGGGTTTAAAAGCCCTATTAAGTTATATTTTGTTGCAGGAGTCCCACTGGGGAAATTTCCCTTCACTTCCTGCAGTGGAGATGCAACAGAAATGAGAGGTTGTGTTCAGGAGTTGTCAGAGGAACAAGTGTCCCCATTGAAGGATCTTCCCTTGTTTCTTGCTCTGGAGACAACTCTAAATTCTGGTCACCAGGACAAGGGGGTGAAAAATTCTGCAGGGATACAGACAGCAATAAAAACTTTACAACGTGTCTAACCTTCTCTGCTCTATCCAAAACATTAAAACATGCCTTTACATGCACTTTTATTTTACAATTCTGTTTTAATGGTCTTGCCATACATAAATGCATCTGTTCATATGTCTCTGTGTCTATCCTTTCATCCATCCAATCATCCATTTATCCATTCATCCGTCAATACGTCTGTCCATCTGCATGTTCATTTATCCATCCATACATTCACGGGTCTATCCCATCTCTCTGTCCGTCCATCCGTCATCCTGTCCATTTATCCGTGCATCCAACCTTTCATCCATCCCTAGGTGTACAAAGTACCCGTTATCAGCAATAGACAGAACTAGGCATTAGGATTTACTAAGTAATCTGGGCTTTGCACATTACACACTAGTTCTGCAATGTTACAGATAAAATAACAAATGCTCAGCAGATCTTTAGTGCCCTCAATTAGCTCATAATTCCGCAGTTCAGTAATTAAAGCAGACTTTCTCCAATGTTAATTCTGGCCCCTTAGCAACTGTAATCACGCTGAATCAAATCTATTGAGTGTAGAGGGAAGAGCGGTACATGGGAGCTGCATGGCACAGTTCCACTTTATTATTACTAAGGGCCATTTAATTACAAGTCTTCTCTTCTTCAACAGCCTAAATGAATTACATAAAGCTTTGCAGTACTTTGTTAAGAGAAGCTAAAATGCTGTTCAAACACGAGGACAGTGCCCCACGGTATAATGCAGCCAGCTGCCTCAGGGAGACACAGAATTCCATACAAATCTATGAGGCCCATTTGTATCTCTGCGCTGCTTTGTGTTTGCACCATGGATGAATTTTATTGCATCAGAATATGTTTTGGTGAAAAAACCTTTACTGTGTTTTGGATGCAGTATGCAATATGACTGTAGAAAGACAGTTTTATTAATATTTTTGCCTGTATTAAAGCTGCCCTTTAATTAAAGAATATTTATCCACATTTTTTTATTCCTGATATGTGCCTACTGTCAGGTCACCTAGAGGCTGGGTGACAGATGCACACCGTTGAGATCAGGAGTGCACCACAAGGCAGTGGACCCTACGGCTGACTGCTGCGGATGGGAGTCCGGGTGGTAAGGAAGGCAGGGCCGCTGGGACACCAACACTGATCCCACCGGGGCTAGAGCGTAGGATTCCCTGGGGCGCGGAGTCTAAGAGCCAGCAGGTGTTCACCAGAGCCTCTAGAGGTGAGGATGGACTGGGCTGCAACTGGCTCCAGGTCGCGGCCCCCAGGGTCCCACAGCTCACACCCACAGTAGGCAGCAGGAGGATAGGGATAGTAAAGGAATAAGCCAAGGTCAGGGCCACAAGCAGACAAGGACAACAGAGTTCACGCCAAGGTTCAGGGTCACAGGCAAACAGGGATAGTCGGGGACACGCCAGAGGTCAGGGTCACAAGCAGACAGGAATAGTAGAGAACACGCCAAAGTCGGTAACAGAAACAAACGTAGAGCACACGGCAGGCAGGAACAGGAAGCTAAACACACAAAGGTTGATCAGCAGAGCTGACCTGCAGTGCAGAGGTTAATATAGCGTTCTCTGATAGGAGCTGGGGTGGAGCCATGCTAGAGGAGAGTTAATAAAAGCAGTCAGGTGAGAGACAGCTGGTCTTTGGAGATGAACACATGGAAACAGGTAAGCTGACAAACAACCTCTATTGCATAACCATGACACCTGCTGTACCATGTACTTGTATGAGAAAGTATCCTGTTCTCTTTGTATGGCTTCATTTGTGTGAAATCCCTCATGTTCCTAAAAACTGACCACACTAAGCATGAGAGCACAGTGTGGTCAGTGTTCTGGCTGTGCTGGGAACTTAGACGGCTCTCCTCCAATATTTCTCAATATTTGAGACCACTTTTAGTATCAGCTATGTACACATATGTTAAGCCCTAAGTGTGTTTATGTACTGTATATAGAGTGCCTATGCATACTAGTGTGCTTTTTAATGTGTTTGGACAGTTTTATCAGTATTTCCATCATTTATGTTTTCTGATTGGTGTGTCACATGACCCAAGACACTGGGCCCACCCTAGGAGTGAGAGGAACAAAGGAACCGTATGCAATTACCCTTGCTCTATATAAAGGCAACTGATTAAGATCCAAACAATATTGACCCGGGGGAAAAGCACACAGCCCTCGAAACGCGTAAGCCATTTGGATCTTTGATGAGGTCCTCCCAAGCCCAGGAGCAAGCGGAGTGGACTTATACATATACATGGAGTCTATCACCCTCCTGGGGAGATATACATGTGCGCCCGATTCTTCCACGGGTTTCTATCACCACAGCTCCTGGGACAAACACTCATAGCAGCCCTCAGTTTGCAGTACTGCATATTTTGAACTTTAGTCAATATGTACAGTGGTGACGGAAAGTATTCAGACCCCCTAAATTTTTCACTCTTTGTTATATTGCAGCCATTTGCTAAAATCATTTAAGTTAATTTTTTTCCCTCATTAATGTGCACACAGCACCCCATATTGACAGAAAAACACAGAACTGTTGACATTTTTGCAGATTTTATAAAAAAGAAAAAACTGAAATATCACATGGTCCTAAGTATTCAGACCCTTTGCTCAGTATTTAGTAGAAGCACCCTTTTGATCTAATACAGCCATGAGTCTTTTTGGGAAAGATGCAACAAGTTTTTCACACCTGGATTTGGGGATCCTCTGCCATTCCTCCTTGCAGATCCTCTCTATTTCTGTCAGGTTGGATGGTAAACATTGGTGGACAGCCATTTTTAGGTCTGTCCAGAGATGCTCAATTGGCTTTAAGTCAGGGCTCTGGCTGGGCCATTCAAGAACAGTAATGGAGTTTTTGTGAAGCCACTCCTTCGTTATTTTAGCTGTGTGCTTAGGGTCATTGTCTTGTTGGAAGGTAAACCTTTGGCCCAGTCTGTGGTCCTGAGCACTCTGGAGAAGGGTTTCGTCCAGGATATCCCTGTACTTGGCCTCATTCATCTTTCCCTTGATTGCAACCAGTCATCCTGTCCCTGCAGGTGAAAAACACCCCCACAGCATGATGCTGCTACCACCATGCTTCACTGTTGGGACTGTATTGGACAGGTGATGAGCAGTGCCTGGTTTTCTCCACACATACCGCTTAGAATTAAGGCCAAAAAGTTCTATCTTGGTCTCATCAGACCAGAGAATCTTATTTCTCACCATCTTGGAGTCCTTCAGGTGTTTTTAAGCAAACTCCATGCAGGCTTTCATGTGTCTTGCACTGAGGAGAGGCTTCCGTCGGACCACTCTGCCATAAAGCCCCGACTGGTGGAGGGCTGCAGTGATGGTTGACTTTCTACAACTTTCTCCCATCTCCCGACTGCATCTCTGGAGCTCAGCCACAGTGATTTTTGGGTTCTTCTTTACCTCTCTCACCGAGGCTCTTCTCCCCTAATAGCTCAGTTTGGCCGGACGGCCAGCTCTAGGAAGGGTTCTGGTCGTCCCAAACGTCTTCCATTTAAGGATTATGGAGGCCACTGTGCTCTTAGGAACCTTAAGTGCAGCAGAAATTTTTTTGTAACCTTGGCCAGATCTGTGCATTGCCACAGTTCTGTCTCTGAGCTCTTCAGGCAGTTCCTTTGACCTCATGATTCTCATTTGCTCTGACATGCACTGTGAACTGTAAGGTCTTATATAGACAGGTGTGTGGCTTTCCTAATCAAGTCCAATCAGCAGGGGCATTGCTAGGTCTGCAAAAGATCTGGGGCTAAAGCCTATAGCAGCGGTCACCAACCTTTATGCATGCCCGCGGGGGGGGGGGGGGGGGGGGTAAGCAGTTTTTCATGGGCGATGGCTGGTGTTGGCGCTTCAATCATCATAGCTCCATGGTTGATATGGTGTCAGAATGATTGAAGTGCATTATCTCTATTGTTACATTCTAATATTTATTGAAGTGGTTCAACTCACCATACTGCAGAATCAGTGGGAGCCCTGGGCTTGTCACTTGCCACATCTCCTGCCACCAGATGCAGTGTGTCACTTGCCACCGTCGCCTGCCACTAGATGTGGATTGTCACTTGTCATGTCGCCTGCCACCAGATGTAGATTGTCACTTGCCACTTTCACCTGGCAGCAGATGTGGATTGTCACTTGCCACATCACCTGCCACCATTTGCAGATTGTCACTTACCACATCACCTGCCACCATTTGCAGATTGTTACTTGCCACGTCTCCTACCACCATTTGCAGATTGTCACTTACCACGTCTCCTGCCACCATTTTCAGATTGTCACTTGCCACATCTCTTTCCACCATTTGCAGATTGTCACTTGCCACGTCACCTGCCACCATTTGCAGATTGTCACTTGCCCCATCTCCTGGCACCATTTGCAGATTGCCACATCTCCTGCCACAATTTGTAGATTGTCACTTGCCAACTGATGTGGATTGTCACTTGCCATGCCAGCCAGTGCCACCAAATGTGCATTGATGCTGCATTGGTGGCAGGCTAACAGCACTGGTCCGTTTAGTGAGAGCAGGAGAGCGGTGATGCGGGGCGGGCAGTGAGAATGATGTCATCTCGCTGCTCCCCGCTGTACCTCCGACATTGAAACAAGGGGTCTGGCTGCAAAGTGGAGCTCCACGATGACAGGAAGGACGTGACATCCACTCCACCATGCTGTGAGGGCGGAAGAGCGCTGATGTGTGGCGGGCAGTGAGGGATGATGCCTGCAAATTGAAGAGGCCCAGCTGTGAAGAGCGCTGATGTGGAGCGGGCGGAGAAAGATGTAATCTCTGCTTGTCCGCCCGCTCGCTTCTCTCCTCTTCTCTGCCTCTCTCATGCAGCCAGCACGCCCACCATAGCAGCCACAACCCGCTGGTTAAGCAGGGACCCTGCGGCAAGAGACTCGGGGCTATGGGCCCCAGATTCGGGGCTATAGCCCCAATAGCCACCCCCTAGCAACGCCCCTGCCAATCAGTATAATCAGGATAAAAAGAAAATGTTTTTATTGTGGTGGTATAGTGACATCAGGGTGGGTCCATATACCTTGGAGGGATGGGTCTGGGTGGGTGGGAGTGGCTTTTTGTGGGCTGGTGCTGGCTGACACATGGTCATATGCTTACACACATAAATGGAGGAGCTCCCACTTGCGAGGAGTTACCACCCGCTTAGGCTCTAAGGAAAGGGGTTCTCCCCAGAAAAGCGTCAGCCATCGCCTCATCAATTGGATGTCCAGGTCCCGATTACGTTTTGATGTCTGCTATTGCGTACCTGCAGCTATTGTTCATGTTTAACCACTTGAGCCCCGGACCATTATGCTGCCTAAGGACCAGAGGTCTTTTTCCAATTTGGCACTGCGTCGCTTTAACTGCTAATTGCGCGGTCATGCAATGCTGTACCCAAACGAAATTTGCGTCCTTTTCTTCCCACAAATAGAGCTTTCTTTTGATGGTATTTGATCACCTCTGCGGTTTTTATTTTTTGCGCTATAAACGGAAAAAGACCGAAAATTTTGAAAAAAAATGATATTTTCTACTTTTTGTTATAAAAAAAATCCAATAAACTAAATTTTAGTCATACATTTAGGCCAAAATGTATTCGGCCACATGTCTTTGGTAAAAAAAATGTCAATAAGCGTATATTTATTGGTTTGCGCAAAAGTTATAGCGTCTACAAACTAGGGTACATTTTCTGGAATTTACACAGCTTTTAGTTTATGACTGCCTATGTCATTTCTTGAGGTGCTAAAATGGCAGGGCAGTACAAAACCCCCCCAAATGACCCCATTTTGGAAAGTAGACACCCCAAGGAAATTGCTGAGAGGCATGTTGAACCCATTGAATATTTATTTTTTTTGTCCCAAGTGATTGAAAAATGACAAAAAAAAAAAAAATATTTACAAAAAGTCGTCACTAAATGATATATTGCTCACACAGGCCATGGGCCTATGTGGAATTGCACCCCAAAATACATTTAGCTGCTTCTCCTGAGTATGGGGATACCACATGTGTGGGACTTTTTGGGAGCCTAGCCGCGTACGGGGCCCCGAAAACCAATCACCGCCTTCAGGATTTCTAAGGGTGTAAATTTTTGCTTTCACTCTTCACTGCCTATCACAGTTTCGGAGGCCATGGAATGCCCAGGTGGCACAAAACCCCCCAAAATGACCCCATTTTGGAAAGTAGACACCCCAAGCTATTTGCTGAGAGGCATATTGAGTCCATGGAATATTTTATATTTTGACACAAGTTGCGGGAAAGTGACACTTTTTTTTTTTTTTTTTTTTTCATAAAGTTGTCACTAAATGATATATTGCTCACACAGGCCATGGGCATATGTGGAATTGCACCCCAAAATACATTTAGCTGCTTCTCCTGAGTATGGGGATACCACATGTGTGGGACTTTTTGGGAGCCTAGCCGCGTACTGGACCCCGAAAACCAATCACTGCCTTCAGGATTTCTAAGGGTGAAAATTTTTGATTTCACTCTTTACTGCCTATCACAGTTTCGGAGGCCATGGAATGCCCAGGTGGCACAAAACCCCCCCAAATGACCCCATTTTGGAAAGTAGACACCCCAAGCTATTTGCTGAAAGGCATGGTGAGTATTTTGCAGCTCTCATTTGTTTTTGAAAATGAAGAAAGACAAGAAAAAACATTTTTTTTTTTCTTTTTTCAATTTTCAAAACTTTGTGACAAAAAGTGAGGTCTGCAAAATACTCACTATACCTCTCAGCAAATAGCTTGGGGTGTCTACTTTCCAAAATGGGGTCATTTGGGGGGGGTTTGTGCCACCTGGGCATTCCATGGCCTCCGAAACTGTGATAGGCAGTGAAGAGTGAAATCAAAAATTCACGCCCTTAGAAAGCCTGAAGGCGGTGATTGGTTTTCGGGGTCCCGTACGCGGCTAGGCTCCCAAAAAGTCTCACACATGTGGTATCCCCGTACTCAGGAGAAGCAGCAGAATGTATTTTGGGGTGTAATTTCACATATTTCCATGGCATGTTTGAGCAATATATCATTTAGTGACAACTTTGTGCAAAAAAAAAAAAAAAAAAAAAAAATTTGTCTCTTTCCCGCAACTTGTGTCGCAATATAAAATATTCCATGGACTCGACATGCCTCTCAGCAAATAGCTTGGGGTGTCTACTTTCCAAAATGGGGTCATTTGGGGGGGTTTTGAACTGTCCTGGCATTTTATGCACAACATTTAGAAGCTTATGTCACACATCACCCACTCTTCTAACCACTTGAAGACAAAGCCCTTTCTGACACTTATTGTTTACATGAAAAAGTTTTTTTTTTTTGCAAAAAAATTACTTTGAACCCCCAAACATTATATATTTTTTTAAAGCAAATGCCCTACAGATTAAAATGGTGGGTGTTTCATTTTTTTTTTTCACACAGTAATTGCGCAGCGATTTTTCAAACGCATTTTTTGGGGAAAAAACACACTTTTTTTAATTTTAATGCACTAAAACACGCTATATTGCCCAAATGTTTGATGAAATAAAAAAGATGATCTTAGGCCGATTACATGGATACCAAACATGACATGCTTTAAAATTGCGTACAAACGTGCAGTGGCAACAAAATAAATACATGTTTAAAAGCCTTCAAAAGCCTTTACAGGTTACCACTTTAGATTTACAGAGGAGGTCTACTGGAAAAATTACTGCACTCGATCTGGCCTTCGCGGTGATACCTCACATGCATGGTGCAATTGCTGTTTACGTTTGACGACAGACCGCCGCTTGCGTTCGCCTTAGCGCGAGAGCAGGGGGCGACAGGGGTGTTTTTTTTTTTTTTTTTTTTCTTTATTATTTTTTTGCTTTTTTAATCTTACTTTTAAACTGTTCCTTTCATATTTTTTTTTTTTAATCATTTTTATTGTTATCTCGGGGAATGTAAATATCCCCTATGATAGCAATAGGTAGTGACAGGTACTCTTTTTTGAAAAAATTGTGGTCTATTAGACCCTAGATCTCTCCTCTGCCCTCAAAGCATCTGACCACACCAAGATCGGTGTGATAAAATGCTTCCCCAATTTCCCAATGGCGCTATTTACATCCGGCGAAATCTAAGTCATGAAATACTCGTAGCTTCCGGTTTCTTAGGCCATAGAGATGTTTGGAGCCACTCTGGTCTCTGATCAGCTCTATGGTCAGCTGGCTGAATCACCGGCTGCGTTCTCAGGTTCCCTGTTGAGACAGGAGAGCCAGAGAAAAACACGGAAGACGGTGGGGGGGGGCATTCCCTCCCACGGCTTGTAAAAGCAGTCTAGAGGCTAATTAGCCGCTAGGATTGCTTTTACATGAAAGCCGACCGCTGGCTGAAAAGAATGATACCAAGATGATACCTAAACCTGCAGGCATCATTCTGGTATAACCACTCAAAGTCGTGAATGGCGTACCTGAAGACAAAAAAATGGTTAACAATGGTTAACAATAAAGCACAGTAAAGTGTAAATAATTACACACCTGAAAAACAAACATGATAAAACATAATAACAATAACAATAACAATAACAATAAAACATTGCAGAATAGAATACAGTAAAAAAGAGCAGAACAATAGAGAGAGAGAATAGAGAGAGAGAGAACAATAAAACAACAACTATTTTTTTTTATTTCTTATTTTTTTTTTTTTTTACACTTTTTTTGTAACTAACTTTTATAACGGTAACCGGTTCCAGGTTCGGGTCTCTCAAAATGCGATGGCATCTTGGGAGACCCTGTGAAAGTGTGTCCTAGTCTGTGCAATGCTGTACCCTACGCTAATACTCAACTAGTGAATGGTAGCGTTCAAAACATTCACCAATGCAAAGACCAGGATTGTCAGGACAGGAGGGACAATAATAGCGGGTGTCACGCCTATATCCGCGCTTGCTGCAGACACGACATCTTTTTTGGGGGGGTTCGTTGGGTAGGGGTACTCGGGAGGACATAAAGAAAATGCCTCTCATGCAGCCGACTGCATTTGGTTGGGGATGTGAATGGGGGAAGTACGGGCGCTGCAGAAGCGGTGGGTTCCCAATTAGGATTGGCGAATGCAGTAGGAAGGGCACTATGGGCACGACGGGCCTGTGTTTGTCTTTCTGGTGGCAGCGGGACACTACTTGTGCTTGCCACCTCACCAGCTTGAACTGCACTTATGGGACTCGCCACGTCACCAAGTGTTACTGCAGTGCTGGTTTGACTACGACCGGGGTGTACTAGGCCGCTGGCGCTTGCCAGTTCACCAAAACGCTACCAAAAAACTGTTAGCGATCGCAGGGATCAGGCCTGACTCTGCGAACGCTGCAATTATGCGTTTAGTGTTTTGTAAGTGACAGTGATCGATCGATACTGCACTTGGGTGGGCTGGGCCGGGCCGGGCGGAGGGGCAAAACGCAGGTGCTAGCAGGTATCTGGGCTGATCCCGCTAACACTGCGTTTTTGGGAACCCTAAACTGCTGGTGACGCTAGTATAGATCTGATCGGATCAGATATTGATGCGATCAGATACTATACCACTAAGGGAGGTGTACAGTGCGTGCGTGGGTGTTAGCGGTACTGGCGCTAATCTGACGCTGCCTGGGGCTGGTGCTTGCCAGTTCACCAAAACGCTACAAAAAAAACTGTTAGCGATCGCAGGGATCAGGCCTGACTCTGCGAACACTGCAGTTATGCGTTTAGTGTTTTGTAAGTGACAGTGATCGATCGATACTGCACTTGGGTGGACTGGGCTGGGCCGGGCGGAGGGGCAAAACGCAGGTGCTAGCAGGTATCTGGGCTGATTCCGCTAACACTGCGTTTTTGGGAACCCTAAAATGCTGGGGACGCTAGTATAGATCTGATCGGATCAGATATTGATCCGTTCAGATACTATACCACTAAGGGAGGTGTATGGTGCGTGCGTGGGTGTTAGCGGTACTGGCGCTAACCTGACGCTGCCTGGGGCGACGCATATCACCGCCGGGCGATCGGGGGGCTAAACCTTTATTCGGTAATAAACGGCGGGTGCCCTGACACTATAAAAAATAAACGAACTAACCAGCGTCAACCGTAACGGTTATACGGTGATCAGTGGTGAAAGGGTTAACTAGGGGGCAATCAAGGGGTTAAAACATTTATTAGGTAGTATATGGGGGTCCCTGACGCTATAAAACGCTGACGGCGAACCTAAATATTTACCTCACTAACTAGCGTCACCAGCGACACTAATACAGCGATCAGAAAAATGATCGCTTAGCGACACTGGTGACAGGGGGTGATCAAGGGGTTAAAACTTTATTAGGGGGGGTTAGGGGGGTACCCTAGACCTAAAGGGGGGTAATACACACTGTCCCAACACAGTAACTGTCACAAACTGACACCAATGCAGTAATCAGAAAAAAAAAAAAAAAAAAAAAACAAAACTGCTGGTGTCAGTTTGTGACAGGGGGGGGGGGGTGATTGGGGGGGGATCGGGGGGCGATCGGGGGGGGGATCGGGGTGTTTTGTGTGCCTGGCATGTTCTACTGTGTGTGTGTAGTGTTGTGCACTTACTTACATGTCGTCTCTCCTCGGGCCGGAACGGAAAATACCGACCCGAGGGGAGATGACATCACTTCCTTTGCTGCTGTTTAGCATACAGCAGCAAAGGAGTGTTCTCATTGGCCGGCGGCGATCGCGAGGGGGGGGCCACGAACGGATGGTCTCCCCCTCATCACCGATCGCCGCTGGACAAAAGACGACCGCCTCGGGCACCGGGGGGGGGTCCGATCGGACCCCCCACCCGCGGAAGGCAAATCACGTACCCTGTACGTGATTTTGCCTGTCCGTGCCACTTTGCCGACGTACATCGGCGTGAGGCGGTCGTCAAGTGGTTAACGTACATGCTCGTTTGTGAGTATCCATTTGTTGTTTTATCTTTTTAATAAACGCTTTTTGTGGTAATGCACTAGGTCGGTGCACCCTCTTTTTCTTTTTATCCTTCTGTAGTCCATGAATACCCAATGTTCTGAAGAGGGCTGCAAGATGGTAGACATCACAGAAGCTTTTTGACCTTATCATCATTGAGGTTTTAGCCACTCAAGCGCAGGAGAGAGATTTTTTTGTCAATTTTTTAATCAGTATAATCAAACACAGCTGGACTCAAATGAAGGTGTAGAACCATCTCAATTATGATCAGAAGAAATGGACAGCACCTGAGTTAAATATTTGAGTGTCACAGCAAAGGGTCTGAATACTTAGGACCATGTGATATTTCAGTTTTTCTTTTTTAATAAATCTGCAAAAATGTCAACAATTCTGTGTTTTTCTGTCAATATGGGGTGCTGTGTGTACATTAATGAGGAAAAAATGAACTTAAATGATTTTAGCAAATGGCTGCAATATAACAAAGAGTGAAAAATTTAAGAAGGTCTGAATACTTTCCGTCCCCACGGTAAGTATTTTGGGACTGGATATCCTCTTTCCTTCCGCCCTCATTCCCTTCTGGTTGTTTGGGGTAAATATTATGCCGCGTGCACTCTGATTTTCCGACAGGAAATGTTGGATGTGAGCTTGTTGTCGGAAAGTCTGACTGTGTGTATGCTCCATCGAACATTTGCTGTCGGACTTTCCGCCAGCAAATGTTTGATAGCAGGTTCTCAAATTTTCCGCCAACAAAACTTTGTTGGAAAGTCCGATCGTGTGTGCACAAGTCCGCGCACAAAAGTCCAGGCATGCTCTGAAGCAGAAGCAGTCAGTCTTGTAAACTAGCGTTTGTAATGGAGAGTTAACATTCGTGGCGTGGCAGATTAGGAAATCTCCAAATGCAGCGCACATTCTCTTCTGCTTTAATGGGATAATAATGAAGCTGCTTTGTTGGTGATACTAATGGAGTTATTGCAAAAAATTTTCAAAAGCTTTTTTTTTTAAGTGATATCAAGAAGAATAATAATAGCACAAAATAAAAAACGCAAAAAGAAAAGCGCAAATCAACACTCACCAAACTTCTACTAACACGAAATTAGCAGAAGGAGCCCAAAGGGTGGTGTTAAGAGTTGAAAAACCACGTAGTACGTCTAGTACATCACTACGTTCATAATTGTTGGCCAACATTTGTGTGACCATGTGTATGCAAGACAAGTTGGAGCCAACAACCTTCAAACAAAATTCCACGGTTTTGTTGTCGGAAAGTCCGATCGTGTGTATGGGGCATTAGACTATATTGGTATTTATATGTCTTTTGCAGATATGTTGTGCATCTGCTCCTGGGGAAGTGGAGCAAATCCACAAAACGCGTTAAGCTTTATTGGAGGCATCCATGTCCCTATTATACAGTTATTTTCAATTTAGACCATTATGTAAGGTTTTAATATTTTAACTGACCTCATGACACGGAGTATAACTGGCTTACATGATTGGCTACTGCATTGTGCTACGTTGTTATCTATGTATATAAAAATAAATTGTCAATATGTCATTGGTGTGAATATACAGTATCTCACAAAAGTAAGTACACCCCTCACATTTTTGTAAATATTTTATTATATCTTTTCATGTGACAACACTGAATAAATTACACTTATAACAGTGTAAATTTGCTGTCCCCTTAAAATAACTCAACACACAGCCATTAATGTCTAAACTGCTGGTAACAAAAGTGAGTACACCCCTAAGTGAAAATGTTCAAATTGGGCCCAATTAGCCATTTTTCCTCCCCGGTGTCATGTGCCTCATTAATGTTACAAGGTCTCATGTGTGAATGGAGAGCAGGTTACAGTGTTATCGCTCTCACTCACTCATACTGGTCACTGGAAGTTCAACATGGCACCTCATGGCAAAGAACTCTCTGAGGATCTGAAAAAAGAATTGTTGCTCTACATAAAGATGGCCTAGGCTATAAGAAGATTGCCAAGGCCCTGAACCTGAGCTGCAGCACGGTGGCCAAGACCATACAGGGGTTTAACAGGGCAGGTTGCACTCAGAACAGGCATTGCCATGGTCCACCAAAGAAGTTGAGTGCACGTCAGAATACAATAGCGCAGTGGGGAAGATTCCCCCATCCACCTCAAATGTGTAGATGGGGTAATTGGTTCAAAAACCGAACCATGTATGGTCAGCTTTAACCTCCCTATAAACCTGGACCCAACTCCAATGCTTCCTAATGTAAACATTATCTCTTATTCACATACTCATCTCTCCTGGGATATTCTGCACTGAAGATGAACCCTACCTGCACCCAAAAGGCACCAATGGGGTTGATCTACTTAAACTGGAGAGTGCAAAATCTGGTGCAGCTGCACATAGAAACCAATCAGCTTCCAGTTTTTTTTTTGTCACAGCTTAACTGAGCAAACAGAAGTTAGAAGCTGATTGGCTACCATGCACAGCTGCACCAGACTTTGCACTCTCCAGTTTTGGTAAATCAACCCCAATGTGTACCAGAATTTACTGTTTTATTAAAGCGTTAGTAAAATCTATATTAAAAAAAAAAGTTCCACCCTGTAAGGCAGGGGTCTCAAAGTACCGGCCCGCGGGCCATTTGCGGCCCGCGGACCGGTTAAAAATGGCCCGCAGGCAGGGCTGATAAAGGACTAGAGGTCGACCGATATTTGGCCATTAGGTCGATATATAGCACTGGCCGCTGCTCTTCCTTCCTTCTCCACACTCAGCGCTTGATGCTTGTGTGAAACTGACACGTAACAGGAGGAGAGAGACAGAGGGATCTGTCAGATTTGAGGTTGATGTCGGGGGTGGGCGGGACCCGGCCGGGGTGGGCGGGACCCGGCCAATATCAAACACCAGCCAATGGGATCTGGGCGGGCAGCTACGTGTATGTGGCCCGCCCCTTTTCTTAAGCAGCCCAATCATTGGCTGGTGTTTGACAGCTGCTGGCCCCACCCACCTCGGCCGGGTCCCGCCCACCCCGACATCAACCTCAATTCTGACAGATCCCTCTGTCTCTCTCCTCTGTGCTACGTGTCAGCTTCACACAAGCATCAAGCGCTGAGTGTGGACAGCTCCTTGTCAGTTTCACACACTGTTACACTCCGCTCAGTGTGAAACCTGCCAGTGGCACCTGCCTGTGCCAATCAGTGCCATCTGTCAGTGCCATCTGTCAGTGCCAGCTGCCAGTGCCACTGCCAATCAGTGCCACCTGCCAGTGCCAACCAGTCTGCCATTGCCACCTGCCACCTCCAACCAGTACCACCTGCCAGTGCCACCTGCCACCGCCAATCAGTGCCACCGCCAACCAGTGCCTGCCAGTGCCACCGCCAACCAGTGCCCCTGCCAATCAAAGCCACCTGCCAGTGCCACCTTCCGCCACCTGCAAGTGCCACGCCAATCAGTGCCACCTGCCAGTGCCAACCAGTGCTTGCCAGTGCCACCTGCCACCACCTGCCAGTGCCACGCCAATCAGTGCCACCTGCCAGTGCCACGCCAATCAGTGCCACCTGCCAGTGCCACGCCAATCAGTGCCACCTGTCAGTGCCAATAGTGCCACCTGCCAGTTCCAAACCAGTGCCACCTGCCAGTTTCAAACCAGTGCCACTTGCCAATGCCTGCCAGTGCCACCTTCCAGTGCCAACCAGTGCCACTGCCAATAAGTGCCACCTGCCAGTGCCATTGCCAATCAGTGCCACCTGCCAGTGCCATCTGTCAGTGCCAATCAGTGCACCCTCCAAACAGTGCAACGTGCCACCTGCCAGTGCCACCTGCCAGTGACAGACAGTGCCACCTGCCAGTGCCACCTGCCTAAGCCAACCAGTGCCATCTGTACTGAGGACATCAAGTGTTTGGTAGAGTGACAGGAGCAAGCAGGGAGGAGTGGAGTGGGTGAGGTTTTTTTTTTTTCAAATCGGCCTAAAATATCGGCCACAAAAATCGTCATCATATATCGGCCATCGGCTTTACCTCTCCATCTCTTCTGTCCTCTCCGCTGCACGCTGCTGCAGCCCAGAGAGAGAACAGAGCTGAGAATGGAGCGGAGGAAGGATCCGCTCATCGATCCACCCACCTAGGCATTGACGATCGACCAGAGCCCCAAACCAGGGTCCTGCTGCCACCTCAGGGCGGGAGATTGTGTTCTCTGGGTCCCCTGTCACTAGGCCTGTATGGAAGCCAGGAGGAGAGGATTTGGGAGGCAGATGATCCTGACTGCCAGGAGAGGTGAGTGAGCATCACACTGAGGCAAAGTCCTTAGTGGGGTGACTGGGGTAGAAATTTGTGCAGTGTGGGGGGTATTTTATGCAGTGTGGAGGGTGATTGTGCAGTGTGGGGGGTAATTGTGTAGTGTGGGGGTATTTTATGGAGTGTGGGGGGTATTTTATGGAGTGTGGGGGGTATTTTATGGAGTGTGGGGCTATTTGTGCAGTGTGTGGCTATTTGTGCAGTGTGGGAGGGGTAATGCTGGGTAGTTAATAATGCGTTTGCTGACACCAATGCTGGGTTAATAATGCGCTTACGGACACCAGTACTGGGTATAATGCGTTTGCTGACACCAGTGCTGGGTATAGTATAGTATATTATTGCTGGTATAGTTCATTGCTTTTGAAGTTTTAAAAGTTTGCATGCGGCCCCCCATGGGATATGAAAACTTGTCATGTGGCCCTCAGGCAATTTGAGTTTGAGACCCCTGCTGTAAGGCAATATCATAATGTGCTAGTATGCATCACATGAAAGACTTACCTTAATTTGAAAGCCCTTCAGTGGCGTGCTGTTACCACTGCAGAGGCTTCTATCTTCACCCGGTCTTCGCGGACTCTGGCCTTCTGACTGGCAGAGACACAAAAACATCACTACCACGCATGCACATGAGAGTCTCAGCCACAGCACCCAGCTCTAAAGGAACAGCACAGGTAGGCCGTTCCTTCAGAGCGCATGCCCCGTTGGCGTCACCGGCTGCTGCTGGCTAGAATATCTCCTAAACGGTGCATGTTTAGGAGATATTTATTTATCTACAGTTACATTTTATTATAAGCTTACCTGTATGTAATTTTTTTTTAAAAACTGAGTTTACTACAACTTTAGGAGCTCAATTACACATGCGTCGTTCTGTGAAGAGAGATCTGTGGTGGATGACTTTTCACAGAGCAGTGCAGGTATGGCTGACAGGCATTCAGGAAGCAATGCTGGCACCCCTTGAATGCCTGTCTTTTTTTTAATGGCCAAATCTGCTGTTTGGATGGGAATACCGCACCACAAACAAGAGCTTTGTTTGGCTCGCAGTTGTAGCGCATTTACTTGAATAGGTTGCGTTCAGTGGTGTTTCTGCACGCCAAACATGACAGGGGGATAGCTTTTGCTTTGCATTGCTGCCATGTCATATGTATACCCCCGTCCAAGTGTTTAAAGTGGGGAGGATAATAATATATCCCAACCATCTATTTTTGCCACTCCGCAAATGTAAACTAAGCCTAATGTCGCGTACAAACGACAGGACTTTCCAGCAGAATCATTCCATCGAATATTCCGATCGTGTGTGGGCTTCATCTGACTTTTTCTTTCGAAAATTCTGATGGACCTAGAAATAGAACATGTTTTAAATCTTTCCGACGGAATCAATTCCTATCGGGAAAACCGCTCGTATGTATGCTATTCCGACGGACCAAAAACGATGCAAGGGCAGCTATTGGCTATTGGCTATTGAACTTCCTTTTTCTAGTCCCGTCGTACGTCATCACGTTCTAAACAATCGGACTTTGGTGTGAGTGTGTGTAGGCAAGTCTGTTTCAGCAGAACTGCGTCGTAATCCCGTCGAGAAAACCATCAGAGTTTATTCTGACGGAAAAAACGGCCGTGTGTACAGGGCATAAGAGGAAATTTGTAAGAAACAGAAACTGCAGCGAACTATAAAGTATAATAATAAAAAAAAAGATGAAAAACAAGTGAAATAAAGTTATTGATTAACTGTCTTCCCTTTAAGAATTCATCAGTGAATGTTATTATTTGAGAGCATGACATTATCAAGGAAACCTGCTGCTTCCACAGCCAATAAATCTTTTTTAACCCAACGAACCAACTTATCAGACAGACACGGACTTATACAAATCTCCAATATCAATATTAGGTTTTAAAACTCAAGTAGATGGAACTGAATTTTTGTTTCTCTTGTTCCTGAGAATACTAGTATTTTTCCTATTATGTAAGTGCTGAACTAGTGTAGGATCTGATATCTATACAGAGCAAGATGATATATTGATACTAAAGTATATTATTCCTCGTGTGCCTATTTTGTTAGCTTAAAGTGGAGAGTAAACTCCCATGTATGATTTTTACCTATAGGTAAGTCTATAATGAGGCTTACCTATAGGTACAATAAATTTCTCCTAAATGTGCACCGTTTAGGAGATATTTACTTTAGATGCAGCCAGTGATGTCACCGGTGCATGCGCTCTGAAGGAACAGCAAACCCGTGCCGTTCCTTCAGAGCTGTGCCGTAAACAGCGGCTCCCGTGCGCTGCTGGAGGGCTTTGTTTTCAGGTAAGTCTGTCATAATATGCTAGCATGCGATCTATACTAGCACAATATGAATTAATATATATATTTTTTTTATATGGTTTACTACTGCTTTAAATCTGTACATCTTAAAGTGAAACTATAGTTATGCTGTTGTTCACTGTGAGCCTGCAGGCTTTTTTTTATTGCAGAAGAGACATCCAATGTCCCCCAGCATGTAAATTGAGCTGCGTATTCACAGCTCAGTGACCAGCCCAATCTCTTTACGCTGGAATGATGGACTCCTGCGCATGCACTGGAATGAGTCACCCCACGCCGGCCAATGAGGATGGCTGAAAACTGGCACACAGAAGAAGATGCTGGCACCGTTGAGAGGTGGGGACCATGGGAAGAAAGGTTAGTTTAGATCCCTTTGGTTCCCCTTTAATTTACCATTGCTGTTTCGGCCTATTCTTTTCCTTGTTTGATTCTATTCATGCGTGAATTCAGACTGTGATAGACTATAGTATACAGGAAGAAAGATTAGTGGGACAACACTTATATATCCTCATACTGCTTTAGAGAGAAGCGTTTTTCAGTGAACATGCTTTATTAAATTAAAACATGCGGTCTATCTATCTATCTATCTATCTATCTATCTATCTATCTATCTATCTATCTATCTATCTATCTCTCTCTCTCTCTCTCTCTCTCTCTATCTCTCTCTCTCTCTCTCTCTCTCTCTCTCTCTGTCTGTCTGTCTGTCTGTCTGTCTGTCTATCTATCTATCTCTCTCTCTCTCTCTCTCTCTCTCTCTCTCTCTCTCTCTCTCTCTCTCTCTCTCTCTCTGTCTGTCTGTCTGTCTGTCTGTCTGTCTGTCTATCTATCTATCTATCTATCTATCTATCTATCTATCTCTCTCTCTCTCTCTCTCTCTCTCTCTCTCTCTCTATCTCTCTCTCTCTCTCTCTCTCTGTCTGTCTGTCTGTCTGTCTGTCTGTCTATCTATCTATCTATCTCTCTCTCTCTCTCTCTCTCTCTCTCTCTCTCTCTCTCTCTCTCTCTGTCTGTCTGTCTGTCTGTCTGTCTGTCTGTCTGTCTGTCTATCTATCTATCTATCTATCTATCTATCTATCTATCTATCTATCTATCTATCGGTTTTAAAGTGATTTTTAACCATTAATTTTTTTTTATTTTAAATAACAAACATGTCATACTTACAATAGATTTGTACAGAGCAAGCTGCTTGCTAGGGGGGTACTCATGCAGGCTTGCTCCAGAGCCTCGCTGGCTGTGTCTATGGACGCAAACAGCAGGATTTTGCCCCATCCCCCACTCTTTCGTCATACAGTGCCTTGAAAAAGTATTCATACCCCTTGAAATTTTTACACATTTCGTCATGTTACAACCAAAAACGTAAATATATTTTATTGGGATTTTATATGATAGACCAACTCAAAGTGGAGCATCACTGTGAAGTGGAAGGAAAATTATAAATGGTTTTCAATTTTTTTTTACAAATAAATATGTGAAAAGTGTGGAGTGCATTTGTATTCAGTCAATACTTTGAAGAACCACCTTTCACTGCAATTACAGCTGCAAGTCTTTTTGGGGATGTCTCTACCAGTTTTGCACATCTGGAAAAAGTGAAAATTTTGCCCATTCTTCTTTGCAAAATAGCTCAAGCTCTGTCAGATTGGATGGAGATCGTCTGTGAACAGCAATTTTCAAGTCTTGCCACAGATTCTCAATTGGATTTAGGTCTGGACTTTGACTGGGCCATTCTAACACATGAATATGCTTTGATCTAAACCATTCCATTGTAGCTCTGGCTGTATGTTTGGGGTCGTTGTCCTGCTGGAAGATGAACCTCCGCCCCAGTCTTAAGTCCTTTGCAGACTCTAACAGGTTTTCTTCTAAGATTGCCCTGCTATTTGGCTCCATCCATCTTCCAATCAAGTCTGACCAGCTTCCCTCCCCCTGCTGAAGAAAAGCATCCCCACAACATGATGCTGCCACCACCATGTTTCACAGTGGAGATGGTGTGTTCAGGGTGATTTGCAGTGTTAGTTTTCTGCCACACATAGCGTTTTGCTTTTAGGCCAAAAAGTTCAATTTTGGCCTTATCTAACCAGAACACATTCTTGTGCCATACTCTTTCCATTTTCGAATCATGGATTGAACAGTGCTCCATGAGATGTTCAAAGCTTGGGCATTTTTTTGCTAACCTAACCCTGCTTTAAACTTCTCCACAACTTTATCCCTGATCTGTCTGGTGTGTTCCTTGGCCTTCATGATGCTGTTTGTAAACTACGGTTGTCTAAAAAACCTCTGAGGGCTTCACAGCTGTATTTATACTGAGATTAAAGCGGAGTTCCACCCACATCTTCCACTCCTCCCCATGCAGCACTAATGTGCATCCTTTAAACGAATTGGCAATTTTTTTTTTCTGTTCACTTACCTGATTTATGCATATATCTAATTTCACTTGCTCCTTTAGTGGATGCAGTGCCATATATCATTTCCGGTTTTGCATTGGCTCCTGGGAGATGTGTGTCATCAATCCCAGGAGGCAATTGGCATCGCCGGCTCGTAGCAGAAACCCGACCTACAAGCTATTGTACTCGTTTGCTCCATACTGCACATGCGCGAGATTGGCAGGTGCATGCTGGGTAGCCAGCATGCACAGAATCCAGGAAGAAGCACACTGCGGCTTCAGATGCCCACGCTGGAAATGGCTGCGCTGTGCAGGAACTTCACAAAGTAAGAAAACGATGCTGCACAAATAGTTCACATCATACCTTTGTTACATTGCATGAGGCATGAGTATTTTTTTTACACAATTACACACAGGTGGACTCTCGTTACTAATTAGGTGACTTCTGAAGGAAATTGGTTCCACTAGATTTTAGTTAGGGGTATCAGAGTAAAGGGGGCTTTCATATGTATATTTGTAAAAAATGTTGAAAACCATTTATCATTTTCCTTCAACTTCACAATTATGTGCCACTTTGTGTTGGTCTATGACATAAAATCCCAATAAAATATATTTGGTTGTAACAGGACAAAATGTGGAAAATGTCAAGGAGTGTGAATACTTTTTCAAGGCACTGTAGGTTTTGATTGACAGCAGCAGGAGCCAATGGCTCCCACTGCTATATCAAATATGGCATTAAGGTAAAAATCCTTTAGGCTCTAGAACCACTTTAACCACTTGCCCACTGGGCACTTAAACCCCCTTAATAACCAGACCAATTTTCAGCATTCAGTGCTCTCACAATTTAAACGACAATTACTCAGTCATGCAACACTGTATCCATATAAAATTGTTGTCCTTTTTTTCACACAAATAGAGCTTTCTTTTGGTGGTATTTGATCACCACTGGGTTTTTATTTTTTGTGCTATAAATGAAAAAAGACCGAAAATTTTGTAAAAAAAATGCATTTTTCTTTGTTTCATTTAAATTTTTTTGCAAATTAGTAATTTTTTTTCATAAATTTTAGCCAAAATTTATACTGTTACATATCTTTGGTAAAAAACTAACCACAATAAGTGTATATTATTTGGTCTTTGGGAAAGTTATAGCGTCTACAAGCTATGGTGGTAATCATTAAAAATTGATCACACCTGATGTACTGACGGCCTATCTCATTTCTTGAGACACTAACAAGCCAGGAAAGTACAAATAACCCCCAAATTACCCCTTTTTGGAAAGTACACATTCCAAAGGTATTTAGTATAAGGCGTGGTGAGTTTTTTGAAATTTTAATTTTTCCCACAATTCTTTGCAAAATGAAGATTTTTTTACATTTTTTCACAAAATTGGCATAATAACAAGTTATTTCTCACACGCAGCATATGCATAAGACAAATTACACCCTAAAATACATTCTACTACTCCTCCTGAGTATGGTGATACCACATGTGAGACTTTTACATAGCCTGGCCACATAGAGAGGACCAACATGCAGGGAGCGCCATCAGGTGTTCTAGGGACATAAATTACAAATTTAATTTCTCGACTACCGAAAAATGACCCCATTTTGTGAAGCAAATACCTCAACGTATAATCTATGAGGCATAATGAGTCTTTTGAACATGTCATTTTTTTCCACAAGTTTTTGGAAAATGTTGAAAGAAAATTAAAACTTTTTTTTTTTAACACAAAGTTGTCCAATTATAAAATATTTTTTAACACATACCATGTACATAGCAAAAATTACACCACATAATATATTCTGCTACTCCTCCTGAGTATGGCGATACCACATGTGTGAGACTTTTACACAGCCTGGTCACATACCTAAACCCATTGATTTCGCTGGTTTCCCATACCAGTTATGTTCATGGTATGCCTTGAATGATAATTGTTATGCCCTGTGCACACGATCAGACATTGATCGGACATTCCGACAAGAAAATCCATGGATTTTTTCAGATGGATGGTTTGATCCATCAAACTTGTCTTGCATACACACGGTCGCACAAAGTTGTCTGAATCTCCGATCGTTCTAAACGCGGTGACGTAAAGCACGTACGTCAGGACTATAAACGGGGCAGTAGACAATGGCTTTCGTCTCTTAATTTATTCTGAGCATGCGTGGCGTTTTGTCCGTCGGATTTGTGTACACACGATCGGAATTTCCGACAACGGATTTTGTTGTCGAAAAATTTTATAGCCTGCTCTCAAACTTTGTGTGTCGGAAAATCCGATGGAAAAAGTCAGATGGAGCCCACACACGGTCGGAATTTCCGACAACACGCTCCAATCGCACATTTTCCATCGGAAAATCCGACCGTGTGTACGGGGGAATTACAGTTGCTTGTGCTCTCAACTGAACTGTCAAGCCATCAAATAGTTGGTGTCGTAACTGATCAAATGAGTAGCACTATGGCAACCGCTTTTCAAACAGAGGATGCAATGACATCTTTCTTGACTGTACAGCATAGGAGGGTTTAGTTCCACTTTTAATCAATGATTTAATTGATCATTCCTGACAGTATTAATTATTTACTTCAGAAAGCAGCAACATGTTAGTATGATGCATATAAAATTATCCTCTTTGTCTTTTTTTTTTCTCTAGCTATTGCTTTCATACCAGTATAACCCTTACACGATTTCTAATCTGACAGTTTTCAAGGAATAGTGAATAGCTGTGTTTTTTCCAAGTGCTTATTGTCCGCCCACACATTTGATTTGATTCACGTAATAGCTTACAATATCTAATTTTGTTATCTGAAACGGTGTTAGCAAAATGTAACCTTTCTGCTTTTTTTTTTTTAACACATCTATAAAAATATATACAGTGCCCATCCAATAATAAAATGCATGCTGTGCGCACCGGTGTCCTCACTTTCATCTTAAATGTCATAGCTATGAAAGGTATGAGTGTCAAATCTGTTAGCAGGCAACCAATTTCAGAATCTCAGAAATTGAAGTCATCGGATCCTGCATTGTTCACTTTCCTCCCTTTATTGTCTAAGGCCTTTTTCTGCTGTCCCCTGCCCGTCTCCCAAATGCCTATTATCCCTGACAACAGCATCAAAATAATTACATTGGAAGCAAGCAATATTTCTGTGTAAGTGGTAATAGACTTATTCTGGTGGTGGGATGAAAAGCGAAAGAACTATGAAAATTGAATTTTTGCGAGGAACATCCTTAAACTGTTACAATTTATTTTTCACTTTTAATTTTTTTTTTTTTTAAAAAGATCTATAAAATATAATTTAAAGCTAAATCAGTTTTTAACCACTTCAATACTGGGCACTTTCACCCCCGTCCTGCCCAGGCCAATTTTCAGCTTTCAGTGCAGTGACATTTTGAATGACAATTGCACGGTCATGCAACACTGTACCCAAATGAAACTTTTTATCATTGTTTTTGAGACAGATAGAGCTTTCTTTTGATGGCATTTAATCACCACTGGGTTTTTTTTATTTTTTGCTAATAAAATGAAAAAAAGTTCAAAAATTTTAAAAAGGAATTTTTTTTTTCTTAGTTTGACCCCTTTCACACTGAGGCGCTTTGCAGGCGCTATAGTGTTAAAAATAGTGCCTGCAAAGCGCCCTGAAACAGCGGCTCCATTCACTCCAGTGTGAAAGCCTGAGGGCTTTCACACTGGAGCGGTGCGCTGGCAGGGCATCAGAAAAAGTCCTGCTAGCAGCTTCTTTGGAGCGCATTAGGAGCGGTGAACTCATCACTTCTAAAGCGCCCCTGCCCATTGAAAACAATGGGGCAGCGCTGCTATACCGCTGGCAAAGCCCCACTGCAGCTGTGTTTTGCGGGCAGGTTTAACCCCTTTTCGGCCGCTAGCGGGGTTAAAACCGGCCCGCTAGTTGCTGAATAGCGTCGCTAAAACTATTGTATAGCGGCGCTAAAAATAGCTCCGCTTTACCACTGATGCCCGGGGCGCCTCAGTGTGAAAGGGGTCTTTCTGTTAGAAAATTTTGTAAATAAGTAATTTTCTCCTTCACTGATGTGTGCTGATGAGGATGCACTGATGGGCACTGATGAGACGGCACTGATAGGTGGCGCTAATCGGCACTGATAGGCAGTACTGATTGGGGGCACTGATGGGCACTAATTGCCAGCACTTATTTTTCGTCATGCACATGTCTAGTCATCTGCTCTTTAACGGGATTGGGGATGTGTCCTGGGGCAAGTGCAGCGAGAGTGGGACAACATCATATGACCTTGTCCCAGAACAAGAGAGCATCTTCACCCACCGTAATTTTCCTATACAGCGGGGCGGGAGTTGGGTAAATAGGAATAGAATGAATAAGAATACCTAAAGATGAATTCTAAGCAGATATACACAAGCAGACACAGATCAGCGAGTTTGGGGTGGAGGAACTTGACTGGCCTGCACAGAGTCCTGACCGCAACCCGATAGAACACCTTTGGCATGAATTCGAACGGAGACTGCGAGCCAGGCCTTCTCGTCCACATCAGTGCCTGACTTCCCAAATGCGCTTCTGGAAGAATGGTCAAACATTCTCATAGACACACTCCTAAACCTTGTGGACAGACTTTCCAGAAGAGTTGAAGCTTTTATAGCTGCAAAGGGTGGGCCAACTTAATATTGAATAAAACGGACTAAGACTGGGATGCTATTAACGTTCATGCGCATGTAAAAGCAGGCGTCTCAAACCTCTTTGTAATATAGTGTATAAAGGGTTCTTTTTCTGGTGTTACAATTAGCTTGTTATTTCACAGATCTCCTTTAACTGGGTGCTGATAACTCTGCAACACCATGGACAGAAACACCCCAATGAAGAAACCTCTCTCTGGTCTGGTTTCCATAAAACAAAGACCTAAATAGCCTGGCCACATCATATTTTCCACTCTTCTAGACTTATCATTCTTCATTATAGAGCTCCCCAGGCTCCATGCAGTTGGTGCTTGGTCCCTCCCGTGTTTCCCTCTCAACCTCATACTGCCCAGACAACCTAGCTGTATTGTCCAACAGGGGTTTCTGAAATGCAAAACTGGCTTAACAGAATTATAATCCTTTGGCAGATAAAACAATACCCATATATGTAATTTATCTGTGTATTTTTCTGCTTGCCTGATGATCAGCTTTTAAGCGAGGAGTAAAAATATAAGGCATATTATATTTTTATGTGAATTGGTCAACAAGTCTTAATTGGGAATAGAGACACGTGTGGCTCTCTGAATCCATATTTTGATTACTGGGCCTAATTATGCATGATGAGCAGCAAAGCATCCCTCAAAATTATTATTGACCAATTTAACCACTTAAGGACCGCCCCACGTACATATACTGTGGCAGGGTGGCACTTAAGCACGAAGTCACATACCTGTACATGATTGTTTTCTTCGACTCTGGTATTGGACACAGCGGGAGCCAATCAGCAGGTCCGGCGGACCCGATGTCTGCTGGAAACCCAGCGATCGTTCAGAGAGGGGCAGAACAGCGGCCTGCCTATGTAAACAAGGCAGATCGCCATTCTGCTAATAAGAAAGACAGATCTTGTGTTTCTGTTAAGCAGGAACACGGATCTTTGTCCCCCACACAGTAAGAAAGCACTCCCAGGGAACACATTTAACCCTTTGATTGCCCCTGTTGTTAACCCCTTTACTGCCAGTGTCATTAGTGCAGTGACAGTGCATTTTTTTTAGCACTGATCACTGTATTGGTGTCACTAGTCCCCAAAAAGTGTCAGTGTCAGATTTGCCCGCTGCAATGTTATAGTCCCGCTAAAAATCGATGATCGCCGCCATTACTAATATAAAAAAAAAGTCCATAAATCTATCCCATAGTTTGTAGACGCTATAACTTGTGTGCAAACTAATCAATATACGCTTATTGGAATTTTTTTTACCAAAATTATGTAGCAGAATTCATATTGGCCTAAGCTGATGTTTTAGAAATTTGATTTTTTACATTTCTTTATTGGATGTGTTATAGCAGAAAGTAAACTTTTTTTTCTTCAAAATTTTCGCTTTTTTTTGTTTATAGCACAAAAAAATAAAAACCACAGAGGTGATCAAATACCACCAAAAAAAAGCTCTATTTGTGGGAAAAAAAGGACATTCATTTTATTTGGGGACGCACAACTGTGCAATTGTCAGTTAAAGCAAAGCAGTGCAGTATCGCAAAAAATGGCCTGGTCAGAAAGGGGGGTAAACCTTCCGGAGCTGAAGTGGTTAAAGACCAACTCCTGCACATAGTTTCAGCAAGACAGAGGAAAAGTAAAAATTTGAGCAAGGTTTTTATTTTTGTCTGTGACCCCACTGGGAATATTTTTACTGAGGAAAAGTGGTTGTCACTGAAACAGGATGTCACAGCAATTAAATATTGTTTTGAATGTTGAAGTTCTTAACCTTCCTTACGCTACAAAAAAATGTGTTTCCTTTTTTTTCTGCGTCCCGGTTGGAGAGATGTAAAGGGGAAAATATCCACAATATGGATAAAGACTTCAGAAAAATCACGACTAAGGCTTTACAACTTTCAGGCCCTATCCAAAACAGGCTTTAACCACTTGCTGCCCGTATAACTTACTCATAAGGCGGCAAGGTGGCACTGCTGCGCCAGATCACTCACCTAGAACATGTTCCAAAACATCCGGGTCTGGGGCACTCTCCCGCTGTGATTATACACACCCGCCGATCATCCATCAGTGACAGAACAGGGATCTGCATCTGTAAGCAAGGCAGATCGCTGTTCTGTCAGCAAATCGATTTTTTTCTTCACCAGAACCGGCGCTGACAGGCAGGAGTTTTTAGGCGAGGCCGCAGGTTCGGCCTAGTCTGCGAGGCCGGACGCCGCAGACTAGGTCAAAGCTGCAGCCTCGCCTAAAAACTCCTGCCCGCAGCTCCTCAGGACCGGTGCGGTGTCCATCAAAAAAAAAACAAAAAACTCGATTCGAATCACGAATCGAATCGAGTTTTTTTTTTTTTTTAATTGCAGATTTTTTTTTTTTTGGAGAAAATCGCCCAGCTCTAATAGATAGATAGATAGATAGATAGATAGATAGATAGATAGATAGATAGATAGATAGATAGATAGATAGATAGATAGATAGATAGATAGATAGATAGATAGATAGATAGATAGATAGATAGATAGATAGATAGATGAATAGATAGATAGATAAAGTTTTTCTTCAAAATTGTCGGTCTTTTTTTGTTTATAGCACAAAAATAAAAACCGCAAAAGTGATCAAATACCACCAAAAGAAAGCTCTATTTGTGGGAAAAAAGGATATAAATTTTATTTGGGTACAACGTCGCACAACCCCGCAATTGTCAGTTAAAGTGCCGTATCTCAAAAAATAGCTTGGTCATGAAGGGAGGTAAATCTTCCGAAGCTGAAGTGGTTAATTTATTACAATTCATTCATTATGTAAACATTTAAAGTAGGAAGCATGGGATGTGGATATTTTATTCAATGAAATTCAAGTAAGGGAGTAAGGCATATTTATAACCCCTGTTAGTTTTCTTTTTTACTATCTGTGTCCCATAAAAGATTTCCCTTCACTTCCTGTCCCATAGCCAAAACAGGAAGTGAGAAGAAATCCCTCCAAATTATGGTAATCCCAGGGTGTCCTATATTACCTTTTTGATGTCAGCCCAAAATTTGAGATTGTTTTGTACTTTCATTTTCAATGATAAAGGTAAATAGAACAAAAATGACAGGTGCTCTAAAAAGTTTTGTCGTAAGTTAAACTTTAAGCAGCCCTAATGTACATGATTTACATCATTACAGTGACTATGAAAACCAGCATGTGAGAGCAAATCCAGAATATCATTTAAATGAAATGCAATAAACATTTCCTATCAGGCTATTCTCTTCTGCCAATTAAAACTAAAGAAAATGTTCAACAAGCCTATTTGACACTACTTCAATAAATGTAAAGGTTAATATATTCTCCTTGTACCCTATACTTTCACTACAATTACTGGTCTAATCACCGGGGGTATCGTATTCTTTGTAATCTTACCACCTGACCTTTTAATCAGATATTGATACTTTATAAGCTTCTGTGGCACTACCCCCACAGGAGCCGCTTGAGTATATTTGGTTCTGTTCTCTGCCTTTCAACCCCAAGAACAGCCCCTCTGGCACACCTAGTAAACAGTGTAAATGCAAGCACGGGAGTAAAGAGACACAAACTGTGGTGAACAAGAAAGTCTGTTTACTGGGAAACTTTCACCATCAACAAACAGTACAGGGTAACCCAGTACTGTAGTCAGAAAACAGACTCTGATTTATAACAGTATAGTACAAACTACATGTGGATTTCAAAAAGCACAGTTGAAACAACTTAAATACCGTATTTATCGGTGTATAACATGCACCTTCATTTTAAGAGGTTTCAGGAAAAAACTTAAAATTTTAAATAAAGAACTTTGAAGCAAAATAAGGGTAGCTCAGAACTTTTTTTTAATTAATCAAATGCAGTCTCACCAGTGTCCATCAATGCAGCCTCACCAGTGCCCATCAATGCAGGCTCACTAGTGCCCATCAATGCAGCTTGATCAGTGCCCATCAATGCAGGCTCACTAGTGCCCATCAATGCAGCTTGATCAGTGCCCATCAATGCAGGCTCACTAGTGCCCATCAATGCAGCCTCACCAGTGCCCATCAATGCAGCCTCACCAGTGCCCATCAATGCAGCCTCACTGTCACCAATGCCCATCAATGAAGCCTCATCAGTGCCCATCAATGCAGCCTCACCAGTGCCCATCAATGCAGCCTCACCAGTGCCCATCGATGCAGCCTCACCAGTGTCCATCAATGCAGCCTCACCAGTGTCCATCGATGCAGCCTCACCAGTGTCCATGAAAGCAGCCTGATCGGTGCCCATCAGTGCGGGTATTAGAGAGATGAGAGCCACCTCCTGGACCGGCTCCTATGATAGACATCACAAGTGCATTGGACCAGTGTGCTGTCTATCCTAGGAGCCGATCCAGGAGGCAGGACTTCGTATGATAGCGACTGCTGGGTAAGCAGGAGATCCCCACTCTTTTTAATCCAGCAGCACATGCCCCCTTCCCCTCGGCCCATCCCTGGGCACCCCCCTCTTCTGCCTCTGGGTGTGCATCCACCCAGGATTGGCCCTGCCTGGCACCCTTGCTTTTTAAAAAAATATCGGCGTATAAAATGCACGCATTATTTGCACTCTATTTTCAGGGAGAAAAGTGCGTGTTATACGCCAATAAATACAGTAACCCTAATGTAGCCTATGTGTTCGGGCATTAAGGGAAACAGGACTGGCTTGTTAACGGTCAGCTTATTCCCCTTATATCTTGAAATCACAGGCCCATGCGATAAACACGTGATGCAACAGGCAATAATATGAATTGTCAACTTTAGACTTAACATTAGAGTTCCTCCTAAATGAGTATGACTATAACCATTGAGTCCCTGCTAGATAAAGAAGGAACAGGAGAGTCCTTGCAATGGAAAAGTCAGGTATCTTCACAGGGCCCTGCGTTGGTGCACTTGGTTTCCTGTTTGAAAGGATAAGCAAAGTGTATATAAAGATATCCTGATAGACAAGAGTGATGTACAGTATGCTGGCAGTATCCTGGTGAGCAAGATGGATGCTGTGTCTGTGCAGCAGGGTGTAAGTATAACGCAGGTTCTACAGGTGTAGGCACAAATAAAGCAACATTGTCTGCCTACAGTGTCTTGTGTTTTTAAGGTGGGCAAGTGCCCGCTCACAAAATCCTGCGACCAAGGCCCAAAGGGAGATATCCTGGTAGGTAGGTTCTTCAGGTGGCCCGATTGGCTACCTCACAACCGGAATGACTCGCACCTGGGATCCCCCTCTCAAGTAGAATGTCCTTGACCGGCCATGGATCTGTGGGAGGAACAGCAAACTGACCCAGGAAGGCAGCACCTCTCCCCTGGGTCTTCTCCCTTGCCTCGTGGTGTCACTCCCTGCTCCCAGACAGCCTCTCTCTGTAAGATTCCTCCTTTTGTCTGTGTGGGCTGCTGGGGTGTGTAGTTTTGCCTCCATAAATTACAGTAGGACCATCTGTGTTGGGGGCTATATGTACCATGATGCTTTGTTCCTCCTGTGCTGAAGTCCCATTGGATCCCTCCTCCTGCCAATGAGTAAGTAGGGGAGGTATCAGAGTGAGCTGCTTTGTCTGTGATTGTCTCTCTCTCACTGCACAGTGAGAGAAGCAGAAGGAGGGGGGAATCCCCTGCAGCTGCCGACAGGCTGTGTGTGTCCCTGCCAGACTGCCTGTGTATGCATCGGTACGGCATGTGGGAGGTGTGGGACACGGGCAGACTGAGCGGCACCTGCTACACACTCCCCCACCAAAAAACTTTGGTCCTCCAAAGGCGGCAAAGTCTCTAACCTGATACATGCTTTCAAAGTATACGCGAGAAACAGGTTAATGCACACGAGACAGCAAATAATTAACATTTACATGAATCAGAGCTCAGATTTAAACAGCTCATTTCATGACACAGAGTTAACAGAGGAACCTCCCACCAATTGTCATAAGAGAGGATGGTTGTCCTGTCTACAGGACACCTTTATTGGGATGGCCCAGCTAGATGTGCCAGGGGGCGAGTTAGGGTCGCTCTCCACCAAATCTGCGATGGAAAGATCAAGCAGGTCAAGAGTTCTCTAGTTTGTGAGAATGACTTCAAGCATCAGTGGTGCCTTCCATCCAAATATCAGCCGATAAGGAGAGTAGCTGGTGGCTTCATTTGCGTTACTGTTGTAAGCATGTACAATGGCCGATATATGCTTGCTCCAGTGTTGCTTTTTTTCTGAAGTGAGAATCCCACGCGTATGCAGGAGAGTTCAGTTGAATTTCTCCGGCTAAGGATCCCCTTGAGAGTGGTATGGAGTGGTTCTGGACTTTTTGATGCCCAACAGGTCAAAGAGTCTCTTGATGAAGTTACTCTCAAAGTCACTCCCTTGATCAGAGTGGATGCGTTGAGGTAGACATAGTGTACAAAGAACTTCTCCACCAAGATCTTGGCCACAGTGGATGCTTGTTGGTCTTTTGTGGGAAATGCCTGGGCATATCTAGTGAAGTGGTCAGTTACTACCAGGATGTTTTTCTGTCCATTCAGATCAGGCTCCAAGCACAGAAAGTCGATGCACAGCAGCTCCATGGGTCCTTGGCTCCGAAGATGGCCCATTGGGGCAGCTCGGTGAGGCAGAGTCTCTGTATGCATCGAATGCAGGAGTGGCAGTAACCCTCGACTTTAGCCCGCATGCAGGGCCAGTAGAACCAGTCCCTCACCAGGTTGAAAGTCATCTCAGGCCCTAGTTGGCCATGATTGTCATATAGGGCAGTTAACGCCGACTCCCTATGATTCTCGGGTAGAAATAACTGCCATTTCTCTTTAGGATCATCAGAGGGGCCCCTTCGGTAGACCACTCCATTGTGCAGCTGCAACCTATCCCACTCTCTGTGCAGCAGATGGGCTTCTTTCTGGATGTCAGTAAGAAGCAAACCAGAGCGCTGGCTCTCCAAAGCCTTCAATACTAAGCTACAAAGAGGGTCTTCCATCTGGTACCTTCTGAAGTCTTTCTTGGAGAGCTTGGGTAGCCCTTCATCCCTGACCTGGATAATTTTACAATAACCTCTGGGGAAGCCAGCAGCTGAGACCCCAACTTCTTCGGCTCTAGAGCCACCTACAGCTTGATATTCTGCGCCCTGACATAGAGCTCGTACACCTTCAGGTGTCAGCTGAGTCCATTCTTCCGGTGAGTCTCTGAAACTGTGAGGCCTTCTTGACAAAGCATCCGCATCTCTGTTCCCAACCCCTGGACGTTACTTCAGACTAAAAGTGAACTCCGATAGAGCAGCCAACCACCTGTGACCAGTGGCGTCCAACTTGGCAGTAGGGAGGATGTATGTGAGGGGATTATTGTCTGTCTTGATCATGAAGTCTGCCCTGTACAGATAATCTCTCATCTTATCCACTACTTCCTACTTCAAAGCCAGAAACTCGAGTTTGTGCATGGGATAGTGCTTGCGGCTGCCAAGCTCTGGCTCACATAGGCAACAGGCAGCAGGTGCCTGTCATGCTCTTGATATAGCACCCCAGCCAACGCATCTTGACTGACATCGATGTGTAGTTTGTATGGATTGGTTGGATCTGCATAGGCCAGGACTGGAGCAGTTGTTAGGCTTCTCTTTAGCTGCCTAAAAGCCTCCTCACACTGGGCAGTCCACTGTTCCTGAATGAACTCTCGAGGACTTGCGATTATCTGCTATATCCACTAGCAATAATCACTGCTTCTCCCACCCCGCGTCGGGAAAAGACAATGTCTTGGCAGGAGGGATTCCCTTGTCAGGACTGTCTGTGTTGATGGGGGAATCCTGCAAATTTCTTCCGGCTGCAGGAAAAAAAATTCCACCTTCAATGCCTGCCCTAATGTGATGAGCACCCTCAATGCCTGATAGGAAGACTTATGCCCTGTACACACGGTCGGACTTTCCGACGGAATATGTGCGATCGGAGCTTGTTGTCAGAAATTCCGACCGTGTGTGGGCTCCATCTGACTTTTTCCATCGGAATTTCCGACACACAAAGTTTGAGAGCAGGCTATAAAATTTTCCGACAACAAAATCCGTTTGCATAAATTCCGACCATGTGTGGACAATTCTGACGCACAAAGTGCCACGCATGCTCAGAATAAATTAAGAGATGAAAGCTAATGGCTACTGCCCCGTTTATAGTCCCAACGTACGTGTTTTACGTCACCGCGTTCAGAACGATCGGATTTTCCGACAACTTTGTGCGACCATGTGTATGCAAAACCAGTTTGAGCCAACATCCTTCGGAAAAAATCCATGGGTTTTGTTGTCGGAATGTCCGATCAATGTCCGATCGTGTGTACAGGGCATAAAGACTTGGGTGATAGCTGGACCAAGCTTGACCGTTTCAAGAAATCCTCTGCACACTGCTATACACCCTTTCCAGCAAGCTATGCAATGAAAAAACAGGGATTTTTAATTCACACATTTTGCAATACATGTTTAAGCTGGCCAACTGCACCAAAGTCATCCGTCTTACAACCAGTCCTACACTGCATGCTATGGTGGACACCATGCCAACATGGGACATACAGACAGGGTGGAGCTACTAGGTTCAGGTCCGGTCACTGACCTGAGTTACAACATAGAAAAGATATACCTGTGCTCTAATCCCAAGCTTGACTGTTGCAAGAAAAGTATTGATTAGCATATCATTTAAACTGCCTTTCTTTTTGGATATACTAATCATGTTTACATGATAATTTTTAGTAGACAGCCTTTGTTCATGCACTGTTTTTTTCATCAGGTGCTCAGTTAGAATTTCTCATGTTTGGGACAGGGTTATTTTAAATTGTCCTGTCTCACTAAAATAACATAGTGATAGTATGCTATATTTATTATTACACTTTGTAAAACAAGGTCAAGTTATAAAGAATGCAATTGGCATCATGGATAAATGCAATCTGTTTTATGCAACAGCGCACAGAAATAAATATGCTATACACAAGTGTTATTCTGACCTCAATTTGTTTTGCTGCTGTGAACAAATACAATTTCACTAATTCTCTTGATACACAGATGACAGACATCTAGTGTGTTTGGTTAAGTGAATTTATTGTGTTGTGCTCTACTCTTTGACCCAATGCTTCTAAACCTCTGCTTTGGAGGCGAACTATAAACTATATTACAAATATTAGAGATATAATTGTCTAGTGCCCCGTACACACGATCGGACTTTCCGACAACAAAACCGTCAAATTTTGTTTGAAGGTTGTTGGCTCCAACTTGTCTTGCATACACATGGTCACACAAATATTGGCCAACAATTACGAACGTAGTGACGTACTAGATGTACTACGTGGTTTTTCAGCTCTTTAGCGCCACCCTTTGGGCTCCTTCTGCTAATTTCGTGTTAGTAGAAGTTTGGTGAGTGTTGATTCGCGCTTTTCTCTTTTTGTGTTTTTTATATTGCGCTATTATTATTCTTGATATCACTAGAAAAAAAAGCCTTTGAAAATTTGTTTGCAATAACTCCATCAGTATCACCAGCAAAGCAGCTTCATTATTATCCCATTAAAGAAGAAGAGAATTATGCGCTGCATTTGGAGATTTCCTAATTTTCCACGTCACAAATGTTAATTCTCCATTACAAATGCTAGTTTACAAGACCGACCGCTTCTGCTTCTGAGTATGCGTCGACTTTTGTGCGACGGACTTGTTTACACACGATCGGAAAGTCCGACAACAAAAATTTGTTGGCGGAAAATTTGAAAACCTGATAGCCAACATTTGTTGGCGGAAAGTCCGACAACAAATGTTCGATGAAGCATACACACGGTCGGACTTTCCGCCAACAAGCTCACATCCAACATTTGTTGTCGGAAAATCCGGTCGTGTGTACGGCGCATTAGAGTTTCTTGTTTAAAATACTAACTTCCATTTTAGACCCCTTTCACACCGGGGCCATGGGCGCGTTAGCGCTAAAGCGCTACTTGTTTTAGCGGCGCTGTTTAAGCTACACTTTTTGGCCGCTAGCGGGAAGCTTTTAATCCCAGAGAAGGGGTTTAAAAGTGCCTGTTTTACGGCACTTCCGAAGCGCTTTTTAGGCGCTTTGGAAGCTCTGCCCATTCATTTCAATGGGCAGGGCATTTAGGCAGAGCTAAATACAGCGCTCCCAAACCGCCCCAAAGATGCTGCTTGCAGGACTTTTCCTAACGTCCTGCAAGAGCACCGACCAAGTGTGAAAAGTCACACTGAAATGAATATTAGCTTTGTTAATCCAAAAACATAAGTTGTTATGTAACCACTTCAATACCGGGCACTTTCCCCCCTTCCTTTCCAAGCCACTTTTCAGCTTTCAGCGCTGTCGCAGTTTAAATGACAATTGCTGCGCTGTACCCAAACAACGTTTTTATCATTTTCTTCCCACAAATAGAGCTTTCTTTTGGTGGTATTTGATCACCTCTGCGGTTTTTATTTTTTGCCAAACAAATAAAAAAAGACCGAAAATTTAGAAAAAAGTTTCTGTTATAAAATTTTGTAAATAAGTATGTTTTCTCCTTCACTGATGGACACTGATGAGGCTGCACTGCCGGGCACTGATGAGGTAGCACTGATGGGCACTGATATGTGACACTGATGGGCACTCATAGGCGGCACAGATGGGCACTCATAGGCGGCACAGATGGGCAGTAAGAGGCGACACAGATGGGCACTAAAAGGCAGCACTGATGGGTACTTATGGGTGGCACTGATGGGCATTGATAGGTGGCACCGATGGACATTGATGAGTGGCACTGATTGGCATCACTGATTAGTAGGCACTGGCAGGTATTGCTGGTGGGCACTGATTGGCATCATGTGTGGGTACACATTGCCACCCATGGCCGTCAGGGATGCCATACCTGGTGGTCATCAGTGGTGTCATTCCTGGTGGTCCTGGTGGCATCCCTGGTGGTCCTGGGTGGGCATCCGAGGGGGGCGCTGCGCTGATAAAAAAATGCACAGACCCCCCTTGTCAGGAGAGCCGATTTTTATTTTTAATAAAGGAATTGTCAAAAACTGTGTGTGTTTTAGTTTGCCTCAAAGCACCCCCTCCATGTTGAGGGCATGTGGCCTGGTATGGTTCGGGGGGGATGAGTAAGCACCTTCCTAGCCTGCCAGGCTGTATGCTCGGGTAAGGGTCTGGTATGGATTGAGGGGGAACCCCCACTCTGTTTTTTTTTTAACATTTTGCTATTGCCAACAATGTTTTTTTTTTCATTCAGCTGTCAGCGGCTGTCCTTTGTTAATGTGATGTGGCAGCAGGCTTCCTGGTCTGCTCCTTAACAACCTATTCATTGTGTGCTCAGTAGGTGAACATCCCGCCAAGCGCAATGCAAATTCGGGTGTTGGGCAAACACCCGAATGGGCACTGTTCGGGGCTGAACCAATGCTCGGCCCGCATGATTTTATCAGTCACAATTGTAGTTACAATTGTGTTTTATTATTGTCAGGGCTGGGCTCAGCCCTCCCTTCTCTGAGCTGGCCACTCAGCTGTTGGTTAATTTCCAATTCCTTTCTCTCCACAGTGACTCAGCTGTTGATGATCTGCTCGTCAGTCCTGGTTACTTAAAGCCGTCCAGCTCACTTCATTTCTGCCTTCGCCTTTGGTCACATCTCAGAGACTTTCTCCTGCGTTCCTGTTGAAGACTTGCTGGGCTGATGTCCCTTCTGGCTCCCGATCCTGCTTGCTCTACTACTACGTTGATCTCTGGCTTTCTGACATTGGCATTGGCTGACTACCCGATCTGGTTACTAAACTCTGGCTATGTATTGACTACACTTACTCTGTTTACCTTTTTATTATTATTAAACAAGTGTGATTAACTGTACTTCTGTCTCGGTCTGATTCACGGTTTCTGACAATTATAGCCCTGATGAAGGGGGGTTCCTTTGACTCCGAAAACATGTTGTTTTTTAACACAATATCAATAAATTATTTTGGTAGACATGTGCAGAATGAAAAAAATTTGTTTCGTTTTAATTCGTTATTTACATAAATTTGTTTAGTTAAATTAGTTTAATCTGTTTAATTCGTTTTTGGAATTTGTTTTGTTTATTCATATTCAATTCATTTTCTAATAGTTTTCTAATTTGAATAGTTTTCAAATTCGAATTGGAAAAGTTTTTGAATTCCAAAAGTTTTCGAGTTTGATTTGTTTTCCCATTTCCAATAGAATAGAAGATAAAGGAATATAATAGAAAAAAATTTAATAGAATAGGAAAGAATATAACAGAAAATAAAAGAATAGAATTTAATAGAGTAAAACAGAACAAAATAAAATAGATAATAAAAGAACGGAATGAAATGGAATAGAATAGAATAAAAAAGAAAAGAGTAAAATAGAAAGAATATAACCATTTTCTGAAATTCTAATAGAATACAAAAGAAGATAATTAAAAAAACAATATAATCGAATAGAATCAAATAGAATAAAATAGAAAGAATATAAACCATTTCCCAAAATTCAAATAGAATCAATTCGAATTTGAATAGAATAGAAAATAGATTAAAAAAATAGAAAATAACAGAATAGTATAGAAAAAAACAAAATGTTAAATTCAAATTTCAGAAGATGGTTATATTCTTTCTATTTTATTCTATTTTATTCTACTCTTTTCTATTATATTCCTTTATTTTCTATTATATTCCTTTATTTTCTTTGGAAATTGGAAAACAAATCGAAATCGTTTCGAATTCAAAAACTATTCGAATTCAAAAAATATTCAAAATTGATTTGAAAACTATTCAGATCGATTCAAATTCGAATTTTGTCCAATTTCTTTTTCGTTATTTTGAATTTGTTTAAATTTGGTACTATTGTAATTCGGATACATTTGAATTTCCGAAAACTGAAAATTCATCCGAATTTCAATTTGGAATAAAACGAAATGCACATGTCTAGAATTTGGACTCTTTTCTGTTGGTCTGGCTCTTCTTTCATAAATGTAGGTCTAATCTTCAAATATCAGCTTTTCTGAAGGTAGTAGGAAATAGCTAGAATATTATGAATCCTACTGCAGCAGTCCATATAGCAACATCTGGCACTTAGTTCCCTTCTGGCACTTGCACAACTAACAGGTCTTTACATAAAGGAAATAAGAAGAGCCTTCTCCAGACGTGAGATTTCAGTGCAATGCCCTCCAGAAAATGTAATCCTCAGGCAATCTTCCCCAGACCCTCAGCCCAGCAGATGCTGAGGCCTAGACTGCAGCTTCTTGTCTTTAGTAGAGATGCCTACAGGGCAGTAGCCCCAAGAGAGCTTGGAACCCCCTCCCTCCCCCCCCCTTTCTCGAGCGAAAAAACAATATGTTTAGGTCTCCTGCACCTTTCCAGCCACCTTCTGGACACTTCTTTCCAGTGATTGGCTGGGACATAAATATTCAACTGATCATTTGAATCTCCCAGACCTATGCTCTGAAAACTTCTGTCAAAAGCAGGTGGGAGTAATCAAACTCTCAGCTCAGGAAACCCTGAGCAGACCTACACAATTAATCACTGCTCAATTCACTACAATGTAGCCAAATACTACATTTTACCTAGTAACTCAACCTGAAGAGGGTGCTACACATGTTCTCTGAGAAACCCACAGGTTGACATTAAAGAGCATGCAAACCTAAGAACAAAAATATTATATATTGCAATTTACCAATTCTCAGATATGGTGTCTGAATTCGTTTTCAGCCTTCTTTTGTCTTTATTGTCACTTAGTGGTCCTGCCAGCTACATATTTCTTGATCTATGGTGACAACTCATTCACTGTACTGTATCTATGAAGGAGCAGCATTGCCAATCTAGTCTAACAAACAAAATGTATTTCTCAACATACTAACCAGCTAGCCAGGCAAAAAAATACTCTTTCTAAAAATATTTTAGTTGTACATTATCTTTAACTGTGAGGCCACACTGCTTCGCCAAGGCCCTTCTGTATAGTGCGGTCCTAACTCCAATATGTTTTCAGGGTTGTAGCAAATGCATTTCTGGGATTCCAAAACTTCCCCTTCCTCTGAGCATGACTGAACACAATATGAAGGGACTAAACATGAGATAGACTTTTCGGTTGGGTTCACAACGCAGCACGCTACGGCTCACAGCAGGAGTCCGGTGCATCTCCATTCACTGTTTCAGGTCCGATTTCAGCTCAAATTTTGGGCTGAATTCAGACCTGAAATGGACCAAAAGACGCAGAGGACTCCTGTGCAATTCGCACCAGAGACGCTGCGGAGATGTGTGATCCGGCTCCATAGAGAGACGATCACAATCTCCTGCTATGCGAATTGGATGGTGGGAAACTCCCATCCAATTCGCATAGGTTTGACTCCAGCCTTAATGTGATTTCTTCCAGTGTGACTATGAGCACAGGCCTGGTCAGTCGATGGGTTGGCAGCCAAACCTGTTCAATCAAGCCCTGATGAAAGGAGCACTGGATAATCCTTGGATTGTCCCACAGACTTTTATTGGAATAAAGTTATATCTGGACCCCTTAGCATTGGTGTGGGGTTTCAATTTCAATTTTTGTTACATTACGCTACAAGCCAATCTACAGGTCAAGGAGAGACCATGGAGATCCTCTGGGGTGTAGAAGCCCCCTCTCAAGGAACCAGATTATTTTACTTTAACCACTTTGGCTCCGAAAGATTTTACCCCGTTCATAACCAGGCCATTTTTAGCTATTTAGCACCGCGCTACTTAAACTGGAAAATTGCACATGTAACGCTGTACCCAAATTAAATTTATATAATTTTTTGTTTAATACAAATAGATCTTTCTTTTGGTGGCATTTGATCACCACTGGAGTTTTGTTTTTGTTTTTTTGCTATATAAATGAAAACATTAAAAAAAAAACAAAACTATTTTTTACTTTCTGCTACAAAACATATCAAATAAAATAATAATAAAAAGAAAAATTCTTCAAAATTTTGGGCAAAATGTATTCTGCCAGATGTCTGTAATAAAAAAATCCTAAACTACCAAATTTGGGATTCTCAGCTTTCCCAAGACCCCACAAGTAGATCCACTGATATCACCCTGTCCTCTGCAAATATTTAAGAAGCTGGGGTGTAATCATTTTATTTTAAATTAGTGAATTTTATTTGGAGTGGCTAACAAATAATTGGAGCCTAAAACACAATAAATGTCACTTTTACTTGCTGTTGCAGCAGGCTTAATCCAACTTTGAGTAAATTGGTTTGGTATTATGCTGACTGGTGTTGTCAGAGTTTCACACCATGCTTTACAAGCAGTGTCCAGTGCTTTCTACTTCCCCATTCGGAAATTCTGCTGAGCTTGTTCATTTAGGAGAAACTTTGGTCATCTGACTGCAACACCTGAGAGACCCCTTTATGTGGAGTCACATCGAGAAAAAATAAACGACTTTTCTGCAGCTAAACTTGAACTTTGCGCTGAACCACAAGCTTTTATGCTTGGGTGGTTATCCTGATTATAATGTAGCAAAAAAGCAAAATCAGCATTTTATTTTTAAACATAAAATAATAACGTTAAATAGTGGTCTGTTTCTGGTACAAGAGCAAGTCCAGGATAGTTGCAAGGAGCTTTGGTATCCCTCAGGAGCCATATATATCTAATTTCACCTTCTCTATTGACTCCAATGCATTTCTCAGGAAATAGCAATATTTCCATATTTACGCTGAAATTGCTGCAAAATGAAAACCCAGTTTTATTGCTCTCTATTAACCACCACTGATCATCACTGTATAAGCCTTAACAGTGTAACAAATAAAAAAAATAAAAATGATTTATATATATATATATATATATATATATATATATATATATGTATATAAATTGATCAATCGTGATGTACCGACGGCCTCTCATTTCTTGAGGCCTGAAAATGCCAGGACAGTACATATACCTTCCAAATGACTCCTTTTTGGAAAGTAGACAGTCTAAGGCATCTAGTAAGAGACATGGCGAGTTTTTTGAAGTTGTTATCTTTTGCCACAGCTTTTTGGATAATGTTTTTTTTCTACTATAATATTTTTTAACCTACTGTCACCAGCGCACTACAGGAGCATCAAATGACTGGTGTGGCAGTGATCAGTGATACTGACTGATAGCATGTAAAAAAAAAAAAAAAAATTATAAATTTTAACCCAATACCTCTGGTATGTATGTATGTATATATCTATGTATACAGTATCTTACAAAAGTGAGTACACCCCTAACATTTTTGTGAATATTTTATTACCGTATATCTTTTCATGTGACAACACTGAAGAAATGACACTTTGCTACAATGTAAAGTAGTGAGTGTACAGCTTGTATAACAGTGTAAATTTGCTGTCCCCTAAAAATGACTCAACACACAGCCATTAATGTCTAAACCGCTGGCAACAAAAGTGAGTACACCCCTAAGTGAAAATGTCCACATTGGGCCCAATTAGCCATTTTCCCTCCCTGGTGTCATGTGACTCGTTAGTGTTACAAGGTCTCAGGTGTGAATGGAGAGCAGGTGTGTTAAATTTGGTGTTATCGCTCTCACTCTCTCATACTGGTCACTGGATGGCACCTCGTGGCAAAGAACTCTCTGAGGATCTGAAAAATAGAATTGTTGCTCTACATAAAGATGGTCTAGGCTAAAAGAAGATTGCCAAGATCCTGAAACTGATCTGCAGCACAGTGGCCAAAACCATACAGCGGTTTAACAGGACAGGTTCCACTCAGAACAGACCTCGCCATGGTCGACCAAAGAAGTTGAGTGCGTGTGCTCAGCATCATATCCAGAGGTTGTCTCTGGGAAGTAGACGTATGAGTGCTGCTAGCATTGTTGCAGATGTTGAAGGGGTGGGGGGGTCAGCCTGCCAGTGTTCAGACCATACCCTGCACATTGCATCAAACCGGTCTGCATGGCTGTTGTCCCAGAAGGAAGCCTTTTTTAAAGATGATGCACAAAAAAGCCCACAGCAGGATTGGACAGAGGGCAGCAGTTGCAGTTAATTGGTTAGGAGTGTCCTGAATCCTAGTAACCGATCACCTGCTTGTTATCTCGGGCTGCACCTGTCCTCCATCCAGAGATGACCCGTCTGCCACTGTCTGCTCTTTGAGAATGAGAATGACAGCAACGGCAGCGATGGGTCTTGTAGAAGGGCACCTAGATGGCAGGACTGGTAGCAGAATACGTTTTGGCCTAAATTTATGGAGAAATTTGACTTTATAGGATATAACAGAAAGTAGAAAATATCATTTTTTTCCCCAAACATTTTAATTTTTTTTTCATTTATATAGAAGCTATATTTGTGTGAAAAAAAAATTATATAAATGTTATTTTGGTAGAGTGTTGCATGACCGCACAATTGCCAGTTAAACTAGCGCAGTGCCAAATAGCAAAGAATGGCCTGGCCATGAAGGGGGTAAATCCTTCTGAAACTCAATTGGTTAGCTATCAAATCACAATCCATAGGATCTTACTACGTCTTCTTTTTTTTAGCTGACGTAGACCAGATTATAGGAGCCCTTTGTGCTTTGTCCAAGCCTCCGGTATTTATTGAGGTTGTCCTTCCTATGAAAATGAACATAAGAAATCAGACTTTTTATGGAGTTCTGGGGATAGAAATATTTATTTGTTAAAATTATTTGATATCATCAGAATTATAAAAAAAAATTCAATAGCTCTTTTACATAAAATAAACATTATTTTAGATTTACTAGTCCCTTAGAAAGATGAACCCTCCCAGGTAACTGAGTGCAACATTTAAATCCTTTTAAACTTCACAACAAATTTTGTCAGAAATTACTTCTCATTTATAATGCCCGGCAATAAAAAAAAAAGTATGTCACAGCCAACTAGAAAGGTTTTAATAATATATCACCTGTCTTCTTCCACCCACGGCCGAACTCGCTGAGGTTATTTCAGTTTGACATCAGTGTTATTCCCAATCTCATTTCAATCTCTTACATGCTCTCAAAGAAATTGCTGCTGTTCTTTTTAATGAAGAGTGTGATAGCTTTTTAGCTTGGTGTGTTCGGTAAACGGGCCTGTGTGCTCTGTGTGAAGAGTAACGCTACCATTCTATGCATTCAGTGAGTTCCTATTCTTTTATTGATGGTAGATGTTTTTATTTTATTCCTTTATTTTCCAAAAAAAGTGCATTTTACAGCCAGAATAGACAGCAGAGATATATAATAAAATTCAGATAATAGAAACAGAAAGGGTCACACGATGTGAGCAACATATTATCTACCCCGGTAATACACAGTATGGATGGCACAAGGAAATATCACGGTATAGAAATATTGTCAGTGCGCAGAGCTGGGGAGGCATCTAAACAACTGCCTGAGAGACCCAAAACATATAATCATATATGCAAAACTATGCAATAAAATAAATTCTTGTGCCCCGTACACACGATCGTACTTTCCGACAACAAAACCGTGGATTTTTGTTCGAAGGATATTGGCTCCAACTTGTCTTGCATACACACCGTCACACAAATGTTGGCCAACAATTACGAACGTAGTGACGTACAAGACGTACGTGATATCTTCATTACAAATGCTAGTTTTACAAGACCGAGCGCTTGATTCTGAGCATGCGTGAACTTTTGTGCGACGGACTTGTGTACACACGATCAGAAAGCTCGACAACAAAGTTTTGTTGGCAGAAAATTTGAGAACCTGATAGCCAACATTTGTTGGCGGAAAGTCTGACAACTTTCTTGCGCTTTTTCTGGGATGTTAAGGCCACGCACGTTAAGGGAAGTGATCTTAAGGAGACCCATAGTGCCGTCTGGTGTGTAGGTGGTCACAATAGGGTGTGAGGAAGGGCCCCAACTAAGGGACCCCCCCCCCAGTCGAGAGGTGACAGAGAAAGTCACAGAAAGGAAGGGGGGGCAAGGAAGAAAAAGAAGGGGGGGAGGGAACGGGGGGATAATCGGTCTGTAAATGTGCTTATGCTGAGGACCCTCGCAAAGCACCAGTAGTGCCCTCACAGAGGTCTGCCCTAATTGGGGGTGGTCGGAGCATTGGGGGCTGCCCAAAAGTGAGCAGTTATAGGTCAACAAAGAAAATAAAACAATACATTTGGAGATGCACGGGGTAAGAGCAACGAGAAACATATTATAAGTGACATAAGAGCCAATAAAATTAAAGATAAAAACAGCAAATAAAGACATGAGCTGAAAAATAGAGGACCAACATCTGGGACTCTACAGTGATGGTGCACTGGGGGCAGGCCTACAGATTGATAGGACTCCAAAGGGGCAACAGGTAGTAAAGGGTGGAACATGTGCAGGGCCTCTTCACTATGCCCCAGAGCACCAGGATGGAGAGTCAATATGCATACATGTATATAAACACGCATTAAAAAATAAAGATACAAAGGCAGGCCCAGCAACTTTTAATATTACATTGACCAGAAAGACACACATCTGCTGGGCAGGCCCCAATACCCCTTCATTAATTAAAGAGCATTAACCAGGGTATTCAGGGAGGTGGGGAGGCTAGGGAATATGGGGATTGTATGGGATGCAGAGTCCCCATAGGGCAATGCTGTATGGGGCCAGCGTACTAACGGCCAGTTATGACTGGGATGGGCCAGAGGTATTGGAGCTTGGAGCCTGTCCGCAGACCCCTGTCACTCTCACCCGTCTCCCTGTCCGCAAACCATGGGGAAAGTGAACAGGGGAGAGCAGCATATATATCAGTACAGTACAACTCTAGCTGTGTCCGAAGGCCATAAGCAGTGGAGAAAAATTATCGGTATATTAAAGGAAACCCCCCCCCGTGATCGAAGGCCTGCAGGAGATATTGTGTAATGGAACCATTGGAGGTAGACTGAAATACCAACCGGAGTGGCCCAGAGAGTCGATGCAAACCAGGGGCAACAGGAACCCAGGGAACTGCTGGGTCTTCCCAGAGAAGGTCCACAGGAACAGCTGCTGAAATATTTTGGCATTTACTGAAATAGAGGAAGGAGTCAGGCCTCGGAGGACGTCGGATGGGATCTAGAAGCCTCCCGACTAGAGGCGCGAGGGCTGGGTCCACTGACCTGTTGCGATATTGGCAGAGGTGGGCCAAGCGCCTGCTGGGAAAGTTGGTAATCAAACCAGTTGGGAACACCTATAGCAGGCTTGGCTATCGAGCTGAACAGGTCTGGAAGTTGGTCTGGTGATCGGAGATGGAACTTAGATGCCTGCTTCCTCACAATTAGGTGGAAAAGATGGCCCCAGTGGTAAGTAGCTGCTGCTTCCCGTATCACCTCGAGGAGAGGTCGCATAAGCCCTCGCATGGCCCATGTTTGCCCGGAGATATCAGGGTAGATCCGTATGAGGGCTCCATCAAAGTCAGTCGGGCCTTTCACCCATGCCAGGCGTAAGATCTCCTCCTTAATGGTAAAAGGAGAGAACATCTCGTGGCAAATCCGAGATAGCAAGGCCCTGCGGGGATGAAGAAGGTGACCTGGGGCCTGGCACACAGTGAACCCTGTCCAGCTCTAGCTCAGAGGTAGGGGGCTTGCCCAGAACCTAGTTCAAGATAGCTACCACGATGGCACGGAGATCTTGATCCATGGTAGCCTCAGGGATGCCGCGGAGGTGCAGATTATTTTGCCTCCTCCCATTTTCCACATCTAGCCGCAGCTGGACCTTGACAAGATGGTGGCGGAAGGCCTGGTGCTCCGTCTCCAGGGTGGTGATGCAGGCATCTGTGGTGGTGGTGGAGGATTCTAGGACGGTCACCCTCTCTTCAACCGTATCCACCTGCTGGCGGAGATCATGGAGCTCCTGCATGAGAGCATTCACCATGGAGGATGCCATGGCATGAAGGTCCTGCTTAGTGGGCAGACCCTCTACTATATCCCGGAGGGAGCCCTCTGAGTGGCCGCCTGACCCCCCTGTGTGCTCAGAGTCCGGCTGTAGGTCAGAGTACGGGATAGCTGGGGACAGTATAGGGGAGAGCGGCTTATCCGCAAGTGATGGCAAGTCCCATGCTGCTGCAGCCCCTGCCTGTGTACCTTTTTACGCGTCGAGGTGGTGGTGCTCGCCGGGTTGACTCGTGGCAGCGCCATCTTGGTCAGGGCAGCAGGAGAAGAAACATCATGCTGCCTCAAGAAGTAGTGGGGGATTTTGGGTCCCCTCTGTTCCCCCCCCCTGTGGTTAGCCGGTGTTTGCGGTCCCCAGGCACAAAAGAGCGGCTCGCCTGCACAATCCAGCGGGTGATTCTCGGCTCTCTTCCGTACAGAGCTCCAGAAAGCACGTCCTCACGCTTCCATTGCTAAGCCACGCCCCCATGGTAGGTGTTTTTATTAAGGCTCTGTTTCTACTACTGTGAGTTGTTGTGCGACTTGACACATGTGAAGTCGCATGACAAGTCCAAATCCATGTTTTTCAATGGTCCCTGTTCTAGTTGCTCAAGTCGCAGCGACTCCGAAAAAGTTTTTGTACTACTTTGTTCCGACTTTGGTGCAACTTCTTCTCCCATGGTTCTCACCAGTCGCATGACATAGCATCAAAAATTGCATTGCAAAGTCACACTGAAAATCGCAGGACTTTGGGGTCACAATAGTGGAAACCTAGCCTTAAAGGTATACTTCAGCCTAACTGAAACGGAAGTCTTGAAATACATAAAGGAGACACAATCTACTTTTCAGCGCATTCTGCTATTCATTCAGGCAGAACTATGCTGTAGCATTTCACAATTAAATTATATAGAGTTGATTTACTAAAATTGGGGAGCGCCAATCAGCTTCTAACTTCAGCTTTCTCAATAAAAGTGGTTGTAAACCTTTCCATATACGCAGTGAAGTGACTGGCCTTAGGTGATACATAGAAATCAAACAATCCTCCTACATCAGTTGTACCTGTTTATCTACATACTTTTCTTCCCTATATCCATTCAAAGTGCAAAATTTATAAAGTCTGTGTGAAGAGAGCTATGAGAGCTGATTAAAGGGAAGGGACACACCCCCCATTCACACAGCCCACAAGAACAGAGCTCAGGCTGTCAATCAGCTGAAGATCCCTCCTCTGTCACCTTTTTTTCTCTTGGTGTCAGGAAAATTTGTCAGAATTGGTTCATGCTGATAGCAGAGGAATGAAGCAGCAGGCAGAAATTACACGAAACCTGGATACACACTATACAATTTTTTAAAATGTTTTCCTTTAGACTTACCAAAACCATATAATATGAAGTCAACTCTACACACCCTCAATTTGTATGCAATCAGGCAGGCCCTTGTACTACATCAGCGTTTCTCAACCTTTTAAACACAGAGGAACCCTTGAAATAGTTCTTCAGTCTCGTGGAACCCCTGTTAAATATTAGAAATCTATAACTCATGATACATTAGTGTGATGATCAGCGGAAAGAATGATCCTTACACTTGTGGTCATTGACAAGAATTACCTCCTTACAGATAGCTAAAAAGATCAATGGTGTCGTGGGAACTTATCCGGGAAGGAACCCCTAGCAACCTCTGGAGGAACCCTAGGGTTCCACTTCCACAGAACCTTGGTTAATAATCACTGTACTACATAGTTGAAGTTAAATCTAAAGGAAATCTAACAACAGTTGTATAGTGTATCCTTCTATCCAGCTTTAGTGCTTTTAGCTGAGACAAGTACACACTATAGGGGGGTATGCTTTGTTCATATTTTATGTCTGAGGTTTACAACCACTTTAAGCTTTAACAACAAAAAAAAACTTGGAAGCTGATTGTTTCTGTGCAGAGCTGCACCCTCCTGTTTTAGTAAATAAACCACAACCCCAATATGTTTCCAGTATTCTTCTGTTCTGGGAACAACCATTCCTTGGACTTTACTAGGGATGAGCTTCGAACAGCGAACAATTTGGGGTGTTCGCGGCAAATTCGAATGCCGCGGAACACCCTTTTTAAAAGTCTATGGGAGAAATGAAAAGTGCTAATTTTAAAGGCTTATATGCAAGATATTGTCATAAAAAGTGTTTGGGGACCTGGGTCCTGCCCCAGGGGACATGGATCAATGCAAAAAAAGTTTTATAAACGGCCGTTTTTTCAGGAGCAGTGATTTTAATAATGCTTAAAGTCAAACAATAAAAGTGTAATATTCCTTTAAATTTCGTAGCTGGGGGGTGTCTATAGTATGCCTGTAAAGGGGCGCATGTTTCCCATGTTTAGAACAGTCTGACAGCAAAATGACATTTCAAAGGAAAAAAAGTCATTTAAAACTACTTGCGGCTATTGTATTGCCGGTCCGACAATACACATAAAAGTTCATTGATAAAAACGGCATGGGAATTCCCTACAAGGGGACCCCGAACCAAAATTTAAAAAAAAAAATGACGTGGGGGTCCCCCTAAATTCCATACCAGGCCCTTCAGATCTGGTATGGATATTAAGGGGAACCCCGGCCAAAATTAAAAGAAAAAATGACGTGGGGGTCCCCCTAAATTCCATACCAGACCCTTATCCGAGCACGCAACCTGGCAGGCCGCAGGAAAAGAGGGGGGGACGAGAGAGCGCCCCCCCTTCCTGAACCGTACCAGGCCACATGCCCTCAACATTGGGAGGGTGCTTTGGGGTAGCCCCCCAAAACACCTTCTCCCCATGTTGATGAGGACAAGGGCCTCATTCCCACAACCCTGGCTGGTGGTTGTGGGGGTCTGCGGGCCGGGGGCTTATCAGAATCTGGAAGCCCCCTTTAACAAGGGGACCCCCAGATCCCAGCCCCCCCTGTGTGAAATGGTACCCCTACCATTTCACTAAAAAACTCAATAATGTTAAAAATGACAAGAGACAGTTTTTGACAATTCTTTTATTTAAATGCTTCTTCTTTCTTCTTTCTTCTATCTTCCTTCATCTTCTTCTTCTTCTGGTTCTTCTGGCTCTTCTGGTTCTTCCTCCGGTGTTCTCGTCCAGCATCTCCTCCACGGCGTCTTCTATCTTCTTCTCCTTGGGCCGCTCCTCATCCATGGAATGGGGGGAGGCTCCCGCACTTCTCTTCATCTTCTTCTCTTCTTCATCTTCTTCTCTTCTTCTCTTCTTCATCTTCTTCTCCGGGCCGCTCCGCATCCATGCTGGCATGGTGGGAGGCTCCCGCTGTGTGACACGTCTCCTCTTCTAACGGTTCTTAAATAACCCGGTGACCCCGCCCCCCTCTGACGCACGGGACATGACGGGACTTCCCTGTGGCATTCCCCGTGATGTCACAGGGAAGTCCCGTCAAGTCACCGTGCGTCAGAGGGGGTGGGGTCACCGGGTGGCCCCGCCCCCTGTTTTTTAAGAACCATCAGAAGAGGAGACGCGTCACACAGCGGGAGCCTCCCTCCATGCCAGCATGGATGCGGAGCGGCCCGGAGAAGAAGATGAAGAAGAGAAGAAGAGTAGAAGAGAAGAAGATGAAGAAGAGAAGAAGATGAAGAGAAGAGCGGGAGCCTCCCCCCATGTCATGGGTGCGGAGCGGCCCGAGGAGAAGAAGATAGAAGACGCAGCGGAGGAGATGCTGGACGAGAACACCGGAGGAAGAACCAGAAGAGCCAGAAGAACCAGAAGAAGAAGAAGATGAAGGAAGATAGAAGAAAGAAGAAGCATTTAAATAAAGGAATTGTCAAAAACTGTCTCTTGTCATTTTCAACATTTTTGACAGTTTTTTAGTGAAATGGTAGGGGTACTTTTGTACCCCCTTACCATTTCACACAGGGGGGGCCGGGATCTGGGGTCCCCTTGTTAAAGGGGGCTTCCAGATTCCGATAAGCCCCCGCCCGCAGAACCCCACAACCACCGGCCAGGGTTGTGGGGATGAGGCCCTTGTCCTCATCAACATGGGCACAAGGTGTTTTGGGGGGATACCCCAAAGCACCCTCCCAATGTTGAGGGCATGTGGCCTGGTACGGTTCAGGAGGGGGGGGCGCTCTCTCGCCCCCCCTCTTTTCCTGCAGCCTGCCAGGTTGCGTGCTCGGATAAGGGTCTGGTATGGATTTTTGGGGGGACCCCACGCCGTTTTTCTATTTTAATTTTGGCGCAGGGTTCCCCTTAAAATCCATACCAGACCTGAAGGGTCTGGTATGGAATTTAGGGGGACCCCCACGTCATTTTTTTTTAAAATTTTGGCTGGGGTTCCCCTTAATATCCATACCAGACCTGAAGGGCCTGGTATGGAATTTAGGGGAACCCCCACATCATTTTTTTTTTAATTTTGGTTCGGGGTTCCCCTGTGGGGAATTCCCATGCCGTTTTCATCAATGAACTTTTATGTGTATTGTCGGACCGGCAATGCAATAGCCGCGAGTAGTTTTAAATGACTTTTTTTCTTTGAAATGTCATTTTGCTGTCAGACTGTTGTAAACACGGGAAACATGCGCCCCCTATACAGGCATGCTATAGACACCCCCCAGCTACGAAATTTAAAGGGATATTATACTTTTATTGTTTGACTTTAAGCATTATTAAAATCACTGCTCCTGAAAAAACGGCCGTTTTTAAAACTTTTTTTTGCATTGATCCATGTCCCCTGGGGCAGGACCCAGGTCCCCAAACACTTTTTATGACAATAACTTGCATATAAGCCTTTAAAATTAGCACCTTTGATTATTCATGTTCATGTCCCATGTCCCATGTCCCCGGTGTTCGCGTGTTTGAACAAACTTTTTTCCTGTTTGCATGTTCTGGTGCGAACCGAAAAGGGGGGTGTTCGGCTCATCCCTAGACTTTACAATGTGCAGGATGATTATCCTCAACTCTCCCCTTCTAAAACTTTTTATAAATTTCCACTTAGGTAGAGACAGAAAGAAAAAAAGTAAACTCAGGTTCACTCATAAAACCCCTAATGCTCTATGACACCAGTGGCATTGGGGCATCCTATAATAAGGCTCTGTTCCCATATGCTGCAGCCGTGGGTCACAGCAGGGGGTCCAGTGTGTCCCTGTTCACCGATTTAGGTCCGAATGTGTGATCCTAGAGATGTGTGAACCGGCTCCATTGAGAGACGGTCACAATCTCCTGTCATGCAAATTAGATGCGGAAAAAACCCACATCCAATTCACATATATGTGAACCCGGTCTAAATATTTATTTGTAAAAAAAAGGGAAAAAAAAGATTTTAAATGTACAGGAAAACATGAAATATCAAATCATACAAATGTGCAGCTATAAGTAATATTCCTTATATTATAATTTTAATTACTAATTTTCAAAAATATTGAATTTGTATGTTTATGATTTTCAGTAAGAACACTTGTATTTATATATATATAGGTATATATTAACGTAACCCTTGTTTCTTTTATCGTTGCCAAATTGATATTTTTGCTTTTACTTTTTATGTTATGTCCACGCCCTGGTGAAGGGGATCATGTCTGGCTATGGAAACCTGTTGGATTCTGTAACCACTTTATGTTTGGAATAAAACTAAAATTTTAGATTCATATATTATAGCGTGGTGCTTCAATTTCTCAGGTTCAAATGTAGCCTTCAATATCAAAGGAAATTGCAGTAATCTATTGGTGTTTGGAGGCTGCCTGCCAAACACCCAGATGCCCCACAGGAACACTGGGGTGATTTACTAAAACTGGAAAGTGCAAAATCTGGTGCAGCTGTGCATGGTAGCCAATCAGCTTCTAACCTCAGCTGGTTCAATTAAAGTGATTGTAAAGGCAGAAGGTTTTTTATCCTAAGAGCCCTTGCACACTGGGGCGGGGGGCGGCGTCGGCGGTAAAACGCCGCTATTATTAGCGGCGTTTTACCGTCGGTATTCGGCCGCTAGCGGGGCGGTTTTACCCCCCGCTAGCGGCCGAGAAAGGGTTAAATACCACCGCAAAGCGCCTCTGCAGAGGCGCTTTGCCGGCGGTATAGCCGCGCCGTCCCATTGATTTCAATGGGCAGGAGCGGTAAAGGAGCGGTATAGACACCGCTCCTTCACCGCTCCGAAGATGCGGCTAGCAGGACTTTTTTTACCGTCCTGCCAGCGCATCGCTCCAGTGTGCAAGCCCTCGGAGCTTTCACACTGGAATGACAGTAGCGGCACTTTCGGGGCGGTTTGCAGGCGCTATTATTAGCGCAATAGCGCCTGCAAACCGCCCCAGTGTGCAAGGGCTCTAATACATTCTATGCATTAGAATAAAAAGCCTTCTGTGTGCAGCAGCCCCCCTCAGCCCCCCTAACACTTACCTGAGCTCCATCTAGATCCAGCGATTAGACATGTGCATGACGAAAAAATTAAATTTCTAATCTATTTATTTTGTTCAGTTAAATTCGGTTGATTCGTTCAATTTGTATTCAGAATGCATATTCGGAATTTTAGAATTTTCCTTTTTTTTGAATTTTTGAATCAGTCTAAACGAAAATGTTATATTGTTTTAGTTTCGAATGCAGCAAAGTGAACAAACAAAACAAAAATGATTACAATGACTCTTTAAATCACCTTTGGCTTAACCTCCCTGACGGTATTCCCGAGTCTGGCTCAGGGTGGAAATTCAGAACCAAAAGCGGTAACTCCAAGCCAGACTCGGGATCGCATCACAGGATCCAGGTACAGCTTAATTACCTTGTCCCTTGGATCCTGCGATGTCACCCCACAGTGTGAGCGGCTCGTCCTCCACTCGATTCATCACGGAGCTGAGCTCCGTTCCCTGCGAGCGTTGCAATGCACGGGGACGGAGAACGGCGCTAAATTCAAAAAGTAAAACGCACACAATACATAGTTGTACATAGGACACTTTTTTGGCTGTAGGCGGAGTCTTATTATAATTAGAGGGCGGGGCATACGTTTGTAGGTGTGGCACAGGGGAAAAGTAAAAATGCAGCGCGGGGAGTGCGCCGCGGCGAAAAATGGGCGTGGTTTATGCAAAATTGCGGGTGTGTCTTAAATGGGCGTGTCTCAAAGGGGGTGTGGTTAGCGTCTGAGATGAACGAGGGATGGAGGGAGCGGGAGGGAGGGATGGAGGGACAGCAGCCCCAGATCCTACATAACAATAGAAATATGTATATTCCAGAAAGTTTAACAATCAGCAGATAAAGATACTCCAAACACCTGGTGTTAGCACTTCAATCATCCCGGCATCATGGTTTTTATGGTGTCAGGATGATTGAAGTGCATTATTTCTATTATTACATTGTAATATAAAATGAAATCATTCAACTCACCATAATGCCGAATCAGTGGGATCCTTGAGCATGTCACCTGCCACGTTGCCTGCCACCAGCCGTCTGTCCTTGCATCAGGTGCCCCCAGCAGAGTCCGTCCTTGCATCAGGTGCCCCCAGCAGAGTCCATCCTTGCATCAAGTGTTCCAGCAGAGTCCGTCCTTGCATCAGGTGTCCCAGCAGAGTCTGTACTTGCATCAGGTGCCCCCCAGCGGAGCCCCCCTTACATCAGATGTCCCCAGCGGAGCCCCCCCCTTACATCAGATGTCCCCAGCAGGCCCCCTCTTACATCAGATGTCTCCAGCAGGGCCCCCTTACATCAGGTGTCCCCAGCGGAGCCCTCCCTTACATCAGGTTTCCCGAGCGGAGCCCCCTCTTACATCAGGTATCCCCAGCGGAGCCCTCCCTTACATCAGGTGTCCCCAGCGGAGCCCCCTTTACATCAGGGGTCCCCAGCGGAGCCCCCCCTTACATCAGGTGTCCCCAGCGGTGCCCCTCCTTACATCAGATGTCCCCAGCGGTGCCCCCCCTTACATCAGGTTTCCCCAGCGGAGCCCCCCTTACATCAGGTGTCCCCAGCGGAGCCCCCCCTTACATCAGGTTTCCACAGCATTGCCCCCCCTTACATCAGGTTTCCCCAGAGGTGCCCCCCCCTTACATCAGGTTTCCCCAGCAGAGCCCCCCTTACATCAGGCTTCCCCAGCGGAGCCCCCCTCACATCAGGTTTCCCCAGCAGAGCCCCCCCTTACATCAGGTGTCCCCAGCGGAGCCCCCCCCTTACATCAGGTTTCCCCAGCGGTGCCCCCCCTTACATCAGGTTTCCCCAGCGGTGCCCGCCCTTACATCAGGTTTCCCCAGCGGTGCCCCCCCTTACATCAGGTTTCCCCAGCGGTGCCCCCCCTTACATCAGGTTTCCCCAGCTCAGCCCCCCTTACATCAGGTTTCCCCAGCGGAGCCCCCTTACATCAGGTTTCCCCAGCGGTGCCCCCCCTCACATCAGGTTTCCCCAGCGCAGCCCCCCCTTACATCAGGTTAGTCTTCGCCGGCCGCGTGGGGGGTGGAACGGGGCAGAGTGGGGCGGGGGGTGGTGGGAGCGAAGCGGGTCTGGGGGGTAGGCGGGGCGGAGATACAGGAGCTCCGTCTAGCCACCCAGCCGTGTTCCTGGTCTTCTAAAAAATGGCAGCCGGCAGAGACAGACCTCTAGCGGAGGCAGAAAATCCTGGAAAAAACAAATTTCTCGGGACATTTCCTGGGAAGCAATAAATTCGGGAAAGTAGTGTAAATCCCTGAAATGTCCCGGGAAATTCGGGACAGTTGGTAAGTATGCCAATATATACAGTATACTGTAATCTTACAGATTACATTACTGTATGAAATTATTTCACATCCCTTTTGTCCCTAGTGGTTTTTCTAGTGCCCTGCATGCAGTTTTATATTATAAAAACTGTTCTTTCTGCCTGGAAACTGGAGATTGTCCATAGCAACCAAAACTGTCCCTTTACATCAAAAGTGGTTTTAGTGTCAAATATATTTTTATTAACAATATCAAGGCATATTTATACACAAACATTGGTAGTCAGTTATTATTGACAGAGACCTCATTGAAAAATTCTTAGTTCAGTGTATAGTGTTTGGTGAAGTCTCACGTAAGAGGACTATCAACAACCAGAAGTGTAAAATAATAAACTGTTCATAAAGACTTATAAACTAGCCCATGAGAGACAGTGATCACTGACTATAAGGTCATATCAGAGTTCAGAAAGGTAAAGAGAGGGAAAAGAAGAGCGGTAAGAAAGGGGGAGAAAGGCATGGGATATGGGGGAAGGGGAAGAGGGCGTGGAGTGGGTCTGGAGTAGACCCCGGCACGGTGTCATATGTAAGAAGTATTAAGAATGAACAATCATGTCCAATCTCAGGTGGTCAATAAAGTTTTCAAGGCGTCTGAGGTGGAGTATTCAATCCAGATAAGCCATAATGTTTGAAATTTATCAAAAGTATCGTTATCTAAGGCCAACCTCTCCTCCATTCGCATAATGTCATTCATCGTCGTCACCCACAAGGTAAGTGGGGGTCGGGTGGGAGTTTTCCAAAATAAGGGTATGATCTGCCTGGCAGCCGATAGGAAGAAGCGTAAAAGGGAGCGTTTCTGTGAGGTGATGGAACCAGGGAGCATGGATAGTAACGCTATTTCTGGGGAGGGTGGCAAGGGTTGATCATAGAGACTACTATAAATGGAGAAAACCTGGGACCAAAGTGGTTGAATAGATGGGCAGTCCCACCATATATGTAGGTAGCTTCCATCCTCAGAGCCACACCTCCAACAGGAGGATGGGACCGAGGGGAAGATTCTGTTGAGGGACTGGGGGTCCTTGTACCATCGGGAAAGAAGTTTAAAATTTTTTTCCTGTGTATAACAGGAAATTGAGGATTTATGTGTAAAGTGATATGCTTTCTGCCATTCCTCAGGGTGAAGTTCTTTTCTTAGTTCCGTGGCCCATCTCTTGGTGTATGAGGGGGGTTTGTTATGCAGTAGTGTAATTTGTACCTTGTATAAGATGGAGAGTAAATGTCTGGGGGTTTCTGTGAGGGAACACAGTTGTTCAAATTCCGTTAAGGATCTGTGGATTTTGGATGAGGAGAACAAGTCGGAGCAAAAGGAGGATATACGGTGAGTTGTGAGCCAATTACCTTGTGTGTTTGGGAGGATGGGTGTCCCAGACGTAGGATTTACAAATGATCTCGCTACAGGCCACATAGAGCGTAAGTATGGGCCGATGTTGGTAGAACCTTCGTCCTGGGGGAGTGTGGGGTGGTCAAATAGGGAGGTGAGTGGAGAAGGCTCTGTGGATAGGAGGGTTTGTATGCCTTTCTTGTACCAATAATGTAAAGCTGCGGTCGTCAATGGGGAAGAAGAGGAGAGTAAATGTAAATGTCGACCGTATCCCCAAAGCAGGGCTCTGAGATCTAAAGTGGTTAGATCCTGTTCCACCATGGTGGATGCCTTGGGGAGGGGACGAGGGAACCATTCTAGGACCCTGGATAACAGTGCAGCTCTGTGGTATTGCTCGTAGTCAGGTAGGCCCACTCCGCCTTGAGTTTTGGGATATGTGAGCAAGTTGTGGCGAATACGGGACTTTCCATCGTGCCATATAAATCTTATGGACAAAGAGCGAAGAGATGTGAAAAATTGTTTAGGGACCAGAATAGGAACAGTTTGAAATAAATATAGTAATTTTGGTAGGGTATCCATTTTCAGGGTATTAATGCGGCCAAACCAAGGTAGTGTGGAGGAGTTCCAGGAATCTAATTCCTTTCTAATTCTGGTTAGAAGGGGTATATAATTTAAAGTGTAGAGATCAGAAAGATTGGCAGGGATCGTGATCCCTAGGTAAGAAATGCCTCTGGAACCCCATTGGAAGGGAAAATTAGTCTGAATTTGGGTAAGGGTGGTACTGGGTAGTGATATATTTAAGGCCTCGGTCTTAGACATGTTTAGTTTGAAGTTGCTAAACTGTCCGAATCTACGAAATTCGTACATCAAGGAGGGCAAAGTAGTATGAGGTTGTTGAATGTAGACTAACAAGTCATCTGCGTAAAGTGAGAGTTTATGCTGAGATGTAGGTGTCTGGATTCCTACAATAGATGCGTTTTGTCTAATAGCTTGGGCTAAGTGTTCGATCACTAAAACAAAAAGAAGGGGGGACAGGGGGCAGCCCTGTCGTGTGCCATTTGAGATCTGGAATGAAGCGGAGGAGGAACCATTGACCAGAACTGACGCTGAGGGACGTGAGTATAAGGCCATGACCTTAGAGATGAAGGTGGAGCCCAGTCCTATCTGTTGTAAGGAGAGGCGTAAGAAGTCCCAGTTGACCCGGTCAAAGGCCTTCTCGGCGTCAAACGAGAGCAGGCACGCTTTTAGGTTGTGTTTTCGGATATAGGAAATGAGGTGAATAGTTTTCGTGGTATTGTCCCTGGCTTCTCGGCCAGGGACAAAACCCACCTGGTCTCTATGTATTAGCGATGGTAGGATAGGGGATAGGCGATTAGCTAGGACCTTGGCGTAAAGTTTAATATCCAGGTTAAGGAGTGAGATGGGGCGATAACTGCTGCATTGAGAGGGATCTTTACCAGGTTTGGGTATTACAGAAATATTAGCTGCTAGAAGGTCTCTGGAGGGGGGATGGGTATCGTCTATGGAGTTAAACGCGTTAGTTAGTAATGGGGTCAGATGTTGAGCAAAGTATTTGTAGAATCTCGGGGAGAACCCGTCGGGGCCAGGGCATTTACCATTTTTCAAATTTTTAATAGCGGCAGTGAATTCCTCTGTTGTAAGGGGTTCGTCCATGGTAGCCATCTGTTCAGTGTTTAGATGTGGTAGGGCTGTATCAGAAATGTAGGCTTGCATGGAGGACAGGTGTGCGTCATTAGTGGGGGTCGTTTCGCTAGGGGTGTGGAGATTGTATAAATTAGAGTAGTATTGTTTAAATGCGTCAGAGATACCATTGGGGTTATTAATTTTTCGTTGGTCAGGTGTGCAGATTTGTGGGATAGGTCGGCGTGGGGGACGAGGGTGTAGAACTCTTGCGAGGTGTTGCCCGCATTTGTTGGCTAGAGTGTAATGTCGGTTGCGTCCCTGATCTCTGGCTATAAGGGAGTTAGCGTCAAGTAAGCGGAGCAGGTCTCTGCGTGCGTTAGATAGGTCGGTATATGTTGCAGGGTCTAAGTCTCGTTTATGTGTATCTTCAAGTGTTTTAATTAGAGATAGGAGACGTGAGATATCAGCCGTTCTGGCTTTTTTTAGCCGAGAGCCATGTTGGATTAGTGTCCCTCTGATCACACACTTCAGAGCTTCCCATTTAGTGAGGGGATTAGTATCATCTTGTCGGTGATCTGTAATGAAGTCACCAATTGTTTTTTCAACTGCTGCAACACATACCGAGTCAGTCAATAAGTTGTCATTAAGTCGCCATGAGGACCGGGTGCGGGTCTTCGGTGGGTGTGCTAGATTGAGGTGTACGGGTGCGTGGTCCGACCAAAGGATATTTCCTATGGAGGCCTTGAGTGGTATATCTAGTAGTGATTGGGAGATTAAAAAGTAGTCGATACGGCTATAGGATTTATGGGCTACTGAGTAGCAGCTGTAGTCTCTTTCTAGGGGGTGTTGTATCCTCCATATGTCTACTAGCTGTGCCGAGTGTAGAAGGGATTTTATGCGTGTAAGAGTTGTGTGGGTCATAGCTGACTTACCCGAAGAAGTATCTACGGCTGGAGAAAGAGTTGTGTTGAGGTCGCCACCTAGAATGGTACAAGGACCCCCAAATGATTGTAGTTTGTTTAGAACCTTGGAAAGAAAGTTCCCCTGATCCTGGTTTGGTCCATAGACATTAGCCACTGTAAAAATAAAAGAATTAAATTTAAGTTTGAGGAATAAATAGCGCCCTAGTGGGTCTATTAGGGAATCTAAGACTTCTGGGTGGAATGATTTGTGAAAGGCTATAGATACCCCTTTGGTTTTTGTATGAGGGTTCGTGCTGTGGAACCATTGGGGAAAGTAGGGGTTTTTGAGGGATGGAATCTCTGAACCCCTGAAATGCGTTTCTTGTATAAAAAGGATTTTAGTTTTAGTTTTATGAAAGTGGTACAACACCTGGCTTCTTTTTTCGGGGGTATTGAAGCCTCTACAGTTATAGGACGATAGAGTTAGATGTTCAGGTAGAGACATAGTAGGAATGAGGAGAGGTAGTAGTATGTGTTAGTCGCCTCCGTGTCGAGGTCCATCCAGCCCAAGGGTAAGGGAGTGAAGTGAGTGGGTAGACAGGGGGAAATGGGGAAGTGGGAAGGGGGAGATGGGGAAGTGGAAAGGGGGAGAGGGAGAGGGGAGAAGAAAGTGAAAAAAAGAAATAGGTAAGAGAGTGAGCCACTAGGTGGCAGTATTAGGCAATCTTTTGAATGTAGAAACATTTCTAAGAAGTGCTTATAAACTAGCATCAATAAAGTGCACAAACAGGCACTACAAGTCCTAAGGGGGGGAATGTGGTGAGCGCCTGGAGCGCCTCCCGGTCCCGGGGTCCACAGGGGAAGCGTAAATTGGAGTGAACATTAGATAATCATCAATTTGTTGCAATAAGATAATACAGTAAGAACATATAGCTAACGATCTGCTATAAATAACAGGTATTTCCCCTCCCTCCCCCTCCAAACTTATCAAAAATAAAAACAAAGGAAGAGAAGAAGAAAAAAAATTTTTCTCTAGGAGAAAAACTTATGAGCAATGTCTCAAGGCTTTTGTACATTAAATCGTAATTAGGAACGGGTTCCTTTATGGGTGGGGGGGGCAGGCCACAATTATGGGACCCATCCGCCCCAGTCTTGTTGCTTTAGAAGAGGGAAAAGAGGAGGGGGGAGGGGGGGATGTTGGATCTGTAACACTGCTAATATAGTAAATAGGCAGGGTAGTCCAGGGAGTTTTTTGCCACTTAAAAGTGGTTCAAGGGTAGATGGCCTGCACCGCTTTCCCATTCTCTCCCTCTTTGGGGGGAGGTAGAAAATAGGATAATCAAAAAAAAAGAAAAAAAAAAAAGGGAGGGGAGAAAAGATCAAAAGAGATCAAAAATAGAACTGAAGAACAATATGATAGTCACGGTGGCAGGGTGAAGGTGTGGTGTCTGCAGGGTCCAGTGACCGGTCAGCCGTCTGTTGACTTCTGTGGGGAGCTTCTTGGTCGCTTGTTCTTGTACGCTTTCTGCCATTGCGTGTGGAATGGAAGTCCCGGAGTGGCAGAGGGAAGGGGCCAGTCTGGCAGGGAGATCTGGGGTAGCTCCAGGGTACTCAGGAACCTTGGTAGGTCGCCTAATGTGCGGAAGAGGGCTGTTTTGCCTTCGTGGTGGACCCGTAGTTGGAAAGGAAACCGCCACTGGTATTTAATCTTCTTTTCCTGGAGGACCGATGTAATCGGTTTGAGTGCGCGGCGCATGGCTAGAGTTTGGCGTGATAGGTCAGGTAGCAGCATTACTGGGGTGTCATTCAGCCGAATGGAGTCTTGTGTGCTGGCTGCTTTCATGATCTCCTCTTTAACTTTGTAAAAGTGCACCCTGCATAGTGTGTCTCGGACAAAAGAGGAATCAGTATTGCGTGGGCCTGAGGTTCTGTGAACTCTGTCCAGCTCAATAGGGGTATCTTTGGGTTGCTGCAAAATTTGGTTAAATATGGCAGTGACTGCTCCATGTAAATCATTGTGATCTATAGCTTCAGGTATACCACGGATTCTAATATTGTTCCGTCTGCTACGGTTTTCGATGTCATCTTGGTGGTACATGAGCTGTTGCAATATGTTAGTATGGGTATTAAGGATTTCTTCATGGGACTGTAATGTGTTGCACATGCCGTCAGTAGTATTTTCTACATCCTCCATTCTAGTCCCCAGATCCCTCTTAAGCTCAGCGATCTCTTTTCTGTATGACTTCTCCATGCGGGAGACATAATGTTCAAAGTCAGTTTTAGTAGGTAAAGAGCGGAGGTAAGCATGCATGGATCGCATCTGTGACTCCATGTCCCATCCATCTCCGGAGCATAGGGAGGCCTGGGAGAGGCTTTGGGGGCTGTGTGGGTGGTATAGTGAGGGCTCTAGGTCTGTGAGGGAGGTTGAGCGGCCCCTGGATCGTACCTGTTCGGCGTCCTCATGTGAGGAGCGGGCCGGAGATGGAGGTGCCGTCGCCATCTTGGAGGCTTTCTGACTCTGGTAGGCCGCGGAGGAACGGGTCACAAAGTTCCCCAAATCGCTCTGTGTCCGGTCACCGGTGGGCTTCCCGTGGTCCCTGGGCTTTCCCTTGCCCATCTGGACAGTTTTGGGAGCTGGATGGGTGATGATAGAGGAGATGGGACCCCGTGGAGATCGTCAGGACCGGGAGCTGCCGCGATGTGCGTCCTACAGCTCCATGCGCCAAGCCACGCCCTCCAAAAGTGGTTTTAGACCAGCTAGAAAACAGTCATAATAAATTAGAATCACTCGCAGAATTGAACAATAGTGATTCGTGGGGAGATCCGTCATCAAATACTGAAAAGTAATGACAGCGACAATTCTGCAACTGAGCAAATTTCAATATTTTTGATTTGATTACATTATTGAATAATTTTTATTATTATTATTATATTATTATTTGGTATAATTATTTATAGTTATTTATTAAGTAGCAATAACTCTCTGGAGCTGCTGGTTTAAAGCGGGCCTGTCCTCTATGCTCTTCACCCTTCTTAAATTGTTCAATCCCCTTGACACAAATGTAGTGCAGTGTATCAACTTTAACCCACAATATGCACTTACAATTATAGTTACCTCTACCTGGGTGCTGGTAGCTCCACCTACAGGAGAAATGACAACACTGCACACAAACTTCAGTAATAACCAAAAATAACTTCTTTCTTTGGGTAAATAATATATTTATATAAAGAATTATTATAATGACTATACTATCACACCAACCTAGTGTAACAGTATAAGAAATGATTATGACAATCAGTAGCAGACACAAATATATCATTTATATATAATTGTACCCGGGAGCTCTCCCTGCTCTAGACCTTAAAGTCACTATCCTTTGTAACTAAATGCAGGGCCCTGCAATGAAAAGGTAGTCTTGCCGTCTTCAGTCTTCGCTAGCTTTTATAATTGTAATCCGCAAAGGGTTCCTCCTGGGTGTTGCACGGCGTAATGTATCACACTAAAACAATTGTAATCCAACAGAGTGACTAAGTGTCCTTATATGAAGAAACAAGCATCTAGCATCCGTTCTTGAATACTGAAGTCTATTCAGGTGTAAAGTTCTCCAACTTCACTTGTTCCGTGGGACTATCAGTCCCAGCGACACTCTGTAACAGTTCTAACTGTGTATGTAATAGTTAAACAAATTTCTGGGTGTTAACCCTCTCACCACACAGGATCCAGGCAGATGGATGTCTCTGTTTCAGCAGTTCTCAGTCCGTATCGAGACACCACCACGCCGTCACACTGTTCCATCCACAAGCGACCAGGAGTCCTCGGGTTATCTCTCCGCGGGTCTCCGGAACGATCACTTCGGCTGCTCCAGCACGCTGTGATGCGATGGCAGGATCCTTGCAGCTGCTCCTCTCCTTCGCAAAGTAGGCCGCAACCCTGTAGGACACACACACCCACAGGGTTCTGCAGGCCACGCGTCCCAGGAAAAAGAGACCTAAAATGGCCGCTCCTTACCCTTTTATATCTTCCCACAATGCAGCTCAGTTCTCACCTTGTCCAGGAGCATTGTGGGTGGGTCAAAGCTAAAGTTCCGAAGTAAACAATGAATCGCTTCCATGTCATTTTACTTGATCATGAAACGTAAACGTATTGTACTTTCTCAATTGTCCACAAGTTGGCACTAACACAACCTATGTACTGTATAATACACATAGAGCTAGAAAAAAAGGTTGTCAGTGCTACAATTATATTATAATTTATGATTTTGTGTTTCAAACTTTATCATACCCGAGATGTCTACTAGACTCTGGTTTGGACAGATTTAAGTGAGTTATTCCTAAGAATTACAGGCCTACAATATAAAACGCCAAATTTCCATGCAAAATAATTGTACCGCTTTCAGCATCAAAAATATGAAATAATCATACCGCCAGGGAGGTTAACAAAAACAGCATTATTTCAAAATGGTACTCTATTCGAGTGAAGTTCAATGTAAAATTTGATTAGAATTTCAGTCTGAATTTCCAAAATTCAGAAGAATTTCGTTACGTTATTCTGAGCATTCTTTAAAATTTGTTTATATTGTAATTCGGGTATTCGGATATATCCGAATAATGAAAAATTTGTCTGAATATTAATTTGGAATGAAACTAACTGCACATATCTACCAGCAATGTTGCAGGAGTGTCTTGGTTGCCTGGGACTCCCCTCCTCATTGGCTGAGACAGCTGCGCAGCGCCATTGGCTCCCACGGCTGTCAATCAAAGTTAGTCAACCAATGAGGAGAGAAACAGGGCGGGGCCGGGCCATGACTCCATGTCTGAATGGACATGGGGAGCTGTGGCTTGGCTCGGGTGCCCCAATAGCAAGCCGCTTGCTGTAGGGGCACTCAACAGGAGGGAGGGGCCAGGTGCACAGAACAGGGACCCAAGAAGAGGAGGATCTGGGCTGCTCTGTGCAAATCCACTACACAGAGCAGGTAATTATATCATGTTTGTTATTTTTAACTAAGGCCCCTTTAACACTTATACGACTTGTCCCACGATTTTGTACTGCAAAATCATATGACAAGTCATTCTCCATGATTTTCAATGACTACCATTCATATTGGCACTACTTTAAGTCGTGCCGACTTGAAATTAGTCCCCGTACTACTTTGGTCCAACTTCTATGCGAGTTGTACTCCATAGACCTCAATGTTAAACCCTCAAGTAGTATGCAAATCGTACCTAAATAATATATACACGACTTCAGTATGACTTTGTAAGCACAAGCCTGGCTCGCTGATCGGGAAAGGAAAACTTTTTTTTCCTTTCGCGATGAGCGACAGGCAGTGCTGACAGCTGTCTGGTATGAATCACGAGGGGGAACGCCACGCCAGGTTTTAAATGAAAAAACCTGCGTGGGTTCCCCCCCAGGGGCATACCAGGCCCTTAGGTCTGGGATGGATATTAAGGGGAACCCCCTACGCCGAAAAATCAGCATGGGGTCCCCCCAAAATCCATACCAGACCCTTATCCGAGCACGCAGCCCGGCCGGTCAGGAATGGGGGTGGGGACGAGCGAGCCCCCCCCTCCTGGACCGTACCAGGCCGCATGCCCTAAACATGGGGGGATGTGGGTGCTTAGGGGCATGGGGGGCACCCTGCGGGGCCCCCCACCCCAAAGCACCTTGTCCCCATGTTGATGAGGACAAGGGTCTCTTTCCGACAACCCTGGCCGTTGGTTGTCGGGGTCTGTGGGCGGGGGGCTTATCGGAATCCGGGAGCCCCCTTTATTAAGGAGGCCCCCAGATCCCGGCCCCCCACCCTTTGTGAATGAGTATGGGGTACATCGTACCCCTAACCATTCACCTAGGGAAAAATGTGTCAATGGAAAAACACAGTACACAGGTTTTTAAAGTAATTTATTAGGCAGCCCCGGGGTCTTTTTCCGACTTCGGGGGTCTCTCCGGCGTCTCCCCCCAGTGTCCTGATCTTCTGCCGGCTCCTTCAATATCTTCTGCAGCTCAATTGCTAGAGGTGGCCCGGACTTCTGCCTTCTGCCTTCTTCTTTTCTTCCAATGTTGACACAACGCTTTCTCCAGCTGGAATGGTCTCTGAGAGCTCCGCAACGAACTTATATAGGCGGTGACCCCGCCCCCTTATGAGGTCACTGTCCCGGGGCATGCTGGGACTGTGCTGTCATAAGGGGGCATGGTCATCACCCGGTGACCACGCCCCCTAAAACGTCACAGTCCCAGCATGCCCAGGGACTGTGACGGCATAAGGGGGCGGGGTCACCGCCTATATATGTCCGTTGCGGAGCACTCAGAGACCATTTCAGCTGGAGAGAGTGTCGTGTCAACATCTCTGGAAGAGAAGAGGGAAGAAGATGATCCAGAAGTCCGGGCCACCGCTGGCAAAAGAGCGGCAGAAGATAGCGGTGGAGCTGACAAACGATGCGGACACCGGGAGAAGACGACGGAGAGACCCCCGAAGTCGGAAGAAGACCCTCGAAGTCAGAAGAGGACCCCCGAAGACGGAAGAAGACCCCGGAGCTGCCTAATAAAATTACTTTAAAAACCTGTGTACTGTGTTTTTTATTGACACTTTTTTCCCTAGGTGAATGGGTAGGGGTACGATGTACCCCATACTCATTCACATAGGGTGGGGGGCCAGGATCTGGGGCCCCCTTATTAAAGGGGGCTCCCAGATTCCGATAAGCCCCCCGCCCGCAGACCCCGACAACCAACGGCCAGGGTTGTCGGGAAGAGGCCCTTGTCCTCATCAACATGGGGACAAGGTGCTTTGAGGTGGGGGGGCCCCGCAGGGCAACCCCCATGCCCCAAAGCACCCACCCCCCCATGTTGAGGGCATGCGGCCTGGTACAGTCCAGGAAGGGGGGGGCGCTCGCTCGTCCCCACCCCCATTCCTGACCGGCCGGGCTGCGTGCTCGGATAAGGGTCTGGTATGGATTTTGGGGGGACCCCCACGCCGATTTTTCGGCGTATAGGGTTCCCTGTATAATCCATACCAGACCTAAGGGCCTGGTATGCCCCTGGGGGGAACCCACGCCAGGTTTTTATCTAAAACTTGGCGTGGAGTTCCCCCTCATGATTCATACCAACTACTGTATGTTTTCATTTGTTAATGCCAAAGTTGTGGCAAAGTCGTACAAAGGAGTACTGCTCCCAAATCGCTGTAAAATCGCGGCCGGGAAATTGCGGTAAAATCGTGCGACTTTGAAGTCGTATGAGTGTGAAAGGGGCCTAAAGGAGAAAACTGAGAATTTAGTATCACTTTAACCACTTGCCGACCAGCCGCTGCAGTTTAACTGCGGCAGAATGGTACGGCTGGGTGAAACTACGTTATGTAACGTGGCTTTGCCCCCTGCTCACCCATGGAGCCGATGCGAGTGCCCGGCGGGCGTAATCACCTTTGGGCTCCCGCGATCACTCATGGCACACCGAGAACCGGGATCTGTGTGTGTAAACACACAGTTTCCGGTTCTCTGAGGGGAGAAGAGACAGATCGTGTGTTCATACAGAGTATGAACACACGATCTGTCATCTCCCCTAGTCTGTCCCATCCTTCAGTTAGAACACACACTAGGGAACACAATTAACCCCTTGATCGCCGTTAGTGTTAACCCCTTCCCTGCCAGTGACATTTTTACAGTAATCAATGCATTTTTATAGCACTGATCACTGTATAAATGCCAATGGTCCCAGAAACATATCAAAAGTGTCCGATGTGCCCGCCATAATGTCGCAGTCCCGATAAAAATCACAGATTGCCGCCATTACTAGTAAAAAAAATTAAGAATAAAAATGCCATAAAACTATCCCCTATTTTGTAGACGCTATAAATTTTGCGCAAACCAATCAATATATGTAGAAGAATATATCGGCCTAAACTGAGGAAAAAAATTGCTTTTTTTTATATATTTTTGGGGGATATGTATTAAAACAAAAAGTAAAAAAAAAATCAGTTTTTCAAAATTTTCGCTCTTTTTTTTGTTTATAGCGCAAAAAATAAAAACCGCAGAGGTGATCAAATACCACCAAAAGAAAGCTCTTTTTGTGGGAAAAAAAGGGTGTTAGTTTTGTTTGGATGCAACATCGCATGACCGCGCAATTGTCAGTTAAAGCGACGCAGTGCCGAATCGCAAAAAGTGCTCTAGTCAGGAAGGGGGTAAAATCTTCCAGGGCTGAAGCAGTTAAGCTTTGACAAAAAAAACTTGGAAGCTGATTGGCTGTTTTTTATGCAGAGCTTCACTAGATTTTGCACTCTCCATTTTTAGTAAATCCCCCCCTTACACCTAATATTTATAAACATATTTGAGCATTAAATTGTTACAGATCATTACCTCCAGGTTCCGGCGCCATCGCTCGAATACTTTGTACAGCAATACAGGGGCAGAGCAGTGCTGATATAGACTTCTATCTGTAGTTCCCCCTGTCTGTGCTGTAACACTGACATTTCATCCACTGGAAATGATGTAAGGAGAATTGTACATAGCCTTGGGTTTTGGAAACAGATTAGCATGCTATGGCTTTGTAAAAAAAAAAAAAAATTAAAAATAAATAAATAAATAAAAAATTGCAGCAGCAGAAAAGAGTTTCAGTTTCATGGTATGACTACCGAAATTCTAGAGGCATTAATAGAAAGAAGGACCTGCTGGAAAGAAATAGAACAAAATTCTAGGAGACTTTTTTAACGCCCTGTAAGAAGGTCATTCTTATTTACTTTAGTTCCATTTATCTTCCTTATGTAATGAACTTTGCGTGAGATTTAGGAGCCATTACAGAACATACATTTTTTTTTTCTTTTCTGTTTTCCTTTTCTTTTTATATAAGAGCAATACAACTTATAATGTTGGTATCTATATACTGATTTTGCAATAGTTACAAAATTGTGATATTTAAATTCTATGGTGAATATATTATTTTAGTTTATGACTCTTTTTCCTGAATATAAATCCTGCTCCTGAACTCTTTGTAACATGCCAAGACAGTTTCTGACGTCAGCAGAGCCTTACATAATGCTGCTATTTTTACTCTCCCCTCGGCTGCAAAAACCCGTGAGCCCAATGCTGGCTCATGGATGCCAAATACCAGGCTGCTGAACAAATACGGTGTGCTATCTACAATTCACAGGTACCTATACCCTCTTATACGTCTTCCATTTCAACATGGAAGAGTTCTGTTCTGTTAATTATGTTGGTTTTCAGCTTCTGCTGAAATAAGATCTCCTCCTTTCCTTCACCACAGTGTTACATAAATAGTAGTAAAAGAGCAGAAAGCCTCTGGACTGAAATTGCAGGGTGGCCGGGTATGTGGTTGAATACCTTTATGCATCACATGGTATTTGCTAAAGAAGAAAATCAACCTGCCTAAAGTTTTCTTTTCTTACAGAAGCAATCACAAAATCAAATGCCATGGCATCATTCTAATTACTGACTATGGTGGGACTAGGGTTGCCACTTTTTCTTCAAGCCAAACCCAATCACTTTAGTGGCGCACGGTAATTATTTTTTTTTAAGTATACAATATAGGATTATAACAGACCTGGGACACCTTTGGGCACTCCAAAGAAAATAGTAATGTGGCACACATAGTGCCCCCCTCACCATCCTGTCAGGCCCTGTTCTGAGCCATATTTCTGTCTGAATAATGTGTCTGGGTTTCAGGTGGACTGAAAACCAGACACATGATTCAAAACCCAAACTGTCCGGGTGAATCCTGGACAGGTGGCAACCCTAGGTGGGACCCAGGAGCAGAAGTTAAAATAATATTTCAGGGATTCTGGTGCTATTTTTCTGTTGCCTATAAAAACCCTCTGGTTATATTTTTGCAAGCAGTTTTTATTGCCACTAATTAGAGCTTAAAATCTTTTCTGCCAGTACTGCCAACTTTTGTTTCCACATGGTATCCCATCAAGTTTTTATTGCTGTCTGTGACCCTGCTGGGGACATCCCTCCTCTGTTATTGTTTCTGAGACTGATAGGAAACATCCAACATTTTTAGTTGTCACCAGAAGCAGTCTCTGGGCATTTTGCAAAGTGCAGTTGCGCTCTGCAAAAGCAGTTGCTCCAGAGCTTAGTAAATGAGCAGAAGCTCTGCTGACTTCTATCATCCAATCATGTGCAAGCAAAAATGCATTTTTTTTTTAAATTCTCTTTACACGTGATTAGGTATTCTTTGCAAAGTAAAGCTTTACCTCATTTACTAAGCTCTGGAGAAACTGCACTTTGCAAAGCCCACACTCTATTTGCCTTTAGTATATCAACCCCATTGTCTAAAGCTTTATACATACGACAAGAATATCTGATGAATGATTGTCCATTTTTTTTTTGCATGCTAGTCTCCGACTTGGTTCACACTTATGCGGGTGGTTGTGAGTACTGTACAGGAATCACACCTGTTCCCACACCTGCAGCAAAAAGATGTTGGACTGCCATTCATTCTTAATAGCACCCCCACATCTAAACACCTAGTGCATTTGGAAGTGCAGGAAATCACATGGTGCACAATTTCCTTGTGGTTTTAAAAAGGTGCAGGAACCTTTTTTCTGCTTTTCTTGAAGGTACAGCAGCACATTCAAGGTAATGGGCTTCTGTGCCCGCACAATCACTGTCCGCACCAAATGGATAGGTGTAAACCTAGCCTAATGCCGCGTACACACGATCAGAATTCTCGTCGAAAAAAGATATGATAGCTTTTCCGACAGGATTCCGCTCAAGCTTGCCTTGCATACACACGGTCACACAAAAGTTCGCTGAACTTCTGACCGTCAAGAACGCGGTGACGTACACCACTACAAGAAGCCGAGAAAATGAAGTTCAATGCTTCCGAGCATGCGTGGAATTGTTTCCGAGCATGCGTAGGAATTTTGCGCGTCGGAATTGCTACAGACGGTCGCATTTTCGGATAGAAACTTTTTCCGACCGAAAAATTGAGAACCTGCTCCCAATATTTTGCTGGCTGGAATTCGGCCAGCAAAAGTTCGATGGAGCATGCATACAGTCGCATTTTCCAACGAAAAGCTGTCATCTGTCTTTTGCTGGCAGAAATTCCGATCGTGTGTACGCGGCATAAGATGACATTTCCCTCACTTTGGAGAGATTCCCATTGTGTTTATAGGACAGAAAATGAAGGAGAATTGCCCTAAAGGGGGAAGGAAACTAGTGAAGTTTTAACCATTCCTGCCTAGCCTGTATAAAAAAAGATGTGTATTTGCCTAATTTTATTCTGCTCCAGTCACATGATCCCGCAGCTCCAGCTCCCCTGTGTCAGTTAGTAGCTGCTGCAGGGAAGAGGAGGAAGTACCGATAATGGCTGGAGCATAAGAGCCTATGGGTAATATTACAATTCTCCAAAATCCCAGCCATTGTTGAGTGCACCCTGAGTCGGAACTGCAGGATCACATGACTGGACCAGAGTGAATTAAAAATAGGCAATCATACAGCTCTTAATCTTCACATATTTGAATCGATAATAAATAAATACCTGAATATACCATATATTGCAAATAAATAATCTTTAGTGTGTATAATACAGAATACCACTAGATTTTAGTTTAATAATAATAGTTGATTGACCATTGATTCTATAATAAAAGGTCCCCAAACGGTCCAGTAAAAGTGATAAACCAAAGTCTCTTCCTTATGTAACACTCTTTAAACCAGTGCAATTCTGTGCTCCACCACAGCATAAGAGTTGAATGCTTCTGGCATTAGACTCTTGACTAGATGCGATTTTGCTTGGCTCCGCCTCCACGCGTTACGGCACCCACCCGCAATATTATTATTAAACGAAAGGTTAGTGGTATTCGGTATTTATATACACACTAATGATTATTTATTTGCAATATATGCTTTATTTAGGTATTCATTTATTATTGATTCACATATTTGAAGATTATTGATGTATGATCCACTTCATGAAAATGATTTACTGGTATTTATGAATTAGCATTTTTAAATATATTTATCATTGTATTTTTTGCATCAATTTATCAGTATGTATCACTGAGTTAGATTTGTTTTTTCCAGCTGCGCAAGCACATATTGGTATTTATATTTTTGTATGGTGTGGGAACACATTTAGTGGTTGCTGAAGCTTTTGTTGTAGACAGAAAAGTTGTAGGTAGTTTTAATATATTTTTGGCAGTGCACCCCAACGTGTTTTTTATTTGATATAATTTTTAAGAATAGTTATAGTAGGGTTTTATTCCACTCAAAAGTAAACTTATCATGAAAGGAATAAGGAGCCGCTTTTGTTAACATCCTCTTAAAATGCTAGCTGCTAGACTGTTATGCTGGTCCAATGGGGTCAATATTTGGCAAACTCTTATCTGCATGCTACTTCGAGGTCAGTCACTCAAGGTATTAAAGAGTAATTAAAGCCAAACCTTTTTTTAATCTTGGATAGAGTAAGTGTGGGATATAACCCCTGTAATGTTTTTTTTCTGCCATCTGTATCTCATGGGGGAGATTTCCCTTCACTCCTGACCCATAGCCAAACAGGAACTGAAAAGAAATCCCTCCAAAGAGAGCCAATCAATGCTTGTCCAATAAAGTAACTCTCCTGCACTCAGGTGTTATGCTTGAGGGAAGAAAGTATGTCTTAATCCTTATTGTCAATGCCTAGAGCAGTGATGGCGAACCTGGGCACCCCAGATGTTTTGGAACTACATTTCCCATGATGCTCATGCACTCTGCAGTGTAGTTGGGCATCATGGGAAATGGGTTCCTGACCGGCTCACGCAGATATAATGTGGCAGAATTTCTCTCTTGGGCGTAATCCCATATGGGTACATCCTTCCCCTTTTCGACCACCAGAGGGCACGCGCCGGCTGCGCGGCGGGGGACCCGATGTGCATGCCCAGTGGTCACGATCGCCGCCGGCCACGTGTACGAGCGCCAGCACGGGGATTTGTGTGTGTAAACGCAAATCCCTGTGCTGTCAGAGGAGAGGAGACATGTCGCTTTTTCCTAGTAAGTAGAAACAGCGATATGTCTCCTCTCCTACTGAGTCCTATCCCCATACAGTTAGAACACACTGAGGGAACACACATTTAACCCCTTGATCACCCCCTAGTGTTAACCCCTTCCCTGCCAGTGACATTTACACAGTAATCAGTGCATTTTTATAGCACTGATCGCTGTATAAATATCAATGGTCCCAAAAATGTGTCAATCTGTCCGTCGCAATACTGTTAAAAATCGCAGCTCACCGCCATTACTAGTGAAAAAAATATATAATAATAAAATTGCCATAAATCTAACTTTTGCCCAAACTAATCAATATACACTTATTGAGATTTTTTTTAATCAAAAATATGTAGAAGAATATATATCGGCCTAAACTGATGAAGAAATTTGTTTAAAAAAAATATTTGGGGGTATTTATTATAGCAAAAAGTAAAAAATATTGTTTTTTTTTTTTCAAAATTGTCACTCTTTTTTTGTTTATAGCGCAAAAAATAAAAACCACAGAGGTGATCAAATACCACCAAAAGAAAGCTCTATTTGTGGGAAAAAAGGACACAAATTTTGTTTGAGTACAACATTGCAAGACCGTGCAATTGTCAGTTAAAGCGACGCAGTGCCAAATTGTAAAAAGTGCTCTGGTCAGGAAGGGGGTAAAATCTTCTGGGCTGAAGAGGTTAAGGCAAGAGAATTAGCATGGCAGCAAAACATTTTCAATGGCGGTCTCCATGGTTCTCTTGGGTAAACAAAGCTAATCACTTTCCTTGATTTACAAATGACCAATAATCGCTTGACGCCCGGAGGGGAGGTGCGGCCCTTACATCTGGGACGACATCCTATGACGTCGTCCAAGAATGAACGCTCACTTGCGCCCGCGGGGGTGTGCAGCGATCGCAACTGCGCCATAGCACGATCCCGAACTCTGTAAAGAACCGTGCCCACGGCTCTTTAACCATGTGATTGGCTGTGTCCAATCACAGCCGGTCACATGTAAACACGGAAATGCTGGTAATCGTCTCTCATCGCTTCACACTGACGGACTGTGTGGCGAGGAGAGCCGATCATCGGCATCTCCTCGCAGAGGACATCGAGACATGTAATCAGGGCACTAATCATCAGGGTTGCGCTACATAGTGAGTGCAGGGTGTGCTACATACTGATAGTAGGGTTGCACTACGCACTGAGTGCAGGGTTGTGGGGTAGACTACGTACTGAGTGCAGGGTTGCAGGGTGCGCAATGTACTGAGTGCAGGGTACACTACATACTGAGTGCAGGACTGCTGGGTATGCTACATACTAAGTGTAGGGTTGCGCTATGTACTGAGTGCAGGGTTGCAGGGTGCGCTACGTACTGAGTGCAGGGTTGCGGCACGTTCTGAGTGCAGGGTTGCAGGGTGCGCTACTTGCTAAATGCAGGGTTGCGGGGTGCGCTATGTACTGAGTGCAGGGTTGTGGGGCACGCTACGTACAGAATGCAGCGTTGAGGGGCATGCTACGTACAGAGTACAGGGTTGAGGGGCACGCTATGTACAGAGTGCAGGGTTGAGGGGCATGCTATGTACAGAGTGGAGGGTTGAGGGGTGCGCTATGTACTGAGTGCAGGGTTGTGGGGTGGGGTAAGGGGGGAGAAGGAGGGGGGGGAGAAGGGGGGAGGGAAGTGAGAGAGATCCTAGTCCTGTCTGCAGTCCCTCCTGTGGGAAGGTGCCGTGTAATACAGTACCTTCCCTGCAGTGGGCAGGTCCGTTCGTATAGCTGGGTGAGGACAGGAGGTCACGGAGCTGCTCCATCCAGCGGATCTCATTGCTTCTGTTCCTGGCTGCCTGGCACCTCCTGCCCGCCCGTCCTTATTCTCCAGTCAGCCTGTCCATTGGTCCTGGGCTGGGAGGTCTTCAGAGCTCTTCTCCCTGCTCCAGGGCAATTGGTTCTTGTCGCTCTGGCGGCTCTTCATCCCCCACCTCCTGGAGCCCTCAGCCAGGTGCTGTCCCACTCCCCGCCCACAGTCTGCATGCTTGCCCAGGGCAGCACCAAATTGGTTAGGCTGCCCCTGGGCCCACAGAGTACTGGAGGGGGGAGGTGGAGCCAGCAGCGCTGACATGGAGATGCAGGGAGAAGTGAGCAGCGCCGGCTCAAAGAAAGCCCTGCGCCAGCTCACCCCTGCCAGTAATTTCAATGGAGCCAAGTGCTGGAACTTGTTCCGGGACATTGCTATGATTCGCCGGGATGACGGGACATAGATCAATTTTCGGGACGGTCCCGGCAAATCCGGAGAGGTTAGGAGGTTTACACAGGGCAGAGAAATGGTCTGGGGAGGCTGTTATTTTACACAGTGCTAAGCACTGTTAACTTGCAGGGAAGGGAAACACTAACCATGTGGATTGCAGAGCGTTGTTCCAGAACTCCCAGGCAGAAGGCAGGCAGGCAGAGGGAGCCTGCGTCTCTCAGCCAATACAGCTCATCAGGGGGCTGGGGCTGGGGCTTTAACAGACAGGTGGACTTCCAAGGAAGCGGAAGTTCAGGTGGGTAGATGCAGTGCTGGGACAAGGCCATTTGGTGCCCAGGGCGAAGATGGCAAACTGCGCCCCCCCCCCCCCCCCCCCCCCCGCCCGATTTTAAGAAAGAATCAATGTTGTTTCAAAAAATATATTACTATATATACTATATAACTATAAAAAAATAAAGATTTATTAAAAAATTACATGACAAAAAAAATGTCTTCTAGTATAAAAAAAGCACTTCTCCCTTCATGTGCTAAGTGGAACAGCAAAGATGTGAGAATCTTCTTGAACTATGGACTACTTTGTTTAACCACTTGCCTACTGGGCACCTAAACCCCCCTCCTGCCCAGACCAATTTTCAGCTTTCAGCACTGTCACACTTTGAATGACAATTACTCAGTCATGCAATACTGTACCCAAATGAATTTTTTGTCCTTTTTTTCATACAAATGGAGCTTTCTTTTGGTGGTATTTGATCACCTCTGGGTTTTTTTATTTTTTGCGCTATAAATGAAAAAAGACCGAAAATTTTGAAAAAAAAACAAATTTTTCTTTGTTTCTGTGATAAAATTTTGCAAATTAGTAATTTTTCTTCATAAATTTTGGCCACAATTTATACTGCTACATATCTTTGGTAAAAATAACCCAAATTAGTGGATATTTATTGGTCTTTGTGAAAGTTAGAGAGTTATGGTGCAAATCATAAAAAATTGATCACACCTGATGCACTGGTGGCCTATCTCATTTCTTGCGACCCGAACAAGCCAGGAAAGTACAAATATCCCCCAAATGACCCCTTTTTTGAAAGTAGACATTCCAAGGTATTTAGTAAGAGGCACGGTGAGGTTTTTGATGTTGTCATTTTTCCCCACAATTCTTTGCAAAATGAAGATTTTTTTTCCCCACAAAATTGTCATTGTAATAGGTTATTTCTCTCACATGGCATGTGTATACCACAAATGACACCCCAAAATACATTCTGCTACTCCTCCTGAGTATTACGTCACCACATGTGGGGGACTTTTTCACAGCCTGACCATATAGAGAGGCCCAACATGCAGGGAGCACCGTCACGTGTTCTAGGAGCATAAATTACACATCTAACTTGTTGACTACCTATTACACTTTTGAAGGCCCTGGAGCACCAGGACAATGACATGTGACACTGACGTGGCACTGATGACAGATAGCACTAATACGTGGCACTGATGACAGATGGCACTGATGTGGCACTGACACTGATGTGGCACTGACACTGATGTGGCACTGATGACAGATGGCACTAATACGTGGCACTGATGACACGTGGCACTGATGACAGATGGCACTGATGACAGATGGCACTAATACATGGCACTGGTGACAGATGGCACTAATACGTGGCACTGATGCCACTAATGACAGATGGCACTGATACGTGGCACTGATGACAGATGGCACTGATACATGGCACTGATGACAGATGGCATGTGACACTGACAGGTGGCACTGATGACAGATGGCACTATGTGGCACTGATGACAGATGGCACTATGTGGCACTGATGACAGATGGCACTATGTGGCACTGATGACAGATGGCAGTGGGGACAGATGGCACGGACATGACAGTGGAGACAGATGACAGGGACAGATGGCAGTGGGGACAGATGGCACTGGGGACAGATGGCAGGGACATGACAGTGGGGACAGATGGCACTGGGGACAGATGGCAGGGACAGGTGGCAGGGACAGGTGGCAGGGACAGGTGGCAGGGACAGATGGCAGGGACAGATGGCAATGGGGACACTTTTTTTCGTTTTTTTTTTTTTTTACTTACCGCCGCAGCGGTTCGCTTTCCCTCCTCACACGCTGTCTCTGTGTGAGGAGGGAGAGCCGCAGAACAGCGCCGATAAGAGATGATCTCATATGTTTACATATGAGATCATCTCTCATTGGCACCGCCGATTGCGCTGAAAACGGCCGCTATGATTGGCCATTTTCAGCGATCTGTGACTGGCTGTGTCCGAGGGACACGGCCAGCACAGAACTTCCCCAATGCGCGCCCGCGGGAGCGCGCATCGCGGAAGTAAACAACAGGATGTCCAGGGACGGCCGCCCGGCAGATAGCGTCCGCGCTGCAGCCGTCTTTCGGCTATAGTGCGGGCGCGAAGTGGTTAATCAGATATAATCCTGGTTGATCTGTTATTTAGTTGTTATAGTCTATATAATTGCTGTGTCTGGTAGGGAGACAACATCATGGCTTCTGATGGGAGGGCTGTATATGTGGCTGCTGCTGTGAATGTGTAAAATTTGTTAGTCCTTTACTGTACTGTACATTCCGTCACAGCCCCTGAACACTTTGCACTTTTGTTTTCTAAATGTCTTCTTTTAGATTTGTTCTGATTAATAGCTGTATCAGCACAAAACACTTCATACTTTGGGTATTTTAATGCAGTCTCAGGTTGTATATGATATTCTTCATCTGGGTTTACAGAAATTAAACGTTTTGTTCCTAAATTGCTGACATTAACAGATGCACATAAAGTGGAGAGGCGTAATATGTGAACTGAACAGCAAGTCTGTCATGTTAAAAAAAAAAAAAAAAAGAGTACCTATGGGCCGGACCGTAGCACACTGTCTGTCACGCTGGCTGCAATCTAAATCTTCTAGCTGCTTAGCTTTCTTCCAGCTAGCCAAGCAGGCGGCAGCAGCTCCTCGGCTTCTCTAGGTCACAGCGCGCCGAGTCCGAGCTCCTCTAAGTCCTCCCACCTCACCCCTGGCCGTGAGTGACGTCACGCCGCTGGAAGACTACGAGACTCCTCCGTGGGGGGGGGGTAAGCAGTGAAGCTGAGGGAAGGGAGAATCCAGGAGCGCACACACTCGGCACACACAATATGTACAGTGGCGCTGGGCGCTAACATAGGTGACTAATCGTGACTTGTACACACTGGCGGGCGGCCGTGGCAGAACTTCACCTGCAGGCTGCGCCCCCCTCCTATAGTAAATGGTACCGCCCAGGGCACGTGCCCCTTCCGCCCCTGCCTTGTACCGGCCCTGGGTAGATGTACCTCCCTCACATTTTCTTTCCATTTTTGTTCCCGAACGAAAATTGGAATTGATAGTTTTCTTCAATTGACTTTATTCAAATTGTATTTCGTTTAGTTTTCACTACTGAAAACACGCTGCTGATGAAAATTATGATTAAAATATTTTCATTGGCTAAATTAAAGTGGTTGTAAACCCTTTACAACCACTTTTGACTACAGGTAAGCCTAAAATAAGGCTTACCTGTAGTTACCCCAGATATCTCCTAAACCTGCACGGTTTAGGAGGTATCCTCATGTGCCAACGTCATCGGCACATGCGCACTGAAGCAACGGTATGTCTGTGCCATTGCTTCAGCTAGTATGCCGTTACTGGCGGCACCCGCGCTCATGTGAGGTCATCGCGGCTCTGGCAAATCACAGAGCCGGAGCCCGCGATACCCGGAAGTAACTCCGGGAGCGATGTCGCCGGCCGGAGCGATGTACAAGGACCGCTGCGGGGGCTTTGATCTAAGGTAAGTATTTCATAATGAGTCAGTATGCTATGCATAATAATGAGCTAGTACGCTATGCATGCCTTTGTCTTGCAGGTTTTTTTTTTTTGGGGGGGGGTTACAAGCACCTTAACACTGGTATCTCCTCCATCGTGGTCTGAACAGGGACATAGAAAAAAAAAAATTTAAGTGCAGAAGATTGCAGGTCTCTGCCCATTGTTTTTCATCTCACCAACAGTTAACGAGTATTTACAACTCGCAAAGCAGTCAGATGACTTAAATTAAAGGCTAAGTTCACCTTTGTTCACCTTCTTTTTTTTTTTTTTTTCTAAATTCCAGCTCCCCTATGTACCAATATAGCATTAATGTAATTCTTTTGCAAAAATATCAAAGCTTTCCATGAATTCTACAGACGCTTTCCTCACTGTGTTCATGGATGTTTCAAAACACATATCCATTACTTCTGCCTTACTTCCTGGACAGACTATAGGTCATGACACAGGAAGGAATTGACCAGCTGACGCATTATCCACCCTCCTACCCACCCACCCATTTCCAGCTGCACGTTTTTTTAAATAAAATGCAATCAATCAGTGGTCACCCTTCTCACTAAATACACAGGCATTGATTTTTTTCCTAACTTAACTTTATTCTTGCATAAATCTGGCATTTTTAAGTATGCAGGAAATTAGAGATGAGATAACCTATGTGGAGCAGAACTGTAGTACTGAAAACAGGAGGAGTGTGCCCTGAGTTCTGTTAAGCTCAACATACACTCCTTTAAATCTACCATCAACTCTGTAGTGCAAGGGTCTGTGATTGGATACAGAGTGAATGGATACATAGGTGGGTACTCCTAATCCATAGTTCTGGTAAATCTAAATTATATTGTACAGAGATTGTACAATCAGATTGCATAGTGTATGGCCATCTTTATACAAGTACATAGGAGGGAGTGGACAGAAACACTCAACTGTCAAGCCCCGTTCACATCTCTGCATAGCAGGAAATCACATTCCCACATAGGAATGAATGAATAATAGACAGTGCCTGCTCCACCTATTGATTATACTAAAATAACTGTGTAATAATTATCAGTGTCATAAAGCAACTTATAGTGAATAAATCTATTAAATAAATACAATAAAATTAACATATAAAGTACATACGTTAGTATCTGTGTGAACCAGAATCAAATGCTGGTAAATTTATCAGATAAATCAATGGGAATTTATGGAAACTTTACAGTGACAATTAAAGTGCATATAGTGGTGGCTGTGCAAAACAAAGTATTTTCCTTGTGAAAAAGTGCTGTTGTGCTCAGGGGCGTAACTAAAAATAGCAGGGCCCCATAGCAAAATGTTGTATGGGGCCCTCCTGCAAACAGCCCCCCCCCCCACAGCTGCCCTAGTGTCAATGCAGCGTGACCTGTGCCACATATAGCGTGACCTGTACCCAATGCAGCGTGACCTGTGCCCAATGCAGCGTGACCTATGCCCAATGCAGCGTGACCTGTGCCCCATACAGCATGACCTGTGCCCAATGCAGCGTGACCTGTGCCCCATACAATGTGACCCGTGCCCCATACAGCGTGACCTGTGCCCCATACAGCATGACCTGTGCCCCATACAGCGTGACCTGTGCCCCATACAGCGTGACCTGTGCCCCATACAGCGTGACCTGTGCCCCATACAGCGTGACCTGTGCTCCATACAGCGTGACCTGTGCCCCATGGAGCGTGACCTGTGCCCAATGCAGCGTGACCTGTGCCCAATACAGCACTGCCTGTGCCCAATACAGCCTGGTCTGCCTGTGCCCCATACAGCCTCACCTGTGCAGAGCAAGCCACCCGGATCAGCAGAGAGCGGGATTGCCCACTGTAATAGCTTTCATTTGAATTTCCAGTCTTCCCGGGGCTCATCGTCACATAGCCCCACCTCTTGGCCTGACGCCTTTGATGACGTCACACGTCCCGCATTTGATTGGCGTTCTGTCTATCAAAGGCGCCGGGCCAAGAGGTGGAGCTATGTGACGTGAGCCCCGGGAACACTGGAAGTTCTAATGAAAGCTATTACATCGGGCAATTCAGCTCTCTGCTGATCCGGGAGGCTTGCCTCTTCCTCTGCACAGGTGAGGCTGTATTGGGCTGAGGCAGACCAGGCTGTATTGGGCACAGGCAATGCTGTATTGGGCACAGGCAACGCTGTATTGGGCACAGGTCACGCTGCATTGGGCACAGGTCACAGCTTGCCTCTTCCTCTCCTCTCTCTTCCCCTGGATGGGAGATTGTGCCGGCGGTGCTCTCATCCTCACTGGGCCCAACTTGGATGCGGGCCCCATAGCGCCCACACGGGTCGCTATGGTGGTAGTTACGCCCCTGGTTGTGCTCTTTGTCTCCTTGGTGTCAATTCATACACCTCATGGGGGGCTGTGAATATGCTGCACTCACCAGATATGTTGGACTCCCTTACCTTATAGCAAGAGGAGTCTACTGTGCTTGTAGGTCATTAATTGGGACCAATTTATTTATATTTATGTTTGTATTTATTAATTGATAGATTTATTCACTATAAGTTGGTTTATGACACTGATAATTATTACAAAGGTATTTAGTATGATCAACAGATGGAGCATTCATTTATTATTCATTCATTGATATTTGGCCCACTAGTGGGGACTAGGGATGGGCCGAATACCCCCCTATTCGGTTTGCATCCAGAACATGTAAACAGGCAAAAAATTTGTTAGAACACGCTAACACCGTTAAAGTTTATGGGGCACGAACATGAAAAATTAAAAGTGCTAATTTTAAAGGTTAATATGCAAGTTATTGTCATAAAAAATTTTTGGGGACCTGGGTCCTGCCCCAGGGGACATGTATCACTGCAAAAAAAGTTTTAAAAATGGCTGTTTATTCGGGAGCAGTGATTTTAATGATGCTTAACCACCTCAATACAGTGCATTTTCGCCCCCTTCCTGCCCAAGCCATTTTTCAGCTTTCAGCGCTGTCGCATTTTGAATGACAATTGCGCGGTCATACAACACTGTACCCAAATGAAATTGTTATCATTTTTTTCCCCACAAATAGAGCTTTCTTTTAGTGGTATTTGATCACCTCTGCGGTTTTTATTTTTTGCGCTATAAACAAAAGAAGAGTGAGAAGTTTTAAAAAAAACACAATAATTTTTATCTTTTGCGATAATAAATATCCAATTTTTTTTCCTTTAAAACAAATTTTTCCTCAGTTTAGGCCGATATGTATTCTTGTACATATTTTTGGTAAAAAAAATCGCAATAAGCGTATATAGATTGGTTTGCGCAAAATATAGCGTCTACAAAATAGGGGATAGATTTATAACATTTTAATTTTTTTTATTTTTTTACTAGTAATGGCGGCGATCTGCGATTTTTATTGTGACTGCGATATTGCGGCGGACACATCGGACACTTTTGACACATATTTGGGACCATTCACATTTATACAGCGAACCGTGCTATAAAATGCATTGATTACTGTATAAATGTGACAGGCAGGGAAGGGGTTAACACTAGGTGGTGATCGAGGGGTTAACTGTGTTGCTAGGGAGTGATTCTAACTGTAGGGGGCGGGGACTCACTAGAGGAGGAGACCGATCGGTGTTCCGCTGTGCTGGGAACACACCATCGGTCTCCTCTCCTCTGACAGGACCGTGGATCTGTGTGTTTACACACACAGATCCACGGTCCTGCTGTGTTAGCGGTAATCGCGGGTGCCCGGCGGACATCGCGGCCGCCGGGCACGCGCACCGGGTGCCTAGTGACACGGCGGGCGCGCGCGATCGCCGCCGGCGGCGCGCGCGGCGCCCCCTGGTGGCCTAGGAATGCGAGGCCGTCATATGACGCCCGCCCGCAACGAGAGCTGCGCCGCCTGGCCGTCAATAGACAGCCGGCGGTCAGCAAGCGGTTAAAGTGAAACAATAAAAGTAAAATATTCCTTTAAATTTCGTACCCGGGGGGTGTCTATAGTATGCTTGTAAAGTAACACATGTTTTCCGTGTTTATAACAGTCCGAGAGCAAAATTACATTTCTAAAGGCAAAAAAAGTAATTTAAAAGTACTAGCACTAGTGCCGGCTATTAATGAATTGTTGGTCTCGACAATACACATAAAAGTCATTGAAAGTCATTGAAAAATAAAAAAAAAGGCGTGGGGGTCCCCCAAAATTCCATTACCAGGCCCTTCAGGTCTAGTATGGATATTAAGGGGAACTCCGCGCCAAAATTTAAAAAAAAAAATGGCATGGGGTTCTCCAAAAAATCCACACCAGACCTTTATCCGAGCACGCAACCTGGCAGGCCGCAGGAAAAGAGGGGGGACAAGGGCCTCATCCCCACAACCCTTGCCCAGTGGTTGTGGGGGTCTTCTCCCATAGACTTTTAAAGGGTGTTCCACGGCTTTTCGCATTTGCCACGAACTACCCAAATTGTTCGCTGTTCAGCGAACGGGCGAACAGCCAATGTTCGAGTCGAACTCATGTTCAACTCGAACAGATAGCCCATCCCTAGTGGGGACAGTATTGACAGCAGTGGCCCTAAATATATTGCCATCTATCACCAAGGCGCAGGTGCTTTTTAATACATCACATTCCCACATGCGTTTTTTTTTTTTTTTGCGGGGGGGGGGCGTTTTGGAGCATTTTTACTCATCACGCATAGGGCAGCCCATTCACCTAAATAGGCTACTCTACATGCAACAATCGCCCCAAAGAAGCCCCAAAGAAGCTTCAGAACTTTTTTTAGAGCTGAGCTTGGTGCGTTTTTTTGTGACTTTCGGTGCAGCGCATTTCTGAAATGCAAGGAAACGCAAAGATGTGAACAGAGCCTCATTGTTCTTGTGTTAACGCACCAATTTAACTTTCAGGATACATTCACATCTAGCATAGAGGGAGCGCACATTTTGTCGCTCATTTTTCCTGTGACACGCATGGGGCAGCCTGTTGATTTCAATGGGCTGCGCTACTTTTGGCTCATGGGACATTTTGGCGTGTTGTGGGTTGCATGTTTTTTCCTGTGCGTTTTGCAGCATTTGCCACTCATTTTTTTCCAAAAAGCAAAATGTGTGTTTGCTTCTGTGTTTGGTGTGCTGTTAACAATTAATGGCACTGAAAGCACAACTAGCAATTTTAGGTGTATAAAGGTACACTATATACAATCTGATTGTACAATCTCCTTTAGATTTACCAAATTTATATATTAGGAGGAAACACCTACAGTATGTAGCCAATCATTCTGTATCCAATCAGGCAGGCCCTAAAGCCTCGTACACACGATCAGATTGTTGGCCAACAAAACCGTAGAATTTTGTACGATGGGCGTTGGCTCAAACGTGTCTTGCATACACACGACCACACAATTGTTGGCCAATAATTACGAACGTAGTGACGTTGTTTTTCAGCTCTTTAGCGCCACCCTTTGGGCTCCTTCTGCTAATTTTGTGTTAGTAGAAGTTTGGTGAGTGTTGATTCATGCTTTTTTTCCCACGCTTTTCATTTAGTGCTTTTCAGTTAGTTTCTGAATGGCCTTTCGTCAACCAGCCATGTTGCAGAATCGGAGGAAATAACGTTTTATTTATTATTGGCCTTGGAGTTATTACTTTGACATTATTTTTTTGGTTGAATAATGATTTGATTTGGTATATTTTCTATATTTTTGGATGCATAGAATGACTTTTTGGTTAAGTTCTATTGGCAGATAGCATTAAATTAATTTTATTCTAATTATAATTATTCTAATTTTATTTGTTTTCATTTTTTTAATGCACAATAAAAAAATTGTGGAGAATAATACTTGGCTATGTGTTTTACTTCAAATGACAGTTTGGGAGTAGGCAGTTACATTTCAAAAAATACAATGTAAAATTGACAAGGGACCCCAACATAGTTGTATCTTTGTTCTTAAAAACTATGGGATAATAGTGTTGTGGTAACTTCCCCAAATAAAAATAAAAAAAGCATAATAATATTATTTTTGATATCACTAGGAAAAAAAAGCCTTTGAAATTTTGTTTGCAATAACTCCATCAGTATCACCAGCAAAACAGCTTCATTATTATCCCATTGAAGAAGAAGAGAAAGTGCGCTGCATTTGGAGATTTCATAATTTGCCACGTCACGAATGTGAATTCTCCATTACAAACGCTAGTTTACAAGACCGACCGCTTTTGGCTCCTCCTTGCTTTTGAGCATGCGTGTTTGTACTTTGGACTTTTGTCCGGCGGACTTGTGTACACACGCTCGGAAAATCTGACAACAGACATTTGTCAGCGGAAAATTTATAAACCTGCCATCCAACATTTCTCCACGGAAAGTTGGCCAACAATTGTCTGATGGAGCGTACAAACGGTCAGATTTTCCGCCAACAGCCTGACATCCAACATTTCCCATTGGAAAATCCGATCGTGTGTATAAGGCTTTACACTACGTAGTTGATGGTAAATCTAAAGGAGATTGTATTTCTGTATGGTAAACTTTACAGAACTCAGGACTCCTGTTTTCAGTGGTAGAGCTCTGCTGCACATAGGCTGTCTCATCTCTCATTTCCTGCACACTTCAAAATGCCAAATGAACGATCTATGCAAGATAAAAGTTATTCAGCTGGTCCCTGCTGAACGGGTCACATTTCAATCCATCTATGTCAACATGCTGCACAGAGTGGTGTAGGAAAACAATCTTGCTTTATGCTTTAGTGTGCCTGCCTTTCCCTTTTCAAGTCAAAGCTTGTGAAATAATTCCAAAAACACTTCTAAATGTACTTTCATCGCTACATGTTAAAGTGTCCTAAAATGCTTGATGGAGTTGTGAACAAGCCCTCTAGCTTCCTTCGCAGCTTCATCTCTCTTCCCACCAGCTCCCTGGCTTTTATGATGAAGTACCAGCTTCATAATGCTTAACATGACTAAGTGAAACGTCTAGATGTATTACTGTTATTGTTCTCATTGTAGTAAATTGCAAAATCAAGGCTTTATCTGTAGCAGCTTTTCCTCCAAAAGAAGGTTAGCTTCTTTTATGTAATTGTTCATTATACGTCATGAATTACTGGAAAGGTCATACCGATCATGGCGATGGCATTTGTCACATAACATAAGTGGCATATTTTACGCTGAACTTTTTAAAATACATATAAAAAAAAGGTGTTACAAAACATAATAGTTGCATTTTAATGATCACTGTCGCAGTGACAGTGGAGACGGACCCCAGCGCCGGCCCTGATTATTTCACTTCTGGTGTGGTCACGTGATCCCATGTGTCAGTGAGCAGCCAGCAGCAGGGGAGAGAGCACTCAGCTGGCAATTCTGGGAGCAGTGATGTCACCCATAGGCTCCCATGTCCCAACCATTTTTTGGCACTCCCTCTTCTTCCCAGTAGCAGGCCACTCACTGACAACGGGGAGTCCGAGCCGCGGGATCAGGTGACTGGACTGCAGTGGGCTGAAAATAGGTAAGTCTATAGATCTTTTTTAAACAGTGTAGACATGATATGTAATAGGAGGGGGGAGGGGAACACTTTTTACAATAGTTATGTTTAAAGTGTTACTAAACCCACAACAGTAAAATCAGTCTGTATATGCAGTAAAGCATGCTCGTTATACTCACTGTGGAAGATAAGGGGTTAATCCTCCACATTGTGTAAAAAGGCTGTTTGATCCTGTCTTTTCTGATCCTCCCCTTCTTCCACTGTTCCCAATCCGCCTCCTGATAGAGTCCTAGGTGGCACTCTGCACATGCTCAGTTTAGTGTGTATTGCGAGAGATTTTTTTTTTTTTTTTGTGAGGGTGCCTGTGATCGACACAGGGCCAATCGGCACTGTCCAGACAGAGGGCCATGCAGCCTCATAGGACAGTCAGAAGAGAATGAAAACTCCTCTTACAAGCTTTAACCAGTGCTCAGCCGGACACTAATAGAAGTCATTAGACTGCTTTATACTACTAATGAGAAAAGGTATGTAGCAGTTTATATTGACTAAAACGATTGCATTCCCATGCTCTGTGAACTGTGGGAGACCAGATATAGTAATGCAGGGTCCTGGGTTTAGTAACACTTTACCACTTTCAAAAAACAGTTACATTACTGCAGGGGTGTCCAAACTTTTTTCAAAGAGGGCCAGATTTGATGAATAGAACATGCTTGAGGGCCGACCATTTTGCCTGACATTTTTAAACCAATAAAATTTGGTCTAAGTGTGTCCGTCCGAGCGCTAATACACGGCCCAACAAGAATTCTTTTGCCTTTGTGCTGTGTGTTGTGAATAGATGAGCTCGGGCGTGTTATTTGGATATACCGTATTTAATCGGCTTATAACACGCACCTTCACTTTAAAAAGGAAGTTTCAGGAAAAAAATCTTAAATTTTAAATAAAGAACTGTGAAGCAAAATAAGGGTCAGTGCCCATCAATGCAGCCTAATCAGTGCCTATCTGCAGCCCCCACTGTATTGACATGAATGCAGCCCCCACCGTATTGACATGAATGCAGCCCCCACCGTATTAACATGAATGCAGCCCCCACATTCACATGAATGCAACCCCCACCGTATTGACATGAATGCAGCCCCCACATTGACATGAATGCAACCCCCACCGTATTGACATGAATGCAGCCCCCACATTGACATGAATGCAACCCCCACCGTATTGACATGAATGCAGCCCCCACATTGACATGAATGCAGCCCCCACCCCATTGACATGAATGCAGCCCCCACCACATTGACATGAATGCAGCCCCCACCACATTGACATGAATACAGCCCCCACCACATTGACATGAATGCAGCCCCCACATTGACATGAATGCAGACTCACCATTGCCGTCAGTGCAGCCTGATTCATGTCCATCTGCAGCCTTGGAGAAGACAGGGAGGGGGCGGGACGAGCGCCAACAGATATACAGGAGAAATTCCTGTTTTTATCGGCAGCCTCTTTAATTGAAAGTCCCGCCTCCTATGATGGACAAAACAATTGTCCAATGGCAGCGCAGGAGACAGGACTTCCTTTTACACAGGACGCCGTGTAAACAGGAAATTCTCCTGTATCCTGTACGGCGCTCGTCCCGCCCCCTCCAAGGCAGCCAGCATATTTATATCTTTTATGGCCCCCGGCGCTCGGGGATTCGTTGGGGGCCACAAAAGATATATATGTCAAAATTACCAGGCGGGCCGTCCGAAACCAGACCGCGGGCCGCAATTGGCCCGCGGGCCGGACTTTGGACATGCCTGCATTACTGGAATGCTGGGATTGGTAACTGTCACATTTGCTTGTTTCCTCAACCAAACTGTGTAACCATCAAATGGACGGTGTCATAACTGATCACATGTGCAGCACCATGGCAGTTGCAGATCAAACAGATGCAGCTACCTTGGCTGTAAAGGATAGGAGGGTTTAATTCCACTTTAAAGTGGTTGTACGGAGCCGAGGAGTGGCTACGCCAAGAGATGGGGATATGTCCCTCCATCCTTCATATCATAATAGGATCTCACAGTTGAAAACCTACCTTTTTCCTGTATTATTATCTCTGACTCTGCCTGCGTGCGAGCTATTAGTGTATGTTATCAGGCCTACTCCCTACTCAGGGAAAGCTTCAGCAAGTTCACTTGGAATGAAACTTTGTTCCCTCTTATGTTGGAAAACCAATAAAGTATTTTGAAAAAAAAAAGTGAATGTAAACCCTCACATACACCCAGTGAAGTGACTAGCCTCAGATGATACAGAGGTGAAAACAAATCCTCCTACATAAGTTGTACTTGTTCATCTACAGCCATCTTTCCCATACATCCATTCAAATTGCAGAATGTATACAGGATCTCTCAGCTCTGAAAAGCAGAGGATGGAGATCTGAAGTTACATCAATGAGAAGAGGTCTGAGAGCTGATTGGATGGAAGGGACACACCTCCCTTCACACAGCACACAGGAACAGTGCTGAGACTGTCAATCAGCTGGAGATCCCTCCCCTGTCACCATTTCTCTCTTGGTGTCATGAAAACTTGTAATGCCCTGTACACACGGTCGGATTTTCCGACGCAAAATGTGTGATAGGACCTTGTTGTCGGAAATTCCGACCGTGTGTAGGCTCCATCACACATTTTCCATCAGATTTTCCGACACAAGTTTGAGAGCAGGCTATAAAATTTTCCGACAACAAAATCCGTTTTCGGAAATTCCGATCGTGTGTACACAAACCCGATGGACAAAGTGCCACGCATGCTCAGAATAAATAAAGAGATGAAAGCTATTGGCCACTGCCCCGTTTATAGTCCCGACGTACGTGTTTTACGTCACCGCGTTTAGAACGATCGGATTTTCCGACAACTTTGTGTGACCGTGTGTATGCAAGACAAGTTTGAGCCAACATCCGTCTGAAAAAATCCTAGGATTTTGTTGCCGGAATGTCCGAACAAAGTCCGACCGTGTGTACGGGGCATTAGAAGTGACTCATGCTGATGCAGAGGAACGAGGCAGCAGACAGAAGTGACACTTAGTGCTCTGGATTGAGACAAGTACACACTATAGAGGGATACGCTTTGTTTAAATTTTATGCCTGAGGTTTACAACCACATTTTAGGCTGTCTACAGTTCGGCCTCCACAAATTCGGCACAGTGCCTAAAAATAGAGAGCAACTGAGCATGTGGAGAACAGGATGAGACAGTGTATTAAAGGGTTTTTTAAAGATTATAGGCATTTATTTGTCATGTTTTATGTAGCTATACCTGCAAAAGGGGACAACCTGGAGTGATCCAGCAGGACTTCATTTTCTGAATAAACTGAATAAAGTTCCTCTTTAACTTTTTAAAATAAGACCTGATGACAGGCTCGACTCCCTCCTTCATTAGCTTGGAAATCATTGGGTAAATATATAGCTGTTATTGTTTTAAATTGTGGACTGTGAATAAAATTAACTTATTTTGGAACCACAGATGTATTAGCTGTTGATTCTGCTAGTAAATCCGTTGTTTTTCCAAATTCTTCCCCTGCACAACCCAACTTTCCCACACCACAGCTCCCTCTGGTGGTTCTTCTTCTTCACTTAATTTTAGCCAGCAGAACCGAGATGCCAAATCACTTTGGAATTTATTTTAGGGCTCGTTCACACCAGCTGCTGTTGCGCGGTGAGGTCCGGCAGAGATCAGCGTAGCGAGGATGTGCACTGTTGCTTTTTTTTCTTTTTAACAAACTTCCTTGAGATGTCACACAGACTGCGGTGCAAGGCGAGGGATTACCTTGCACTGCGCTGACAAATGATTGCACACTACAGCAACGCAGAGTTGTGAAGTGTGGGCAGATAGGGAGACAAGAGCAGCCAGGACAGCGCTGGGGGAGGAAAAGAACAAGTGGTAAGATATTTTGTACCTTTAAGCTGGGAATGCATGAGGGTAAAAAATGTTTCAAACCACTTTAAAGAGGCACTGCTGTCTGCTCACATAATTTGCAATAAAAACATCTTTGCCATTCTGAAGCTTCCCTCCAAGCACTTTGCATATTATTTTATATATACTGTGATTCTGTACTTGCCAAATATGCTGCAGAAATCTCCCTCCACTGAGTCTGGCTGCAACCATTTTAACTGTGGGCAGCTGAAGCTGCTACCTGTTCACTTCCTGGATTTACGTGGACACACAGAAGCACACCTCCAGCCCTGCAGCTCTTATTGGCCCTCTTATGACTCATCCCCCCTCTCTTCCTGGCAAACTCTCACGAGAGTGAGAGAGAGCGCTGTGCATGATGTCATAAGCCTAGGCTAATGACCAGACAAGAAAAAGGAAGTGGGCTATATAAGATATTTACTGGCAGAAAAAAAATGTTTTACTATCCAAAGTTAAAACAACAAGGGCAGAAGATTTATTAGATGGAAAGCTGACAAACTGACTGAAGTTCTGCTTTAACCACTTGCCGACCAGTTGTACTGCGGCAGAATGACACGGCTGGGCGAAACAACGTTATGTAATGTCGCTTCGCCCTGTGGCCACTAAAGGCGCGCACAGTGTTAATTTTAGTCTTATGCCCCGTACACACGGTCGGATTTTCCGATGGAAAATGTGTGATAGGACCTTGTTGTCGGAAATTCCGACCGTGTGTACACAAATCCGACGGACAAAGTGCCACGCATGCTCAGAATAAATAAAGAGATGAAAGCTATTGGCCACTGCCCCCTTTATAGTCCCGACGTACGTGTTTTACGTCACCGCGTTCAGAATGATCGGATTTTCCGACAACTTTGTGTGACCGTGTGTATGCAAGACAAGTTTGAGCCAATATCCGTCGGAAAAAATCCTAGGATTTTGTTGTCGGAATGTCCGAACAAAGTCCGACCGTGTGTACGGGGCATTAGGACTAAAATGGCATTTTAGTTTTAGTCCCATTTTAGTCTTCTGCAATTGTTTTAGTTTTAGTCGTATTTAGTCGACTAAATCTCCAGTACATTTCAGTAATTGCAATGTAGTTTTAGTCATAGTCTTAGGACTAAAATGGCATTTTAGTTTTCGTCTCATTTTAGTCTTTTGACTACAATGGCTTTTAGTTTTAGTCGTATTTTAGTCATCTCAATTGTTTAAGTTTTAGTCGTATTTTAGTCGACTGAAATAGTATTCATTTATTTAACTAAAATGTTTTAGTCATTTTAATCGACTAAAATGTTTTAGTCTACTAAATTAACACTGGGCGTGTGCGTGCCGCTGGAGCCGATGCGAGTGCCCAGCGGTCGCGATCACCACCGCGCTCCCGCGATCGCTCGGGGCACACGGAGAACCCAGATTTGTGTGTGTGAACATACAGTTTCCGGTTCTCTGAGGGGAGAAGAGATAGATCGTCTGTTCATACAGAGTATGAACAGCGATCTGTCATCTCCCCTACACAGTCCCCTCCCCCCTTCAGTTAGAACACACACTAGGGAAAACAGTTAACCCCTTGATCACCCCCTAGTGTTAACCCCTTCCCTGCCAGTGACATTTTTACAGTAATCAATGCATTTTTATATCACTGATCGCTGTAAAAATGCCAATGGTCCCGAAAATGTGTTAAAATTGTTCGACAAGTCCGCCATAATGTCGCAGTCCCGATAAAAATTGCAGATCGCCGCCATTACTAGTAAAAAATAAAATTATAATAAAAATGCCATAAACTTTCCCCTATTTTGTAGACGCTATAACTTTTGCGCAAACCATTCAATATATGCTTTTTGCGATTTTTCTTTTACCAAAAATATGTAGAAGAATACATATCGGCCTAAACTGAGGAAAGAAATTTTTTTAAAATATTTTTGGGGGATATTTATTATAGCAAAAAGTAAAAAATATTGTGTTTTTTTTTCAAAATTATCGCTCCTTTTTTGTTTATAGCGCAAAAAAATAAAAACCGCAGAGGTGATCAAATACCACCAAAGGAGAGCTGTATTTGTGGGGAAAAAAGGACCTCAATTTTGTTTGGATACAACGTCACACGACTGCGCAATTGTCAGTTAAAGCGGCGCAGTGCCGAATCGCAAAAAGTGCTCTGGTCAGGAAGGGGGTAAAATCTTCCGGGGCTGAACTAGTTAAGTAATTCCCTGCCATACAAAGATGTCATTTACCAAAAAGGTTATTCTCTTGTTACAACGATGTATTTTGATTTCATCTAAATGCATTTTTTCTTCTTCTTTGGGTATGAGTTTATTCAACTACAAGTTGGTAGAGTGTAGTCTTTCTTCTTATAAATATCACTTAATATTTCCCTCACAATTTACCATCAGGTGCACATAATTTCCCTAATGACACAAACTGAGATAATTACACATTATGTGCACCTGCTAATCAGACAGCACTGAAATGTATGTATAGTTAATTAATGGACATCATGGTTATTCAATGAAACAGTGTACACAACAAATCACCTCAACCCCAGCACACAAATGGGTACGGTAGAACCTTGGATTGCGAGTAATTCGGTTAACGAACGTTTCGCAATACGAGCACTGTATTTTTAAAAATCGTAACTCGGTTTTCGAGTGTTGTCTTGCAAAATGCGCATGTTTCAGGCCAAAGTGTGTGCAATACCGCATTTGGCCTGAGGTGGGGGGGGGCGCCGGAGCCGAGCGGCGCCGTTGGGAAATGCACGGAAAGGCCCAAGGACAGCTCGGTTGACCTTGGCAAACCTCGGGAACGGAGTCTTTCCGAGGTTTGCCGAGGTCAGCCGAGGTATCCTCTGGCCTTTCCGGCTGTTTCCAAGGCTCTCCGGCACCCCCCTCCCACCTCTGGCTGCATGCGGTATCGCATATTGCAAATTATTTTAGTTTCCATTGACTTTGATGGGGAAACTTGCTTTGATATGCGAGTACTTTGGATTACGAGCATTCTCCTGGAACGGATTATGCTCGTAATCCGAGGTTCCACTGTATTTCATTTACCGAAGCCAACGGGGTTTGATTTGCTAAAGGCAACTCGACTATTCACTTAACAGGAGAATTTACTCTTAGCTTAGTATGAGGTGAAGCTCCGCTGACTTGTATCATCCAATCACATTCAAAATATTTGTAAGCACTTCAATACTGGGCACTTTTACACCCTTCCTGCCCAGGCCAATTTCCAGCTTTCAGAGCTGTCACACTTTGAATGACAATTGCGTGGGCATGCAACACTGTACCCATATGATTTATCTTTTTTTTTTTTAAATAGATGGTGGTATTTTGGTGAAATTTAATCACCACTGGGGTTTTTATTTTTTGCCGTAAAAAAAGAAAATATATAAAAAGTTTTTCTTAGTTTCTGTTATAAAATTTTGCAAATAAGTAATTTTTCTTCTTCACTGATGTGCGCTGAAGAGGCTGCACTGATGGGCACTGATAGGTGGCACTGATGGACACTGATAGGCGGCACAGCTGAGGAGGCACTAATAGGTGGCACTAATAGGCGGCACTGATAGGCAGCACTGATGAGCACTGATTTCTACTGATGGGGCTGCACTAATAATCAGGGTACTGATGATCAGTGCCTTACTTATCTGTGTAGATGTCCCCTGTCACACTTGCTGTGACAGCGAGCCAGGAAAGGCATGCTGTATACGCGCTCCCAAAACGCCCCTGCCCATTTCAATGAATGGGCAGCGCTTCCGAAGCACCTGAAGAGCGATTCAGAAGCACCGCAACACGGGAGTTTCTAACCCCTTCTTTGGGATTAAAAGCGCCCCGCTAGCAGAGGCGCCGCTTAAACAGCAGTAAAGCGCCGCTAAAACGAGCGGCGCTTTAACGCTAACGACCGGCCCTTTCAGTGTGAAAGCAGCCTAAATGGTGCAGAGATTTATCATCACGGTCCTGTGAGCCTAGGTCAGGGGATTGAAGGTGTAATTGAGCTTCAAATAGATCAGTATGCATCAGAACTACCCGTGTCGCCTACAGATATCAATCAGGTTCCATATCTCATTTTCTAACTTTTCTTTCCATAGAAAATCTAAAACTGGAACATGTAAAAAAAAATAAAAATAAACAAAAAAAACTTAAATCTACACTGTTGTTTTGTAGACAGATGGCAATTCTATTTGATATTTTCTTCTGTAGCTGATGTGTGATGAGGAACTTTCTCAGAATGTATTGCAAAGAACATGACAGGCAGTTGCAAAGGTTGCTGTAAATTGCCAGTCTCCAGGGCTGAGAAATATAGCAGATGAAAACAAGATACAAAATCCAATTCATTTCCCCTTACTAGAGCTTCACTGCAAAGTATGTTCTACTGGATTGCCCTCTGAGACTTTGGTATTGAAATTGACTATTTCAAACAGGAGAATTTATCAAGTAAGATGTAGAGTGAAATTGCACATCTCCAGTATTTACGTGATTGTCAGCTCTGAAAAGCAATAAAATGTAGGCACCCAGCAATTCCCACACATACCAGGAGCCTAGAATCACAGGGATCTCCCTGTTTCAACACCTGTAGTGATGAGGGTTGGTCTGCTGCTTTGAGGATCTTCCTATATTCCCATAAGGCTCCATGCACACTGGACATTAAAATAATGTTATAAAAACGGCAGTAGCTTTGCAGTGAGTCTTTCAAAGTTTAACGTTTTTGCAGTAGCGTTTATTAGCGTTTTTTAGCGTTTTTCTTCGTTAGCGTTTTTTTTTTTCAATGGATCAAAAACAAAAGAAAACTCCGGTGAACCACGTTTTTGAGCGTTTATTGATATTTCTAAGCGTTTAGGAGCATTTGGCAGAACGACTCCTGAACGCGATTTTATGGCGTTCAGAAAACAGCCGATAAACTCCACTGCTGATAAACATCCAAAAACGTCCATGTGTGCATGGACACCTAGGATAACATAGAGGGAAGTTTATGGGCTGTTAAAAAAACACCCAAACTCCCAAAAACAGCCATTTATGAGCTTCAGTGTGCATGGAGCCTAATGCTATGTACACACGATCGGACAGTCCGACAACAAAACCGTGGATTTTTTTCCGACGGATGTTGGCTCAAACTTGTCTTGCATACACACGGTCACACAAATGTTGTCGGAAACTCCGATCGGCAAAAACGCGGTGATGTACAACACGTACGACGGCACTAAAAAAAAGAAGTTCAATAGCCAGTGCGCCACCCTTTGGGCTCCTTCTGCTTTTCAGCCTCATGCTTTTCAGTTCGTATCTGTTCTTCAGTTGATGCTTGTAGGTTCGTTCCTGTCTTTCAGTGCGTGTTGTCAGTTCATACCTGTTTTTCAGTGCGCTTTTGTCCGCTCATTTCTGATTTTCAGATCGTTCTTCTCAGGTTCTTTCTGATTTTTTTTTTTGCGTTCTGTAGTTTCGTTCTGACCAGCCGACCGTTAGCCATGTTGCGGGTACGTACTCGTCGTAGAGTTCATGCTGTGCAGGGGCTTGGTGTTGGAGTTCTTTCTTTGACCCACGTCCAGTTCATGAACAGGGTGAGGAGGAGTTCATGGACGAAGAATTGGTTGCTCCAGCGTGACCAATTCTCTCACATGCCTTTGTTGCGGGAGATCCAGGTGAATAATCCTGATGATTTTAGAAAATTATCTCAGGATGACGGACCCCGTTTTTCACCGTCTGTTGGCTTTGCTGTCCCCTTATATTACCAAGCAGGACACCTGCATGCGGCAAGCCATCACTCCCGAGCAGAGGCTCATCACCATCTTGCGGTACTTGGCAATGGGGAGAAGTCTGCAGGACATCAAGTTCTCGACAGGCATTTCCCCCCAGGCTCTGGGGATCAATATTCCAGAGACCTGTTCTGCCATAATTCAGGTCCTGCAGAAGGACTATATTAAGGTAAGTTTTCTCCTTTAACATTACATTCTATGTATTTAATGTTTGCTAATGTATTCTATTTATTTCATCGTTCCCTAATTACCATAATTGTAATATGCTGTGAATGTTCTCTTTGTCCTCATGCATGCTGGAAGCTTTTAAAGTTCCTTTTTTGTCCTTCATGCATATTTGCCTTGACTTACCTTCCCAGCATGCTATCCTGGGCCCATACACACCTAGCCTAGTCACTTAACAATGTATTTTGTCAGCTCCATTGTAGTGCTTACCCTAAACACCCCCTAAAATGTGTACAAATGTTATTTTTGTCCTTAAATTCAGGCAAAGTGCAAGAGGCTTTTTTTTGTGGGGGGGCCAAACTCATTTGGAACCCTCCATCTCCCCCAACCGCTAAGTCAGCCGATACCAATACTCTATCTTCTGACTTTGCCAAACCCATACACACTATACATACCTCTTTTGTGGTCATATTTATGGATGAATTCACCAAAGCATGTAGTGAAAGGGCCTGCCTGAATACTTTCAAATGGTACTGTTTAAAGTTTTGTTCTTCTATTATCTTGATAGGTAATTGCAGAATGTAAAAATGTACTTCAATTTGCACAGTGTGTATTCCTATTTTTTGATTATGACACTTCTTACCTGTCCAGTGGGCTGCACATAGTGTAAGTAAGGAGGGGCTGGCCAAAGTAATCCACATTATTTATGCATTCAGCTCTCAATGAAGTGGAGAGGGTTACCTGGGCCATCAGAGGTGGTGAGGAATCTGGTAAGTGGATCTTATACTTTTGTCATCAAATACTCATTTCAATAAATGTTATACTTATGTTGGCCAAGAATGTTCGTGTCTAATCTGCTTGCAATGCTATGTGCAAAAGTACTATTTTTTTTTCTTGTTTGACTCCACAGTTTCCTTCAAACCCACAGGAATGGCAGACTGTGGCATCCCAGTTTGCTCAGCAGTGGGAATTCCCTAACTGCGGAGGGGAAATCGATGGAAAGCACGTCCACATCATCCCACCCCCCAACTCGGGGTCATACTATTATAATTATAAGGGGTTTAATAGTATTGTGCTGTTGTTGGTGGTGTCGGTGACATACCAGTTTTTGTATGTGGACGTGGGGAAGAATGGCCAGATGTCAGATGGTGGAGTCATCGTCCAGACGGAGTTCTACAGACGTTTTCATAATGGCAGCTTGGGCTTACCACCTGCGGAAGACAATGTTGCTGGTCTTCCTTTTGTGTTCGTCGCTGATAAAGCGTTTGGGCTGGGAGACCATTTGATGTGGCTGTTCCCCATGAGGACTCTCACCCCAGGCCAGAGGGTTTTTAACTATCAGCTGGCCAGAGCCAGAAGAGTAGTGGAGAATGCGTTCGGAATAATGGCCAGGTGGTTCCGCCTATTTCTGACAGCAATCCTCATGGGGGAATATAAACTGAACCATATTGTACTTGCCTGCTGCATTCTCCACAATTACCTCAGAAAAAAATGCAACGAACTATGTGGCTTAAGTTGGGGCTGAGGCCGGATTTCAAAATACAACTCTGATGGCACTTGAACCTGGCCGTCCTGGCTTGCCCCCCCCAAAGCGCCGGCGAAGTTAAACAGAAGTATGCTGAGTACTTTGCGAGTAGGAGGGCCATTGATCTGCCAGCCAATGTGTGAAACATTTTTTAAATAAATATTTTTTGATAAACTGAACTAATATTTCCTTTGATTTACTGCTTGTGTTTCTTTAAGCTGTCTCCTAGTTCTCCAATGTTATTTTTTTTGCCCATTTTCTTCAATAGTGCAAATGTAATTTCTTTGATACATGAGGTGACAATCTCTTCTTCAGCTAACTATTATTATGTTGTTGGTCTGCTACAAACACACATTGTTTTTGTTGTTAATGTATGTAATGCATTAATGATAAAAATAATCATCCTTTTCAGCTCCATGAATTAATTGCTTTGAGTCCCTAAAGTGGCGTGATTGTGGCAAATTTTAGAGCACTGTGGTGGTTATTTACTAAAGGCAAATCTACTTTGCACTACAAGTGCACTTGTAGTGCAAAGTGGATTTGCCTTTAGTAAATACCCCCATTGTCACTGTAAACTACACCAACTTACTACAAAAAAAAGGTATTGAGCATTAAAAGAAGAAGCCACACATTGTTGAGTATAAAACATTTTACTCAAAGCACATTCACATGTGCGTTAGAAAAGGGTTTTTTAACAAACCAACATCTTTGGTGTATAACATTTTTATGTTTGACAGTAGAAATATCTTTTTTTTGGGTTAAACAGGCATGTTTAAAACCATAACATACACAACTCAGAAACTTACAAAGTTCAACTTTGATAAATTGAAGGCAATATGTGACATTAGTATGTTATAACTGTGTTGATTTTGCCGTCATCAGATGGGGTGATGTCACCCCTATAAAAGCCAAATTTTGAAGATGCACACAAATTGGGAGGGAAAATGTGTATTTCCCTCTGATCCCATGCCTAAGGTCAACATGTGCTAGCTCCCATCATGGGGGATCAATAGATGTGTTTCAGGGGTGCAACCCCTTCCTCTCATCTGCTTGAGTTGCGAGGAAGGGGTTGCACCCACAAAACGCATACATTGATATTCCGTGAAGGCAGATAGCACAACAAGTTTCTTCTTCCACAACATCCACCACATCACCTAAAAATAAAAAAACACACCATGTATTATAAATATGCAGGCATACATCTATTACCTGAAGCGGTGGTCTCAGACACTGGCCTGTTGTGGTCACTATTTAGCCCACTTCCTGAACCTCTCCCTCCACATCTTCTTCAGGGTGTGTGGGGATTTCCCCTTCTTTAGGAGGTGTGCTGTTCTTGGTGTCCTCAGATGTCCCGAGTCTTTTCTCCCCTATGTGAAGAAAAGGTATACTTAGCACACAGATATTTGAGGCAAGAAATAGGAATATAAAACATTGCTTGGAAGTGTCGTACAATTGTCTGTTTTGGCAGAGTTCCAAGCTAAAAACATGTTTTTTCCCGTTCTAAAGCTGGAATACTTACCTTTTTTGTTATTAAAGTTTCACTGATTTTCTTGTTAAAAAAAAAAAAGTTTCACAGATGGAGGAACCCCTAGTAACCACTGGAGCACCTGCGTGGAACACCCTAAAAACAGTGTTCTGGTGTCCCACACTAGTGCTCCTGCATCCAGATGTGTAAACAGCTGCTGAGTGTCCTCTCCTTACACTGAATCAAGTTTGCATTTCATTCCAGTTACAAACCCATCTAGACAACAATGTACTAAACTTCTTTTTATACAAATACGCCTGAACAAATCTAGTTAACCTGATTCTGCAAAAAACATTGTATTAAAGGTCGAATTATATTTAGTGTGAATGAACGATGTTTACTGTCAACGAACGATCTTTACTTTGAACGACGATTACTTTTCCCATCGCCATTTTAAAATGTACAACAGTAAAGAAAAGCACATGGAGCAGCATGCAAGTAATAATAATTGGAACACAGGACAAAATAGTGTATATACTCGAGTATAGGCCGACCTGAATATAAGCCGAGGCACCTAATTTTACCACGAAAAACTGGGAAAACATATTGACTTGAGTACAAGCCTAGGGTTGGAAATGCAGCAGCTACTGGGTAAACAATGCCCATCTGCAGCCTCAGTGTGCCCATCTGCTGCCTCACTTGGCCAATTTGCAGCCTCACTGTGCCAATTTGCAGTCTCACTGTGCCCACCTGTATCATCAGTGCCCATCTGCAGCCTCACTGTGCCCATCTGCAACATCATTGTGCCCATCTGCAGCCTCACTCTGCCCATCTGCAGCCTCACTCTGCCCATTTGCAGCCTCACTGTGCCCATTTGCAGCCTCATTGTGCTCATCTGCAGCCTCACTGTGCCCATCTGCAGCTGTACCTTTGATTACTAAAACAGCGTGTGTCTCCCACTATGTCATGCAGTCTGTTCGGCAGCTGTCCATTGTAACAAAGCCCTGCCTCATCCTCGTCTGTGATAGATGGAACACTGATACAGTTTCCCAGCATTGTATCAGTGTTCAGTGTTCCGTCTATCACGGACGAGGAGGAGGCGGGGCTTTGTTACAATGGACGGCTGCCGAACAGACTGCATGTCACAGCGGGAGACAGCCGCTGTTTTAGTAATCAAAGGTACAGCTGCAGATGAGCACCCTCACTCGAGACCCTCACTCGAGTATAAGCCGTGGGGGGTTGATCAGCCTAAAAAATGTGCTGAAAAACTCGGCTTATACTCGTGTATATATGGTACTTTTTTGCAACACTCTCTTGATCCTTCTGTACTGATCCTGCTCCCTCAATTTGAGGTCTGACCAGCGTTTCCTCAATTGCTCCTTGGATCGTCGTACCCCAAAATTCTTCTGCAGACTTCTCATAACTTCAGTCATGATCTTGGCCTTTCTCCCATTTGGGTTGCTGTACGGTCCATATTTCCCATCATAGTCAGCCCTCTTCAAGATGTCCACCATCTCTACAAAGGACATATTTGACGTCTTGAATCTCCTCCTGGATCGGGACGTTTGTGGCTTTCCTCATCCTCCTTGTTGCTGATAATATCATGCACCTGTTGTCTCTCCACCATGTGCTCTCCCACTGCGCCGAAAGAGAAGGGGTGGGGAATACACTAGAAAGAAGGTCAGGGGCGGAGTTTCACGCATGCGCAGTGTAGATAAAGCGTAACATGCGTGCAACGTTCGTACGATCTGTGAGCAGAGGATGGAGTATCGTAAGCGCCGATCGTGCAAACGAAGGTACCATTTTAACTTGGGGCATCAGTGGTTAGTGGCCTATACTGCTTATAGATTGAGGCCTATATTGGGACAAGATTAGGAGAGTTTAGCCTGATATTAGGGTTTGTTTTGTGTTGTGTCTTGCAGAGAATGGATACATTTAATGACCATTACTTCCTCCCCAACTTCATAGATAAGTACAGAGAGGTGCCCTGTCCGTGGCAAGTGAAACACCCATTTTATAATAACAAAATAAAGAGGAAGGCAGCTCTGGATGAACTGTTGGAATTGGTGAAGCCGGTGATTCCCACGGCAGACATCACCTATTTGAAGTACAAAATTGGTGGCCTGTGGAGCACATATAATAGGGAGTGCAAAAAGGTCCAGGATTCCATGAGATCAAGAGCAGCAGCAGATGACATTTATGTCCCCAAGCTCTGGTACTCTGACAGACTGTGGTTTTTGTTAGATCAGAGTGAACCCAGGCTATCACTATCAACACTTCCTTCCACTCTTCCTTCCACTCTTCCTTCCACCTCAGATGAGGCTTCAGATGTACAACCTGGACTTTCCACCCAGGAAGATGTGGAGGAGCCCAGCTTGAGCCAGGTATAGCATTGTTCAACATATTTCTTGCCAAAAATTTAATTATGTTAACTAGATGCTATTTTTGATCACTAATTTCTGATTTAACAAAGTGGTTTACATATCAATAGACCATAGTAGCCAAAAATGATTGGGACAAGAATGAAAAATGCTGGGGTCATAATGATAGTCCTTTCTATTTATTAACATTCAATTTGCAACACTCATGAGCTCAAAGTTGTGTGTGATTGATGACCAAAAAAATAAAACTATGTCCCATTTTCATGCACAGGAAAGTCTCAGCCAGGAGGAGGCCATGGAAAGTGGCAGCCAGGAGGTGGCGGGGGAAAGTGGCAGCCAGGAGGTGGCCAGGGAAAGTGGCAGCCAGGAGGAGGCGGGGGAAAGTGGCAGCCAGGAGGTGGCCGGGCCCAGTAGCCTGACTGAATCGCAGGTTCCTCCCCTCCGCCTTCCAACAAAAAGGCCCAGGAAGGGGGGGAGCATGGAGGAGTCAGCGCTTGGTTTGATTTGGCAGCCTACTGCGGTCCTCACAAACACCCCTAATGCCTAGGAGGCCTTTGCGTGTATGACGGCCAGTAAGATGCAGGCAATGGAGGTGGGCCAACGCCTCATCAGTGAGGAGCTCATATTTCAGGTCCTAAATAAGGGGGTGAGGGGCAAACTCACCAAGAAAAGTCACATATGTGAGTTGGACCATACTCCTCCTCCACCTCCTGCCACAACACCACAGCCACAGCCTGGAAGGAAGCATTGAAGGAAGTCAAGAGAGTGATGGCCTGGGTTCAGTCTGGTCTGGCAAAAGACGCAGGCTGTAAGACCACAGCCTCGGGACATATATGTCATCTGCTGCTGCTCCCGATCTCTCGGAGTTCTGGACCGTATTGTGCTCCCTATTAAATGGACTCCTCAAGTTTCCAATTTGGCCTGTCAAATAATTGATGTATGCCCTGGGGTACAAAGGCTTCGCCAATTTCAACAGTTTATCCAGCGTTGCCTTCCGCTTTATTTTGTTATGACCCCTAATAAATTTCTATTTTTAAAAAAAAAAAATCCTTGGCTATGTGTTTTACTTCAAAAAGGACAGTTTGTTTGTGAGTAGGCAGGTACATTTCAAAAATACAATGCCAAAATAACAAGGGACACCAACACCAACCAACCTCTTTGAGGTTAAAAAATACAAGATAATAATGGTAACTTGACACAAAACAAAAAAAAAATATTATGGAGATCACTATATAAAAAAAAATCAGGAGATCTTGCTAAAAAAAAATAAAAAGTAGATTACTATGAAAAAAAATTATAAACATTATTCTGGAGATCTGGAGAAAAAAAAATAAAGATTATTCAGGAGATCACGAGAAATAATAAAGAAATCAGTTTGTCAGAACTCTGTGTGAATATCAGCAGCAAAACAACTTCATTATTCTAGCATTATAAAGAAGAAGAGAATGTGTTGCATTGAAATATTTAAAAATTTGCAGCGTGACGGATGTGCTATCTCCATTACGATTGGTAGTTTTACCAGACTGAGCGCTTCCATCTTGTACTTGATTCTAAGCATGTGTAAAAGACAAGAGCACCTTTGGGCACACTTTACCTAGTGCAAGGAGTTTTACAGCAGTCTTTTCCTTTTTTGGCCTTCCTACCTTTTATCTTCTTCCTCCATTTGAATGTGAATGTTAATGTAGCACACCCCCTAAGGAGCCGCAGATGAACTGAATCCCCCACTCCTGCACAGCCAGCCACACCGAATTTTCACAGGCACTTCAGAGACAGAGACAGTCCGTACATTTTTCTTTGTTATTTATTGAGGGTTAAAATTATACTAAAGACTCGTTTCTTTTGTATGAAAATAACGAACATGTTATACTTACCTGCTCTGTGTAATAGTTTTGCACAGAGCAGCCCAGATCCTCTTCTTCTCGGGTCCCTCTTCAGCGCTCCTGGCCACTCCCTTCTGCCGAGTGCCCCCACAGCAAACAGCTTGCCATGGGGGCACCCGAGTCAAGCTGCAGCTTTGTGTGTCCATTTAAACATGGAGCCATGGTTCAGCCCCACCCCCTCTCTCTCCTAATTGACTAACAAACTTTGATTGACAGCAGTGGAAGCCAATGGCTCAGGAGGGAGAGTCCCGGATGGCTGAGGCACTCGTGCACATTGCTGGATAGAGATGGGGCTCAGGTAAATATTAGGGGGGCTGAGAGGGGCTGCTGCACAAGGAAGGTTTTTAATCTTAATGAATACAATGCATTAAAATAAAAAAACCTTCTGCCTTTACAACCATTTTAATAACTTGGATAGGGATGGGGGGTTATGGGATGCCCCTTTAACTTCAGCAAACTTCTGGGACATTCTTCCTATATACAGTCTCTATATACAGCAGCCCTGATCCTCCTCTTCTCGGGTCCCCCGCTGGCACCCCTAGCCCCTCCCTCTTACCATGTGCCCACAAAGCAAACGGCTTGCTCTGGGGGTAAACAAGCAGGATCGCTCCCGAGCTGCTGTTCTGCATGCTATTCTGCGTGTCCATTCACAACCAGAGCCACTGCTCGGCCCTGCCTCCTCTCTCTCCTCTTTGGCTCACTGGCTGTGATTGACAGCAGCAAAAACCAATGGCGCCTGCTGCACAATTTAGGAGATATTTACCCTGCATGCAGCTACTGACGTCAGCGGCGTATGCGCTCTAAAGGTCTGGCATATTGTGCCAGAACTTCAGAGCTTCTTGCCGGAGCCTGTGAACCCGGAAGAAATGCCGGGGGAACATGTCAGTCCCCTCAGCGGTGGCAGGGCAGCGTTGCGGGGTCTTCATTCTAAGGTAAGTAAGTATGCGATGCATGCTAGCACATTATGCTATTGTCTTGCAGGTTTTTGGGGGGTTTTTTTGCAGTTTACTACCGCTTTAACATTTTTCCTGCCATTTTTAGCAAGGTTGCTGCCCCTACAGGTCATAACATATAAAAGGGGCTGACTCCAAGCAGCAGCCAGGGGTGTACAAATGTTGCAGCCACGATGCTACGCTTTGGGGCTGTGGCAGGAATTCTACCCTGTTGCTTTCATTTTCAAGTGAATGGGGCTGCTCCGCAGGTGCCCTGCAACTATGTGCAATGCATGTGCTTGAGGCTCGCTAGTGTGGGGTCCAAGAGTTTAAAGCAGGGTGAGGTGAGGAGGCGGTGTTTCACCTCCTGCATACCTCCTAACTTTTTGAGATGGGAATGAGGGACACCTATCAGCAAAAGTATGCAGGCATAGGACACACCCCTTGTCACGCCCCACCTAAGGAGAATTGTACAAAAAATAAATGATTGGTTCAACCCACAAGTGCTTTTTTGCCACTACTATTCCTTTAGGCTGGGTTCACACTGGTGAACACGACACGACAGCCGTCCTACTTTGGATCCGACTTTGCCCTGCGACATGAAGCCGGCATGTGTCCGACTTTCAATGAACGGGGATCCGACTTGGATCCTCGCCAATGCCCGGCACTGTGTTTGTTATGAATCTTTAGGGGGAACTCCGCGCCAAATTTTAAATAAAAAAACGGCATGGGTTCCCCCTCCAAGGGCATACCAGGCCTTTGGGCCTGGTATGGACCTTAAGGGGAACCCCCTACACCGAAAAAACGGTGTGGGGGTCCCCCCAAATCCATAGCAGACCCTTATCCGAGCACGCAGCCCGGCCGGACAGGAATGGGGGTGGGGACGAGCGAGTGGCCCACCTCCTGAACCGTACCAGGCCGCATGCCCTCAACATGGGGGGGTTGGTGCCTTGGGGGAGGGGGGCGCGCTGCGGGCCCCCCATCCCAAAGCACCTTGTCCCCATGTGGATGAGGACAAGGGCCTCTTCCCAACAACCCTGGCCATTGGTTGTCGGGGTCTGCGGGTGGAGGGCTTATCGGAATAAGGGGGCCCCCAGATCCCGGCCCCCCACCCTATGTGAATCAGTATGGGGTACATGGTACCCCTACCCATTCACCTAGGGAAAAGTGTCAATAAAAAAAAAAACACAGTACACAGGTTTTAAGATTAATTTATTAGGCAGCTCCGAGATCTTCTTCCGTCTTCGGGGGGGTCTTCTTCCGACTTCTCCCGGTGTTCCGCCTGTTCTCCCGGGCCCCTCCGCTATCTTCTTCCAGCTCTTTTGCCAGCGGGGGGCCCCGGTCTGCTGCCGCTGTCTTGTCGCCGCTGTCTCGCCGCTGTCTCGCCGCTGTCTCGCCGCTTCTTCTCTTCATCTATTCTTCCGATGTTGACACGACACTCTCTCCGGCTGGAATGCTTTGTGCGAGCTGCGGAGCCATTTATATAGGCGGTGACCCCGCCCCCTTGTGACGTCACGGTCTCAGCATGCGCAGGGACTCTGGGGTCACGCCCCCTTATGACGCCAGAGTCCCTGCGCATGCTGTGACCGTGACATCGCAAGGGGGCGGGGTCACCGCCTATATAAATGGCTCCACAGCTCGCAAAAAGCATTCCAGCCAGAGAGAGCGTCGTGTCAACATCGGAAGAAGAGATGAAGAGAAGAAGCGGCGAGACAGCGGCAGCAGACCGGGGCCCCCCGCTGGCAAAAGAGCTGGAAGAAGATAGCGGAGGGGCCGGGAGAACAGGCAGAACACCGGGAGAAGTCGGAAGAAACCCCCCCCCCTGAAGTCGGAAAAAGATCCCGGAGCTGCCTAATAAATTAATCTTAAAACCTGTGTACTGTGTTTTTTTTATTGACACTTTTCCCTAGGTGAATGGGTAGGGGTACCATGTACCCCATACTCATTCACATAGGGTGGGGGGCCGGGATCTGGGGCCCCCTTATTAAAGGGGGCTCTCGGATTCTGATAAGCCCCCCGCCCGCGGACCCCGAAACCAATGGCCAGGGTTGTCGGGAAGAGGCCCTTGTCCTCATCAACTTGGGGACAAGGTGCTTTGGGATGGGGGGGCCCGCAGCGCGCCCCCCTCCCCCAAGGCACCAATCCCCCCATGTTGAGGGCATGCGGCCTGGTACGGTTCAGGAGGGGGGGCGCTCACTCGTCCCCACCCCCATTCCTGTCCGGCCGGGCTGCGTGCTCGGATAAGGGTCTGGTATGGATTTGGGGGGACGCCCACGCCGTTTTTTCGGCGTAGGGGGTTCCCCTTAAGGTCCATACCAGACCCAAGGGCCTGGTATGCTCTTGGAGGGGGAACCCATGCCGGTTTTTTATTTAAAATTTGGCGCGGAGTTCCTTCTCAAAATCATCTGAGCACAAGTCGCGTGCCGAAGTCGGATCATGCGAGACGGCGATCTGACTTTGATCCGACTTCAATGATAGTCAATAGGCTGAAGTAGGATCAAAGTCGGACCAAAGTAGTACAGGGAGCATTTCTAAAGTCGGAACGACTTGTGTCGGACCAGTTAGGACGGCTCCCATAGGGAAACATTACATTTCACACGTCATGCGACATGAGCTCCCAATGTCGGAGCGTTTGTCGGACCAGTGTGAACCCAGCCTTATATTGGCTTTTGGAATTTACAAATGCAGCAGTTTAGAAATCAGCTGAAAGGTTTAGCACCTGGAAACACTTTAAGATAGATAAAAAGTTCATTTTATATACATCTATATAGATCAGACCAAAATGAGGGACAAATGAAGAGGAATGAGGGACAGAGGGACATTGCTCCAAATCAGGGACAGCCCCTCAAAATCAGGGACAGTTGGGAGCTATGCTCCTGTCAAATACCTATGAAAGCCATCCAAGTGGGAATTGCTTTTCAGAGAGCTGCATTCCCTGCCGCACATTTAAAAAAACCCAAAGGCAGAGGATGGTCAGCTGCAATGTGCAAAGCAGACAGTTCTTTTCGGCTCTGTCACCTAGCCTTTCAGCAAACAAGCTGTTCAAAGTAGAATAATGAAATACCTTGAGTACTAAAGGTACTAAATTTTTACATTACTCTCTTAATGATTAGAGCATTGTGTTGATAGTCTCCTTTAAAATAATTGTACCACAAGATAGAATATTCCAATGAATAGGAAATGAAAACCACGTATTGAACATTGTTCTGCAGAGATAACAGTAGGTGGTGCTCTGTCTCTACATGACATTGTTGGAATAGCTGAAATCTACAATAAATGCTTAAAACGATTTCTGTACCACTTAACGTGAAATCAACATGACACGTAACTGTTAGCCCAATAAAGTGCTGTGCCCTACGATCATTTCTTAAAGTGGAAGTAAAGGCAAAACTTTTCATTTTGGATACATTAAGTTATAACCCCTTGCCATCTGTGTATCCTATTGTGGATTTCTCTTCACTTTCTGTCCCATTGGCAAAACAGGAAGTGAGAGAAAATTGTCACCAGGGTCACCGAAACTAGTATCCCTAATTCAAGGATTTCCCCTCTAATCCTGTTCCAGTGACAAAACAGAATTTGGGATTTTACTTTTACTTTTCTTTTTAATGATAATGGTAAACAGGACAAATAGAGAGGGTGAATCTCCCTAACGGGGGCACAGACTTCAATAAATGGGTGGGAATATCTGATTTTCTCTTGGGGGATCAGGAAGGCCAATTTTCCCCCTTTGGAGAAAACTGCACCATGGTTTATTGGGAATTTTTTTGTCTTCCTCTGGAATCTGGATCAACTGTGGGTATTGGATAGTGTATATGGAGGTTTTCTATTTGTGTCAGTTGGTTTTCTTTTTGTGTCTTTTTTCAACCAGGCTAACTATGTAAAAAAAAACCTGACAAGGGTTATAACCCCTTAAAAAAATAAAAAGTTTTGGCTTTAGTTGCACTTCTAAAAAAGTTTTGTCTTTAGCTATTATTTTATTCATTAGGGTGGTATAAAGCCAGGAAAGAAAAAACGAAACTTTGAGCAGATTTGCTGTGTCAAATTTGTGCCTTAACGGATTATAAAGTGTTGCGGATTCATTAAAGCTTCTCCTATAAGCAAATAATTCCATGCGCTAATAAGCATTGTAAAATGCCGGGAAAGTGCGCTCCAAGTAACACAGACAGACGCTGGTATCACATTGAGCTTAGCAAAATCCTCTATACCATGATATGCTGCTTTTATTTATATTGTAAACATGAATAACAAAAGAAGGTGGTGGCTTCAGAATCAGCCAATCAGACACTTGTATTCTTTCAAAAGAACCAATCACACACATGTATATATTCAAATAGAATTCCAGTAGTGATGTGTGCAGATGGTCATGTGCAGAGCCAGCCGGCAAGCTTCTTGTGAGACACAAAGTGTCTCACAATTTGAACACTACTTACATGGCTCTGAACACGATCGGGTGCACATTCCCACTGCTACCAATAACACGAGCCGTACTCTATCATGGCTCAGTGGGCCATGATTTTTGTATGGTTATGCTATGGTTCCCATGTACGCAGATCTGTTGGCTAGGAGAGTTAATGCAGTTGCCATGAGGTGGCCAGTCTCTTGGTGAGGCATAAATGAACATCCCTAAAAGAGCAAACAGATCTGCCGTGTCCACGGCAAGGTTTCCGCAGCCAATGGTCTTCCACCAACGTTTGTATGTGCGAATATGCTTGCATGAGCGTATTACAGCAAAACTGACACTGGGGGATATCTAACAACATACATTAATAAAAATTTCCACAACAAAAGTCAGAAGGTTTTTTATCTTAACGCATTCTATGCATTAAGATGATAAGCCTTCTGTGTGCAGCAGCCCCCCTAATACTTACCTGAGCCCCCTCTTTGTCCAGCGATGTCCACGAGTGTCTCAGCCGTCTGAGATTCTCCCTCCTGATTAGCTGACACACAGCAGCGGCACCATTGGCTCCCACTGCTGTCAATCAAAGTCAGCTAGCCAATCAGGACAGAGAGGGGGTTGCTGTGGGGGCTCTCAACAGGAGAGAGGGGCCAGAATCACAGAAGAGGGACCTGAGAAGAGAAGAATCCGGGCTGCTCTGTGCAAATCCACTACAACAGAGCAGGTAATTATAACATGTTTATTATTTTTATAGGAAAAGAAATGAGACTTTACAATCACTTTAAAGTGTTACTAAACCCACAACAGTAAAATCAGTCTGTATATGCAGCAAAGCATGCTTGTTATACTCACTGTGGAACCTAAGGGGTTAATCCTCTGCATTATATAAAAAGGCTGTTTGATCCTGTCTTTTCTGATCCTCTCCTTCTTTTATAGCCCCCAATCAATCTCCTGATAGTACAGAGCCTTGGGGGCACTCTGCACATACACTACCGTTCAAAAGTTTGGGGTCACCCAAACAATTTTGTGCTTTCCATGAAAAGTCACACTTATTCACCACCATACGTTGTGAAATGAATAGAAAATAGAGTCAAGACATTGACAAGGTTAGAAATAATGATTTGTATTTGAAATAACATTGTTTTTACATCAAACTTTGCTTTCATCAAAGAATCCTCCTTTTGCAGCAATTACAGCATTGCACACCTTTGGCATTCTAGCTGTTAATTTATTGAGGTAAGCTGGAGAAATTGCACCCCACGCTTCTAGAAGTAGCTCCCACAAGTTGGATTGGTTGGATGGGCACTTCTGGCGTACCATACGGTCAAGCTGCTCCCACAACAGCTCAATGGGGTTCAGATCTGGTGACTGTGCTGGCCACTCCATTACCGATAGAATACCAGCTGCCTGCTTCTGCTGTAAATAGTTCTTGCACAATTTGGAGGTGTGTTTAGGGTCATTGTCCTGTTGTAGGATGAAATTGGCTCCAATCAAGCACTGTCCACTGGGTATGGCATGGCGTATCAAAATGGAGTGATAGCCTTCCTTATTCAGAATCCCTTTTACCCTGTACAAAGCTCCCACCTTACCAGCACCAAAGCAACCCCAGACCATCACATTACCTCCACCATGCTTAACAGATGGCGTCAGGCATTCTTCCAGCATCTTTTCATTTGTTCTGCGTCTCACAAACGTTCTTCTTTGTGATCCAAACACCTCAAACTTGGATTCATCCGTCCACAACACTTTTTTCCAGTCTTCCTCTGTCCAATGTCTGTGTTCTTTTGCCCATCTTAATCTTTTTCTTTTATTGGCCAGTCTCAGATATGGCTTTTTCTTTGCCACTCTGCCCTGAAGCCCAAAATCCCGCAGCCGCCTCTTCACTGTAGATGTTGACACTGGTGTTTTGCGGGTACTATTTAATGAAGATGCCAGTTGGGGACCTGTGAGGCGTCTGTTTCTCAAACTAGAGACTCTAATGTGCTTATCTTCTTGCTTAGTTGTGCAACGCGGCCTCCCACTTCTTTTTCTACTCTGGTTAGAGCCTGTTTGTGCTGTCCTCTGAAGGGAGTAGTACACACCGTTGTAGGAAATCTTCAATTTCTTTGCAATTTCTCGCATGGAATAGCCTTCATTTCTAAGAACAAGAATAGACTGTCGAGTTTCAGATGAAAGTTCTCTTTTTCTGGCCATTTTGAGCGTTTAATTGACCCCACAAATGTGATGCTCCAGAAACTCAATCTGCTCACAGGAAGGTCAGTTTTGTAGCTTCTGGAAGGAGCTAGACTGTTTTTAGATGTGTGAACATGATTGCACAAGGGTTTGCTAATCATCAATTAGCCTTCTGAGCCAATGAGCAAACACATTGTACCATTAGAACACTGGAGTGATAGTTGCTGGAAATGGGCCTCTATACACCTATGTAGATATTGCACCAAAAACTAGACATTTGCAGTTAGAATAGTCATTTACCACATTAGCAATGTATAGAGTATATTTGTTTAAAGTTAGGACTAGTTTAAAGTTAGCTTCATTTAAAAGTACAGTGCTTTTCCTTCAAAAATAAGGACATTTCAATGTGACCCCAAACTTTTGAACGGTAGTGTACTCAGTTTGGTATATATTGCTAGAGAGATTTTCTTTTGGAAAAAATATACACTTTAATGATTAAAAAAAACTAAACAGTAAAGTTAGCCAAATTTTTTTGTATAACGTGAAAGATGTTGTTACGCCACGAGAATCGTGATCTTTATTCTAAGCAAAAAAATTGTGATTTTCATTTTAGCCAGAATTGTGCAGCTGTATTCTACATTATAGTTTACACTTAAGGCAGCCCATAGATGATTCGATTTTCTTTCCTTCCTCCACAGGTGGAAGGAAAACAAATTGCTTGATTTCCCCCATCAACACAGTCAGCGTTGATGGGAGAATGCCTCCCACAGTGCTTTTGTGTTTTGCCACCAGGGGGTTCACGGGGATCCTTCCCTGCTGGCAGAACACAATGATTACTGCTAACGACTATAGCCGCTGGCAGTAATCGCATGTAAAAAAATCAGACATGCTGGTTGTACCCAAGTTGATCAATGGATCAACTTGGGTACTATCAGATTGCCTATAGATGGTTCGAAATTCAGCTGTTTCTGCAGGGACTGACCAAGATTTGATCCATGTATATCCAGCTTAAAGTGTTACTAAGCCCACAACAGTAAAATCAGTCTGTATATGCAGTAAAGCATGCTTGTTTTACTCACTGTGGAACCAAAGGGGTTAATCCTCTGCATTGTGTAAAAAGGCTGTTTGATCCTTTCTTCTCTGATCCTTCCCTCCTTTTACTGTCCCCAATCCATCTTCTCATAGTACAGAGCCTTGGAGGCAGTCTACATGTGCTCAGTTTGGTGTGTATTGCTTGAGCGTTTTTTTTTTCCTTTGGGAGAGTGCATGTGATCAGCACAGGGCCAATCAGCACTGTCCAGACAGAGGGCCAGGGGTCAGTCATGCACCCTCATAGGATGGTCAGAGGAAAATGAAAACTCCTCCATTAAGCTTTAACCAGTGCTCAGCTGGACACTAATAGAAGTCACAAGACTGCTATATACAGCTTAGTAACACTTTAAATATATTCCTCAATAACCACAAAGGATGTAAATCTACTTTGTGTGCTCCAAATTCCTTTGCTAACCCAGATATTACCTTGCAAAAGTAGCAGTGATGTCATCACTGTGCTGTACATAGCTTGTGCAGAGAGCAGAGTTGTGGGAGGGGCCCAGCAGGGCTCACCTACTACAGGCTGCCTGCAGAAAGCTACAGGAGGGGGTGGAGATAAGACCAGTCACCTGGCACAAGAAGAGAGAGCAGCTGTAAGCGGCCTATACTATAGGAAGTTCCTGCACAGAGACAAAGCTTCACACTGGATTACTGCACAGATCTGGAAGAAATACACAAAGCGCACCAAGATTCAAATAAGAATACACAGGACTCTTGTATTCTGTGTTTGCTAATCCTTTCATTTTCACTTTTTCCTGTAGCGCACATTTAATAACATCTCTGTAACTTCAGCAGTATCTTACTGTCTATTAAAATGAGGCAGCTTTATCAACATGTTCCAGCCTGAAATGAGTGCCACCAGGTCGGGCATAATAAATACAGTGTGAATCCTTTTCTTTGACATAACAATAATTTGCATTTATATTGCATTTGCTATCTAACCAGGATCTCATAGCACTTAACATTCTCCCTGCAATGAATCATATGGTTTCACCACTGAACTCAAAAGTCAAGCTGTTCTGTGCCCGTGACATGATGCTAATGATGACAGCTAACAGAAAAAGGGAATGATGGCATTCATAGAGCTAAAAACAGATATTGCGGTATCTGTTCACCCAGCAAATTGAAAGCATGACTTTGTGAATCAAAAACTTAATAACAAAAAAAAGTTGCCTGATAAAACACTGTAACGATTTCACAACACTCTCTAAAAATCAAACAAAAATCTATGATTAAGGCCAGGTTTACACTGCTCCGACATGGAAGTCAGACGACTTTCAATCCGACTTTGCCCTACGACTCTATGTCCGACTTCCACGTGACTTCAATGAACGGGATTCGACTTTGATCCGACCATACCAGGCCTTTCGAGTCTGGTATGAATCTTAAGGGGGTTACCCCACGCCAAAATAAAAAAAAATTAAAAAACGGCGTAGGTTCCCCCTAAGACCATACCAGACCCTTCAGTCTGGTATGGATTTTAAGGGGAACCCCCGTGCCAAAATAAAAAAAAAAACGGCTTGGGGTTCCCCCCATAATCCATACCAGACCCTTATCCGAGCATGCAGCCTGATAGGCCAGGAAAGGGGGGGATGAGCGAGCGCCCTCCTCCTAGACCATACCAGGCCATATAAACTGCGCTAAACAAAAAATCTTATGTTTGAAGTGAAGTGGTAGCATAACCTAACACCAGCAAGTATTGATAAGATTATAAGAAACAATATAAAGTCCAAATCTTCAAAATGGTAGGATGTTCAGCTTAAATGTAGGTAACAATCCAAATGAGCTGTGATTGCTCTTACCAGAACTTCAGTGATATGAGCGGATGGCAAAAAACCCTGCCAGGGCCTTTGGGATAATAGACCAGTCAGCACCGTCCGTTTTCAAATTAAAATCCCCTCAATGGATGCAGGAGAAAAAACAAACAGAAGAAAACTGGCCATAGTGTAGTATATTGAAAGCTAGGCATGGACAAACAGACATACCAAACACCCTGGTGAGCACATAAGAACAACCAAAAGAAAGGGGAGGGAAGTGAAAAAAACCCCACCACCGTGGCTGTAGATTGTGCTTACCGACTCACGGTGATAAGCAGGCTCTATAGTAAGCTAGGAGCTGATCAATAGTTGGCGAGGAACACTTTGATTCGTCCACATTAGCCCGAAGTCCACATCATCAGTACACAACCCAGAATATAAATGATAAGCTTTCCATGGTGAAGTACGTTTAAAATCGAATTTAATAAGTAAAGTAATGCACTTACAGGATAAAAACACTTGTATCGCATAGAGTATAAGTCGCCGGCCGGCATACAAACATGGAAGCGAAGCTCGTCCTACTTCCTGGTCTCGTGGTAGCGTCGCTGCGTGCGTACCCAGACGCGTTTCGTCATCAAAAGGACGTTCTCAATGGGGACGAGCAGCGCAGTAAGCCACCACCAATATATAGGCATCCAAGCCTCGTTCTGAGTTGCAAGCACGAGGACGCCATCTTAGATATGGGCAAAAAGCCCTAATTTTCCCTGAGGTGTGTGCATAGTTGAAATTTACACAATATCAACAGAAACAGACTAAACCGCTATAATAGATGTGGGCAATTGCCCTAACCCTAACGGGACGAGCGAGCAGCGCGCCTTAAATCAAGACACACAGAAAGCAACGTACCCGGAAGCACATACAGCAATTTGGCCAAAAACATAAAGACTTATTATCAAAAGATAACAGAAATAAAGAAGATAAAACTAAAAAAAATGAATACCTGAATATAAGGCATAACCGAATACGATCTTAAATGGTAAAATATAACCCAAAAAAATATGATAATAGTAAGTCTCATAAGGACATTAAATAAGTACTATTAAAGGTGTATTCCAACCTCCTAACAAGTGTGGGTAAATATGAAAAAAGTGAAATAAAAATAAGTGAGATGAGACCCAACATCTAGTAAATAATCTAGATGAAAAACTATGAAGAGCAAAAAAAAAAAAAAAAAAAAGGGGGAGGATGGGGAAAAAATTAGTGATGCCCACCATAATATGTATATGTGCACATTTGGTTACTATAAGTGACCACAGAAAGTGAAAAAATGTGCCAAACAAAAAATAATAATATTATATTGAAATATGAAAAATGTAAAAAATGAATAGTAAATTCATTACTTATCTAAAAGTACAAAAGTCCATCATTGTAACAAAAAATATGAACATAGTGTCCTCTAGCAAGCATCTCAGAACGAGTACACATCTCATATAAAAACGCATTCGAAAGTTGAAACATAAAATCAAACTAAAAGCAAGTTAGGAATTATCTATAAAAGCATTAACATCCATATCGATGTTCAACCCATAAGGGGCATATGTCCTCAACCTATGGATCCAGCTCATCTCCAGCTGGGATATGCCCCTAATTAGTGCACTGCCCCTCCAATGGGGTCTAAACCTGTCTATCCCCATAAAAAGGGTTTTTGAGGGATCCCTATCATGTACCAGTAAATAGTGTTTAGACACTGAATGATTCCTAAACCCAGTAATTATATTAGTGATGTGTTTGTTAAGTCGCACCTGGAGAGGTCGCTTAGTCCTGCCCACATATTGAAGGCCACATGGGCACTGCAACAAATAAACGACTCTCTCAGTGGTGCAAGTAATGAACGGTTTGATGTTATGCGTTTCTTGTGTGCTAGTAGAGGTAAAAAAGGTAGTCCGTCTACGGGAGCATGCATTTAAAGTACAAACCCTGCATTTCCTACATTGGTAGAAACCAGTCAGTTGGTCAAAGAAGGTTGGTTTTATAGTTGGAGGATTTAAAATGTTGGGGGCCAATTGATTGCGTACAGAGGGCACTCCCCTGAAAACAACACGAGGCCTATCTGGCAGGATATTATTAAGAGTTGTGTCACTCTTAATTACATGCCAATGCTTATAAATTAATTTTTTTATGCTGTTATGTTGTAAGGAAAAGGACGTAACAAAAGGGACGCCTAAATCAAAATTACCCCTACCATCAGAGCTCTTCTCAGCAAGCAGATCATTTCTATTAACAAGTTGTACATTTTCAAGGGTTCTATCAAGGGAATCTTTAGAGTATCCCTTCCTCAAAAACCTATCAGTAAGGATCTTAGCTTGTGCAACAAAATTCGCATGGCTGGAGCAGTTCCTTTTAATCCGAAGGTATTGACTTTTTGGGATCGACTCCAGCCATGGGCGATAATGGCAACTATCAACTGGTATGAACGAATTTCTATCGGTTTCTTTGAAAAAAGTGGACGTGACCAACTTATCACCATCCACAGAAATTCTAAGATCCAAAAAATTAATAGTGGTCTGGCTTATCTCATAGTTCAGTTTAATCCCAATAGAATTAGTATTAAGGGCAGATAAAAAATTTTGCAGAGCCGGGAGCTCACCATCCCATAGGAGGAGGATGTCATCTATATATCTAGCCCATAGGACCAACTGGGAAATGTCCTGGGCATAGATGACATCCTCCTCCCATTTCCCCATAAAGAGGTTGGCGAGGCTAGGGGCGCATTTAGCCCCCATAGCCACCCCCACATCCTGTCTATAGAAGTTGTTACTAAACCAAAAGTAATTGTGAGAGGCGGCATACCTTAATAAATCCATCAAAAATGATATTTGAACCTGAGCAAGATTGGAATCCCTAATTAAATAATGTTCAACAGCCTGAAAACCCAATACATGTGAGATGTTGGTGTACAGGGATGTCACGTCAGCAGTGACTAGCCACATTCCTGCACAATGTTGGACCCCATTGAGTAACTGAATAATGTGTTTGGAATCCTTAACGTATGAGGGCAACCTCTGTACTAGAGGCTGTAAGAAAAAATCAATATATCTGCCCACCCGGGACGTCAGGGAGTCAATACCACTGACGATAGGACGTCCCGGGGGGCAGATAGGATCCTTATGTAATTTTGGTAAGTAGTAGATGGTGGGGGTACGTGGGGCCGTAGGTATTAAATATAGGCCCTCCTTCTCCGTCAGAACCCCCATCTGTCTACCTCTCTTTATCAATGATTTCAATGTTTTCAAATACTTTGCTTTGGGGTCAGAGGGGAGAGGTGTATACGTGGTGGTATCATCCAGGATCCTGTGCATTTCTTTCATATAATCCTGTCGGTCTAAAACGACAATACCCCCCCCCTTATCTGCTGGTCTAATGACCAAATCTCTGTTATTACACAGAGAATTCAAACCCTCCTGTAGGGTTTTATTAAGTCTGGCCTTCTTAACTTCCAATATTCTAAATCTCTAAGAATACCATCTCTGAAAACCCGCAAAGCCGGTGCCAGTGTGCCTGGAGGATTAAATAAGGAGGCATTTCTCAACCCTGAGTGAGTAATCCCCATATCATTGACCTCAACACCGCTGATGGGATGATTGGCCATATATCTTTTAATTCTTAGTTTCCTGACAAATTTGTGAATATCCATAAAAGTTTGGAATTTATTAAGTTTAGTGGGGGGGACAAATTTAAGCCCCTTGTCCAATATTGCTTTTTCAGAATTAGTTAATGTTTTAGAACTAAGGTTGAAAATCCCTGTGCCAGCTACATTCTGGACTTTTTGTGCGGCTCGTATCCGCCTCCCCCCTCTGACTCCTCTCCTCTTTCTCCCAACCTTTTGATACCTTGATTTGGTTTTTGAAAACTCCAACAGTTGGAATCCATAGGAGCAGAAGCACCCATAGGGGGCATCTGTCCATTGGGAGTTGGATATGGCAAAGTGGGGGTATTATCTCCACTTTGATTAGGGTTCCTATCAGGGCCCTCTCTGTCCAGCAAAGGGAAGAAAAAATTAGAAGTGGGTATATTAGCCTCCCATTCTGTTTCCGTCATCGGGAACTCAGGTCCTACCTGTGGGTAATCAGAGTAACCCCTACCGTGAGCCCTCCAAGCTTCATATTGATTCGTAGGGCGCCCTCTACCCCTTTGGTTATAGTAAGGGCCCCAACCTCTACCTCTCTGGGGTGGTGGTGTCCTATATTGGGGCGCATACCCCTGCTGGTGCATCATGGGGTTATAATCTAAGGGTTGAGTGAATCGAGGAGGTCCACTATGTCTTGGTTGTCCTCTAAGGGAACCCCTATAATTGGCATTATTTGTCCTATGAGGTGATTGCCTATAGTGTTCATTCCCTACTTTACTTGTTGGTTTCACATGGGGGGCCCCCCGCTTATTCAAATTGTACGGCACCACTGGAGGAACCCCACATGGATAATTAGATTCAATCGTTGCGCCGATCTCCATCCCAGTATCGTTTTGTTTGGCTAAATCTTCAAGGAGTTTTTTCTGCCAATCCAAAACGATTTTACCATGATAATCTGAGAGGTCTCTATTGAATTTTTTCTTTTTCTTGATCCTTTGATCCTTATCTTCCTTTTCAAGAATTTTTAGGAGATTCTGGGATTTAGCCAAATAATCCTCACTCCCCATGAGGGGGTGTAGTTTCTCTTTAATGATCTTAATCTAATCATCAAGCTTAGTTAGCTTAATGGTTTTCCTTTCAATCAGGAATCTAATCAGAGAAATACCTGCTTGATTGAAGTATTTAAACCAACCTTCTAAATCCACATCCCCTTTTGGGGCGCCACATCCCACCTAAGGCTTCTGGGGACCATTGAGTGTTTAATATAGGTTTCTAGATAGGCTATGTCCCATTTAGTATGGTTCTCGGAGACCATAAGATTCTTAAGTCTCATAAAAGCAGATAAGGGGGGGGGGGGGTATTGTCGTTTTAGACCGACAGGATTATATGAAAGAAATGCACAGGATCCTGGATGATACCACCACGTATACACCTCTCCCCTCTGACCCCAAAGCAAAGTATTTGAAAACATTGAAATCATTGATAAAGAGAGGTAGACAGATGGGGGTTCTGACCGAGAAGGAGGGCCTATATTTAATACCTACGGCCCCACGTACCCCCACCATCTACTACTTACCAAAATTACATAAGGATCCTATCTGCCCCCCGGGACGTCCTATCGTCAGTGGTATTGACTCCCTGACGTCCCGGGTGGGCAGATATATTGATTTTTTCTTACAGCCTCTAGTACAGAGGTTGCCCTCATACGTTAAGGATTCCAAACACATTATTCAGTTACTCAATGGGGTCCAACATTGTGCAGGAATGTGGCTAGTCACTGCTGACGTGACATCCCTGTACACCAACATCTCACATGTATTGGGTTTTCAGGCTGTTGAACATTATTTAATTAGGGATTCCAATCTTGTTCAGGTTCAAATATCATTTTTGATGGATTTATTAAGGTATGCCGCCTCTCACAATTACTTTTGGTTTAGTAACAACTTCTATAGACAGGATGTGGGGGTGGCTATGGGGGCTAAATACGCCCCTAGCCTCGCCAACCTCTTTATGGGGAAATGGGAGGAGGATGTCATCTATGCCCAGGACATTTCCCAGTTGGTCCTATGGGCTAGATATATAGATGTATAAACCAAGTGAACTGCGCTGGCAACTAAATGTGAACAAAATGTATAAACAAAAACCACAAAACACCGCAAGTGATAATAGAGTGGCACGTTATAATAAATATGGATGTGTCAGAGAACTGGACCTGCAGCCCGCGCAGCTAAGCCAGAGTGCGCTGGACTGCACTACCAGAGCTCCAAGACCCTCCACACAAATTAAATCAATTGGCGTGTATAAAAAATGACAAATAAAACAGCAGGAGCATGGGAAGATGCACTATCCAAATAGAAAACCTACACTACAATATGTTGATTTGGACAGATGCATCTATCAAACATCAGAAATAGCAGTTTAGCATACCACTAATATAAATAAATATATAAATAAATATATAAATAAAATATGGCGTATCAATTATGCAAAAATGAAATACTAAGGAGCGATCCACTCTGCAAGTTCCAGATAGCACAAAGAAATCATGAAACGTCAGCTACAATATGTGAGAAAACGAGGCTAATGATAAAAACTCCTTCATAGGGCAAACAATGAACAGGCTTCCAACTTTTTCATCTTTTCCAACAAACAGGGCCAGTGGTGTAGCGATGTAAAAGATTGCTCGTGAAACCCCAGAAGCACACGTTCCACCGAAGGAGAGAAGAGAGGTATATAGCATAAAACCTTAAAATACCAAAGGTCACCTGCGCATAAATGCGCTACTCACGGGACCGGTAAGGAAAGCAGGCATTCAGATATTTTGGTCGGTTCGCCGCTCTTAGGCGTGCGTTCCACCGCCAGGAAGTGATGTCACTGGTAACAAATCAGACGAACGTGGACAGGATGTTGCGTCGACGCGTTTCGCCCCTCCCCCAGGGCGTTATCAAAGACTTAACATCCTGCTCACGTAGAAAACCCTTTATATTGTGTTCAATGAGTGACAGCCATTTGCGGCCAATGGGTGAGGAGTCACCCATTCCTTCCTCTATCATCATATCCTGTTTGCAAAATAAAACTTTACTCAATGGTCGGAGACAAACAACTCCAGTGTACAGATAGGTGTTTGCAACATCTCCATGAGGAAACTATATTAACACTCACTACCTTCCATAGAACAAAGTATATGCAAAACAAAAAATATATGCTAACATCAGGATATCTAGATAGGCGGAAAAATCTTGTACAATATATATTGAATATCTAAATTCCTAATGATAAAAACAATTGTTTAATACATTATCCAATAGCTAAAAGTCTATAGAAAATGACAAAATAAATATATAAAAATATATATGGATAGAAAAATATGTAAAAAATATATAATATATATAAAACCCCTTTCAAGTGAATGTAAATAATATAACGTCCCACATTACACTCGATACTTTACTGGTTTACTAAACTTAGTATTTATAATTAAGACATGGGAAGAAAAACAACACATAACCAAAAATTAATAACAATAAAACAAAAATAAAATAAAATAAAATAAATATATATATATGTATGGGACTAAAATGCACAAACACATATATATAGAAAATGTATTGGGATAAAATAGAAAAATATATGTAAATTACCATTTTGAACACTACCAATTCAATAAAAAACAATTCAAGTCTAGCTCGATATTCAAGCCCAAGGGGTTCAAAGTGCGTAATCTATGTATCCACTGGGTTTCATTTTGTGAGATATTTTGCCTAAGGTTAGAACCTCGCCAGTGATCTTCAACTCTGTCAATTCCACAGAAGGTGAGTAGGCTGGGGTCTTGGTTATGAAAAAGCCTAAAATGATTGGAAAGACCATGGAACCTATACCCCTTCTTGATCCTATTTACATGCTCATTAAGTCTTATACCCAGTTGTCTGGTGGTTCTTCCTACGTATTGCAGGTTACAAGGACAGGATAGAAGATAGGTAACATGTGTTGTGCTGCAGGTTATAAATTTTTTAATTGCATACGATCTACCATCTACCAGGGAGCTGAAATGGGTGGTTTTTCGCTTGCGAAATTTAGATGTCCTGCACATTCCACACCTGCCACAACTATAGAACCCAACACTGTCTAGAAAAGTGCATGTCTTCCTAGGGGGATCTATAACATTATGTGCTAACTGAAGCCTCAAAGTGGGTGGTTTGGTATAAATAAAATTGGGCTGTTTTGGCAGCACCTTCCTCAAGTCATTATCCTGATGAAGGAGAGGCCAATGCCTCTTTATGATTTTCTCCAGGTCACGATACTGTCTGTTAAATCCTGTGATGAAGGATAAACTAAAATTATTCTCCCCTTTTGATTTAGATTTAAACAGATCATTCCTATTCATTTCCCCAACTGTTTGTTTGATCTTCTCTAAATTTTCCAGACTGTAACCTTTTTCTTGAAATCTTTTCACCATGATATTAGCTTGCAAATTGTAGTCAATTAGGTTACTGCAGTTTCTTCTAATCCTAAGTAGCTGACTTTTAGGGATACCCCCTAGCCATCTTGGATGGTGGCAACTTGTCAGGGGGATATACCCATTTCGGTCAACATCTTTGAAGCAAGTGCGAGTAAGTAATTTATTATCTTCTCTAAATAATGTTAGGTCCAAAAAATTGATTTGTTGGTAACTGAAGCACTCAGAAAAGGATATACCAAACCGGTTGTTCCGGAGAGAAAACTAAAACTAATTGAGGCCAACATTAATGGAATTAAATCCAAATTAGGTCCTCTCATTACCTCTGGGGAATGTAAGGATAAACTAAAACAGCTCCAGGATTTTGTAGATAAATTGGACAAGGATACCCAGAAGAAAAAAATCAAAAAATTCATCAGAGATACCAATGACTATAAATCCAATAAAGTTTACAAATGGCAAGAAATAGGGGAGGAGTCCAATACTGTACCTAACCCTATGGAAACAGAGCCAATTCGAGTGCTGGATACCATTAAAACTCCCGTTAGGAAGTTTGCTGGCTCCCAGAAAGACTCTGCCAAAACCACTCATAGTGGTCAGTCAAACAACTATTATGGTGCATCAGTATCCGGATATAGTGTACCTACATATAATCGTTTTGAACCTCTAGAGTATGACCACTCTTATCCATCCCAAAGGGGTTCCTATGGTCAGAGGGGCTATGACCATAGAGGATCCCATAATCAAAGAGGATATAATAGAGGAGGAGGATATGGGGGACAGCCTTGGGCCCACAATCAGCCTGATTATTATCCTCCAACAAACAGGGGAAGGGGATGGTATCCCAGTAACCTGAGAGGGGATTTTCAGAGGAGAGGATCAGGGGGACCCCCCACTACGAGAGGGAGAGGTGCCACAACCCCCAGGGGCTGGGGGAGAGACCAGAGTCCACCAGAGGAGTGGAGACCATGGTACCCCATGACCCCCCAATCAAATCAAGAAAACAGAGGAGAACAAGAGGTTGCAGAGGAGGTAAAAGGAAAGCGAAAAAGAATGGTTTAATGGAGGGAATTTTTAACTTAAGTGATGTCAACTTTTCTCAGGAAGAACTGAAAGTTTTAGATTTAGGCCTAAAATATGCCATGGAAAAAAATCTTAATAAATTCGATGTGTTCATTGATTTACAGAAATTTATAAGAAAAGTTAATATTAAAAAGCACTTTTCCAATAAAGCAACAGCATTAAATTCCCCGGAAGAGGAATATATACATACAACTTTGAAGAATAACTCAACATTCAACCCCCAGATTAGCAATAATCATTTCGTTGGGGTGTTCAAGTCTCTGGTGGAACAGGATTTGGACAAGCTTGTTGTCAAACCCCAAAGAAGAAAAAAAGATTTAGAGAGAGGTCTAGAGACTTTGATAGAAAATAAAAATATAGTGATCAGGTCGGCTGATAAGGGAGGGGGGGTGGTAATATTAAATAAAGCTGATTATTTGGAGGAACTAAATAGATTGGTTGGAGACCAGGATACCTATGAAAAGCTGAAGAATAATCCCACTAAGAAATTCAAGTTAAAATTAAAAAATCTAGTCAAAACAGCAACTGATGAGGGTATCTTGAAGAAAAAAGAGGCTAGATACCTTACCCCTGATGCGCCACGGGTACCGGTGATATACCAATTGCCGAAGATTCACAAAAATAAATCTAAGCCCCCAGGCCGACCAATAATCAGCGGGATTGGATCCCTCTTCTCCAGACTTGGTGAATATCTAGACTGTTTCCTGCAACCACTCACCAAAAAATACCCTGCATATCTTAAAGATAGCAGAGAACTCATTGAACTAACTAAGACCATAACAATAGACGAAAACTGTCTGCTTGCAAGTATTGATGTAAATTCACTCTATACCAACATCCAACAAGAACATGCGTTACAAGCAGTAGGATGGGCATTAGAGGATACAGATATAAAATTAAAACAAAAGAAGTTTATCCTAAAAGCTTTGGATCTAGCAATGAGCCACAACTTTTTTTGGCACCAAAAGGAATACTATAGGCAAAAGAAAGGGGTCGCAATGGGTGCCAAGTATGCACCTTCAGTGGCAAATCTGTTCATGAGCTTTTGGGAGGATGAGGCCATCTATCGATCCAGTATCCCAGAGCTCAGGTTATATAAAAGGTACATAGACGATATCCTGATTATCTGGGCAGGATCACCCGACTCCTTTTTAGAATTTATGGCCAAATTAAGGAACAACCGGTTTGGTATATCCTTTTCTGAGTGCTTCAGTTACCAACAAATCAATTTTTTGGACCTAACATTATTTAGAGAAGATAATAAATTACTTACTCGCACTTTCTTCAAAGATGTTGACCGAAATGGGTATATCCCCCTGACAAGTTGCCACCATCCAAGATGGCTAGGGGGTATCCCTAAAAGTCAGCTACTTAGGATTAGAAGAAACTGCAGTAACCTAAGTGACTACAATTTGCAAGCTAATATCATGGTGAAAAGATTTCAAGAAAAAGGTTACAGTCTGGAAAATTTAGAGAAGATCAAACAAACAGTTGGGGAAATGAATAGGAATGATCTGTTTAAATCTAAATCAAAAGGGGAGAATAATTTTAGTTTATCCTTCATCACAGGATTTAACAGACAGTATCGTGACCTGGAGAAAATCATAAAGAGGCATTGGCCTCTCCTTCATCAGGATAATGACTTGAGGAAGGTGCTGCCAAAACAGCCCAATTTTATTTATACCAAACCACCCACTTTGAGGCTTCAGTTAGCACATAATGTTATAGATCATATCAGAAGACATGCACTTTTCTAGACAGTGTTGGGTTCTATAGTTGTGGCAGGTGTGGAATGTGCAGGACATCTAAATTTCGCAAGCGAAAAACCACCCATTTCAGCTCCATGGTAGATGGTAGATCGTATGCAATTAAAAAATTTATAACCTGCAGCACAACACATGTTACCTATCTTCTATCCTGTCCTTGTAACCTGCAATACGTAGGAAGAACCACCAGACAACTGGGTATAAGACTTAATGAGCATGTAAATAGGATCAAGAAGGGGTATAGGTTCCATGGTCTTTCCAATCATTTTAGGCTTTTTCATAACCAAGACCCCAGCCTACTCACCTTCTGTGGAATTGACAGAGTTGAAGATCACTGGCGAGGTTCTAACCTTAGGCAAAATATCTCACAAAATGAAACCCAGTGGATACATAGATTACGCACTTTGAACCCCTTGGGCTTGAATATCGAGCTAGACTTGAATTGTTTTTTATCGAATTGGTAGTGTTCAAAATGGTAATTTACATATATTTTTCTATTTTATCCCAATACATTTTCTATATATATGTGTTTGTGCATTTTAGTCCCATACATATATATATATTTATTTTATTTTATTTTATTTTTGTTTTATTGTTATTAATTTTTGGTTATGTGTTGTTTTTCTTCCCATGTCTTAATTATAAATACTAAGTTTAGTAAACCAGTAAAGTATCGAGTGTAATGTGGGACGTTATATTATTTACATTCACTTGAAAGGGGTTTTATATATATTATATATTTTTTACATATTTTTCTATCCATATATATTTTTATATATTTATTTTGTCATTTTCTATAGACTTTTAGCTATTGGATAATGTATTAAACAATTGTTTTTATCATTAGGAATTTAGATATTCAATATATATTGTACAAGATTTTTCCGCCTATCTAGATATCCTGATGTTAGCATATATTTTTTGTTTTGCATATACTTTGTTCTATGGAAGGTAGTGAGTGTTAATATAGTTTCCTCATGGAGATGTTGCAAACACCTATCTGTGCACTGGAGTTGTTTGTCTCCGACCATTGAGTAAAGTTTTATTTTGCAAACAGGATATGATGATAGAGGAAGGAATGGGTGACTCCTCACCCATTGGCCGCAAATGGCTGTCACTCATTGAACACAATATAAAGGGTTTTCTACGTGAGCAGGATGTTAAGTCTTTGATAACGCCCTGGGGGAGGGGCAAAACGCGTCGACGCAACATCCTGTCCACGTTCGTCTGATTTGTTACCAGTGACATCACTTCCTGGCGGTGGAACGCATGCCTAAGAGCGGCGAACCGACCAAAATATCTGAATGCCTGCTTTCCTTACCGGTCCCGTGAGTAGCGCATTTATGCGCAGGTGACCTTTGGTATTTTAAGGTTTTATGCTATATACCTCTCTTCTCTCCTTCGGTGGAACGTGTGCTTCTGGGGTTTCACGAGCAATCTTTTACATCGCTACACCACTGTCCCTGTTTGTTGGAAAAGATGAAAAAGTTGGAAGCCTGTTCATTGTTTGCCCTATGAAGGAGTTTTTATCATTAGCCTCGTTTTCTCACATATTGTAGCTGACGTTTCATGATTTCTTTGTGCTATCTGGAACTTGCAGAGTGGATTGCTCCTTAGTATTTCATTTTTGCATAATTGATACGCCATATTTTATTTATATATTTATTTATATATTTATTTATATTAGTGGTATGCTAAACTGCTATTTCTGATGTTTGATAGATGCATCTGTCCAAATCAACATATTGTAGTGTAGGTTTTCTATTTGGATAGTGCATCTTCCCATGCTCCTGCTGTTTTATTTGTCATTTTTTATACACACCAATTGATTTAATTTGTGTGGAGGGTCTTGGAGCTCTGGTAGTGCAGTCCAGCGCACTCTGGCTTAGCTGCGCGGGCTGCAGGTCCAGTTCTCTGACACATCCATATTTATTATAACGTGCCACTCTATTATCACTTGCGGTGTTTTGTGGTTTTTGTTTATACATTTTGTTCACATTTAGTTGCCAGCGCAGTTCACTTGGTTTATATATTTCTAAAGTACAGTACTTTCACTCTGCAGCTGCAACAAAGTTTTTCTTTTTGGTTTTCACAAAAATATTCTTTTTGAGATTATTGATTACATATATTTGCGAGCGCTGTATTGTATGATTTTAGATATATAGATGACATCCTCCTCCTATGGGATGGTGAGCTCCCGGCTCTGCAAAATTTTTTATCTGCCCTTAATACTAATTCTATTGGGATTAAACTGAACTATGAGATAAGCCAGACCACTATTAATTTTTTGGATCTTAGAATTTCTGTGGATGGTGATAAGTTGGTCACGTCCACTTTTTTCAAAGAAACCGATAGAAATTCGTTCATACCAGATGATAGTTGCCATTATCGCCCATGGCTGGAGTCGATCCCAAAAAGTCAATACCTTCGGATTAAAAGGAACTGCTCCAGCCATGCGGATTTTGTTGCACAAGCTAAGATCCTTACTGATAGGTTTTTGGAGAAGGGATACTCTAAAGATTCCCTTGATAGAACCCTTGAAAATGTACAACTTGTTAATAGAAATGATCTGCTTGCTGAGAAGAGCTCTGATGGTAGGGGTAATTTTGATTTAGGCGTCCCTTTTGTTACGTCCTTTTCCTTACAACATAACAGCATAAAAAAATCTAATTTATAAGCATTGGCATGTAATTAAGAGTGACACAACTCTTAATAATATCCTGCCAGATAGGCCTCGTGTTGTTTTCAGGGGAGTGCCCTCTGTACGCAATCAATTGGCCCCCAACATTTTAAATCCTCCAACTATAAAACCAACCTTCTTTGAACAACTGACTGGTTTCTACCAATGTAGGAAATGCAGGGTTTGTACTTTAAATGCATGCTCCCGTAGATGGACTACCTTTTTTACCTCTACTAGCACACAAGAAACGCATAACATCAAACCGTTCATTACTTGCACCACTTAGAGAGTCGTTTATTTGTTGCAGTGCCCATGTGGCCTTCAGTATGTGGGCAGGACTAAGCGACCTCTCCAGGTGCGACTTAACGAACACATCACTAATATAATTACTGGGTTTAGGAATCATTCAGTGTCTAAACACTATTTACTGGTACATGATAGGGATCCCTCAAAAACCCTTTTTATGGGGATAGACAGGTTTAGACCCCATTGGAGGGGCAGTGCACTAATTAGGGGCATATCCCAGCTGGAGATGAGCTGGATCCATAGGTTGAGGACATATGCCCCTTATGGGTTGAACATCGATATGGATGTTAATGCTTTTATAGATAATTCCTAACTTGCTTTTAGTTTGGTTTTATGTTTCAACTTTCGAATGCGTTTTTATATGAGATGTGTACTCGTTCTGAGATGCTTGCTAGAGGACACTATGTTCATATTTTTTGTTACAATGATGGACTTTTGTACTTTTAGATAAGTAATGAATTTACTATTCATTTTTTACATTTTTCATATTTCAATATAATATTATTATTTTTTGTTTGGCACATTTTTTCACTTTCTGTGGTCACTTATAGTAACCAAATGTGCACATATACATATTATGGTGGGCATTACTAATTTTTTCCCCATCCTCGTGCTTGCAACTCAGAACAAGGCTTGGATGCCTATATATTGGTGGTGGCTCACTGCGCTGCTCGTCCCCATTGAGAACGTCCTTTTGATGACGAAACGCGTCTGGGTACGCACGCAGCGACGCTACCACGAGACCAGGAAGTAGGACGAGCTTCGCTTCCATGTTTGTATGCCGGCCGGCGACTTATACTCTATGTGATACAAGTGTTTTTATTCTGTAAGTGCATTACTTTACTTATTAAATTCGATTTTAAACGTACTTCACCATGGAAAGCTTATCATTTATATTCTGGGTTGTGTACTGATGATGTGGACTTCGGGCTAATGTGGACGAATCAAAGTGTTCCTCGCCAACTATTGATCAGCTCCTAGCTTACTATAGAGCCTGCTTATCACCGTGAGTCGGTAAGCACAATCTACAGCCACGGTGGTGGGGGTTTTTTCACTTCCCTCCCCTTTCTTTTGGTTGTTCTTATGTGCTCACCAGGGTGTTTGGTATGTCTGTTTGTCCATGCCTAGCTTTTAATATACTACACTATGGCCAGTTTTCTTCTGTTTGTTTTTTCTCCTGCATCCATTGAGGGGATTTTAATTTGAAAACGGACGGTGCTGACTGGTCTATTATCCCAAATGCCCTGGCAGGGTTTTTTGCCATCCGCTCATATCACTGAAGTTCTGGTAAGAGCAATCACAGCTCATTTGGATTGTTACCTACATTTAAGCTGAACATCCTACCATTTTGAAGATTTGGACTTTATATTGTTTCTTATAATCTTATCAATACTTGCTGGTGTTAGGTTATACTACCACTTCACTTCAAACATAAGATTTTTTGTTTAGCGCAGTTTATAATTTTCCTTGTTCTGATTGGTGTTGTCGCACTGTTTACTGCTGCTCATTTTTATATGTTTCTAGCGCGGAATTTTTGTTATATACCAGGCCATATGCTCTTAACATGGGGGTGTGGGTGCTCTGGGGCCCCCCACCCCAAAGCACTTTGTCTCCACGTCGATGGGGATAAGGGTAAATTCCCCAGAACTCTGGGCGGTGCTTGTGGGGGTCTGTGGGCGAGGGGTGCTTATCGGAATCTGGGAGCTCTCTTTCACAAAGGGGGCACCAGATCCCACCCCCCCATGTGCATGAATATGGGTTACATTGTACCCCTACTCATTCCCCCAAAAACGTGTCAAAAATTAATGAAAACAGTACACAGGTTTTTCAAAAAGTCCTTTATTAAAAATGAAGAATGTCCCCTGTCGTAGCTCCAACGTGTCTTCTTTCTCTGGTGATGTCTTCACTCTCTGGGCTTCTCCCTTCGGTTATTCTCCCTCCAGTTCTTCTCCCTTCAGTTCTTCTCCCTCCGCTGATGTCTTCTTCCTCTGGTTCTTCATGCTTCGCTGATGTCTTCTTCCTCTGGTTCTTCTCCCTCCGCTGATGGCTTCTCAAAACGCTAGCTCCCGCTGTTGTGTCGGCTCCCACTGTCTGCCATTTCTTATATAGCCATGGCGCGTGGCCATCCGGTGACATTATCCAGTTACCCCACCCCCTTGTGACATCACTGCCCAGGGCATGATGACATGATCCCAAGGGGTCTCCGGATGGCCACGCCCCATGGCTATATAAGAAATGGCAGACAGCAGGAGCTGACACAACAGCGAGAGCTAGCGTCGGGAGAAGACATCAGTGGAGGGAGAAGAACTGGCAGAAGAACCAGAGGAATAGAACATTAGCAGAGTGAGAAGACCTGGAGGAAGAAGACCTCAGCGAAGGGGGAAGAACCGGGTGGAGAAAACATCACTGGAGAAAGACACGTTGCAGCTACGATGGGGGACATTCTTCATTTTTAGGACTTTGTCAAAAACCTACAAAAAATACAAAACAAGACATTTCCTGCAAGGCTAGTTGAAAACACATGAACATATTCAAAAAAAATACGGGGATTTGGTCACACTATATGGTCATATAGTGCTAAGCCCACTTACTGCGACAAAGTACCCCGAATTAGTGGGTCCTACTCTAGTAATAGAATGGAAGATCCTTTGTCTCTTTGCCATGGGAGCCAAACTCCTCTATGTGGGAGAACTGAAGGGGATACATCCTATGCACTGGTGGCCACTAAATAAGAATATGTTCAGATGTTTTTAACTAGCCTTGCAGGAAATGTCATTCTTGAATGTGTGCGCTATAAAATATTTTTTGTACTGTTTGTAGGTCTTATAGCAGCACCATCTTGAATTTAAACACATTGTAGGGTGTGCCCCCCAATATATATTTTTGTATATTTTTGTATATTTGTCAAAAACCTGTGTACTGTTTTTATTTATTTTTGACACTTTTTTGGGTGAATGAGTAGGGGTACAAAGTACCCTACTTATTCAAATGTGGGGGGGCGGGATCTGGGGGCCCCCTTGTTTTTCTTATTCTGGTGTGGGGTTGCCCTTCATAATCCTCAGAGCACAAGTCGCATGCCACAAGTTGGATCAGTTAAGATGATGATACGACTTGTATGTGACTTATATTCAAAACAATGGGCTGAAATTGTGCCCAAGTCAGACCAAAGTAGTGCAGGAACCTTTTTCAAAGTCGGACCGACACAAGTTAGACCAGTTAAGACAGATCTCATAGGGAACCATTGATTTATTCATGTCATGCGACATGTGCTCCCAAAGTTGGAGCGTATGTCACACCAGCGTCAACCGGGCCTAAAGTTTAGAGCAAATTTCTCAAAGAACCAAAATAATATTAAACCTCAAAATAAATAATAATAAATCTCTGAAACAGATATATAAAGTCAAAAAACAAGGTGCTTCCAATCACCACAGTAACAAACGTGATATTTGTCTCCTTCTACATATCATTCATCCACTGTGACATGCATGTATTCCATCATGTGATATGATTGAATTCTCACCTCTCACTTTGACCTCTTGATGTACAATGAGGTCAAATGCGCTTTATTTCGCCCACCCTCTGGACTGATGCAGGGAACTGGATATCCAAACTCAGCTTCTCTCCACTTCACACACCGCTCAAGTAAATATAAAGCATAAGGAAGACATAAGAGGATTAATAATACACTCTTTATGCTTTTAATCTGGCAAGAAAAGGGTTAAAAACATGTACGGAATAAAAAGCACTTCACAATATAAATGGCATTCCTTCTATGTACCAGTCTCACCACTCAGCAATTCCACTATTGCCGTGGGATGATGTAATGAACTAAGCCCCGCCCTATACGCATTACATCCTGTGGGCCAGACTTCATCAGTAGCTTGCAAGGGCCATACAGTGCCTTTAAAAAATTATTTATACCCCTTAAAATTTTCCACAATTTGTCATGTTACAACCAAAGTAGTAGATGAAGCCTCGTTCAAAGTAATTTGGGGATAAGGGTGGGTACCATCATCCTTAATTATTGGATATTGGAAAGGAGGGGAGTGCCTGGAGCTGCTCCAACCATGCCCCACAGCATTAAAAAGTCAAGGACTATCTCGGTACCCAAGGATTGAACCAGTTTAAAAGAAAATTTTACAGTTTATTAAACAATAGACATGGTTAAAAACAGCTGGTGCAAAAGTACATACAATGTGCACTCAAAACCGTGCACAGTAATAAAAGCAGGTAAAGGACAAATAAACCCTAATGAAGGGAAGCTGAGATGTGTATCCTGACGAGATCCTCCACATGTTTCATGGTTACCATCGCTTCTTCAGGAGGAGTCAGTCAAAAACATCTACAAGAGTAAATACAATCTCATAATTGTACAGTTATAAGCAAATTTCAATAGTTGGCAGATTTAAGTATGTCAGACACTTAGGATACAATACATAATAGATTAATCTTGGAGAATCTATAAAGTCATAAATTGCTTACAAATGACAGCCCTGGAGGAGCCACGCAGTACCAAAAGAGGCACCCAAAAATTGGTAGTCCCCCCGGGGCGGACACGGGAGACACTATGAGCACAAAAACCACAATTGAAAAAACAAAATAACGATGGGTCCGTGTAATTATCTGTGGACACAACACTAGGTGGGAAAGTACAAAAGGAAGAAGGGAAAGGGAGGGAAGAGAAGTGAAAGGGAAAAGAAAAGCGGCAAAAAGGGGGAGGGGAAGGGGGGAGAGAAAGAAAGTGAAGGGAAAGGGAAGAAAAAGACATGGAAGAAGGGAGAATGGGGGGAGGGGTGGAGGGGAAGAAGAACAAGGGGGGTTTGTAGAAGGAATGTGGGGAAAAATAAGGAAGAAGGGGGGGGGAGAAGAGAAGAGTGGGGGGGGAAGAGAGGAGGAGGGAAAGTAGGGAAAAGGGGGGGAAGAACAGGGGAAAGATAGGGGGTAAATAGGGGGGTAGACAAGGGAAGAACTTTCCCTCCCCTCCCTCCTTCCCTTGTCTACCCCCCTATTTACCCCCACACTCTTCTCTTATTTTTTCCTCCCCCTTTCTTCTTCGTACCACATGGTGGTGGCAGGATCATGATGTGGGGATGCTTTTCTTCAACAGGGACAGGGAAGCTGGTCAGAGTTGATGGGAAGATGGATGGAGCCAAATACAGGGCAGTCTTAAAAGAAAAACTGTTAGAGTCTGCAAAAGACTTGAGATTGGGGAGGAAGTTCACCTTCCAGAAGGACAATGACCCTAAACATACAGCCAGAGCTGCAATGGAATGGTTTAGATCAATGCATATTCATGTGTTAGAATGGCCCAGTCAAAGTCCAGACCTAAATCCAAATGAGAATCTGTGGCAAGACTTAAAGATTGCTGTTCACAGATGCTCTCCATCCAATCTGACAGAGCTTGAGCTATTTTGCTAAGAAGAATGGGCAAAAATTCCACTCTCTAGATGTGCAAAGCTGGTAGAGACATTCCCAAAAAGACTTTCAGGTGTAATTGCAGTGAAAGGTGGTTCTACAAAGTATTGACTCAGGGGGGCTGAATACAAATGCACCCCACACTTTTCAGTTTTTTATTTGTAAAAAAATTTGAAAACGATTTATTATTTTGCTTCCACTTCACAATTATGTGCCACTTTGTGTTGGTCTATCACATAAAATCCCAATAAAATACATTTACGTTTTTGGTTGCAACATGACAAAATGTGGAACATTTCAAGGGGTGTGAATACTTTTTTAAGGCACTGTACATGCGCAGTAGCACTGTGAATTATGGGACATATAGTTCTGAGGAGGAGAGATCAGGTTGCTGTGAATACAATTATGAGTACACACTCCTGACAGGATTTTTGGAGAAGCAGCACAGAGGGACCTAGGGGCTGCAACTGTAACAACCTTAGGGGGTCTATTTATAAAACATTTGCTGTGGGAATGCCTCGGGACTTGTACAGCTGTTACAAAGAATCCCTGTAATATGTATAATATTAATATTTCCTATAATCTTCAGCTCCATCTAGTGGCCATAATGTGGTATTTTCCTTAATTATCACAATCAGAAAAATAATACTGCTATATGGTCACTAAATGGAGCTGACAGCCATAGAAAATATAAATTTTAGATATGTTACAGGGATTATTCACAGTACCTGTTCGAATACTGATGCATTTGAACAGCAAATTCTTTATAAATAGACACCTATGTGTTTCTGGATATTTTTTTGGAGCAATACTTTAAACTGCTGTGCTGAATTTGTTAATACAGATGTATTTGTGAAAAATAGTACTACTCAAACCCTATTGTGACCAAAGGTCCATGATGCCTAGATGAACAGGTGAAATGTATCAAATAAATGAATAATTTGTAACGCCAAAAAATAAAAAATAAACAACGACTTTAAGTGGCTACATTTCAGGGCATTTCTAAATGATAAAGTGGTTCTTTGCCCTGTTTGAAAAAAAATGAAAAGTCAGCAGGTACAAATACTGTCTTTCAATAAAAACCTGTCCAGGAGTCCAGCCCTGTCCTCACCTGAACTGGTTCTTCACTGGTCTTTGGGTCCCCGGCACCGCCGGCACATTTACTGTGAGCAGCCCACTGTAATTCCTTAGGCTTCACAGCCAGCTGCCCACTGCGCATGTGCAAGCAGCACTGCGCTTTGTGAATGGTCCCGTGACGTGTCCCAGAAGGCAGGGGAAGGGGGGGAGTAGAACTTCCAGTGGTTCATCATATCGATCATCAGTGGGAGCAGGTACCTGTCAAAACCAGGTACCCACTCCCCTCCACACCCCCAAAAAAGTGCAAAAAAATAGAAGGGGGGGGGGCGTAAAGCAGAACCTCTTCTTTGGGGGGAAGTTCCTCTTTAACACTTCAATCTCTTTTATGGGTCAGATGGTAAACGCACCAACTAGAAATAAAACATTACTGGATCTACTGATTACCAACAATACAGACCTGATCACGGATGTGGAAATATGGGGCAATTTAGGTAACAGCGATCACAGGTCAATTCGTTTCAGTATAGATCACACAAATAGGAAACATAAAGGGAATACAAAGACACTGAATTTCAAAAGAGCCAACTTCCCTAAACTACAAACCTTGCTAAAAGGCATAAATTGGGATAAAATATTAGGAACAAAGAATACGGAGGAGAGATGGGTTTGCTTTAAGAGCATATTAAATCAGGGCATTAACCAATGTATCCCATAGGGTAATAAATTTAAAATAGCGAACAAAAGTCCTGGATGGCTTAACTCCAATGTAAAAATGCATATAAAAGCAAAGGAGAAGGCCTTCAAAAAAACAGGGTTGAGGGATCATCCTCAGCATTCAGACTTTATAAAGAATGCAACAAGAAATGTAAGGGTGCAATTAGGACAGCTAAGATAGAACATGAAAGACACATGGCGGAGGAGAGCAAAAAAAATCCCAAGAAATGCTTTAAGTATGTAAACAGTAAAAAAGGGAGGACAGACCATATTGGCCCCATAAAGAATGAGGAAGGACATCTGGTTACAAAGGATGGGGAGATGGCGAAGGTATTGAATTTATTCTTCTCCTCAGTCTTCACGTGTGAATCGGGGGACTTCAGTAACCAAAACTGTAGTGTTTATCCTCATGACACAACACAGGAAGCACCTCCATGGTTAACAGAGGACAGAATTAAAATTAGACTTGAGAAACGTAACATTAATAAATCACCGGGACCAGATGGCTTGCATCCGAGGGTACTTAGGGAACTCAGTCAAGTGATTGCCAGACTGTTGTTCCTAATTTTTACAGACAGTCTACTGACTGGAATGGTACCAGCTGATGGGAAAAAAGCCAATGTAGCACCAATATTTAAAAAGGGCCCAAAATACATCCCTGGGAATTACAGACCAGTTAGCCTAACATCAATAGTATGTAAACTCTTGGAGGGGATGATAAGGGACTATATACAAGATTTTAGTAATAAGAACGGAATCATTAGCAGTAATCAGCATGGATTCATTAAGAATCGTTCTTGCCAAACCAATCTACCTTCTATGAGGAGGTGAGTTGCCATCTAGATAAAGGAAGGCCCGTAGACGTGGTGTATCTGGATTTTGCAAAAGCATTTGACACAGTACCCCATAAACGTTTACTGTACAAAATAAGGTCCGATGGCATGGACCATAGGGTGAGTACATGGATTGAAAACTGGCTACAAGTGTGAGTTCAGAGGGTGGTGATAAATGGGGAGTACTCAGAATGGTCAGGGGTGGGTAGTGGGGTTCCCCAGGGTTCTGTGCTGGGACCAATCCTATTTAATTTGTTCATAAACGACCTGGAGGATGGGATAAACAGTTCAAACTACATGGCAAATGAGGTTCAATGTAGAAAAATGTAAAATAATGCATTTGGGTGGCAAAATTATGAATGCAATCTATACACTGGGAGAGAACCTCTGGGGGAATCTAGGATGGAAAAGGACCTGGGGGTCCTAATAGATGATAGGCTCGGCAATGGCATGCAATGCCAAGCTGCTGCTAACAAAGCAAACAGAATATTGGCATGCATTAAAAAGGGAATCAACTCAAGAGATAAAACGATAATTCTCCCACTCTACAAGACTCTGGTTCGGCCGCACCTAGAGTATGCTGTCCGAGGGCGGAGCTAGCGCGCAGCATGTAAGGAGCGTCTGACCGGAGCTCCGTCTGCAGACGATCTATTCTGATAAAATCCTGGGACAGCGGCGCTTGTTTTTTGTGGCCATCGGCTGGGGATGTGTGCTGGGATACATCGGGCACCCTCGGGGATGGTAAAATACGGCCCTCTGTGCCCCAAATCCGCCGGTGAGCGGCTGGCGCAATTCGCCTGGGGCTCTCAAAATGGCGCTGGAACACAGGAGGAGGAGGAGGAATGGCCGCCGCTGCAGAGATCCACAGAGACACCGCTTCAGGCATCCTCATCTTCAGCAGTGGACAGGGTGAGTCCTAAGCCCCAAAGAGAGGCAGTGATCCACAGGGGAAGATCGCTGGACAGGTTAAAGGATCGCTGAGCGAGAGCTGACAGGGAGGTGGTGGGAGAAGAGGAACCGTCCCTGTCACAGATAATGGCGGCCATACAGGGATGTCAAACAAAGTTATTGGATCACTTTGAGGAGCTAAGAATGGAGTTTTCATTCATGAAGCATGATATGCAAAAGCTGAGGGAGAAGGCACAGATTACAGACCGCCGTGTTACTGCCCTGGAAGATATTGTGAGACCCTTAGATACTGCAGCACAGGTGACCAGAAAGACCTTATCTGAACATACTTTAAAGATGGCCGACATGGAAGACCGCATGCGGAGAAACAATATAAGGCTGGTGGGGTTCCCAGAAGGAGTGGAGGGAAAGCACCCAGAGGAATATCTGGAGAAATGGCTGATTGCTAATATGGCACCTGACACCTTTACAAAAATGTTTGCTATTGAAAGGGCTCATCGAGTTCCAGGCCGGGCCCCTCCAAAGGGAGCCCCCCCCAGGTCTATGATAGCAAAAGTGCTTCACTTCCGGGACCGGGAGAATATCCTAAGGGGAACCAGAGTGGGCCCTGAGATGACTTCTGATGGAAATCGCATATCAATATACCCTGATTTCTCTGCTGTTACCCAGAAACAGAGAGCTTCATTTCAACCCATAAAGAAAAGATTGAGGGATCTCAACTTGATCTACAGCATGCTATATCCTGATAAGCTGCGCATTGTGGAGAATGGGAAAACGCATTTTTTCACAAATCCTACTGAGGCGTCTGAATGGCTGGACTCTCGTGGTAATCGGAGAAATAGAGCCTCACCTAGATCGCCTTGAGGAAGATGAAAACATGTGGAGCAATTGTTTTCTTTGGGTGAGAGAATACTAATCGGAAAGGATACTGACTGCCTATTTGACTGTATCTTGAGGTATATCTCTCCTTGCCTCACCAGTCGCCCCCTCCCTTTTTTTTTTCCCACCCCCCATTTTTTGTTCCTTTCTTTTTTTGTTCTCTTATGAGGGTTTATTTGCTGTAACATATATTTTTTTCTTCATGCTGCAAATATTGCTGGAACAGGAGATCTGGCACTGTGGATGCAATTTTTCCCTGATGGTTGTCTTTGGGGAGGGAGGGGGAGGGGGGAAGTTGATCCTTTTTGTTCTGTCTCTGGAAAAGTTTTTTATTTTCTTTTTCTTTTTCTGGAGGACTTTTCTATAGATACTAGTGGTCCAAAAAAAGGTTTTTTTTGGTTTATATTGCCGCTGTCCTATGCCAAAAAGATATACAGTGTCTGCAGATGGATCTTGAAGCTGCAATTTACTGGAACAACTTTTTTGCTGGGAGTAAAGTTTTTTTTTCCCTATTTTTTTAGGGAAAACAGAGTTTTTATTGACTTATTATTTTTATTGTTTTCTGAGGCTAAGTAGCACTGTTACTCCTCAGTAACTTGCCTTATGTGACTAGTTTAAGTCGCATCTCTGCTGCTAATTTTCATTGTGGTTATGGGAAAAAAGTGCCTGGTATGTTGGGACTGGGTGCAGGGAGGGGGGAGGGAAAAGATCGGAAACTGCAATTTTTGGGGTTTTTTAAGTCTGTCTTTGGTAGGGGTGGTTCATGTTTGCTATGATTACAGGAAATCATCTCAAATGTTATGCCTGTATCGCCCTTTGCGAGCACTGGGAGAGGCCTGGAGCCCATTTGGATGGCTGGATTGGTCAGGTGGAATGGGGAGGTCCGCCTACTACTACACTTATAGATATGGCGGTTAGTCTCAAAATTTTGGCCTGGAACGTGCGAGGCCTCAATTTCTAAATTCAAGCGCTCCTTGATTTTTGACTATATTAAGAAACACAAGCCCCATATAATTTTATTCCAGGAAACGCATCTACAGGGCTCCAGGGTTCTCTCATTAAAACAAGCACATATTGCCGGGGCCTATCATGCTACTTACTCTTCGTACGCACAGGGAGTTTCCACTCTGGTTACTAAGGCTATGCCTATTTCGATACATGCGGTTCGGACTGATATTAAAGGGAGGTTTGTGGTATTAGTGGTCCAGGTGATGAATAAATTTCTAACGATAGTGAATTTATATGTACCTCCTCCTTTTTCGCTAGCTCATTTAGATGATATGTTACGAATAATTTATGAGGTAGCGGAGGGGAGGATATATATATTGGGGGATTTCAATACTGTGGCAGAGCCAGCTCTGGATAGACTTGGGGCGGTATCCGGCACGGCGGCTCCTTTAGCGGGATGGTTGTCTGCACATGGTTTCAGAGATGTCTGGCGTTTCCATTATCCTGGGGTGCGGGAATATTCCTGCTACTCCGAAACGCATAAGACGCTGTCCAGGATAGACACCGTCCTGACTGAGGGAGACGGTATGCAATTGGTTCAGGGGGTTTCATATTTGCCCAGAGCTTTATCAGATCATTCCGCTATGTTACTGGAACTTAATTTAGGACCGAAGCCGGGTTTAAGGCTATGGCGAATGGAGGCGAGTTGGCTTCAGGAGGAGTATATTAAAATCAAATGTACAGAGGCGATCAAACATTTTTGGGCAGAAAATACTGGCTCCGCATCCACACTTCTCCAATGGGAGGCTTTTAAGGCCACGCTGCGAGGGGTGTTTATGACGGAGGTCCGAGGTTTTAAAAAACAACTGGCCTCAGAGGTACAATTTAAAGAGACTGAGGTGACACTGGCGGAAGCTGAATATGTTAGAGACCCCACTGCAGAGAGGCTACTGACTTTACAAACCAGTACAAGGGAGTACAAGACGATCCTCACAGATCGTACCACAAAATTCAATTTGGCACAATGTAGACGCATATTTGAATTCGGAGACAAGAATGGCAGGCTTCTGGCATACCTGGCGAGACCTGACTATGTTCCGGTCTATATTAAGTCGGTGTATGATGATTCTAGGATTGAAATGTGTGACTCGGCCGCTATCCTAGATATTTTTGCTCGTTTCTATAAAAAACTATATAGCTCTTGTGCCCCCCTGGAACTGGAGAAACTGGGGAACTACATAGCTGATGTTGAATTACCTAGATTGACAGAAGAAGACAGTACTGCTCTAGAAGCAGGTATTACGGTGGAGGAAGTAGAGAAGGCGATTGCCTCCTTTCCGCCTAGGAAGGCACCTGGACTGGATGGCCTTCCTTCGGAATGGTACAATACTTTTCGATACGGTATGGCCCCACGCCTATTAAAAGTTTTTAATACAGCTAGATCGGATGGTAGACTCCCTCCCTCTATGAGGGAAGCCTTGATTGTATTAATACCTAAGGGGGGTAAAGACCCTCGAGAATGTGATTCGTATCGTCCAATCTCATTGATGAATATGGACACAAAAATCCTTGCAAAAATACTAGCTGGTAGACTGCAATCAGTCATACTAAATTTAGTGGACGCTGACCAAACTGGTTTTATACAAGGTCGTTGTGCACAGATGAATATTAGGAGACTTTTTATAAACCTTCAGACAGCCCATGACAACTTGGGGACTAGAGTGGTGGCTTCTTTGGATACAAAGAAAGCCTTCGACTCCGTAGAGTGGACATATCTGTTCCACCTCCTTGAGTCATATGGGTTTGGCCCTTGTTTTATCTCTTGGGTGAGGTTACTTTATACGGACCCGCTGGTAAGATTAAGGGTAAATGGTATAGTTTTGGACTCCTTCCCTATTTTTAGAGGTACCAGGCAGGGGTGCCCGCTTTCGCCCCTCCTGTTTGCCTTGGCAATTGAGCCTTTAGCGGTCAAACTGAGAGCCACACCGCAATTGGTAGGACTGAGACTGGGCGATTTTGAGGAGCGAGTTTCGCTTTATGCCGACGACATGTTGCTATACTTACAGGATCCAGGGCCCTCATTATCAGAAGCTTTCCGATTGATTCAAGAATTTGGCGATTATTCTGGATTCCGGATTAATTGGAAAAAGTCCTCTATTTTCCCTATTGATGGGGGGGTGGTGATCCCGAGGGACTGTCCCATCCCACTCTCCACTTCTTTTAGGTATTTAGGGGTCGAGATCCAGCTTCCCATCTCTACGTTCTTGGAGAAAAACTTGATGCCGGTTATACAAAATTTTCGGGAGAAGGTACGGAAATGGCAGAATTTACCGATTACCCTATTGGGACGGATACATTTATTTAAAATGATTTTCCTGTCGAAATTTCTTTACATTCTCTCGAACTCTCCGGTTTTTGTGACTCTGAAGGTCTTTAAAAATATAGATTATTATTGTGGGTTTCCTTTGGGGCTCTAAAGCACCCAGAGTCTCCTTGGCGATTTTAAAATTGCCAGTTACAATGGGTGGAATCGCTTCTGTACATTTGCACAGCTGAGGGAGAATTTTGGAATACCGAGGAACTGGTATTTTCGGTATGTCCAATTACATCATGCTGCGCTTGCGCAGTTTGGCGCTGATGAAATTACAGTTCAGAATACTGACTTAGAGAGGATTCTGATAGATCCGGACCCGAAAAAAAGAATTTCTAGATATTATGGGGCAGTGGGCCCGGGGGTGGTGACTACAACCTCTAGATCTATGGAACGTTGGGTCACGATTATCCGGAGGAAATGTGGCAGGAGGTGTTGGATACATATCTAATATCTGTTGTCTCTTCCACGGATAAAATGATTCAATTTCGGTTCCTACATCAGCAGTATTATACACCTACTAGACTATATCGAATGCATAGACGGGAATCGGCTATTTGCCATAAGTGTCGGGGGGCGGAGGGTACTTTCCTACACATGACTTGGGAATGTGTAAAGGTAAGACCACTATGGTCACAGGTGACAGAATTCATTTCGGAACAGTTTGACTTGCCCAATATTTGCTCTCCCTTAAGGTGTCTCCTAGGGGTGTTTGGACAAGAACAAATGAGTACACACACAAAATTATTTCTGAGAATTTTATTTTTTGGAGTAAGAAAGCTTATTGCCAGAAGATGGATATATGATGAACCGCTGACACTGGGGATGTGGAAAAAAGTAATTAACTCTGATGTTTTGATGTATAAAATGACTTATGAAGCTAGGGGGGGCCTCTAAAAAATTTCAAAAAGTATGGTTTAGATGGGTTGACTCTGCTGATACCCTGGAAGGCGAGGGATAAATATTTTGCGGGGAGGCTGTTTTCTATTTCAGGAAATGAATAGGCAAAGGGTGGATGATAGTGAACTCAAATTTTCTGTTTGGGCTGATGAGGGGGTGGTTGTTTTTTTTTCGGTTCTTTTTATCTTATGGGCCGTTCTACCAAAGACAGACTTATGGGTGGGCGAGGGAGGGATGGGAGAAGTTACTGGTTGTAATATACTGGTTGTTTTTTTTTTTTGTTCTTTTTCTGGTTTAAAAAAAAGCACATATACTGAATGAGTGATAAAGACGGCGAACTCTGGAACCTACATGTATGAGCATTGAAATGTGTATGGTTTACTGAATCCTGGTTAAATTGTTCAATGTACGCCTCTATTCTGACTTGTATGTCACGTCAATATCAGATGTATTGTATAAATTTTGACTTTGTGCACAATAAAAACATTTGATAAAAAAAAAAAAAGAGTATGCTGTCCAGTTCTGGGCACCAGTCCTCAGGAAGGATGTACTGGAAATGGAGCAAGTACAAAGAAGGGCAACAAAGCTAATAAAGGGTCTGGAGGATCTTAGTTATGAGGAAAGGTTGCGAGCACTGAACTTATTCTCTCTGGAGAAGAGACGCTTGAGAGGGGATATGATTTCAATATACAAATACCGTACTGGTGACCCTACAATAGAAATAAAACTTTTTTGCAGAAGAGAGTTTAACAAGACTCGTGGCCACTCATTAAAATTAGAAGAAAAGAGGTTTAACCTTAAACTACGTAGAGGGTTCTTTACTGTAAGAGCGGCAAGGATGTGGAATTCCCTTCCACAGGCGGTGGTCTCAGCGGAGAGCATCGATAGCTTTAAGAAACTATTAGATAAGCACCTGAATGACTGCAACACACAGGGATATACAATGTAATACTGACACATAATTAAACATAGGTTGGACTTGATGGACTTGTGTCTTTTTTCAACCTCACCTACTATGTAACTATGTAACACTCCTTTTATGATAGATAAAATAGACACATAGGTTATGTAATATAGGCTATGTAATATGATCTGTGTATTCCTTGGGGTTATTGCCTAAAATAATGTCATTACATCCTGTATCTGCCATGTGCACTGGTCATCCCCTTCTAAGGCAAGTCTGGGCACAATGTGCCTGACCACTATCACACATGGCTTGAATTTTGGCCTATACTGCTGAATTGGCTGAAATTTGAGCTGTGGTTGGCCCTGAAGGCACCACCAGGCTCAACAAATGTTCATTTGAAAATCAAAGGAGATGAAAGGAACTGGTACTGCAGCCAATTAAACGCAGTTACTGTTCAGGTATGTAGGCAGCCACAGTTACAGCCACAGTTATAGCCGCACATCCGTGTACTTACTATTTTGAACCCGCTCTGATCCTGTCACATGATCCTGCAGCCCCAGCTCAGCTGAACAACAGCTGGAAATTCTGGGAGCCATGATGTCATCCATAGGCTCCCTTGACCCAGCCATTGTCGGTGCCTCCTTCTCTCCCCTGCAGCAGCTGCTCACTGACATAGGGGAGTCAGACCTGTGGGATCAGGTGACTGGACCATACCGGATTAAAAATAGGTAATTACACACATCTTTTTTTATATATGTTAGGCAGGACAGGTAGAAGGATATATATATGCAGATGGTACCATAAATCACTCTGAACTGTGTGTGACACCCAGCAACAATATTCTCTCAAAAAAGGAACGCAAAGTCATAGATTTAATGTGGGTAACTCTGCGACTTGGGATCCGACTTGTGAGACTCCCAAGTCGCATGACATGTAAAACCCCATGTTAGTCAAAGAGAGCTGTCTATTGAAGTGGCTCCAACTTTGGAAAAGGTTCCTGTACTACTTCAAGGCGACTTCTATCCGACTTGTGTCCATAGACTTTAATGGAAGTCGCCTCCAAGTCAGATCCTCATCTATATTGATGTGATTTGGATCCGACATTATAGAAAGGTTGCCTGAAAGCTGATTCAAAGTTGCCTCAAAGTCACCTCAAAGTTGCTTCAAGGTCACATCAAGTCGCATCAAGTAGTACTCAAGTCGCCAGCAAATTTCCAAGAAGTCGCCTGGCAAAGTCGAACTGTATGTCGCCGGACTTTCAGGTCGTGGCAGTGTGAACCGTGCCTTAATAACTGACTGGATGTGGGGTACTGTTAGAATTGAGTCTCCAAACCAACATAAACAGTAACAGTGCCACCATTAGTGTATCCATGAGTAGAAAAGCAGTTGGAACTTTGAGCAGATAAGGCTATACTACTCACCTGCACTGAGGGCAACTTTGCTAGGCCTAGACTGATTGGCACAAAACACGAATCGAAAAGTGACGATAGACTTGTCCACATGGACTGATGAGGTGTATAATGAGAGATAACACAGATGGTCTCTAATATTATCTATCTGTCGGCTATGGGACCCTTGAAAAATGTTGGCGCACTTGATAATAAATCCACTTGAGAACTTGCATGCAGTGAATAATAAGTGAGAGCTGGCTTGTTTCAGTAGAATATTTAGTGACTGCAGTCAGATTTGATTGCTGTCAAATATCCCTGTGCTCAATTTCTTTGGGGAGGATGTAGGGTGGTATTTATAACATAAATTCCGAATTAGGTCAGGTGCACTGGGACTTTGTTGCATAACCCTTAATGTCCTGCTCTTAGCGATTCTGTGAGAAAAGAGAGAAATGTGGACTGGCTCCCCTTTCAACAACTCCTAGGGCCAGGCGGCAGTCTCTTACAGTGCAGGCCCCCCTCAGCTTTGTTTGGATGCAGATAGAGTCTAGCATAGGCGTGCGCAGCCTATTGCATTAGGGTGTGCATCCCAAAGATCAAACACACATGCGTATATATATATATATATATATATATATATATATATATATATATATATATATATATATATACACATATACACTGTATTACCAAAAGTATTGGGACGCCTGCCTTTACACACACATGACCTTTAATGACATCCCAGTCTTAGTCTGTAGGGTTCAATATTGAGTTGGCCCACCCTTTGCAGCTATAACAGCTTTACCTCTTCTGGGAAGGCCGTCCACAAGGTTTAGGAGTGTGTCTATGGGAATGTTTGATCATTTTTCCAGAAGAGCATTTGTGAGGTTAGGCACTGATGTTGGATGAGAAGGCCTGGCTCACGGTCTCCACTTTAATGTGAAGGCCAGTAAAGTTCCTTCACCCCAAACTCGCTCATCCATGTCTTTATGGACCTTGCTTTGTGCACTGGTCCAAATCATTTGTTGGAGGGAGGATTAAGGTGTGGGGTTGCTTTTCAGGGGTTGGGCTTGGCCCCTTAGTTCCAGTGAAGGGAACTCCTAAGACGTCATCATACCAAGACATTTTGGATAATTTTATGCTCTGAGTAATTGTGGGAGGAGTTTGGGGACGGCCCCTTCCTGTTCTAATAGGACTGCCCACCAGTACACAAAGCAAGGTCCATAAAGACATGGATGAGGGAGTTTGGGGTGGTGGAAAATTAACTTGAAGCGCTATAATGGTGGGAACCTCCCAACTAAAAAGTTGTTGCACTTGAAGTTAATTTGTAATGCAATTATCTGTAGAGGGGTTCCCACCATCCCTGCTAAGTTTAATTTTTTATGTATTTTTTCAGTTTGATGTGTATTATATGTGACGTTACATATCACCGGTATTGGGGTAATATTGACGTTTATTGAGATTTCCATACATTGGAGGATTCCACAATTATTGTTAAGTTATTGATTAGTAGTTAGCGTTGCCCTTTTTTTTTAGTGGTGTGGGAACACATAACAGAGCTTAATGGCCTTTTACTGACACTTTTTTAATTTCCCTCCAGTACTTTATTGTAAATAGTAGTGTGGTGATTATGTATTATACTAAAGATTGGCATGTGGCATTAATAAACATCAACAGATTTCAGTTGTGCCCCACCAGGCCGGCCCCCATGAACAATGTGCCAGGCTGCTGAGTTCAACTGCTCATCTGTGCACTGATAGGAAGCACTGATAGCCAGAACTGATGGGCACTGATAGGTGACACTGATTGGCAGCACTGATGGGCACTGATATGCAGCACCGATAGGTGGCACTGACGGGCACTGATAGGCTGCACCGATAGGCAGCACTGATGGGCACTGATTGTCACTGATAGATGGCACTGCTAGGCAACACTGATTGGCAGCACTGATTGGCACTGATAGGTGGCATTGGTTGGCACTAATAGGCTTCACTGATTGGCAGCACAGGTGGGCACTGATAAGCAGCACTGATTTATGGCATTGGTTCGCACTGATAGGTGGCACTGATAGGCAGCACTGATGGGTACTCATTGGCAGCACTGATGGGCACTGATTGGCACTGATAGGCAAAACTGTAGGGCACTGATAGGTGGCATTGGTTGGCAGTGACTGGCAGCACTGATTGGCACTGACAGGTGGCACGGATTGTCTCTGATAGGTGGCATTGGTTGGCACTGACATGTGGAATTGATGGGCACTGACAGGTGGCACTGGTAGGCACTGACATGTGACACTGGTGGGCATTGATGGGCACTGACAGGTGGCACTGATGGCCACTGTTGGGCACTGACATGTGGCACTGGTAGGTGGCATTGGTAGGCAAAGATAGGTGGCACTGATGAGCATTGATAGGCGGCACCAATTGGCACTGATCTAGGAGAAGGGAAGTTTCCCATTGAGCAGTCAGCTAGGCATGTAAGAGCCGCTCAGTGTAATGTAATGTCACTGCTTGCAGAGAGGAGCTGTCAGAACTCGGAGCTGATGTCAGGGGTGGGTGGGGCCAAACAGCTAGCCTATCAAACACAAGCCAACGGGATAGGGGCTGGGCGGGCCGCTCCGTGTATGTGGCTCCGCCCCTTTCTATCAGCTATAAAACACCAGCCAAAGGAATAGGGGCTGGGCGGGCTGCTCTGTGTATATGGCTCTGCCCCCTTTCTTAAGCAGCCCAATCATTGGCTGGTGTTTAATAGCTGATAGAAAGGGACGGAGCCCTCGACATCAGCATGTTTGATAGGCTAGCTGTTTGGTCCCGCCCACCCCCGACATCAGCCCCGAGTTTTGACAGCTCCTATCTGCAAGCAGTGACTTTACATTACAGTTTAAAGCACTGAGCGGCTCTTACATGCCTCCCTGACTGCTCAATGGGAAACTGTCTCACAGGCAGCTCCCTATACAGTCTCTTGCAGCATCTTACAGCAGATCTCCGAGCACACATTAGGGCGTGCCCAGGTACACCGGCACACCCCCTGCGCATGCCTATGGAGTCTAGCGATTTGTAATGATGAGCCTGGGAATTCTCTGGTCTCCCGGTGTTCTGCCGAGAAAGTTCCGCTCGGCGGATTAGTTCCCCCTCTACTGCGCATGCGCAGTAGAAGCCGGCGGAAATAGCCGAAGCGGAACAGCTGAAAATCAGCTGTACACGGCGCCTGTAAGAGGGCCCCTCGCGGGCTCGCTTCGCTCGCCACGCTTCGGGCACGGCCTCGCTGCGCTCGGCACTTTTAGATTCCCCCTCTAGGTCCACTTGGATAGAGGGGAAGGAACCTGGACCCAGAGCGCAGGCGCCGTGTACAGCTGATCGAAGCGTTTGAGCTTCGGCTATCTCCGGCAGCCGACAGTAGTACGTACTGCGCAGGCGCTGCGCCTGCGCAGTACAGGGGGGGAACCTATCCGCCGAAGGAACTTATTCGGCAAGACACCGGCAGCAGTAAGAGAGGAAACTGTGATGCGGGCTGGGCTGCTGGATAACTTGCGCTATTGCTGGCAGATGGCTCTGGGCCTTGAGGAAACGATCTCCCTGGGAACGAGTATCCATGGTTGTGTCCCTTAGAACTCCTGTGGCACCAAGAGAGCATATTTTTTATGTGCGATTATATTTAAGTCTCTCCCTGGCCCCTTCCATGCTCCAGAGGAGAGACAGAGAGTAGTTTATAAAGTGAGCAGTTCCCCTATATGGTTGTTTTAAACTACACCTCCCAATGTTCTCAGCACTATGCATAAAGGCATATAGGTTTGCATGCCTTTGGCTCTCCCCCTCCTGGCCGGAGGAGAATATTGCAGCCTGGATTCAGTATCTCTGTATAACAGGAAGCAAAAATAAAACAGTGTTTCTCTCGCCATACTACTGCAATCCAGTGTCTGGCTACACCCATCTGTCTTTTTCTCTTTCAATAAATTTTTATTGAAAAATTTTGAGGAATACAGTGTTTAACTGCGAGCAAAACATTTAGCGTGACAAAGAGTAACATTATTCATGCTGTAATAGAAGGACAATATGGATAACAGGAAATGGAATCTGTGTACCTTTACCAGAGAAAAAGGCGTGGGCAAATGAGAGGCTTATATCTTAGGTTTACTATACAAGAAACAAAGGCATGCAGAAGTAGAGATCATCCCTGCGAAAGAGCCTAAGTAAATTGGAGAACGAGAAAAGACAATTGGTGGGGGGCGAGAAAGAACAGCAGGAGCACCCTAGAGGAGCCCCGGGGTCTTAGTGCTCGTAGCGATATGTAACTCGCTGTTGGTATAGAAGGGTGAGCATGTTGGATCCACGGGGTCCATATTTTAAGAAATTTCTTGAGCATATCTAATAGAATGCTGGAGAGCTTCTCATTAGTGAAAAAGAATGCTGACTTCTGTAAAGGGTATAAACTGTTTTGATGAAGTGGTTGTATTCTTTGTGTAAATATATTGTTTACTTTTCATTAAAAGTCTGCACTCACAGCCCTTTAAAACATTCTTATTGGGCACCATGATGTGGAGGAAACATTTCTAGGCCTAATTTCTATCTAAAAGATTAGCCCTAATTTTGGAAGCTCATTGTTCATCAGCACAAGTGAGAATAAGTCTACCTAACTGAACACAGACTATGTAATTTATTTAAGAAAAATGTTTTGCATATCTTTTGGGATCATGCTACATCCATATTTAAAGTATAACCTTAATCACCTCCCACCCGCCATATTGACAAATGATGGGCGGACGGCTGCTCTCTTGTTCTGAGACGTTATATGACATCATCCCACACGCTGTACTTGCACAAATGCGGCAATTGGTGGTATGCTCTGTCCCTGGGACAAGGGGCATCACCGATCTAGGTAAAGAGCCAATGAAGAGGCTCTTTAACCACGTGATCATCTGTGTCTAATCACAGCTGATCACATGTAAACAAGGAAATGCCGGTTATCGGCATTCTTTTCCCTCACAAGGGAGAGCTGCACATATATGGTTATCAGTGCTCTGATACTCAATGCAGCCCAGCAGTGATGCCAGTCAGTGCCCAGCAGTGAAGCCAATCAGTGCCCAGCAGTAATGCCAATCAGTGCCCATCAGTGATGCCAGTCAGTGCTACTTTTAGTGCCCATAAGTGCCCGCTCATCAGTGGCACTCATCAGTGCCCATCAGTGCCGTCTTTCTGTGCCCACAAGGCCTGCCTATCAGTGCCCATCAGTACCACCTATCAGTGCCCATCAGTGCCACCTATCAGTGCTCATCAGTGCCATCTATCAGGGCCCATCAGTGCTGAATATTAGTACCTCCTCATCAGTGCCACCTCATCAGTACCCTTTAGTGCCGTCTCATCAGTGCCCATCAGTGCCACCTCATCAGTGCTCATTAGTGCAGCCTATAATTTTTTCACTTTTCATATTAAACTGGTGATTGGTTGCATGGACCGCCCCTCGGCCTAACAACCAATCGAAAGGTTGACTGAGGCAGCTCTCGGCCCTCCATCCAGTACCGTGCTGCCTCCTGCTCTCTGCTCCGCAGTGAAGATGAAAGTGGCGAAAGCTGGGGAGAAGCAGGGTTGTGTTCGTGATCTACCTGTCGGCTGCCCACAGTCGACGTGTAGATCGCAATCGACAGCTTGCCCAACCCCCACTCTAGCCCCATAACTGAAATGCTCAACCTCCTTTTAGACCTGGGGCTAGGATGGAAACAAAGCAGATGACTGTGTATTGCAGCCATAATGCACTGATCACAGTTGCATTGTTCTTGCAGACTTCAGTGCAAAATTTTAATGAATCACATTTTTGATTTTATTAATGTAATTTGCATTTATTCGTTTTTTGCAAAAAGGTGGACTGTGCCTTTAACATTCAAAGCAAAGAGGAATCTGTATGCCATGCATGCCCAAACATTTTTGTACAAAAGCCTCATTTAGTGGTGCTTTTTTATTAGTCACTTGAAGCAAATAGCAAAAGGTCAAAGCACTGAAAAATGTACAGAATATTAGCTTTGTAATTATACAAAATGAACACTCTTTGCCAGGAAACACCTGCAGAAACTTGTGGTTTCCTATATAGGCCAAGTACAGTCTAAATGCATATTAAAGTGGCCCTATTGGAAATGGTTCCAGTCTGTATGAATACATTTCTGACATTATACATTCTAAAACCAAGCAAGTAATGCTACCGAGCAGGGGTCTCCAAACATTCTAAGCAAAGGGCCACACACACAGGATAAATATAATTCAGGAATAAGGTTCGGGTTCCTTGCTTGAAGTAAATTGGGCAGGTTTGAAATATGTCTTCCTGGCTATTTAGCTCTTGGCTTTTAGCAGCGTCAGGCATTTTTTAAATTTTTTTTTACAGCTTCAAAATTCCTCTCCATGTTATTCTATGTGTCCATGCACACATAGGCTTTTAGCTTTTAGTGACATAGGCGTTTAGAAGCTGTAAAAAAAAACCCAGGGCCAGAATGTTCTGGAGCAGCAGCGTTTTGGCAGTAAAATCGCCGACACCTCCTAAAGGCCACTAAACTCTCTGAAACTCTGCTAAACGCCAGTGTCCAGCATTTAGCAGAGTTTTTTGGGTTTTTTTTTTCAAAGCGGAGGCCACCGGCGTCCTTAACAACCAGTGATTAGCTGGTTGCTGAGGAGCAGGCAGGGAAGCCGGCTGCCACGTCCTTAACAACGGATGAGTCATCAGCTGTCAGAGATGTCACCTTGTCCCCATGTGCCCCCCAGATCCCAGCCCCCTATTTGAATAAGTATGGGGTATATAGCCCCTTCCCGCCGACCGTACGCAGATATGCGTACTCGGCTTTCCGGGGTTATACCGGCATGATGCCCGCAGCTGCAGGCATCATCCCGGTACCGTTGTTTTCAGCGGGCGATTGGCTACCCGAGTGTAACAACTGATGCGGCTAAAAGCCGCTCGGCTGTTATATCGGAGGAGCGGGAGGGGACATCCCCCCCTCCCGCCGCCTCCCGCCGCTCTTACCGGGCCTCCCGTGCGATCGGGAAGCCCGGTGTCCAATCGGCTGTCTCCGGCGGCTGGGGGCGGGCTGGAACGAAGCTGTGGGCGGCTTCATTCCAGCCTTCTCAATGTAAACGCGGAAGCAACGTCATGACGTCACTTCCCGTTTACTCGGCTGCCAATGGCGCCGTTTTAAAAAAAAATACAGTATTCAGAATCGCCGCTTTCGGCGATCTGAATACTTTGAAGTGCAAACGAGGGATCGGGGGTCTTTTAGACCCCCGATCCCTCCATAAAGAGTACCTGTCACCACCTATTACTGTCACATGTTTATATATTTACACGAGGGATGTTTACATTCCTTGTGACAGCAATAAAAGTTAAAAAAAAATAAAAAAATTTTAAACACAATTTTGAAAGTATAAAAATAAATAAAATAAATAAAAAAAATTTTTTTTTAAAGGGCCCCCGTCCCCGCGAGCTCGCGCAGCGAAGAAAACGCATATGGAAGTCGCGCCCGCATATGTAAACGGTGTTCAAATCACACATGTGAGGTATCGCCGCGATCGTCAGAGCGAGAGCAATAATTCTAGTCCTAGACCTCCTCTGTAACTCAAACATGGTAACCGTAAAAAAAATATAAAGCATCGCCTATGGAAATTCATAGGTACCGTAGTTTGTCGCCATTCCACGTGTGCGTGCAATTATAAAGGGTGACATGTTTGGTATCTATTTACTCGGCGTAACATCATCTTTCACATTATACAAAAAAATTGGGGTAACTTTACTGTTTGAATTTTTTAAAATTCATGAAAGTGTCCCTTTTCCAAAAATTTGCGTTTAAAACACCGCTGCACAAATACCATGTGATATAAACTATTGCAACAATCTCCATTTTATTCTCTAGATTCTCTGATAAAAAAATATATATAATGTTTGGGAGCTCTAAGTAATTTTCTAGCAAAAAATACGGATTTGAACTTGTAAACACCAAATTTCAAAAATAGGCTTAGTCATGAAAGGGATAGTACCCCTACTCACTCACCAAAAAAGTGTAAAAAGTAAATAAAAACACAACACAAGTTTTTGACAAGTCCTTTATTAAAAAATAAAAAAAGATGTCTCCCACTGTAGATTCATTGTCATTGACTATACCCACCACCACCACTGACCCAAAAAAAAGAAAAAAAAAACCTTCCGGTCCCAAGGAAGGATCCTGACGTCTGCCGGGTCACCTCCTTGTGACGTCACAACCAAGCATGCCCTCAGTCGGTGATGTCACAAGGGGGCGGTGCCACGCAGTTTTTTTAGGTCATTTGAGGTCAGTGGCCACTTTTAACTGCTGTTCCATTCATGGCTATTTTGTTTTTTTTTGCTGCAGGATGTTTGTTTCATTGGTGGTATTTTGGGGTATACAGTTCTTTTTGGGGTATATTTAATTTTGTTTTATGTGTTCTTAAGGATTGAAGTGCTCAAAGCATAGCATTCATTTGCTAGTGAATGGTAAACAGTGTGCTCCTAAACCACCTCACAATATATCACTTTAATTTACTGTATCTACGTATTCCCATAGATAAAGTAAAAGTTGGGCATACACTGGTTAAGCCTATTATCCATGATTAAACATGTTCACTGCTCACCAAATTTTCTATTGAGGTGCCCCTGTATGTAAGCTAAAGTAATTGTTAAATTAAAAAATCAGTTATACAACTGGCCGTGAAAATCATGCTGCTTGGTGACACCACTTACAGCTATAAGGCATCCCCATGCATGTTATTTTGAAGTCATTGTAAAGTAAAAAAATGTATTTAAAAAAAATAAATAAACATGTTATACTTGCTTGCTCTGTGCAGTGGTTTTGCACAGAGCAGCCCCAATCCTCCTCTTTTCGGGTCCCCCGCTGGTGCTCTGGACCCCTCGCCCTTGCTCAGTGCACCCATAGCAAGCTGCTTGCTGTGGGGGCACTCGTGCGTGCTCACTCCCAAGCACGGCTCAGCCCCACCCCCTGTTCCCCCCTCACTGGCTTGGATTGTCATCAGCAGGAGCCAATGGCTCCTGCATTTCAGGCAATTAGGAGGGAGAGACCCGGGAGAGCCTTGGGTCTCATGCACATCGCTGGATTGAGATCGGGCTTAGGTAAGTATTGGGGGGGCTAAGGGGGGAGCTGCACACTGAAGATTTTTTACCTTCATGCATACCTTAAGCCTTTACAACCACTTTAGGAATTTTTATATTTTCAGTGTTGCCCTTGAAGTTACATGAAAGGACTCTTTTCTCACTGTATGTATCTCTTTTTGCTGTAGTAAATGTTTCCTTTGGCAATGCACAGCTCTGCATGCCTTTTTTTCTACAGCGGTTTGCATGGTCACCCCAAAAATGGCCATAATTTACTAACCAGATTTACCCCCCCCCCCCCCCCCCCCATAGACTTCATTGGGATTTGCTGCTAAACTTGAGTCCATGTGGGCAGATTAGTTAATCTCTAATATCCTTATTTTTTTATTTAGCCAGTCCAGTGAAATTTAAAATTAGAATAACATGACTGAGGCTTGGTTAGCACTAGCTGCGGCCGTGGCTCACAGCAGGGAGTCCAATGTGACCATGCTCACCGAATCAGGTCCGACTTTTTGCCTGAATTTGCACCTGAATTGGAACCAAAGATGCACAGGACCCTTTCCAAATATGGACCGTGGCCGCCAGGGAGCTGTGTGAACTGGCTCGCCTTCTCCTGTCATGCAAATTGGATGTGGGGAAACTTTAGGCCTGGTTCACACCAGGCCTATGTTCACACACATTTTTTTAGTGCGTTTTCAGTTTTGAAGAAACACACTACAGTCCATTTAACTTGGACTCCTATGGTTCACGTTCACATCTGTGCATTTTATGGAAAGGACCACATACTTTTTTCTGGTTTTTAGTTCCATAGACTTCAATGGATTAAAAACGTGCATTAAAAAACGCAAAATGCACCTGAAATATGCAAACTGCAACCTGCATAGGTGTGAACCACTTTTGCAGCCAAATTAGGATAACACCTACTCAAGGCTTTTAAAGGATGTAGAGCTACAGCCTGCATGTAGATGTGTGTTTTGGGGACACTGGGGCCACCAATCAGAATGGGACTCTATGCTCCAGGTTCCCTGAGAAGTTAAATAAAACTTTCATTATCAATTGTAAAATAGATTTAAACACAATCTGTTCTAAAAAAGGTTAAAAAATTTATAAGCTGAGCTCCTGCATTGAATGTTAAAGCATAAGTTCACCTTCAAGAACACATTACCCGTTTTTAGGGTGGAACATGTACAGTAATATGTTTCTGCTCTTGCAGCCGCTTGGTGATCCGAGCCCTCTGTGTGACAGCAGTACAGGGAGAACTTATCCTTTAAAGTGGGAGTCCGGCGACCAATCTTTTTTTTTTTTTTTTTAGGTCATTGAGACACTTTGCTAATCCCAAAATAATACTCACAGTTTGGGTGTAATATTTCCGCCTCTGTCTGTTTTCGTACTGAAGAATAACTTAAAAAATGTGATGCTGGCTGTTTCCATCTTGCTTGTGGGCATATGAAGCCCACAAGCATTGATTTCCTGGATGTGGTGAATGCTGTTCATTCACAGCTTGTTCACATGCATGATCATTGTTCCCGCACTGAATCTTGGGAAGCCTGACACTAAGCTCCCAGGAGACAGTGTGGTGCCGGGGAAAGGCAATAAACACGCCTACTCCCATGGGAGGAGAGACAGGAAGTGCCACAATAAAGTACAATATAAAGGTAATTACAGCGATAGAAAAAAAATTCTTGCGGCATTTGAACATCTATGCAATTAACTGAAGGGGGTAAGATCAATGGCGACCCTAGGGGGGGGCCAGAGGGGGCCCTGACCCCCCCAACATTATGCTGGGCCCCACCATGTGCCCCCCAACAAAAAAAAAATATTTTTTTTTTTTTTATTTTTTTTTTTACAAAAAGGCAATTTCTTTTTGTTTGCATTCATATCGGATGTCCCGCATCTTACTCGGGCCACCGCTGGAGTAACACAGTCTCTATTGAGAGGGAGAACGTCCCCAATCAGCTCCTGCGGGTGATTCCTTCCCCCTCCCTCTGCTCGCTGAGACCCCATTCACACAGGGGCAACACGACTTGCAGGTCGCCTCACCGAGGCGACCTGCACACGACTGCCCGGGCGACTTGCAAAACGACTTCTGTATAGAAGTCTATGCAAGTCGCCCCAAGTCGCCCCCGAAGTCGTACAGGAACCTTTTTCTAAGTCGGAGCGACTTGCGTTGCTCCCCTTAGAACGGTTCCATAGCACAGAACGGGATGCGACTTGTCAGGCGACTAGGTCGCCTGACAAGTCGTCCCTGTGTGAACGGGGTCTGACACTGCATAATGCAAGTGCTCACACAACCACGACCGCCCGATCTGCTCCTTCCCCTGCATCCTCATTGGCAGGGAGAAGAGCGAGTTGCAGGAAGGACTCCACCAGGACTCTCAGTTACTGAAAAAAACAGACTGATTTCTCCCGTCCTTAGGACAAGAGAACCAGCCTGTAAATTCTAAGAGATGCCAGATCAGCGCTGTCAATATCAGGGGCAGGACAGCAAGAGGAGGCTAGGGAACCCCACACCACAGTGACAGAACACCAGGGCCCGGAGGCAAGACAACCTTTGCAACCCTGATAGTTCTCCCACTGCTTTGAACCCTTATATTTTCTTGGTATGCTGGTGACATATATCTCTTGTTTTCTGCCACCCTGAGGGGGGGCCAAATACAGTAGGAAGGGAGCTCACTGCAGAACATGTGAAAGGGCCGTTGTGGGATCATAGTAAAGGGGTAAAGGGCCCCATGATAGATAGAATATAGATAGATAAATGGATAGAAAGATAGATAGATAGATAGATAGATAGATAGATAGATAGATAGATAGATAGATAGATAGATAGATAGATAGATAGATAGATAGATAGATCTATATATATATATATATATAGATCTATCTATCTATCTGTCTATCTATCTATATATATATATATATATTTGCATTATATATTGCCCCCCTATTTTTGTCCCTGTCCCCCCATGTGCCCCCCCTAAATATGAAAGCTGGAGACGCCACTGGGTAAGATTAAGTTAAAAATTTGAGTGGAACCCCGCTTTAAGGAGGGATAGCTCAGTGAGTCCCCAGTCTGTGTTGGGACAAACACACTGTGAGACTTTCCAGAAATTCTTGGAGTAAGCCATGAGGCCTTCTCCTCAAACACATTAAAGGTAAGAAATATTTGTAAAAACATTTTTTTTAGGTATGCATTTGAATTTAAACACATAACAAACATACAGTGGGGTTTTCTCAAATGTGCCTGCAAAAGTGGAATTTATAACGCTATTTTAAAAAAAGCACATCAAAATATTTTTTACCATTGCTGGTCAGACAATTTTTTTCTTCATCAGTCATTTGCAGATATTTTATTTCTACAAATATTTCTTTTCATGCAGACTAACATTTTCTTTTCACTCACAGGAACTTAAAAATGATCTTGAACCTTTCACCTTATCTGGAATTTACTGACAGGTTATCTCTGTAACTTCAGCATTCCTGCACATTTCTCAGACTTTTTGCTTAGCTACATTTTTTTTGAGAGAATGAGGAAATGTGCACAGGATTTTGTATATAGTGCATGACGTACAATGTATGTTTTGTGCAACTTACTGTAATTTACCTTTTAAATATACACTAAAATATATACGATTTAGTTAAAGCTGTTACTATTCACAGCTGTTTATCCCTGCAATGTTGGCTAAACTACCCATATCTGATGCATCTCTGCATAGAATCAGCGTCTAGGTTTTCTTATAAAAGCTTAAAGTGATTTAAGGGTTCGTTTTTTGTTTTTTTTAAATAACAAACACATCATACTTACCTCCACTGTGCAGCTCGTTTTGCACAGAGTGGCCTTGAACCTCGTTTTCTGAGGTCCCCGGTGGCTCTCGTGGCTCCTCCCCACATCAGATAACCCCCTAGGAGAAGCACCCTCCCGAGGGGGTTACCTTGTCCAGCGCTCTCCCGTGTCCAGCATTCGGCGTCCATAGCCGCAGAATGTATGACTCGGCCCCGTCCCCCGGTGCCCGAGTCATTGGATTTGATTGACAGCAGTGGGAGCCAATGGCTGCGCTGCTATCAATCTATCCAATCAAAATGGAGGGGCTGGGGGGGGGCGGTCACTGCCAGGTGTTTTTTCAGCTTAATGCAAAGGATGCATTAAGGTGAAAAAACACGAGGGTTTACAACCCCTTTAAGGCCTGGTTCACACCTATGCATTTTCAATTTTGCAGAAACACACTACAGTCCATTTACCATGGTTTCCTATGGATGTAGTCCACATCTGTGCATTTTATGCAAAGGGACAGGGACTTTTTTCTGGTTTTTGGTTCCATAGACTTCAATGGATCAAACAACGTGTAATAAAAATTGCCAAATGCACCTGGAATATGCAAACTGCAACCTGCATAGATGTGAATCGGGCCACAGGCTCGATTCACATCTATGCATGTTGCTTTTGAGCGTTTCTGGAGTTTTTTTTGTGATGCTTGCCACGTTTTTGAGCAGCGTTTTTTACAGCGTTTTTGCGGCGTTTTTGCCGCACTTTGCGTTTTTTTTTTTTTTACAGTTTTTTTTAGACTGTATACAGTCTAAAAAAAAAAACGCAAAACGCATCAAAAAAGCTGCAAAAATGCTGTAAAAACGCTGCGCTTGCGTTTTTGATGCTGGTCCATTGAATTCTATTACATGCAAAACGCTGCATTTTGCATGAAAAATGCTGTAAAAACGCTGCACTTGCGTTTTTGATGCTGGTCCATTGAATTCTATTACATGCAAAACGCTGCATTTTGCATGAAGTCCCTGACCCTTTCCAAAAACGCAGAGGTACAAAAAGGCATTGAGGTGAACATGTTCTATAGGAACCCATGTTAAAAAATTCCCATGCATTTTTGCAAAATGCATCAAAAAACGCGCTAGTGTGAATGGAGCCTAAATTAACAAGCTGAAGTTAGAAGCTGATTGTTTACCATGCAGAGCTGCACCAGATCTTGCACTCCCCAGTTTTAGTAAATCAACACCAAGTAGTTTATTGATTAAAGTGATGCAGAATCAAAAGTCTCCCTGTAAAAAGAAAGTGTACCCCTCTTGCCACCAGCTAGGGCCAGATTTAGACCTTGGGGGGCCCAGGGTACTTCAGGTTCTTGGGGCCCCTCATACACAGAGGTGGTTTACATTCTAAATGACAGTCACAGTCATACGTGTATACACACAAGCAGTCATAGCGCTCTATGTGTGGTTCACTTGAGCTGCCAAAATTATTTTTAAAAGCAATGCAATATACCAGTCCAGAGTAACTTTTACAGATGATGGCTGCCAAAATATTACTTCCCAAGATACATTTTTAGTTAAAAAAAAATATTTTTTTATTATATATGTTATACTATTTTATAATTTTTTTTTTACTATTTTATATCATTTTTTAAATATTGTTTTATACTATTTTTGAATAGAGGAAGGCCCCTTCGGTCAGGGGGCCCAGGGCAGTTGCCCGCTTATGAATCTGGCACTGCCAACAGCACTGCCAACCTCCACTGTCTTCACAAGTTGTGCAGGCTGAAACATATTCAGCACCCAACACACTTCCAGGAGTGTCAGATACCTGGTCCCTGCGGGGGGAACCTATTCTGTGGTCCCACCTGTCAGCCCCTGTGCCTTGCTGCTTCCTGTAGTGATGTAGGTGTAAGAGAAGTCCGGTCGATAGATGCGCCTTGGCGCACAGGCGCGGACACAGTAGTGTGTGCGCCAAGAATAATGTGTACTGGCGCATGCAAACAGGCACATGCGCTCGCACATGTGCACGCACTGGCGCCAGCCGGTCTATTTAAATGGAGCAATGACTTACACACATTGCTGAGTGGTCTTTCAACTTGTTCTTGTTTACCTGTGTTTGATGTGTTCCAGTGTTCCAGTGTTCCTGTGCTTGACCTGAACCTTCCCAAATGCCGCGTACACACGGTCGGACTTTTCGTCTACAAAAGTCCAACGGACGCTGACGGACTAAAGCTGGCTGGTAATCCGATCGTGTGTGGGCTTCTCCGGACTTTCAACGTACTTTTTTAGCCTCAAATCCGACGTACTCTAGATTTGAAACATGCTTCAAATCTTTACTTCGTAACTACGACGGACCCCGAAATCCGCTCGTCTGTGTGCTAGTCCGACGGACAAAAAGCCACGCTAGGGCACCTATTGGCTACTGGCTATGAACTTCCTTATTTTAGTCCGGTGTACGTCATCACGTACGAATCCGTCGGACTTTTGTGTGGTCGTGTGTAGGCAAGTCCGTTCGTTAGAAAGTATGCCGCAAGTCCGCCGCAAGTCCGCCGAAAGTCTGCCGGAAGTCTGTCGGACAGGCTGTCTGACTTTTGTAGACGAAAAGTCCGACCGTGTGTACGCGGCATTAGACTTCTGCCTGCCTTCCTGTGACTCCGGCTTGTGTTTGACCCTGTGCCCGCTTTATGCTTCTGTACTTTGCTGCCCGACTGTGTACCGAACCTTGCCTGTATCCTGTCCTTGCTTCCGCCTCACGTTCTGGTACCTGCTCTGCTCAGCTCTTGATGACCTCCTGGCTTATGTTCAGACCACGCTTCCACCTGCTGATCCAGCAACACAGAGTCTTTGTTCTCAGTGCCTATCCAGTGATCTGCGGCCATCGGTTCTTCCCAAGACCCAACCAGAGCCATCTGCTACATCGGCCCTCGTGCCTCTCTGTGTCCTTCACTCCCTGTAATCTCTACCAGGGGTGCTGGACAGGAGGTGCAAGAGAAGCCCTCTCTACAGCTCAATCTCCACCAGGTACATGACAGTAGGGGTCAGAAGAAGGAACCAAAACCAGGAATCAGACAGTCCTGGATGTGTCGAAAGCAAAATATTTTTCAGAATAGCGGCAGACACTCACCCTGTACAAAGTAATGACTGACTGACAGCAGCCTTCACTTTCCACTTGTATAGTTGCATCTGCACACAAAGTGGATACCCATGGTAAGGGACAAATGAGCGACCCTGGATCAGATGCAGTGTCCGCTGTTGTCAGTCTGTCATTACTTAGTAATGACAGATTGGTCACCTCTATTTGCATACATCTGTTATCCCAGCCACAAGAATTTTTTCTGCTGGAATCTGGAGTATGCATATAATCACCTGTTTGAAGGCGACCATAAAAGCAATATATAAACTTGATTACATCCATTTTTAGTGTGCCACCATTTACTGAACACTGCATTAAATGTAAAAAAACATATATAGCCATACAAAACAAACAGACAGTGCACAGTCCACGTGGCTTTGTTGTTTAACTGCAGACAGGAAATAGGAACTGTACAAACTTATAAACACTGCCATCTACTGGCTGATGTAGTTGTTGCACAAAATACATGAACAATATATTCCAACAAATAGTGTACAGGGTGATGCCTTTATACTGCTGACAAGATTCTATGGCAGTGTTCATTTTGGCAGCAAATTTCAATTTTGTTTTAGTCTTATGCCCTGTACACACGGTCGGATTTTCTGACGGAAAAAGTGCGATCGGATTGTTTTGTCGGAAATTCTGATCGTGTGTGGGCTCCATCTGACTTTTTCCGTCGGAATTTCCGACACACAAAGTTTGACAGCAGGCTATAAAATTTTCCGACAACAAAATCCGATCGGTTAAATTCCGATCGTGTGTACACAAATTCGACGCACAAAGTGCCACGCATGCTCAGAATAAATTAAGAGATGAAAGCTATTGGCTATTGCCCCGTTTAAAGTCCCGACGTACGTGTTTTACGTCACCGCGCTCAGAACGATATAATTTTCCGACAACTTTGTGCGACCGTGTGTATGCAAGACAAGTTTGAGTCAATATCCGTCGGAAAAAATCCATGGATTTTGTTGTCGGAATGTCCGATGAATGTCCGACCGTGTGTACAGGGCATTAGTCTTTTGACTAAAATGCCATTTTAGTTTTAGTCCCATTTTAGTCATCCGCAATTGATTTAGTTTTAGTCGTATTTAGTCAACTAAAATCTCCAGTACATTTTAGTCGACTAAAATCATTTTAGTTGACTAAAATCGAATGGGTTTAGTTAAATTGTAATGCATTATTTAAACATTTCTCTTCAATTTCCAAACTCATTATATACTCCTGGAGTGAAAAATCTAATATGGTATTATTTATGGTATAAGGGTTTGAACATGCACTACAGACATAGATTTAGTCATCATATATTATGTCTTTAAGGTAAACCAAGTTTCTTTACAAGAATATTGCTTTTTTGACAGAAGTGTAATGGTAAAATAAAAAAATAAAAAAAAATAAATAAAAACTCTTTGCATGATGATGCCACCATGCAGTGCACATTTACATGAACTTGTCTGCTTTCAGAAAATATATAATGTTTTTTTTTTTGTTGGGGGGAGGGGGGGGGGGCGATGTTTAATTAATCTTCAGGCCTAAATAGATTTTTTAAGCAAGGGTGCAAAAATAATCCTGCACAGATCAGACAGTGTGCTACTCTCTCATAGTGGACAATCAGTGTGATCAGAGCACTCCGAGTTCCAGGACACACAGCCGTTATCTCACTGGACTAGTAGAGATCCAATCAGCCCTGCAGGCGTGTATCTACAGAGGCAGTTTGTGAGAAGATTAACTACACAGTCAAGCCCCCGCCATCCTAATAAAACATCCCCTTTCAGGCTGCAGATAACAGCCATTGATGGTCTAACCATCCACTCTGACAGCCTCCTATCTACAAATGCTGGGTTCCATCCAGAGGAAGCAGGCGGAGTTCCGTGGAAACTGGAAGTTCCAGGGGTAAACGTCCCTGCCTCACATTTTCATTTCGTTTTTGTTCGTTGACGAAAACGAAATTCATTTTCGTTATAGTTTTCCTCAGTGGACGAAAATGTGCTGTACGTTTCGTATAGTTTTTGTCACTTCAAAAATGCCGTTGACAAAAATTATGACGAAAACATTTTCGTTGACGAAATTAGCACTGTTCTATGGAATGCTAAACATCCCACATCTTGTGAGAAGATACTGTTATTTCACATTCCCCAGGATCTCACCGGCAGAATGATAACATTACCCTGATGTAGGAAGCATGAGCAGAAGCCAGTGGTTAGGAACCTAACTTTTTTTCCCCCAAAGGTGGTAATTTTTAAGTTTAATTTGGTGTTGTATCACAATGGAAGAGAAAGGGGCTTCCTAAAGAAGTGGAACTTGCCATTTAGGTGCAAGACAAATACAGTAGTAAGGGCAGGAACAATCAAAAACCCAGCACCACATCCCATAAATTTATATGAACAAAAAAAGGGGAAATGGGGTTAAAAAAAGCCCGGGACTTTTAAGGTGCTTATACTCTAAGGTATGTAGCATAGATAAACATGTACAACTTATTCATAAAAGGATAATAATAAAAATTTGTAATAAAAATCTTTTTTTATGGATAAGCTGTACATGTTTATCTATGCTACATACCTTAGAGTATAAGCACCTTAAAAATCCCGGGGTTTTTTAACCCCATTTCCCCTTTTTTTTTCATTTAGGTGCAAGGTCCACTTTAATTTATAATAGTGGTGGTTAACATGGTAAATATAGGGGGCCTCAAGTGTGATCCAGAGGGCTAAACAATAGAAGTGTTTTGTAAGTTTGCTATTATTTTGTTAATGTAGCATTTGGAGGACCTTCCAATTTTTTCTCATGTAGTGACCCCTGAGAAACAAACAAAGAAAAGAAGGTTTGGCTTCCTTTTTGTGATTCGATACCCAACGTTTCAGTCCCAGTTCCCAATACACTGTTACCCCCAACCACAATCTGCTTCAGGGCCACCCAGTCTCCCACCAAGTGCCCACTCACTTACAGGAGAGGGCCACTCAAGCCCTACTTCTAGTTATGCAGGGGGTGCATGCCCAGTAACTCAAATGGGGGGGGGGGGATTGTGATCCCAGGACATTGCCCAGGGAACAGCATCATCAGGACTGAGGTCCAAGATGCGGGACTGTCCTGGTAAATCTGGGAAAGTTGGCAACTAAGATGTGATGCTCTAATATTTTGCGTGAGCGTGAAAATTCCAAGTGCTCTGAGGCCCCTGTCATAACAAGAACATTTTTCAAAGACTTAAACAATTTATGTGGTTGCCATTTGTTAAGTGGATTTCATCCACTGACTATTTACCAATAAAAACCAGAGACCCTTTGGAGTATTCCTACATATAAGTGGTTCCATATTTATACAAATGTTCTGCCAAACTCTGTTTTTCAACCTGTTTGCAACCTTTACCATCCCTGTACTTTTCCTCATACTTACAGTATCTTACTTCCCTTACTTAATGACAGTCGTTCTACTGATCCACAAACGGCACTGCAGCTGTCAGCTAGTCTAGCAAGCCCAAACGTTTACAGGAGCTGTCAAGTGCCACAGAATAGAAAAGTTATCTTGTTTGCACAGTTGGCACAGACAATTTACACATCCAGGGACACAATAGCTGACTTTTGCAGCTGGGACCATGCCTTTTTATTTGAGATGTGAGCCCATACTATTTTTACATCTCTTGCATTCTCCTGCGGTGTGATCTCCCTGCCATACAGTATTCCCAGGACCTTTTACCAGCTGTTTACAGGGAGATTACAAAGTCCAGCTAGTGTCTGTGTCTCATAAACAGCAATGATTATATACAATATAGTGGTGTTTTAAGGTCCAATAATATCATTTGTATCTCATCTACTGAGCAAAACAGACATCTTAAGGAAGAACTCCATGATAAAAAAAATTCTCCCATGCAGTAGGTCTGTGCCTGTAATGCATGGGTTTACTGCTCATTTTGTCTAGGGATGCGCCTGAAGTCTATACTTACCCGATCCTTTGGAAAACCACACTCCCCCATCCAGCGGTGGACTATTCCTGTGGACCTCATGTTCCGAGTCAGTCTATGGGCGTGATGACATCAGGAACAGTCCTATAACAAGACTGCTAGTGGGGAGGCGCTCAGAGGATCAGCAGACTAGGTAAGAATATCTATACTCTGCAATCATCTAGACAAAAACGAGCAGTTAATCCATGCAGTGCAGGCACAGTCCCACTGCATGGGGAAATAAAATTGTGCCTGGAGTTCTTCTTTAAACTGGCTATACATAGCTAATTTTTCTCTCATTCAGCCTATTCAATCAAACCTTGATCCACCCTAAGGCCTCGTTCACACGGGTGTACTTAAGCATGCGCTTGTGCTAGGGCCTTGTTTGCCCACATGGGGAAGCACAGGTGTTCTGTGCCAGGGCCAGGTGGAGCTGAGATAGGGTAAGTAATCCTGCCAGTTCCTGTACCCGCTACATAGCAAGCATTTAACACCTGCAGTGCGGGTACCCCATTGCAAGGTTAGACGTTTTCTAATTATTGGAGTTAAGCTTTAAAGGTGGTTTATGTATAAGCCTTTCCAGCGAAGACATTTTCTGTCATAGAACAATGTAAAAGCTCATCTTTCCCAGCACCTCCGAACCCTGGTCTGATTCTGGGTAATGATTCCTTAAAGTCCACTAAGAAACTAGTCTTCTTGGTTCCCTGTAGTTCTCACTGGTTCCTCCTGCTAACCTCCATGTTTGCTGAAGAGTGTGGTGACATGGAGGCCAGAAGGTGGAATAATTGAACAGGAGTAGGAGACCCAAAAGTCCGACATTCCCAGAAGTGTAGGTTTCCTAGGGGAATTCAGGAGACCATTTTTCAGGATAGGAGCAGCATTTGAAGGTGCGGACATCAGGAAGGGTGAGTAGTTACACGGTTCTTTTAAAGGTATTAGCTTTAAATAATTATGATTTCAAATTTGTGGGTTCCATGATTATTTTTTTTTCTATCACATATTCACACATTCCTGAGATATTTTGAAGTCTGAGGCATGTGATCTCTCATGGTTTTCAAACTTGGTGACCTAACTGTGGACATCTATTCCTGCTTCTACAGCCTTATGTCTGCTGATATGGTTCCGTTCTGCTCCTTTTACTAATCAGAAATAGTACAGGGGTGTTTTAACATTTGTAAATGCTTCTGAATTTTCAATAATTCTCATAAATATCAAATCAATCAAATACAAATCAATAAAACAAAGGAGCGTAAATGCTTGTTTATTTACTACTTTTATTTACTGCTGTCAGTAAGTGTTCACCAATCCTGCACAGTCCTGAGATACACCAGATAATCTGGTCCAAATGTTTTTTTCTAGTACACAGAGAGGATTTTTATTGTTGAAGAACTTGGATGGGGTGTAAGTTGATACGGAATACTCCAGATATACTGAATATTTTCAAGAGGACACTCCACGTTGCTAAGCCTTCTTGATGCAAGACAAAATGGCAGAACAGAGTCCCCTTTTAAAAGCTATCAGAGACAGAACTACCACTGGCTCTTTCACCCAAAGGTGAAAGGATCACCAGATGCCTCCTTCCAGTATCCAGCGGACACTCTTCAATGAGGGAGAGATTGATGCCCACAATGCCATAGGACATTCAGATCCTATTTATCAAACCTGCAGCCTGTGAGACCAGAACAGCCAAAAGCAGTCAACAGCTGCTCCAGTAATTACAGAGGACCCCAAAAAAATTTGACTAACATCCCAGCAACCTAACTAGGAGGGTGCTACACTATGTACATATCTATAAATTAATATTTCTTTGTACAGATCTCGAAAACTAAAAAAATACGTAAATATTTAGCTAGATCTAGTCAACACCCCATCAATACCATTCATATGGTTCTCTCTAGTACCACAGAGAACTTTGTTGTAGAATAAATTTCTACATCTAAACATTTCAGGTTCCAAGCATTAATGCCCCATTCACATCTGGGCGTAACATAAATGTGGGCAAAAACACATTTTTCCAAGAGCCAAAACGTGAGAAAAACACACAAAAAAAGTGCATTGCAAAATGTGCTTTGCTCGGTGACAAAATTTGGTACATGATTTTCTTTGGAGTGTTTTTGGAGTAAAGGGAGGCCCATTGAAATGAATGGTGCCGCTACAAAAAGGTGCACAAAACGTGAGCCTTAGATGGCCATGCACTAGTAGATTTTTGAACAAATACTCGTACAAAAATTCTTAGTACATTTGATAAATGCCATTCTAAAGCACTTCAAAATTTAATTTGCTTCAAACATTCTAACAATTGGAATTAATGGAATCTCCCAAATGAAAACCACATTCATTGTCATAAATTTGTTAGTTTGAGAAAATTTTTCCATCCTACTCCTTCAAATTTTCTTGTCACTGCTGTCAAATAGGAATGTCAATTTGACCCCATTAACAAATAGAAAGAGCAAAAAATTTGAATGAAACTCTACTAGTGTGTGGCCAGCTTAAAGTGATACTAAATTTTGTTTTTTCTTTGTTTTTCAAAAAAGAATTTATACTTATCTGCTCTGTGCAATAAAATCGCACACTTTCCGCTTCTTCTGGCAGTCCCTGTTTTTACTCTTTTTAAATCATAATCACAACAGAAACTACCCAGAAAATCAACAGTTTTTACTCTTTTTAAATCATAATCACAACAGAAACTACCCAAATGACCCTGATCAAAAGTTTACAAACACCAGTACTGTGTATTGCCCCCTTTAACATCAATGACAGCTGTTATGGCCCGTTCACACGAGCGGAAATTCTGCCAGCAAAAGTCCGATCAGAGCTTTTGGTCGGAAATTGCGACCGTGTGTATGCACCATTGGACTTTTGCTGGCAGAATTCCAGCCAGTAAAAGATTGAGAGCAGGTTCTCTATTTTTCGGTCAGAAAAAGTTCCTATCCGAAAATGCGTTCGTCTATATGCAATTCGGACGTGCAAAAAAATCACGCATGCTCGGAAACAATTCGACGCATGCTCGGAAGCATTGAACTTCATTTTCTCGGCTCGTCGTTGTGTTGTACTTCACTGCGTTCTTGACGGTCAAAAGTTCAGAGAACGTTTGTGTGACCGGGTGTATGCAAGCCAAGCTTGAGCGGAATCCTGTCAGAAAAACCATCCAAGATTTTTCCGACAGAAATTCTGCTCGTGTGTATGGGGCAGAAGTCTTTTGTGGGATTTGTGGATGAGGCTCTTTATCTTCTCAGATGGTAAAGCTGCCCATTCCTCTTGGCAAAAAGCCTCCAGTTCCTGTCAATTCTTGGGCTATCTTGCATGAGCTACCCCAAAGCACCCTCCCAATGTTGAGGGCATGTGGCCTGGTACGGTTCAGGAGGGGGGGGCGCTCTCTCGTCCCCCTTTCTTTTCCTGTGGCCTGCCTGGTTGCGTGCTCGGATAAGGGTCTGGTATAGATTTTGAGTGGGACCCCACGCCATTTTTTTTTTAATGTTGGCCGGGGTTCCCCTTAATATCCATACCAGACCTGAAGGGCCTGGTATGGAATTTAGGGGGACCCCCAGGTCATTTTTTTAAAAAAATTATGGTTTCGGGGTTCCCCTGTGGGGAATTCCCATGCCGTTTTTATCAATAAACTTTTATGTGACTTTAACGGTGTTCGCGTGTTCGAACAAATTTTTTGCCTGTTCGCAAGTTCTGGTGCGAACCGAACAGGGGGGTGTTCGACTCATCCCTAGTGTCAACTGGTGTGCATGTTATTAGGCCAAAATCACCAGGGTATGTAAACTTTTGATCAGGGTAATTTAACCACTTCCCGCCCGGCCCATAGCGGATTGATGGCCGGGCGGTGGTTCAGTTATCCTGACTGGGCGTCATATGACGTCCAGCAGGATAACATGCCGCCGCGCGCCCGCAGGGGCGCGCATTGCGGCGATCGGTGGATTGGTGTGTCAGTCTGACACACCGCTACACCGATCTTGGTAAAGAGCCTCCGGCGGAGGCTCTTTACCACGTGATCAGCCGTGTCCAATCACGGCTGATCACGCTGTCAATAGGAAGAGCCGTTGATCGGCTCTTCCTCACTCGCGTCTGACAGACGCGAGTAGAGGAGAGCCGATCGGCGGCTCTCCTGGCAGGGGGGGTCTGCGCTGATTGTTTATCAGCGCAGCCCCCCCTCAGATCACCACACTGGACCACCAGGGATCGCCACTAGGACCACCAGGGAAGGGAAAGATGTGGATGGCCAGGTATGTACCCCATGGCCATCCACATGTGCCCAGTCAGTGCCAAATCTGTGCCAATCAGTGCCCACAAATGGGCACTGATTGGCACAATTATGTTGCAGTGATGCCCAGCAATGCCACACTTAGGGGCATCACTGCCATCAATTAGTATCATCAGTGCCACCCATCAGTGTCCATCGGTGCCACCTGTCAGTGCCCATCTGTGCCCACCTATCAGTGCCCATCCGTGCCCATCTGTGCCAACTATCAGTGCCACCCATAACTACCCATCAACGCCACCTACGAGTGCCCATCAATGCCACCTACGAGTGCCCATAAGTGCCGCCTATCAGTGCCCATCAGTGCCACCTATCAGTGCCCATCAGTGCCACCTATCAGTGCCCATTAGTGCCACCTATCAGTGCGCATCAGTGCCGCCTATCAGTGCCCATCATCAGTGCCCGTCAGTGCCACCTCATCAGTGCCACCTCATTGGTGCCACCTCATCGGTGCCCATCAGTGCCGCCGTATCAGTGCCCGTCAGTGCAGCCATATCAGTGCCCATCATTGAAGAAGAAAACGTACTTATTTACAAAAAATTTTAACAGAAACAAAGAAAAACGTGTTTTTTTTTCAAAATTTTCGGTCTTTTTTTATTTGTTGCGCAAAAAATAAAAACTGCAGAGGTGATCAAATACCACCAAAAGAAAGCTCTATTTGTGGGAACAAAATGATAAAAAATTTGTTTGGGTATAGTGTAGCATGACCGCGCAATTGTCATTCAAATTGTGACAGCGCTGAAAGCTGAAAATTGGCCTGGGCGGGAAGGTGTCTAAGTGCCTGGTATTGAAGTGGTTAAGGTAGTTTCTGTTGTGATTATGATTTAAAAAGAATAAACACAGTTGATTGATAATATAATAAATGGCTTCAGCCAAACACTAATCATGAGTGAAAAAAATGTTTTTGTGTTATTCATATTCTCTAAAAAATGGCCAAGAAATCATATATTCTGCCAGGGTATGTCAACTTATGAGCACAACTGTATTGCCCTGTGCACACAATAGGATTTTCCGACAACAAAATCCATGTTTTTTTTCCGACAGATGCTGGCTCAAACTTGTCTTGCATACACACGACCACGCAAATCTTGTCAGAAATTCCGAACGTCAAGAACGCGGTGACGTACAACACGTAAGACGAGCCGAGAAAAATTAAGTTCAATAGCCAGTGCGGCTCTTCTGCTTGATTCCGAGCATGCGTGGAACTTTGTGCGTTGGAATTGTGTACACACGATCGGAATTTACGACAACAGATTTTGTTGTCGGAAAATTTGAGAACCAGCTCTCAAATTTTGTGTGACGGAAATTCCGATGGAAAATGTCCGATGGAGCCTACACACGGTCGGAATTTCCGACAACAAGCTCCTATATAACATTTTCCCTCGGAAAATCCTATCGTGTGTACGGGGCATTAGTGTTCAGGAATAGAGTGGGGGTGGACAATTGGGGTGTTTTTTACCTTACTGCAGAGAATGCATTAAGGTAAAAAAAAAAAAGCATTTAAGCTTTAGTACAACTTTAAATGAATATGCATCTAGCACTCCAAATATTTGATTTTTTTAGATTAAAATAAAGTGCTGATGTCACCACAATATTTTCTTTGACCTAAACAGAATTTAAACTATCCTCCACCTTTTTCACCACATAGTTAAACAAAAATCTCTGTTTTTCTATTAAGCAATGGATCGAATATCATGCAATTTTGTTGTATTTTACAGATCTTTATTAAAACATGTCTTTTTGTAAAGCATAGCTCCAACGGTGAAACCCAAGATGTGAGTTCTCTTACTTGAAAGAAGTCCAAGTATTTCTCAAACAAGGTCAAGTTGCAGGGAAGTGAAGGACCTTCTGGAATACTACTTTTAAAAGTACCAGGGCCCATTTAGATCTATGTATGTGCAGAGGTGCCTTTTTTGTAGTGATGGATAGTCGTGTTGTCATGTGCTAACGTATATATCCTTTGTCATTAACCAAAGCTTGATAATACCTGTTACCAAGCATCAAATACAATGTTATATGGGTTTTGATGCATAGTCATCGACTTCTATGGGCCTCCCAATGTATTAAATGCAGAAAAAAAACAGGTATCATATTTTACAAACAGCAATGATGAGCCGAACATACCTGATTTGGTTTGAGCGGGTTTCAGTCAACATCACTAAAGTTTGGGTGCCAAATCCAAACCCAACTTAAGTCAATGGGAGCATGTATTAATACAGAAAAAAAATGTTTTTAAATTCTATTTGGTAAGAATCAGCAACTTTAGTGATGATTTAAGTGAAACATTAACAATACTCCAATAAATAACATGCCTGGGGGATTCCCTGACCCTACAACCTATTACAGCAAAACTAACATTTACAATGAAATACGTGCTTAAATTGCTGTCAAAATGGCAGTTTCCAGTCGCATTCTGTTTGTAAACAAAGCGGACGGAGGTTCTATTCATCCATACTAGACCCTTATCCAAAATAAGGATCTGGTATAGATGTAAATGAGAGAGAGCCCCACACAAATAAAAAAGCCATGGGGTTCCAGCCCTTCGGGTCTGGTATAAGATTTATGTGATGTGTGTTTTAACATGTGCTGACGTGTTTTGATACATTTAGAAGTAGAGCATGTATCAGCAAATATGCAAAGATGTGAATCCAGCCTAAATCATACAAAATCAAGTTTGCGGAAATTTCACTGCAGGGAAAAAAGTAGGAACTGATTAAAACCTGTAAGGATTAAATTCTAAAGTTCTCAGGAATCCAAACAGATCTTTGTCTTCGCTTCACCTGACTGAAAACATTGCATTACTCCCTGCTGTAACTATTGTTCTTGGATGCCCTCACAGCAGCCTTGATCTATAGTGGGGGAGACTCGGACAGGGAACCCTCACGCTGGAAATTTACCTTGTCTTCCTCCTTGGTCCTGACCTCTTTCCCTTATCTTATCTTTCCTCTTATCTTTTTTTTTCTTTCCCATTGTTACCCTTACTTTTTCTCATCCCCCAATTTTCTCACCCTCCTATTCCCATTCCAATCCCCTCTATCACCCCTCAACACCTCTACTCTCACCCTAGCCATTAATGGACTACCCCTCTGGTCTTACCCTACCGCTCCCAAGAGTTCATCTCTCACCTACACATACATTTACTTTTGTAGAGGGGCCCACACAATGAACCATGTGGACTACACAATGCATGTTGTTCATATTGAAACACCATAGTCATGTAGCCTTCAGCAAGTCTCCAATGTGTCTCCTAGTAGAGCAGAGTATATGGGTCAATAACGAGTAGTGAATGGTGTACAGGGATCAGTTGTATGTAAGACAGTGTACAGAGACCAAGAATACATAGGGCAAAATAAAGGGGTCAGTAGTATTTATGGAAGCGTACAAGGGTCATTATCTTGTAGAGCAGAGTACAGGGGTCATCGGTTTGTAGGGCAGAGTACAGGGGTTATCGGTTTGTAGAGCAGAGTACAGGGGTCATCGGTTTGTAGGGCAGAGTACAGGGGTCAGGGGTTTGTAGGGTGGAGTACCGGGGGCAGCGGTTTGTAGGGTTGAGTACAGAGGTCAGTGACACTTACAGCAGTGTACAGGGATCCACAGTATGTAGAGCAATGTACAGAAGTCGGCAGTATGTAGGGCATAGTACAGGGGTCAGCTGTGTGTTGAGCAGTGTAGAGAAGCTACTATTATGCAGGGAATTATACAGGGGTCAGTAGTATGTAGGGCAGAGTATGGGGGTCGGCAGTATGTAGGGAAGTGTACAGAGGTCAGTAGGATGTCGGGTATTGTACAGGGTCAGTAGGATGTAGGGCAGTGTAAAGAGGTCAGTGTACGGGGACAGTAGTATGTAGGGCAATGTACAGGGGTCAGCAGTATGTAGAGCAGAGTACAGAGGTCAGTAGTAGGTAGGGCAGTGTACAGGGTCAGTAGGATGTAGGGCAGAGTACAGAGGTCAGTAGGATGTAGGGCAGAGTACAGAGGTCAGTAGGAGGTAGAGCAGAGTACAGAGGTCAGTAGGATGTAGGGCAGTGTACAGGGGGTCAGTAGTATGTAGGGTTTTGTACGGGGATCAGCAGTATGTAGGGCAAAGTACAGAGGTCAGTAGTATGTAAGGCAGTGTGCGGGGGTCAGTAGTATGTAGGGCAGTGTGTGGGGGTCAGCAGGATGTAGGGCAGTGTATGGGGGTCAGCAGAATGTAGGACAGCGTGCGGGGGTGTTATGGCTGGGCTCAGCCCTTCCTTCTCTGAGCTGGCCACTCAGCTGTCGTCTAATTGCCAGCTCCTATCTCTCCACAGTGACTCACCTGTTGATGATATCCTGCTCGTCAGTCCTGCCTACTTAAGCCGTCCAGCCCAGATGATCTCTGCCTTCACCCTGGTCAAAATCACAGAGACTATCTCCTGCGTTCCTGTTAAAGACTTGCTTATCTGACATTCCTTCTGGCTCCAGATCCTGCTTGCTGTTCCACTACGCTGTCCCCTGGCTTCCTGACTTGTCTGACTATCCGTTCCGGTTACCGAACTTTGGCTATGTTTTGGCTACGTTTGTTCTATTTACCTTTATTATTAAACAAGTGTGATTTAACTGTACTTCTGTCTCGGTCTGATTCATGGTTTCTGACAGGGGGTCAGCAGAATGTAAAGCAGTGTGCGGGGGGTCAGCAGGATGAAGGGCAGTGTGCAGGGGTCAGCAGGATGAAGGGCAGTGTGGTGGGGATCAGCAGGATAAAGGCCATGTACAGGGGTCAGCAGGATGTAGGGCAGTGTGCGGGGGTCAGCACAATGTAGAGCAGTGTCCGGGGGTCAGCAGGATGAAGGGCAGTGTGCAAGGTTTAAAAGGATGTAGAGCAGTGTGCGGAGGTCAGTAGTATGTTGGGCAGTATACGGGGTCAGAAGCATGTAGGGCAATGTGCAGAGGTCAGCAGTAGGTAGGGCAGAGTACAGAGGTCCGTAGTATGTTGGGCAGCGTACAGAGGTCAGTAGTATGTAGGACAGCGTACAGAGGTCAGTAGGATGTAGGGCAGCGTACAGAGGTCAGTAGGATGTAGGGCAGCGTACAGAGGTCAGGAGGATATAGGACAGAGTACAGTGGTCGGTAGTATGTAGGGCAGTGTACAAAGGTCAGTAGTATGTAGGGCAGAGTACAGAGGTCAGTAGTATGTAGGGCAGCGTACAGAGGTCGGTAGGATGTAGGGCAGGGTACAGTGGTCAGTAGTATGTAGAGCAGCGTACAGATGTCAGTAGGATGTAGGGCAGTACAGGGGACGGTAATATGTAGGGCAGTGTACGGGGTCGGTAGTATGTAGGACAGAGTACGGGGTCGGTAGTATGTAGGGCAGTGTACAAGGGTCGGCAGTATGTAGGGCAGTGTACAGGGGTCGGTAGTATGTAGGGCAGAGTACGGGGTCAGTAGTATGTAGGGCAGTGTACGGGGGTCGGTAGTATGTAGGGTAGAGTATGGGGTCGGTAGTATGTTGGGTAGTGTACAGGGGGGTGACAGTATGTAGGGCAGTGTATGGGGGTGTTATGGCTGGACTCAGCCCTTCCTTCCCTGAGCTGGCCACTCAGCTGTCATCTAATTGTCAGCTCCTATCTCTCCACAGTGACTCACCTGTTGATGATTTCCTGTTCGTCAGTCCTGCCTACTTAAGCCGTCCAGCCCAGATGATCTCTGCCTTCGCCTTGGTCAACATCACAGAGACTCCTGCGTTCCCGTTAAAGACTTGCTTGGCTGACATTCCTCCTGGCTCCAGATCCTGCTTGCTGTTCCACTACGCTGTTCCCTGGCTTCCTGACTTTGTGGCTTGTCTGACTATTCGTTACGGTTACTGAACTTTGCCTATGTTTTGACTACGTTTGTTCTATTTACTTTTATTATTAAACAAGTGTGATTTAACTGTACTTTTGTCTCCGTCTGATTCATGGTTTCTGACAGGGGGTCAGCAGGATGTAAAGCAGTGTGCGGGGGTCAGCACAATGTAGAGCAGTGTCTGGGGGTCAGCAGGATGAAGGTAGTGTACAGGTGTCAGCAGGATGTAGGGCAGTGTGTGGGGGTCAGCAGCATGTAGAGCAGTGTGTGGGGGTCAGCAGGATGTAGGGCAGTGTGCAAGGTTTAGAAAGATGTAGAGCAGTGTGCGGAGGTCAGCACAATGAAGGGCAGTGTGCGGGGGTCAGTAGTGTGTTGGGCAGTATACGGGGTCAGTAGCATGTAGGGCAATGTGCAGAGGTCAGCAGTATGTAGGGCAGAGTACGGAGGTCCATAGTATGTTGGGCAGTGTACAGAGGTCAGTAGTATGTAGAGCAGCGTACAGAGGTCAGTAGGATATAGGACAGAGTACAGTGGTAGTATGTAGGGCAGCGTACAAAGGTCAGTAGTATGTAGGGCAGAGTACAGAGGCCAGTACTATGAAGGGCAGTGTACAGATGTCAGTAGGATGTAGGGCAGTACAGGGGACGGTAGTATATAGGGCAGTGTACAGGAGTTGGTAGTATGTAGGGCAATGGACAGGGGACGGCAGTATGTAGGGCAGTGTACAGGGGTTGGTAGTATGTAGGGCAGAGTATGGGGTCACTAGTATGTAGGGCAGTGTACGGGGGTCGGTAATATGTAGGGCAGAGTATAGGGGCGTAGTATGTAGGGTAGTGTACAGGGGTCGGCAGTATGTAGGGCAGTGTATGGGGTCGGTAGTATGTAGGGCAGTGTACAGAGGTCAGTAGTATGTAGGGTAGTGTACAGAGGTCAGTAGTATGTAGGGCAGTGTACAGAGGTCGGTAGTATGTAGAGCAGTGTAGAAAGGTCGGTAGTATGTAGGGCAGAGTACGGGGTTGGTAGTATGTAGGGCAGTGTACAGGGGTCGGCAGTATGTAGGGCAGTGTACAGGGGTCGGTAGTATGTAGGGCAGAGTATGGGGTCGGTAGTATGTAGGGTAGTGTACAGGGGTCGGCAGTATGTAGGGCAGTGTATGGGGGTCGTTCGTATGTAGGGCAGTGTACAGAGGTCAGTAGTATGTAGGGTAGTGTACAGAGGTCAGTAGTATGTAGGGCAGTGTACAGAGGTCGGTAGCATGTAGGGCAGAGTACGGTGGTTTATCCTCACTTCTATTCCTGGAGACATTGGTGTTCAGGGTAGTCAGAGTGAATCTGTTCAAAAAGGACCCAGACTGCAAAAAAAAAAAAAGCCGTAATTTCTATCCTCTCACCATTCTATATCTCTGAAAAGAAGAGCTTTTGCTTTCATATACACTTCAAAAAGACAAAGTAGAACCAGAATTTATAAACACGATGCCCTGTCATGATCATTACCACCACCAAAAAAGATCTATTAAAGTGGAGTGTAAACTCCCATGTATGAATTTTACCTATAGGGAAGCCTATAATAAGACTTACCTATAGGTACTGTAAATATCTCCTAAACGTGCACCATTTAGCAGATATTTACTTTTGATTTAGCCGGCGACGTCACAGGTGTATGCACTGTGAAGGAATTGCCACCGTTGCTTTAGAGTTCTGTGCCGTAAATGGTGACGTCATTGCGGCTCCGGCCAGTCACACAGCCAGAGTCCGTGAACCCGGAAGAAGAGCGGGTGAAGATGGAAGCGTCTTCCGCAGTGACAGCACGTGGCTGGAGGGCTTTATTCTAAGGTAAAGTATTTGGTGAGACACTTGCCCCTTGGAATTAAAGTAACCTGTATATATGGGCCGCTGCTGTACAAAATTATCCCCACAAGGTAGGGTAAATGAATGAAAGTAAATTAAACAGCACTTGCTCCTCCTAGTTGTTATTATATTCTAATAATGAATAACCTGATTATTAAGGGTAAGACTCCTCTGGGATAGAAATCCTCTGACTAAGACTCCGGGGCTCCAGGAGTGAACAATGTACAACCCGTGTTTTAGAAAAGACAGAAAGCTCCTCATAGAAAAAGAAATCCTTCGGTTTAATGGTAAAAATGGTAAAAACAGACTAAAAATTACTTTCATCATAATGAGACCAACTGCACTATTGCAATCATCGGCGCATTTAGTCGGTGGAGACGCACGCTGAATGTGGAACCACCACCACGTCTCCACTGATTAAACAGGCCAATGATTGCAAAAGTGGCACTCGTCTCATTATGATGAAAGTTATTTTTTGTCTGTTTTTATCATTAAACCGAAGGACTTTTACACTATGAGGAGCTCTCTGTCCTTTCTTCAACACGGGTTGTACATTGTTCACTCCTGGAGCCCCGGAGCCATAGTCAGAGGATTTATTATCCCAGAGGAGACACCGGAAGTGACCAGAGTCCATGGTACTGGGTTAGGTCCTCTAAAAAGCTCTACAGGCACGACTGGCTCTGTTTGCTATAAGGCAAAAGGGTCCAACCCATCCAGTGAGTCTCGAATGTACACTACCCCAAAGAGATGGATCACCACAGTATTGAAACTTGGAGCACTATAGCACTTTCCTGACTGTCAGAAACCATGAATCAGACTGAGACAGAAGTACAGTTAAATTACACTTGTTTAATAATAATAAAAAAAGGTAAAAACAGAGTAAACGTAGTAAGAAAAAAGTCAGTTCTGGAACCGGAATGTATAGTCAGAAAAGCCAAAACGTCAGGGAGCCAGAGAAGAACGTAGTAGAACAGCAAGCAGGATCTGGAGCCAGAAGGAATGTCAGCCAAGCAAGTGGAGGACAGGGGCATGTATGTCCGAGGATGAGACCCTATGGCTTAATCCACTGACTGCATATACCTCTTCTAAGTCGAATGGAATGTGATTTAAGATGGAATCAGTGATGTCTAGATCAGGTACTAATCCCTTAGGCTAATGACCTAGGCCCAGAACAAAGAGTTGGTGACAGGCCCTGAGAAGAGCTAGAGAAGAGATTGGAAGATCCATAATCGTCTTTGATCGCCTAAGCCCAAGTCTGCTACTCTCGAGGAGCAGCAAAGTTCCTTTTCACTCAAATGTGCCCAGTAGGTGTTATATTGCAGATTTGGGCGGGAGGCTCAAGATCAGTGGGGCCTGTGCAGCACTTGTCTTTGTGATGTGATCTGTCTGCAACAAAACCTTGGGAGGACAACGGAAGACTCCTGGTGTGCTGATGAGTTGTACTTTGTGCAGTAAGGAAGTCAATGGAATTTCTTTCCACTCTTCCAACTCCTCTAACTCCCACTATGGTTATTTAGAGCAATCAAGTCTTTAAGCAAATGTTACCAAATCTTGTCCAACAGGAGCCATCGGTCCATTGTTCTTGGTCGGAAAGCAGATTTAGGCAAGATATGGAATGAAGGATCAAGATCTAAAAACATCATATGGAGTCATTGAGAACAATCACTCAAACCATCATCAGATAAAGCAGCTACAGTTTCTCTAGATCTAGCTAATGTGTACATGCGCACTTTGGTACACCCAGGTTTCTGAGAGTTTCACTTTAGGGTCATTCAACAACCTTTGGTCTTTCCACATACTCAAGACATTTTCCAGAACATTGCTTCCAGTAGTGGCCATCTTGCAGAAGGCTGCGGGTTCCTTATGTGGACAACAGCTGCGGGTGACTCAACATCCTGATTTGGACTCAGATCAAATTTGGACAGATCATCAACTGGGGAAGGCCAACTATTCTCATTATAATAATGACATTTTAGACATTCAGGAGAATACTGTAGAGTTGCCCTCACAGAGGGTGACAGTATTAGGTCCTTATGTGGAGGCAAGTCCTAGCTCTATCCCATCTGTATGTATCCCATGGTCTCTAATTGTCAAGAAGTAGTCTGCAGTAATCCATGCAGTTGTTGGATGCACTGGAAGATTGAAAACATCATAATCTGGCCTTCTAAGGTAATGGAAGATGTGCTTCCTATTCCAGGGAAGATTACCCCACATATCAGACAAGTCCCGTTGATGGTGGCTAAGGATAGTTAATTTTGTTAGCTTTTATCAGCTTCCAGGCATACCAATCATCAAAGTCTATTCACTTTCTTGGTGTTCACCTCAGTGACCTCCTAGCTTAAGGTCAATGACATAGGCCAGTGGAGGACAAAGTGTCTAACATCAGGGGTACAGCGATTCCCAAATGGGGAAGTCATTTGGGCAACACAGCCTAGGAGGCCTCAGTTATGCTCCAAACAAATGGCAATAGGTAATCTCCTATCATCATGGCAAGAAGAAATACAAGATTATCCAACTTATCCCAGAGGTATCTCCCATTTGGGTTTGCCAACAGTAAAACCTGTCCTCCTCATCGTTCTGTGTTCTGGCTTCCTAGAACTTCCTGTCAGACACGGTAAAATACAAAGCCTTGGATGTCAGGGGTAAGTCCCTAGACCAGCAAGCAGTACAATAAATCTCAACTTTGCAGTAAACTCAATGGTCAGGAATGGAAGTTATTCCTGCAAGAGGAGCTTCCCAGAAGTGGAATCGGTGCATCTACTAACATCCAGCTGGGTCGGCAGGTTCGCCTATATAGCCACCAGACTCTGTGATCTCCAAGCTCCTCATTGGGATTCATAGTCATACAGCTGTGATGAGGGCAATAATGATCCGGTGGCCTTGCAAGCCGTGGTGTCCTCAAAGTAGTCTTTGGTCCAAGAACCTCCTATACTTTCTGAGATCTCAGACCTTACACAACGGAGCCAAGTGTATTCAAATTCTGCCATGTTATATCTAGCAACTGGGAGACCAAGTTAGGAAGGCTCATCTAAGGGTCTCATCTCCAGTATTTGGAAGCTGGGGCACCTGCGGAAAACTCCAGGTATACTAGAACGTGGGAAATATCGCAGAATTTAAGGATGAAATCCTCTGCTCCCAGCTGTAAAGATTAAGATGTCTGCAAGTAAGCCAAGATAAGGGATTGAGCGGTAGTCAAGTCTTAGTCAGGTCCTCAATTCTTGAGATCCAGTGACCACCGCACATCTTGGGGAAACCAATTCCAAAAGGCCGGTACAGTTTGTTCTTTCCTCTTAGAACTTGTAGTGCAACTAGTGTTGGGAAGGTTGTCACACTTCTATTCTCCTTCTGAAAAAGACTTCCTCAATAGGTTCAGTGACACTAAAGCAGTATTTCTTAAACCGATCACATCTGGGAGAAGGCGTTCAGATATCCAAGCGTCAATCGGTAAGCTACCTTTTTGCTACCATAATCAAAGAAAATCGCTCTGGTTTCTTCTTCTCCAGCACCAGACGAAGGTTTGCATGCTTGCTTCTGGGTCAAGACATCATCCTTTCAGCATGTCCAAACTGAAATGTCTGCTTCACCACAAGCTGGGGTAATGGACTCTATGTGGAAGAAATACATGGAAGTGGCCCTTCTCTAGAAGGTCAGACAGTGGCCTTTTTAGGCCTGGCAGTATCAGAAGACTTTTCACTGTCCATTAGAACAATGGCATTATCTCGGGTCAAAGTAGCCTGAGGGGCTTATAGAACGAAGATGAATTAACCAATCTAGTACAGAGCTCACTTTACCAGACAGGTTGCGTACTCATGGGCGAAATTTAGAGGTCCAGAATTTTACAGGGTACCAAGCAGGTTCATAGACTACAAACCATTTTTTTGCCTATTGCAAAGTTAATCAATCAGCATTGAAGGCAGGGGAATTGACCTCCATTCTAAATTAATCTAATAATATATTGGTTAAAACACTTCTTCAGCATGGCCCTCCCTTATGGGTTTTGTAGGCATGCTACATCCTATACATATATGCTGTCATGCATGTGTCAGGACAACAGAAAGTTCAATACTTACCCGACAGTAATTTTCCTTTCCTAATGCATAAGCATGACTGCATACAGGTCCCTCCCTTGTGGGTTTCGCATTTGAGTATAGTTACTAGAATGCCGCCTGGGAGGAGGTGACTCATTTATATATAGTATAACCAGTCCTGATTGGGCGAGGGATGGAGCCTATACCCATATGTGTATGCATGACACTTATGCATCAGAAAAGGAAAATTACCGTCGGGTAAGTATAGAATTTTCAGTTTTTTGGCACAAAGAAAGGGACTATTTGCATTATACCACCATACGCAGTTTAAATATGTTGCACTGTCACTTTTATTACTAATTTTCATCTAATTATGCACTGTAATATATGATGTAATATTGTCACCTTATTATTTCATTTTATCTATTGGTACACCACTATTAAGTTGGTATAAGGATCCACTTCTTTAACTTGTTCAGATCCGCGCTATATCCGAATGACGGCTACAGCGCGGATCTGCTTTGCTGGGAGGCCGTCACTAGATGTCCTTCCCTTTGCATGCTGGCCACGCCCCCTGAAGGGTGCGCGCTGTGATCACCCGAGTCAATGAGAATCGGGTGATCACAGATCAGAGTAAGGGGTCAATCCCGGACCCTTACCACGTGATCAGCTGTCAGCCAATGACAGCTGCTCACGTGATGTAAACAGAAGAGCGGTAATCTTTTTTTTTTCTTCTCACGCTGACAGTGTGAGGAGAAAAAAAAGCTGATTACCGGCTTCTGCTGAAGGGACATCGGTCCTGCAGAGGAAGAGGCGAAGCCGCCTCATATGTGCCCACCAGTACCGCCTGCCAGTGCCACGAATCAGTGCCCACCAGTACATAAGTGCCAGCAATCAGTGCCACCTATCAATGCCCACCAGTGGTGCCAATCAGTGCCACCTAGCAGTGCTGCCTATCAGTGCCCATCACTGCCAGCTATCTGTGCCACCTATTAGTGCCCTTCAGTTCCACCTATGAATGCCCTTCAGTGCCGCTCATCAGTGCCGCCTCTCAGTGCCCACCAATGCCACCTATCTGTGCCCACCAGTGCCACCTCACAAGTGCCCATCAGTGCCACCTTATCAGTGTCGCCTTATCAATGCCCATCAGTGCAGCCTATCAGTGTAGCCTCATCAGCGTACATCAATGAAGGAGAAAAATTACTTGTTTGCAAAATTTATTAACAAAATATAAAAAGGTTTTGTATTTTTTTTTTTTATTAAATGTGGTCGTTTTAATTTGTTTAACAAAAAATAAAAATCCCAGAGGTGATCAAATACCACCAAAAGAAAGCGTTATTTGTGGGAAAAAAGTGATAAAAATGTCATTGGAGTACATTGTTGTATGACCGCGCAATTGTCATTCAAAGAGTAACAGCGCTAAAAGCTGAAAACTGGTCTGGGCAGGAGGGGGGTTTAGGTGCCCGGTAGGCAAGTGGTTAATATTTAGTATCAGGTCATGCCCTTAATCCCCAGGTTATTAATTATTAGAACATATTACCAAATAGAAGGTGCAAGCGCTGTTTAATTTACTTTCATTTATTGTAAGGTACGTTTCACATAATGTGCTAAGATGTGATGCATACTAGCACATTATGGCTTTACCTTGCAGGTTGCAAAATAAATTAAAAAAAACCACCCATAGCGGATTACTACCACTTTCAGTTCTGAATTTAAATTCTCCCCAACCCGGAGCTCCGCCGATACTCACAAATCTCCGCGGCAGCGCGCAGAGCCCGCATGCGCAGTAGAGGCGGCCTGTCGGAGGCGCGCCCGTGGGCTGGGCAGAGCGCGTTCATGGAATAAACAGGCTGTTTCCTGGCATGTGCGCGGTATGCCCCTCGGGAGGGCGGGGCCTGGCGGCATGTGATGAGGGGCGGGGCCGCTGTATTTATCACATCGCCGCGCTTCCTTCCGCGGCAACCGGAGGCTCCGGGATCGGGGCGGCTGGACGGTGAGAGCCGGGACACACCCTGGGCGGAACCCCGCACATTCCGGTGAGTGGGGGGGAGGCGGGAGCGCGCTTTCCGTGCACTTCACCCAACTCTACTGAAGGGAAAACTTTCCTCCCATTGGCACCGCCGCCATCATGATGAACCCCCCTCTGTACTATGACTGGCACAGTCCTGACCCGGGACAATAGTCCTTGTCGTGTTTATAGAACCGTCCTGGAGGACACAAGTTGTACTAATGACGTCTAATAAACACACACTGACATATATATATATATATATATATATATTATAATGATGATGTGGGCTGTGCTCTGCCTCACACTTTGTACCTTGACTCTCTAGCGCCCCCTCATGTTGGGCTTTAGTCTAGCTGTACATTTCTGCGCAGAGTTCCTCCCTTCTACACCAATAACATACAACTTCACTGCAAGTGAACTCCGCCCACCCAGGTGGTTCTGCCCCCTCCCCCCCCCTCACCATTATGGTGCATGCTTTGGTGTACCCAATGGCTCTGCCCAGACTTCAGGCCCCATTCACACCTGAGCGTAGCGTTTTTTCAGCGTCTTGTCGGGCATATTTGCGCATTTCCATGCAGCGTTTTCTGGTGTTTTTGAGCTTTGGCGTGTTTTTTATTAGCCAATAGGAAAAATGATCATCTGTTCCATCATTTGTTGCTATGTTTTTAGATTTTGTCATCCACTTCCTGCTCCAAAAACACCCAAATCTGCGCGTGACAAAAAGGGTCCAGAACTTGTTTGAGCTTCAGGCGACTTGGAGTGGAGATGTGAACCGTCTCCATAGAGAATAATGGATTTTTTTCCTCTCAAGCGTTTTGTAGCTACAAGACGCTCAGGTGTGGATGGGCGCTAAGTCTCGGCAAAGCCAATCGGGCACATCTGGTGATTTCCCGCACCTGTGCAAAGACCGGGACGTTTTTGGAGTTTCCTGGCAGATGTCTTTGCTCTGGGAAACCCTGTGTGTGTGTGCAAATGTACAGACGTGCCACAAGGGGGGTTCAGTACCCACTTCTGTGCACACACAGGGGGCGGGGACAGGTTCTCCGATAGGTGAGAGAGGCTGAAATGCTGATTTGCTGCACAAATAGTGTTGTGTGTGTGTGTGTGTGTGTGTGTGTGTGTGTGGTTTTTTTTTTTTTTTGTTTTTTTTTTTTTTTTTTTTTTTGTTTTGTTGTTTTTACTTTTATATGTAAGGCATCAGTCCCACGAGCTCTGTCCACCAGCTCATCAGGAGAATCTCTCCGTTGATCTCTGTTGAGCTGGCGGATGACAGGTCCGTCTCTGCTCACTGAGAGGGGGAGGGGTCCGTCAGAGCGCCGCTGATTCCTATGGGGGGACAGCATGTCTGTTTTCATCAGATCTCATGCGATCCGCTAGGACGGATGTGAACGTATCACCATACGTCTGATTTTAGCTGATCGGATGTCAGCGGACATGGTAACCATCGCTCCATAGACCTGCATGGAGCGCCCGTTCTGGTCCGCCTAAAAAAACTGACAGGCTGACCTGAACGTTCCATCCATGTGAAAGGGGCCTAAGAGGAGGGGGAGGTGGCAAGGGAGCTCAACATGCCTGTCAGGGTGAAGATTCGCGATCAGGCCGGGTTCACACTGTGTGCGGCCGCGGGGCACAGCAGGGGGGTCCGATGCGTCACCGTTTCAGGTTCAAATATTTTTTTGCTAAATTCGGACCCGAAAGTGAGCCAAAGATGCACAGGACTCCTCCCGTGCGTTACGCAGCCACCCTGGAGATATGTGAACCGGATCCATAGAGAACCGGTCACACTCTCCTGTCATGCAAATTGAATGCGGAGGAAACCCACTTCCAGTTTGCAGTAGTGTGATCCCAGCCTTAGAGACAGTTCACAGCACAATTTCAATGAGTTTCGTTGCATCCCGCTGCATTCCAGACACGCTCCACACAGAATAAATGCAGCAGGTCCTACTTTTGTTGACTGCACTGGTGTGAAGTTGGGGCACTGGAATACATGGAGAACACTGTGCCTGCTTTTTGTGATGTAGATTGACCATCTGACCGCCAGAAGGTTTTACCCCCTTCATGACCAGGGCATTTTTTTGCTATTCAGCACTACGCTACTTTAAAGCGGGGCTCCAGGCTCCTTCAAAAAAAAAATAGCTGTTCACGTTTAATATTTGGACACTTGCCTTACCACGAATCCAGCGGTGTCTTCACCCGAACCGATTTTTCAATTGGCTCTTGGGTGCCGCCGCCATCTTAGCTAAGGGAAACTGGAGTCTGTTCTCTACTGCGCATGTGCGAAGTGCTCTGTGAATGGGGGGCTGCGGGGGGGGGAAGGAGGAGGGGAGTCCAACTTCTGATTGAGTTTGCCATAGCTGTCAAAACCAGATACCCGCTCCCCCACCCCAAAAAAAGGTGCCAAATGTGGCAGGGGGGGGGGGGGGGGGGCTAGGCAAACAATCAAAGCTTTCCCTTTTTGGTGGAGCTCCACTTTAACTGGAAATTGCACAGTCATGCAACACTGTACCCAAACTAAATTTAATCCCCCCCAACAAAGAGAGCTTTCATTTGGTGGTATTTGATCATTCCCCACTGCTTTTTTTTTTTTTTTTTTTTTTTTTGTATATAAACTAGGGATGCCCCGATACCTGTTTTGTACCGATGCTCGTGGTCACGTACTCGCTGATACTAATTACCGATTCCTTTTGTGGTGCAGTTTGAGCCCATAAAGTGCTCAAACTGCGCTGACAAAGAATTGCATGTGATTTTCACAGGAATGCGGTGTGATTCTGGACCGGATCACGTGGCTTCCTGCACCACTCTTGTGTGACCCAGGATTGTCATAGTGACTTCAACCTGGGTTCACACGAGTGGTGCGGGAAAATGCAGGCGATCTGGGCAGGAATCGCATTGCATTTCTGTTCACATCACATGTAGTTCTTTGCTGTGCGATTTGAGCTTATTCATTCTATATGGGCTCAAATCTCACAGTTATCGGAACATTTGTGCAAGTGCTTAGTATCTGCACTGGTACTAGTATCGGTGCAACCCCAACATAAACTCAAAAAGACCGAAATATAAGAAAAACAAACAAAAAAAAACATTTTCTACTTTCTGTTATAAAACATGTCCACTGAAATGAAATTTCTTCATAAGTTTAGGCCAAAATGTATTCGGCTACATGGTTTTGGTAAAAACTAAAGTGTGATTTTGGGGACACAAGTATAGTTCTGATCGTGATGCAGATGATCAGTACAGACCCTACACTAGTAATGGTGGTAATCAGCGACTTCTAGTGTATCTGATAGTGTGGTGGGAAATCTGGCGCTAACTGACACTATCTGAGTGAGACACTAACTGACGCCGGTAGGGACACTTGACAGTGATAATACTGTACTAATGGCACTGGCTGGGTGATGGGGGGTTATTGGGCACATAGTTAATCCATTGATTGCCCGCCTAACAAGTGTTCACAAGTGTATGTGTGCTGCTTTTACTTACAGATCATCTGGCTTGAGTCTCTCCTTGCTTTCAGTTCTGAACTGTAACAGAGAGCAGGGAGAAATCCAGCCAGATCTGTGTATAATGTGTGTATCAACACCCAGTCTTCTGTGCTGTGATTGGCTACAGCGGATTAACAGGTGTACAGGTAGAATCATCGGCTGTTACCTGCTGACAAACTCGTGCTGCATCCAATCACAGTACAGGTCAGCAGGGGGCGTGCAAGTGTGTGCCTATAAACCAGAAAGTACACCGCGATGTACAGGTACATTGCAGTGCCTGGGGATGAATGTATTGCTGGTGGTTGGCAGAGGTTAAAGTAACATTAAAGCTTCAGTTTTTTTTATTATTAAAATTATAAACATTTTATACTTGCCTCCTGCTCTGTGTAAAGGTTGTGCACGGAGCAGCCCTGATCCTCTTCTGGGGTCCCCCACTGGCACTCCAGGCTCCTCCTCCTTCGGAGCTAGTTCCCGAGCCGCCTATCTGCATCCATTGACAGACGTGGAGGCTCAGCTCAGACCCCCCAACCCCGGATTAAACCTCCACTGAGAGAGGACAGGGAGCATGCACAGTGTAGAGGTCACATGATCAATCACATCAGAGGTACTTGGCCCCTCATTCCATTAATAGCACAGTGTATGCCCCGTCCTCATCAGCTGTACATACAATCCCTCTTCTGGGTTAAAGCGTGTGCACTGTAGATGCATCACATTATGGTCAAATTAAAAAGAAAAAAACTGAGCTAGATCTAAATTAACATTAATGATTAAAAAAACGAACAAATTGACAAATGAAAAATAAAAAGTCCAAAGAGCAGCAGCTTGTTGAGAGATACACAAAAACAATAAAAAAGAGAGAAGCTGCGCTGTGTGAAGGTTCAATCCAACAATAGCTTGTAGATAGCAAGATATGAATGAGTGACAGTTCAGACGATTCCAAATAAACACCCAAGTGACACTGATCCACAAATAAGTGCCACCACCTTTTATAAAAAAAACCTGCTTATCAGATGGCAAGCAAAACTGAGCAGACGGCTATAGCCCAGCCAAGGCCTTTACTTGTATGGAAAGTACGTCTGGACAGGTGTGGATCAGGATTGGTCTCCAAACGCCCCGATGCCGTGGAACTCCGATGGGTCTCAGTAACTCTCCCTAGGAGGGCTCAGCAGTGTGAGAGGGATGTTGCAGGCACACAATGGAGAGATTACAGGCTGTGGGGTGTTCTCGTACTCTGCTCTCACAGCACTGGCCGCACACTCATAACTAGCTGTGTCCCATAACACCGAGCAGTATGTTGTCTTCCCAGCGGACGTCTCAGACTGAACAGGTGACAGATCCTCTATATACAACACACAGCTTCTCCTACAACCACAGCGCCAACACCGCGGAGAGAGCCCACCACATTATGGTCACAGCAAGTGCGGAGAACTCTTCTGTACTCTTATCTCAGTCCTAAAGAAAACACCAGCAGCAAGCCCCCAAATAAAATACTCCTGTGTGGCTACATTATGGTCACATGACCGCCTTCATCCCTAATGATGAGGCACGTGCTCTGTCACAGGCCTTCTAGGTATTTAGCTCATATACGTTAAGTCTTGATGTTTTCATGTGTCCAGAATCTGAGCACACACCCTCAACGCAGACAGTACTACACACCAGTAACGTTAAGTACAGCATCCAGCCATCAGATTCTGATTTAGATTTTGATAGGCTGCTGGCAGCGGGTCTGGACACTGCGCCTTGCTTGTTACCCCATGTTAATTAAAATGTAGTGTGTGGTTTTTTTTTTTTTTTTTTTGTTTTTTTAAGTAACAAAAAGTCTCTATACTTGCCTGCTCTGTGCAGTGGTTCTGCAGAGTGGCCCTGAACTTCTCTTCTCGGGCCCCCTGCTGGCTCCTTCTCCTCTGTCTGGTGCCCTCACGGGGGACCCTTGTGCGTGCTCGCTCCTGAGCCCCTGTTCTGCCTGCTCCCTTGTCACTGGCTTTGATAGACCGCACTGGCAGCCAATGGCTCCCAGTGCCGTCGGGGGAGAAGAGCTGCAGATGTGCACACCGCTGGATCGAATGAGGGCTCAGGTAAGTGAGTTGGAGGAAGTTTCAATGGACTAGAGTGCACGGATTAGCACACTCCTAATCCATTGAGGACGACAAGTCTGCCTGCCATAGTAGAGAAGGCTGGACTTGTAGTTGATTCATTCACAGATCCCTTTGAATGATGTGGTTATCCAAAACAATTTTATATGTGACAGTAGCTGACCCCCTACTTGGGCTATTTCGGTAGTGGGAGGGCATTTGCATCATGGTACATGCTAAATGTGCGTAAAATGGGGCAAAAGGTGAACCTGGAATTTAATGTGTGGGCAACCTTGGAGGTGAAAATTCAGTGTATCCTAAAGTACAATTAAATGTTGTAAAGTGCTGCGGAAACTGTTGGCACTATATAAATCCTGTATAACAATAATCAGAATGTGTTTTTCCTCACATTTCAGTGTTGTATTAGATTACTTTTCCTTTTTGCACCTACTGGGTTGATTTACTAAAACCTCATACACACGATCATTTTTTCGGACTACCGTTCGTCCATTTTTTTGTTGCATGCTAGTCTCATGTCAAAAGTGAAGAGGTTACGCACCATACGAAAATTCTCATACGACAGAATACAACTTCAGAAGTTACGTAATGTGTATTCATTGTATGAAAATCGGACGTTGTGTTCACATCCAACAAATTTTATAGTCTGCACATCTAGCTTTTGTCGAACGAAAAACCTGAATTGGCTGTCGAAAGCACCGTACCAACGATCCGAAAATCGGCAGATCGTTTATTCGGACGAAATTTTACTTCCGATTTTCGTATTGTGTGTACGGGCCTTTAAACTGGACAGAGCAAAATTTGGTGCAGCTCTGCGTACAAACCAATCAGCTTCCAGTTTGTTTGTTTTTTCTTGTCAAAGCTTAAAATGTGTGTGTGTGTGTGTGTGTGTGTGTGTGTGTGTGTGTGTGTGTGTGTGTGTGTGTGTGTGTGTTTTTTTTTTGTTTTTTTTTGTTTTTATATATCACAGCTCCCCATGTCCAATCAGACCAGAGCCCTGGCCCCACCCCCTCTCTCCCTTGATTGGCTAACTGACTTTGACAGCGGCGGCAGCCAATGGCACCGCTGCTGTCTCAGCCAATCGGGGGGAAATCTCGGACGGCTGAGACGCTCGTGGACATTGCTGAACAGAGGGACCTCAGGTAAGTATGGGGGGGGGGGGGCCTGCTGCACACAGAAGGCTTTCGATCTTCATGCATAGAATGCATGAAGATCAAAAACCTTCTGACTTTACAAGCTGAAGTTAGAAGGCGGTTATCCACCATGCACAGCTGCTCCAGGTTCTGGGTGCTCCAGTTTCAGTTGATCTTTGCCACTGTTAAGAATTCATTTTAGAAACCTTTTTCCATTGGCTGCCATGCACAGCTGCACCAGATTTTGCACTCTCCAGTTTTAGTAAATCTACCCCACTGTTAACTTTTGGTTCCAAATGCACATTCTGTGCACTCTAGTATAACATGCAGGCATGTCTCAGGACCACGTGCTTGGCAGTCTGTAGAGGCAGCTGCAGATTCCCCTCCTCCAGAAGCTGCTGCAACTGAGGAATGGATAGTGTCTCTAATGCCGCGTACACACGAGCGGAATGTCCAACAGAAAAAGTCAGACTGAAGCTTTTCATCGTATATTCCGATCATCAGACTTTTTTTTTTATTTTTTAGAAAATTCTGACAGACCTAGAAATAGAACATATTCTAAATATTTCCAACGGACCCAATTCTTATCGGGAAAACAGATCTTCTGTATGCTGTTCCGACGGACCAAAAACGACGCATGCTCTGAAGCAAGTACGAGATGGAAGCTACTGGCTATTGAACTTCCTTTTTTTTTTTTTTTTTTTTAGTCCCCTTGTACGTCACCGCTTTCTGGACGGTCGGACTTTACTTTGCTTTGACCGTGTGTAGGCAAGACCGCTTCAATGGAATTCCGGTAGCGAAACCTTTGGAGTTTATTCCGATGGCAAAACCGGTCGTGTGTACAGGGCATAAGGCATTCTCTCGACTGAAGCTGGATGTGTTGTCAGATAACTTCTACTCTATGGCAGGAGCCTGCACTTCAGGTGGAAAAACTGCCCCTGCATAAAGGTGATGGGCAGCGCTGTCACCCTATTAACAGAAGTGTCTGAAGCTGATTTTTCAGATACTTTTGGTGACTGCCTGAAACACTGAAAAGTTGAAAAACATTGGAAGGTAGAGGGTAAAAAATGTGCTGCCAGCTTCTATGCTTTCTGCATGGTCCCGTGCATGAAATTGCAGTTCTGTTTTAAATGGAGCCCACAGGCAGTAGATCTTTTCTCTACCTGTGCCATCCTAAAAGCTCACAGATGCACACTCCTCAGTTGCACGCAAGTTAAAACTGGTGGAGCGGGGACCTTGAATGTACACAGTCCATGCGCAGTATAGGGGGCTGAGGTTGCATGTACAGATGCGTAAGCTAAATTATTCTGGATATTTGAAATAGTTGCTGTTTCGGCTTTTAAACCTGGTTTAATCACATCAGCCCCGGGAAGGATTTGCCCCCTTCATGACCGGGCCATTTTTTGCGATACGGCAACTGACAATTGCGTGGTCGTGGGACGCTGTACCCAAACAAAATTGACTTTTTTTTTTTTTTCCAAATGGTGGTATTTGATCACCTCTGCATTTTTTGCGCTAATAAACAAAGAGCGGCAATTTTGAAATAAACATTTTTATTTTTATTTTTTGCTATAATACATAGCCAAAAAAACAAACATTTATTCATCGGTTTAGGCCAATATATGTTCTACATATTTTTGGTTAAGAAAAAAAAAAATCGCAACAGGTGTAGATTGGTTATTGCATCTACAAACTATGGGATAGATTTAGGGACTTTTTTGTTTTTACTAGTAATGACGGCGATCTGCAAATGTTTTGTTTTTTAATTTTTTTTTTTTTATCCAGGACTGCAACATTGTGGCAGACAAATCTGACCCCAAATGACACTTTTTGGGGACCAGTGACATTATTACATTGATCAGTGCTATAAAAATTGCACTGATCAGTGTAAAAATGACACTGGCTGGAAAGGGGTTAGCACTAAGGGGGCGATCAAGGGGTTAGGCGTGTTCCCTAGGTGTGTTCTAACTGTGGGGGGGGGGGGCTCACTTGGACAACAGAGATCACTGTTCCCGATTACTGAGAACAGAAGATCTGACATGTCCCCTGTCAGAACGGGGATCTGCCTTGTTTACACTGGCAGATCCCTGTTCTGCCTCTGTACTAGGTGATCACGGGTTGCCGGCGGACATCGAGTCCGCCCGACCTGCGGGCACGTGGCGCATGCCTGCACCGCCGTACAGGTACATTGATTTGCGCTGCCAACCTGCCGCAGTATATCTGCGTGAACTGGTCAGCAAGTGGTTAAGATAACTATAGTGAGCTGTTGGGTTTTGCCTATTATTGAACAGTACCATAATAACGCTTATTTAACTTCATATTTGTAGACTTGGTTGCTAAGGCATTTGAAATGTTAAATATAGTTCTTGTACTTTGGTCTCCATCTGTTCCTCTTCTTACACGGTCTGCGGTATGAATCTAAAATGACAGCTTGTTTGCTCACATTCATGTTGGGTATTTCTTCCACAAATCCCAGAATTCCTTGCTAAACAGCCAGTCCTGAAATGTGACTGTTGGTGCTCTACACATTTATTTGTATTGTTGTACAGACAGTATCTGGGCTTATGTAAGATTGTTTACCATGTTATTCCCTTTCTCTCTCACAGCACAGCTTTATAAAAGTTTGTATTTCCCTTGGTTCTATTTTTACTCACATTGGTACTACATTTTTGCAATTTCCTGGATTAACTGTATTCAGTGTTACACATCACATGGATGGTTGACAGAAATAGTTGGGAAAGGCAAGTGTTGCAATCCTTGTCTGATCTGTGTATACTGCTGACACCAGCTTTCCTAGTCTTGTCTAGTTAAAGGTGATGTGGGTGTTTATAACCACAACAGTCATGTGGAGTCCATACACCATTAATGTGTCATTAAAGCTTATGGTGGCACTGCCCTTACCAGGTATAAAAAGAGGTCATCAGGGCTGGAGACATGCTGGACATCCATGTTTATATTTGTTTTATGTCACTCCTATGGTGATCGTTCACACAATATGAATAACACTGCTATGGGGTTGGTTGTTATACTTCATCTGCTCTTTTGTTCTCGAATCACATCACATTGTGTTACTGGTACCCAAGGCTTCAAGTTTTTTATATTAACCACTTCAGCCCCGGAAGGATTTAGCCCCTTCCTGACCAGAGCACTTTTTGCGATTTGGCACTGCGTTCGCTTTAGCTGACCATTGCACGGTTGTGCGATGTTGTACCCAAACAAAATTGACGACGCGCACACACACACAAATAGAGCTTTCTTTTGGTGGCATTTAATCACCTCTGCGGTTTTTATTTTTTGTGCTATAAACAAATTACAATTTTGGAAAGGGAGGAGGGGGGAGAGAGAGGGAGGAGGGAGGAGAGAGAGGGAGGAGAGGGAGGAGGGGGGAGTGAGAGAGGGGGAGGGGGGGGGGAGAGAGAGGAGGGGGGGGGAGATTTTTTAAAATAATAAAAATATAATGATTGCAGCGGACAGATCGGACACTTTTGACACTATTTTGGGACCATTGACATTTTATACAGCGATCAGAGCTAAAAATAGCCACTGATTACTGTATAAATGTCACTGGCAGGGAAAGGGTTAAACACTAGGGGGCGATTGAGGGGTTAAGTGTTCTAACTGTAGTGGGGTGGGCTCATTACAACATGCGGTTAAAGACACTTTTTATAACAAACCTGTTATACTTGGTGCTCTATGCGTTGGTTTTGTACAGAACAGTCCCAAACCTCCTCTTAGGTCCCCCGCCAGTGCTACTGGCTCCTCCCCTCCTGCCCCATGGCAAGCAGCTTGCTATGGGGGCACCTGAGCAGGCTCCCTGCATGCCTCTGCTCTGTGTGCTTCACGCACAGAGGCCAGCCTGTGCTCTCTCCTCGTTGGTTTACTGGCTGTTATTGACAGATTGGCTCCCGCTGCTGTCTCATTGATTGGGCTTGGGAGGAGCCACACTACAAGTGAATCTATTTTCCCTGGTGTCCAGCTTTAATCTGATGACCTGCTTTAATATCTATATCTATATAGAATTGACTGTGTCCAGGAGCGATTTGGCGCAGCTATCTGCACATAACCGCAGCAGGTAATCGCAGTCTTTTGTGTCAACTGCAGATAGCAGTGTGAGGGAAAAAAAAACAGGAAGCACTGCAGAGGACCGAAATGCATCATGGGTAGATTCAGGACCAAACAAACAGTGACTACCGCAGCTAAACGCAGCCGCGTGTAAACGCAGGTAATCGCACTGTACAAATGCAGCTGATTGCAGTGCCAGAAAAAAAAAACATGCTTTTAACTGCGGCAGAAAAGCCGTCCGTGTGAAAGGCGCCTTTTTACACCTGCTTAATGACCAGGCCATTTTTTTTGCAATACGGCACTGCATTACTTTAACTGACAATTGTGCGACGCTGTACCCAAACAGAATTCATGTCCTTTTCCCCTCAAATAGAGCTTTCTTTTGGTGCTATTTGTTCACCTCCTGTGGTTTTGTGTGTGTTTTTTGTGTGTGTGCTATAAACAAAAGCGACAATTTTGAAAAAAAAATGTAAAAAATCTAATGCCTTCATCAATTTAGGCCCATATGTATTCTGCTACATATTTTGGTAAAAAAAATACCAATAAGCGTATATTGATTGGTTTGCGCAAAAGTTATCATGTCTACAAACGATGGGATATTTTTATGCCTTTTTAATTTTTTATTTATTTTTTAATTATTTTTATTTATTTTTTTACTGGTAATGGGGCGATCTTTATTTTATTTATATATTTTTTTTTTTTAAAGTAGGATTGTGGCAGACAAATCGAACACCTAAATGACACATTTTTGGGAACCAGTGACATTATAATGATCATGCACTGTTACTGTACTAAGGACACTGGCTGGGAAGGGGTTAACATCAGGGGTGATCAAATGGTTAAATGGGTGCCTAGCTGGTGCTTGCTAACTGTGTGGGGGTTGCTCTGACTGAGTGAGATCGGTGTTCCTGCTTGGCAGGAACACAAGTTCATTTTTTTTTTCCCCTGTCAGAACGGCAATCTGCCTTGTTTACATATGCAGATCACCGTTCTGCCTCTCTGGGGAACGATCGTTGGTGGCTGGCGGACATCAGGTCGCTGGATTTGCTGATTGGCATCCCCTGTGTACAATCAGTGTGCGATCACACCTCCGGTAGTGCGCGGCGCCCCTCAGTGTCTATTGCACAAAAGGAAGTACAGGTACATCGTTTCGCGCAATAGAGCTGATCTGCTGCAGTAAAAGTGCTGTAGGTGGTTGGCAAATGGTTAAAGCGGGGGTCCACCTATACCACCAAAAAAAATATATTAAAAGTCAGCAGCTACAAATACTGCAGCTGCTGACTTTTAATAAATGGTCACTTACCTGTCCCAGGGTCCAGCGATGTCGGCAGGCGATGCCGAGAACCCGCTCGGTTCTCGGCAGATGCCGCCCCCGCCATCCTAGGTGAGGGAATCAGGAAGTGAAGCGTTGCGGCTTCACTTCCCGGTTACCTACTGCGCATGCGCGAGTCGCGCTGCGCATCCTAACTGGTCCCCGCTCTCTCCTGGGAGCTGTGTGTTTCCCAGGAGACGGTGCGGAGGGACAGGAAGAGGCATAGACTCCCATGGGAGTCTATGCAGGAAGTGGGTGCAAATACCTGTCTTAGACAGGTATCTGCACCCCCCTCCCCCCTGAAAAGTGCCAAATGTGACACCGGAGGGGGGGAGGGTTCCGAAAAGCGGAAGTTCCATTTTTGTGTGGAACTCCGCTTTAAATTGTGCTGCCCAAACTTTCATGATCAGGGTAGCTACCTTTTTGGTCTACATGATTCCACTTGTGGGAATGCAGCCACCCTTCCCCACATGCTCCTGGGATTGACTACAGTAGTACATGCCAAGTGCTTACAAGCAATATGAACCTCCCATTGGTAAAATCTCTACCTATATGGCACTGTCCACCATTTTCAGTGACGGCAGGACCAAAAAAAATGACCCAGGTTCCTGCATGGTCCCATCCATTTTCTTTTTTTTCCCCCTCTTACCCCCATTCTTTTCCTCACTCTGAAGGGGGCACAACATAGCTGCTGGTGTATTTGTTCCCTTCCTTCCCCATTGCAAAGGTGTGAATTATGAGACATGTAGTCCCTAACGGAATCTGGGCAGTACTATCTGGAAGCTATTGTGGCCCCATTTATGTTCTAGGCTTCTTCTAGGCTTGTTTCTTATTGCTGCTGAAAATGGGGGGAGGGAAAGAGCAACCGGTAATATGGCTGCCTGCGCGGGTGGGAGGGGCAAGTTTGAAGTGGGGCACCGGAGGGAGATGGCTCTTTTCTCTATGTCTAAGGTATTCCTTCAGTATGTTTTAAAAAGCCTATTTAGTAGGCACTAACCTGTTGGACAGAATATGGTATGTAGCAGGGTTCTGGTGGCTTCATAGCAGTCTAGGGAACAAGTCTATTATCTCACCAGGAGAGACAGAAGGACAATCGCATGCATAATACGCTACCCCAGTGCTGCTGCATAATTTAAGCATACATTTGAACAGGTCTGGCTGTTTTAAAAGGTTTACAATGTAAAGTATGCTTTGGGCAGTCAGCTATTCTGGGAGAGCTTATGTTACCTCTTCCTAGTTTTCCTGTGACACCTGTTCTGGTTTATTGCTCCTGATGCTCTAAGTGGTTGGCTGTTCGAAATATTTTCTACAGTTGACACGCAAACATTCGCCCTTGTTTATCCAAGTGGTTAAAAAACAGCCACTTGCTTTAAAGTGACAGGTTAATATGGGTGACATCAAATAATCTTAAAGTATTTGTTTACACTTTTTTTTTTTTTCTTTTTTACTATCACAAGGGGCTATTAAGCCCCCTAAGTGATGGCTTGGGGCAGTGACAGGTCCTCTTTATGGAGACATCAGGGGACCCCCTCACAGATGGTGGTTTTATTAGCTGCTTGCCCTGGCTGATTGATAGCCCTGAAACCAGAAGTGACAGTCGTCGTCTTCAGCTTCATCTATCACAACGGCTATTTCTCCCTCTCCTCTGTGTAAAGCAATCCTGGCCATTCCCCACAGCTCTAGGGTCCTAAGAGGAACAGGAGACCCTGAGAACCACTGCGGGCACCGGATTGTGGTGGCTTCCCTTCTCGGTACCATAAGTCATTGGGTGGTCATGCGCCAGCAGAATAACTTACTGGACAGCAGGTTGTTTATTTAAAAAAAATAAATATCTGCAGCCAAGATCTTGTTGTAGCCACTTGCTGACAGGACATAATGGTGGTCAGTAATTGGTGAAAGGGTTACTAAACCCTCCTTTGTTGTCCTCATAAAGTGTCATACTTGCCTCCTGTGTGCAGTTGGTTGTTGCACAGAGTAGTCCCGATCCTCCTCTTTTGTGTTCCCTCAGTGGCGCTCGTGACTTCTCTTCTCGAGTGCCCCTTAGGAGAAGCGCTCTCCTTGGGGACACCCGTGCGGGAGCGCTCCCTTGTCCTGCTGCTGTCTATTGGGTCGGGTCCAACCCCCCCCGCGCACGTCATTGGATTTGATTTAAAGCAGCGGGAGCCAATGGCTGCACTGCTATCTGTCCAATAGGGATAGGAGACACTGGCTAGAGCTGGTGTGCTCGTCCCCCAGGGCGAGAGAACGGGTTCAGGTAAGTAAAACGGGGGGGTCTGCTGCATGACAGGTTTTTCACCTGGATGCATTAAGGTGAAAAAACATGAGTGTTTACATTCCCTTTAAGGTGTTGCTGTGAAAAAAAAAAAGCTGTGCAGGAGGGCCGTGTCAGGACAAGTATGATCATTGGCAGAGAGAAGGCTGTGTTCCCAGCATAGCTAGAGACTGACCATGATGTGTTCTCCTGCTTAGTGTGGTTCTTTTTTTAATAGAAAAGCAGAGAGACTTACAGGAACACCAGGAATGTAATACAAAGAGAACAGGATACATTGTCAGACATGGTACAGACATACATGGTACAGCAGGCACATCACAGGTATATGAAATATTGGGGTAACAAATGCTTTAACAGAAATGCATCATCCAATTCCAAACAAGTTAGCATGCTATTAGAAATCTACATAAAAACAATGTAATGATTTGCAAATCACATAAACCCATATTTTATTTAACCACTTGACCACTGGGCACTTAAACCCCCTTCCTAACCAGACCAATTTTCAGCTTTTGATGCTCACATTTTGAATGACAATTACTCAGTCATGCAACACTGTACCCGTATGAAATTTTTGTCCTTTTTTTTCATACAAATAGAGCTTTCTTTTGGTGGTATTTAATCACCGCTAGGTTTTTTATTTTTTGCGCTATAAATCAAAAAAGACTGAAAATTCGGTTAAAAAAAATTAAAAATCTTTGTTTCTGTTAAAATTTATTGGCAGAGTATTGGACAGTATGAGCACTACAGACCCAGCCGGCAGCGCTGCTAAAAACGATCTCTCCCCCTCTCCCCTCGCACTGTACAGATCGGTACAAAGAGGGGAGGGAGGAACTGGCGTCATGACATGACGCCGGTTTGTTTACAAGTGATCGCTCCATCATTTGACGGAGCGTTCACGTGGTAAAGGGCTGCTACAAGCGGCCATTTACCGCAATCCGTGATTCGCTGAGTCTTCTGGACCAGGCGGTCACGGATATTTGTGGGAGCGTGCCCCAGGGGGCACGCGAGAGCAACATTCTGGGAGGACGTCCATGGACGCCCTCCCAGAATAAGCCGACCGCACTGTAGCCGTCTTTCGGCTATGGCGCGGTCGGCAAGTTGTTAAAATAGAAAACCAATCAAATATTTAAGCAGAAAATAAACCATCTTATCAAAAAAAAAAAGGTAATTTTGAAATTTGATGGCAGCAACATGTCTCAAAGTTGGGACAGGGCAGCAAAAGCTGGCAAATTACAACCACAATTCCAAAAAAGTTGGGACAGGGCAATGTTGACCATGGTGTAGCATCCCCTCTTTAACACTCTAAACATCTGGGAACTGAGGAGACCAGTTGTTTGAGTTTTGGGAGAGGAATGCTGTTACATTATTGCTTGATATAGGATTCTAACTGCTCAACAGTCCTGGGTTGTCTTTGTTGTATTTTTATTTTCAAAATGTAAATAATTTAAATAGGTGAAAGGTCTAGAGAGTGGCAGGCTTTTGAACTGAGTGCTAATCACAAGCTGGAAGGTCCCTCTCCTTTTTAGTCTGGAGGACACGACGCCCATGGTTGCCAAAAAATGTCAAATTTTGATTAGTCTGACCATTGAACAGTTTTAGGACGATATGTATTCTGAACAATTTTCCACTTTGCAACAGACTATTTTAAATGAGCTTTGGCCCAGAGAAGATAGCATTTCTGGATCATGTTCAGATATGGCTTCTTTGCATAATAGATTACGCAGCCTTTCAGATTGGTGAACCTCTGCCCATGTTTATTCTGAGACACTCTGGGGTTGATTTACTACAAACTTAAGTGCAAAATCTGGTGCAGCTCTGCATAGAAGCTTCCAGGTTTTTGTCAAAGCTGAAAGCGGTAACATCCTTTATTCCCCCTTTTCCCTTTTAAAAAAAAAACAAAAACTTCTGGTTCCCCTGCAATGGAATGTCATAATTCATATGGTAGCACATTATGAGAGACTTGCCTGTAAAATAAAGCTCTCCAGCGGTGCGCTGACAGGGCCCCCATCTTCACCTGGTCCTACTTCTGGGTTTGCGGGCTCCGGCCACTTGAATGTATGCTGTTCATTGAGTATGGTCTGCTAGTCATTGGAATATCTCCTAAATGTTGTATGCTTAGGAGATATTAATTTTAGGTAAGTGGCAGAACTGTGAAAAAAACAATATATGCTGCTGCGCTTCAAATATTAAAGTGCCACGTATACAGAATCCTAAACATACAGGTGGGTATACAAGTATCATAGATTCCAAATACCAGAAATAAACTATAATCGCATATGAAATCTGCTGTGCAATCATACCAAAAAGTCCATAATATCCCTGTGATAATGTAAAAGTTCAAATGCAAAAAACTTGATAAATATTCAAACAAAATAAAAATATAAAAGTTGATATTTAAAAATGTAAAAAGTCTTCAAAGAAGGGTGCTTGTGATTAAAGTGCTGTATTGCATCAAACAGGATAAAACAAAAGCCGAGCTCGTACTCAAGGCGTCACTTCTGATGTCTGTATGTTCCTACGCATGTCGTCACGATCACCAGGAAGTGAATATGGAGGCTAGAAGTGTCTTTAAATGGGTTAAGCAAAATGTATTGACGAGCGGCCCTTTTCTTGAAGCCCTATACTAAACAGCAGTACAGCGGCCATTTTCTTATGGATATCTTCAAGGCTACGACTGCTGCCATTTTTATGTGGTTATACATGAGACAGGGTGGCGGCGGTAGTGATGAGGAGATAAACTAACAGTAGAACGCTGTGTCCATAAAGTGGACACAATACTTGAACATTAATGGGACTACTAATCCTAAAATTAGGAGAGGAAAAAAAAAAAAAATATAAATAAATAAATAAATATATATATATATATATATATATATATATATATATATATATATATATATATATATATATATATATATATATATATATATATATATATATATATATATATATATATATATATATATATATATTATAATATAATATAATATAATATAATTTATTTAATAAACGGCCACTATCTACTAAAATGGCTCAGACATACATCTCTATTGGTAAGTTAACTTGCACTACCTTTTGAGATAATGTGATTTCCACTGAATGGATGGTAGTTCGCTGGGGACACAAGGTGAATACATAAGTGGTTGGGTCTCCGGAAATTCGGTCAAACAATGAAAGACCTCTTAAAATCAACCATAATTGTCAAAAATGACTCATGGAATAAAACGATTATAAGAATAAGCGAAATCCAAAAAAGGAGCAAATACATATGGCTATTTTTTGGATTTCGCCCATAAATCACCCATTTACTTTTGTCACTACTGTTTGATGCAATACGGCACTTTAATCACCAGCACCCTTCTTTAAAGAATTATTGAATATCAACTGTTATATTTATTTTTATTTTCTTTGAATATTTATTTATCAAGTTTTTTTGCATTTGAACTGATTGCACAGCAGATTTCATATGCGATTACAGTTTATTTCTGTTATTTGGAATCTGATACTTTTATACCCACCTGTATGTTTAGGATTCTGTATATTTGCCACTTTATTGATCACGTCAGCACTTTAATAATTGGAGCACAGCACCATTTTTTATTTATTTTTTCCTTGGGTGGGGTTTGACCCCTGTCGGTGTTTGCTGCAACCAAACTATCTTTATTACACTCAGGTAGCACGAGAATATTCATTGTTTTATTAAGTGGCATAACTGACTTTACAACCACTTACAACCAAGTTGACGTTAGAAGCTGATTGGCTACTATGCAGAGCTGCACCAGATTTTTACACTCTCCAGTTTTAAACCTGACTCTAAGATGCTCTTTTTATACTCAACCATGTTACTGACCTGTTACCCACTAACCTAATTAGTTGAAAACTGTTCTTCCAGCTTTTCCTTGTTAGTACCACTTACTTTGCCAGCTTTTTGTTGCACTATCCCAACTTTTTTTGAGATGTGTTGCTGACATTTCAAATGATCTTATTTTTTTTCCTTCATGTTCTCAGTTTAAACATTTGATATACCGTATATACTCAAGTATAAGTCGAGGCCCTAATTTACCACAAAAAAATGGGAAAAACTTAGTGACCCGAGTATAAGACAAGGGTGAGAAATGCACAGCTACTGTAAGTGGAAAGAGGGTCAACAATGCCCATTTGCAGCCCTACTGTGCCCATTTGCAGCCATAGGTCCCCCGAACTTCAAACTCGGTAGTTAAGGGTTCCTGGATGCCCCCTAACTGCAGCCAAAATGTGGGGTCTCTGAACCCAAAGGGTCCCGAAATGACATTGCTGCAGATGGACAGTTGACCGACTTTGGGGCCCTGTATTTTGGGGACACTTAGTGCTAGGAACCCCAAATTTGGTGTGCAAACCCAGTGGAACTAGCACCATAAAATATCCAAAGCTGGGGTTTCTAGCATCAAGTGGCTCTGAGATGCAAGGCCCCAAAGTCGGTTCAGAAAATGTCGAGCACTTTTCTGCAGCAGAGAATGACCTTTTCCGAACCGATTTTGGGGCCCCGTATCTCGGGGCCACTTGGTGCTAGGAACCCCAGCTTTGGATATGTTGAGATACGGGGCCCCAAAGTCAGTTCGGAAGATGACATTTTTTGCTGCAGAAAAGTGCTTGACTCGAGTATAAGTCAAGGGGGCACTTTCAGCACAAAAGTGCTGAAAAACTCAACTTATACTCGAGTATATACGCTTTTTTTTTTTTTTTTTTTTCTTTTATTGTGAATAAAATGGGTTTTGCAAATCCTTGCATTCTGTTTTATGTAGAATTTTTACCCAGTGACCCAACTTTTTGGAATTGAGGTTGTGGTGTGTGTCTATATAGATAAAGAGAAAAGACAAAGTTGGGTGTATGTTGTTGGATTTAACAGCACCCCAGAAATATTTAGTGAAGATGATTCCTTGTTTCCAATAAATTTTCTAAGGTTTATGACTATGCTAATAAAAGTGTTTCACTTCAATTGGTTGAAGAACCCTTCAGCAGTTATTGGCGGAGGGTAATGCCATGCTGCCAAAGCTTGATTTGCTAAGGCATATATAAGGTGGGAGCTTCTGGAGGTGGAATCTTGTATAAAATATCTATCCTAATCTCTGGTAAGAGCGTTCATTATTTAAAGTAAAATGAAATAAACTGTTAATTTTTTGTTTTATTTTAGATCTGGTGAGGGGAAAAATGGTGGATCGTCTAGCAAACAGCGAAGCCAATGCAAAGCGTATCAATGTAGTGGAAGGCTGCTTTGGAACAGCTGGCCAACCACTGGCTATCGAAGGCAGAGTTCTCATTGGGGAAGGTGTGTTAACAAAACTCTGCAGAAAGAAACCAAAAGCTCGGCAGTTCTTTCTGTTCAATGACATTTTGGTGTATGGCAATATTGTTATTCAAAAGAAGAAGTACAACAAACAGCACATAATCCCTCTTGAAAATGTTACAATAGACACCATACCAGATGAGGGGGACTTGCGCAATGGGTGGCTCATCAAAACCCCTACCAAATCGTTTGCAGTGTACGCTGCCACCGCAACAGAAAAGTCCGAATGGATGAATCATATCAACAAGTGTGTTTACGATCTGATTTCCAAAAGTGGAAAGACCCCAAATAGCGAACATGCGGCCGTGTGGATTCCAGATTCTGAGGCTCATACTTGCATGCGCTGTAAGAAAGTGAAGTTTACACCCGTTAACCGGAGACATCACTGTCGGAAATGTGGCTTTGTCATTTGTGGACCTTGCTCTGAGAAAAGGTTCCTTTTGCCGAACCAGGCTTCAAAGGCCGTACGGGTTTGTGATTTCTGCTACGACCGCTTGTCTAGCGGAGATTTGTCTTCCAATCAGTCCACCAGATCAGACTCCCTATCCAGTTCCCCCAAAACAACCAATCACCTGTCCGATGATGACGACGATGATGATGACAGCAGTGACTGAATCTTTTAAAAAGCACACATTGGAAGGATTGGTTTGTAGGGGTAACGAGTGGAATAAAGAAATTTGTGCTGCTTCTTTTTTTTTTTTTTGGACTGTTAAAGTGAACACAACACACCTTGCAACCCCTGAGTTGTTGATTACCCTTTGCCTGAGAATATTTAACTACTTGTGCCTTGATATAACAATCGTGTTTTGGTTCTTTCAGGGAGTACTTTATAAACCTGTAAAGCTTTTACTGTCTTTTCTGAAGCTTCAGCAGGTAGATTTTCATGTTTATCACAGTCTAAAATGTTTTTTCTGAGATATTTTCTATTTGTTGTGGTTTTTATAAATCAGAACAGTGACAGAATACAGTCAGTGATCTGAGGTGCCTTATTAGTGCTAAGAAGTGACTTCCTGCTGTTGGTGCATAGTCAGACACCTTATATAAGAATAAAATATTCATTTATAGATCTTTTTAAAATCCCTTTATTTTCCTCCTTTTTTGAAATGTCTTTTTACCTGAATATTAAGCTTTGTATCTTCAAACTCAGGACTTGTTAGCACTGTATTATCCTTCTAACTCATATCTGTAATGGACTATGATGCCTACCCTGTATTTCAAATGTTCATGAGCCAAGTTCATATGCTTGCAAAAACTATTCCAAGGTCTTTAAGATTTGGTGCATACTTTCTTCTTTCCCTTTTTTTTATTTTTTATTTCTTGTCATGTTGTAAAATTAATTTTGGATCAGTAAATCTGTATATTAGCAAGAATGTGTAACATACAGTGGAATTCTGTAGCCAGCCTAGTCTTAAGATGAAGGGATGTCTTTCATTTGACCGCAATAAAAATGAATTTGCGCCTGGGGATTTGTCCGGCCCTGACATGAGAACCAAAGCATTTAAAAGGCCCCTACACACGATACAAAAATTGGAAGTAAAATTTAGTCCGACCGATCGGCTGATTTTCGACTTCTTCTTTTTTTATTTTTTTTTTTATTTTTTTGTCCCACAAAAGCTGGATGTGCGGACTAAAAAATCTGTCGTACGTGAACTCCATGTCCGATTTTTCATTTACTTAGTACGGTTTTCGTACGAAAAAAATCGTAAGAGCAAGACTACGCATGTTCAGAAACGAAAGAATACATACAAAACTATTCAACACATTGCGTCACTTCTGAAGTTGTATTCTGTCGTACGAGAATTTTCGTATGGTGAGTATCCTCTTCACTTTCGACATGAGACTAACATGCAACAAAAAACGGATGAACGGTTGTCTAAAGAAAATCTGAGCGTGTGTATGAGGCTTAAGAAATGTCTTCAGGCCTCTGTAGTTACGGGCCATGCTTCTGGCAAAACGATGTACAGTAAGCCAGCTTAAGTTTTGTGTGTTTTTTTTTTTTTTTGTTTTGATTTTTTTTTGTCATCGGAAAGCCAGCAACTTTTACTGTTTACTGTCACGTGTGATTCTGTGATCGGCAGTAGATGGTAGTGTGGTGGCAGAAGCCGGGCTTACTGACCTCTAAGCACACTAATATATCATTCGGCATGTCATAATTTGTGGGTTTCAGCCCACATACACATTCAGCTCTTGGCTAGTTTTAAGGTGGACCGTATTCTTCACAACTATAGTAACAATAGTACTCCATTATAACTCCACGTACATTGGGGGGGGGGGGGGGGGGTGGTAATTCTAAAAATATTCATGCGTATAATATTGCAACACAAGTCATATTGCAGTTCTAATGTTATTAAAATTTACCTTTTCCTTTTCAATCTGCAGCTGCTGTAATCTTCTGTAAAATGCAATATGGCTACCTGGAGATGTTCTGTACACAGAATGTGAACAGAACACCCCCCCAGAAACATTTCCTGCTTGTGTTTGGCTCACACAAGTCAGATTTTTGGCATCCCCCTACAACAAAAATGTCATTTTTGGGAAGATACTCTCAATAGGAAATAACGTCTAAGGCCTATGCAGGTTGCTTATTTCAGGTGCATTTTGTGTTTTTCAATACACATTTTTGATCCAATGACTTCTATGGAACTAAAAACCAGGAAAATCTACAAACTACATCCATAGGAAACCATGGTAAATGGACTGTAGTGTGTTTTCTGCAAAACTGAAAACGCACAAAAAAAAATGCATAGGTGAGAACCAGGCCTCAAGGGATGCAGACCCTTCAGTTTTCCTCATTTAGAGCCATACCGCTGCAGCAGCTGCTTGATTATGAAACCATTTCCATTAGGGCCGATTCACACTGCTGTGGTGCGAATTTGATCTGATTGCGTTGCAAATTTTTGTTGTGAATTCTTTGTGTTCTGGCGTATCTACTGCGATTCTACGGCAAATATTGCATTGAATTCTCATCGCACACAGATCAAACTCGCACAGAACCCTTTTTGCACGCACCTTAAATTCGCAATGCATTGATGTGAATGGCACTAATGGAAAACTGTTATTTAAATGACTTGCAAATTTGAGCGATCGCAACAGCTCAAATTCGCAATAGAATTCATAGCAGTGTGAACCGGCCCTTAGACTCAGCACAGAGGGACAAACAGTGATTTCTTCAGAATAACAAAACATAGCAATCTCAAAGTGTGTTAAAATCCTTGTAATGTACATAGATCAACCAGAGGGGAATGTTTTTTTTTTTTTTTCTCAACAAAAGTGGAGTTATACTTTAAACATGAGTTTTGTTTTTTTTTGTTTTTTTTTTTTTTCCCCCTTCCTCTCTCAAATAAAATACCTCCTAGTAGCTGTGGGCAATATTTCTCCTTTCTTTTATAGATGGGCCCTTCAAATGGATAATTGCATATATGAAATGTTTTCTGCAGCTCTATCTGAACACTGTTCTTCCATTTCATGTGAAAAAATGATGCCACAGATTTGTGCTATAATAGACAGTTGCTGCTCCAATAATTGTGAAAAAAACAATTGGTAAACCATGTGTAGTGATAGCACTAGTCCGCACAATCCGATTCTGAAAACCCGATTTGACATGTCAAATCGCTACAATGTGAACCTAGGCCAAAAGTGTTTTCATTTTTGCAGCCAAATTGAGCTAACACCTACTTTATATTGATTACACCCCCCTCTTACAAATTAAAAATTGCAGCTTACCTTTTTAAAGATTCTATTCTGCACCCTCCAGCAAGGAAAAATTCTAGGCAGTTTTCTTCAAGGGGGCTGAGCAGCTGTTTGCCATAATTAACCCTATCTGTGATATGCAGGCAGATAAATTATCAATTGTAACAAGATCTGAACACTGCCTTCCTTAAAAAGTTAAAGGTGTAAAGACTGGGCTTCTTCCATTAAATGTTAATGAGGACAGACTTGGGACAGATTCACTCTAATGTTCAAAAAAACTTGCAGACAGCAATGACGCCTTTAAAAAAAAAAAAAAAATGCCTTGTGAATGGAAATGTATACAGTGGGGTTTTCTCAGGTACAGCAAATATGGAAATGCACTTTAAGCAAGGACATGGCCAAAGTTTCCAGAGTATTACATCTTCAGCAGATGTTAATATTTCACTTTTGTTTTCAGAATGTAGGTCTACTACTTTAATGTGTTTAATTGAGGGCCAATTTGACATGTGTCCCATTTAAGGCAGTCTGTTCATTCTAAATTGGCTATCAACACATGAAAAAAATGTGCCTGTACTATTTTTGGTATGGTGCTACTAGAGCTGCACAATTAATCGTCAAGAATCGTTATCGCGATCTTGACTAAAGTGTTTCACAATTCTTTCTATGCAAAGAATTCTCTCTGCTCTTCTGAAGCCACAGTGCTCAAAAGAAAGGAAGAGAAAAAACGGGCAGTCTGCCAAGAAACAAAACATTCTTTATCAGTTGAACTTAAAGTGGAGTTCCACCCTAAAGTGGAACTTCCGCTCATCGGATTCCTCCCCCCCTCCGGTGTCACAATTGGCACCTTTCAGGGGGGAGGGGGGTGCAGATACCTGTATAATACAGGTATCTGCACCCACTTCCGGGTACAGCTAGCCGCAGACTCCCCGCCCACCCCCGTTGTGTTGTGGGAAATACACAGTTCCCACAACACAACGGGGACCAGTGAAGACTCGCGCATGCGCAGTAGGGAACCGGGCAGTGAAGCGGCAACGCTTCGCTTCCTGATTCCCTCAGTGTGAATGGCGGCGGCAGCACCCGAGGATCGAGGGACGGCTCGGTCTCGGGTGCCGACATCGCTGGACCCCGGGACAGGTAAGTGTCCTTATTTTAAAAGTCAGCAGCTGCAGTATTTGCAGCTGCTGACATCTAATTTTTTTTTTTTTTGGTGAAACACCACTTTAAGTATAAACATTGCAACAATTTTGTCAAAGGAATAGACTTCCTGTGTAAGTGAAAAGTTTAAACACTAAACCTTTTTCTGACACTTGTTGGTTTCAAGTTAAACATATTTCGAACCCCCAAACATATATTTTTTTAGTAGACACCCTAGCGAATAAAATGCTGGTTGTTGCAATATTTTATGTCACGCTGTATTTGTGCAGCGGTCTTTCAAATGCAATTTTTTTGGAAAAAATTACTTTAATGAATTTAAAAAAAAAAATTAAAAAAAAATCTAACCAGTAAAGTTAGCCCTTTTTTTTTTTTTTTTTTATAATGTGAAAGATTTTACGTTGCAAGAATCGTGATCTTTTTATTCTAAGCAAAAAAATCGTGATTCTCATTTTGGCCAGAATCGTGCAGCTCTAGGTGCTACACAGACCTCTGTGTGTTGTAATGTAGTGTGCTTTAAAGTGATCCCAAAAGTTGTCGCAGAAAAAAAGCTATGCTTGCCTACTCTGTGCAATGGTTTTGTCTAGAGCAGCCTCTTCTTTTTGAGTCCCCTGCCAACAGTCCTGGCTTTTTTTTTTTTTTTTCTTTTACATATTTATGCACATGAGTCATTCAGAAAAAAGTAGAACATGTTTGGCTGGTTGTTTTCCTGCCTTTCTCAATCATGTTTTACCAGTCCTGCCAGGATTGTGGCTGCTGCTTTGGACACAACATGAGCATTGAAAAAATGAAAATTTTTAAATTCTATACAAGGCAAGACATCACACAAGAGGAAGTTTTTTCTGTAATGTAGATCAAGACTCAAGCAAAATTTTGAGATTTAGATCTTTCAGATTTTCTTTTGGCCATTATATATTCAAACATTTTAAAATTTTGCTTATGTGGCTGTGCATTAAATAACCAAGATTATCGTTTTAAATGCCAATCAATTGCCACATTTCTTTAACTAACTAATGCAGGGTTTTCTTATCAAAGCCGCTATTAACATGGGTCAGGAGTAAAATAAAATTAAAATGTATCCTAAAATTTCTGTACTATTTTTAGGGTATCTGTCTTTATTTTGTGATTTATTTATGTCTTGTAACACATTTGTACCAGAAGATTATGAGCTCTCAAATCCCCTTTTAGGAATAATGCAACATTAAAGGAATAATCTACCCAAAAGTGACATTTTGTTTAGAACTATGGTCTGGTAGTTGAGTTGCCGGTTGGCACCTTGTATTTTAGTGCTCGTGTAGACTTGTGGTTGGAGGGCGGCAAAAATGTGCCCCCTCCTTAAGCTGCAATGTGCAGCAGACTGAGGTGTTTACATGCTGTACACAGCAAAGTTAACCCAACTTGTAGCGACTGATGGACAGCAAGCCCTCCAAACATTTACACAAAAGTCAACGGGAAGTGCAGAAAATGCTTGCAGTTGCAGCGCATTTTTTGGGAAAAAAATTGGGTTAAAATGGATGATGTATTGTTTCCTCACCGCCTGTCAGTAGCCTCTAGAGCAGGGATCCTCAAACTATGGCCCCCCAGCTGTTGCAGAACTACACTTCCCATGAGGCATTGTAAAACTCTGATATTCACAGACATGACTAGGCATGATGGGAATTGAAGTTCTTGAACAACTGGAGGGCCGTAGTTTGAAGACCCCTGCTCTAGAGCGTGGATCAGGCTTCAGAGCTAAAAGAGATTAAGACCCCTTTCACACTGAGGCGGTTTTCAGGCATTTTTAGCAGTAATAGCGCCTGAAAACCACCTCCCATTCATTTCAGTGTGACTTTTCACACTGGGGGCGGTGCACTTGTGGGATGTTAGGAAAAGTCCTGCAAGCAGCATCTTTGGAGCAGTTTGGGAGCGCTGTATGTACCGCTCCCAAAACGCCCTGCCCATTAAAATGAATGGGCAGCGCTTCGGAAGTGCCGCAACACGGGGACTTGAACCCCTTCTTTGGGGTTAAAAACGACCCACTGGCGGCCGAAAAGCACCTCTAAAATGAGCGGCAATTTGCCGCGGCACCAGTGCGAATGGGTTTTGGATGCATATCTAAATCTACCTAGAAGATACTGAACAGGGCCCTCCCTCCATATTTGTCTGAAAATTTAAACGCAACGATGTCCCCATCAGACCGTTTCTAAGAATGTGCTGGCAGTATCAAAAACCCAAATGACGCTTTGCCTTTTTTTAACACACCGATCGCGATATTGAAATTAGTACTTTGTTTTTGGTAGCACGAGTTCAAAGTAGCATTTCAGGGCTACTTCAAGTGCGACTTCATGCGCAGATGCAAAATGTAGTGCAGGAACTACTTTCAAAATCCATGCGACTGATGGAATCACACCGGTTTGAACGCTTTCAATGTGGACAATAGGGTGTGAATTCTCATGTGGTTTGAAAACTGTCCAATCGCATGACAAGTCATGCTGGTGTAACAGGGGGCTTGGTACCTAATTTAAACCTTGACTTTTTGGTTACATTGTTCTGTAATGGATATATTTTGCTTTTCAATTTGTTTTGAAGAACACTTACGAAAATTTAGTTTAACTCGGAGAACCCTTTTTAATTTACTCCTGTATGTTCTTGAATGCTTTGCTATTGCAGGTAGCTCTTAGAGAAAGACCAACATTTCACACTTTTTTTAGGTCCTGTAGAACCATCAACAAAACATTTACTCTGCTGTGGGCCTGTACTGTGACTAGAAACTGCAACTAATAATTGTACTTTCCATAAGAGATTTAAAACTTAGTTACCTAAAGTAACTTGTTCTAAATTAAGAACTTTTATAAAACTTGTGATGACCCACATATCCAGCCTCTGTAATCAGACCTACATATTGTATTTTTAATGATCTTTTATATGTGTGTAATTTAATTGCAGCAGAGCTCAGTACATAATTTAATTACATTCTTGGGCTCTGCTTCCTGTTTCATATGCTACACATTCCTGCTTTTCTGAGAATGCAAATACCGGTATATTGTTTAGCCAATACATTGAAAAAACCCTCTCGGCATGAGGTTGATATTTCAAAGTTGTGAGGCAAAGTTTGTTATTTTACAATCTTCTAATACAGCTTTTTTCCTTCTTAACCCAAAGGACCACTTGAATTAATTTTCAGGTCTTTGGGAACCCCTGCTTAAAACTCTAATCATTGTGGGGGAAAAAAATGGCACTTACATTTTGTAGATGTGGAAAACTGCACCATACAGAGGTGGTCAGAACGCTAAAACGGTCATTGTGTCATGCAGCTGGCTCTGCTAGGTGGTGTTGGCCGGGGAACTATGCAGACCCCATTAAATGAAAGGTTGATCGGCCACAATGCAAAAAACCCCTGACTACTTGTAGAGGAACCCTAGGATTCCATGGAACCCTGCTCACAAATGGCTGCTTTAATAAAGTAACAAAATATGGAAGAGCAAGCTGTAAAAATGTAATAAAAAATGTAAGATAATATCTGCAATAATAACATGGAAGAATGTGCTCAATAAAGATACACTATAATTTCCTTGATATGTGCTTGCACTTATCTTTTTAATAGAAGAACTATGCAAATTGTAACTATCCAGCATCTGCTAGGACACATGATAGCTTTCACTGTCTTTCTCAGGTCTACATTTTGACTTTTAATTCAGGTTTCTGTAAATTGAACCTCTTTTTGGTTTACTGTCACTTTTAAAACCTGTTTTTTAGGCTGTGCTTTCATCTTTAATTCCGTTTTTTATTTTTAGATGGCTAGGAGCTGTTATAAAAAGAGAATTTAGGATTGGATATTAAGCTTTTCGTCTTCTGCTGGAGGGCTTGCTCTTTTGAAAAATAGACTTACTGGCCAGATTATTAGGTGAAAGTTAGGAAAAGCACACCTAAAAAGCAAACTAATGCAGCCACCACATCTAATAATTGGTAAGCTGCAGTGTTTTCTAAAATAAGTAAAATCAGTCTGTATATGTAGTAAAGCATGCTAGTTATACTTACTGTGGAACCTAAGGGCTTAATCTTCCGCATTGTGTAAAAGGCTGTTTGGTCCTGTCTCTCCTGATCCTCCCCTTCTTCCACAGTTTTTATACCATCACTGGATAGTACAGAGGCTATGGGACAAGACGCACATGCTCAGTTGCGTGTGTATTGCTGGAGGGTGTTTTTTTGTGTTTGGCCCTGTGCTGATCACATGCACTGTCCAGACAGAGGGTCAGGGGTCCTGCATCCTTATAGGAGACTAAAAACTCCTCCTACAAGCTTTAACTAGACTCTGATAGAAGTCACAATACTGCTGATGAGAAAAGGTATTTGGCAGTTTATTTTTACTAAATTAGTTGCATTTCCATGTACTGTGGGAGGTCAGATATAGTGAATACAGGGTCCTGGGTTTAGTAACACTTTTTTAATACTGCTTTAACTAAACTGCAGCTGTACTTCAGTGGTTGGTGTGTACATCTTTCTGTGTTTTCCTAGAGCCTGTAGTAGACTGTAGGTAGGGGCAACTTAATGAGCTGACATAAAAAAGTCACTATTTGCATTAAGGTGTACCCTGCATATCAAGATTCCCAAGGCATAATAAAGATGTAGCTACCTGAATGAGCCTGCAGTTTGAGTAGAGACGTACTGTTACAGGTTTTTTTGGTATGAAGAACTGGAAAGAACCACAAGGATCCTGCCTTCTTCACTCCACTATGTCAGCAAAGCATGCACGTTTCACTGAGTGATACCTAATGCATTCCAGATCTGACTTGGAACTAAGCTTTGGTTTCATACTGAGAGAAGCTTGTTGTCCTGTATGAACAGGAGAATATATGGGAAAAAGTCCAGATGACCTGTGGTTTCTGCTTTTAACTGGTTTGGTTGCCCTTACGTGCTTTGCTTTCTGACATATTTATTGTATAATGCAATCATTTTACAAATGCTGTAACCTCATCCCAGTGCTTATTTTATCTGAGGTTGAATTGGTAATGTTTGTTCAAATAGAAAGCCATGTTCTGTGAATTTTAGATACATTTTGTCTTATCCACTTTAAAGCTGAGTTCCACCGAAAAAACAAACCAAAAAAAACACTCACGTGTCCCACTGTCCAGCGATGCGGGCGTGCGAAGTCCCGCTCTCCACGGCGCTGGCATTCTTACTGTGGGCACGCACTGCGTGAGCCGCGCTGTGAGTGGCCGTGCAATCTACTGGGACTTGTGACGTGTCCCAGAAGATTGCAGGGAGTGAGGGGCGAGAAGTGAACTTCCTTCCGGCGCTGCGGAGCCCTGGGAGGAAGTGGGAGCTGGATGTCTCTAAAAAGAGGGTATTTGACCCCCCCCCCCCCCCCAAAAAAAAAATGACATGCTAAATGTGGCATGTCCGGGGGTCACCGTCGCTTAAAGCGGAAATTCCGTTTTTGGGTGGAACTCCACTTTAAGGACCAGAAGGATTTGCCCCTTTAATGACCAGGCCATTTTTTGTGATACAGCACTACATTGCTTTAACTGATAATTGCACGTGCAATGCTGTACCCAAACAAAATTGACCTTTGACCTTTAAAAAAAAAAAAAATTATTCCCACAAGTAGAGCTTTATTTTGGTGGTATTTGATCACCTCTGCAGTTTTAATTTTTTTGCACTATAAACAGCAAAAAAAAATTTTTTTTGCTATAATCCCCAAAAAAATTTTAAAGCAATTTCTTCATCAGTTTAGACCAATATATATTTTACATATTTTTTGGTAAAAAAATTGCACTAAGCGTATATTGATTGGTTTGCGCAAAAGTTATAGTGTACAAAATAGGGAATATATTTATGGCATTTTTTTTTTTTATTAATTTTTTTTTTTTTTTTTTGTCTGGCACGAGCGATCACTGGTGGCCTACCATGAGATGGGTTTAGACCATTGTGAGACAGGTTAGTTGTACTCTACTGATGTGGTGTTGCAATAGTAATCCTGCTCAGTATGAGAGGAACCACAGGTTCAAACCTTTGGTGTATGTGCCCCCCCCCCCCCCCCCCCGAGGCCCCTTTCACACGGGGCTGTCTGTTTTGATGGACTCCACTTGCTCAGCAGGGATCGATCAGTTTTCACTGGATCTCCCATAGGGGACAGCGGGGCTCTGACAGGTCCGTCTCCGCTCACTGTGCAGAGACAGACCTGTCAGAGCCCCGCTGTCCTATATGGGAGATCAGATGAAAACTGATCCGTCTGTCTTTTTATCCGATTCCATTTGATCAGCCAGACGGATGTAAAATAGGGTTTCCATCCGTCTGTATTTGGTGGATCGGATAGCGCCAGATGTCAGCGGACATGTCACAGCTGACATCTGTCGCTCCATAGAGGTGCATGGAGCGTCCGATCAGGTCCACCTGAAAAATGGACAGGGCCCTAAAAAGGTGACGATCCTGCAGTGCCACAGAGCCCAGGTTGGCCTGGGCTAGCCACCCCACCCCTTCGCCTGGGCAGGGGCTGGTGCGTAGCACTGCTGCCTCGGTACCGGGGCGCAGACAGAAGCAGGCTGCCTTTCTCGGAGGGCATCGCATGTTCGTTGGGAACCCGGTGCTAAAGCATTTGTAGATGACCTGGGTCTGGGTTTTGTGCAGAGCAGCTACCTCACTGCAAACTATTGAAAGGCATTCCTTGAGCCAAGCTTTTTTTTAGAAGACTATAAAACTGTCACCGTAATCGGTAAGTGATCCCAAACAGGAGCTACAGCTATATATGGCTGGTGTGACCCCCATCTGGAGTGCTTGTATGATACAAAAGCAATTTTTTTACTACAAGGAGTGTGGCCCTCTGTGCTTTAGTAGAGCTAGGAGCTTCTCCTACTGTAGTTCTGTACACTAGAACAAGGCAGCCTGGGAATAGGTACCATGGTTGGCCTTTTGGGGTCAATTACATGACCTAGTGGTGGAGATGGTTAGGCCACATTGCAGGAGGTAAGGAACACAGAGGATTTTCACTCCCGTTTTTTAAAGTAGTACTGAAAGGCTGCTTTCATACTGGGGCGTTGGTGGTAAAGCGCCGCTATATTTAGCGGCGCTTTACCGTCTTTGCAGAGGTTTTTGGCCGCTAGCGGGGCACTTTTAAACCCCCCCCCCTGCTAGCGGCCAAAAAAGGGGTAAAACGACCCACAATGGGCAGGAGCGGTGCATACACCGTTCCAAAGATGCTGCTTGAAGGAGTTTTTTTTAATGTCCTGCCAGCACATCGCCTCGGTGTTAAAGCACTCAGGCTTTCACACTGAGACTGCAGGGGAGCCGCTTTACAGGCGCTATTTTTAGCCCAAAAGCACCTGAAAAACGCCTCAGTGTAAAAGGGGTCAAAGTGTCAATAGAAGCTTAAAGTGGATGTAAACCCCAATTTTTTTTTTTTTGTGTGCGATCTGCGGCAGGTTCCAGTGTGAACCCGGCCTAAAGGAAAATATGCTGTGCAGTTGCTCTAGACCTGAGGGGAAGCCCTGCTGTTTTACATCATCCAATCCTGTGCAAACAAATACTGTGTGGTGTTTTTGTTTTGTTTTTAATTTTCCTTGCGTGTGATTGAGTATTCTTTGCAAAGTGAAGCTTTACTTTTCTTTACTATGCTCAGGAGCAACTTTATAGTATATTTGCCCTTAGTAAATCAACCCCAGGGTGCAGCGCTCCTGGCTCCTCCTCATCGAGTGCCCCCATGAGTAAAATTGTATTTTGTATTTTTTGTTTCCCTTGTTCTCTTTTGGTGTATTCCTAGCTTCTTTCCAGAAGGACGGACAGACCTAATTCTGGTGTCTGGTTCACTTCATCAGCTTGTATAGATCTTAACATGATGGCTTTAGCTTTTTGAATATAATCAAATGTGGTTATTTGCAACCTGTTAAAGTTCCTCCATGTTTGTGTTGATACAGTTTTGGGACTTGTTTTACAGTATTGAAAAAAAGTTCAGCATGTGTGGTACAGACTGTAGTGATATGGTATCAATATTGTACTGTATGTGTACATATATAAAATGATATAATATCCCACAAAAATCGGCGAACATTTTACAACACAGACCAGCATAAAATTATTTATTTGTGACAGTCAGTAGTGGAGTAGGTCCTCTTAAAGTTGTTGTACTTTTTTTAATATGGTGTTTTGTATATAGGTGGGATGACTTGGTGACGTTTGTGAAATCGTGCTGGACAGTTTGTGTTGCTCCAATACTTGTCACTGATGCACCTCTTTACAGCTATCTTAACATATATATGCTGTATATCTCGGATTGTATTTGGACTGGAATGGTGTTCCATGTTATCAGTCTAAACAATTCAGTTGTATACACCCCACTGTGTAATATGGAACTTGTTCCTAATGGGACTGAACAGTGACCATATGATGAACCTGAAATGTAGACAGATGAAGTTTGAGTTTTAGAGGGATGCCTTTCTTCGAGAAATCTATTTAAGCTGAATATTGGCAGCCTGCTGAAATTGGGAAGTCTTTCTAAAGACAGTTTTAGTTAATGCTATAAGAATGTTCAGGCTTGATTCACATCCATGAGTTCTTCTGTTGTGGGTTAATGTGTGTTTAAGGCATCTTATTCTTGCACCGAAACTGAAGAAAAAAAAAAAAGAAAATGCACAAAGCAAGGTATGGGTGTTGATGTGTTTTAACAAGCAAGTCTTTGATGGCATCGTCCAGCAGACAGATGACAGGCCCTGCTTACATTTGCATGCTCTTCTGTTCTTGCTTAGGCCAGCCTACAAGTCAGGTACTTCAATGAACTGTATTCAGGAGTTTTTTTAAGTACTGCTAAAACCACTGACAAATTCTAGGTTAAAGTGGTACTAAAGTCTCTTGTGTGTTTTTTTTGTTTTTTTTTTTTTTGTTTGTTTAAAAAAAAAAAAAAAAACGTTTATACTTACCTGCTCTGTGGGTTTTTCACAGGTCTATTGTTTTCCGTAGGTCCATTAAATTTGGTGAAAATAAAGAAGTCCTCCCAGATAGGATCTTTGTAGACACTCCTTGTGATTTTTCATGACTTTTGATGACCATCTTTGTGAATGCATAAGGAGCTAAGGCAAGACCAGAATAGGAAGTGTTGAGTACCCATTTTGTCTTGAATGACAAATTTGATGAACTTTTTATATCTCTGATCTGTTGTAACTTGAAGGTAAGCAAATTTGACATTCAAGGTCACCAAGAACACTTACGGAGGTAGAAGGTTCTTTTTACGGTGAATATGCTCTCAATTTTGAACTTCCTGCACTTGATTGTCTTGTTCAGTATGAGACTATGCTTTCCCCTAAAACATGTGAGTGAAAACCTGACCCCTGGTGAGAACGAGGTATCTGTGTGATTATCTGCTGGTAGTGCAAACGGAGCAGAACTGATTTAACTTATGACATGGCCTTGTTCTTTGTAGCATCCTTTGGCAAATTTGTTGCAAGGAATTTGGGGAGGGTGGTGCTGGATCTTGTGTGGTGTATCCTGATTTGACAAGCTGCAGTACAAATGGATTTGACTTCTTCCCTTTTGTGAAAGGAATACCCTTTTAATCTTCCCTTCAATTCTGAGTCTTGTGTCAGTGGACTTTTTCAGCAGAATTGAGCGGTGGGAAATGGAATTTGCACTTTTCCCTTTTGAGTTTGTTAAAGACTTATTTTTATTTCTGACTTGAGTTTTTGTCAGTCTAAAATGTCCTAAAAATTCCCAAAAATTGTATATAAGCCAGAGGGTAGCTCAAGCCTGCCTAGTTGCGCAAAGCCACAGGTTTTAATGTGTTCATCATTCCAACCTTTCTAGCCACTGGCATCCTAACAATCAATGATGTCATCAGTTAAGGAGACGTTTGGGCGCCTGCACAACATTCTTGTTTGCCCCCTCCTCTGTCCTTTTAATTAGCACTGGGGTCACATTAGCTGAATGAGGAAAATAAACTGAGGCAGAAGAGAAACATTGGAATACTGGTCAGTACCAATGTGCAAAGGTGTATTTTGAAGAAAAAAATTCACCTTTTAATGTTGGGTGTCCTACGTATGTGGATGCTGCTGTGTTATGTAAAACTATTTACGTCTTTTACATTTTTAGAATGGGATGCCTGTGTATAATTTTAAAGTATGTTTCTAAAAAGGTTGGGACACACTGGTCTGAAAGCTGTTTGACTTTTTGGGATGAAAAAGTGTCTTGTAGTGTTTCTTTGTCTCTAGAAAACCCTTTTTATCTTTTTCTGCTAATCTCTCCAGTATCTTCAAGTCTGCCTCGAAGAGCAGTTTTCCATTGAAGGGGATAATAGTGCACAGGTCAATTTTTGGATGCACCATCATCAGTTCTTGTCTCCAAAGCAGCATCCTGCATGTAGCGTTGATTGATCCCATAATCTGAACCACCATTCAGACAGCCTCTCCTGGGGTGTTTTGCGATGTATGCTATCACTTTGGAAAGGAGTCCCATACTTCTTCAACTGTCAGTCATAAGCGAAAGCGGCCCTGCAACTGTTACAGCCAAAATTCGTAAGGGTTTGCCATGTAGAGCATAAAGGCTAAGGCCACTACTTCCCAAGCTTTCCACAAGAGAGCCTCCATTTTCTTTATTCTTCTTCAGTTGACCCATCTCTTTGAAGGACAAATCTACCCCCCTTGAAAGGGAGGTATCCGATTTGGGACATTTTACTTGAAATTCAGCCTCCTCCTTGTCTAAGAAACACCTAGAGATCTTTGGTTTCTTCCAATCCTATAAAGGCAATTTTGGACTACCATGGTATAGGGTACTTCCCATATTTTTTGTCATAACCTAGATGGCCTTAAGTAGCTCTTTTAGTTTCATCTGCTGGCAACATGTACATAGGATTGTGGCTCTGGGCAATCAGAAATTGGTTCCTCCTACTCCTACCTTCCGAGTGTAAATCGGAAGGTTCCAAAGCTGCTCATGCGATCCCTGGAGCTTTAAAGCCTGCCTTATGAGTTTGATGTGACATATTTGCAAAGGCTGTTGAACATGCCCACACTGCTGCAACAGTGTGTAGCCCTGATATAACACCTCTCTGGGGGGGATAAGGGGCCCAGCAGAAGTACTGCAACCCTCCACTCTAATCTGCCCAGCTGGTAGAGAATCCCAGCGGATGTGCGCCCCTGTCAGCAACATCCAGCCAGTATCCTCTATGGATGATCCCACAGGAACCGCCACGCTAGCCCTCCGATCAACACTCCACTATGTGACCAATCTCGATGGCCAGCATGTCCTGAGCCACCAAGGGACGGGTAAGGAACAGAGAATGTAGCATAGCCTGAGTCAGCCCAACATCTTCCCACATCCTCTGCCAATGTTGTCAGCAGGACCATCTTGCCTGTAGAGAGCCAAAGGAGAGGCAGAGATATTCTCAAACACCACTTGGGAATAAGAGGGGTACAAATTTAAAAAAAACAGGGAGCTGATGACTGCCTGCAGGATATCCAGTAAATGCTAGAACAAAGTGGCAGGAGCAAGTAGGGAACTTTTAACATGTGCTTGTTTCCTGTAGTTGGGCTCCACCCACCTACAGTGCCTTGCAAAAGTATTCGGCCCCCTTGAACTTTTCAACCTTTTACCACATTTCAGGCTTCAAACATAAAGATATCAAATTTTAATTTTTTGTGAAGAATCACCAACAAGTGGGACACAATTGTGAAGTGGAACGAAATCTATTGGATATTTTAAACTTTTTTAGCAAATAAAAAACTGAAAAGTGGTGAGTGCAAAATTATTCGGCCCCTTTACTTTCAGTGCAGAAAACTCACTCCAGAAGTTCAGCTAGGATCTCTGAATGATCCAATGTTGTCCTAAATGACTGATGGTGATAAATAGAATCCACCTGTGTGTAATCAAGTCTCTGTATAAATGCACCTGCTCTGTGATAGTCTCAGGGTTCTGTTGAAAGCGCAGAGAGCATCATGAAGACCAAGGAACACACCAGGCAGGTCCGTAATACTGTTGTGGAGAAGTTTAAAGCCGGATTTGGATACAAAAAGATTTCCCAAGCTTTAAACATCCCAAGGAGCACTGTGCAAGCGATCATTTTGAAATGGAAGGAGTATCAGACCACTGCAAATCTACCAAGACCTGGCTGTCCCTCTAAACTTTCAGCTCAGACAAGAAGACTGACCAGAGATGCAGCCAAGAGGCCCATGATCACTCTGGATGAACTGCAGAGAACTACAGCTGAGGTGGGAGAGTCTGTCCATAGGACAACAATCAGTCGTACACTGCACAAATCTGCCCTTTATGGAAGAGTGGCAAGAAGAAAGCCATTTCTCAAAGATATCCATAAAAAGTCTTGTCTAAAGTTTGCCACGAGCCACCTGGGAGACACACCAAACATGTGGAAGAAGGTGCTCTGGTCCGATGAAACCAAAATCGAACTTTTTGGCCACAATGCAAAACGATATGTTTGGCGTAAAAGCAACACAGCTCATCACACTCAACACACCATCCCCACCGTGAAACATGGTGGTGGCAGTATCATGGTTTGGGCCTGCTTTTCTTCAGCAGGGACAGGGAAGATGGTTAAAATTGAGGGGAAGATGGATGCAGCCAAATACAGGACCATTCTGGATGAAAACCTGTTGGAGTCTGCAAACTGGGACGGAGATTTATCTTCCAACAAGACAATGATCCCAAACATACAGCAAAATCTACAAAGGAATGGTTCACAAATAAACGTATCCACGTGTTAGAATGGCCAAGTCAAAGTCCAGACCTGAATCCAATCGAGAATCTGTGGAAAGAGCTGAAAACTGCTGTTCACAAACGCTCTCCATCCAACCTCACTGAGCTTGAGCTGTTTTGCAAGGAAGAATGGGCAAGAATTTCAGTCTCTCGATGTGCAAAACTGATAGAGACATACCCCAAGCGACTTGCAGCTGTAATCGCAGCAAAAGGTGGCTCTACAAAGTATTAACGCAAGGGGGCCGAATAATTTTGCACGCCCCACTTTTCATTTTTTTATTAGTTAAAAAAGTTTCAACAATCCAATAGATTTCGTTCCACTTCACAATTGTGTCCCACTTGTTGGTGATTCTTCACAAAAAATAAAATTTTTATATCTTTATGTTTGAAGCCTAAAATGTGGCAAAAGGTTGAAAAGTTCAAGGGGGCCGAATACTTTTGCAAGGCACTGTATCTCGACTATTCTGAAAGATGACTTGGGGAAAATATTTTGATATCTTATCACAAGTGAAGCTCCCTTCCCTGGAGATCCAACCTGATAAATTAAAGTGATTTATAAAGTCTTGTTGTTTTTAGAGGAAAAAAAATATATATATATTTTTTATACTTGCTCTGTTGCAATGGATTTGCACAGAGCAGCCCGGATCCTCCCCTTCTCAGGTCCCTCTTGGGCTCTCCTGGCCCCCCCCCCTCCTGTCGAGTGCCCCCACAGCAAGCAGCTTGCTATTGGGGCACCCGAACGGAGTCACAGCTCCATGTGTTCATTCAGACATGGAGCCCTGATGCTACCCCGCCCCCCCCCCTCTCTCCTAATTGGCTAACTGACTTTGACAGCAGTGGGAGCCAATGGCGCCGCTGCTGTGTCTCTGCCAAGCAGGAGGAGAGGCCTGGACGGGCCGAGGAACTTGTGGACATCGCTGGAGAGAGTTGGGCCTCGGGTAAGTATTCGGGGGTGCTCGGGCGCCTGCTGCACACAGGTGTTTTTTGTTTTTTTTTGTTTTTTTTTATCTTGATGCATAGAATGCATTAAGATAAACATTTTGACTTTTTACAACCACTTTAATCACTCAAATATTATATACTTAAGTATCAAAACTATTTGTATTCTTTTATTTAAATAATGGCCAAACTACAAATGTAAACACATTGAAAAAAAATTATCCTGCACTGTTGATAGTTACATTTATTTAAAGTGGACCCGGTTCTATAAAATGCCTTTTTTTGTTCTTCTTGTATATTGTGTTGAATACAAAATAATTTATCAAAGCATGGCCTTCCAATGCTGAGATGTTATTCAAAGCTCAACTTGTATTTTCCAACTTATATCTTTATATCCTCCCCTTCATGCCATGAATAAATTGCTCATCCACGACCATGGTGTCCCAAATACACGTGTAATTGCTATTACTCAACAGATAAGCTCATACATCCGGAGTATCCCATTCGCCAGTCAAATATGTGCAGCAGCTTTTTAACAGATCCTTATGAATAGCAATATAGACAGATATTAACTAATCTGCCGTGATAATTTGCAGTCAGCCTGTTTTAGTTGAGACTGGTGATATGGAAATTGTGTGTTCCAGTTCCTCTGAACAACTTTGCAATTTTTCTGTCAAACTGCACAACAGTAAAGTTCAGTCAGTGCCAGTGGTTGTGTATGTTAAGGCAGCTCATTTTTGATGCTTGACGACAAAAAAAATTAAAAAAAAATCCAGCCCAAAGCAGGATATGTGCATTGGCATCTGCTGTGCAGTTTTATGGTAACTTCACTGCAATTGGTCAGATCTATGGACATACATTTTTTTCACAATCTGTATGAGCAAGCTCATAATTTTAAAGGGAATCTGCTGTCAAGCTAAATAGCATACAGCTTGTCAAACTGCTGCCTCCATCGGAAAGGTCACTCCAGGACAGCAAAATGAATGTTTACCAGAACGGCAAATGAAGTGACTGCCTTGGCAGTACTATGCAGCTTTTGTCAGAAAATGTATGCTGGTCATACATGGATCGGAATTCGGCCGGTTCAGCATAAATCTGGCAGACTTTTGATCCATGTATTGGCAGGCTGGTTGTACACAAGTCAGCCTATTGATCAATTTGTGTACAGCTAGTCTGTTGGCTACAGCTGGCAGTGTTGATTAGTTTATTCTGAAAGCGGGGTTCCATTCAAATTTTTAACGTAATCTTACCCCCTTCAGTTAATTGCATAGATGTTCAAATGCCGCACGAAAAAAAATTTTATCGCTGTAATTACCTTTTTATATTGTACTTTATTGTGGCACTTCCTGTCTCTCCTCCCATGGGAGTAGGCGTGTTTATTGCCTTTCCCCGACGCCGCACTGTCTCCTGGGAGCATAGTGTCAGGCTTCCTAAGATTCAGTGCGGGAACAATGATCATATGCGTGAACAAGCTGTGAATGAACAGCATTCACCGCATCCCGGAAATCAATGCTTGTGGGCTTCACATGCCCAAAAGCAAGATGGAAACAGCCAGCATAACATTTTTAAAGTTATTCTTCAGTATGAAAACAGACAGAGGCGGAAATATTACACCCAAACTGTGAGTATTATTTTGGGATTAGCAAAGTGTCTCAATGACCTAAAAAAAAAAAAAAAAGATTGGTCACCGGACTCCCGCTTTAAGTCTACCTGCTGTCCGAATACAAAGGTTCAGCTGTAGGGTTTCACCCATCCACATTGTGTGTGGATGAGGGGAAGGAGTCCTTTAAACCTGCCGGTTGAACGAAAAAGGACTGTATGAGCAGCCTTACTTACATCCTGTTCTTTCCTGCTCTGCTGTAGCATGAGGAAGAGTGGCCACGTACTAGAGCCAATGTCTAATTCCTGTACTTGTGGATGGCAGAGGCATGGGGCACCACTCTATATATATATATATATATATATATATATATATATATATATATATATATATATATATATATACATTTGTTGAAAATTTCTATAAATCTGGCTGGGGTACTTTGTGGAATAAAACATATCTAGTGTGCACTTAAAGAGGAAGTAAACCCTGATTGGTTTACTTCCTCTTTGTTTCCCTGCAACGGTAAAGCATAATGGGCTACTATGCATCGCATAGTAGCCCATTATGTGTCACTTACCTGACACAGGAGCCTGCGATGTCACCGCTGTCCACTCTGCTACGGAGCGTCCATCTTCTTTCCGGGTATCGTGGCTCCGGTGCTATGATTGGCCGGAGCCGCAATGATGTCACTCCCACGCATGCGCATGGGAGCTGCCACTAATGGCATATCGCCGTTAGCAGCGGCATGCTCAGTGCACCTGCGCGCCGCTGTCTACGGTGCCTGTGTTTTTGCAAATATCTCCTAAACCGTGTAGGTTTAGGAGATATTTCTTGGACCTACAGGTAAGCCTTAATCTAGGCTTTACCTGTAGGTCAAAGTGGTCTGTAAGGGTTTACAACCACTTTAACCAATTGTGATCACGTATCATCTGAGTAGAGGTGTTGGTGTATGCTCTGCTCTTTTCTGATCTGTGCTTCCATAGTCAGGCAAGTCTTGATAAATGCACTGTTTATGCTTAGTTCTACAGGTCCATAGTAATGTGAGTATGCTACACCTATAAGGTCTTCACACTTTCCTATGCTTAGCAGGGCTGTAAGTTTCTGGTTCAAGGCATACGAGTTTGACAAGCTTATGGACAGCGATCCACTTAAGTTGCTGGAGAACTGAATGTACTTATGTGCAATACTTGTGTTTTAACCAACCCAGGAGTAGTGTTATGCTGGCCATAAATGGAGTGATTTTCTTTCCTGCATCTACGGGGTGCAGGAAAGAAAATCGCTCTATTCCCCCATCAACACAATCAGTGTTTGAAGGTATCCCTCCTGTGGAGCCATTGTGTTCTCTCGGCGGGGGAAGCCATCCTGACCAGGAGAACACAGTGAATATTGCTAGCGGCTAGAACAGCCACTAGCAATAATTGCATGTAGAATCGGACAGGATGGTTGTACCCAAGTTGATCGCTCAACTTGGGTACTTTCAGCCTGCCCATTCTTGGTTCGAATCTCAGCCAGTTCCTGCTGAACTGGGTGAGATTTTAACTGTATGGCCGGCTTTACAACATTGTTATCAGCTGTATTCATGCAAAATAGGGTTTACAGCTGCCTTCTTCAGTGGGGGTAACCTAAAGGCAGTTGAGACTTCTTCATCTACAAACCTACAGCATATGCTACAGGTAAATAAACCTTACTAGCTCGCTTGATACACCTGCTCGAAGGAGCAGAACTCCACTGTATCCCTGTAAGTGTGATCAAAGTAATGTCAGAAACAAATCTATCAAGTTTCCATGGCATACAAGGGTTACTATATGTGTAACAGGAGGCAAGGGTTTTTTTTTTTTTTTTAACCCTTGGCCCCTTGGGTTATGGGCTTTACAAGAAAATTAGAACAAATAATGGATGCAGCTTACCAGTCCTTTGATGTGGTGGCTGCATCAGTTTCTATCTTTTCAGACTAATATTTACAGCACGTACAGAAAATACCTGTTTAATATTGTCTTTGTCAGCTGAACAAAGCAAAAAAAAATGTTCATCTTCTGTAAATTTAATAATCTCCCCATCCACCCTGTAATGAAGAGGAACAAAGGTTCATGAGTGGAGCTACCCTTGGACAGGAAATATTGTAATTTATAGGGTCATTAGGTGGGAATAAAAGGAAGAGGGCCAGAAAAGAAAACTAAAGCAACCACCGCATCTAAAGACTGGCAAGCTGAAATGTTATACCTTTGTTTATTGGGTTTAAATACGCTTTAATGTAGAATGAAGTAGTCTATGGTGGTTCTAGCAGAGCCTCACAACAGCAATGACAAAATAGTTCTGTGCCTGTTTAGAAAGTGTGCTGATCGCCATCTGGATAGAAAGTGATGGTATGCAAACTGCTTTAAAATTGAGTTTTAACATTTTTGTGACAATCAAGAGTATTTTTTCTTGATATTTAGTAAAGCTGAAACAGAAGAGGCAGACTACCACATGTTGTCTAAGCACTTGAAATTAAATTTCTGGGTAATGAAAGACTTCATAGGGAAATGGAGGTGCTGCCATTGGTGTATTCTCATTCTTCAAATGCAAGTTACCTGGCTGTCATGATGACCCTCTTGTGTCGATAGACTGTCACCAATACAGAACAGAAATGCAGAACTCCAGCATGATCAGGAATGGCAGTTTTGATGGGTTTCCTCATCTATGTCACCTTTTTAACTTTGTAGATTAAAAAGAATGTTTTTAGTTTTGAAGTCTGCAAAGTGACTAAAACTATTGCTGCATGTTAGAAGATATTGGTGGTCTAAAGCTGACCATACACTAGCAAAATTTAGTTTAAGAACATTTGTTTTTCTATTCCTTAGTGGGTCAAATCAACACTTGTTTTCAACCACAGTGACAGGGAAACATGAAGGCGCAGGATTTACATTTTTTTTATGATGTCCACATACTAGTAGATTTTTAAAGTGGGACTTTACCTATAAAAAAAAGTTTTTTATCAAGGTACATACATTCCACATTAATAATTATGCTACCAAAATTAGTGCGTGCTGTAAATTGTCTCCAGGATTGCTACTGTTACTACTAGCCATAGGCTGCCATTTCACTGAAGTCCAGAGCCACAGCAGTAAATCGTAAAGGGGAACTAAACCCATCAATTTACCGGTTTTATAAACTGTTACGATCCTAAAATGCTGGAAAAGCAAACAAACTCACATTTGATTGTGTCCTCAACCAAACTGTCAAACCATCAAATGGCTGGGGTCATAAATGATCACATGTGCAGTGTCATGGCAGTTGCAGATCAAACAGAAGCAGCTTCCTTGGCTGTAAAGGATAGGAGGGTTTACTTCTGCTTTAAGCCTGTCAGCAGATCGGCCTCTACAACCTCAGCAATGCATAAAAATTGAGAGCATGTGGAGAGCAGGGTAAGACAGTGTATTACTGGATTTTAAACCATATAGACACTTATTTTTAATGTTTTGCATAACGATACCTGCAAAAGGGGCCAGCCTGAAATCATCTAGCAGGACTTAATTTCCTACCTAAAGTTCCACTTTAAGATGACATGGTTTATAGAACTGAGCAAGGCAATAGGATTTCATTTACCATATATACTCGAGTATAACCCAAGTTTTTCAGCACATTTTTTTTTGTGCTGAAAGTGCCCCCCTCAGCTTATACTCGAGTCAAGCACTTTTCTGCAGCAAAAGTCATTTTCTGAACCGACTTTGGGGCCCCGTATCTCGGGGCCACTTGGTGCTAGGAACCCCACATTTTGTGTGCAAACCCAGTGGAACTGGCACTACAATATATCCAAAGCTGGGGTTCCTAGCACCAAGTGATATGTTGTAGCACTAGTTCCACTGGGTTTGCACACCAAATTTGGGGTTCCTAGCATCAACTGTCCCCGAGATACGGTGCCCCAAAGTCGGTTCGGAAAATATTCTCTGCTGCAGAAAAGTGCTTGACATTTTCTGAACCGATTTTTGGGGCCCTGTATCTCGGTGCCACTTGGAACCCCAGCTTTGGATATATTGTGCTAGTTCCACTGGGTTTGCACACCGAATTTGGGGTTGCTAGCACTAAGTGGCCCTGAGATACGGGGCCCCAAAGTCGGTCAACTGTGTCCATCTGCAGCAATGTCCTTTCGGGACCCTTTGGGTTCAGAGACCCCAAATTTTGGCTGAAGCTAGGAGGCATCTAGGAACTCTTAACTACCAAGTTTGAAGTTCAGGGGACCTATGGCTGTAAATGGGCACAGTGAGGCTGCAAATGGGCATTGTTGACCCTCTTTTCCACTTACAGTAGCTGCGCATTTCTCACCCTAGGCTTATACTCGGGTCACTAAGTTTTCCCAGTTTTTTTGTGGTAAAATTAGGTGCCTCGACTTATACTCGAGTATATACAGTATACAGCCGGATGCATATTCTTTGTCCTTAGCTCCCTTTTTTAATCTGTCTAGATTTTATATGTAAATTGTCATCCTCCCTTTTCTTTTCTTTTTTATTATTACTTATTGGTGCAAAATGTGGAACAAACAAAACTAGTGTTTTTGTTCTGGTGATTTAATCCTTATCTTGGCTCATGTCACATGTATGCTGTTTGGTTTCCTTTCTCCTCTGTGCTTAATTGTTGCTGTTCTTCCTATAGATTGTAACCAGTGTAGCACTTTCCTTTTTTACAATATTTCAGTATTTACCATGACCTGTTTTAGAAGCTGTTTTGGATTAAATCCCCTACTTTATCTAAACTCGAGTTTTAATTTTTTTTCTTTTTAAAGCTAGCCTGTCTTCTAATGCTAAAGAATGACCTTTTCCTGGCTGTACTGGGTTTACTAGGGCTGCATTGACACTTGTGACTTGTTATATTGCTTTTGGCAACACTCAGAGTAGAGGTGAAAGTATATCCCTGTGTCCCAGAGCATGGGGTGCAGGCTTTACCTGATACCAATCTAGAGGGCTAGAAAATATAAAGAGGAAAGGATCGCTGCTACTCCTGACTAGCCCAGGTGAACACTATGAGGTGCGGTCTCAGCCTACAGGTCTCCGCTAAACTAAACACCTAGATGCATTTCGCTCTTCCCACCTCGGTTTACCTGTGGGTGGGGCATAGTGCATCAGAGTGTGTGATTTGGTGGCAACCTGTGGGATAGATATATATATATGTGTGTATGTGACTGCGACATTATGGCGGACAGATACTTTTGGGACCATTCACATTTATACAGCGATCAGTGCGATTAAAAATGCATTGATTACTGTGTAAATGTGACTGGCAGTGAAGGGGTTAAGTGTGTCCTAGGGATGTGTTTTAACGGTGGGTGGGATGGGCTATGTGTGACACGACACTGATCACCGCTGCCAATTACAGGAAGCTGTGATCAGTGTCACTAGGCGGACAGGGAAATTGCTTGTTTACATCAGCATTTCCCTGTTCTTCCTCTCCGTGAGATGATTGCAGGTATCCCTGCAGACATAGAGTCCACGGGACCTGCGATCACACCCGCGGAGCTCGCGCGCCCACAAGCCGTGTCTTAAAGGGCAACGTACAGGTATGTTAATATGCCTGTACATGCCCTTCTGCCGACGTATATCTGCATGAGCCGGTCGGCTAGCGGTAATGACAGTGTGTTTTGGTTGCAGGTGCAAAATATTTTACAGCGCACACATACAAGAATGACATTTCCTGCAGGGCTAGTTAAAAACACCTGAACATATTCAAAAAAATACAGGGGTTTGGTCACACTATATGGTCATGTAGTGCTAAGCCCACTTACTGCGACAAAGTACCCCGAATTAGTGGGTCCTACACTAGTAATAGAATGGAAGATCCTTTGTCTCAACCATGGGAGCTGAACTCCTCTATGTGGGAGAACAAAGGGATACATCCTAAACACTGGTGGCCACTAAATAGGAGGTAATGAGGAGGGGGAGGGGTGCTCCAGCCCAAAAAACCTGGTCAGGTTGCAGGTGCGGGACAGGTGTAATTCCTGCAACAAACCGCAGTAGTGTTAGCCATCCGTTTTAGGGGTAGAAGACTTTTCAGTTAAGATTTTTTTGTTCTAATAAAGTTGTGTCCACATGCTGGCCTTCCCTGCCCCTGGAGTTTTTTTTTTTATAAATAATACAGCAATCCTCAGATGTGCATTCCCTCAAGGCTAGGTAATCCTATAAACTGGAAACCTGCTTGTCTAAAGGGAGGTAAATAGACGGTTCGAATCTCGGCTGGTTCAGCAGGAACTCCCCGACATGCGAACCATGTATGGGCAGGCTGAATGTACCAAGTTTATCAATCAACTTGGGTACGACCAGCCTGCTGGATTTTGCCTGCGATTATTGCTAGAGGCTGGTATAGCCACTAGCAATAATCACGGGGTTCTCCCAGCGAGGATGGCCCATCGCATGTATGGCCTGCATGAGTGTGAATGTGTTCACAAGAGTCCCTGTGTGCCCCCTTCCACCAGACAGCTCTCCTGTCCTATTCTGGTAAAGATAAATTAAAAAACGTGAAGGAGCTTAAAGACATTATACCAGATTGCTCCAAAATCCACTGCTTTGTACTTCCTGGACTTTTTTTTTTTTTAGGAGGCCCAAATCACCAGGCTCCAGGAGCTTAAGCGTCTCCATAAAATGAATCTGACATATTTAATGCTTTATCCAGCTAAATTAAAAATGGTTGGCAGTGGCATATCCACCATCTTTGAGACCCCAATGGTGATGCCTGATTGCCTGGATCTACTCTGTAGAGGACAACGCAATCCCAGACTAGTATGCTACTATATGTAAATTCACCTAAAATCTTTCTAATTTAAGTAAAATAAAAAACGTATGGCAACAATTTTGCCACTACTGTTACCACCATTGCACAGATTGTGTACTGGAAGTGGAACCCTCCAGCTACATCAACACCTCTCTCCACCCATAGAGGTTGGTTGAGAGCCTCATGAGTATTATACCAAGCAAATCTTGTTGAAATGTTTTCAGCCTGAACCAGAGATACCGCCTCATAAGCTGCATCTTAAGGAATGGGAAGTAGTCCAGCAGGAACTTATGCCTTAATGATGGGAGGAATTTTATGGTAGTTTCACAATTGTAGGAGTTTTGAATACGTGCCAGCGGTTACTCTACTGTGCCATGTCTGCGTATATACAAAATAAGATTATTTTCCTCTGCCAGAAATTAAATGGTTGATAATTTGCTAGTGTTGGTCCACCACAGTTACAAAATGTTCTTTTAATATCTAATTGTGTGTGAAGACAATGAGGACATACCTTTTTTTCTAGTACCAATGCTTGAGTGAACCTCATAAACTTGTTTAGTCAATCAAACTTTATGTGATGGTCTATGACCACTGGTCTGTATAAGTGGCAAAAGGTCTTTTGTAGCCTTTTTTTTTTTTTAATTAAAAGTAGAACGCCCCTTTGACTCAAATTGTGCCTTTGCTGTCCCATTTGCCAAATACTGTGGTTATTAATAATCTTGAGTGATATTAAAGCTTCAGATTTTTGTACATTAAAATAACAAACATGTTATATTTACCTGCTCTGTGCAGTGGTTTTGCACCAAGCTCCTCCTCTTCTCGGGTCCCCCCCCCTGCTGAGTGCCCCCCATTCCAAGCAGCTTGCTATGGGGGCACTCGAGCAGGCTCGCTTTCGAGCCGCTGCTTGGCGTGTCCATTCACACACACACAGAGCTGTGTCTCGGCCCCGCCCCTCCCTCTACATTGGCTTACTGGCTGTGATGAACAGCAGTGGGAGCCAATGACTCCTGCTGCTGTCTCAGCCAATGAGGTGGGCGGGGAGGGGGGTCCCTGGAGGAAGTTCAGACTCATGTAAGTATTAGGGCGGCTGCTGCACAGAGAAGGTTTAGAATGCATGCAGGTGAAAAACCTTGAGCCTTTACAGACACTTTAAGTTCTCAATGCCCTTTAACTTTGGGGACTGTTTCCAGATTGTATATAGGTGTGTCTCAAAACATTTGAATATCATCAAAAAGTTCATTTATTTCAGTAATTCATATATTAAGTGAAACTCATATCTTATGTGATGTATTCCAAGCATTTCTCTCTTTTAATTTTGATGATTATTGAAAGCTAGTGAAAACTCAATTCAGTATCTCAGAAAATTAGAATATTACACAAGACCAATAAAAAAAGTATTTTTAATAGAGAAATGTTGGCTTACTGAAAAGTATGTCCATGTATCGTATAGTATGCACTCAATACTTGGTTGGGGGCTCCTTTTGTATGAATTACTGCATCACTGAGGCGATCAGCCTGTGGCACTGCTGAGGTGTTATGGAAGCCCAGGTTGCTTTGATAGCGGCTCATCTGCATTATAGGGTCTGGTGTCTCATCCTCCTGACAATACCCCCCAGATTCTCTATGGGGTTTAGGTCAGGTGAATTTGCTGGCCAATCGAGCACAGTGATACCATGATCATTATACCAGGTATTGGTACTTTTGGCAGTGTGGGCAGGTGCCAAGTAATGCTGGAAAATGAAATCAGAATCTCCATAAAGCTGGTCAGCAGAGGGACGCACAAAGTGCTTTAGAACTTCCTAGTAGAGGGCTTCGCTGACTTTGGACTTGATAAAACAAAGTGGACCAACATCAGCAGATGACCTGGATCCCCAAATCATCACTAACTGTGGAAACTTCCCACTGGACCTCATGCAACTTGGATTCTGTGCCTCTCCACTCTTCCTCCAGACTCTGGGACCTTGATTTCCAAATGAAATGCAAAATTTACTTTCATCCTAAAAGAGGACTTTGGACCACTGAGCAATAATCCAGTTCTTTTTCTCCTTAGCCCAGGTAAGACGCTTCTGACGTTGTCTCTGGTTCAGAAGTGGATTGACACAAGGAATACGACAGTTGTAGCCCATGTCCTGAATATGTCTGTGTGGTGGCCCTTGAAGCACCGACACCAGCCGTAGTCCACTCCTTGTGAATCTCCCCCAAATTCTTAAACTGCCTTTGCTTCACAATCCTCTCAAGGCTGCAATTATCCCTGTTGCTTGTGCATCTTTTTCTACCACACTTTTTCCTTCCACTGAACCTTTCATTAATATGCTTGGATACAGCACTCTGTGTACAGCCAGCTTCTTTAGCAAGGATCTTTTGTGACTTACCCTTCTTTGTGGAGGGTGTCAATGACTGTCTTCTGGACAACTGTCAAGTCAGTAGTCTTCCCCATGATTGTGTAACCTACTGAACCAGACTTGGAGACCATTTAAAGCAGGGATAGGCAACCTCGGCCCTCCAGCTGTTTTAAAACTTCAAGTCCCATGAGACATTGCAAGACTCTACAAATCCCATCATTCTTCTGCCTCTAGGAGTCATGCCTGTGATTTTTAGTTTTACCACAGCTGGAGGGCCGAGGTTGCCTACCCCTGATTTAAAGGCTCAGGAAACCTTTTACAGGTGTTTTGAGTTAATTAGCTGATTAGAGTGTGACACCATGAGTCTACAATATTGAACTTTTTCACAATATTCTAATTTTCTGAGATACTGAATTTTGGGTTTTCACTAGCTGTAATCCATAATCATCAAAATTAAAATAAAGAAATGTTTGAAATATATCACTCTGTGTGTAATGAATCTATATAATATATGAGTTTCACTTTTTGAATTGAATTACTGAAATGAATTACCTTTTTGATGATATTTCATTTTTTTTTAGATGCTCCTGTATTTACAGAGTACAATGTCCTGGAATTAAGGGCTGCAGACCTGCCTGAAAATTCTGGAAGACTTGTAAAGTCTGGCTGCAGTGGATTAAATAAGTCAATTTGAGTAATTGTTGTGAATTTAGCATGGTAGAAATGTTTCCTGGATAGCATAAGCAATTTACACGCTAATTAAACTTGCTACTTGGGTGTGCAAAGCAGCTGTATGAATAGGCTCTTATAGAGACAGCCACTCCCTAACCGGTGACCTGGAATCGATATGTAACACTTGAGTCTGGGAGTAGCTCCTTCCACCAGAGCCTAATTACTTAAGGAATTGACATAAGACAGATAATTATTAATCCAGTAGTGGTCAACTTTCTTGATATAGTGGGCCTCAAGTGTAGCACCTGATCCAAAGAGTCATACATCATTTTCAGTGAATGTAATGCTATAGAAAACAAATGCACCGTACACACGATCGGAAATTCAGCCAGCAAAAGACCGATGAGAGCTTTTGGTCGGAAAATGTGACCGTGTGTATGCTCCATCGGACTTTTGCTGGCCGAATTCCCGCCAGCAAAAGACTGAGAGCAAGTTCTCTATTTTTCGGTCGGAAAAGTTCTGATCGGAAATTCCGATTGCCTGTACAAATTCCTACGCGCAAAATTCCTACGCATGCTCAGGAAACTATTCGACGCATACTCGGAAGCATTGAACTTCATTTTTTCGGCTTGTAGTAGTGTTGTACATCACTGCATTCTTGACGGTCGAAAGTTCAGAGAACTTTTGTGTGACCGTGTGTATGCAAGCCAAGCTTGAGCGGAATTCCGTCGGAAAAACCATCCAAGATTTTTCAGACGGAAATTCCGCTCGTGTGTACGGGGCATTAGAGACTTTCCAACAGCAGACAATCAGAGGCTTCACACATGCTATAGGAGACTAGGAACATGCTTCAGGGGCCTGTCTTAGGCCGGCCATAGATGGAACAATCTTCTTTCCTGCAACCGTGGGAAAATCGATTCCCCAATCAACAGTGTTGGCAGGGCAATCCCTCCTATATAGAGAGATAACTGCTATTACAGTCCCTTTACACATCAATGCTTTCATATTTGTGCTTAGTACAGACTCCTTAAAAACGACTTCATAAAATTTAATATTTTCCATTATAATGGATCAGAAGGAAAAAAAATACATAAAAAGAGAACAGGGATGCATATCACAGAAACAAAGTAAGAATACTTGAAAGAAAGTGTTGGTTTTGAGTAAGCACCTAAGAAAAACACTACTACTGTCTGTAGGGGTCCTGAAGGCTGCACCATAAGTGCTAGAGGGCCACAGGTTGGGCACCAGCGTAATGACCAGTTACAAATGTCAAGGCTACCTCTGATTGGCGGAGGTAGAGATTGTGACATCTGCCCACATCAGCCAATCAGAAGAATTCTTGTATTCATTGATAAAATACAAGGCTTCCTGTGAATGGCTGCACCCCAACTTGATTTTGTTATGGCAGCAGATAGGAAGTGCCCGTACCGCTGCCAGAACATGCCACTGTACAGCATACTGTGTGTAGCTGATGTGCTGATAGTGGGTGCATCTGTTAACAACAGTTCTTTTGGGCCAGCTTGGCTCAAACAAACTATTTAAAATGAAAGTAAACATGGCGTTAAAGCAATATTAAAGCCTTGTTTTTTTGTTTTGTTTTTTAAAACACAAACATACTTACCTGCTCTATGCAGTGGGTTTCTTTAGAGCAGCCCTGATCCTGCTCTTCTCTGAGGGCACCCAATCAAGCGCACTCCCAACCCGCCACTCTGTGTTGATTCACACACGGAGCTGTGGTTCGGGCCCCGCCCCCTCCGTCTTCTGATTGGCTCACTAGCTGTGATTGACAGTCAATGGCTCCTGCTGCTGCCAAAAGCCAATCAGAAGTGCGAGTCCCCGCAGAGGCAAGGCTCTCATGGACATCGCTGGATCGAGAGGGGGCTCAGGTAAGTATTGTATTAATGGGGCTGGGGGGGCTGCTGCCCCCCAAAGGCACATAGAAGGCGTTTTATCTTCATGCATAGAATGCATGAAGGTAAAAAAAACCTTGTGCCTTTACAACCACTTTAGGCTTTAAATGCAATGTAAAAAAGGTAAGATCACCACCATGATTATACAGACTGGTAGGGCTGTGTAAATCACTGAGCCATATGGACAGATTTAAAAATTAAATTGCAGGTAATTCAGTCCATGTGTATCTATTTCAGCTATGGATATAGTTGTCTCCCAGGAGTTAGCTGTAAAGTAAAACATGGAGATATGGCTCATTGGTTAATTCAGATGGCTATTTTCTTTCATAAATAAACAGTACAATGTCTGTGTGTGACTTGTTTGTTGCATGTTGGTTAAATCTGCTGGGCAGTCTGGCGTCTCCGGCCAGGGAATTAGTACTAAGCCTGCACTTGCATTCTGCTCTTAATATAACTTGTCCTTTGGCATGAGGATGATTCAAAGGTCATGCATGGGAATAAAACACAATCTGTTACTGAAAACCATGCAGAGATGTTCACGTGAAAAACAAATCTTAAGGAAAAAAAATTCAAAAATCACGTTCCACGCACTATACATTATTTTACATCAAATATAATGATTTCTCTTACATTTTGTTAAACACATTCAATGCTGTGTTTTACCCCCAGGGCATTGCCAGCAAATTTAGTTCACAGATGCATGCATTATGTAACTGACTTAATAACAGTACTCGTTTCATACATCAATGATTTCTTATAAAAGCAAAAGCTTTAGCATGCTTCTTATACAGGCATGTGAAAAAAGTAAGTACACCCCAAGGAAATGACTGACTTTTACAACATATTTGAGATGGTAAACATTAGATTTTAATTCAGTATCTACAGATAAAAGTGATATTCTTGAACACATGACAACAAAAATATGACATATTCATTCTCATAATGTATTTACCCATTTTACCTCCGGAAGGTTTATGGCCGGGCCATTTTTTGCGTTAATTTAACTGACAATTGCGTGGTCGTGCGACGCTGTACCCAAATAAAATGTATGTCTTTTTTTTCCCCACAAATAGAACTTTCTTTTGGTGGTATTTGATCACCTCTGTTTTTATTTTTTGTGCTATAAACAAAAAAAGGCCGGCAATTTTGAAAAAAACAACATTTTTTACTTTCTGCTACAATTTAATAAATCTAATTTCTTCATAAATTTAGGCCAATATGTATTCTGCTACAACCCCCCCCCCCCCCCCCCAATAAGCATATATTGATTGGTTTGTGCAAAAGCTATAGTGTCTACAAACTATAGGATATTTTAATTTATTTTTATTTAATTTTTTTTTTTTACTAGTAATGGTGGCGATCAACAACTTATAGCGGGACTGTGATATTGCGGGGGACATTCTGACACTTTTGACCATTTGCGGGAACCAGTGACACTAATACAGTGTTCAGTGCTAAAAATATACACTGTCACTGTACTAATAACACTGGCTGGGAAGGGGGGTAAACATCTAGGTTGATCAAAGGTTTAAATGTGTGCCTAGCCAGTGTTTATGTGTACTTTATGTTGTGCTTTTACTGAGGAAAGTAATCGATTTCATTCCCTGCTCTGCGGGGAAAGAAAATCTATTACTTCTCCGCTGACAGGACAGGGCTCTGCCTTTAGAATCACTGTGTAAAATCACTGTGGGCACGCGCCCCCCTACCCGAAAGTGCCAGATCACGTACTAGGTGCCGCTTTAAATCTAGGTTATATGGTTAACAAGCAATTAATGAAAATTCAGATTTGTCAAATTGAAAAAAAAAGTAAGTACACCCTTACAATTACCACCATTTCAAATCCAAGGAAGTATAAACCAGTTTTATTGGGTTGGGTGGCAATGATTAGAGTCCTATTCACACCTGTGTGTTTTAGGTGCAAGCTTTTAAGGGCAGCGGAGGTATCTAGGGTCTAATAGAGTTTCTGTCACTGCCTGTTGCTATCACAGGGGATATTTATATTAGTGATCAAAAAAAAATAAAACGACAGTTTAAAAATGTAAAGAAATTTTTTGTTAAAGTGCTCCTGTCCCTCCATGCTCCCACACAAAGGTGAACACATGCGTCGGTCCCGCACGCGCGCAAACATTGATCACCACGTATCACCATGAACATCAGATTGTGGGCAGTAATTCTAGCACCAGACCTACTGTGTAAATCTAAAGTGGTAACCTGTAAAGGCTTTTTACCACTTCAATATCAGACACTTTTGCCCCTTCCTGCCCAGGACAATTTTCCGCTTTCAGTGCTGTAGCACTTTGAATGACAATTGCGCGGTCATGCAGCACTGTACCCAAACAAAATTTTCTTCCCACAAATACAGCTTTCTTTTGGTGGTATTTGATCACCACTGGGGTTTTTAGTTTTTGCTGAACTAAAAAAGACTGACATTTTTGAAAAAACTGATGGGCACTGATAGGTGGCACTGATAGGTAGCACTGATAGATGGCACTGGATAGGCAGCACTGATGAGGAGCTACTGACAGGCATTACTGAGTGACATCGGAATGGTACTGACAGGCATTACTGATGGGGCACTGATTGACACTTTTATGGGCACTGATTGGCACATAAACACTGGCATATATTTAAAAATGACCAAGTACTTGGACCCATTCTTCTTTAAAAAACACAGGTGTTCATGGGCACTGATTGGCACTGACAGGCATTCTTTATGGGGCACAGGCTGGCAGCTGATGGGCACCTCTGATGGGGGCTGCACTGATAATCAATGTGCTATTTATCAGCGCAGACCCCCCCCCTCTCTGACAGGGAGATCCGCCAATCGGCTCTACCTGTCAGCGTGAACTGAGAAAAGCCGTTTACCCCGGCACTTCATGGTTCACACGATGATCAGCTGTGATTGGTCACAGCTGATCACGTGGTAAGAAGCCTCCATCAGAGGCTCCATACCACGATCAAGGATGCGGTGTGTCAGACTGACACACAGCATGACTGATCGCCGCGTTGCGCACCTCTGTGGGTGCGCGCCGGCTTGTTATCCTGATCACGTCATATGACATCCAGTCAGGATAACAGAACCACTCGGCCGACGTCATATTGCTAGTGGTTAGAATGTCACTTATGGATAACAAAAATGTACGCCGTTTGCTGCCAATCCAAGGGTTGCACAAATTTAAAATGTGAGTAAAGAGATCTCTTTAATTGGCATAACATCCTTTATATTTGACCAAACAATTGGTTATTATATTGTGTTATTAATATATTTTATTCTTTAGGGCCTGCTGCATTAAAAAATTTATATATATTGTTTGGGGGTTCAAAGTAACGTTCTAGCAAAAAAATACTGATTTTGTACATAAAGTGTCAGAAAAAGCCTGGTCATAACCACTTGCGGACCGCCCGTCATCGTTTTACATCAGCTGTTTGAAGAGAAAAGCCTTGTTAAGGCAGCAGATATCTGCCTTAACCCTGGTATCCCCTTCCTCAGCGGGTGGTCCGCTTTCAGATAAAAGCGGTCTCTGTGGTGGATTGGCCACAGGATCACTTTTATCAGGGGGGGCGGGAGAGGGCCCCCCTCCCGCCACACTCCGGTGGTCTCTGGTAGCGGTGGTAGCGACAATCGCGTCCTCCCCCCTGGATGCCTGGCTGCCGTGTGGAGGGAAGATGGCCCCCACTCAGCTCCATAGCATTGACTGGCAAAAGGGACGTCATTGGTCATTGCACTGACACTATTGCCAGGTGTGCCAGAGAGGGCTGAGCCTGTGATTGAGGGGTTGAGAGACAGAGTAATGAACTGAACAAACAAAAGCAGCTCCTTCGGGGGTATTGCTACAAATATTTGGTGGTTCTAAGTAATTTTCTAGCAAAAAAAAATGATTTTAACTTGTAAACACAGTTTAGAGTTTGAAAAATAGGCACGGTCCTTAAGTAGTTAAATTGGAAATTTATCCTTTTTTTTTTTTTTCTCCAAAAGATTTCATTGGATAACAGTGTCAGGTTTACAAAATGATCATACAATTGTTAAAAGGAACAAATGGCATTGTTCGTTGTAGATATGACAGTTGTGGATAAAGTGTACAAGCATAAACAATTATCAGCTATAGGTCAAATTATAGCGGTTAACGTTTATTACAGTAACAAGTCTTCTGTCTGGGGCTAAGAGAATTCAAGGCAAGTAGATATTTGTATGATAACTGTGATCAGTAGGAGTATAGTATTGCCAACTGGGTGTTCTGTCTTGAACGTTCAGTTAGCAACAGGCAAGGGTACAGGGGTTAATAGGTAAAGTAAGATAGTCAGAGAGGTGAAAGGATAGATGGGGGAGGGACACGGAGGGGAAAATAAGGATGGAGGGGAATTAGGGAGAGGGGTGGGCTAGTTGTTCTCTCCTCAGTCTCCGCTAGGGATCAATTACTGGAAATTGATCTTTTAACATACTATTGATCTAAAAAAATCCACTAAAAAATGACTAAAAAAGTAGAAATGGAGGGTTATGGACTGGCCTAGTAAAAGCTCTGATTTGAATCCATTTGAAATGCTGTGGGGGATTTGAAAAAGAGCAGTTCATACCGGGAAACCCACAACATTTTGCAACTGAATGAATTTTGCATGGGGGCGAGATAAAAAAATATATCAGAAACTGGTTGGCAGTCCCCTTTTGTGACGCACGAAGCACTTCCTCCCTATGTTATGGAGACAAGGAGGTATTTGTAGTTCAAATCTGAAGAGCAGCCCAGGGTGACAAACTTGCTCCTCCATTGATACAGTGCAGTGAGTCAGTGTTGTCACCCTCGGGCAGGAAGTATGTTGCTGTCAGGATCATTACATAAAAGGATAGGGAAGAAAAAGAAAAACAATGCAAGAACCACATCTAAGGACTGGTAAGCTGCAATATAATAATAATTTTTTTTGTCAATTTACATTAATTTCATAATCTAGTTTTGAGTTTTGTGTAAAAATACAATTTTCATGACACTGAAAGAACTCACTATTAGGAGTTCTGTTTATGGCTGACATCAGCAGAGGTGGTTAGGCATTCGGCATATTTTCTAATGCTTAATCGTTTAACATCCCCCCCCTAGTGGTCCTTTAAGTGGGCTTTAATGCCTGGGAGGTGGAGTGGCTTCCGTATCATGTGACCACTTTTAATTGCCACTGTTATTAGCTCCCACAGCAGTCACATGACCAGGAGCTTATCCCACTGGCTCCAGATCAGAAGCAATGGCTCAGAATTGTCAGTGACAGCTCAGTCAGTGTGCTGGGAGCATGCACTGAGCACTCTCTGCGCACACAACCTCAGACTGCTGTGGACGTTTAAGTGCATTAAAGTCCACTTTTCACGTTGCTGCTGTAGCACTAACTCACGGTGGAGCTGCTGGTTTAAGCGGGTCTGTTACCTTCACTTTGCTTCCCTCTGTTTCGGCACCAGGTCTAGGGTTCCGTTGAGTTTACTTCTGGACGACACACGCACCAACACTGGAGTACGTTTTCAATGCTTTATTAAACAGACAAACTTTAGGAAGTAGCAGGAAAGAGGCAGAAAAGGAAACTTTCAGGAGAAACTCAAATATTTTCTTGTGGAATCTTAGCGACAAATGTCCTGGTAGGATTCAGATAATTATGTGGAATGCGCTCCCCTTGTGGGACACACTCCTTGCTCGTCTGGATAGGTCTCTCTCACCGGTCTAGCAGCCAGCACACAGCACAAATTAAAAGTCTCTGCCACAGACTTGTTTGGGGGTAAACCCGTACGATCCTCTGCCACAGGATGTATCAGATTTTTCTGCAGTGAGGCTCGGTTCACACTAGGGGCGGCAAGACTTGCAGGTCGCCTCACCGAGGCGACCTGCACACGACTGCCACGGCGACTTGCAAAACGACTTCTGTATAGAAGTCTATGCAAGTCGCCCCCAAAGTAGTACAGGAACCTTTTTCTAAGTCGGAGCGACTTGCGTCGCTCCGATTAGAACGGTTACATTGTACAGAACGGGAGGCGACTTGTCAGGCGGCTAGGTCGCCTGACAAGTCGCCCCTGTGTGAACCGGCTCTTAAAGTCAGTCACAGTGCCTGAACCTTTAAGACAAACCGGCAACACTATGCTGTATAGTTATTTTTTTTGGATACGTCCTCCAACCGAGTCACCAGGCCCCTCTATAGACCAGCACACCACGTGATCTCTCCAAGACGGGTCCTCCCCTGGGATCTCCTCGGTTGTCCAGCTTCGTCACACAGGACCAACAGCTTAGGACCATTCCTCGGCCACGGTGGTAGGCCCCAGACAAGCCTCCGGGCCCACCCCTGCGCCACTGTATCGCGGGCCTCCCGATCGGAGGACCACGAGGTAGCTCCTCAACGCATACCTGTTGGCCAGGAGGGCCAGCAGGTGGCTGTAAAACAAACCCTAGAACATGGCGTCTATCCCATAAATACCCTCTTCCCAGAATGCAACTCGGAGGACCACCTCCACCGAGCTTGTCTCCGAGACAGAGGAGCATCCATACGCTTCGACACGTTGCCTTTCCAACCCTGACCAGTGGCAACAGCGACACCCACCGGTCAGCACGGAAACACACACAATGTCAACCAAGCTGGAACAGAGGAAAACTTTTACCTTCCTAATTACTAAATTTACCTAACATGCGGTAGATTGTAAATCTACCAGCGCTACATACTCCCCCCACTACAATAGACGTTGTCCCAACACAGAAACAGTAACTCTCAAGCCTGAGAGTAAGCATTTGAGTTTCTTATAACTTTGGATAGACAAAGAGAGAAAGGACAGTTTAAAGACATTATGAGAATTATATCTTATAAAACAATATGTTCACAGCTGCGAACAAAACCACAATATAATTCTACACAACCTCACTAACTAACTAGCTGAAAAGCCTCCCAGCTATGCATATGATCCGATGATCCCTGAAAAGGAAAACATAGTTAAGCACACATATATACATATCCTATACAACAGTAGGAGCAAAGCCTCATTAAAAATGAAACTCTCTTCCCACAATCTATACTACAAAAACTTTTGGAGTCCATCCCTGCATAAGAACTCTCTTTTTTTTTTTCCTATAAAAGAAATCCAGCTAGCAAAAGAAGTCCTTGGATTTAAACAATGAACAGGATCTGTAGATCTTAACCACGCAGATCTCCTTACCCTGACACTATCTAGCTTAGTAACTTTAAAGTGGTAGTGTCCACAATTACCAGTAAAACCGAGGATCTGGCAAAGTCACTGATTTTCCTTCTTTATCCACAGTGGTAATAAAATATACATCATCGTCCTTTCCCGGTCTGCAGATTACCACCTTATCAGCATAGATGTGCCGACCATAGTTCCAATGTACAAAGCATCCGTTGAAATGTTCATCCATCCGGACAGAACATCCAGTCTTTCTAAAGGGCTTAGGCACAGACAAGTAGTCCCAAATAGCGTCACTATACCAAAGCTCCCAATTAGCTTCAATCTCCTGCATAAAATCCTGGGGCACATAGGGGAACTCCAAACCATACTCTGCGGCCACACGCTTGTTTAACATCCTTTGCAAGCGAGCAAGTTTTGGCAAAGATATGTCTCTCCCCATACCAGGCGGTACACAGGAATCTAATGACTTTTTCACCATAGACCCAGCCGGTGTCTGTAGCGAACCAGTAACTTTTGACAAAGTCCCAGCAACAGCACTGTGCGTCTCCACACAGGGTGATGTCTTTCCAGAACTCATGGCAGTCCATTCAGAAAGAGTCATTGCGGAGGCAACATCCTCGCCTTGTGACCACAATAGCTCTTGCGACATGGTTTCAAATAAGTCATCATCCCCGGAAAGATCCGACATGGATTCTATTTCCGAGTCTCTCAATTCTTCTGCTGCCAAATATTTATTTACAGTCCCCAACAGTGGCTTACCCGTCCCAGGTGTAGACTTTGGTAGCTCCGGCTCAGGTAACCTCTGGGGTAGGCCTCGACCACGGCCGCGGGAATCCTTCACATAGCCCACCTTCTTCTGAGTAGGCACCATAGGAGTAGGTGTAGTGGACTCAGAGATCAAAGTAATGTCTCCGGATGAGACGGCAGCAGCAGTGTCTCTTTCTGAAACATTGTTGGTATCAACAGGCAAAGTGGCGGCCCGTCGCTCTCTCTCTGCAGCGGTAGCAGCTTCCACTGTAGCGATAAATGTCACCCAATCCATCCGATAGGCACGGGGCGGCATGGTAGGTGGCTCCACCACAAACAAGTACTCCCCACACTGTGGACATCGGCCGAATGGACGAAGATGCACGGCCAATCCTCCACATCGATGGCAGGTCATGCCCAGTCCCTCAACATCTCCCGAGGTATACAGGACAAACCTCCCCTGCGGCTTCATTCGAACTCCAGTATCCGTGAGCAGAGTTCCAGATTGCACAGTATTCATCACGGTGCTTGCAGGGAACACTCTGGGTCCCACAACCGATTGCAACGCCAGAAAAGACATGGCCACACTCTGATCTTTTCAGCACGATCACGAGGTTTCTCTTCTCTGGCGCCAAGCACGCTACACGCGTCCCACGCGGTAGCAACTAGGGTAACTCCTCCCACTTGTTCTTTCAGTCACGTAGCTCCTGGGCCTTTTCTGGCGCCCAGCGTCTACGCACTCAGAAGCAAAGTCCTGCAGTTTAACCTTTCCTCTTCCTGAAAAGATTTTTTTTTTCAAAGTCCAGCTCTCTCTGTAAACTCCCGGTAAAACACTCCACTGGGTTGCAATAACTGACGGTCAACAAATCCCGGATGACGCCCCCACATGTAGCACTAACTCACGGTGGAGCTGCTGGTTTAAGCAGGTCTGTTACCTTCACTTTGCTTCCCTCTGTTTCACCGGCACCGGGTCTAGGGTTCCGTTGAGTTTACTTCTGGACGACACATGCACCAACACTGGAGTACGTTTTCAATGCTTTATTAAACAGACAAACTTTAGGAAGTAGCAGGAAAGAGGCGGAAAAGGAAACTTTCAGGAGAAACTCAAATATTTTCTTGTAGAATCTTAACGACAAATGTCCTGGTAGGATTCAGATAATTATGTGGAATGCGCTCCCCTTGTGGGATACACTCCTTGCTCGTCTTGATAGGCCTCTCTCACTGGTCTAGCAGCCAGCACACAGCACGAATCAAAAGTCTCTGCCACAGACTTGTTTGGGGGTAAACCCGTACGATCCTCTGCCACAGGATGTATCAGATTTTTCTGCAGTGAAAATCAGTCACAGTGCCTGAACCTTTAGGTCGAACCGGCAACACTATGCTGTATAGTTACTTCTTTTGGATACGTCCTCCAACCGAGTCGCCAGGCCCCTCTATAGACCAGCACACCGCGTGATCTCTCCAAGACGGGTCCTCCCCTGGAATCTCCTTGGCTGTCCAGCTTCGTCACACAGGACCGACAGCTTAGGACCATTCCTCGGCCGCGGTGGTAGGCCCCAGACAAGCCTCCGGGCCTACCCCTACGCCGCTGTATCGTGGGCCTCCCGATCGGAGGACCACGAGGTAGCTCCTCAATGCATACCTGTCAGCCAGGAGGGCCAGCAGGTGGCTGTAAAACGAACCCTAGAACATGGCGTCTGTCCCATAAATACCCTCTTCCCAGAATGCAACTCGGAGGACCACCTCCACCGAGCTTGTCTCTGAGACAGAGGAGCATCCATACGCTTCGACACGTTGCCTTTCCAACCCTGACCAGTGGCAACAGCGACACCCACCGGTCAGCACGGAAACATACACAACATCAGCCAAGCTGGAACAGAGGCAAACTTTTACCTTCCTAACGCCCAAATTACTAAATGTACCTAACATGCGGTAGATTGTAAATCTACCAGCGCTACACTGCATATATGCGTTACATGGTCAGCAAGAAGTTAAACCTGCCCACACATTACAGCCTTCTGTTTTCAGTCTTTTCTATGTAGTGCAATGGCCTACTTGATTTAATATGCATTAAATAGGCTGCTAAGGATGGCCTTTGCCCTATACCGCTGTAGTTAAAAAAACGATTTGAATAATTTTGTTGAGCACTAAGACTAATGGATAATTACAATATGTACATGCTGCAGGAAAACCTGTCTCTTGCTGAGCCATCTACATTCTAAAAGCATAAGGCTATATTCATATCTGCTCAAAATTAAGCAAATTCACTGTCAATGGCACCCCAATGCACCTAGCCAGTGCATCACAACATAAAGACATGCAAAATAAATAAAGTATACAGGTCCATTTAATCTGCATTGTGGTGCTCAGGCAGTTCATTTAAAATACTCATTTTGTAAATTCTAGCCTTGAAAGATAAGTATGTGAAATAAATATCAATCTGCGCAATCTAATAAAATAGTGCAAAATAAATCATTAACCACTTGCCGACCGGCTCGCGCCCGATATACGTTGGCAAAGTGGACACGGGTGCGCAAAACAACGTACCCGTACGTCGCTGCGTCAACCATGGCTAGCAGGCGTGCGGTGTCCGTCGGTGGCCCGCAATTGTGGCACGGAGCGGCAGAACGGGGAGATGCCTATGTGAACAAGGCATTTCCCTGTTCTGCCTAGCAACATGACCGGGATCTACTGCTCCCAGTGATCAGGAGCGGTAAACTCTGTCATGTTCCCCTACAGTTAGAACATGCTGAGGGAACACAGTTAACCCCTTGGTCGCCCCCTGGTGTTTAACCCCTTTCCTACCAGTGACATTTACACAGTAATCAATGCATTTTTATAGCACTGATCTCAATTATCAATGGTCCCAAAATAGTGTTAAAAGTGTCCAATCCGTCCGCCGCAATGTCTCAGCGAAGATAAAAATCGCAGATCGCCGCCATTACTAAAAAAAAAAAATTGGTTTGCGTAAAAATTTTTACGCAAACCAATCAATATACTCTTATTGCGATTTTTTTTTTTTTTACCAAAAATATGTAGAAGAATACCTATTGGTCTAAACTGTGGAAGAAATTTATTTTTTATATAAATTAATATATTTATATTATATAAAAAAAATTATATTTAAATTATATAAAAAATTTTTTTTTTTATATATTTCTTGGGGGATATTTATTATAGCAAAAAGTTAAAAATATTGCTTTTTTTCAAAATTGTTGCTCTTTTTTTGTTTATAGCGCAAAAAATAAAAAAAAATAAATTAAAAAGAAAGCTCCATTTGAAAAAAAAAATAAAAAAGAAAGCTCCAAAAGAAAGCTCCATTTGTGGGAAAAAAAGGGATATCAATTTTGTTTGGGTACAACGTGGCACGACCGCGCAATTGTCAGTTAAGGAGACGCAGTGCAGTATTGCAAAAAAGGGCTTGGTCAGGAAGGGGTAAATCCTTCTGGGGCTGAAGTGGTTAAAATAAATATTTAAAAATAGCCGCTATCACTAACAAGTGCTTACACTCCACCTAAATTAATACCAGATAACAAAAACAGTGCCACACTATTATTGAAAGTGTATAATCAATAATAGTGATACATCTTAGTACCCAATTCTGGAATAAAACATAATAATAATAATTAGGGATGCACCAATACCATTTTTTTACAATGAGTACAAGTACTGATACTTTTTTTTAGTACTCGCCGATACCAATTACTGATACCTACTGCAACTGTTTTGTTTTAACGGCTGTCAGCAATGGTACAAAACATTGAAAAGTTATTTACAAATTAATAAATAGATTTTTTTTAAATTTAGCGCCTTTTTAATGTGAAATGTGTAAATATATGTTAATATATATGTGTAAAAATATTCACTAAAAAGCACACAAAAAAAAGTTTTAATTGTTTATCGTTTATAAAATAGACGTGAACAAAAGAAAAAAAGCAGGAAAATAATAATTAAATTGAGGAGCATAGGGAGTTAATTAGGGCTTATTAGAGCAAATTAAGGGTTAATAAGGGGTTAAACAGAGAAACATTTGTTCATCCCTTTGATCTGCAGATGAAGAAACAGAAATATACAAAAAGAAACAATGTTTCTTTTTATTTTAGTGTTTCAGGGCTGAGCAATGTTGTTAATAAACATCTTTAACACTGGGGAGACCCACTGACAGCTCAAAGAACCGAGCCTGAAAGTTCTGGTTTCAGGTATCGGTGCATTTGCACGAGTACCGATACTTGTGCAAATGCTCGGTATCGGCATCGATATCGATACTAGTATCGGCGAAGCCCTAATAATAATCCATAAGAAAAAATAAGTGCTTCAAAGTTCAAAAAACATATCCAGTGACTCATTAAAGTGAATTCAGAAACATCAATATATCAGTGGTGCAAAAAATCCAAACAAAGTGCTTGTGGTCTCCTCCACCAGTCTCACAGGCTGCTCACCTCACATTTGAGTCAAATCAGCAGTGTTCCCCTTTGGGGATAATAGAGATAACTGGCGTGGTGCTGATAATTAATCTCATACCTCCAAGACACCTGCTCCTATGGGACATAAACCCTGATCGTCTCGCCACTCTTTTTGCATACCTATCCTACTTGGCGAGACGATCAGGGTTTATGTCCCATAGGAGCAGGTGTCTTGGAGGAAGGAGGTTAAAGCAGGGCCTTCTTTAAGGCAGGGCAAAAGGGGCAGCTGCCCTGGGCCCTGTCATTGTTGTGGAGCCCAAAGCAGCTGCCTCATACTTGCCAACTATCCCAGTTTAAATTCCCTTGTCCCTTGAAGTTTTAATCTTGTGCTGTGTCCCGATATTTCAGTGTGAAGTGCTGCTACTAATGCGGCCCAGCTCTGCCCTATTGTTGTGTACAGATGACTCACCTGCAGACCCTGTGTTTACATGTAAATAACCTGCATTCATATGCAAATAGCGGCGGCCGGCGGCATTGATATGTAAATAAAGGCGGCATTCATATGTATAGCATGCTCTCCTGCAGTGACCTCTAGCAACTAATCAGTGAGCTGTAATGTGTGCTGTAACCTCTAGCAACCAGTCAGTAAGCTGTAGCAGTAATGATATGCTGAAACTGCTGGCAACCAATCGCATTTGCTGCCTGATCTGATACAGTAAACTGATTTTAAGTCTAGCTGCTATTTATTATATGTCTCAGAGCAGGTGGAAAGTGAAATTGCATAGGGGGGCCCAAGAAATTATTTGCCCAGGGTCCAATCAATATTAAAGATGGCTCTGGGTTAAAGGGGTTGTAAATTGGCAGTGACCGGCCCCCAGCACCCCCCCCTTTTACTTACCTGAGTCCCGTATTTCCCTAGGCGAGGACACACTGTCCCTCTCTCCACGGGGTCCCGGCTCTTGATTGGATAGATTGATAGCAGTGCATCCATTGGCTCCTGCTGCTGTCAATCAAATCCAATGATCGGGGGCGGGGCCGAGTCATACACTCGGCGGCTACGGACGCCGAATGCTGGACTCGGGAGTGCGCCCGCAAGGTAGTCCCCTTGGGAGAGCGCTTCTCCTGGGGGGTTAACTGATGCGGGGAGGAGCCGAGAGAGTCACCTGGGGACTCCAGAAGAGGAGGATCGGAGTTGCACAGTGGAGGTAAGTATGATATGTTTGTTATTTAAAAAAAATAAAAATAAAAAATGAGCCTTTACAATCACTTTAATTATCAGCACCAGGCCAGTTATTTCTATAATCCCCAGAGGGGAACACTGCTGATTTGACTCAGATGTGAGGTGAGCAGCCTGTGAGACTGGTGGAGGAGAGCACAAGCACTTTGGATTTTTTTGCACCACTGATGTATTGATGTTTCTGAATTCACTTTAATCAGTCACTGGATATGTTTTATGAACTTTAAAGCACTTAACTTTTCTTATGGATTATGAATTATGTTTTATTCCAGAATTGGGTACTAAGATGTATCACTATTGATTATACACGTTCAATAATAGTGCAGCACTGTTTTTGTTATTTTGAAAGTAGTGTGCTTTTAGTACAGTTCCTTTAAAAGCCCCCTCTGCCGTCCCAATAATACTTAGCTTCCTGTATGACCTTCACTGTGCGGCCCACTGGGAGAGGTATCCAGGTTCTTCTTACACTCATGTCCCCTGCAATCTCCATTAATATCTTTAGAAAAGCTATCAACCTTTCATCTTTATAGTGAAAAGCCTTTCCACAAGAATGAATGGAGATTGCAGTACACAAGCGCAGAAGAACAGCTTTTTAAACTGACTATGTATCTCCCTGTGGGCCACGCAGAACATAGCTTGGAGAAGCAAGGATAGATAAACATAAAAGTTACATCGGTATCTTGTAATCCATGCACAGCACTGCTCAGACTGGGACATAACATTTTAGGTCCTCCAGGACCTACACAGTGCTATAAGATGCTGTGAACATGTTGACAGGAAGGGTGATTACAGTAATGATCCTGCATCTGTGAGCTCTACTCCTTCATTGTCCAATCAGAGATGGGAAAGATTTCAGAAAAGATTATTGTGGAATTCAATAAAGCCCTAACAACACTTTCCTGGGGGAATACCCTTTTAAAATGGCCTGCACCAAACTAAAAAATACCTGCTGCCCGTTTCAGTAGCTGTATCGACACGTGCAGCAGATTCAGGTAGTTCTTTTACAAATTCAAAAATAATTCCCCCCCAGTTTGTAGATAATGAAACTGGAGGTAACTAAAACCAATTCTAACTTGGCGTACAGAGACAGACCAGAGTACCTGTCTCTGTACACTTTGTAGCAGGCAGCATGTTTGCCACCACTACCCCTTCCCCTCCCCACCTGTCACTGCTTGTTAAGTATACTGTAGGGACTTCAAGTAATTCTTATGCCGCGTACACACGAGCGGACTTTACGGCAGACTTTGTCCGGTGGACTTTTCAACGGACTTTACATCGGACTTTCCGAATGAACAGACTTGCCTACACACGATCAACCAAAGTCCAACGGATTCGTACATGACGTACGACCGGACTAAAACAAGGAAGTTCATAGCCAGTAGCCAATAGCTGCTCTAGTGTCGGTTTTTGTCCGTCGGACTAGCATACAGACGAGTGGACCTTTCGACCGAACTCGAGTCCGTCGGAAAGATTTGAAACATGTTTCATTTCTAGGTCCGTCTAACTTTTGGGGAAAGTCCGCTGGAGCCCACACACGATCGAATTATCCGACGGACTCCGGTCCGCCTGAACAAGTATGCCGTAAAGTCCGGCCATGTGTACGCGGCATTGATAGCACCATTTTTACAAAGGTTGTTAAAGATGCTGTTGGCTTCATAGCTGACAGCCTCCTAGAGACCAATGAATATGATAGTGGGCGGAAACTGAGACCCTAGTTCCCCATCAGATGTGTCTTTTCCTTGCGACCTGTCACTAATGAAAAGTGGGCATTGATTTAAGTGCCCACAACATGGGATTGTGGCAGGCAAAAGGAGTTTTATTTAAAAAAAAAAAAAAATTTGACTACTGTCACTTTAAATGGCAGAATTTGAATGGCAGGTGGCTCCCGAGCGGGAAAAACGTGATTTGAAGCGGGAAAAACACGTGTATGGCAGGGGAATAGACGTGTTTTAGGGTTATATAAGACCCTCGCATCAAGCCCCTGTCACAGTTGACCCCACAGCGGCTTGACGAGCTCCATCAGCTATAATACAGAGCTATAATACAGGAGCTCGTCTGCCGCTTATAGGTCATGAAGACACTCGTCCGGAGGGTCCTTGAGAAGGCGGCGACTGCGGGAGGAGAAGACTGGCTGAGGAGATGCCTAGCAGAGTCGGGAGAAGAATCGGCAATGGAAGCGGGCCTGGCAGATCCCGTGTTAAGCGTGTCGGCGCCTGCAGAGGAGTCACAGATGTCTCCGCCGCCAGCTACTCACCCAGTGACTCACAGTAGTCAAGCCCGCAGGCAACAGCGAAGCCACCCGCCGGAGCGTCATGCTACGCTGGCTCCTATGGAGAGCGAGGAGTCCCGCCCACGTGAGCATGCCGTCGCAGATGACGTCACTGCGCATCGGCGCAGTGGACGTCGGGTTCGTCAGCAAAAGAGGGCGTTCTCTCCTTCCCCTCTTCGTGTCAGAGAGGGGCGGAGAAGCTCTCAATCATCCCCGCCTCCCGGAAGAAATGTCTCTTTCTCTCCACAGGTACCAGCGTCACCTGTTGCCATGCAGACGGCATCGAGCGTGTCCAGGCTTGCACAGCTGGATACTGGAACAGATCAGCTGATTCCTGGATCTCCTACAGGAACGGCTGTTACGATCGCTGAAAGCTGCAATCGTTCTGATTTTCAATCAACTTCAGGAACCATCCCTGATAACACAATTGCTTGATTCATTGTCAAAATTTACAGATGCTTTAGGTCAGAGGCAGTTGTCTACACCTGCTCTTTCACCTGCAAATGTTTGGTTACAAAATCCTTCCTTGCCAATTCCTTCACGTGCTTTGATGGATACAAATGCCATTGAGCAAGAACATAGATTTTCTCCTGTGCCTGAAATTTGTTTTAAAGAAGTACTGCCATGTGAGATATCACCATTAGGTTTTCATTTAGCTGCCAATATAAAATAAATAATTTGGAAAGGTGAGTTTATTGATCTTTTGACATTATTGCCTAGTTCTAAAGAATTTTCTGCTAAAAATGATAAAAGAAACGATGATGAGGATAGGCGTCGCCCTGCACCAAGGTCTTTTCATAATTGGCTTCATGCCTTTTGTATATTTTCAGCAATTATGGGTGAGAAGTTCCCTGAAAAATGTAGTGGTTTATTTCAACATTTGGAACAGATTCTCGAAGCTTATAGAAATTTTGGTGGTTTCGGTTGGTACAATTACGGCAAATCTTTCCGTCAAAAAATGGCCGTTTATCCTTCACTGAAATGGGGAATGAAAGACGTCGGTTTATGGTTAAATTTAATTCTTCCCCAAAAACAAGTGGTTGCTAAGCAGCCTATTGGAAATCAAAACACAGTACCTGTGTACAAGAAAGGTATTTGCTACGCTTTTAATGAGTCCCAGTGCAAATGGTCAACTTCATGCCGTTATAAGCATGAGTGCTCATTTTGTTTTGGGTCTCACCCTTTAGTAAAGTGTTTTAAAAGGAACTATTCACAAGGGCAAGCCCGGGATAATCAAAAAAGCTCACACTCCAGTGAATCTGGAAAAAATGTATCCGTGGCTCCTTCTTTAACCAGACAGGGAGAAAGCAGTAATTTTAATTGAGGGTTTTTCTTTTGGTTTTAAGCTCCCGTTTTTTTCTGGACCTGGGTGCAATATGGTGGATAATCTTAAATCAGTTTCTCTTCATAGTCAGGTGGTTAGTAGGGATGAGCTTCGTGTTCGAGTCGAACCCATGTTCGACTCGAACATCGGCTGTTCGACCGTCCGTCGAATTGCGAACGTTATGGGCCGTTCGCGCCAAATTCGTGTGGCGCGTCACGGCCCATAATTCACTGCGGCATCGCAGTGCATTGCTGGCTGATGATTGGCCAAGCATGCACTATGACCCGCATGCTTGGCCAATCACAGCGCCGTCAGTAGAGAGAGCTGTAATTGGCCAAAGCCAGGGTGGCTTTGGCCAATTATGGCTCAGGGGATTTAGTACACGCCCCACACTATATAAGGCCGCCTGCACGGCGGCCCTGTGTAGTGTGTTCCGGTGTGCTGATAGAGAGAGAGACAGACAGTGTCATTTGATTTGAGTTAGCTAGATTAGGCTAGATCTGTTCCTGCTATTTACATTTAGTGCAGTGCGTCCTGCTCACAGTGTTCAGCTAGATCTGTTCCTGCTATTTACATTTAGTGCAGTCAGTGCGTCCTGCTCACAGTGTTCAGCTAGATCCGTTCCTGCTATTTACATTTAGTGCAGTCAGTGCGTCCTGCTCACAGTGTTCAGCTAGATCCGTTCCTGCTATTTACATTTAGTGCAGTGCGTCCTGCTCACAGTGTTCAGCTAGATCTGTTCCTGCTATTTACATTTAGTGCAGTCAGTGCGTCCTGCTCACAGTGTTCAGCTAGATCCGTTCCTGCTATTTACATTTAGTGCAGTGCGTCCTGCTCACAGTGTTCAGCTAGATCTGTTCCTGCTATTTACATTTAGTGCAGTGCGTCCTGCTCACAGTGTTCAGCTAGATCCGTTCCTGCTATTTACATTTAGTCCTGTGCGTCCTGCTCACAGTGTTCAGCTAGATCCGTTCCTGCTATTTACATTTAGTGCAGTGCGTCCTGCTCACAGTGTTCAGCTAGATCCGTTCCTGCTATTTACATTTAGTGCAGTGCGTCCTGCTCACAGTGTTCAGCTAGATCTGTTCCTGCTATTTACATTTAGTGCAGTGCGTCCTGCTCACAGTGTTCAGCTAGATCTGTTCCTGCTATTTACATTTAGTGCAGTCAGTGCGTCCTGCTCACAGTGTTCAGCTAGATCCGTTCCTGCTATTTACATTTAGTGCAGTGCGTCCTGCTCACAGTGTTCAGCTAGATCTGTTCCTGCTATTTACATTTAGTGCAGTGCGTCCTGCTCACAGTGTTCAGCTAGATCCGTTCCTGCTATTTACATTTAGTGCAGTCAGTGCGTCCTGCTCACAGTGTTCAGCTAGATCCGTTCCTGCTATTTACATTTAGTGCAGTGCGTCCTGCTCACAGTGTTCAGCTAGATCTGTTCCTGCTATTTACATTTAGTGCAGTGCGTCCTGCTCACAGTGTTCAGCTAGATCTGTTCCTGCTATTTACATTTAGTGCAGTCAGTGCGTCCTGCTCACAGTGTTCAGCTAGATCCGTTCCTGCTATTTACATTTAGTGCAGTGCGTCCTGCTCACAGTGTTCAGCTAGATCTGTTCCTGCTATTTACATTTAGTGCAGTGCGTCCTGCTCACAGTGTTCAGCTAGATCCGTTCCTGCTATTTACATTTAGTGCAGTCAGTGCGTCCTGCTCACAGTGTTCAGCTAGATCCGTTCCTGCTATTTACATTTAGTGCAGTGCGTCCTGCTCACAGTGTTCAGCTAGATCCGTTCCTGTTATCTTCCTACTGACAGGCAGGCTTGTCTGGTTACAGTATATAAAGCTACCTGAAGAAAATTACAGGTGTTCTATCCCAGCTTAGTGCAGCTACAGGCCATTAGTATGTCTGGAAGGCCAAGAAGGAGAGGCAGACAGTCACAAGCCAATAAGAGAGGGCAAGCAGGCTCTGTGTCTAGTACTGGTCGTGGAGACGGTGCATCCTCATCAGCCCGTGGCCATGGGACACGCTTGGCCTTTTTTTCGGCAGCTGGCCGTGTTGAGCCGCAACATGCAGAAAACTTGGTCGAGTGGATGACCAAGCCGTCCTCATCCTCCTCATCCTCTCTCACCCATACCCAGGGTGCTTTGTCTGGCAAAGCAGCGGCCTCTTCCCTCAGCTCAATGTCATCAGTGACTCCTTCCCTAGCTCCACCATGTCCTCATGAGGATTCCCTCGAACTGTTTGACCACAGTGTTGGGTACATGCTCCAGGAGGATGCCCAGCGTTTGGAAGGCTCTGATGATGATACTGAGCTCGATGAAGGCAGTAACATGAGCACGGACAGAGGGGGTGCCCAAGAAGGACAGCAATCTGGCAGTCATGCTCCCCCTGCTGCAGCATACTGCCAGGTTTGCTCCAGTGATGAGGAGGGAGGGGATGATGAGGTCACTGACTCAACGTGGTTGCCTGATAGGAGAGAGGAGGAGGAGGAGGAGGAGGAGGCGGCACATCACCAACGAGGCAGGATGCCCTCCAGGGGCCAGCCTAAGGGCAGCACATTGACTGCATCACACCCCAAAGCTCCACATGTGCAGGGCGCTGCAGTCTCTGCGCGTTATTCAAAAAGTTCTTTGGTGTGGGCCTTTTTTGAGACGAGTGCATCAGATCGCACCGCTGCTATTTGCAACATATGTCTCAAGCGTATCTCGCGTGGCCAAAACATCTCCCGCTTGGGTACCACATGCTTGACCAGACATATGTTGACCTGCCATGCAGTTCGTTGGCAAGCATATCTAAAAGACCCACACCAAAGAACAAAGAGGATCTCTCCTTGCTCCTCATCAGCTGAGATTTCCAACCCCACTAGACCTTCAGTCCTCTCTGAGACCTGCAGTGAGAGGAATGAAAGTGTAGAATTAGGTGTGTCACAGCCAAGTACTTGTGGGCAATCTGCTTTTGGTACACCGACGCCAGATTGTACCAGGCAAATTTCCCTGCCCCAGCTGCTGCACCGCCGAAAGAAGTTTGCTCCCAGCCATCCACATGCCCAGCGGTTGAATGCTAGCTTGGCAAAATTGCTAGCACTTCAACTGCTGCCTTTTCAGTTGGTAGACTCTGCCCCCTTCCGTGAGTTTGTGGAATGTGCGGTTCCTCAGTGGCAGGTACCCAAACGCCACTTTTTCTCACGGAAGGCGATTCCAGCTCTCTACCGGCATGTGGAAGGCAATGTCCATGCCTCGCTGGACAGGGCGGTCAGCGGTAAGGTGCATATTACCGCTGACTCATGGTCCAGCAGGCATGGACAGGGACGTTACTTAAGTTTCACGGCGCATTGGGTGACTCTGCTGGCAGCTGGGAAGGATGCAGGACAAGGTGCAGTAGTGTTGGAGGTTGTTCCGCCACCACGCCTCCAAAATGCTGATTGTGACACACCTCTCTCCTCCACCCCCTCCTCTTCTTCTTCCTCCATGGCCTCTTCCTCGGAACCAGCGGTGCTCCGTAGGCGTTCAAGGGGCTACGCAAGTACGCAGGCCAAAAGATGCCATGCGGTGCTTGAGCTGGTGTGCTTGGGGGACAGGAGCCACACTGGGGCAGAGGTTCTGTCAGCTCTGCAGGGGCAGGTTCAGAGGTGGTTGACGCCACGCCAACTTAAGGCAGGAATGGTGGTTTGCGACAATGGCACCAACCTCCTCTCTGCCCTCCGACAGGGACAACTGACCCATGTGCCCTGTTTGGCTCACGTCCTTAACTTGGTGGTGCAGCGGTTCTTGGGCAGGTACCCGGGCTTACAGGATGTCCTGAGGCAGGCCAGGAAAGTCTGTGTGCATTTCCGCCGGTCATATAATGCCAGTGCTCGGCTGACGGACCTCCAAAAGGAGTTTAACCTGCCCAAGAACCGCCTAATCTGTGACATGCCCACCAGGTGGAACTCGACATTGGCCATGCTGCAGCGGCTGCACACGCAGCAGAGGGCCATCAATGAGTACCTGTGCGACTATGGCACCAGGACAGGGTCAGGGGACCTTGGTTTTTTTTCCCCACGCCAGTGGGCCATGATCAGGGATGCATGCACTGTCCTGTCACCATTCGAGGAGGCCACGAGGATGGTGAGCACTGACAGTGCATGCATCAGTGACACTGTCCCCCTTGTCCACCTGTTGGAGCACACGCTGCGTGGAATAATGGACAGGGCACTTGAGGCAGAACAGAGGCAGGAAGAGGAGGACTTCCTTAGCTCTCAAGGCCCCCTTTATCCAGACAGTGTTCCTGCGTGCCCGCCGATCACACAGGAAGAGGACGAGGAGGAGGAGGAGGAAGATTGTGTCAGTATGGAGGTGGAGCCTGGCACTCAGCATCAGCAGTCTTTAAGGGATCAGTCCCAAGGAACACATGGACTTGTACGTGGCTGGGAGGAGGTGGCTGCGGACGTTGTTGTCCTTAGTGACCCAGAGGACTCCGGACCGAATGCCTCAGCAAACCTACGCTGCATGGCCTCCCTGATCCTGCAAAGCCTGCGTAAGGATCCTCGTATTCGTGGTATCAAGGAGAAGGACCAATACTGGCTGGCAACCCTCCTTGATCCACGTTACAAGGGTAAGGTTGCGGACCTTATCTTGCCATCGCAGAGGGAGCAGAGGATGAAACATCTTCGGGAGGCCTTGCAGAAAGGTCTGTGCAACGCGTTCCCAGAGACTGGGAGGTTACAAACTCCTGTTTCTGGACAACGTGTTGCTGAGGCTTCGGTCAGTCAAAGAAGGAGCGGTGGAGAAGGTGGCCGTCTGACCGATGCGTTCAGACAATTTTTTGGTCCGCAGCCCCAAGGTATGATCGGTTCCAGCAACCATCGCCAGCGTCTGTTTTACATGGTGCAGGAATACCTAGGGGCAAGATCAGACTTGGACACCTTTCCCACCGAAAATCCTCTGGGTTACTGGGTCTTGAGGATGGATCACTGGCCAGAGCTTGCACAGTATGCAATTGAGCTACTGGCCTGTCCTGCATCCAGCGTTCTTTCGGAACGCACATTCAGTGCTGCTGGAGGCGTGGTAACCGATCACAGGGTGCGTCTGTCCACTGACTCGGTCGATCGGCTGACCTTCATAAAAATGAATCAGTCTTGGATCACCACCAGCTACCAAGCACCTGATGCTGATGTAACTGAATAATTTTTTTCAGATCCCTTCAAAGACTGCCTATGCTGATGCTGAGTGACTATCCCTGAGTAATTATCCTCTTCCTCCTCAATCATCACGCTGATAGCTTGTAAGAACATTTTTGGTTCTGGGCGCCACCACCAGTGCCTAAGGCACAATTTTTCAGCCCCTGTATAACAGGGGCGTGTAATTACAATTTTTGATGTAATACTTTGCAGCAGGGCTCGTTCCTGCATTCCAACTAGAGTGTCTGTGAGGGGTTGCAGTGTTGTGGCACCAGCACCAGTGCCTAAGGCCCAATTTTTCTGCCCCTGTCTAACAGGGGCGTGTAATTACAATTTTTGATGCAATACTTTGCAGCAGGGCTCGTTCCTGCGTTCCAACTAGAGTGTCTGTGAGGGGTTGCAGTGTTGTGGCACCAGCACCAGTGCCTAAGGCCCAATTTTTCTGCCCCTGTCTAACAGGGGCGTGTAATTACAATTTTTGATGCAATACTTTGCAGCAGGGCTCGTTCCTGCGTTCCAACTAGAGTGTCTGTGAGGGGTTGCAGTGTTGTGGCACCAGCACCAGTGCCTAAGGCCTAATTTTTCAGCTCCTGTTCAACAGGGGCATGTAATTACAATTCTTGATCTAATATTTCGCAGCAGGGCCCTGTGAGGGCTTACAGTGTTTTGGCCACAGCAACACCTAAGGCCCAAATTTCTGCTGAGTATATAGGGCAGGACCCTACTTTCAAACATCTAACTTACAAACGACTCCTACTTGCAAACGGAAGGAGACAACAGGAAGTGAGATGAAATCTACCCCTAGGAAGGGAAATTCTCTCATGTAAGAGTTAATATGGGAAAACAATTTCTCCTTTCCACTGATGCTTTCCAATCCTTGTTCCACAAAAAAACCCAAATTTTCAAAAAACATTTTTCATTGGGACAAAAAAGTGAGGTGAAATCTTCTGAAGAGGAGGAAAGATGCAAAACAAATGTCACAGGGGTGATAACCCTTCCCTATGTTTTCCAAAAAGCTTAGAAAAGATTTTTTGGCTGGAGCTAAACACGTTAAAAATGTTCAAAATTACAAACAGATTCTACTTAACAACAAACCTACAGTCCCTGTCTTGTTTGCACCGCCTGTATACTGCTGTTCAGAGTATATAGGGACCTTTCCTTATTTTAATTTGGGTGCGGGGTTCCCCTTAATATCCATACAAGACCCAAAGGGCCTGGTAAGGGACTGGGGGGTACCCATGCCGTTTGTCTCACTGATTTTCATCCATATTGCCAGGACCCGACATGACATTAAACCCGCAAGCAGTTTTAAATGAGATTTTTTCCTTTAAAAATGACATTTGGTGCAGGGACTGTTCTAAACATGGGAAACACGCGTCACTTTACAGGCATACTATAGACACCCCCCAGGTACGATATTTAAAGGAATATTTCACTTTTTTTTTTTTACTTTAAGCATCATTAAAATCACTGCTCCCGAAAAAACGGCCGTTTTTAAAAGTTTTTTTTGCATTGATACATGTCCCCTGGGGTAGGACCCGGGTCCCCACACCCTTTTTAGGACAATACCATGCAAATTAGCCTTTAAAATGAGCACTTTTGATTTCGAACGTTCGAGTCCCATAGACGTCAATGGGGTTCTAACGTTCGTGCGAACTTGCGGTCCGTTCGCGGGTTCTGGTGCGAACCGAACCGGGGGGTGTTCGGCTCATCCCTAGTGGTTAGACAAAAGTTGATTAAAGAAATTGCAGCTGGTCGAGTGGCTGGCCCGTTTGTATCTCCTCCTTTTAAAAATTTTCGCATATCTCCATTAGGTTTAGTGCCAAAAAAGGAACCTAACTGTTATTGTCTTATTCATCATCTTTCCTTCCCCAAAGGTAATTCATTGAATGATGAAATTGACCATTGTTTATCTTCTGTTAAATACGCCAGTTTTGATGACGCTGTCTCTCTGATAAGGAGATTCGGTGTTGGAGTCCTAATGGCCAAATCAGATATTCAGGCTGCTTTTCGATTGTTGCCTATTGCACCCGAATCTTTTATTTCCTTAGGTTTCTGTTTCGAAGGTAAATTTTTCTATGACATGTGTTTACCAATGGGTTGCTCTTTATCCTGTCAGTATTTTGAAACTTTTGCTACTTTTTTGCAATGGGTTCTATTGCATGATTTCTTGTTCATAGGACCTCCTGATTCTCCGATATGCGCTTTATTGTTAAAATTATTTTTATCTATTTCTAACAATTTTGGCATTCCTATTGCTTATGAAAAGACGGTTTTTCCTTCGCCAGTCATCGAATTCCTAGGTATCAGAATTGATACTAATTTATTTCAGTTTCAACTTCCTTTATTAAAAATTTGTCGGATTCAAGAGACAATTTGCTTATTTTTAAGGAGAAAAAAAGTCTTATTAAAGGAACTCCAGTCCTTTCTCGGCTTATTAGCATTTGCTTCTCGAGTTATGCCAGTAGGTAGAATTTTTTCTAGAAGGCTGGCTATGGCAATGTCAGGTTTTAAATCTCCTTTTTCCCATATTCGTCTTACTGAGGATTTAAAGGATGACCTTCTAGTATGGTCACAATTCCTGTTGAATTACAACGGTCGTACCTTTTTTCAGGAGGAACTGTTTTTTTCAGCAGATATGGAATTGTTTACAGATTCTGCAAGTTCTCTGGGTTTTGCAGCAATATGGCACACTCATTGGTGCTGCGGTGCTTGGCCTCCTTTTTGGGTTTCTAGTAAAGCTACAAAGAACATTGTTCTGTTGGAATTGTTTCCTACACTAGTTGCTTTTGAATTATGGGGAACTAATTTTGCTAATAAAAGGATTTTAATTCATTCTGACAACAAAGGGGTGATTTTTGCGATAAATTGTCTTTCTTCAAAATCTTTATCTGTCATTAAGTTATTGCGTCATTTTGTATTTTTATGTTTAAAATTTAATATTTGGGTTAAAGCAAGATATGTTCCTGGTAAACAGAATGAGATAGCTGATGCATTATCTCGTTTCCAGATGGCTCGTTTCAGGCAGCTTTTTCCCGAAGCGGACCTAGTTGGTTACACATGCCCGAGTCATCTATGGGATTTGATTTAAACCCTGTATTTTCAGCTATTTAGAATTCATTAGCTCCTAGAACATGGACCGAATATTTGGTTGCATGGAAAAAAATGGCTATTGTTTAATGATGAATTGGGTTTACCCGGTTTTTCACCTTCTGAGCAAACGATATTAGCATATTTTTGTTTTCTCATGCAACAAAATTTTTCTTATAGTCATATTAACAAAAGTTTAGCTGGAATCTCATTTTTCTTTAAATTACTTCATTTGCCAGGGTGTACTAGTTTCTTTTCGGTGCGTCAAGCGCTGAAAGGCTATAGGAGAAAAACATTTACGCCTGATATGCGTAGGCCCATTTCTTTAGATCTATTGAAAAAACTTTGTTTATCTACTCCAACAGTGTGCAGTTCAGAATACGAAGCGTTGTTGCTTACTGCAGCTTTTGTTTTAATTTTCTTTGCTGCGCTTCGTATCTCTGAGATGGTACCAGCAAATAAAAAAGGTAATTCAGGTCTACAATTTAATGAGGTATTGATTTCTCAAGGTAAAGTTGAAGTTTTTATTAGTCACTCGAAAACAGATGTTACTGGTAAAGGTATTTGGCTCCGCCTATACGCTTGTGGCGACTCCATTGTTTGTCCTTATTCAGTTATTTCTAGATATCTTTCTGTCCGGCCTTCATGCTCCGGTAATTTTTTGGTTCATCTTGATCATTCACCTCTTACTAAATTTAAATTTTCTGCATTATTTCGGCAATGTTTATTTCATTTAGGCCTTTCTCATCTTAAATTTTCATCTCATTCTTTTCGCATTGGAGCCGCCACTGAAGCAGCTAGGTTGGGCTTGGATGATGCGGTTATTATGCGGTTGGGGAGGTGGGAGTCCAGGAGGTTTAATCTTTATGTCCGCCCTAATTTATTTATTTAATGTTCATAGGTAACAAGTCTTACATTTGGATTATTGGACACTCGTTTATTTATTGGGCTCAAAAGAGAGCATGCCAGCGTTGCTATACTTCAAATTTATCATTGTCTCCTACTGCTTTTAAAGTTTTTTGGAAGGGTATTCGTGGGCTTCAATGGGATAACCTTTTCTTTCATCTTTCAGACTTATTCCAGACTTGGCCTTCTCCAGATATTTTAATAATTCATTTAGGGGGTAACGATATAGGTAAATTTTCAACCTTGGATTTGATTTTTATGATCAAACGTGATTTGCATCGCATACGACTTGCATTCCCAAATACTAGGTTAATTTTTTCTGAAATGGTGCCACGTCTTGTTTGGCTATTTTCTCCGGAGATGAGACCTTTGGAGAAAATTAGAAGACGTATAAACCATTCCATTGAAAAATTTATGCCTTGCTTGGAAAGTTTTTCTTTCCGACATGTTGACTTGGAAGGAGGTTTTTCAGGCCTTTATCGACAAGACGGTGTTCACTTGTCGGATGTAGGCTTGGATATTTTTAATTTAGATTTACAGAGCATGATAGAGATGGCCGCGGTGATGGGGTAGGCCGTTTTTTGTTTGATTAACAAAAACCGGCTGGTGGGGACTTTGATGAATGTTTTATTTATGGTACTCGCTCGAGTTCTATAACTGAGCGAGATATTGATATATGTTTTATATAATTTAATAAATTAATAAAATGAATAAATAAAAAAAAAAAAGAAAAAGAAAATTTAAAATATTTAATTTATTGATGAATTATTTATAAGTTTATGTTTATACCAATAAAGGTGCCGCGGCCATTTTATCTCCAATTTTAATTGAGTTTGAGTGTGAATTATTTCCTTTTCTTTGTTAATCTTTTGTACGGCCTACATTCCCATGTGTACAGGCTTGATGGGCGCAGCTAGCTGCCTACCGGTAATAAAAACAGCTGCAGAAACCTGAAAATTCCAGCCGTTGTCATTCGCACTGGGCCAAATCGCCCATGTGAATGTAGCCTTAGGCTATTCCTGAGTGTTCGCACAGCCAGGATGATCACTTCACTGTCCTGCGGTGATCGCAGCTGGATCCACACAAAGTGTATACAGCTGAAATCACCATAAAGGTAAGAGCTGGCGGAGGAACAGTCACAAAAAGCTGGGACCGCTGGCAGCATGTCATTGCATTATACTGGCTCGGCAGCCACAGCTATCTAGACACAGCTGCCAATCCCAGCCTAAGGCTGGATTCACACCTATGCAGTTTTAGTGCTTTTTGTATTTTGCAGATTTGCACTACAGTCCATTTAACATTGTTTTCTATGGAACACATTCTGCAGTGCAAATCTGCAAAATGCAAAAAGCACTAAAAATGCATAGGTGTGAATCCAGCCTTAGGCTGGGATTGGCAGCTGTGTCTAGATAGCTGTGGCTGCCCAGTAGATTCGAACTGTGGCTAATGCCGTGTACACACTGGACTGGTCCGACAGACTTTCCGGCGGACTTTCAACTGACTTTTGGTGGACTTCCAACTGACTTTTTAATGAACGGACTTGTCTACACGCGATCACACCAAAATCCGACGGATTCGTACGTGATGACGTACACCAGACTAAAATAAGGAAGTTGAAAGCCAGTAGCCAATAGCTGCCCTAGCGTCGTTTTTTGTCCGTCGGACTAGCATACAGACGAGCGGATTTCTGGGTCCGGCTGAGTTACGACGTAAAGATTTGAAGCAAGTTCCAAATCTAAAGTCCGTCAGATTTGCGACTGGAAAAGTCTGCTGAAAGTCCGGTGAAGCCCACACAGGATCGGATTGTCTGCCGGATTTGGTCCGTCGGCGTCTGTCAGACCAGTCCGGTCGAAAAGCCCGACCGTGTGTACGCTGCATAAGGCTTGGTTCACGCCTATGCAGTTTGCTTTTGATCCATTTCTACAGTGCTTTTTGGATACGCAATTTTCGTATTTTTTTTTATGTGTTTTGCATTTTTTATGCTTAGTTTGGCAAATTTGTTGTTGGGTGGATTAAATAACGCAAATCACCGCAAAAACGCACTACATGCTTTTCTGCAGCTTCTCCATTGAAGTCTATTGAACCCAAAATGCACCGTTTTGCTTTAACCACTTGCCGCCCGCCCTATTACAAAATGACGGCGGCAAAGTGGTTTGATATTCCTGACCGGACGTCATATGACGTGATCAGGAATATCGAGCCGCTGCGCGCCCCCGGGGGCGCGCATCGCGGCGATCGTTGTTGGGGGGTGTTAGTGTGACACCCCGCAACACCGATCTAGGTAAAGAGTCTCTGACGGAGACTCTTTACCACTTGATCAGCCGTGTCCAATCACGGCTGATCACGATGTAAATAGGAAGAGCCGGTAATCGGCTTTTCCTCACTCGCGTCTGACAGACGCGAGTAAAGGAGAGCTGATCGGCTGCTCTCCTGGCAGGGGGGGTCTGTGCTGATTGTTTATCAGCACAGCCCCCCCTCGGATCCCGCCCAGGACCACCAGGGAAGCCGCCCAGGACCACCAGGATGGTCATCCACACTGGACCACCAGGTATGCCCCCTAGACCCCCAGGGAAATACCACTATGTGCCCAGGCAGCTGCCAATCTGTGCCCAGGCAGCTGCCAATCAGTGCCCACTCCAATGCCTACCACTGCCAGTGCCACCAGGATGCCTATCAGTGCCTCATATCAGTGCCGCGTATCAGTGCCACGTATCAGTGCCCATCAGTGCCGCCTATCAGTGCCCATCAGTGCCCAGCAGTGCCGCCTTTCAGTGCCCATCAGTGTTGCCTATCAGTGCCCATCAGTGCCAACCAGTGCCAACCAGTGCCACCCATGAGTGCCCATCAGTGCCGCCTATCAATGCCCATCAGTGCTGCATATCAGTGCTACCCATCAGTGCTGCATATCAGTGCCCATCGTCAGTGCCCGCTCATTGGTGCCACCTCATTGGTGCCGCCGTATCAGTGCCGCCTTATCAGTGCCCATCAGTGAAAGAGAAAACTTACTTATTCACAAACTTTTTTAACAGAAACAAAAGCAAAACTTTTATTTTTTTCAAAATTTTCAGTCTTTTTTTATTTGTTTAGCAAAAAATAAAAACCACAGAGGTGATCAAATACCACCAAAAGAAAGCTCCATTTGTGGGAACAAAATGATAAAAATTTAGTTTGGGTGCAGTGTTGTATGGCCGCGCAATTGTCATTCAAACTGCGACAGCACTGAAAGCTAAAAATTGGTCTGGGCAGGAAGGTGTCTAAGTGCCCTGTATTGAAGTGATTAAAAAATAAAGTCCCTGACCCTTTCCAAAAAACGCAGCAGCTGAAAAAAAGCATAAAAGTGAACGTGTCCCATATGGGTAAAATCAATGTTGTGAACCTCTGCGCTGTGTATATGGGATTATGTGTTATAAAACTGTGTATCGGTTAAAACTCATGTCTTATCGGAAACCATGTTAAATGGACTGTAGTGCGTTTCTGCAAAAAGAATTAAAAAAAACAAAAACGCATAGGTGTGAACCGAGCCTAAACACCCGTGTGAATGCAGCCTACCTCAACCACAAACAGACAAGAAAGGATAATTATTTATTTTAGTTATTTGCTATCCTGTATACTCAGCTATGTCTACAGCCAAAATGAATTTCTTTATTCCTGAGCTCTGTGAAGAAGTAAAAATGTTAGTCCTATGAATTGAGTCCCAGCTTATCTTTCAGGAGTTCCCTTGTGAAGTCAGTGTAAATGTATATGTAGTTCTTCTTCAAAATGCTTCATAATTCAATCCATTAACATTACCGCCAATTACTGTGTCATCTGTTTTCTCTCCATAAAGGCACCACATTAGTATCTGCTGGCTAATGATTATAAAATGCTTTGCCTGCTGCTCTGTCTTCCTGTGCATTTCACATCCTGCTATCAGGACTAGGAGGAATTTTCAGGTCAGGCATATTAAATGAGTCTCTCGGCACCCTTGTGTCAGCCGTGCATTTATTTCATAGTATTGTGTGTTTGTTTTCGGTAGTACATAAAACATTCATCTTATATATACCCACGGCTATTTTTCTGGATTAACTGGTTTTATGTTTGTAGATCATTAACAGATACAACCTTCTTGGTACTGCATTTCACATTAAATGTGGAGCTTCAGCCAAAAAAGTCTGTCATAATTTAGTGGTGAGAGCACTTTGGATCTTAATTATTATAGAGGGTAAAGAAGGGAAGCGCCACCTGAGTGCAGTATTAGTGAATATTTTTAATGACACAAGGTTTAAAAACACTTACAAAAGACATAATTAAAAAGGGCTCATCTGTGGATGGATGATCCTGGTAGGTTCCTGGTGGGGATGATCCTGGTGAGTTCCTCGGGCTCCAGTCTGGGTGTTGTATCAGCGATGTTAGGCTGTTAGAGAAGCTTTTCAGCGGTGGTTCGTCCTGTGGCCATCAGGAGGAGGCTGGGGCCGGCGTGGAGCGCACAGAAGGTGTGCGTGACGTCACGGGCTGTTCAGCAGCTTCCGGCTTCCGGGTACATTCCAAGGGGAGGGCTCACATGGAGGGAGGATACTAGCTGTGAGGGAGTCTGTGGATAGGCTACGCGCTCGGAGCAGCTGCTCCTTCAATAGGCCTGAGGGGGCAGTGTATAGATGCTGTGCTATTTATAAGCCGGCGCTGTGGGACAACAAGGCTCAGCGCCGGCTGATAGCACAGCGCTGTGATGGAATAATACAGTGCGGTGGGCTAAAGGGGGGGGAGAAGAGGAAGGGGATGTGAAATGTGGTTTGTGAAGGACCGTACTGTGGTGGGGGAGGGGAAGGAACACAAATAAAATGACACATGGGAGGAGGGCGCATGATGGCTGAGAGAATGTTGATGCACATCACATATAAATAAATTAAGTCAACAATCAATAAAAAATTCATGAAAAACAATTAAAAAACAAATAAAATGTCAATATATAAAAAATATAAAAAAAAAAAAATCAATATAGAAAAATCAATATAAAAAATCAACATAAAATTCTGAAAAAAGGAAGGGGGGGGAAGGGGAAAGGGAAAGGAATCATGTGTATGGAGGGAATTATCATTATGTGGAGCTGATATGTGTTACAAGCATGCATGCACAAACGCATGCATGTACACTCATACACAAAAAAATGAATATAAAGATGAATTACCCTATACTAAAAGATCTCATATATATATTAGTGTAAAAACAAAGATAAAGGCAAGAATATATATATAATATAATATATTTAGGTAGTATGCATGTGCCTGCGCACGGTGTCATATGTAGATATATAGGAAGTACAAGGTTTAGATGAACTGGGGAAGTTGGCGGGGCGGGGGGTTGCAAGGGGGTGGAAAGCTGGAAAGAGGTGGGGTGTGGGGGGGGGGGGGGGGTTGGGGGGGGGGAAAGGAGGGGAAAAGGGGGGGGGAGGGGGGGAAAAAGGGGGGGGGGGGAGGGGAGGAAAAGGGGGGGGGGGGACCTGGGGGAGGCTGGATGGGGGAAAAGGGAAATGGAAGGGGGACGTGGGGAAGGCTGGATGGCAAAGTGGCTCATAACAGTGTGTGAACCTCGATTTCTTCGTTAAGCCCACCGGGTGTAAGGGTGCCCAAGGAATAGATCCAATAAGTTTCTTGTTGGCACAGGCGTTTGAAGCGTTCAGCTGTAGGAAATGTAGCAGGAATGGACTCAATGACCCACACGCTTAGGCCTACAGTGGACCGGCCATGGTGTGTAAGGAAATGTTTGGGGACGCTATGGTGGTCACGACCCTTTTCGATAAAGCGTCTGTGTTCCCCAAATCGTGCTCTGAGTGCCCTTATGGTGCGTGCGACCAACATAGAATTGTCCACAGGGACAGGTCAGGCAGTATACAACAAAGTCCGTAGAGCAGTTGTAAAATTCCTTGAGGGTATAGCTTTTGCCTTTGACGTTGAAAGTTTTCTGACCATGTCGCACGAATGGACAGGTGAGACAGAGGGGTTTTTTGCATTGGTACATCCCTCTGAGGGGTATAAGGACAGGTTTCAGGGGGATGGATTGGGATGACTTAATTTTACTAGGTGCAATTTGACTCTTAATATTCCTAGACCTCCTATATGTTACTTTAGGTTTTGTCCCAACTGTAGCTTTTAAATGGGGGTCTTCCAGAAGAATGGACCAGTGTGACTCTAGTATTTTTTCCATTCTTTTATGTTTGTCGTGGAACTGTGTGATGAAACGGATTGGTTGTTTGGCAACGGGAGAGGAGTTATGATGGTCGATCTGTGGCTTGCGGTAATTGTTGAAGGCTGCCTCTATGAGAGGAGCAGGATATCCTTTTTCTTGAAACTTTTTTGATAGGAGTAGGCCATGGGCTTCGTAGTCTGAGTCTCTGGTGCAGTTTCTCCGGAGACGGCAAAACTGGCTCCGAGGAATATTGTTCACCCATCTGGGATGGTGGCAGCTCGTATAATGTATGAAGGAATTGCCCGCAGTAGGTTTGATGAAATTTTTGGCATAAATGGTTTCATTGTCATGGCAAAGTTCAAGGTCTAAGAATGCCAGGGTATCAGGATCAGCCACGTGGGTGAATGATAGGCCTAGGATGTTGGTATTACAATGCTGGACAAAGGTAAGTATGCCATCGAGTGTACCATCCCAGATGATAACTATGTCATCAATATATCGACCATAGTATATTATGTTTGCGGCAAAGGGGTGGTCTGCTGCGAGGTACATATGTTCCCAGTATCCCATGGTGAGATTGGCGTAGCTGGGGGCAAAGTTGGCCCCCATAGCTGTACCATTGATCTGAAGGTAATGTGTACCCTCTGACTCAAAATAGTTATGTTTGAGGCAGAAGGTTAGGGATTCTAATATGAAATTAGCTTGCCGGGGGTTGATGAGGGGATCGTTGGCCAAAAAATGTTCGACAGCCCTGACTCCTATATCGTGGGGTATCGATGTGTAAAGTGATGACACATCAAGTGAGAGCCACCAGTAGTTCTTATGCCATGTATAGGGTTTGAGCATCTCGAGTAAATGGGGTCCATCCCGTATATAGGAAGGGAGGTTCTGTGCTAGGGGTTGGAGGAATTGGTCAATATATATGGAGAAGCCACTAGTGACACTCTCCATGGCAGCTACTATGGGACGGCCTGGGGGACAGGTGAGATCTTTATGAATTTTCGGTAGATGGTAGAAGTACGGAACTTTGTGGAAGTTTTTCTTTAGGAACGAAGCTTCAGATTTGGAAATGATTTGGTCAGTAAGGGCTTTATTAACCACTTGCCGACCGCCTCACGCCTATATACGTGAGCAGAGCGGCACGGGCAGGCAAAATCACGTACCTGAAACGTGATTGCCTTCCCGCGGGTGGGGGGTCCGATCGGACCCCCCCCCGGTGCCAGCTGCGGTCGGCATTTGGTTGGAAGCGATGGGAGACGAGGGGGAGGCCATCCGATCGTGGCCCCCCCCTCGCGATCGCTCCCAGCCAATGACAAACATCCCCTGCCTCTGTATAGTACACAGAGGCAGAGGATGTGATGTCATCTCTCCTCGGCTCGGGAGTTTCCGTTCCAGCGCCGAGGGGAGATGACATGTAAGTGCACCAACACTCACATACAACACAGTAGAACATGCCAGGCATACCTTACACCCCCGATCCCCCCCCGATCGCCCCCCGATCCCCCCCCAATCACCCCCCCCCCCTGTCACAAACTGACACCAAGCAGGTTTTTTTTTTTTTTTGTTTTTTTTTTCCTGATTACTGCATAGTGTCAGTTTGTGACAGTTAGCAGTGTTAGGGTAGTGACTGTTACCCCCCTGTAGGTCTAGGGTACCCCCCTTACCCCCCCTAATAAAGTTTTAACCCCTTGATCACCCCCCGTCACCAGTGTCGCTAAGCGATCATTTTTCTGATCGCTGTATTAGTGTCGCTGGTGACGCTAGTTAGGGACGTAAATATTTAGGTTCGCCGTCAGCGTTTTATAGCGACAGGGACCCCCATATACTATCTAATAAATGTTTTAACCCCTTGATTGCCCCCTAGTTAACCCTTTCACCACTGATCACCGTATAACCGTTACGGGTGACGCTGGTTAGTTTGTTTATTTTTTATAGTGTCAGGGCACCCGCCGTTTATTACCAAATAAAAGTTTAGCCCCCTGTAGGTCTAGGGTACCCCCCTTACCCCCCCCTAATAAAGTTTTAACCCCTTGATTACCCCCTGTCGCCAGTGTCGCTAAGCGATCATTTTTCTGATCGCTGTATTAGTGTCGCTGGTGACGCTAGTTAGGGACGTAAATATTTAGGTTCGCCGTCAGTGTTTTATAGCGACAGGGACCCCCATATACTATCTAATAAATGTTTTAACCCCTTGATGGCCCCCTAGTTAACCCTTTTACCACTGATCACCGTATAACCGTTACGGGTGACGCTGGTTAGTTTGTTTATTTTTTATAGTGTCAGGGCACCCGCCGTTTATTACCGAAAAAAGGTTTAGCCCCCTGATCGCCCGGCGGTGATATGCGTCGCCCTAGGCAGCGTCAGATTAGCACCAGTACCGCGAACACCCATGCACGCACCGTACACGCACCGTACACCTCCCTTAGTGGTATAGTATCTGAACGCATCAATATCTGATCCGATCAGATCTATACTGGCGTCCCCAGCAGTTTAGGGTTCCCAAAAACGCAGTGTTAGCGGGATCAGCCCAGATACCTGCTAGCACCTGCGTTTTGCCCCTCCGCCCGGCCCAGCCCAGTCCAGCCCACCCAAGTGCAGTATCGATCGATCACTGTCACTTTTTTTTGTAGCGTTTTGGTGAACTGGCAAGCACCAGCGGCCTAGTACACCCCGGTCGTAGTCAAACCAGCACTGCAGTAACACTTGGTGACGTGGCGAGTCCCATAAGTGCAGTTCAAGCTGGTGAGGTGGCAAGCACAAGTAGTGTCCCGCTGCCACCAAAAAGACAAACACAGGCCCGTCGTGCCCATAGTGCCCTTCCTGCTGCATTCGCCAATCCTAATTGGGAACCCACCGCTTCTGCAGCGCCCGTACTTCCCCCATTCACATCCCCAACCAAATGCAGTCGGCTGCATGAGAGGCATTTATATATCCTCCCAAGTACCCCTACCCAACGAACCCCCCCAAAAAAGATGTTGTGTCTGCAGCTAGCGCGGATATAGGCGTGACACTCACTATTATTGTCCCTCCTGTCCTGACAATCCTGGTCTTTGCATTGGTGAATGTTTTGAACGCTACCATTCACTAGTTGAGTATTAGCGTAGGGTACAGCATTGCACAGACTAGGCACACTTTCACAGGGTCTCCCAAGATGCCATCGCATTTTGAGAGACCCGAACCTGGAAGCGGTTACAGTTATAAAAGTTACAGTTACAAAAAAAAAGTGTAAAAAAAAAAAAAAACACAAACAAAAATAAAAAAAAATAGTTGTCGTTTTATTGTTCTCTCTCTCTATTCTCTCTCTCTATTGTTCTGCTCTTTTTTACTGTATTCTATTCTGCAATGTTTTATTGTTATGTTTTATCATGTTTGCTTTTCAGGTATGCAATTTTTTATACTTTACCGTTTACTGTGCTTTATTGTTAACCATTTTTTTGTCTTCAGGTACGCCATTCACGACTTTGAGTGGTTATACCAGAATGATGCCTGCAGGTTTAGGTATCATCTTGGTATCATTCTTTTTAGCCAGCGGTCGGCTTTCATGTAAAAGCAATCCTAGCGGCTAATTAGCCTCTAGACTGCTTTTACAAGCAGTGGGAGGGAATGCCCCCCCCCCCACCGTCTTCCGTGTTTTTCTCTGGCTCTCCTGTCTCAACAGGGAACCTGAGAATGCAGCCGGTGATTCAGCCAGCTGACCATAGAGCTGATCAGAGACCAGAGTGGCTCCAAACATCTCTATGGCCTAAGAAACCGGAAGCTACGAGCATTTTATGACTTAGATTTCGCCGGATGTAAATAGCGCCATTGGGAAATTGGGGGAGCATTTTATCACACCGATCTTGGTGTGGTCAGATGCTTTGAGGGCAGAGGAGAGATCTAGGGTGTAATAGACCCCAATTTTTTCAAAAAAGAGTACCTGTCACTACCTATTGCTATCATAGGGGATATTTACATTCCCTGAGATAACAATAAAAATGATTTAAAAAAAAAAATGAAAGGAACAGTTTAAAAATAAGATAAAAAAGCAAAAAAATAATAAAGAAAAAAAATAAATAAATAAAAAGCACCCCTGTCCCCCCTGCTCTCGCGCTAAGGCGAACGCAAGCGGCGGTCTGGCGTCAAATGTAAACAGCAATTGCACCATGCATGTGAGGTATCACCGCGAAGGTTAGATCGAGGGCAGTAATTTTAGCAGTAGACCTCCTCTGTAAATCTAAAGTGGTAACCTGTAAAGGCTTTTAAAGGCTTTTAAAAATGTATTAATTTTGTTGCCACTGCACGTTTGTGCGCAATTTTAAAGCATGTCATGTTTGGTATCCATGTACTCGGCCTAAGATCATCTTTTTTATTTCATCAAACATTTGGGCAATATAGTGTGTTTTAGTGCATTAAAATTTAAAAAAGTGTGTTTTTTCCCCAAAAAATGCGTTTGAAAATCGCTGCGCAAATACTGTGTGAAAAAAAAAAAATGAAACACCCACCATTTTAATCTGTAGGGCATTTGCTTTAAAATAATATATAATGTTTGGGGGTTCAAAGTAATTTTCTTGCAAAAAAAAATAATTTTTTCATGTAATCAAAAAGTGTCAGAAAGGGCTTTGTCTTCAAGTGGTTAGAAGAGTGGGTGATGTGTGACATAAGCTTCTAAATGTTGTGCATAAAATGCCAGGACAGTTCAAACCCCCCCCAAATGACCCCATTTTGGAAAGTAGACACCCCAAGCTATTTGCTGAGAGGCATGTCGAGTCCATGGAATATTTTATATTGTGTCACAAGTAGCGGGAAAGAGACAAATTTTTTTTTTTTTTTTTTTTTTTTTTGCACAAAGTTGTCACTAAATGTTATATTGCTCAAACGTGCCATGGGAATATGTGAAATTACACCCCAAAATAAATTCTGTTGCTTCTCCTGAGTACGGGGATACCACATGTGTGGGACTTTTTGGGAGCCTAGCCGCGCACGGGACCCCGAAAACCAAGCACCGCCTTCAGGCTTTCTAAGGCCGTAAATTTTTGATTTCACTCTTCACTGCCTATCACAGTTTCGGAGGCCATGGAATGCCCAGGTGGCATAAACCCCCCCCAAATGACCCCATTTTGGAAAGTAGACACCCCAAGCTATTTGCTGAGAGGTATAGTGAGTATTTTGCAGACCTCACTTTTTGTCACAAAGTTTTGAAAATTGAAAAAAGAAAAAAAAAATTTTTTTTTCTGGTCTTTCTTCATTTTCAAAAACAAATGAGAGCTGCAAAATACTCACCATGCCTCTCAGCAAATAGCTTGGGGTGTCTACTTTCCAAAATGGGGTCATTTGGGGGGGGTTTGTGCCATCTTGGCATTTTATGGCCTTCAAAACTGTGATAGGTAGTGAGGAGTAAAATCAAAAATGTATGCCCTTAGAAATCCTGAAGGTGGTGCTGGGTTTTCGGGGCCCCGTATGCGGCTAGGCTCCCAAAAAGTGCCACACATGTGGTATCCCCGTACTCAGGAGAAGCAGCTGAATGTATTTTGGGGTGCAATTCCACATATGCCCATGGCCTGTGTGAGCAATATATCATTTAGTGACAACTTTTTGTAAATTTTTTTTTTTTTTTTTTTTTTGTCATTATTCAATCACTTGGGACAAAAAAAAAAAATATTCAATGGGTTCAACATGCCTCTCAGCAATTTCCTTGGGGTGTCTACTTTCCAAAATGGGGTCATTTGGGGGGGGTTTTGTACTGCCCTGCCATTTTAGCACCTCAAGAAATGACATAGGCAGTCATAAACTAAAAGCTGTGTAAATTCCAGAAAATGTACCCTAGTTTGTAGACGCTATAACTTTTGCGCAAACCAATAAATATACGCTTATTGACATTTTTTTTACCAAAGACATGTGGCCGAATACATTTTGGCCTAAATGTATGACTAAAATTTAGTTTATTGGATTTTTTTTATAACAAAAAGTAGAAAATATCATTTTTTTTCAAAATTTTCAGTCTTTTTCCGTTTATAGCGCAAAAAATAAAAACGGCAGAGGTGATCAAATACCATCAAAAGAAAGCTCTATTTGTGGGAAGAAAAGGACGCAAATTTCGTTTGGGTAGAGCATTGCATGACCGCGCAATTAGCAGTTAAAGCGACGCAGTGCCGAATTGTAAAAAGTGCTCTGGTCAGGAAGGGGGTAAATCCTTCCGGGGCTGAAGTGGTTAATGAGTGTAGCTGCTTCTAATGAAAACTGGGATGTGGGATCACTGGGAAGCCTAGCATAGGTGTTGATATCAGAAAGTAGTCTGCGTGATTCAAGTAAATAATCTTTTTTGTCCTGGATGACTATACTGCCCCCTTTGTCCGCAGGTTTGATGACAATGGATTCATTGTGTGTCAGCTGTTCCAGGGCCTTACGTTCCAATGGGGAGAGGTTGGATTTGATGTAGGTATGTTTTGAGGTGCGATTGCACATATTAGTGAGGTCTGAATAGACTACCTGGTAGAAAGTTTGTAAGTACGGACCCTTATTGGATGTTGGGTTAAAGATGGATTTCGGGCGTAGTGAGGTATGTTGGATTGGGGGTGAGGTAGGACCATGTTGGGTGAGCCATTCAAGGTCAGCGTAGTAATTTTCGGCATATAACTCCTCAAGTAGGGCAAGGGCGGGTCTATCTGGTTCGTCAGATGTATCAAGATTTATGGGACATGAAACAGAGTTGACGATATCAGACGCGGAGGTTTGTTTGGATGATTGGATATTGAAATATCTCTGGACTGTGAGGTCTCTGATGTATTTGTTGAGGTCTTTGAATAGTGTAAAACTGTTGGGCTGCATGGTAGGGGCAAAGGTAAGCCCCTTTCTGAGGAGGGATAAGTCATATGCGGTTAAAGAAGTATGTGATAGATTATAGATTTTTACAGTTTCCGCATCTTTACTGACTTTTTTTCTCCTTCGTCCCCCCCTCCGTCCTCTTCTGCGTGTTTTCTTTTTGTGAGGAGCGGCGGGGGGGTAAGTGCTAAAAAATCATTTTCTAGACTGGTGGCTATTTTTAGCGGGGGTTTGGAACTCTGTAATTGCGTGAGAGGGAGATTCTCTATCCAGGCTAATGACTGCGATTCACTGGTGGTATCAGGATGATCATGGGTAGTCATATGTGAATCATCAGAAAATGTACTTATTGGGTCAGAGATAGGTGCTGAGTCGCGTCGGGAAACATCTGTGGGGTCTAGACCTTGGGTAGAGGCAGGTTGTTGTGTCTGGTGGTTATGGTTGGTAGAAGGTATCTGTGCCTGGGTGGGGCCTGTGCGAGCTTTATAGGGTCTGTTCTTGAGGCGTTTGGGTTTAGGGGTGAGTGGTTTTGGTCCAATGGGAAGTAGTGGGGTGTACCGGGACATCGGCCCGGGTTTGGGCGGATGTGGAGATGAATGTGGCACCAGGGGTTTGGGTGCTTGATGGGATCTGAAGAGGCTTCCCTGTGGCGGGATAGACATGAGTGGGCGGGGACCGGGACCTGGATTATGGCTGGGGTATTTCTTCCTTTTCCAGGTAAATATTTGGTTGTTGTTATAGTCAAACAGGTCCCTTCTAAATTTGCCAAGTTTGTTGGCAATGGTGTAGTCCTCATTTCTGATTGTGTTCCTTTTTAGCATACTGAACCAGGTGTGAGGTAGGTGAGTAATGGTATCACAAATGGTTTGGCAAAGAGTGATAATTTTGTCTTTCAGGCTGAGTATTTCCTTTCTCTTTGTTGGATAATGACACTCATCCATTTGGTTGTGCAGAACTCAGATATGTGTGCCCATTCTGTATGTAGATCTGGGTCGAGGAAGGCACACTCTTTAAGGACCCTAAGCCCTCTAGGGGAAATTTTGTGTGAAATATATAATTGTAGAAAAAACTTATCCCACCACTGTTGGTTGGCAGTGGAGATTAAGTCCTCAAGTTTTTTAAAAAAGGTGCATAGTTTGGGGATGAGGGTCTTGGAGTCTGCAATGGGGCTATCTTTTGTAAAAAAATGGGTGGGAAACAGGGCAAAGAACTCCTCCAAGACAATATGTTTGTTGTCTTCAATGGCAGTAAGGAGATCCATTGAAGCAATGATAGTACATTAATTAATCAAATAAAATAAGATAAAAAGAGGTTTTCCTGTAACACAGTATAGCTGCTAAGTTAAAGCAAGTAATAACAACAGATAAAGATGATGATAACTTCAAGCGCATATACAGTATACAATATTCAGGATTAATCGGATTGGCCAGGCATATAGTCCATGGCTAAGGAGTTAGCAACCCAGGGGTTAATGAGGGTCTGGCAGTTCAAAGCATATGGATATGGGATTACATGTTTAAAAAGGGTTTGGCAGTCCAGGGGTTAAAAAGGTGTAGCAGTTCACAATGTGTGAAGTGGGTTGATGAAGCAATGGATCTAGAAGGCGGCTGCTATCCCCAGAGATGCTGGCTCTGTGATATGTAAAAGAGGGTAAAGAAGGGAAGCGCCACCTGAGTGCAGTATTAGTGAATATTTTTAATGACACAAGGTTTAAAAACACTTACAAAAGACATAATTAAAAAGGGCTCATCTGTGGATGGATGATCCTGGTAGGTTCCTGGTGGGGATGATCCTGGTGAGTTCCTCGGGCTCCAGTCTGGGTGTTGTATCAGCGATGTTAGGCTGATACCCCCCCCCCTTTTCCCCTCCTTTCCCCCCCCCCCACACCCCACCTCTTTCCAGCTTTCCACCCCCTTGCAACCCCCCGCCCCGCCAACTTCCCCAGTTCATCTAAACCTTGTACTTCCTATATATCTACATATGACACCGTGCGCAGGCACATGCATACTACCTAAATATATTATATTATATATATATTCTTGCCTTTATCTTTGTTTTTACACTAATATATATATGAGATCTTTTAGTATAGGGTAATTCATCTTTATATTCATTTTTTTGTGTATGAGTGTACATGCATGCGTTTGTGCATGCATGCTTGTAACACATATCAGCTCCACATAATGATAATTCCCTCCATACACATGATTCCTTTCCCTTTCCCCTTCCCCCCCCTTCCTTTTTTCAGAATTTTATGTTGATTTTTTATATTGATTTTTCTATATTGATTTTTTTTTTTTTTTATATATTTTTTATATATTGACATTTTATTTGTTTTTTAATTGTTTTTCATGAATTTTTTATTGATTGTTGACTTAATTTATTTATATGTGATGTGCATCAACATTCTCTCAGCCATCATGCGCCCTCCTCCCATGTGTCATTTTATTTGTGTTCCTTCCCCTCCCCCACCACAGTACGGTCCTTCACAAACCACATTTCACATCCCCTTCCTCTTCTCCCCCCCCCTTTAGCCCACCGCACTGTATTATTCCATCACAGCGCTGTGCTATCAGCCGGCGCTGAGCCTTGTTGTCCCACAGCGCCGGCTTATAAATAGCACAGCATCTATACACTGCCCCCTCAGGCCTATTGAAGGAGCAGCTGCTCCGAGCGCGTAGCCTATCCACAGACTCCCTCACAGCTAGTATCCTCCCTCCATGTGAGCCCTCCCCTTGGAATGTACCCGGAAGCCGGAAGCTGCTGAACAGCCCGTGACGTCACGCACACCTTCTGTGCGCTCCACGCCGGCCCCAGCCTCCTCCTGATGGCCACAGGACGAACCACAGCTGAAAAGCTTCTCTAACAGCCTAACATCGCTGATACAACACCCAGACTGGAGCCCGAGGAACTCACCAGGATCATCCCCACCAGGAACCTACCAGGATCATCCATCCACAGATGAGCCCTTTTTAATTATGTCTTTTGTAAGTGTTTTTAAACCTTGTGTCATTAAAAATATTCACTAATACTGCACTCAGGTGGCGCTTCCCTTCTTTACCCTCTTTTACATATCACAGAGCCAGCATCTCTGGGGATAGCAGCCGCCTTCTAGATCCATTGCTTCATCAACCCACTTCACACATTGTGAACTGCTACACCTTTTTAACCCCTGGACTGCCAAACCCTTTTTAAACATGTAATCCCATATCCATATGCTTTGAACTGCCAGACCCTCATTAACCCCTGGGTTGCTAACTCCTTAGCCATGGACTATATGCCTGGCCAATCCGATTAATCCTGAATATTGTATACTGTATATGCGCTTGAAGTTATCATCATCTTGATCTTAATTATTATGGCTGTCCTCATCTATTGTTTAGGCATTTGTCATTCATGTTTGTGGGCTCAGTTTTGGGCATCAGTTATGACTAGGGATCTGTCAGGCACATTTGAATTAAGGTTTTTTCCCCTCATCCCCCAGTGTCATAATGCAGAGATAAAGGAAGTACTAACACTGGAATGGATGGATGTGTCGTACCCTCCACACTCTTCTTCTGCACATATAGTCCAAAATCATACCTTCCACACCTCACTCCAGCACATACTGCCCGTTATCATACCCTCTACACTCTTCTCCTGTACATACTGCCCGTTATCATACCCTCTACACTCTTCTCCTGTACATACTGCCCGTTATCATACCCTCTACACTCTTCTCCTGTACATACTGCCCGTTATCATACCCTCTACACTCTTCTCCTGTACATACTGCCCATTATCATACCCTTTACACTCCTCTCCTGCACAAACTGCCCTCTATTCTAACCTCTATACTCTTCTTCTGCACATACTGCTCACTTTCGTACCCTCTACACTCCTTTCCTGCACATACTTCTTGCTATCATGTTCTCTACACTCCTCTCCTGCACATACTGCTCACTCTCATACCCTCTACACTCCTCTCCTCCATATACTGCCCACTAATATACCCTTTTCACGTCTCTCCTGCACATACTGCTCACTCTCATACCATCTACACTCCTCTCCTGCACATACTGCTCACTCTCATACCCTCTACACTCCTCTCCTCTACATACTGCCTACTATTATACATTCTAAACTCCTCTCCTCCACATACTGCCCACTAATATACCCTTTTCACTTCTCTCCTGCACATATTGCCCACGTTCATACCCTCTATGCTCCTCTCCTGCACATACTGCTCACTCTCATACCCTCTACACTCCTCTCCTCCATATACTGCCCACTAATATACCCTTTTCACCTCTCTCCTGCACATACTGCTCACTCTCATACCATCTACACTCCTCTCCTGCACATACTGCTCACTCTCATACCCTCTACACTCCTCTGCTCCACATACTGCCTACTATTATACATTCTAAACTCCTCTCCTCCACATACTGCCCACTAATATACCCTTTTAACCTCTCTCCTGCACATACTGCTCACTCTCATACCATCTACACTCCTCTCCTGCACATACTGCTCACTCTCATACCCTTCACACTCCTTTCCTCCACATACTGCCTACTATTATACATTCTGAACTCCTCTCCTCCACATACTGCCCACTAATATACCCTTTTCACTTCTCTCCTGCACATATTGCCCACGTTCATACCTTCTATGCTCCTCTCCTGCACATACTGTACGCTACCATACCCTGTGCACCTCTGTCCTGCACACACTGTTCGCTATCATACCCTCTACACTCCTCTTCTGCGCATACTGTCCTCCGCAGCCGTCTCCTGAGCATACTTTCTGCCATAATATTCTCTGCACCCATCTCCTGTACATACTGCCACTATCATACCCTCTGAACAAACTGCCCCACATTATATCCTCCACACTTTTCTGCTGCACGTACAGCCCATCAACATACCCACTGAACTCCTCTCCTGGACACACTGCCCACCCTAATACTCTTTATACAACTGTTTCTGCACATACTGCCTGTCATCACACCCGCCACACTTTTCTTTTGCATATGTTGCCTGCCAACATGCCCTCTGCACTCCCCTACATATACTACCCACCCTAATATACACCACATGACTGTTCCTGTACATACTACCTGCCAATATACCGTCAGCAATCCTGTCTTGCACATACTGCCCATCTGCTTACCCTCTGCACTCCTCTCCTTCACATACTGTCTGCTGTCTTCTGCCCATACTACCTGCTGTCATACCCTTCACACACCTCTCCTGCACATACTACCTACATTCCTACCCTTCGCACTCTTCTACTGCACATACTGCCTGCCATCATATGCTCCACACTAGTCTCCTGCACATACTGCCTTCCAACATACCCTCCATACTCCATTCTTGCATATACTTCCCAGATCATACCCTCCACACTCTTCTCTTGCACATACTGCCCACCATACTATACCCTCAGCTTTCTAAGACAATATCTCTTAATGTGTGTAATATCCTGAATCTTGCCCATTCTTATAGGCGTGCGCACAGGGTGTGCCGGGTGTGCCTGGGCACACCCTAATGCCCGGGCACCCCCAACACACCCCAGGGCTTTTTTGCTGTCAAAATGTGTAAAAAATCTTTTTCCCTCACCTCTGCTAATTGACACTGGTGGCTGCAAGTGGCTATAAGGCCTATTTGTCATGTGAATGTGTAACTCCTGTGGGAACTGCAGCCACTGGCCGCGGAGTAAGCAGGCAGTCTGCCGCACTTTCCGATGCTGACTCTATAGTTCCGGCTACAGCATCCCTGACAGCTGAATATCACTCCGCCGCCAGCTGTCAGGGATGTAGCATGTGAACTTCAGAGACAGCATCAGATAATTCCTGACTGCTTACACCACAGCTGTGGCTGCAGTTCTCACAGGAGTTACCCTCCATCCTATGCCCTGTGTTGCCAGAAGACAGCTTGCCGATCTCCTCTCTGATGCAACATTTGGGGGAAAACTCGCTCTCTTCTCGGGTTCCTGTCTGGCTGAGTCGGGGCTTTCACAGCTCCAGTACAGGTGGGAGGAGCAGGAAGAGATCATCACAGTGCAGCTCGATCAATTCCCTCCTGTCCAGCACACAGCACAGCTCTCCCTGAGGGTGAATGCAAATCGCAGAGGACAGATAGCAGCCTTTACCTTTGAGTACTCACCTTCTCTGCTATACAATTCTATGCTGTAAACCTGCCCTGCACTTTGCAGGACAGGGTTACTGAAAGAGAAAGTAACATTCTTGAACAGGTTAGGAATTCCTAGGACTTCTGAGGTGCTACATAAATGTATTCCATATACACATTATATCCTGTTAAAATCTTTTTTTTTAATAACATACTGTATAGTGAGTGTATATGGAATACATCTATGTAGCACCTCAAAAGTCCCAGGAATTCCTAACCTATCAAAAAAAAGCATAATAATACAGCCCAACTCCAGGAAAGTAAAAAAGTGTGTGTGTGTGTGTGTGTGTGTGTGTGTGTGTGTGTGTGTGTAACCTTTTTCATTTACAAGCAAAACAGAAATGGAAGGCGCGCACACCTAGTGCATTACCAAAGATAATTTGATAATAAAAATGTTTTATGTAAAAGTGGGTACTCACAAAATGCAACTGACAAAAGGCCATAAAAACAATGCATGGACATGCACAGAACACGGGGTACAGCAAACGCGTTTCGGGGGCGCATCCCTTCCTCAGAGCTAGGCTTGTTCCTTTCGGATTAGCCCATCTGAGGAAGGCAGCATCCACCCATTTTTGGATACCATATATACCTTTCACACCACCATTTTATCTGAAATCTGTTATTCCACACTTTGGAAGACCTATTAGTGCTGGTAGTGACTGTGTTTTTTTTAACCTCTTTCATTTACCTGATTCTAATCTCTCTTCCTTCACCCAAAGCCTTGACATCATCACATACCATACGGGGACATTAACCCTGTATGGTATGATGGGGAGGGTGAAGTGTGACCACAGCCAGTAACTTAAAGAGGAGTTCCACCCCAAAAAAAAAAAAAATTAAAAGTCAGCAGCTGCAAATACTGCAGCTGCTGACTTTTAATTGGACACTCACCTGTCCCTGGGTCCAGCGATGCGGGGGATCGAAGCCCCACTCGTCCCCCCCCCCTCCGCTCGTCGGCGCCGGCATTTCAACTGTGGGTGCCGGGCTGTGGCTTCACAGCCTGGCACCCACTGCGCATGCGCGAGCGGCCGCTCGATCACCTGGGACCTGTACTGGGTCCCAGATGATTGACAGGAGGGAGGGAGCAGAGTGGGGCCCTTCCTGTGCCGAGGGGGAAGTGATGTCACCAGCCCAGGCAAAGGAACAGGCAGACTACGAGGGACCACCTAGCAACAGGCATTTAGAGGTAAGTGAAAAAAAAAAAATATCCAAATGTTTTTTTGGGGTTTTTTTTAGAATTTTTCCAGGTATTTTTGTTTTTTGGGTGGAACCCCACTTTAAGACCCCTTTCACACTGAAGGTGTTTTTTAGGGGTTTTAGCACTAAAAATAGCGCCTGAAAATGGCCTCCCATGCCTCCCCAGTGTGGAAGCCCGAATGATTTCACACTGGAGCGGGGCGTTTGCGGGACATTAGAAAAAGTCCTGCAAGCAGCATCTTTGGGCCGGTTTTGAAACACTATATACAGCGCTCCCAAACATCCCCTGCCCATTGAAATGACTGGGCAGCGCTGCTGAAGCATCTGCAAAGCGATTCAGCAGCACCGCAATACGGCCCGTTTTAACCCTTTTCTCTAAAACTAGCAGCGCTTTACCGCTAACGCGGCCCCTGCGTGACTTCAATGGATCAAAAATGTGTATTGAAAAATACACCTAAAATATGTATTAACTGCAACTTGCATAGGTGTGAACCAGGCCTAAAGCTGGCCATACACCATACAATTTTCCTGTTCAATTTTCTTTAGATTTACCTTCAACTATGTAGTACAAGGGCCTGCCTGATTGCATCCAAATTGAAAGTGTTTAGGTTTGACCTCCTATTATATGGTTTTGGTAAATCTAAAGGAAAGTTGAACAGGAAAATTGAATAGTGTATGGCCAGCCTAAAGGATGAGTTCATGTTTAAGGCTGGATTCACACCTATGCAGTTTTAGTGCTTTTTGCATTTTGCAGATTTGCACTACAGTCCATTTAACATTGTTTTCTATGGAACATGTTCTGTAGTGCAAATCTGCAAAATGCAAAAAGCACTAAAAATGCATAGGTGTGAATCGAGCCTGAGGCTCCATTCACACTAGCGCGTTTTTTGATGCATTTTGCATTTTGCAGAAATGCACGGGAATTTTTTAACATGGGTTCCTATGGAACATGTTCACATCAATGCCTTTTTGTTTCTCTGCATTTTTGGAAAGGGTCGGGGACTTTTTTTCATGCAAAATGCAGCGTTTTGCATGTAATGGATTTCAATGGACAAGCATCAAAAACGCAAGTGCACCGTTTTTGCAGCGTTTTTGGTGCGTTTTTGATGCGTTTTTGCCGTTTTTTTTTTTTGGTTTTTTTTTTTAATTTTTTTTTTTTAATTTTTTTTTTTTAATTTTTTTTTTTTAATTTTTTTTAAGACTGTAAAAAAAAATGTAAAAAAAAAAAAAAAATACGCAAAACGCAAATCGCGGCAAAATCGCGGCAAAATCGCGGCAAAAACGCGGCTCAAAAACGTGGCAAGCATGAAAAAAAAACCTCCAAAAACGCTCAAAAGCAACATGCATAGGTGTGAATCGAGCCTTAGTACATGTTACACCTGTATACAGGGTTTAACATGTTTTAGTTGCCCCCTCTCCTCCTCTGCACCTCACCCACACAGCCTCATCATTAATTTATCGGAATCTGTGAATGTATAAACTACAAGTTCAATCCATCACACTGATCAGCACACCTGTAGTTCATTCAGACTGCCTACAGCAATGCAATGACAGCCATACAGAGGTAAGGGCAACAGAACTGTAGGCAGTGTCTGCAGGAGCCTGACACTTCACCCACACTCTGCTGATTGCGAGCGCAATACTTTGTAGTCTCTGGTTCAAAAAAATAATAAATACCCTGGCAAAAATCTGTGCATTTTTTTTTAAATAAAAAGGTGAACCTATCCTTTAGGTATTTATAACCTAATCCTTTGTCCCTAGACTAAGTGAGCATTTAACCCATGCAGTATAGGGGGCCCTACTACAAAAATGTTTTTTTTTCTTTTTTTATGAACAAGAATGTCAGAGAAGGCACTTGGGTCAGGCAGGCACATAAATGGGTGGTTTTATGTACATATATGTGAGTGTTTGTGTGTGTGTGTATACAGTATATATATATATATGTGTGTGTGTTTGAGTTTTGGGGTGCACACCCTAATGCAATAGGCTGCGCACACCTATGCCTATTCTATTAAGATCACGCTTTTGCTAGTAATTATAATACAGGCAATGCTACTTACAGTCATTGTTGTAAAAACATGCTCCTACTGAAACAGTAATTATTTCTTCATAGCCACCAGACACATTCATTCTTTCATGACAGGTTCGAATATAACACCCAGCAGATGGGAAGTCATTCTAGTTCTTGGCAAGAATGTGCTGATATGTAAGACCTAGTCTCTTACTGTCAGTTGTGCTTTCAAAATTGATGATTGTTTTAGCTAGATTTTTATGTCTATGTTTATTATGCTGTTTAACTGAACCATGATACAATCCAAGAACCGCTCTTAGAAGATAGATAGACCTCGTTTGTTCAGTATTTACAGATCAGCCCACTAAATAATTGGGCAAGGTTTGGTCTTGTGTAAGGCCTTCACTGCTGAGATTTCCTTCACCCCAACACAGCAATGATGGATTTATTTAGACTTTTCAGCCAAGCTGCAGTGCAGCTATTACTAACTTAACCAAACTCTCTGAATTCTCCTTTGGACAATCCTCTATAGCAGAAATTTACAACTACAAATATGTTAGTGACCAACGTTTTTTTCAGATTTTAACACTATATTCCAAATGACAATTAAAAACCCAGTAGGGGATCAAGTTCTGTCCCACTAGAGTAATCATTTTGGGTGGAGTATATGTGAACAGGAGGGGTTTATAGCTGAATTGCACATACACAGGCCATGATATTTCAGTGCCTTCCTCGTGTTCTGTAAAATACTGAACACTGTGTTACGAAACACAGGAAAAGGAATGGGGTTTGCCGTTAAGGGAAGTTAGAAACAACCTTAGCTTGAAAATTGTTTCCATAGTTTCAGTCTCTAACCTAGTTAGAGACTGTTAACCCAGTGGGAAGGATTCCTCCATCCAACTTATTCGTGTAGATAGAGGAATGCTCACTGGCCGAATGAAAATTTTTTTTACCCATCTATGACCACCCTACATCTAACCACATTAGATCATGGCTGTACCAACTCAATGTAACAAATATATATTAGGGACCAGTTCACACAAAAGTAATGTTTTAGTTGTAGGATAGCTTAGTAGGATTAGTAAACTCTGGCTTCTTGTATGTCTTTTGTATGTATGATACTCCAGCAACAGGATGTGCCAGCTGTAATTCCAATTCTTTTCCAGTCTCCACGCTATTGCTTGTTCCAGCACTGACAGTTGCATTGTCCATAATATTTTAGAAGAAATCGATACAGAGAGTAGAACTTGCTCATAATGACTATGACAGGTGTACAGATTCATAACTCAAGCATTAATATCTCATCAATAAAGTTCCTGAGAGTACCACAATATACTGGAAATCCCCACTGCTCCACATGTTACTAAATATTACATAGCCAATAATCTCACCTCCGTTCTACCTATCACCACTGACAGCCAGGCTCCATCATTGACTTTCCTTGAGTTCACACCTTCTCTTTCCTTGATTTATATCTTGAATCATTTTACATTGAAATCAATGAAAATGTGTGAAAATGCATCCTAATGAGCATCATGATGCCCACTCATGCTTCAGAACGCACGTAAAAAGCACCATGATGCGCGTCAACATGTATTGATGTGTTATAAGGCTCATTTACATCCAATACAATGCATTCAGTAGGTTTTTAAAAGTGTTTTTTTTCTGTGTGTTTCCATTTATTTAAATCGAAAACACATTGCATGCATAGTTCTGTAAATGAAATGATGCAAATCCTCAAACAATCCATGTTAATTCCAGGTTGTGAGGCAACAAAACACGAAAAATGCCAAGGGGGGTGAATACTTTTGCAAGGCACTGTATATGCATTTTTACATTGGAGTTAAGCCATCCAGGACTTTTGTTCGCTCTTTTAAATGTATCATCCAATGGGATGCATTGGCTAATGCCCTTATTTAATATGCTCTTAAAGCAAACCCATCTCTCCTCTGTGTTCTTTGTTCCTAAGATTTTATCCCAATTTATGCCTTGTAGCAAGGTTCGTAGTTTAGGGAAGCTGGCTCTTTTGAAATTCAGTGTCTTTGTATTGCCCTTATGTTCCCTATTTGTGTGATTTATACTGTCGCTGTTTCCTAAATTGCCCTGCATTTTCACATCCGTGATCAGGTCTGTATTGTTGGTAATCAGTAGATCCAGTAACGCTTTATTCCTAGTTGGTGCGTCTACCATCTGAACCATGAAATTGTCCTATGTCTATGTCTGGATACTTAAAATCCCCCCCTTATGATAACACTTCCCGTCCTTGCTGCTAATTCAAATTGTGATAGGAGATCCGTCTCCCCCTCCTCCCTCAGGTTAGGGAGCCTATAGCATACTCCCAGTATTAAAAAATATGTCTAGTTTTAAAATCAAAACATTAAGAGCATTTATTGTGAATATCTATAAACATTCAATGACATAATATTACATATTTAGCAGTTTAAAAAATTCCCATGCTTCACAAAACCTCATGTATAGCATAGGTTACAGCACTAACACCATTATCAACCAATGTGCTGAATATCAACATAAAAGGTGATGTCCATTAAAACCCTTATTCACTGAAAAACAATATTGGGAGTCCCTGCAATAAAAATCGGCTGTTTGTATAGTGCTTCCAATCCAATCAGGTCTTATGTGATGAATATACAGCGTCTACACCATCACCGATGCACCACGTGAGCACCCCTTTGTTAATCTACTCACTAAAGGTAAGTGTATGCAAAGTCTGTCAAATCCTCTCAAACTGAAAGCGAATGGCTCCCTTCTGGATATACAGCGGTCCTTATCAGGAACGGTTCAGTGTGGTACCTCCGACATGAAAACATACAAGGGGATGCTTTCCATAGTGTAAAACTGTTTATTGAAAATGCTAAAACCCCTCGCATACAAGAAATGCTTACAAGATTGTTGTTTTTAAAACAGCATGTCTTACACAGCTCTGCATCAATCTCACCCACGCCTGTAGTTCGAAATAACGGCCTGCTATGATGAGTCCCGGGATGATGCTTGGCTGTGATCGACAGGTGAGCCACGACAGGTGAGTTGCGTTTTCACGCCCCGGACGCGGTTCGTCATTACGCCCTATGAAGACGTAATGACAAAACGCGTCAGAGCGTGACCATGCGACTCACCTGTCGATCACAGCCAAGGGTCATCCCGGGACTCATCGTAGCAGGCGGTTCTTTTGAACTACAGGCATGGGTGAGATTGATGCAGAGCTGTGTGAGACATGATGTTTTAAAAACAACAATAGTATTACTCAGATCTCTAATTTTACTCAGATCTCTTTTACCCTTTCACAGGGCATATGGTGTGGTCTGATATATACTTTAATGGGCTGGTGCCACAATGAGGTTGAATATATATCTGTCGGGCTCTTTTTTTGTATTCATTTATTCAAGGCATCTCCATTACCCCTCTGATGCTATCAGCATGGCATGCCAGGCATGTGGGCTGGTATATCATGACAAATGGGGTAGCAGGCATATCCTGCACGGGTTCCGTTGGCAGCCAATGCACTTTTGAAGCAGGAGAAGACTTACTTCTCCTGGTACATTCTCCAAAATGTAAATTAAGTGAAACATTAGACCTTGGGATTCCGTTTCAAAATCTCATTGTTAAAGCTAATGTGTAATTCAGCTTGCTGGCATGTGTCCAAAGCTGAAACAATTAGATGTATCAGGTGTACTCAGTCTTTAGTTACAGAGATCATTACTATACAGGAGCACAGTAGAAATACAGCACATACATAATCTCACCTATATTGTAAGGGGGGGGGGGCAGGCTCACTTCATATTGGCAGCGGTAAACTATGCATGAACTCTATTTGGCAGACGGGTTATCCTCCTTACAAACTGCACTGGAACTAATTAATCGATTTGGCCGATACTCAGGGATCCGTATTAACTGGGACAAATCAGTCCTCTTCCCGCTCCACTCCTCGACCCCTCGAGTGCCACATCCGCAGCTTAAATAGGTAGAAGGTTTCACATACCTGGGGATTAAAATTAGTAGTAAAACACAGGACTATATGGATAACAATCTAAGGCCACTCATGACACAACTAGTGGCTAAATGTGCTGCATCGCGCTCCCTTCCCTTGACCCCAGTGGGCAGAGTCAACCTGCTAAAAACGATCTCCCCAAGTACTTGTATTTCTTCAAAAATACCCCCACACACACATCCCTAGGACTTTCTTTCGGAGGTTAGGGAGCCAGCTGATATCCTTTGTCTGGGCTGGGAGGCCCCCCAGGGTGGCCAAACAGATATACCTCCCACTAATGGGGGGGGGACTGGCACTCCCGAACTTTCATATTTACTACAGGGTGGCTGTCCTGGTCACCGTTTGGTGGTGGTTCTCCCAGCCCAGACAAAATCCAGCAGTCACTCTGGAGGCGGCTATCCTGGGCTCATTTGCAGCCCTGTGCAATCTGCCATTTCGCGGACTCAGGGCTAGCTCATCTATGACAACTCTGATGTGAACCATGGTGAGGGTCTGGCAGGAGGCTAGGAAGATCTATGTGAGCCCCAACCACGTCTCCCCACACACGCCCCTATGGGGTAATCCTATGCTCTCCCACCTATACAGTATCCCAGACCCTTCTAGGTGGGCAAAAAAGGGAATCACTACCTTTAAAACATATAGTTAAAGAGGGTAGACTTCTGACTTTCCAGGAACTGAGACGGACATATACACTTCTGATCTCTTTTTGGTTCAGATACTGGCAGCTGCAGCATGCCTTTGTGGCCCAATTCCCTGCCCCCCTGACCTCGGAATCGGACTCCATCAAGCGTCTCTTGATCTCCAGTGCTATGGGGAGACCCCTCTCGACCTTATACTTATATCCCACAGTGGAATACGACACCAAATTAACCAAAACCTGGGGAAAATGGAAGGGAGATATCCCATCCCTGGGCGAGGAGGAGTGGGAGGAATGCCTGACCTCATACATACCCTCAATGATTTCTGCAAAAGACAGTTACAATTTAAGTTCCTACATAGGGCCTACTTCACCCCACAGAGACTGGCGCGCATTTACCTTCAAAGACCCTAACTGTCAAAGATGCAAACAAGAAGTCGGTACATTCTGGCACATGGTCTGGTCTTGTCCCAAACTCCAGCCCTACTGGACAGCATTGGCCTCTACACTGAGTGAAGTGACCGGGACAAATCTACAGGTTGACCCACAAACGCTATTACTAAGTCATTTGGAGGATGTAGAGAGAGACAGGTATTGTAAACTGTGTATTACCTTCTCATTATATTATGCTAGACGTGAAATCTTATTGAAATGGAAGCTGAAAGACCCCCCTACTCTTGCCTCGTGGCAGAGAACAGTGACCTTGGTACTCCCCCGGTATAAGCTGACCTATGAAAGTAGACAATGTCCAGGGAAGTATGAAAAAATCTGGTCCTCCTGGATAGATGCTTCTGACAACCTTGACCCGCCCTCCCCCTAACCGCGACGCAAACAGCCCACCACGTGATATTATCTCCCTTCTTCCTATCTGTCATACCCCCCTCCCTGCCCCCCCTCTCCTTTACTCCCCCTCTGACCACTCCCCCCTTCGTTACACTTCTTCAATCTACACTTCTGCTTGTCTGACTAAGATCAGTTCCTGGCTATATCAGGGTGTCCCCTAATGGGTTCCTGAATAAAGGGGCAGCACTAGTGTTCTGTCAGCACTCAGTCTTTTCACTAAGCAGCAGGCTCTCATAGCAGCGAGAGAGAGCCTCGAACATCAGTCAGTTCAAATCTACAAAGGCCTATAGACAGCTGAGACTAATAATGAGGTCTGACTACCTGGTGTGGATCTTGGAAGGAAGACTTTATCCCACCCAAAGTTCTACAAAGCCTCTGGGCTCCAGGATCTAGAACCAAACTTATTAAAGTGATATTAAAGGCTTGCCTTTTTTTTTTTTTTTAATAAACATGTGATACTTTTCTGCTCTGTGCAGTGGTTTTGCACAGAGCAGCCCTGATCCTCCTTTTCTCAGTTCCCCTGCTGGTGCTACTGGCCTACCCCTACTGCAGGGTGCCCCCAGAGCAAGCAGCTTGCTCTAGGGTCACCTGAGTAGGCTCGCTTCTGAGCCGCTGCTCTGTGTGTCTATTCACACACGGAGCTGCAAGTCAGCCCCATCCCTTCTCTCTGCTCATTGGCTCACTGGCTTTGATTGACAGCGGCAGGAGCCAATGGTGCCCACTGCTGTCTCAGCCAATGAGGAGGAAGAGTCCCTAGAGAGCCGAGGATCGGTCGGGTGCTGTACACAGGAGGTTTTTTATCTTAATGCATTCAGATAAACCTTCTGCCTTTAGAACCACTTTAAGATTCTGAGCATGAAAAAAGTTTGTTTTCTCCACATCATCCCTAAACCCTGGAGCCCTTCACCATGTGTAAATGAGAAACTTAATTGCCCCTTTACACCATCCACAATCCTTTCAGCCAGTGCCTCACAATAGGAAAAGACAAGATAATGGATGAAGATGGAATCGTAAATTATAGGAACAAGCAGTACCCTTTTGAACTATGAAATCACATCCAAAAATGAAAAGCAAGTCTAGTGTTCTCTTACCAATACTGTCCACAATGTTGTGCTGTGAATGGCTCTTTATCATCAAGAACTCAGTTTACCACATAACTATAGTATGGATTCAGTGCTGCCCTTTGGATACAAAATCATACAAGTTCCAAAATCTAAAACAACAATAATATATAAGTATTTCAAATTGTTTTTGTATCAGCAAGTAAAGAGAAACTGAATTCTGGAAGCTGAATATGTGCCCAGTAAAATGCAGGTAGAAGGAACCGGACTGGTCAACAGTATTTATATAGTCTCCTGCCAACTGATTTTTTTTTATTACTGACTAATGCCCCGTACACACGGTCAGAGTTTCCGACGGAAAATGTGTGATAGGACCTTGTTGTCGGAAATTCCGATCGTGTGTGGGCTCCATCACACATTTTCCATCGGAATTTCCGACACACAAAGATTGAGAGCAGGCTATAAAATTTTCCGACAACAAAATCCGTTGTCGGAAATTCCGATCGTGTGTACACAAATCCGACGCACAAAGTGCCACGCAGGCTCAGAATAAATTAAGAGACGAAAGCTATTGGCTACTGCCCGGTTTATAGTCCCGACGTACGTGTTTGTCACCGCGTTCAGAACGATCGGATTTTCCGACAACTTTGTGTGACCGTGTGTATGCAAGACAAGTTTGAGCCAACATCCGTCGGAAAAAATCCTAGGATTTTGTTGTCGGAATGTCCGATCAATGTCCGACCGTGTGTACGGGGCATTACAATGCCTTGTTCTGCACCTTAGTAAAGACATTTGGAGGGGTAGTGCTGGAAACCTCTTATTATAGGGGATTTAGAGGTGTGTGTGACTAGGATGTCTGGGTTATTGGGGTTGGCAGCTTCTCCATGCCAAAGGATGGCACGGAGATGGCATTTTCACTATCTCCTTGGATTGTAACTGAAAAGGTCTAAGATTGAAGTATCACTCCAAGAAAATTAAATTGTCACTAAAGGCAAAACTTTTTTTATTTTTTCATTTATTTCATATAGTGTAATGAGGGGGGGTGTCCCAGATTTCCCTTCACTTCCTGTCCCATAGCCAAAACAGGAAGTGAGAAGAAATCCCTCCAATGTGAGGGAATCCCTGGTTTCCCCAGGTTGTCACCAGGGTCACCAGAACTTTCCCTTCTATTCCTGTTCTGATGGGCATCCACCCAAGGATCCTAAAAGGATTAAACTCTGTAATTTCAAAGCCTTTGTTTCTCATTTTTAGGGACTCGTTAATGACTGGAATGGTACCCCTGGATTGGCGTAGAGCCAATGTGGTGCCCATATTTAACCACTTCAGCCCCGAAAGGTTTTAGCCCCTTAATGACCAGGCCATTTTTTGCAATACGGCACTGCGTTACTTGCTGACAATTGTGCGGTCACGTGAAGCTGTACCCAAACAAAATCGATCCTTTTTTTCCCCACAAATAGAACTTTCTTTTGGTGGTATTTGATCACCTCTGCGGTTTTTATTTTTTGCGCTATAAACAAAAAAACACCGTCAATTTCGAAAAAAAAAAAACAGTATGTTTTATTTTCTGCTATAAAACATTCCCAATAATTAAAAAAAAAAAATCTAATTTCTTTATCAATTTAGGCCAATGTGTATTCTGCTACATATTTTTGGTAAAAAAAATCCCAATAAGCGTATAGTGATTAGTTTGCGCAAAAGTTATAGCGTCTACAAGCTATGGGATACATTTATTCCATTTTTATTATTATTATTTTTTTACTAGTAATGGCGGAGATTAGTGATTTTTAGCAGGACTGTGACATTGCGGCTGACAGATTGGACATCTAACTGACATTTTTGACACTTTTTTGGGAGCCAGTGACATTATTACAGTGATCAGTGCTAAAAAATATGCACTGACATTGTACTAATGACACTGGCAGGGAAGGGGTTAACACAAGGGGCAATCAAGGGGTTAACTGTGCTCCCTGGGTGTGTTTACTAACTGTATGGGGGATGGGCTGCCTGGGATAACACAGAGATCTGTCTTCCTGCATAGCAAAAATACAAAATCTCAGTGTAATCCCCTGTCAGAACGGAGATCTGCATAGCTCCCAACTGTCCCTGATTTGGAGCAATGTCCCTCTGTTCCTCATTCCTCCTCATTTGTCCCTCATTTTATATAGATGTATAAAAAATTTACTTTTTGTCTATCAAAAAGTGTTTTCCAGCACTAAACCTTTCTTCTGATTTCTAAGTTGCTGCATTTGTAAATTCCAAAAGCCAATATAAATGAATAGTAGTGGTAAAATAAAGCACTTGTAGGTTTAACCAATCTTGTTTTTTTGTACAATTCTCCCTTAAGGGGGCGTGGCCAGGGGTGTGTCCTATGCCTGCATACTTTTGCTGATAGGTGTCCCTCATTCCAATCTCAAAAAATTGGGAGGTATTGATCTGCCTTGTTTACTTTTGGCAGATTCCCGCTCTGTCTCTGCGGTGGTTGGCAGACATCGAGTCCCGCTGGTTGGCTCCCCCGCTGGCCAATCAGCGCGCACACATGCCCACAGATGCTAGAGCACAAACCGCAGTACCAGTACGGTGATTCGCGCCACCTTGCCGCAGTATAAGTGCGGCGGGTGGTTGGCAAGTGGTTAAAAAGGATCAAGTCTTTACCAAGTAACTTTAGACCTGTTAGTTTAACAACTTCAGCCCCGGAAGAATTTACCCCCTTTCTGACCAGTGCGTTTTTTGCAATTCAGCACTGCGTCACTTTAACTGACAATTGCGCGGTCGTGCGACGTGGCTCCCAAACAAAATTGACCTCTGCGGTTTTTATTTTTTGCGCTATAAACAAAAAAATAGTGACAATTTTGAAAAAAAAAGCATTATTTTTTACTTTTTGCTATAATAAATATCCCCAAAAAATAATTAAAAGAACATTTTTTTTCCTCAGTTTAGACCGATACGTATTCTTCTACATATTTTTGGTAAAAAAAAAATCGCAATAAGCGTTTATTGATTGGTTTGCGCAAAAGTTATAGCGTTTACAAAATAGGGGTTCGTTTTATGGCATTTTTATGAATAATTTTTTTTTTACTAGTAATGTCGGCGATCAGCGATTTTTATTGTGACTGCGACATTATGGCGGACAGATTGGACATTTTTGACCATTGTCAATTATACAGCAATCAGTGCTATAAAAATGCACTGATTCCTGTGTAAATGACACTGGCAGTGAAGGGGTTAACCACTAGGGGGCGGGGAGGGGTTAAGTCAGTACTAGGGAGTGTTTTATAACTGTAGGGGGGATGGGCTAGCTGTGACACGTCACTGATCTCTGCTCCCGATGACAGGGAGCAGAGATCAGTGACACTGCCACTAGGCAGAATGGGGAGATGCTGTTTACATCAGCATCTCCCCGTTCGTCCTCTCCGTGAGGCGATCGCGGGTATCCCCGCAGCGATCGAGTCCGACTCACGGAGCTCCCGGCCGGCGCACATGCAATGGCATGGCGGGAAATTCAATGGGACTTACCTGTACGCCCATTTGCCCAGCCGTGCCATTTTTTACCTTGATGCATTCTCTGCAGCACCTTTCTATGCCACCCTGTCACCAAACAGTTACTGCCACCAGGACTGGGGTTTCAGAACAATCTGCGCCTTTTCTCTGAACATCTGAGTTGTAGAGGAGGGTTAAAAAGCCTTTTGGTAAAGGCAATGGAGAAAAAAAAAAAAAAACAATAGATAGAAGGTGCCTAAATAAAATGTTATCTCAACTTGTGTCTTTAGTCCCGGTTCGCACTGATGTGATGCAGGAAATGCACAAGGTTCGCTGCATTTCCCTGCATTGCATTACACTGCATAGCAATCGCATTGTGTTCATGCGTTCTGCTGTGGGTGTAAATAAAAGTTAATGACACCCCAAACGCAGGTCACAGTGGTTGCATTTACGGCCCGCAAACTGGTTACAAATGGCCCGCCCCCTTAGTTTATTCCTTGCCCCTGCTTGTGTCACATGTGGCAGCGCGCCGCGGCTGGGAGCTTTCTCTCTCCGTCTCCTGTGTCCTCTCCCCCCCCCCCCCATGCTGCTGCAACCCAGTGCACACAGCATAGGAAAGCAGACACAGCACAGGTGAGCAGAAAGAGAACATCCTATCGCCCCGCCCACCTAGGCACTGATGAGCGACCTCAGAGGCTGGGGCCCCCGGATCCAGGGACCTGCTGCCACCTCAGGGTGGGAGATTGTAGCGTTCTCGGGTGGTGACACCAGTGCTGGGGGTTAATAGTGCGTCTGCTGACACCAGTGCTGGGGGTTAATAGTGCGTCTGCTGACGCCAGTGCTGGGGGTTAATAGTGCGTCCGCTGACACCAGTGCTGGGGGTTAATAGTGCATCCTCTGACACCAGTGCTGGGGGTTAATAGTGCGTCTGCTGACACCAGTGCTGGGGGTTAAAAGTGTGTCTGCTGACACCAGTGTTGGGGGTTAATAGTGCGTCCGCTGACACCAGTGCTGGAGGTTAATAGTGCGTCCGCTGACACCAGTGCTGGGGGTTAATAGTGTGTCCCCTGACACCAGTGCTGGGGGTTAATAGTGTGTCTGCTGACACCAGTGCTGGAGGTTAATAGTGCGTCCGCTGACACCAGTGCTGGGGGTTAATAGTGTGTCCCCTGACACCAGTGCTGGGGGTTAATAGTGTGTCTGCTGACACCAGTGTTGGGGGTTAATAGTGAGTCTGCTGACACCAGTGCTGGGGGTTAATAGTGCGTCCGCTGACACCAGTGCTGGGGGTTAATAGTGCGTCCGCTGACACCAGTGCTGGGGGTTAATAGTGCGTCCGCTGACACCAGTGCTGGGGGTTAAAAGTGTGTCTGCTGACACCAGTGTTGGGGGTTAATAGTGCGTCCGCTGACACCAGTGCTGGGGGTTAATAGTGCGTCCGCTGACACCAGTGCTGGGGGTTAATAGTGCGTCCGCTGACACCAGTGCTGGGGGTTAATAGTGCGTCCGCTGACACCAGTGCTGGGGGTTAATAGTGTGTCCCCTGACACCAGTGTTGGGGGTTAATAGTGTGTCCGCTGACACCAGTGTTGGGGGTTAATAGTGTGTCCGCTGACACCAGTGTTGGGGGTTAATAGTGTGTCCGCTGACACCAGTGTTGGGGGTTAATAGTGTGTCCTCTGACACCAGTGGGGGTCAGCCTGTCAGTGCTCAGACCATACATCGCAAACTGTATCAAATTGGTCTGCATGGCTGTCGTCCCAGAAGGAAGCCTCTTCTAAAGGTGATGCACAAGAAAGCCTGCAAACAGTTTGCTGAAGACAAGCAGACTAAGGACATGGGTTACTGGAACCATGTCCTGTGGTCTGATGAGACCAAGATAAATGTATTTGGTTCAGATGGTGTCAAGCGTGTGTTGGGGGAACCAAGTGAGGAGTACAAAGACAAGTGTGTCTTGCCTACAGTCAAGCATAGTAGTGGGAGTGTCATGGTCTGGAACTGCATGAGTGCTGCCAGCACTGGGGAGCTACAGTTCACTGAGGGAACCATGAATGCCAACATGTACTGTGACATACTGAAGCAGAGCATGATCCCCTACCTTCGGAGACTGGGCCGCAGGGCAGTATTACAACATGATAATGACCCCAAACACACCTCCAAGACCACCACTGCCTTGCTAAAGAAGCTGAAGGTAAAGGTGATGGACTGGCCAAGCATGTCTCCAGACCTAAACCCTATTGAGCATCTGTGGGGCATCCTCAAACAGAAGGTGGAAGGTCTCTAACATCCACCAGCTCCATGATGTCATCATGGAGGAGTGGAAGAGGACTCCAGTGGCAACCTGTGAAGCTCTGGTGAACTCCATGTCCAAGAGGGTTAAGGCAGTGCTGGAAAATAATGGTGGCCACACAAAACATTGACACTTTGGGCCCAATTTGGACATTTTCACTTAGGGGTGTACTCACTTTCGTTGCCAGCGGTTTAGACATTAATGGCTGTGTGTTGAGTTATTTTGAGGGGACAGAAAATTTACACTGTTATACAAGCTGTACACTCACTACTTTACATTGTAGCAAAGTGTCATTTCTTCAGTGCTGTCACATGAAAAGATATAATAAAATATTTACAAAAATTTGAGGGGTGTACTCACTTTTGTGAGATACTGTATTTTCACAGGTTTCATTTTTTACATGCTATGGGGTTTTCTGCATAGAAATATAACTATTCACTTCATACTGACATAAAAAAGTGCTGACTACAGAGGAACGTTTGCTATTGCAATTCACAGCTATTTGCATATGATCAGTTATCCGTTTCTTGTTCATATAAGTAAGTGGCAAGTATACGTTGAAGTCTTGCAAAAAAAAACAAACATTGGGCTTTCTTCAAATAAAGGGAAATAAAGAAATTTGCATAGGTTTATGTGCAGTTATGAAACCCTTGCTATCGTTGATTTGGTTTTATATCTTATGAAACTGCTGACATTTGCATTTCAACACAGAGCTTTGTTGATGAGCGGAGCCGTCCGTACTTCTGATCTTACATGTCAGTGTTTCAGCTGATCACGGCTTCATAAGTACAATCAGATCGAGACGTTTTTGGAACATCTACAATCAGCTGACTTACAAAAGATGCAGATTTACCACAAGGAGAAGAAGAGAACAACGATAAAAACCAAAATATGTTAGAGATTGACGGAGTGTCTAATTAAAGTGAACCTTACTCAGTTTTTAACTTTTAAAAGGAAACTGCCCATCCAGCATCCTGTTTGTTGTTACCGTTATTAGTCAAAATATCATTTTCTGTGCCTCTCTCTGATGTAGTTTCACTTTATTGCTGGAGCGTGACTTATACTGACTCTGATGGCTTAGCTCCAAACTGTCTTTACTATGCTAGTTTTGATTAAAGAGTTACGTAGTTGGTGAGGTTGAATAAAGACACCAGTCCATCCAGTTCAACCTATGTGTGTGTATTTACTGTATATCTCTACCACTTCTCATATCCCTGTATATTGTGTTCAATAAGATGACCATCTAAGAATTTTTTGGAAATTAGAGACACTTCCTGCTGAAACCACTGATTGTGGAAGGGAGTTCCACATCCTTACTGCGCTAACAGTAAAAAAAAAAACCTACGCAGTTTAGGGTAAATTGCTTCTCGTTCAACTTCATTGAGTGGCCACATGTCTTCTTGAGTGACCTGTGCCTGAACAGTTTTCTTCCTATGCTGGAATTACCATTTAGATATTTATATACTGCTCCTATATCATAGTTACATAGTAGGTGAGGTTGAAAAAAAGACATCAAGTCCAACCTATGTGTGTGATTATATGTCAGTATTACATTGTATTATCCCTGTATGTTGTGGTCGTTTAGGTGCTTATCTAATAGTTTCTTGAAACTATTGATGCCCCCCATTGAGACCACAGCCTGTGGAAGGGAATTCCACATCCTTGTCGCTCTTACAGTAAAGAACCCTCTACATAGTTTAAGGTTAAACCTCTTTTATTCTAATTTTAATGACTGGCCACGAGTCCTGTTAAACTCCCTTCTGCGAAAAAGTTTTATCCCTTTAGTGGGGTCACCAGTACGGTATTTGTATATTGAAATCATATCCCCTCTCAAGCGTCTCTTCTCCAGAGAGAATAAGTTCAGTGCTCGCAACCTTTCCTCATAACTAAGATCCTCCAGACCCTTTATTAGCTTTGTTGCCCTTCTTTGTACTCCCTCCATTTCCAGTACATCCTTCCTGTGGACTGGTGCCCAGAACTGGACAGCATACTCTAGGTGCGGCCGGACCAGAGTCTTGTAGAGTGGGAGAATTATCGTTTTATCTCTGGAGTTGATCCCCCTTTTAATGCACGCCAATATTCTGTTTGCTTTGTTAGCAGCAGCTTGGCATTGCATGCCATTGCTAAGCCTATCATCTACTAGGACCCCCAGGTCCTTTTCCATACTAGATTCCCCCAGAGGTTCTCCCCCCAGTGTATAGATTGCATTCATATTTTTGCCACCCAAATGCATTATTTTATATTCTTTTACATTGAACCTCATTTGCCATGTAGTTGTCCACCACATTAATTTGTTCAGATCTTTTTGCAAGGTTTCCACATCCTGCAGAGAAGTTATTGCCCTGCTTAGCTTAGTATTGTCCGCAAATACAGAGATTGAGCTGTTTATCCCATCCTCCAGATCGTTTATTAATAAATTAAATAGGATTGGTCCCAGCACAGAACCCTGGGGGACCCCACTACCCACCCCTGACCATTCCGAGTACTCCCCATTTATCACCACCCTCTGAACTCGCCCTTGTAGCCAGTTTTCAATCCATATACTCACCCTATGGTCCATGCCAATGGACCTTATTTATATCTCCTCTGATATTAAATCCCAATTTCTTTGCAATTTTTTTAGCACTTTCAGTGATCAGCTAATCACTTAAACTGGCCATATATGGAATGAATTTCAATCCATGTATGGGTAGGAAGGTTGTTCAGAAGTCAATCTACCCATCAACCTCTGGCTCTGTACAACCACCCTGGCAGATTTTTGATTAGAATCGCCAGCTATAGCCTGCAACATTAATCTGTGTTTTCTGTAGTCAGAAGGAGAATTCCCCCATCCACTTCGAATGTGTGGATGGAGGAAACCAATTTTTTTTTTTGTTCAACCCACTTTTTGAATGAAAAAAAAAAAAAAGACCCATCCATGGGCTGCTTTACTGAATATGCCACTTCTTTATCCTTTACTATTTGCTTCTTTAAGCTGATGCCATGATCGCTTCCCCAGGTTTCCTGTTTTAGGGTGGCTCTTTTTTCCAGGAAAAAAGAGCGGGTATAGAACTAGGGTTCTGTCTCCCTATACCCGCCATTCTTAACAATTTTACCCCAGAGGAACCCCTAAAATATGTTACAGGTCTCAGGGAGCCCTTATTAAAACCAATTCATCTTAATGAAGCACTGCCCCCGTGGGGGTTGCTTAGTATAGTCTTCCCTGGGCCTCCCTCTGATTATCTTGCAGCCAGACCCTTGGGTATTTTCACACTATCACCCGCACACTCTTCCTCTCCTTTTCCAATGACCAGTCTAGGGTATTTGTTTTTTTTTTAAATTTATTGGTAGAACTTGGATAGGAGAAAGGATTAGTGGGATACTCTAACTTAAACTATGCACAAATGATGACAAATCCCACCTGGCCTCATTAAATTGAATTGAATAGCAGACTCTACAGTTGTATGGAAGAATACGTCCTTAGCTTGCTCTTGCAGCACACTCAATGAACTATAATTCTTCTGACTCTACTAACGTGAAGTGATGGCCCTCACAGACCAGGCCCCTAGACGCAGATCTCTACTTACAGTAGCCAGGAACAAATCCTCCTAAACACGTCTCCATCCTAGTCAGCTCTGCAGGACATCTGGTTTGCAGCTTCTGCAGCTCCAGCCCTCAGGTCAGCCACCTGAGGCTGCATGGCAGCCTGTACAGAGGAGGGGCAGCAGCCCCCTCTCTCCGGGACCCCCCTCTCCAGCCGAAGACTCGGAGCAGATGTGCTCTAGGCATATATACAGTCACCCAGCATGCCTTGAGGCACCTTCCTCTGCCAATGGCCAGGGCTGTAACTACGCCTATGCTCCCATTTGTCAGGTTTCCTCTAACTGTCCAATATGCCCTATCCTATTGGACCAGTATGAAATGAAGGCAGACTCATAAGCAGCATCTGAGCACAATGAGCAGACCCTATCAATAGATCACTGCTCCCTGGTAGGCAGAGAGCACCTAAATTTACATAACAGCCCCCCTGTTAAGCAGGGAAACCCAAAAACAGTACTCTTTCTAGCACCTACCTAAGAGGGTGCTACAGTTACACTGCTACACACAGCTAAAAACAAAAATGCTATCAGGCTGCTGGCTTTACCAAGTGGTGTTGGTCCTGGATTTATGCAGCAACCACTAAATGAGAGTTCAATCAGCCGTAGCTCAAGGAATCCCATCCCATGTGCCAAACACAAGGCCCGTGGGGCGGAATTAAGCCCTCCAGTCCATTTCATGTGGCCCTTCACCCAGGGCTTTTTTTTCCAGCTGGGATGTGGCAGAACTCCGTTCTGCTGCCTCTGGCTCTCACCCTTCGCTCCCCACCGTCAGTTTTAAACAAAGAAGGCTTCTGTGTTTATAAAGTCAGCTTTTCTCTTGGTGGCTCTCACAGATCCTTGCCTGCCCTGCACTCATAGTGGGGACAAGAAGGGAGATGCAGGTGCAGTGTGGTCAAAGGTGGTATGGGCCATCACGTGGTAGCCTCTGGGATCCCCATCGGTGCCTGAGTGCACAAATGCCGACGAATGAGAGTGAGAGAGAGAGAGAGACAGAGCCGCCTACACCTCGGAGAGGTAATAGAGTGGGGCCAGGTATTTTTTGAAAAGTTGAGATGCAAGGAAGTTTTTAAGGGGGGAGGAGATAAGGGCTGTGGAGGGAGGTGTGTGTAGAGGTGGGGGATGGGGAGAGTGGTGCAGAGGTCAGAGCTGAGGAGGGGTGGAAGTGAGAAGTGGACAGCCTGTGAAAAAGACCTGAACCCTTCACACTGTGCATAGCACACTCCTGAACCCTGCACACTGTGCATAGCACACACCTGAACCCTGTACACTGTGCATAGCACACACCTGAACCCTGCACATTGTGCATAGTACACTCCTGAACCCTGCACACTGTGCATAGCACACACCTGAACCCTGTACACTGTGCATAGCACACACCTGAACCCTGCACATTGTGCATAGTACACTCCTGAACCCTGCACACTGTGCATAGCACACACCTGAACCCTGCACACTGTGCATAGCACACACCTGAACTCTGCACACTGTGCATAGCACATGCCTGAACCCTGCACACTCCTGAACTCTGCAAACTGTGCATAGCATACGCCTGAACCCTGCACACTATGCATAGCACACTCCTGAACCCTGCACGCTGTACATAGCACACACCTGAACCCTGCACATTGTGCATAGTACACTCCTGAACCCTGCACACTCCTGAACTCTGCACACTGTGCATAGCATATGCCTGAACCCTGCACACTATGCATAGCACACTCCTGAACCCTGCACGCTGTGCATAGCACACACCTGAACCTTGCACACTGTGCATAGCACACTCCTGAACCCTGCACTCAGTACCTAGCGCACCCCTGAAAGGACAGTCTGTACATAGTGTGCACCTGAATTCCGCAGATAATGCACTCCTGGTATTTATTGCTCCTCTAGGATTCGCCCACTGTTAGTGCAATTTGGCCACACCCACAGTCCAATGCAGTTCGGTGGGGGCAGGGTTAGGGTTCTGCATCTTTTCGCTGAGGAAAAAAAAGCCCTGGATACATTTATATAGTCTTACAGATACAACTGGCCCTTTGAGGGTAGCCATAATGCTGATGCAGCCTGCGATGAAATTGAGTTTGACACCTTTGCTTTAGAGGAATCCACATAAGCCTGGTTGAGAAAAGCTGCCCTACACTTTGTGCATCAAAAGAAACACACAGGCCCTTAGCCTAGGAAGGCAAGGCACTCCCCTGACATTTCCTCCTCCCCCCCCCCCCCTTTTCCAAGCTAACAAACTTGCTGGAGACTGCACGATTCACTGTTAAAGTGGTTGTAAACTCTGTTACACCACTTTTACCTACAGGCAGGGGCGTTGCTAGGGGGTGGCTTTTGGGGCTATAGACCCGAATCTGAGGCCAATAGCCCCGAGTCTCTGCAGGGGTCCCCAAGGGGAGGGGAGGCTCTCTGGGGACCCTTACGGAAGTGGGGGGGGCTCTCTGGGGACCCTGATGTAAGGGAGAGGCTCTCTTGGGACCCTGATTTTAAGGCCTAGGCTCTCTAGGGACCCAGATTTAAGGGGGAGGCTCTCTGGGAACCCTGATGTAAGTGGGGGGGGGGGGCCCTCTGGGTACCCTGATGGAAGGGGGAGGCTCTCTGGGGACCCTGATGTAAGCAGGGGGCTCTCTGGGGATATATATACACCCACACGTATATTACTGTATATACATGTGTATGCCCGCCCAAGCGTATGACTTTCTTTACTACGCTGCTATGGGCTCTAGCCCCAGATATTTTGTAGACCTAGCAACGCCCATGCCTACAGGTAAGCCTATAACAAGGCTTACCTGTAGGTACACTGAATATCTCCTAAAATTGCACCCTTCAGGAGATATTCAGTATATGCGCTGCTGCCGACATCATCGGCGCATGCACACTGAAGAAACGGGTCGCTGGTGTCTTTTCTTCAGTAGCTGTGCCGTGAAGTCATTGTGGCTCCAGCCAATCAGAGTGCTGTAGCCACAAACCCGGAAGTGACTCTGGTGGATGATGTTGACCGTGTACTTGGAGTGCCGATGCCGATTCAGGGCATCGTTCTGAGGTAAGTATTTCATAATGAGCTTAAATGTGTTGCATACTAGCTCATTATGCCTTTGTCTTGCAGGGTTTTTTTTTTTTTTCGCAGTTTACAACCTCTTTAATGCTTTCCACTGAAGACTGGAAGCTCAGGGAAGCAGAACTGACAGATCAAGGCCAGTAGCATTGCAAGTTGTAAAGTTGAAGTGCTGGGGTAGGAATATTAACAAATGGTTTACTGGGAAATGTTTCTTTTATTGTACTCAGTCTGTTAAAAAATACTGAGGGTTTAATACTACTTTTAAACATACTAGCTAAAAAATGCCTAATTATAACTACTTCCACAAAGCTATTCTCCCACAATTCATTAGAGGTGCACTTCACATTTCTGAACGAAAAAAAGCTACTTGTATTAGAGAAACAACATCTTCAACATTGTAGAACATGTCCAGTCAAACATAACTAACTACTAAGGTATACTATGACCTGGATAAATGAGATCCTTCACAGACATAACCATGAAACATATATAACTTTGCACAAAAAGTACAAAAAACCTGGTACAACTAGGGTTGCCACCTTTTCTTCAAGCCAAACCTGAACACTTTAGTGTTGCGCGGCCATTTTTTTTTTTTTGCAGTATAAACTACAAAGTTGTAAAAGGCCTGGAGCACTGTTGTGTGTCCCAATGAGAGTAGTAATGCTTTGCGCTCCATGGCGAACAGTAGGTGTGTCCAAATTGCATTAACAGTGTGAAGGGCTTAAAATGGCATGGTTAAATAAAACAAAAGCATTTTGTATCCAAAAAATATTCTTAGATTAAAAAAAATAAATAAATGTCACTGTAGATATATGAACTTAACCTACCTTAAAAGTGGGCAGTGTCAGTAGGGCATTGGATCGTAGAAGTAGAGTAGTGGACGGCACCAGTGTGACAGTGGACACATGATTCAAACCCTGGACTGTCCGGGTGAATCTCGGACAGGTGGCAACCCTTGCTACTGCTCACTTAACCCATTCCATTTAATCGAATGTAATGAGGAAGCAATATAACACCATCCTCCCTGCCTGTCAAATGACTTCTGAAGAGCAATCCAAATGTGGATTGCTCTTCAGAGGGCACCACATGTGTAAATGAGCCCTAAGGCTGTTCAGCCATTCCAGTATTTTCTGTCAATTCAGTAGATAACTGGGGACAGGAACAGGACTATTAATGTTTACTTTGGGACATTGCTGAGTAACCTCATGGTCTGCAGCAATTACAAAAAAAACTTAAATAAAAGATTGCGCTGCGCTTAGGTGTGTGCCATATGTGACTGTTCACCGTAGTGATACCATATACAAAAAAAATATTAAAAAATTATAAAAAAGTATCTCTCATTCCTCCTAAAGTGTGATGTGCAAATGATTAGGTTATCTCAACCTATAAAATACTCTGTGTACATAGAATGAATAGACAAATTAATCAAAAGTGAAAAAACACCTATTAATCAATGCTCTGCATAAAATGAATAAATAAACAAATGAAAAAAGACGTGCACTATTTGCAATACTCCACATAAAGTGTAACATGCAATATTTTAAATACATTCATATGAGTGACAGGTGATACTTAAATAAAGCAGTATAATCCCTAATAGTGAAAAGTCATCCAAGAAAACTTCATATAACAGTGTTCAGAAAAAGTTCCAAAGGGAAGATTCTGTGCATAAAGTGTTCAAAGGGTAAAATAAATATCCAATTTATCCAACGTGCTGAGTCCAGGTGTCATAAAACATGCCGTGATGTGCCTCAGTGACCCCCAAAGTGGTTGCGCTCACCTTAGAGCGTGTGACACAGTGTTCAGCTGCGTCAAATCACGCTGTGGAGCCACCCCGGGGCTCTGTATAGCTAGTAAGAAACGACCTCCAATCAGGCTCTCTATGGCTCCATAGGCATCATACCAGAAAATAAAAAGACTATATAGTGTAATACCGCCAAACAACTTTATTAAAAAATATATACCCAATCCCCACAATGGGGTACTCACATTTTACAGGTGCTTCTGTGCACCATACAATATAGGTCTAAAATCGCCGATCGGCGTGCTGCGGGGTATTGGATTCTCACAACCCAGCTCTGTGCTGTCCGCTCCGTCCTGGCCCCTCCCCTATTTAATACGTAATCTGCGTTCGCAGCTGGGTACTTTGATTTAAGTTAGTTCTTCATTGGGCATTGGATTATTGTGGCTCGCAAGATTTTTCCTTTATACAAAAAAAACTTCCCTGGGCCCCATCTGCTTAGCTGGGGGAAGGAACAGGGCTATTTAGGGCCCTTTCACACTACTCTGCAGCAAAAGCTGCCAGCAGCAAGATTTGTCTGTGTTTAAGATGTGTTTCTTGTGCGTTTCTGGTGCGTTTTTGGGTTGCCTGGACCTGTATAAAATGAACACGTGACTCAAAAACCCACCAAAAACTTGAACGGAAAGCTGCGATTTTGGTGTGGTTTTTGAACACCACACCAAAGATGCAGCATGCGGGACTTTTCAAAACGCACTGCACCCACAGCACAGTGGTGTGAAAAGTCCCATAGGATTTAAAGGGAAATATTTTTCTTGCGTTTTTCTTGCAGAGTAAAAACGCAGGAAAAACGTATCAGTGTGAAAGGGGCGTTAGGCTACTTTCACACTGGTGATTAAGGCTGGTGTGAATTGTAACAGTTCCTGATGTGTCTCTCAGCAACTAGGTGTGGCTGTTGGCCCCCTCTCAGCAACTAGGTGTGGCTGTTGGCCCCCTTCACTATATTGACATTCCGCCAGTCTGGCATCCAGCGATCAGCACAGGTAATCATTGGCCATTCAGAGAGGCAGTAATAGCTGTGGCCCCTGGTGAAATGTCATGATAGTGAAGGAGGCCCGCTGCCGCACCTACCCGCTAACAGCTGCAACAGGAATCTCTGATACCTGCCGCTACTATTCACACCAGCCCTAATCGCCAAGGTGAATGTAGCCATCAGCTGTTGGCATACCTCCCAACTTTTTGAGATGGGAATGAGGGACACCTATCAGCAAAAGTATGCAGGCATAGGACACACCCCCTGTCACACCCCCTTAAAGGAGAATTGTACAAAAAACAAGATTGGTTAAACTCACAAGTCCTTTTTTTACCACTACTATTCCTTTATATTGGCTTTTGGAATTTACAAATGCAGCAATTTAGAAATTAGATGAAAGGTTTAGTGCTGGAAAACACTTTTGATAGACAAATTAGTACATTTTATATACATCTATATAGATCAGACCAAAATGAAGGACAAATGAGGAGGAATAAGGGACAGACGGACATTGCTCCAAATCAGGGACAGTCCCTCCAAATCAGGGACAGTTGGGAGCACATTACTGGAGGTGGCCTTTAAGAAAAATAGGGCAGGGAGGAAAAGAAGCTGGAGATGGGCTTTAGGCTTGGTTCACGCTGGAACCAGATGCAGATCGCACAGGAACGCTGTGCATCTCTGTTCTCCGTCTCAGGGATGAATCTTTGCCTGAATTCGGCCCTGAAACGAAGCCAAAGATGCACAGTGTTTCTGTGTATTGCGTTCCACAGCCGTCCCGGAGACATGTGAACCAGCTCCATATAGAGCCGGCCATAGTCTACTGCTATGCGAATTGGATGCGAAAAACCCACATCCAACTCGCATAGGTGTGAACCTAGCCCATAGCTCCCAACTGTCCCTGATTTGGAGGGACTGTCCCTGATTTGGAGCAATGTCCCTCTGTCCCCCATTCCTCCTCATTTGTCCCTCATTTTGGTCCAATCTATACAGTTGTATATAAAATGCACTTTTTATCTTTCAAAGTGTTTCCCAGCACTAGGGAAACCAGTTTCATCCATTTTCTAAATGGCTTCATCTGTAAATTTTAAAAGCCAATATAAAGGAATATTAGTGGTAAAAAAAAGTACTTGTGGATTTAACTAAACTTTTTTTTATATAATTCTCCTTTAAAGGGCGTGGCAAGGGGTGTGTCCTATGCCTACATACTTTTGCTAATAGGTGTCCCTCGCTCCCATCTCAAAAAGTTGGGAGGTATGACCTAGCCTTATACTGAACCGGACATTCCCCAAAACTTTCTAAGGTAACGAAAGATGCCTAACTTGTTTAGGCACCTTAGCAGGACTAGTTACAGCTTATCAGGGAGCAGCGGAGTAATTCTTAATGCAGTGGTTCAGACAAATAAATCAGAGTCTTATAAAATCCATCGGGGCATGTAAAAAAATCAGAAGGCAGAGGTCAGTAGTATGGCAGAGGTCAGTAATATGGGAGAGGTCAGTAATATATAATGCAGAGGGTAACCATCAGTGGCCCACACACAATCACAGGCAGTCCCTGTGCACATCAGTCTTGTCCATCCTGCCCCCCTTGCCCCCCAGGTTCTTATCCTCACTGATGTACACAGGCAGCCCCTGAGTTTAGTTTTTTGTCCATCATGCACCCCACCTCCTCCTCCTCATCTTCCCAGCAGAGACAAGCAAGGCAACCACTCCTCACTAACTCCTCACCTCCTGGTCAAGTGATTACTCTGCAGCACTCCTAAGGTAACAACAAGGTTACCAGGACATGAGTCCGATCAGACTGGGGATAGGAACAGAACTAGTTAAGGTGATTGTAAGGGTTTGTTTTTTATTTTTTTTAAATAACAAACAGATCATACTTACCTCCACTGTGCAGCTCATTTTGCACAGAGTGGCCCCGATCCTCCTCTTCTGGGATCCACCGGTGGCTCTCTCGGCTCCTCCCCACATCAGATAACCCCCTAGGAGAAGTGCTTTCCCGAGGGGGTTACCTTGCGGGCACGCTCCCGAGTCCAGCATGCAGCGTCCATAGCCGCAGAATGTATGACTTGGCCCCACCCCTGCCCTGCCGGCGCCAGCGTCACTGGATTTGATTGACAGCAGCGGGACCCAATGGCAGCTTATTTTTATATTTAAACTTGTTTCTCATTGCCAAACCTTTCATCCATTTACTAAATTTCTGCATTTTGTAAATTTCAAAAGCCAGTATAAAAGAATAGTATTGGTTAAAAAAAGTGCTTGTGGATTCAACTAATCTTTTTTTCTTGTACAATTCTCCTTTAGGGGGTGTGTCCTATGCCTGCATACTTTTGCTAATAGGTGTCCCTCGTTCCCATCTCAAAAAGTTGGGATGTATGTGTATGTTTTTATGTATGTACTGGAACAATGGCAGCCCATTCAAATGACATAATGTGCAATAACGTTATGCACTAGAGCGTGAGGGTGTGAAGGGGCCTTTATTGTCTTTGTTGTGATCTTTGACAATGAATTATTTCACACTATATGCAGCTAGCGAGCTTAGTGAGCTCTTTTACTGCTGAAGAATATTTAAATGCTTTATGTCCATAATCTAGGCAAAGGTGCATGATATAAATGGGGAAGTGGACCCAAATCCCTAGTCCCATACAAGGATATAAGGGCCCCATGCTTTTTTGCTGCGAATGGAAGTACTTCTACTATAGCAAAAGGATTGACAACAAAAATGTTAGCCTGTCCAGTTTCATCTCCTCTGTTGTGATGAAATACAGCTTTGGGTTTACCACAAAACTTGATATTCTTCTGAGGGTGGACTAATAATGCATTTCACAACGTTTGTATGAAAACAGTGTTCTTTATGCACGTATTAATATTTAGAAGCCTTTGCTAAATGTGAAATAACATTATATAATTATTGTATGAAAAATGTTGCATGACACTAATAAAATAGATTATATATTATAACTAAAGGTATACAAATAGATTATATATATATACAAAGAGCAAGGTTCCCCCTTGTGGGATTTTAAAGGCCCAGATGGTGATAAATCACCAATAAACAATATGCGTATTATATACAAAAATAGAAATTTATTATGCAAAGATAGATGACAAACAATAAATAATTGCTGAGAAAAACGTGGCTAATACAGTTGCACATCAACTTGGTACAATGGCTGAATGCTGTGAGGGGTCCTAAGGCTCCATTCACACTAGCGCGTTTTTTGATGCATTTTGCATTTTGCAGAAATGCATGGGAATTTTTTAACATGGGTTCCTATGGAACATGTTCACATCAATGCCTTTTTGTACCTCTGCATTTTTGGAAAGGGTCAGGGACTTTTTTCATGCAAAATGCAGCGTTTTGCATGTAATAGAATGGACCAGCATCAAAAACGCAAGTGCAGCGTTTTTACAGCGTTTTTGATGCGTTTTTGGCGGTTTTTTTCTTTTTTCATTTTTTTAGACTGTATACAGTCTAAAGAAAACTGTAAAAAAACAAAAAAACAAAAATGCTGTAAAAACGCTGCTCAAAAACGTGGCAAGCATCACAAAAAAAACTCCAAAAACGCTCAAAAGCAACATGCATAGATGTGAATCGAGCCTAAGACACCGCAACCTGCGGTGTGGAGCCTACATTCCATCGCTACTACGTGGTGTCTTATTGGGATTTCATGTGATAGACCAACACAAAGTCTAACATAATTGGAAAGTGGAAGGAAAATGATAAATGGTTTTCAAAATTTTTAAATAAAAACCATTTATCATTTTCCTTCCACTTCACAATTATGTGCCACTTTGTGTTGGTCTATCACAAAAAATCCCAATAAAATACATGTTTACGTTTTTGGTTGTAACATGACAAAATGTGGACAATTCCAATGGGTATGAATACTTTTTCAAGGCACTGTATGTAAAACTATATAACACGGTACAGGGACGCTTGTTACAACTCTTGGTTTTTATGACTGTCTTTAATAGCATGATGTACTCACATTACCTATTTCAAAAGTTCTAGAACTCATACGGGAGAGTATTATTATTCCTAAACTGTGATCATTACTTTTGGAACGCCCTTTTTGGAATAACGCAGGTTGCTGCAGTGAGTCATCCCAGAGAGTAAGCGACAAGATATCAACAAACAAAAACAGTTCAAGCTTTGCTAGAAAAATGTTGCCTGCAATGGCTACTGGTTAGTTCCTCATTTAACAATATGGTTGTCTAACCACTTAAGGACTGAGCCTCTTTCTGAGATTTGTTAATTACAAGTTAAAAACATATGTTTTTGCTAGAAAATTACTTAGAACCCCCAAACATTATACATTTTTTTTTCTAACACCCTAGAGAATAAAATGGTGGTCGTTCCAATACTTTCTGTCACACCGTATTTGCGCAGCAGTCTTTTGGAAAAAATACACTTTTTTGAATTAAAAAAATAAGACAACAGTAAAGTTAGCCTAATTTTTTTTTATATTGTGAAAGATAATGTTACGCTGAGTAAATTGATACCCAACATGTCACGCTTCAAAATTACGCCCGCTCGTGGAATGGTGACAAACTTTTACCCTTAAAAATCTCCATAGGCGATGTTTACAAAATTCTATAGGTTGCATGTTTTGAGTTACAGAGGAGGTCTAGGGCTAGAATTATTGCTCTCACTCTACCGATCGCGGCAATACCTCACGTGTGGTTTGAACACCGTTTTCATATGCAGGCGCTACTCACGTATGCGTTCACTTCTGCACGCAAGCTCGACGGGACGGGGCGCATTTAAAAATGTATTTATTTATTATTTTCTTCTTTACCTTTTATTTTTACACTGTAATTTAAAATAAAAATAAAAAATTGTGTCACTTTTATTCCTATTACAAGGAATGTTAACATCCTTTGTAATAGAAAAAAAGCATGACAGGACCTCTTAAATATGAGATCTGGGGTCAAAAAGACCTCAGATCTCATATTTACACTAAAATGCAATAAAAAAAAAAATGGCCCTTTCAGAGCTATGGGCGGAAGTGTTGTTTTGACATTGCTTCAGCCCTGCAATGGTATGGAGATGGGTGGGGGCCATCTTCCCCTCACTCTTCTCCATACCCAGCCAGCAGAAGGACCCGATCGCCTCCACCGCTGCCGGCGGTTCCGATAAGCGGCAGAGGGCACTGGGCCCTCTCCCGCCGCTGATGAAAGTGAATTAGCGGCGAATCCACCACAGAGACCACTATTATCGGAAACCGGACCGCTGACCGAAGAAGAGGGTACCAGGGTTATGGCAGCTAGCTGCTGCCATAACAAAGATATCCCTCTTCAAAGTTAGGACGTATATCGGCGTGTGGCGGTCCGGAAGTAGCTAAAAAAAGTGTCACAAAAATGGTTAGCCAATATACAGTATAGGATGTATTTTCAAGAACATTAGTTAATTTGTTTTTCTGTTATCCTGTTGATCCTGACAGACCCACCACCATGCTTTGTGCACTTCCATGTACTCCGTTGACGTACGTTTCGTAATCTCACAACATCTTACGCTTCCTGATGACGTAAGATAACGAAGCGTACGTTGAGGCGTCTTTCGGTCACATCATTTCCGGGTCTCAGCTTCCGGTTTGTCTCTCAGCATTGGTGGAACGCACGCCGACGATCCAGAGTGAGCTGAGCGGCGGGCCTTCCATTAACTTTTACTGCAGGTATTCCTAGTGCCAGGGAGGCACCACCTAATGTAAGCAGACTATTGTTACTTTGTGGCATGTTTAAAAAAAAAAACAATATTACGCTATTGGTCCTCCCTTGTCTTCTATCCGCCATGGGCAACCGTATTGGAGAGGAAAGCCAAATATAGGAATTAAGTGACCTGTCTGCAGTCTACCTGTTTCCAGCATACTGACCTAGCGATCTCAGACATTCTTTTTACTTAAAGAGGTCTTGGAAATCTGGTGAGCAGGTTTTCCATTAGAGCACATTGGGGGATCTGGATTGTCTGTCAAGTGGTGAAGGACTGTTAGCACATTTCTGAACTATTTTTGAATCATCAAGCTGTGGTTCAGCAAATTAACTTTTTTTTGTGTTTGGCTATATTCAATCAACTTATTGGTTTACCTAGTTTATTTAATCACTGTTCACTCACTCCAATCACGTATACAATTCAATTTTTGTTTTTTAGAATTAATATTTAGTGTTTATGAATTGTTATTGATTGTCAATCACTCACAAGCAGTGTTTATTAGTGCACCATATTCACATATTTTACATTGCCGAGTTATTCACTAGATTTGGGGAGCAGCTTATGTAGTTTTTTTAGGTTTCACTCATTTTGCGAGAGGTTCACTTATTTACATTTAGCAAAAACCTGTGTACTGTTTTTATTCTTGACACTTTTATGGGGGTGAATGGGTGGGGGTACAATGTAGCCCATACACATTCATAGAGGGTGGGGAACCGGGATCTGGGGGCATCCTTGTTAAAGGGGGCTTCCAGATTCTGATAAGCCCCCGCCTGTAGACCCCGACAACCGCCGGCCAGGGTTGTCGGGAAGATGCCCTTGTCCTCATCAACATGGAGACAAGGTGCTTTGGGGTGGGGGGGGGGGGCACTCCCACCCCCAATGTTCAGGGCATGTGGCCTGGTATGGTCCAGGGGTGGGGCGCTCGCTTGTCCCCCCCCCTTTCCTGACCTGCTGGGCTGCATGCTTGCTGCTTTTTTAAAAAAAAATTGGCGTGGTGTTCCCCTTAAAATCTATACCAGACCCAAAGGGCCTGGTATGGATTTTGGGGGGGACCCCACGCCATTTTTTTTTAAATTCTGTCATAGAGTTCCCCTAACCACTTCAATACAATGTATTATATACTCTGCACTGCTCTATATACCCTGCACTGTATTATATATACTACACTGACTGCACTATATATTCTCCACTGTATTATGTATACTACACTGCCTGCACTATATATTCTCCACTGTATTATATATACTACACTAACGACACTATACACTCTGCACCCTGCCTTTGGCCAATCATGGCTCTCACAGCACATCGTGCTGTGATAGGCCAAAGCATGCAGGTCAGGTGCATGCTTTGGTCAATCAGTAGCCGTCAATGCACTGCGATCTCACAGTGCATTATGAGGTGCTCTGCGGCGGGTGAACTTGCCGCGAGTGCCCCATATTTTCATTTGTTCTATGAACAAGCCCATCCCTACTCTCTTCCTCTGAAACCACTTCAGCCTCCTTAGCCCTTCCTGAAACCCCCCTTTTTCCCAGTGTCCTTTCTGTCTCTCAGTTTTCTGGAAGGACAAGTCAACATCTCCCTATCTCCACCTTGTGGCCAAAAGGAGAAATTGCATTGCATTGCAGCTTTCGTTGCCTCATAACAAAAATGCTTGTTGCACGTCTGTTCCTGATCTACTTATCTGTTATTTCATGACGTCACTGTTTTAAAGTTTTCCAAATGTACCTTCAATGTTTTATCCTTTACCATAAAACTAGAGTGGGCTGACAAGTTTGAATTCTGCTAATGCAGTTTCTGTGACTCGGCATCTGCCCTAATAAGTTATTTCTTGTTATAATCTTTTAAAATTTTTCATCATTGTATATGTAAAATTTTGAAGATTAGCTTCCCACACAGCCTTAAAAAAGTATTAAAGTATTATTAAAGGCAAACATGTCATACTTACCTGCTCTGTGTAGTGATCCCTCCTGGCACCACCCTCCTGCCACCAGAGCAAGCAGGTTGATCTGGGGGCACCTAGACAGGCTCACTCCCAAGCTGCTACTCTGCATGTCCATTCAAACATGGAGCTGTGGCTCGGCTCGGCCCTACCCCCTCTCTCCTCATTGGCTGTCTGGCTGTGATTGACAGCAGTGGGAGCCAATGAGGAGGAGAGTCCCCAGGAGCCTGCTCTCATGCACTTTACTGGATCGTGGGGGAACTCAAGTAAGTATTAGGGGAGACTGCTGCACACAGAAGGTTTTTTTACCTTCATGCATAGAATGCATGAAGGTAAAAAACCTTCAGCCTTCAGAGCCACTTTAAACCCCAAACCAAAAATGTACTCCCGCAGGAGCCGTTTGAATAATTGTGTCTGTTCACCAAACCCTGCGATCAAGGCCCAAAGGTAGACATCCTGGTCGGCAGGTTCTTCAGATAGCCCGGCTGGCTACTTCACAACCGGAACCCTTCACACCATTTGTACAGGCACACCTGGAGATGCACCTGGGACCCCCCTCTCAGGCAGGATGTCCCTGACTAGCAATAGCTCTGTTGGAGGAACGGCACACCGACCTGGGAAGGAAGCACCTCTTTCTTGGGTCCAGTCTTGTCCTTTGCCTCATGGTGTCTCCCTGCTCCCAGGCAGTCTCTAGCTGGAAGAATCCTCCTCTTGTATCTGTGGGCTGCTGGGGTGTGTAGTTTTTCCTCCAAAAATTACAGTAGGGCCGTCTGTGTTGGGGACCACATGTTCCATGATGCTTTGTTCCTCCTGTGCTGAAGTCCCGTTGGTTCCCTCCCCCTGCCAATGAGGAAGCAGGGGAGAAAGCAGAGTGAGCTGCTCTGTCTGGGAGTGTTTCTCACTCACTGCACAGTGGGAGGAGGAGAGGGAGGGGGAAATTGCCCTGCAAGGAGCCTGCCAGTGTTTGTGTCAGTTCCGGCGGTGGTCGGCAAGAGGTGCGGGGCCACTGGCGGGTTGAGCGGCACCCGCTACAGTAAGATTTTGCAGCTTACCAATCAATAGATGTGGTGGCTGCATTTGTTTTCTTTTATTTGACTTTTTTCCTTTTTTCACCTGGTGATCTGGCCAGTAACACACCTCCTGTATTAGAGTGCCTTTACTCTGGATGAAGGAGCACAGGGTGCACCATAGTCAGCAGGAATGAGTTGTATTTTGACATGTTTCGCGCTAGGCACAGTGATCAAATAATCTCTAAGAAAGCGCTGTGTCTAGCACAAAACACGCCAGAAGAGAATTTGTTCCTGCTGGCTATTTTTAATAAAGTAAACATATTATTTGCATCTCAGTGTGCAGTATTCCTGTTGCTGGTACAGGTAAAGATATTCAAGAAGTTTTACTAATGCTTTGTACAGGGGGAGAGATTATACAGTTGACTTGCTAAAGTCAAATAGGCTGTTCGCTTTGCAAGAGAATTTTAACCACATTCACTAAGCTAAAGAAGTGCACTGCAGCATGTCAATGCAGGTAATATAGGTTACCATGTATGTGTTAACAGAATGGCCCGGTTTAAAAAAAAAATGTGTGATTTTCTTGGTTACTCGTTAGCCTGCAGCATTAGGGACAATTTGGCATTGATAAAAATAAAAACAAGAAGAAAATAGGCAGACCACGGATTTATGACTAATATTCAATTGGTTCTTTGTGAAGCAGAAAGTTCTTATGACACCTCCATCTAAGTATGTCAAACACATGCACATGACTACACTTTCTCATAGTCTATTACTCTAAAAAGTCTTATATGAGACCTATACTACAATAAATGTTGTTGCTTCTCAGAATCTTTTGATAGGAATCTAACATCTTGACTGTTATGGTCTAAGACAACAAACATTTGCCACATCCTTCATGCAATATCATAATGATTACTCAGAAACACAAATTTTCTGTATATTGTCTATCTTACTACCAGGACCAGAAAATAACATTTTAATCATAGTTTACAAGAAATGATTGTGTTTTATCCACCAGCAGGTGGAGCTTTGGGTTTGTTTTAACATTTTACTGTATCCTCCTTACCTCCTTTGTTGTATAAAGTCTGTTTCCTCCAAGATCCCTATGAAATACTCAGTGCCTATAAGTATGACAAAGAGGTAGCACCTGCCCTCCTGTACAGGGCCCAGGCCCCATAAGTTCAACAGCAGGGCCCAGAGCAGCAGGTGTGGGCCCAGAGCAGGATTCCACTGGAATCAATCCAGTGATCACTGGAATCAATCTCCCTGTGTTTACAAATGCTTCAGTTTATGAATGAACAGGGAGCCACTGTATAGAGCACTTCTTGTTCATTCACTCTCCACCTAGCACTCCAGAGAGGGGATTGAGGAATCTGTGTCCTCAATCTTTCTTTGTCCCAAAAGTGAGACGTTGGGTGTCTGTTTAGACCCCTGATATTTCACAAACCTCCACAGGGCTGTTGAAAAAATAAAAAATATTTAAAAAAACACATAATTAAGGGCTCATTCTCACAGGTAGTCTGCCTGCATGAATGAACGTTTTTGGCTGGAGCTGCCTGTTAGGCTTGGTTCACAGTTCCTGTCAGCTAGGCTGTATGGGGCCCCATGATTTTTAACAATAGTCCTGAGTATGGAGGAGCATGTGATTTCCTCTGGGCGCACAAGCAACCAATCGCCAGGTCTGAGTGCTATCATGGGGAGTTGGGGACATTATTTGGCAGTGTGTTATTTGACTTGGGGCTCCAGCAGACAAACAAGGATGCAGAGGAGAGTTAGGGAGGTGAGTATTAGCAGCAGTGAAAAATCAAATACATACTATTTGAAGCTTTTTTTAAAATCAGTTTACTGTACAACAGAACTAGCCAAGGAGTGATGGAGAAATATTGTTTGTATTCTGGAAAAGAAGCAGGCTCATCTGATATTCTCCAGGTGACCCCAAGATCCATGGAAGGGATCCTTCCTAGCTACAGTAGCTGATGTCACTTGCTGCCTGGAGTCGCTGTTTATAAACGTTGAAGCCTTGGCATCCATAGCAGGATGAGAAGCCATCATTCATAGTTATGAGATTAGCACTGTTCAAGCTCTCCTTGGTATATTTATATCATCAATCTGGAACATGCAGTGATGAAACAGAGATGTATTTTACCATTATCATACTGAGATGTTTATTGAAGCCTTCCATTGTTGAACTCATGAAGTTGGCAAGCATTCAATAACTCTCTCTAGCTAGAAGGTACTACCATTTAAAGCAATGAGTTCTGAAAGTCAGCCTTCTAACCATTCTGTGCTGCCTTCAGATTTCTTGGTTCATTTGAGCAGCTCTAGTCAGTGCATGCAATATAATTATTCCAAGTCATTGAATTCTTAAACTACCAGTTTCATTAAATGCCCCTTGTCAAACACTTTGTCACCTCATTTATTTTACTAATTAAGTATTGTTGACACTTTTTCCAGTGTTTTTGCAGAACTCAGCACCATTCACATCAGTGCCTTCCCTAGCAGAACTTAATGGCATAGGCACTTTTTAGCTTCTACAGAGATAGCCACTGTTTGCTGGGTCCCATGTAAAGCAGCTGCCCTGCTGCAAAATGAACAGAGGGGGGCGCTGGCTCGGCTCACAAAACACCTTGTGTTTTTCTCAATGAGCACAAAGCATACTCTGAACAAGGTGTAGATTGTGATGTCACCACTCAGCCTCTTTATAGCATCCAATCATGGAACGCCTTGCATTCATTGTGAAAATGCAAGGCTTTCTGTGAATGCAGCCCCTGCCGAGTAAGCAAAGCGTTGTGTTCACTATGCAGCCGAGTAGCCATTTAGCATTGGACCAGACTTTCACAGTGGTCCCACAGGTATGGCATATGCTTATTTACATTGGTCCATTTAACCCCTTCCCACCTAAGGGAAAAACAAATGTTAACACCTAAGCACAATTTTGCAACTTTGACACGTGTTAGTAAAACTGTACATATCATCACAACTACTTTGTGTATCCAGGTGGATTATACCTTGCCTTTTCTTAGGACAATTGGGCTTTCTTTTGGTGGTAAATGGTAATGGATATCTCCATTTTTTTTATTATTATCAAAAGAAAACTGGTCCAGTAAAAAAAAATATATATTTTTTAAAAAAAATGTAGCTGTATATTTCTTGCTATTAGCATAATTTACCACCAAAGAACAACCCAAAATAAATTCTCCTGCTCCTGCAGCGATACCACATATGTGTATGTTAGTTACTGTTTGTACCTGTAGTAGGGCCCAGAAACAATAGTGCACATTTTGCATTTTTTTTTATCCTGCCTAATACACACTGACACTGCCTGACCCTGATACTAATCTAAAATATTTTTTTTTTCAATACTACCCAGAATATGCTGACTGTGACTTTGACCTCGACCTTGACCCTCACACTAACCCTGGCAAAGCTTGATCTTGTTGTTTCTTCTTTATTCCTTTTTTTTTTTTTTTTACACACTTTTTTTAAGTGTAGCTTCATCTCCTGCGAGGAGAGGAAGATACAACGTATCTTCCTCTTCATTCAGAAGAGGAAAAAAACACAGGGCAGGCTCACAGTGACTGATCACTGTGATAGCCAATCAGAGGCGATCACAGCAATCAGGTGACCCAGAACCAGGAGTCCTGGGTCCCGATTGTTAGTACGATGAGAGCCCGGTCTCTGTGCTGTGTGGCAGATTTCCAGCACAAAGAGAGATATGCATATATGCAGTCCACGGAAAAAGACCCACTTCTGTCAGGCATACTGTATTTGCGTACAGTCAGCGGGAAGGGGTTAAAGTTTTTTGAGTCCCAAAAATAAAATATATTGCAGGTTACCAGTCCTTAAATATGGTTACATTATATTTTTCAGCCTTCTTTCCTTTACTTCCATCTGGTAAGGTTTCATGGCCATACAGCATGCAGAGCCTATGTTAGGACCCGCTGCTGCTGCATATAGCTAGCCATTGAAATGAATTAGAAGATGTGGCTGTATGCTGCTTTGCACTGGGGGTAGTGCAGACCATCTGCCTGTGCATTAATGTATGTTTTCATTCAAAACATACGCCAATGCAAGTGTGGGTGCTTTATGCTACCCTAGCGCAAAACCATGCACAGATGTATGTGGCGCCAGCAGATGCCAGGAAAGGGATTACTCAGGCTTTGCAAACTGTACGGTCCCTGTACACCTGTGTGTATGAAGCCTCATCCTGGGAATAACAAACTTTCTGACCATGCCTGGCTACGCTCACTTCTCCACTGTGTCTATGGAGGTAGTTGTTGTTACCACCAGGGCTGGACTATAAACCTATCTCTCCATTACATGGGGGTGGGGAGCATAGGCGTGCGCAAGGGGTGTGCCAGGTGTGCCTGTACACACCCTAATCCTGGAGTTGGCAACCCATCAATTGTGGGCAAGTGACAGGTAAGCCGCGATCCTTAATGGCTGACCCCCAGAACTTGGACAGGATAGGCGGCTGGAGTGGAAATTAAGGGACCAATCTGTATTTTCTTCTGCAGCAGCTGAAAGTAGGCTTCTCCTCCTCTTCCTCTCGGCGATATTCAGCTGCCAAGGGAGGAAAATACAGGGGATTGGTGCCAATGTATGCCACCCTTTTGTCCCAGTTACTTTTCTTTCTGCTGCCCAGGTCCCCCTGTGTGCTCACCTGCTCCCCCCCCCCCCCATTGTTTTAGGATGATGAGTGGGGAAAAGGCCGGTTAATATGTCACAAAGGCATATGTGTTGGAGCTTTGAGGTGCACACCCTAATACAATAGGCTGCGCACACCTATGCTGGGGAGATTAGTAGTTTAGAAAGATAATATTGTTTTTGCTTTCAGTTCAGCTCACGGGATGTGACATGGACCCTTACATTTCTGGCAAGATCGCCAGGTATTTTTTGTACTTGTTGAAAATGTTCTTAGCCTGAAAAATGAAAACGAATACAGCCACCACATCTAAGGACAGGTAATCTGCAATATATTATATTTTTGTTTTCAGGCCCTTGGGCAAAGGCTTTAGCTTTCAAAAGGTTAAATGGAATTACAGATTCCCTTTAAGCGAGAAGTAAAATCACGTAGAAGAAATGAAACAGGAACTTTACATTTTCTCCCATAATCAAATATGAAACAATCTGGCAAAGGTTTGTCTCAGACAGTGGCCTGAACTCTAAATAGACTTTGTATGAGTAAGCACATTGCCAGAAATTGTTTGAGCACTTTAGTATTCCATTTCCTTTTCTGCTGTGGAGATAATTGCACCTTGCTATGAGAATCTTGTGTTAGGAAATGTTCAGTTTGCGGTGTTATCAATCTCAATGCCACGATGTTCTCCCTGTCAGTGCCATCACCGCTTCAATATGATACAAGCTAGTCACTCTTCATTAGGGATGCATTGATATCATTTGTTTTACAGCGAGTACTGAGCTTTTTTTGTGTTTTTGTATTTGCCAATACCATTTACCGATACCTGCCGGCAACTGTTTTGTTTGCACTTCAGCTGTCAGCAATAAAAAGTTATTTACAAATGAAATATTTTTTTATGTTTATTTTCATTTTGTGCTCTTTTTCCATGTGAAACATGGAAATATATGTTAAAGGTGTAAAAATATTAATGGACAAAGTAAACAAAAAAACAAAAAATGTTTTCATTGTTAATAGTTTATAAAATAGAAGTGAAATAAAAAGGGCAACAAAGCTAATAAAGGGTCTGGAGGATCTCAGTTATGAGGAAAGGTTGCGAGCACTGAACTTATTCTCTCTGGAGAAGAGACACTTGAGAGGGGATATGATTTCAATTTACAAATACTGTACTGGTGACCCCACAATAAGGATAAAACTTTTTCGCAGAAGAGAGTTTAATAAGACTCGTGGCCACTCATTACAATTAGAAGAAAAGAGGTTTAACCTTAAACTACGTAGAGGGTTCTTTACTGTAAGAGCGGCAAGGATGTGGAATTCCCTTCCACAGGCGGTGGTCTCAGCGGGGAGCATTGATAGCTTCAAGAAACTATTAGATAATCACCTGAATGACCGCAATATACAGGGATATGTAATGTAATACTGACACATAATCACACACATAGGTTGGACTTGATGGACTTGTGTCTTTTTTCAACCTCACCTACTATGTAACTATGTAACTTAAATGTAGAAGGAGAATAATGAGTTAATTAAGGCTGATTAGAGTAAATTAAGGACTAATAAGGGGTCAAACAAAGAACATTTTTTTTTACTTGATGGGTTGCTTTAACCACTTACCGACCGCTGCCCGCCGATTTACGTCGGCACAATGGCAGCGGTGGGCAAATGGGTGTACCTGTATGTCCCCTTTAATTGGCGAGGCTAGCAGGCGCGCCCGCACCACCACCGGCGCGCACGCGCCCGCCGCGTACATCGTGACCGTGCCCACGGGACTCGATGTCCGCCCGTGTCCCATGGAGCCGCAGAACAGGAAGATGCCTATATAAACAAGCAAGGCAAATAAACAAATTTCCCCGTTCTGCCTTGTGACATGACAGAGATTCACTGCTCCCTGTGATCAGGAGCAGTGATCGCTGTCATGTCAGTGGTAGCCCATCTCCCCCACAGTTAGAATCACTCCCTAGGACACACTTAACCCCTTGATCGCTCCCTAGTGTTTAACCCCTTCCCTGCCAGTGCCACTTACACAGTAATCAGTGCATTTTTTATAGCACTGATCGCTGTATAAATGACAATGGTCCCAAAATAGTGTCAAAAGTGTCCGATGTGTCCGTTATAATGTCGCAGTCATGATAAAAATTGCAGATCGCCGCCATTACTAATAAAAAGAATTAATAATAAAAATACCATAAAACTATCCCCTATTTTGTAGACGCTATAACTTTTGCGCAAACCAATCAATATACGCTTATTGCGATTTTTTTTTACCAATAATATGTAGAAGAATACATCGGCCTAAACTGAGGAAAAAATGTGTTTTTTTATATATTTTTGGGGGGTTTTTATAATAGCAAAAGGTAAAAAATGGTGCTTTTTTTCCAAAATTGTCGCTCTTTTTTGTTTAAAGCGCAAAAAAATAAAAACCGCAGAGGTGATCAAATACCACCAACAGAAAGCTCTATTTGTAGGAAAAAAAAGGACGTCAATTTTGTTTTGGGTGCAACGTCGCATGGCCGCGCAATTGTCAGTTAAAGTGACGCAGTGCCGAATCGCAAAAAGTGCTCTTGTCAGGAAGGGGGTAAAATCTTCCGGGGCTGAAACGGTTGAACTGACTTCTGCAGATCAAAATTCACCCCTTTGATCTGTAGATGAATAAACAGAAAGATAAAAAATTAAACTATGTTTTTTTTATTTTTCTGTTTTAACAGCTGAGCAATGTCATTGATAAACACTGTCAGGCTGTTTTTTTTTTTGTTTTTTTTACAGCTCCAATTGCCGGGGACTTTGTTTACACTGCAACTGTCAAAGAGGAACCCCACTGACAGCTGACTGAGTCATTGGTTGTTAGGAGGAGGAGGGAGCCCGTTACCAAACAACTGGTAATTTCCAGCTTTTTTTTTGTGTTTACTTTTCAGCTGTCAGTGGTGGAATCCTGCTGACAGCTGAAAGAACCGAGCCTGTACCGAAACTTGTACAAATGTCTAGTTTTGCCACCGATACCAATACCTGTATCGGTGAAACCCTACTCTTCACTCCTGAATTCCTTGTTTTAGTTAATAAGGAAATTAAGTCAAGGCAAAAATTATGTGTGTACTTACATAAAAGCTGAATGCCATCCTTTCCTTCAGTCTTGCACAGTTGCGCATAAAAAATGTCAATATGGAGCAATGGGTGCAGCCTGAACTGGGAAAAACTACATTGCTGGAAAGTACAGTGTGGTCCCTATGGCTTTAGGAACAGCTGAAAAATCCAATCCAGCACACTTAACACAGCGGCAAACAGACAAAAAGAGCAAAGTGTGCAGACTAATGCCGCTTACACACTGTTGGACTTTTCAGCTACAAAAGTCCGACAGCCCATCCGACAGACTTTCGACAGACGTTTGGCGGACTTTCAACAGACTTTCTAACGACCGGACTTGCCTACACACGATCACACCAAAGTCCGATGGATTCGTACGTGATGACGTACACCGGACTAAAATAAGGAAGTTGATAGCCAGTAGCCAATAGCTGCCCTAGCGTGGGTTTTTGTCCGTCGGACTAGCAAACAGACGAGCGGATTTCTGGGTCCGGCGGAGTTACGACGTAAAGATTTGAGGCCTGTTCCAAATCTAAAGTCCGTCAGATTTGCGACTGGAAAAGTCCGCTGAAGGTCCGGTGAAGCCCACACGCGATCAGATTGTCCGCCGGATTTGGTCCGTCAGCATCCGTCAGACAAGTCCGGTCGAAAAGTCCAACCGTGTGTACGCGGCATAAGTGTAGTGGGTGTGTAAACATTTATTAAAGGAAGACAATTAGCAGCTCACATAATGTAAGACGAATTATGCTTATCATGGTTCTCAAAAGGATTCCCAGCTGGGGAAGACACCAAGGGAACTGTCACAATGGATAAACTGGATATGGTCTGGATGGCACCTGCAATAGCTAAGAGAGACATCAAGGGGGCACCAATCTAAGTGCAGCAAAGAGTAGAGGTGGATAGAGCACACAATAATTGTCAACTCACAATGTGTGGATGATCTCATGCATTATAGTCATTGGTGCATCTGCAGCTGAGAGGAGGAATCATCCAAGATCCCAAGATGGAGCTGCTGCAAGGAGTGCAGTGTAGTAGCCGGGGTGACAGGGCAGCCTCAGGGCATGAAGCAACTCATGTGGATCCACATGTGCTGCACTCCTTGCAGCAGCAGCTCAATCGGATGTTGCCTCCCCTTCACCCCTCCTCCGCTCCATTTTGCAAATTAGGCTTTCTTTGGGTTTTTTGTTTACGCTTTTTTTTACTGAAAACCGTGTGGCCCGCACCCCTATGCACATCATTTGCCTAGACAAATGATGTGCACTTTGTCCGCTGTGCCTCCTGGGATACTGTACGTATGTCACATGTCCCAGGGGTTATTGTCCTTCATTGGGAAAGAAGGAGGAGGGTGGGGCCAGGCGGCACTTCATCAGGAAGCCACCAGCTGAACCCAGAAGAGATGTCAGCTTCCTGGCATCGGGTCAATGCTATGCGAGGCTTTCTGTTTTCATTGTGAACATACTGCTCATTACATTGATCCATCCTCGGACCGTTTCCACTGACGCTGAGGAGCCCAGTGCATGCCAGTGAGATCCCGGGCTGGGGTTACAGCCATCTGCTCGGTGTGGTCCCCTGTAATAAGGGACCACTCATTATCTGGTAAGCGGTAGTCCTTTTTGTGGTGGAGGAAACTTCTCACTTGGCACTTTAGTGTGGAACTTTACGGCACATCACTTTTTGAATACCATCAACTTTTTATGGACTCACACTTATGTTTTGTTCTTTTTCTTTTTCTTTTTACTATGGATTGATTTTCCTTTCACTATGGATTAATTTCTATTATATTGTGCAATTCAGTCACTGGATAATTCACAAACACCTGTTATTTATTTTTATTGTGTCATTTTCGCATTTGCATCCGTTTGATGCACTATTCATTTTGTCATATATTTAAATATTTAATTGGGTGTACTTATTTTTGTATTTCTGTTTTGGGTCTGCCCAATTCATGTGCATTCAGTGTGGTCTATTGGCATTTACCATTGGTAGCTCATATCATATTGCTTCAATAGTCTTATTACCTAGCGCGACTTTTTGTTTTCCATTTCTGTTTAGTGTCATATAACACTTTTAGTCGCAGCTCATTCCTTTTTACACTTTTTAGCCCAATTTTCTTCCTTTGTATCAGGTCAATGCTGGATCCACTGGGTGGGGGAGTGGGGGAGTACTTTAAATATGCAGGACCTGCAACTAGGTAAGCAAGGGTTAAACAAAAAAATGTTTGCATGGTATCTATGTCTTTTTCAATATGATGGCCTATCTGTTTTCTCATTGCGAATACGGGTTTTGTTTTCTTCTCTGTGCCACTCTGACATGTCCTTTTTATCTTTTATAGTAAAAACAAATTGTGACTATACTTACTCCTATCCTATACCCCTGACGAAGGTGTTTAACCAGAAACGCGTTGGGTACCGGGGATTACTATATACCGGAGAGTATTATTTTGTTGTCATACTGTTCATGTAAATTTTTATTTTTTTGTTTTTCTTGTATGTATTTTTTGCACAAACTTTGATGTCTTTTAATCATCGGTCATTCCCACGATCGATTATTTTTATGTACTTTAATAAATTCGATTTTTTTTGCATTACCCAAGTGTGTGTTGCTTAAAAGTCCCAATGAAGGGGGATTTCTCTTTTTCCTAATAACAAAAAAAGTGGGGGAGTGAGGGTGGAGATCCGCTTTAAGCAGCCAGTACATGCTGAAATACACTAACATCCATCCAATACTGAAATACCAGGTTTGGCTGATCTTGCTCTTGTTTATTGACTAAACATAATTGACAGTGTAACAGGATCCAGGAAAGTACATACCTATATTCTTTAAAACCTGACAGCTTTTTAGTCATAAATCATGTTATTTTATTTAATTTCTGTTATTATTTGTACACATTTTTTAGTTTTGCATTATCTTTTATTTTAAAGTGCTTTAAACCCTGTTTGTAAAATTTGATAGATAGCAGAATTCTACAGGACTTCCCATGTTTGCTCTTAGTTTTCTGTCTGCAGTCTGTCTCTTGTTTTCATTCTGCCTTAGACTTCCCTCTGTACCCTATTTCAATTTTGAGTAGGGCTCTGCTGCCTTGAAGGGTCCCATGGAGCCAGGGCCGTTTTTTCGCATGGGGCACGCTGGGCAGTTGCCCGGGGGCCCCACTTGCCTGGGGGGCCCCACCTGCCCAGCGACCCCAGCCAGGGCCGGACTGGCCTGCAGCATACCTCCCAACAGTGTGTGAGGGAGGGGCTGGGAGTCTCTTTGTGGAGTGCCAGGCACTGGCAGCGAGGGTCGTGGCCGAAGAGCAGGACAGAGCCAGAGGAACCAACTGCAAGGCAGTTGGCCTCAAGCCCAGCTGCCCAAGGAGCCGACTGTCTGCTGAAAAAGCCGGCCAGCAGCTGCATACATGGAGAGCAGTGCAGCTGGTTCACACCCACCATTATTCCCGCCCACTTCTTTTCCTGCAGCAGTGTGCACAGAAGCAGTTGGATTCCCCAGGCAGCTCTCCCTTTGAAATGGTAATTACCATTGTAATGCTAATTATTGTAAGCAGGCTCATGGCCAGGCTTTTCTGTACACTGCACATAGATCTGATTGATGTGCTGTGTGCACTTGCTGTCTCTCAGTCCTTCTCCCCTCAGCAGCCATGCACCTGGCTCAGGCTGTAGGGCAGACCATTATATGCAAAAAAGTTAAGGGTTTTTATTAGCTTTGTAACTACTGCTTTATTGCAGGCTTTTTAAGTACTACTATGCAGTACTTACAAAGCCAGTTATACTATTTTTTATGCTGGCTTTGTGAGTGCCTGGCTTTGTACTGCGTGACAGGGGATGAGTTGGACATGGCACCACAGGACTCTCCAGGTGGCTCTGATCACTGCTAGAGCTGTTCTGCACCTGGGGTACATTGGATCCAAGCTGGCCAGACACTTGTCAGCCCTATGTATGGACAGATCAGCAATGTGCAGCTCCAGGGAGGACTTTGGTGGAGGGTTTGGGGCTGCCATGCTCCTCTGGGTGGGGGGGGGGGGGGGTTCCAGTGCCATGTGTCAGCTTGCCCTGTCATTGCACACTCTGTACACAGCTCATTCGAGAACCCTGCACTCTGTTAATAGCTCAGAAACCTGCACGCTGTACACAGCTCACCCCAGAACCCTACACGCTGTACGTAGCTCATCCTAGAACCCTGCACGCTGTACGGAGCTCACCCCAGAACCCTGCACTCTGTACGTAGCTCACCCCAGAACCCTGCAATCTGTACGTAGCTCACCCCAGAACCCTGCAATCTGTACGTAGCTCACCCCAGAACCCTGCACTCTGTACGTAGCTCACCCCAGAACCCTGCACTCTGTACGTAGCTCACCCCAGGACCCTGCACTCTGTATGTAGCTCACCCCAGAACCCTGCAATTTGTACGTAGCTCACCCCAGAACCCTGCACTCTGTATGTAGCTCACCCCAGAACCCTGCACTCTGTACGTAGCTCACCCCAGAACCCTGCACTCTGTACGTAGCTCACCCCAGAACCTTGCACTCTGTACGTAGCTCACCAGAGAACCCTGCACTCTGTACGTAGCTCACCCCAGAACCCTGCACGCTGTACGTAGCTCAGTAAAGCTGCATTTGATGGGCAATCATGCGTGATTGTGTAGACAGGGCTCCAGTGCACTGTATTGCCCGGGGGCCTATAATGCTCTTAAGATGGCACTGCATGGAGCCACCCTTTTGAGCACACTTCAACCTGTGATGGGACAGGCATGCACCTTGTTATCATAGCATTAGGGATGAGGGCAGTCATGTGTCCATAATGTGCACATGCTTCAGGAAAGACCAAAAGGTTCCCCTTGGACAGGATTTTAAAGGCACTACCATATAGCATTGAAATGGAAGACAAGTCTAAACTCAAAATGTAATAGGTCTCACTGAACCAACGCGTTTCGGAGAATCCTTCATCAGGGTTCATCAAGTGAGAGTTACCATCTACAGAGTTATGCAATGGATTATGCAATGCTCCTGCCACATTCTAGCGGTTTGTCAATGATGTTCTGCGGGATATTCTAGACACCTATGTAGTAGTATGCCTGGATGATGTATTGATATACTCTACCACAGAGAAAGAATGTATTGAACATGTTAAGACAGTGTTGTCCCTAAAAAAGTCTCATCGTTTGTATGCAAAAGAAAAATGTGCTTTCAATGTGAAAACTGTAGATTTCCTGGGGTACATTATTTCGCCTGGTTGCATAGAGATGGACACCTCCAAGATTCAAGCCATATTATATTGGCCAGTACCTACAAACAAAAAAGGGGTACAATGTTTTATTGGCTTCTGTAACTTCTATAGAAGATTCATACGTAATTTCTCAAAGGTTGTTCAGCGAATTACAGCTATCACAAAACAAAAGGTGAAATTTCAATGAACAGAACAAGCCCAAAAAGCTTTTGATGAGTTGAGAGATTTATTTACTTCTGTACCTATTCTAATTTTACCTGTGCCCAACAAACCATACTATGTTGAAGTAGATGCTTCAGATACAGCTGCAGGTGCTGTACTATCATAGAGGTCTGGAAAGTGAGGAACCCCCTAGGGGTGGGACTTTAAAGGCAATACCACATGGACAAAAAAGTAGAAAAATAGAAAATATTTATTGGAGTAACAATGTCTTTGTGCTGTATGTACTTATATTTAATACAATTGATTATATTGTTATTCTGACTATACTTTCTCAGGTTTGTTGTGCCTCTAAAGTCCGCCCAGGGTGTCCTTGTTGACCCCCCTTTTTTTCTTTTTATGATATACAATTTATTACAATTTATCACAGTCCTAACATGTTGAACACACAAGTACAAGTTGTATCATTTCTCTTTGCATCAATTTTGTACAATTTTTGCATGCATGGTTATGTATTATATATGTGTATTGTTTTATTTATGTTACTCCAATAAATATTTTTTATTTTTCTACTTTTTGTCCATGTGGTAGTGCCTTTAAAGTCCCACCCCTAGGGGGTTCCTCTCTTTCCATGTTTCAATTGGGATGTGGCACACCTCTTTGAGTGGTTCCCATCAGTTAACCCTTTTCATTATCACAGAGATCCGGTGAAAAAGAACTCCTACATCCAGTGTCCTTTTTTCACGCTCCTTTACTCCCGCTGAGAGAAATTATGAAGTGGGGGAGAGAGAATTATTAGCAATCAAACTTGCATTGGAAGAATGGAGACATCTGCTAGAAGGCACTAGCACACCCATCACGGTTTATACAGACCATCACAATCTTGAATACTTACAGACAGCTAAAAGATTAAAATCACGTCAAGCCCGATGGGCTCTTTTCTTCAGCTGGTTCCCCCTGCTGATAAGTTACCGTCCTGGTTCTCAAAATGGTAAGGCCGATGCCCTTTCTCGTATGGGAACTGACACATCTTCTCCAGGTCCTGAACCTTCTACCATATTAAATCAAGATTGTTTTTTGGCTACTATGTCATCACTATGGGATACTGTCAGATCTCATACTAATGTGAATGATAAACCTTCCACAAACCCCCCAATGAACTATCAAAATGGACTTTTATTGTACAAAGGAAGAGTTTATGTCCCTTCTGCCGCAGTCTCTCAAGTACTACAATATTGCCATGACACTTCCATAGGGGGTCAGGGAGGGATACATAAAACACATGAACTGATTTGAAGAACTTTCTGGTGGCCTTCCTTATTAAAAGATGTGACATCATACGTTTCTACCTGTTCTGTTTGTATTCCTGCTAAAGACAGCCACAAACGCCCTCAAGGTTTTCTTTTGCCTGTTCCTTCTTTTTGTAGAGTTACCCTTGGCACATGGTTATAGTAAAATGTCTAATTTCATAGCCACTAAGAATTTATTTTCTGCCAGTCAGACAGCCACTTTATTCATACAAGAAGCGTTTCGTCTTCATGGTTTACCAGAATCCATTGTTACAGACAGGGGATCTCAATTTACAAAATTCTGGGCTGCCTTCTGTAGGGGTCTTCATATCCAACGCTCATTGTCAACCGCTTTTCATCCTCAATCAAATGGCCAAACAGAACGTACCAACCAAATTTTAGAACAATACCTGCCATGTTATACAACCCATCTTCAAGATGATTGGGATTCATATCTATCTTTAGCTGAATTTGCATATAATGATCAATTCCACAGTTCCATTAACTCCTCTCCATTCTAAGCTAATTATGGCTACCATCCCACTATGTTGCCTGGATCCACAGTTCCTGATACTGTATCTGCTGCTAATAATCCTTTGGAAGAAATTGTGAAGAACTTTTCAGTACTAAAGAAGACCATAACTCGTGCCCAGACTGGGTATAAGGCACCGTGATCCTGGCCCTCAGTACCAACCAGGCGATCAAGTATGGTTGTTCACCTTGTTCTTAAAACTGATATGTCCTTCCTGAAAATTAGGACCAAGATATGTGGGACCAGGGGAGGGCAGCCATCAGATATTTTGGGGCCCCTTACACAGGTTTAGGACTGGGCCCCCGGGCCTGACCACCAACATTTCCCAGGGTCCACCCATTGGCCACCACCAAATCCGCTGTGAATGGAGAGGAATACAATTTACTACATTCATTTTCTTTTTTAGGCTTTTTATTTTCTTTTTTCCCTGGTGATCTGGTCAGTAACACACGTCTTGTATTAGAATGCCCCCACTCTAGATGAAGGAGCAACAGGGACACCCTAAGGCCTCTTTCACACGAGGGATCCGTATGTCCGTTTTTCATCCTTCCGTTTTCGGATGAAAAACGGACATACATTCATCCCTATGGAGCGTCGGATGTCAGCGGTGACATGTCCGCTGACATCCGACCCGCTCCGATCCGAAAAGTGTAACGGAGGAAAAACCTACTTTTCCCTCCGTTTTCGGATCGGATCGGATGACGACACTACGGACTGTCATCATCCGATCCCCCCATAGGGGAGAGCGGCGCTCTGACAGGTCCGTCGCTGCACAGTGTGCAGCGATGCACCTGTCATCTTCCTGCTCAGCAGGGATCGGCGGAGCTATCCCCGCTGAGCAAGCGGATGTTCACGGGGCGGATCATCACTGATCCGCCCCGTGTGAAAGAGCCCTTAGACAGCTTTCTGAGGGGCAGGGAGGTGGGGGGGGGTGTTAGATGTACTAGCAGATTTAGATACACTAAACAAATTGTAGCCATACTTCAGCTCACACATTATAATCAGTTAGAGCAAATATGTTTTTTCCTTTTGGGATAAATGTTTTGCATGAATAAAGGGAAACTGATCATTGGAAAGCACCTCTGCCAGTGTTAAATGGTTTGTCTCAACCCTCTAACTGCTACATCTGCAAGACAGCTCGTTCTTTTGAAAAACAACAGACTTACTAGCAGAATCACCAGGTGAAAATAAAAGAAAGAAAACCTAAAAAAGAAAACTAATGCGGCCACGACATCTAAGAATTGGAAAGCTGCAATAAAATAAATGCTTGCTTTGGAGATTAATACCACCTTAAGTGGATAAAGTTAATTATGTTATACCATTATACACCACATCTATAAGTAGATGATGGGAAGGAAGGAGCTCAATAAACAGACTGGGGTAAAGCTATTTCCAGTTCTGGCAGGGACAGAGAGAGAAGGGAGGCAGGGAGAGAGAGGTGGGGAGGGGGGGGCAGAGAGAGATAGAGAGAGAGGGGGAAAATATAGAGAAGGGTCAGAGAGAGGGGGCAGAGAGAGAAAGGGAGCAGGGGGAGAAGGGGGAGGGAGAGTGGGGGGAGAGAGAGGAGGGGGCAAGAGAGGGGGAGGGGGGGAGAGAGGGGGGAGAGGGGGAAAGGGGAGAGAGAGAGAGGGGAGAGATAGGGGGGGAGAGAGGGGGGTGAGAAAGAGGGGGGCAGGGTCTGGTCAGTGGGAGGGCTCACTCACTTGGATGGTCCCCAGAAGCTCTCAGTCAGCAGCTTCTCTCAATGTGGCTGTCAGCTTGTTAGATCTTTCCGCCCCCCACATCTCAGCAGCACACAGGCAGGGAGAGAGGGTGGAAGAAGGGTTGTGTATGTGAAGCTCGGGCATGCTGGAGGGGACGGAGCAGCGTGGGAGTCCCCTCTTTACAGGACAGCCGCATCTCCCGAGCCACCAGTCACTGCACACTGAGGCCACAGAGTTCGTCAGAAGGACTGAGTGGCCATCAGAGAATGAGGAGGAGAAGAGCAGGTGGATAGAACCATGGGTTTTCTGGAGGGGGGGACTGGCACTCATTTCTGCACACCTCGAGCACACCGGCTACCCCTGCACGCTACGCCACTGGCTGGGAGTCAGGAGCCAGTGCAGCGGGCGGCACCAGCGGGAGTCAGGACCAGTGTAGGGGGTGGAAAAGAACAAAGGGGAGGTGCCAACTTGGGGCCCATGCATCCTGAGAGACTGGGCCCCTCGGGACGCCCGGGTCCCTTACACCTGTATGGGCTGTACCCCCCTGATGGCCACCCTGTGTGGGACCCTTTGTTATTGAACGTGTCATTTCCCCCGCTGCAATGAAATTAAGTCTACCTGATTCCTATAGGGTTCATCCTTTCATACTTCTCTGTTAAAGCCTGCTGTCCCAGATCCTTGTCCCTCTTGCTCCCTATCTACGGCTGATCCTATTATTGTAAATGGAGAGGAAGAATATGAGGTTGAGGACATCTTAGATACTAGATTATGCCATGGTCATCTGGAATACTTGATTCACTGGAAAGGCTACAGTGTTGTTCATTTCTGAGTTCCTGCTTCTGATGTGCATGCTCCTGCACTAGTAAACTCTTTTCATAGACGTCATCCTGGCCGTCCTGTCCTTTCATGCTCCCGGAGGTTACGCCTTGTGGGGGGGCACTGTCACAACCCACACCGTATCTGTACTTACCACAGGGGTCCTCGCACTCACAGCATGTCAGTCTTTGCCACCCTTGTTGGTGGCCTGTGACCTGTGGCACCCCCGTGTGAGTATAGTGAGGCCTCTAGCACATGTCCATACCTCCCAACATTTTGAGATGGGAATGAGGGACACCTACTTGCAAACGTATGTAGGCATAGGACACGCCCCCTGCCACACCCCCTTAAAGGAGAATTGACAAAAAAAAAAAAGGTTATTTAAATCCATAAGGATTTTTTTTACCACTACTATTCCTTTATATTGGCTTTTAAAATTGACAAATGCAGCAATTTAGAATTTGGAAGAAAGGTTTAGCACTGGGAAACATTTTGAAAGCTAAAAAGTGCATTTTATATACAACTATATACAGTGCCTTGCGAAAGTATTCGGCCCCCTTGAACTTTTCAACCTTTTGCCACATTTCAGGCTTCAAACATAAAGATATAAAATTTTTATTTTTTGTGAAGAATCACCAACAAGTGGGACACAATTGTGAAGTGGAACGAAATCTTTTGAATTGTTGAAACTTTTTTAACTAATAAAAAAATGAAAAGTGGGGCGCGCAAAATTATTCGGCCCCCTTGCGTTAATACTTTGTAGAGCCACCTTTTGCTACGATTACAGCTGCAAGTCGCTTGGGGTATGTCTCTATCAGTTTTGCACATCGAGAGACTGAAATTCTTGCCCATTCTTCCTTGCAAAACAGCTCGAGCTCAGTGAGGTTGGATGGAGAGCGTTTGTGAACAGCAGTTTTCAGCTCTTTCCACAGATTCTCGATTGGATTCAGGTCTGGACTTTGACTTGGCCATTCTAACACCTGGATACGTTTATTTGTGAACCATTCCTTTGTAGATTTTGCTGTATGTTTGGGATCATTGTCTTGTTGGAAGATAAATCTCTGTCCCGGTTTCAGGTCTTTTGCAGACTCCAACAGGTTTTCATCCAGAATGGTCCTGTATTTGGCTACATCCATCTTCCCCTCAATTACAGTGGCTTGCGAAAGTATTCGGCCCCCTTGAACTTTTCAACCTTTTGCCACATTTCAGGCTTCAAACATAAAGATATAAAATTTAAATTTTTTGTGAAGAATCACCAACAAGTGGGACACAATTGTGAAGTGGAACGAAATCTATTGGATATTTTAAACTTTTTTAGCAATTAAAAAACTGAAAAGTGGTGCGTGCAAAATTATTCGGCCCCTTTGCTTTCAGGGCTGCAAACTCACTCCAGAAGTTCAGCGAGGATCTCTGAATGATCCAATGTTGTCCTAAATGACTGATGGTGATAAATAGAATCCACCTGTGTGTAATCAAGTCTCTGTATAAATGCACCTGCTCTGTGATAGTCTCAGGGTTCTGTTGAAAGCGCAGAGAGGATCATGAAGACCAAGGAACACACCAGGCAGGTCCGTAATACTGTTGTGGAGAAGTTTAAAGCCGGATTTGGATACAAAAAGATTTCCCAAGCTTTAAACATCCCAAGGAGCACTGTGCAAGCGATCATTTTGAAATGGAAGGAGTATCAGACCACCGCAAATCTACCAAGACCTGGCTGTCCCTCTAAACTTTCAGCTCAGACAAGGAGAAGACTGATCAGAGATGCAGCCAAGAGGCCCATGATCACTCTGGATGAACTGCAGAGAACTACAGCTGAGGTGGGAGAGTCTGTCCATAGGACAACAATCAGTCATACACTGCACAAATCTGGCCTTTATGGAAGAGTGGCAAGAAGAAAGCCATTTCTCAAAGATATCCATAAAAAGTCTTGTCTAAAGTTTGCCACAAGCCACCTGGGAGACACACCAAACATGTGGAAGAAGGTGCTCTGGTCCGATGAAACCAAAATCGAACTTTTTGGCCACAATGCAAAACGATATGTTTGGCGTAAAAGCAACACAGCTCATCACACTCAACACACCATCCCCACTGTCAAACATGGTGGTGGCAGCATCATGGTTTGGGCCTGCTTTTCTTCAGCAGGGACAGGAAAGATGGTTAAAATTGAGGGGAAGATGGATGCAGCCAAATACAGGACCATTCTGGATGAAAACCTGTTGGAGTCTGCAAAAGACCTGAAACTGGGATGGAGATTTATCTTCCAACAAGACAATGATCCCAAACATACAGCAAAATCTACAAAGGAATGGTTCACAAATAAACGTATCCAGGTGTTAGAATGGCCAAGTCAAAGTCCAGACCTGAATCCAATCGAGAATCTGCGGAAAGAGCTGAAAACTGCTGTTCACAAACGCTCTCCATCCAACCTCACTGAGCTCTAGCTGTTTTGCAAGGAAGAATGGGCAAGAATTTCAGTCTCTCGATGTGCAAAACTGATCGAGACATACCCCAAGTGACTTGCAGCTGTAATCGCAGCAAAAGGTGGCTCTACAAAGTATTAACGCAAGGGGGCCGAATAATTTTGCACGCCCCACTTTTCATTTTTTTATTAGTTAAAAAAGTTTCGACAATCCAAAAGATTTCGTTCCACTTCACAATTGTGTCCCACTTGTTGGTGATTCTTCACAAAAAATAAAAATTTTATATCTTTATGTTTGAAGCCTAAAATGTGGCGAAAGGTTGAAAAGTTCAAGGGGGCCGAATACTTTCGCAAGCCACTGTATAACCATCTTCCCTGTCCCTGCTGAAGAAAAGCAGGCCCAAACCATGATGCTGCCACCACCATGTTTGACAGTGGGGATGGTGTGTTGAGTGTGATGAGCTGTGTTGCTTTTACGCCAAACATATAGTTTTGCATTGTGGCCAAAAAGTTCGATTTTGGTTTCATCGAACCAGAGCACCTTCTTCCACATGTTTGGTGTGTCTCCCAGGTGGCTTGTGGCAAACTTTAGAGGAGACTTTTTATGGATATCCTTGAGAAATGGCTTTCTTCTTGCCACTCTTCCATAAAGGCCAGATTTGTGCAGTGTACGACTGATTGTTGTCCTATGGACAGACTCTCCCACCTCAGCTGTAGTTCTCTGCAGTTCATCCAGAGTGATCATGGGCCTCTTGGCTGCATCTCTGATCAGTCTTCTCCTTGTCTGAGCTGAAAGTTTAGAGGGACAGCCAGGTCTTGGTAGATTTGCAGTGGTCTGATACTCCTTCCATTTCAAAATGATCGCTTGCACAGTGCTCCTTGGGATGTTTAAAGCTTGGGAAATCTTTTTGTATCCAAATCCGGCTTTAAACTTCTCCACAACAGTATTACGGACCTGCCTGGTGTGTTCCTTGGTCTTCATGATGCTCTCTGCGCTTTAAACAGAACCCTGAGACTATCACAGAGCAGGTGCATTTATACAGAGACTTGATTACACACAGGTGGATTCTATTTATCACCATCAGTCATTTAGGACAACATTGGATCATTCAGAAATCCTCGCTGAACTTCTGGAGTGAGTTTGCAGCCCTGAAAGCAAAGGGGCCGAATAATTTTGCACGCACCACTTTTCAGTTTTTTAATTGCTAAAAAAGTTTAAAATATCCAATAGATTTCGTTCCACTTCACAATTGTGTCCCACTTGTTGGTGATTCTTCACAAAAAATTAAAATTTTATATCTTTATGTTTGAAGCTTGAAATGTGGTAAAAGGTTGAAAAGTTCAAGGGGGCCGAATACTTTTGCAAGGCACTGTAGATCAGACCAAAATGAGGGACAAATGAGGAGGAAAGAGGGACAGGGGGACATTGCTCCAAATCAAGGACAGTCCCTTGAAATCAGGGACAGTTGGGAGCTATGCATGTCTGATGGCATCCTCATATCAAGATGGCAGCACCAAAGTGCTTCCTGTTATAGACAGCAATTGCATCACTTCCACCACACCCTCCGGAGGTCATTTCCTGTTTTATCACCATAAAGCTGAGAGGTTCCAGAGAGAGAGAGAGAGAGAGAGAGAGAGAGAGTGCCCAGTTGTTTGAGAGCTACCCACGATGTGTACCTGTTCCTTGCCGTGTGATATTGCTACCTGGCCTTTGCTACGTTTATTCACTCTGATCCTATGCTGCCTGCCCTGACCTTCTGCTACATTTGATTTTGATTATTGGACTTTCCCTTTTGTACCACATTTTGTAAATTGTGCTGGATTCACCTCCTGAGTATCCTTATCCAAGGTCTGTACCCCTGCTATTGGGCTCCCCATACCCAAACACTGACAGAAATAGTGCTTGATGTTGATGTTGTTGATGTTAGTAACAGGAATTATACCCCATTGTTGGAGTCAGTGGGAGGAATAGTGTCTTGCATCAGAGGGAGTAAAAGTGCCCCAAAGACCGGATAAAGGCAAACAAAGGGCTGTATCCAGCCCCCGGGCCGCAGTTTGGAGACCACTGATCTAAACTAAGCACCTCCAAATGTTTTCTCCTGAGATTGGCTGGACCAGTGCTGTTTAAACAAGTCACAGGGAAGCCATAGACATGCAATGGCACAAGTGATTGGATAATATTCCATAGTCTGAGCGCACCTTTACCGTTTCAGTCCCAGACAATTCCTAGTCTCTGCCTGGATGGAGTCTCACTCCTCCTGTCATTATACATTCTCCATATTGTAAAATAAAAAAACCCTTCATATTGACGTTGTAGAATAAACAGAGCTGGACATTCATGGAAAAGACCTCAGCACTCTGGAGAGACAGGGCAGACCAAAAAGATGAATTAATTCGCAAGCAACTACTCAAAACTCAAATATCAACTTCGGCCAAATTAACCATTTCATTTTCTGGGTGCAATATATTTCCTATCAGGACAATTATGTTTATTTCCCTGCTCTATATTAACACAATTTGCAGCGCACTTACCTAGAAACTTCAGTTCTGATAGATCTCGGCTTTCTTTAATTACATTTAATTGCTTCATACATTTTCTCTTTGTTCACCCAGGAAGCTCACAACAGAGATTGCTCCCTAATTTATTTTCTTTTTATCACCAAAGGAGGATAATTATTTAATTCCTCCAAGACAGCTTTGATAGGCAAATTGTTTTGCAAGGGCTCATTACTTATTAATCTTTAATCTCTTTCCTCTGGGTTTCTGCTTTGAGTAAAGTGACAGTATATGAGAGATCGTCGAGAAGGACTTGCCGCCATGACCGGCCGCCATTGCCTACAGTGAGGAAACTCAACATGGTGTTTCCATATCTGTTCTCTGGCTCCATGACATGCTCTTTCAGTCACTCTTCTTTATTTTATTTCAGATCATTCATAGAGGACAGCTCAGCTCTCAGGAGCTCATAACTCTGCTGTCTTCCCCTTTGTTATGTACTATACAGCTTCCCTACTCATTACTATGTACATATCCCCATCAACTTTCTCCTATGTCAGATCTGACACAAAAATCACTGTCTACAACCACCTAACCTCCCTGTCCAATTGCATTGTGGTAATCTGGATATGCAATCTCATCACACATTCACGCCACATTATATTCAATTAAAGTTGACCTAACATCAAATATATTTTTTCATCTTAAGTGTGTGCATGATAAGTAATGTGCAGGGGATGTATTTATGAAAAAAATTGCAGAGCTATTCATTCTGTGAAACTGCATGCACTTATGTTCTGTTTGAACGGGAACAAAATCGATTTTTATTAGGCTATTTTCTCTCCAGGTTGAATGTTCTTCAGAGAGAGTGAGTTAGGAAAATACTGCATTGTGGCCACTAAATGGAGCTGAGGATAAGTATTTAATTGCCATGATCGTCAACTCCATCTAGTGGCCATAATGCTGTATTTTCCTGATTTCCTCTGTGAAGAACATTCATCCTGGAGAGAAAATAGCATAATAACACTTAAATGTGTCCCCATTCACAAAGAAATAATGTACGTAGCGTTACCCCTATGCTTCCATAGCCCCTCTGACATACCAGGTTAAGTGTAAAAGCAACTAAACAAATTAAAGCACAACAAATAATTCCTGTCAACCAATAGTACTACCATCTTGAAAGCAAGCACCAAACCAGTTAGCAAGAGTAAGCTTCGTGTATTATTACTTAGTAAGGTTGATAGCCAAGCAAGTGCAAGCAGATCGGCAGTTGTGGTAACACAGTTCTGCTTACAGGATGGCTAATAATAAAAAGTATAAATAACACGTAATGCCCAGGCTAGCAAAGACGTAGCAGCAATAGCTGAAATGCAATAGCGGCTAGTAATGAGGTTTGAACTATAAATACGGGAGCTACACGGCCAGTGTACACTAATGGTGGGGGTGCTAGACCTAAACCAATGCGGGCAGGCACAGTCAAAGCTAATTAAAAACAAAAAAAAAGAAAGGGAAAAAAGTAAATGGGGAATTGAGTGAAACTAGTAGGATGAACGAAAGGGACAATCCTTAAGGTTGATCTTCTACCAGTTAACGTTGGGGCCCTTCAATTGAACGTTGGTACACTTATGTAAATTCTGGTAAGTCTGCATGCAGTAAAATGGTGAAAGGTGCAATTCAGTTCCATGCACAGTGAAGTAAAAGTGGGCCAAAGGTAGAAATGATGCAGTATGACCACAGCTTAGAGTTGGTAAAGGTGTGGTAAAGGTTCGATGGTAACGCAGTACAGAATTTCTGATGCAGCCTGTGTGCTGCTCTCACAAACATGACTACTGCTAACAGTGTAGAAATGGGCCAGTAGCCTTCTCACCGACTCCTGGAGGTAGCGATAGGCTCTCATGATGGAAGGGGGGCCCCTTGGCCTGGTTTTAATGCCTCTGCAATGAAATTAGCTAAAGTGAGGAATCTGAGAAATGCTCTGGTGCTGCTGGTCAAATCAAGTCAGCATTTACCCACGGTAATTTATCTGCTGTTTATTGCTTTTCAGAGAGTGGTAGAGCCATCTCGACGTTGTTCCCCGAGACAACGTCAGATTGTGATGAAACGTGCGTAGAGAGGTTTGACGTGCTGACGTCATCGCGCTGTAACTCAATGGACGGGTGTTCACAAGCTGGCCGGCCGTTTTCTTGATCATTTTTAATCATCATTCTGTAAGTGCAATTTTTAAGCTTTAATAAATCTTTTGGGTACATTTTACACTATGGAGAGTCTTTTTACATTTCTGGGTAACGCCTGACCTATTCCCCTGGTGGTTTGATGTTCGAGTCTTCCTGGTCGTTTGGTGCTTAGTCCAAGTTTCTTCCCAATGAATACCTGTGGATACTCAACATTCCTCCAGACAGAGGCCCTGGCTGGGTATTTACAGTCAGGTCCACAAATATTGGGACATCAACACAATTCTAATCTTTTGGCTCTATACATCACCACAATGGATTTGAAATGAAACAAACAAGATGTGCTTTAACTGCAGACTTTCAGCTTTTAATTTGAGGGTATTTACATCCGAATCAGGTGAACGGTGTAGGAATTACAACAGTTTGTATATGTGCCTCCCACTTTTTAAGGGACCAAAAGTAATGCTACAGATTACAATCATCCATCAAACTTTCACTTTTTAATACTTGGTTGCAAATCCTTTGCAGTCAATTACAGCCTGAAGTCTGGAACGCATAGACATCACCAGACGCTGGGTTTCATCCCTGGTAATGCTCTGCCAGGCCTCTACTGCAACTGTCTTCAGTTCCTGCTTGTTCTTGGGGCATTTCCCCTTCAGTTTTGTCTTCAGCAAGTGATATGCATGCTCAATCAGATTCAGGTCAGGTGATTGACTTGGCCATTGCATAACATTCCACTTCTTTCTCTTAAAAAACTTCGGGTCATTGTCCATCTGCACTGTGAAGCGCCGTCCAATGAGTTCTGAAGCATTTTTCTGAATATGAGCAGATACTATTGCCAGAAACACTTCAGAACTCAGAATGCTTTTGTCAGCAGTCACATCATCAATAAATACAAGAGAACCAGTTCCATTGGCAGCCATACATGCCCACGCCATGACACTACCACCGCCATGCTTCACTGATGAGGTGGTATGCTTTGGATCATGAGCAGTTCCTTTCCTTCTCCATACTCTTCTCTTCCCATCACTCTGGTACAAGTTGATCTTGGTCTCATCTGTCCATAGGATGTTGTTCTAGAACTGTGAAGGCTTTTTTAGATGTTGTTTGGCAAACTCTAATCTGGCCTTCCTGTTTTTAAGGCTCACCAATGGTTTACATCTTGTGGTGAACCCTCTGTATTCACTCTGGTGAAGTCTTCTGTTGACTTTGACACACATACACCTACCTCCTGGAGAGTGTTCTTGATCTGGCCAACTGTTGTGAAGAGTGTTTTCTTCACCAGGGAAAGAATTCTTCGGTCATCCACCCCAGTTGTTTTCCATGGTCTTCCGGGTCTTTTGGTGTTGCTGAGCTCACCGGTGCGTTCTTTCTTTTTAAGGATGTTCCAAACAGTTGATTAGCCACACCTAATGTTTTTGCTATCTCTCTGATGGGTTTGTTTTGTTTTTTCAGCCTAATGATGGCTTGCTTCACTGATAGTGACAGCTCTTTGGATCTCATATTGAGAGTGGACAGCAACAGATTCCAAATGCAAATTGCACACTTGAAAATAACTCTGGACCTTTTATCTGCTCCTTGTAAATGGGATAATGAGGGAATAACACACACCTGGCCATGGAACAGCTGAGCAGCCAATTGTCCCATTACTTTTGGTCCCTTAAAAAGTGTGAGGCAAATATACAAACTGTTGTAATTCCTACACCGTTCCTTCACACATTTCAAATCCATTGTGGTTGTGTATAGAGCCAAAAAGATTTGAATTGTGTCAATGTCCCAATATTTATGGACCTGACTGTAGCTGCAGGCTCATAGAGCTTGCCTTTTGGTAAGCATGCATTCTATGTGGTGGAGGTGCACTGTCTTTGAGAGGTGTTTATCACAAGAATCGACACTGCTGTGCATTTTATGGACTGTTTATTATTTTTCATTGTTATCACTTATGTTGCTGTGTGTTGTAGTTCACACACATTCACTGTTTTGATCATTTACTATTTCCTCTTTTTATTTTTTATTAGCGCTGCTATATTGAATTATATATGTGTACTCCTATCGGGCCCTTTGCTGATATAGGTTTGTGCATTGGATGTATGTACTGTTATAAATCTTATAAAGCTTGTATTATTTCTATACTGGTGTGCATCTATATACATATGGTTAATGTTATATGCTAGTAGCAGTACTTCCCCTGCTCCCAATTACTTTGATTAGATTACTGGTTATTCCTCAGGAAGGGAATCCCCTCTGTTCACAGAGGCCCTGTCCTGGGTATAGCAACTGCTAACTTTATTATTAAACCCACTCTTTCACTTAGTGAAAGTTCTGGTTCTCTTATTTATCTGCAGGATTAGTGCATTATCCTGTTTGGGGAGGGCCATTTCTCATAACTAGAGATGGGCCGAAAAGTTCTAACCCAAACGGCGAACCCCATTTAAGTCTATGGGAGCCAAACAGGAAAAATCATAAGTGCCCATTTTGAAGGCTTATATGCAAGTAATTGGCCATAAAGGCCTGTGGGGTGCGGGTACTGCCCTAGGGAACATATATCAATGCAATTTTTTTTTTTAAACAATATTTTTTTCAGGAGCAGTGATTTTAATGATGCTTGAATTGCAACAATAAAATCAAAAAATTCCTTTAAATATAGTGCCTGAGGGGGTCCCCTTAGTCTGCCTGTAAAGTGGTGCATCTGTAGCATATATAGAACATGCTGCAGCAAAAATGACGTTTCCAAAGAAAAAAAAAACTAGTCAAATCAAATTTAAAAAATAGCATGGTATGGATTTTAAAATAAAAAAATGTGTGGGGTCCCCCCTAAAATCCATACCAGACCGAGCATGTAGCTTGACAGGTCAGGGAAGGGGGGATGAGCGAGCGCCCCCACCCCACTTCCTGAACCATACCAGGCCACATGCCCTCAACATGGAATGGTGCTTTGGGGCAGCCCAGAGCACCTTGTCCCCATGTTGATGGGGAAAAGGGTCTCTTCCCCTCAAACCTGGGCTGTAGTTGTGGGGTTATGCTGGCAGGGGGCTTATTGGAATCTTCTGGAAGCCCCCTGTCACGGAACGTCCCACACTCCGCTTGAGTGCTTCCGTCATATACCGCTTCCTAAGTTCTGGAACACGAGTCCAATGGATCTGGCTATAGGAACCCCCAAGAACTAGACAACACCAGTCTTGGAGTACATCAGAACTAACTTTTATTTGAGATCTCACACACATTTATACACCAGGATGACTCAAAGCTAACCTAATTAACATGAGCTCCAATAGGAGTCGTCCCGTCTCCTACAATGTATGGAGGACAATGTCATTAGCTCATTCAATTAACATAAGCACAAGTTGACACCAGCATCTCCTCACATGATGTGTCCCAACAGAATGAATCAGTCTTATCAGCAGGGGGCTGCTGGAGGAACCCCCCCCCCTCCCTCTTCAGGGACACAGATCCACAGCAAGGAGTCCCCATACAATATATACATGACTGAGTCCGATTAATACAGTTCAGACTGGATTTCTCATTCACCTCAAATGCTAGGGCCCATAATCGGTGGGCAACAGGCCCGCACACAGTCCTCTCCAACAGCCTCTGCTCCGGCCAGGTCCGTGACATTTCTCCCCTTTCGGCAGGAGACTAACATAGGAGGAGACCCCAGACGGGTTGACTCCGAAGTTAGTCAGTAGTTCCAGTCCTCTACTGCCTGTACCCATACAGTACCCCAAACAAATTATTCCAAACAGAGTATTACTCACCTAGCCATCCTCTGCCTCTCTCAGAGAACATATCTGCCGCTGGGGAGAGGCCCGGACTGGCCCTTCTCCCTGGAATCCTTTCTGCCGCTGGAGAGAAGACAGGGGGACTGGGCTCACTCCATCCTGCTGTTGGGGATCTGGGCCGACTGCCCAGCATCCCTGGGGTATACAGGTGGGGACTGAAGCCCCATCAACCGACACCAGATCAAGCTGCAGTTGTGAGGTGATGACTGCATTCTCTCCTTGGATCCTGATCTGCAGCTCGCGATAGACTGCCACCTCCTCACCTTGGGCCTCCACAATTGCTGCAGGTGTGGGGCAGAGGTCTTGGACCCTCTGTCCGGTTCAAAATATTTTACAGCGCACACATACAAGAATGACATTTCCTGCAGGGCTAGTTAAAAACACCTGAACACCTGAACATATTCAAAAATACGGGGGTTTGGTCACACTATATGGTCATATAGTGCTAAGCCCACTTACTGCGACAAAGTACCCCGAATTAGTGGGTCCTACACTAGTAATAGAATGGAAGATCCTTTGTCTCAACCATGGGAGCTGAACTCCTCTATGTGGGAGAACTGAAAGGGATACATCCTAAACACTGGTGGCCACTAAATAGGAGGTAATGAGGAGGGGGAGGGGTGCTCCAGCCCAAAAACCTGGTCAGGGCCTATTACAACATACAAGAACATATTTGGGGGGCACACCCTACACCCTCTGTCCGGTTGCCAGCACTTCTGCTGGGGGTTTGCCAGGTGGTTCCTCCTCTACAGAAACGTCTATTAAATCCCCAGTCTCTGGAAGTGGTAAAAGTGTGGGACAGAGGTCTTGGACCCTCTGTTCAGTTACCAAATCTTCATCTGGAGAAGTTTGTTTTAACTCCATAGATGCTGCTGGCAGAAAATCACATGTCCCTGTCAGTGTTGTGGGAGAAAGGCCGACTACCTCTTCTCTCAGGAAGGCCGAAGCCACTGTTGGTGCTGGGCAGAACACAGTGAACTTTGGCCCTGATAGCAGCTCTTCTGCTGGAGGCTCATCAGGTTGTTCTTCCTCAGCAGAAAAGTCTATCAAGTCCCATGTCTCTGCAACTGATGTCTGGGGATATAGGTTCACCATCTCCTGTCCATGGAACCCAGAAGATGTTATCATTTCTGGACAGAGGTTAGCAGAGCTCTGCCCTGTTGTCAGCACTTCAGGTTTGGGGACGGCAATCTCCGGATTTTCCACTGCCGATTCTCTGGCATGCTGCTGAACGTGTTCTAGCAGTTTCCTGTATGCCCTTTCCAGATGCTGTTCCTTCCTTAGCAAATGGTCCAGATCAGGTTTGAGCTCTGAGACCCCTGCAAGACCGAGCATAGACTCTCTATAATCTCTCATGTCCTCAAGGTCAGGTTCCCCCTCATCGCCAAACATAAAAAGATCTGTAAGGTTCTCCCACAGCAATCCAGGGCCGCCAAAGTCATATCCCTCCGGAGAGCATTCTGTTGTCTCCCCTAAATATCCCTCCTCTGCGTGCCATTGCAGAGCCCGATAACAATTGTCCAGCTCTATCTCCTGCTGGACCAACCTGTCCAACTCAGTCACCCATTGCTCCTGGGGCTGCTCTCCCAGGAATGCCATCCGCAATGCCCGTTGGTCACTGGCCCGTTGCTCTTGGGTTGGAAAGCACTTGCCCTGTTTTATACCAGCGAGACAGAGGGCTGCAATCCAGAGCTCCACCCGAATTTTCTGCCTAAGCTCCAGGTATTCATCCTCAGACACAGTCCTGGTGTATGTTGAAAGGATGATCCGCAGCAGCCCCGGGAATTCTGATGCCAGGTCCATATCTCCGCTGGGGTGACTGAAGTCTGCTATGCTGATCTTGGATCCAGTTGGAGGTTTGGATGTCCCAGACTTCAGGAAGCTTTCCCACTGCTTGCCACCAATGTCACGGAACGTCCCACACTCCGCTTGAGTGCTTCCGTCATATACCGCTTCCTAAGTTCTGGAACACGAGTCCAATGGATCTGGCTATAGGAACCCCCAAGAACTAGACAACACCAGTCTTGGAGTACATCAGAACTAACTTTTATTTGAGATCTCACACACATTTATACACCAGGATGACTCAAAGCTAACCTAATTAACATGAGCTCCAATAGGAGTCGTCCCGTCTCCTACATTGTATGGAGGACAATGTCATTAGCTCATTCAATTAACATAAGCACAAGTTTACACCAGCATCTCCTCACATGATGTGTCCCAACAGAATGAATCAGTCTTATCAGCAGGGGGCTGCTGGAGGAACCCCCCCTCCCTCTTCAGGGACACAGATCCACAGCAAGGAGTCCCCATACAATATATACATGACTGAGTCCGATTAATACAGTTCAGACTGGATTTCTCATTCACCTCAAATGCTAGGGCCCATAATCGGTGGGCAACAGGCCCGCACACAGTCCTCTCCAACAGCCTCTGCTCCGGCCAGGTCCGTGACACCCCCTTTAACAAGGAGTCCCGGTGCCCCCCCCCATGTGAATGAGTATGTATGTATTCACCAAAAAAGTGTCAAAAAGTAATAAAAACACAGAAGCAGTTTTTGACAATTCCTTTATTAAAAAATAAAAAAGACAGTGTCCCCCGATGTAAGTCCATAGTCAATCATGCCGCTCGCTGGCCCTAAAAAAAATGCTCCCGCCATCCATTTTTTCCTATCAATTTTGCTTATATGATGATTTTCAACAAGTGTTTTTAATTCTGCGCAACCTACAATGAATAAATATAAAAATACTGTGCACACCTAAAAATTAAACAATCCCCTAATGAGGTAGAGCAATATGTGCAGATAGAAGATAAAAATATAAAAATACAAAAATACAGTGCATCAAAATAGAAAAGTGCTCATCCATAAAAGTCACTCAATTGTGCCAGAAAACATAAACTGTGACTGGTGAGTAAAACAGTGTTGCTAGGTGATCTGGTGACTGTTCGTGGTGACGGATACCCACTAGGGGCTCCCAGAACTCTCACCTCTATGGCACAATTAAAGTGCCTGTGTGCTTCCAATGAATCCGTGATTCCTCAGGTGTAGTAGTGATGATGGCGTCCTAATCCTTCTGGAGGGAGGGGGGCGTCACTTCCACCACTTCATAGGGTCTTATTTCCACAGTAGGGGTGTCTAGGTGCTTCCAGTAGATCTGTGATGATCACTCCTGTGCAGTGATGGTGATCGTAAGCTGGTCCTACTGCAGGGCAGGGTCGTCACTTCCTCCCGTTGATAAGCTCCATATAGGGATAGTAAAAAAACTCAGATAGTGTAATAGAGTTAGGGCCAAAGGATTTATTAAAAGTGAAGAAACAACTTACATAAATAAAAAACGAAAAAAACGCCAGATGTAAGTGAGAACAGCGTTATAGCGATACTCGCTACGTCACTTCCGGTCCGCACTATTGTATTTCCGGTGACGTGCCTACGCGTTGCGTCATATCACGTGACTTCTTCAGGGCACCGGATTGGCTAGCGCAATGGTCGTTTTATAATGCTGGGACAGGAAGTGGAGAAAACTCCATTTTGTTGTAGACCAAGTCAATGGTAGTACCGCGGCCATCTTTGTGTGGGTAATGTCATTAGACAAGTTCTTTAATAAAGTTATATTCAAACAGAAAAGTAAAAAAAGTGTTGCAAAGTACGTTTAAAACCGTTCTTAAGAAACAATGACATGACAACCCGAAGTGGTGACCCAGCAAGTCCGGTCTCCAATCGGGCCGCATGCGGTAAAAAAAAAATAATATTTTTAAAAGAAGAAAAACAACTGTTAGTCTTAAAATAACAATAAAATTAACCCTTAAATAGCGGAATAATCCTAACGAACTAGTTAAAAAACTGTGGATAAAAATCTTAATGGGGCATGTATCCAACAGCAATAAAAATAATTAAAAATGACTATGACAGGTCCAAAAAAATATTGCGAACCATAATAAAAGGTCCCCCAAATTTAAAAGACAGAAGCACACCGGAAGTGAAGTAGTAAGTTTACATAGATAAAAAATTAAAAATCACTAATGAAGCAGTTAAGATCGAATTCTACATTTAACCCTTCAGGTACTAGTGTTCTGGTTCTGTGTATCCATTTAGATTCCTTCTGACTAAGGGTTCTGATTTTGTGGTCACCTCTCCAAGATTTGTTATATCTCTCTATGCCCCAAAACAGTAGTTGTGTGGGGTCTTTATTATGAAAAAGTGCAAAGTGCTTGGATACATTATGTTTCGGGCACCCTTTTTTGATATTAACTAAATGCTCTTTAATCCTTATTTTGAGTGCCCTTTTAGTCCTTCCTACATACTGTAGGTTGCAGGGACATTGTAACATGTACACAACCCCCTCTGTGTAACAGTTAATAAAGTCTTTTATTGGGTAGATGTTCCCTGTGCTCATTGCCTTAAAATCGTGTTTCTTGGTTTGAAATTTTTTAGCGTGTGTGCATGCATAACAATATTTACAAGGATAAAAGCCTTTGCCATTGAAAAAGGAGAAAGAATTTTTTGGGGGAGGTTCCACTACATTCTTCGCGATGATATCCCTCAAGGTTGGAGCCCGTTTATAAATAATAGAAGGCCTTTCTGGTAGGATTTGTCGTAGATGTTTGTCCTCCTTTAGTATGTGCCAGTGTTTACGGATGATCTTCTCTATATCCTTGAATTGAGTATTAAAGTCTAAAATTAGACTTGGTGATTCTGAAAGGCTCTGTACCTTTTTAGGTGCATGTATAAGTTGGTTTCTGTCCATAGTTTGGGTACGTTCAATTTCTCTCTTAATTAGTTCTTCTTCATAGCCTTTCTTGACAAATCTCTGTCCAATTAGATTTGCTTGAATCTCGAAGTCTACATCTTTCGTACAGTTACGCTTGATTCTTACCAATTGGCCCTTTGGGATGTTGTAAAGCCAAGGCTTATGGTGGCAACTGGTCATAGGAAGATAACTATTTCTAGACACTTCTTTGAAGTGGGTTTTGGTTATTAACCGGTCTCCTTCAATGCTTATCTCTAAATCCAGAAATTCGACCTTCTTGATGTCAATATTCCAGGTTAGTTGTATATTTCTGTCATTAATATTTAGATTCGACAGAAACTGCTCCAAAGTTTCTTTGCTTCCGTTCCATATTATGAGGATGTCATCAATAAATCTTTTGAACAATCCTAGTTCACACGGTGGATTTTTATATACTGCTTCCTCCTCCCATTGTGCCATGAAGGCGTTCGCCACACTTGGCGCAAATTTAGCACCCATGGCAATACCTGTTACTTGCTTAAAAAAATTTTGGTCATGCCAAAAATAATTGTTTTTTAGCGAAAATTCTAGGCATTTAACCAGAAACTTCCTTTGGGTACATTTCAGTGCACTATACTTTCTTAAGGCCCATTTGGTTGCTTCGCATGCTTGATAATGCTGAATGATTGTGTAGAGGGAGGATACGTCTATCGTTGCCAGTAGGGTCCTTCCCTCTAAGACTGGTACTTCTTCTATTTGTTGTAAGACATGTTTCGTATCCCTTATATACGATGTTGTTTGTTGGATGGCGGGTTGGATAAAGTGGTCTATATACTCGCCAATCCTTGCTGTTAGGGAGTTAATCCCGTTAACAATAGGTCTTCCCGGGGGCTTTTGAAGGTTCTTATGTATTTTGGGAACTGTATATATTACTGGGATCCTATGTGAGTCCGGGACTAAGTATCTCGCTTCCTTTGTGTCCAATATCTCTTTCTTGACTCCCAGTTGGACCACTTTTTCTAGATCTTTCTTGCATTTAGTTGAGGGATTACTCAGCAGTTTTTGGTATGTGGTGATGTCTTCCAATTGTCGTTTGATTTCTGCCTGGTAGTCCACTTTATTTTGGATGACCACTCCTCCTCCTTTGTCTGCCGGTCTAATAACTAGGTCTTTTCTGTTGGTCAAAGATCGTATTCCTCTCTTCATATGTGCAGGATCACTCGTTTTCTTTATCTTTAGTTGATCCAGGTCCTTTAGTACCAAGTTTTTGAACACTTCGATGTGTTGATTATCATTTACTTGTGGGTTAAAAAGAGATTTATTGCGTAGTCCACTATGTATCATCCGTTGTGGGTCTTGCGGTGTGGTTAATCGTCTAGTTTGGGGGTTAGTTAAAATCGCTTTCTTAATGTTCATTTTTCTTACATATTTCTTGATTCCTATATAAGTTGCAAATTTGTCTAAGTTTTTGGTAGGGGCGTATTTTAGGCCTTTATCCAATACAGCCAGTTCTTCATTGGTTAAAGTTTGCCCGCTTAAGTTGAAGATCCCTTCTCCTAATGGACTCTTTTTCTTTTTGAGTCTCTTTCCCGCTCGACATCCCCTCTTAGTTCTGGGGTTCTTCTTCTTTCTTCCTGGTAATGTCTCTTTGGGGAATAGTAGGGTTCTTGCGGGTGTCTCTGTGGGGAGCGTTGAGCATAATCCAGTTTCCTCCTCGGCGGTGTTTCTCGCCGTCCCCGGTCTAAAAAAGCATTGCCATGTCTATCCTGATCATAAGGATGCTGGCGAGGATAAGTGTTGGGTTCTCTCTGGTCTCTGATTGGATCAAACCTATTATGTGTTGGGATAGGGCTTCTTTCATGTCTACTCTGTTGGTTATAATATGCTCCTTCCCTATGTTCTCTATATGCCCCTTCATTGTACGGCCTGTCATTATGGTGTCTTTGATTATATCCACTATTGTGTCTGGGTTTTTTAAAAGGTTTTTTAAAAGATTTTTTCCAGTTGTTCCTCGGTGTATGTGACCCCTGAGTCTGATGGTTACGTTGTTCATATTGAGGTCTAGGGGTGTTGGGATAAGGTTCCCTATAGTATTCATTTTGCTGTAAAGGTGGATGCGGTAAACCTCCTTGGGGTTCATAGATCCTGACCTCTTTATCAGGTGTTGAATGTGCTGACGCGATGGCTGGTTCTTGCAGTTTGTTTTGCCATTTAAACACTTGGTCAGTTTTATAATCCGTGATGTCTCTTGAGTATTTCTTTGATTTCCTTTGTTGTGTTTCTAAATCCTTGGCCATTAGATCTTTATTAAGTTGGTTGGCTAGTTTTTTGAAGTCCTCAGATTCTTTATGTACTTCAAGTTTAGATTTGAGCTCTTCTATTTGTTGATCTACAAATTTCATTTTTCTATATTTTCTATCTAAAAGGAACCTGAGGCCTTCCATGCTCTTAACATTAAAGAAGTTATACCATTCATTAATGGAGTCTTTGTCGAGGAGACCATCATTAGGTTGCGCAGAATCATTTACACAATCTTATATGATTGTGCCCATTTTTGTATACCAGTAGTGTAAAGTGTTCACTATTTGATTTTTGCAGCACCATTAGTTTTACATCATCACCATTGTTTCATCTTTTCACATATGTAGTAGCGCAGAAGTCTTTCTTTCTTTTAAGTGTTTTTAATTGATTTACCAATCGTGTTTATTGAATATTTGTACTTATTGTTATGAGCCTATATATTTTATATATAGCCTATAATATGACCACTAATTTATTGTTGATTGATTCAATTAGTTTTTTATAAATATGGTATGTTCAACATGATTGTAAAAATAAATCTTAGAATTTTGTTTATCATATTCCACGTATCATCATTTGCCTATGCCAAGCCTCATTCAAAGTCCCACTCCAGGCTTGCCATTATTGGTCACATTTTCTTATGCATTCTAAACCATTGGGTGGAAGATACCCACTCCTCAGTGACCCGTCACACCATCAAATTATTATAATCCCATTCTCATACATTCAGCCTTGGCTCTAATCTACTCTTCTGTTAACTACAGAGTACTGGGTTTGTCCCTATTTATCTTTCTCAACTACTGGCCAGCTCAGCCTATGGGTGGTGAACCTTGGGTTCTGTTTTGTTTCTGGGGTTGCGAGGAGCGGCGGTTCATTTCCTCCTCTCATCCCTTTTGCGTGGGGGGGGCGGGGATTTGACCCCCTGAGCCTCGGCGTCATGTGCTCACTCCTCACTCACGGCGTCTTATGACGCCGTTATGTGGGGGAGTTTTTGTTCCATCTTATGCCTCCAACGGGGTGGCGTGGGTCCACCGTTGGCGGCTTCGCAGCACGAAAGTGGTCAGCCCTTTTCCCTGCCTCCCCTTTGCTGCACAGACATATAGCATGACATTGGCGGGGATCCGCCCAGGAGTGGGGGGTATTTATGAGTCAGAGTCAGCCAGCAGACCACCTAACTTTTCCCTATCACATCTCCAACACATTAGGCAATAGGTGGGTTACTCTGGAAACAACAAGGGGGTAAAAAGGAACTAAATGGCTCTGCTTAACAGTATTGTGACAACAGGCGAAAGTTCAATAATGACTACGTCTGTATGTGATAAGATAATTGCTTACACCAATGGCACTCCGGCAATGATGTAGGTGCGTTCCTATGAAATAATTACGCATATCAAAAAAAGGGGGGGAGAGGAAATGAAATTGGGGACCAATTCCAAATGAAAGCAATTCATCAATGAGGAACAGGCAATTAACAAATATATATATTCATTTTATTGAATAATTCACTTAAACACCAATCAAAAAATGTAGTTTAAAAACAGGTACCACCACCAATTCATAAAATAGACAACGTTGTCTTGAACAGACACAGATGGCCACCACATACAAAAACCATGCACACCTCCTATCATGCAAATTCAAGATGATATCTCCTAGTGGGTTATCTAAAGGGAAGCTGATTTTCCTGGTATATATCAGCATACAAGCTGATTGCAAAATAGAGGGAAGGTGGATGGTAAAGCAGCCGTATGTAACTCACGTCCACCGTAGGAATGTCAATGAAAGGAACTAGAAGTAACCGACTTGTTGATGGTGCAGTGAAGACTGCAGTCCTGATGTGCAAAGTTCACTATAATCATTCAGTACCGTGGGAGACTAATACCATGGGGGGAAGTTCCTGTATAGAGAGCTGTAGATATTTTTGGAGGAAAGGATGGTATGCACCTACAGATAAGCCCTCTGGGTTAAAAATAGGGTGGAAGGTACAAATTGTTGTGTGTGATGGCAGAGCCAAGTTCAAGAAGGGAAGTCTAATCCCACAAAAGCATACATGGAAACAACAAGGGGGTAAAAAGGAACTAAATGCCTCTGCTTAACAGTATTGTGACAACAGGCGAAAGTTCAATAATGACTACGTCTGTATGTGATAAGATACAGCTCTCTATATAGGAACTTCCCCCCATGGTATTAGTCTCCCACGGTACTGAATGATTATAGTGAACTTTGCACATCAGGACTGCAGTCTTCACTGCACCATCAACAAGTTGGTTACTTCTAGTTCCTTTTATTGACATTCATACGGTGGACGTGAGTTACATACGGCTGCTTTACCATCCACCTTCCCTCTATTTTGCAATCAGCTTGTATGCTGATATATACCAGGAAAATCAGCTTCCCTTTAGATGACCCACTAGGAGATATCATCTTGAATTTGCATGATAGGAGGAGTGCATGGTTTTTGTATGTGGTGGCCATCTGTGTCTGTTCAAGACAACGTTGTCTATTTTATGAATTGGTGGTGGTACCTGTTTTTAAACTACATTTTTTGATTGGTGTTTAAGTGAATTATTCAATAAAATGAATATATATTTTTGTTAATTGCCTGTTCCTCCTTGATTAATTGCTTTCACTTGGAATTGGTCCCCAATTCCATTTCCTCTCCCCCCTTTTTTTGAGGTAGGTTACTCTGGTTTTTGTTTGTTTGATTTTTGAGCACTCTTACCTGGAGTGAATCACATTATTCATTTTTAGTCTTAATTAGGCTTTTTTGTTGGGTTTATTCACATTCATATTCAAGGTAGTCCCTTTGTGGGATCACATAGATCTTTATCACACACACACATTTACTCATTCCCTCATCAATTAATCACTTAATTCATTAACACATTTTTTGCAGATTATCATGCACAATCAGTGCATTCACTATGCACAGGGATGGTTTCTTGGCGACCTGGCTTCTTTTCCGACTGTTTGTCCCCGTCCGTAGGGGGTTTTTCCATCTCAACACCAGTGCAGACATCTTATCCAAAGGTTTCCCTTAATTTTACGTTCAGAACCTGAGCCGAGCTGGGGAGTTGACTTGTGAGTATTAGTAATGTTGCAATCCATTGGTTTGGGGTACTAATTGTTAATTCCATTTTTTTAGTACAAACCTGCCATAAAACTCCTGATGAGTAGCGAACTATGATCAAAAAATGTCAAGACAAGCCTGGTTCAAAGCAAGCATTTATTTATGTATTGTTCATGTTAGATGTATGAGTTATTCATGGATTTTTTTCTATCAATTTTGCTTATATGATGATTTTCAACAAGTGTTTTTAATCGATATACCAATCATGTTTATTGAAGATTTGTACTATATGTTATGAGCCTATATATTTTATGTGCAAGTCAATATGACCACTAATTTATTGTTGATTGATTCAATTGTTTTTTTCATAAATATGGTATGTCCAACATGATTGTGAAAAAAAAATCTTATGAATTTTGTTTATCATATTCCACGTATCATCATTTGCCAAGCCTCATTCAAAGTCCCACTTTTCCTTCCTCGTTTTTTGTATTTATTACTTAGGGATGGAGGCTTGCCATTATTGGTGTGTCAGGTCACATTTTCTTATACAGTCATTTTAATGATGCTTGAATTGCAACAATAAAAAAATGAAAAATTCCTTTAAATATAGTGCCAGAGGGGTCCCCTTTAGTCTGCCTGTAAACTGGCGCATCTGTAGCATATATAGAACATGCTGCAGCAAAAGTGACATTTTTTAAAGAAAAAACGAGTCAAATCACATTTAAAAAATGGCATGGTATGGATTTTATGGGGGACCCCACACCAGAATTAAAAAAAAACAGTGTGGGGTCCCCCCAAAATCCACACCAGACCTTTTCCGAGCATGCAGCCTGGCAGGTCAAGGAAGGGGGGATGAGCTAGCACCCCCTCTTACTGAACCATACCAGGCCACATGCTCTCAACATGGGATGGTGCTTTGGGGCAGCCCAAAGCACCTTGTCCCCATGTTGATGGAGAAAAGGGTCTCTTCCCCTCAACCCTGGGCTGTGGTTGTGGGGGTATGCTGGCAGGGGGCTTATCGGAATCTGGAAGCCCCCTTTAACAAGGAGTCCCGGCGCCCCCTCCCTACGTGAATGAGTATCTACCTATTCACCAAAAAAGTGTCCAAAAGTAATAAAAACACAGAAGCTGTTTTTGACAATTCCTTTATTAAAAAATAAAAAAACAGTGTCCCCCGATGTAAGTCCATAGTCAATCACGCGGCCCGTCGACCCCAAAAAGAGAAAAAAAATGCTCCTGCCATCCATGAAGGTGGACCGCCTACTGCAGTCTCCGCCGTTTGATAGTTATTATATGGGTAAAGGCGGGGCCACCTAGCGAAGTCACCTGGTGGCACCACCACCCCTTGTGCTGTCATGGACTGGTGCATGCTGGTGCATGCTATGCTATGGATTGGGGGGGCCCACGCTGTTTTTCTTTTACTATTTTTACCTGCAAATGTTTTGCTTTTTTTTTATTCAGATGTCTGTGGGGAAGCCCATTGACAGCTGATGACTCATTGGTTGTTAAGAATGCCACGGCTGGCTTCACAGCCCTTCTTCTTAAAAAGCAGCTTTTATTGCACCCTGATTGGGAAAAGCTTTGCCCAATTGAGGCGCAGAATGCACTGTGCAGCGCAGGGCAAACACCCTGCAAATTCGGGTGTTCCCCAAACAGGGCAAACAACCAATGTTCGGCCTGAGCATGAGTTCACCCAACTCTACTTATAATCCTCAATCTACAAAACATAGGGGGAGGTGTTCTGTAGTCCAAACAATGTAACAGAAAAGAGTACACAGCACAGGCAGAGGGGCAGAGATCGCAGGAAGTTATTAATTTATAGGATCGACCAGTGTTATATTGTATTTATCAAACGTATAACAAAAATATATATGGTATAACAAAATGCATTCAATGGTATATTTAAAGCGGTATTAATCCCCAAACTAAAATTGTATTATATTGCATGTAGCGCACCCCCTAAGGAGCCGCATGTAGATTGGGATCCCCCACTCTGCACAGCCAGGCATACCAAATTTCCACAGTCACTCGGAGTTAGAGAGCAGTCCATGATTTTTTCTTTTTTGCGGGATATAACTTGGATAGGGATGGAAGGTTATGGGATGCCCATTTGACTTCAAACAAACTTCATGGACAACTCTTCCTATATACAATCCTATACAGATCCTCTAATTTCTCCAGCACACTCTTGCTTGCAGAACCCAGCTATGTCACCCTGTAGTAATTTTGTAGCAAAGGCCCATTACAGGCAGGGACTCGCAGCCCCAACACTTGAGAGCAGATAGAGTGACATAGCTCACACTTTCCCAACACTTCCTTTCTGTGGTCACTGATCCCAGCACCACCCCTTCAGGCAATGCCAACCTACCTGGCTGCGGCTGCCCCTTTCACTAGCTCTCCAGGCTAACTTCTCCCCACAGTCCTCCAGATGACACTCACCAGCCCACCTGGCTGACTCTCAGGAGATCTCCTGGATATGATTACCTGCTCCTACTGTCCTCTCACTTGCTTCCGTGCCTCCAGGAAGGGTTTCCTCCATGTGCTGTAGGGGGAGTCTTCCAGCACCCCCCCCCAAGACTAGGGGACACCCTCAAGGGCCAACGACAGCCTCCCCAGCACTCCATCTCCATCTTCCATCTGACTGTCCTGCTGGCATGACTCATACCTATTTATGAGTTGAGCTGCCCCCTTCCAGCTTGTTTTTGCTGGGGATTGGCCAGGGTCCTCATAAATATGCATGACAGTCTCTCCTAGCCTCCACCCACTACATATAGAACCTTCTTCAAGGTTCCAGAATACGGGGAGACACCAGAAGCGCTGTCAGATGAGTCATCCAGCCTCCCTGAGTCACTAAACCCTGACCCATATTCAGCCCCAGGTCTGGCTCTCAGCCAAACCAATTTGCCTACACTAACAACTAAACTATGTACACCTACCACACTAGCTAGAGGATGCTACATGCAGCTTATGAATCTTTTCTTTGACATTTCTCCTCTGTTTTCACCTGGTGATCTGGCCAGTAACACACCTCCTGTATTAGGGAAACGAGCACAGGGGCACAGCAGACAGCAGCGTTGTCAATCTGGGGGGAGAGTCATTTTGAATGTATTAGCAGATTTAGATACACCAACAAACTCCAGCTCACACTTTATAATCAGTTATAGCAAACAGATTTTTTTTCCTTTTCGGATAAAGGCTTTACATTAATAAATAGAAGCTGACCATTTTAATTACCCCTGCCAATGTTTAGTGGTTTGTCTCATCTATGTAAACAGATACATCCTGCTGGAGAGCTTGTGCTGCAAAAAATAATACTCACTGGCTGGATTTCCAGATGAAAATAGCAGACAGAAAGCCTAAAAAAGGAAACAAATTCAGACTTTACATCTAAGCATTAGTAAACTGCAATGCAATAAATGGTTGCTTTTGGGTTTAATACTGCTTTAACAGACCAAAAGGGAGAACTTAAGAAAAGGTATTTGCAAGGACCTGCATACACTTTATTTTTTTATTATTTTTAATGAACACATAAAAGCAAGTGTTTTATTGGCCTTGAATTCAGCTTTAAATAAAGTGAATCAAAATCACAGTTGGATTTAAAAGTCTGAGAATTTTAGGTTTAACCAAATGAGAATGATTTCGTTATAAGTAATTTGATTTCTAACATTCGATTAGTGAAGTTAGAGCATAAAACAAATCAGACTGATCTGTTCTGTTGCTGGTTGTACTTGGTCAAAATGGCAAATTCCTGAGTTGGGTGTAGCAGGTCTCAGCCTGGAGAAAATACAAAACAGGAAATCACTGATGAGCATATACAGAATTCACATGAATCACATTTTATCTTCCATAAAGAATGTTTAGTCTGCAGTTTGTCCAGTATGCAGTGCCCCTTTCTTCCCATGCTTCCAAAAGAGATGACTCCTTGGACCAGTGGAAGACTTGGGGACACTTGCGATGATTAGCGATATTTTATTGTGGATTAAGCCTTGTAGAATTGTTGTCTTGATCTTATTGTGCTTTTGATTTCTTCTGGTAAAAATATGTAGGGATGTGGGTGGATATTGCTTCTTGTAAAAGAAAGGACTGACAGGTTCAGCACCTGGAAGTGAATAGGCTGGGTGTGGAATGCCAGTTGAGGTGCAAGTAGACTGACTGCACCCCTCACCCTTTAGGGCCCCTTTAACCACCTCCCGACCGCCCACTGTATATTGACATCCTGTTTTTTAAAGATGGATATCTCAGTAACGGCAGCAGCTGCTGCTACAACCGAGGTATCCATCTTTAGGGCCGGCGATTCTGCACACGATAATGGTGGTCTATGCGGCGGGTTCGCCGCGAGATCACCGTTATCGGCGGCGGGAGAGGTGCCACCCCCCCTCCCGCCGCTCTCCCGCACCCTCCGCCGCTTACCGGAGCCGTCGGTAGCGGCGGAGGCGATCGGGTCCTTTCACTGCTGAGGTACTGAGACGAGTGAGGCCAAGATGGCCCCCACCCGTCTCTATACCATGTGACGGCCGGAGCGACGTCATTACGACGGCTCCACCCACTTCTCTTAAAGGCACAATTTATTTTGTGTCATTTTTTTAAACGACTTTTTTTTTTTTTTTTTTTTTGCATTATAGTCTAAATATGAGATCTGAGGACTTTTTGACGACAGATCTCATATTTAAGAGGACCTGTCATGCTTTTTTCTATTACAAGGGATGTTTACATTCCTTGTAATAGGAATAAAAGTGATCCAAATTTTTTTTTTTTAAAAAAACAGTGAAAAAATAAATAAAATAAAGTAAAATAAATAATTAAAAAAAAAAAAAAATGTTTTAAAGCGCCCTGTCCCGACGAGCTCGCGCGCAGAAGCGAACGCATACGTGAGTAGCGCCCGCATATGAAAACGGTGGTCAAACCACACATGTGAGGTATCGCCGCGACCGGTAGAGTGAGTGCAATAATTCTAGCCCTAGACCTCCTCTGTAACGCAAAACATGCAATCTGTAGAATTTTTTAAACGTCGCCTATGGAGATTTTTAAGGGTAAAAGTTTGACGCCATTCCACGAGCGGGCGCAATTTTAAAGCGTGACATGATGGGTATCAATTTACTTGGCGTAACATTATATTTCACAATATAAAAAAAAATTGGGCTAACTTTACTGTTGTCTTATTTTTTTTTTCAAAAAAGTGAATTTTTTCCAAAAAAAGTGCGCTTAGAAGACCGCTGCGCAAATACGGTGCAAAAAAAAGTATTGCAATGACCGCTATTTTATTCTCTAGGGTGTTAGAAAAAAAACAATATATAATGTTTGGGGGTTCTAAGTAATTTTCTAGCAAAAAAAACTGTTTTAAACTCTTAAACACCTAAAATCCAAAACGAGGCTGGTTTTGAAGTGGTTAAACTACAGCCAGGGCCAGATTTTCATCACTGGAGCCTGTTGACAAGTACGTTTTGATATCTTTAGGAACACCTGTAGATTCTAGTTCATTTACACAAAACATATCCTTGCTATCTGGGCCCTTATCAGGCTTATATTATTGTGATAATGTCTAAATTAACCACTTGCTTCCCAAGCTTATTCTGACCCTTCTCACATAAGTGTAAAAATTGCTTTTTTTTTTCTCAAAAATTACTTAGAACCCTCAAACATTATATTCATTTTACAAGCAGAGGCCCTAGAGAATAAAATGATGGGTGTTGCAATTTTGTCACATGGTATTTGTACAGTGGTTTTTCAAATGCATTTTTTTGGAAAGAATACACTTTAGTGAATTTTAATGCACAAAAACACAATATAATACCTTATTATTTGCTAAAATTTAAAAGAATCAGAACCATTTAAAAGAACCTTGTACCATCACCCTAAATGTTGTATAATGTAAAACAATGAGTATATTTTGAAAGAAAGTATATTCCTGGAGGTTAGGAATGTCAGATATATATATTTATATAAAGTCACTGGCTGATACAGACAGTACGTGCGAGGCTGCCCCCTCACTATGGACTGGGAATCAACAAACTGCAAGAGAAAAGGGGAAGGTCAGAGAGGCGCCAAGCAGGCATTAAAATATAGCACATTTTATTAAAATATAAATATATGAACGACAATTGCACTCACATAATGGACAGACTGGGACCAGCGGTATATGTTCCAGGACAATCAAAGAGAGCTATGGTCAAAAATCTGGGGGTGATGTGTTGTCCGGCAATCCTGGGAGAGGCTGCAATGCGAGGAATCCGTCTGGGGAGAGCCGATGCCGGTCAGACCAGGGGCCGCCGTTGTGATGTGTCCAGAGCAGGGATGGATGTCCAGGGAATATCTCCAGCTGTCATGGATGTGCTGTCAGCCCGACAATTGCAGTAGCCAATAGGGATACATTTCAAGGCAAGCTTTTTACACTGTGTCTTCAAATACATTTTTTTTTAATCAAATGCTTTCATAGGCTGGTAATGGCAAGTTCACATAAGACTGAAACCAGAAGTGACAAAATACTCATTGCTCCTCGGTCATCTCTATGGTAAGCAAGAGGAACCGCCGGTTTCAGTCCTGGGCACCACGGTGGGACGGGAGAGCCTAGTAAGGCTTTTTAGCCATTAGGATTGCTTTTACATTATAGAGAATCGCTGGCTGAAAAAACAATACCGGGGTCATGACTGCAGCTGTAGCCATGGCCCCGTTATAACCAGAGGACATACTTTTGCGTCCTTTTAGGGGAAGTGGGTAACCTCACATGGGTAGAATATTTTTACTGATAACAGGAAAAAAATTATGGCCAATAGCTCTACATAGAAAAACAACCTGTATGTCTCTGCCACCCATAGACATGTGCCTACTGTGCCTAATGGGAACTCTGGTCCTGACCATAGCAACCCTTGCAATGCACTATGTATAGAATGTATAGTAACATGAGTTGCATTTAAGTTACACTAAACTCTGGTTTTAAAGGAAATTCTGTTTAAATAATATGTATTCTTAACTCAGAAAAGTCCCTTCCATTGTTCCCAATCTCCCTTTGCTGTGATCTGACTTCCTGTTAGAGGATGGTTACAACACTATTTGATCAAGTTGTTATGGGTAAAGTTCCACTTTAGTGTCTTGCTAAATGGAGACTGCTTAGCTGTAATCAGTCAGTGTAATTCTGTAGTTGCCCTTGCTCCATCCCTCCAAGTTCGGCCTGGCTGTCAGTTGTCACTGTCACCTCTGGCATTAGTGTGAGGATACCAAAAGGCTTGGGTTATGAATATTCATATTCTTTCTCAGCCAACCACCAGAGTTTTAGAAGCCTGTGGAACACTATGGTAAAGGGTATAAATATTTGGGGTGAGCTGGAGAAAGGTTTCTTCCCCCTGGGCTGTGGCCTGGGGAAATTTGTCTGAGTTCATGAGCTGTCTCTTTAGGCCTACCTGCCTGCCTGAAGAGGTCTTTGTGTAACTAGGCATGGAACTGTCCTTGTCTGGCTTGGGGAAGCTGGATTCAGGATGGAGTCCCATAGGAGCTGGTTGACTCTCCCAGAGGAAGCTGGATACAGGATAAAGTCCCAGAGGTGTTGATTGACTCTTCTGGAAAAAAGATCCACAATGTCTGCTGGAGGTTACTAAAAGACAGTGTTGATTCGGATTTGAAGGTCTTATCCTGTTCAGCAGCATGTGGATACCTGGAGTTCTGTATAAGTTCTGGAGCAACTGAAATCTTTTCCCTCTCTCCTTTGAAATGTGAGAAATAAATCTATATTTTATTTCGAGAAAGTGGTTGGCACCCAATTCTGTGCAGACCCACCAACACTTGCCAAGGACTTAGCTCTGAAGTGAAATGTCAGTCCTTCCTGTCTCTGGGGGATGCTACACAGACATAGATGCATACGTGCAAGGATGTGCGCGTACACGTACACATCCACAGATTCTGGCGCCCAGCAGGCTATTTAAACTGAGAGTCTGCCTGTCTTCAGTGCTGGATTGTCTTCAGTTTTGGTTCCTGTGTTCCTAAATCTAATCAATGTCTGCTAACCTTGTTCCTGACCCGGCTATGTCTGACACCTCTCTCGGATCACCCTTGCCTGCTATATCTGCTTCTTGCTTATGTTACCGGCCCCAGCTTGGATTTATGACTATGTCTCCTGATTTGGTACCCCACCGCCAGCACATTACCGACTTCTGCCTGTTCCTGACCTTGAAACTGATCCTGATTCTGCACCTGTCTGCCTGGCTCCCACTGAACAAGACTTGTGACCAGACTCCACACCACCACTGGAAGGACTCCTGTGTCTCCAAGCTACAGCTAACTCCTACAGCTTCCAGGCACCTGCACCCTTCCACTGCCCTAGCAGTCCCTGTCTCCACTACCAGGGGTGCTTGGATTGGAATTGTGCAAGAGGCCACCCTCATCATCTTAGGCCCCACAGTCAGGAACGTGACACTGGCTCATGAGAGCTAGTTAAACAGGAAGTGAAGTTGTCAGGAAATGGAGAAAGGCAAGAAATTAGATAACACAGAAATGTGCTGAACATAAGGGGGAGTCTGGAAGAAGACATGGCTAAAAGGAAGAGGCTCTATAAGAAAACCTTGGTAGAAGGAAGAGGGCTCCATAACACCAAGAAGACCTGAATAGAGGGAAGTGGGATTCATAACACCAAGGAACGTGTGTGCCACAGGGGACTTCAGAACACTAAAGAAGGAACTTCACCTGAGGATGACACTAAATCTATACTACAGAAGTACCTTGTTTGCTGGCTCTTTGTTATGGAAATTGCACTATAACGCAAGCAACTTTTTAGTGTATCCCTTTTGCATGGAGGGATAGGTAGTGTGTGCATGTGTGTTGAAAGCATATGTATAATACTCTGTACGTCTTGTATTGTTTCCTATAATTGTACACTAAATAGTTTGCATGGACAGCATTCTTGTTTACTAAAAGCACATTAATACTACAGGGGATTCTGCTTCCTTGCTTTACCCAAAAAATAGAAGCAAAACAATAGGGTGGATGTAATAAAGGCAAATAGACTGTGCAGTTTGAAAGTGCAGTTGCACTCATTTTCCCCAGAGCTTAGTAAATGTGGTAAAGCTCTGCTGATTTCCATCATCCGTCATGTACAAGCAAAAATGCAGTTTTTTGATTTTCCTTGCATCTGACTGGGTATTCTTTACAAAGTTAAGCTTTACCACATTTACATTTACTAAGGAAAATTGGTGCAACTGCACTTGCAAAGTGCACTGTCTATTTGGCTTTAGTAAATCCATCCCACTGCATCCCCCTTGTCATGTTTGGTGAGCAGCATCGCCTCCAAGGTGATCGATTTAACCACTTCAATACCAGGCACTTAGACACCTTCCCGCTCAGGCCAATTTTCAGCTTTCAGCGCTGTCGCAATTTGAATGACAATTGCGCGGTCATGCTACACTGTACCCAAACAATTTTTTTATCATTTTGTTCCCACAAATAGAGCTTTCTTTTGGTGGTATTTGATCACCTCTGCGGTTTTTATTTTTTGCGCAACAAATAAAAAAAGACCGAAAATTTTGAAAAAAAACAAGTTTTTCTTTGTTTCTGTTAAAACTTTTTGTAAATAAGTATTTACGTTTTCTTCTTTAATGACAGGCACTGATATGGCTGCACTGATGGGCACTGATACAGCGGCACTGATGGGCACCGATTAAGTGGCACCAATGAGGTGGCACTGATGAGGTGGCACTGACGAGCACTGATGATGGGCACTGATAGGCGGCACTGATGGGCACTGATAGGTGGCACTGATGGGCACTAATAAGTGGCACTGGTATGCGGCACTGATGGGCACTCATAGGTGGCACCGATGGGCACTCATAGGCGGCACTGATGGGCACTCATAGGTGGCATTGATGGGCAGTCGTTGGTGGCATTGATGGTTACTTATGGGTGGCACTGATAGTTGGCACAAATGGGCACGGATGGGCACTGATAGGTGGGCACTGATGGGCACTGATGGACACTGATGACACTGGTTATTTACAGTGATGCCCCTAAGGGTGGCATTGCTGGGCATCACTGCAACATAATGGTGCCAATCAGTGCCCATTTGTGGGCACTGATTGGCACAGATTGGGCACACTGGGCACATGTGGATGGCCATGGGGTACATACCTGGCCATCCACATGTTGCCCCTTCCCTGGTGGTCCTAGTGGCGATCCCTGGTGGTCCAGTGTGGTGATCTGAGGGGGGGCTGTGCTGATAAACAATCAGCGCAGACCCCCCCTGCCAGGAGAGACGCGAGTGAGGAAGAGCCGATCAACGGCTCTTCCTATTGACAGCGTGATCAGCCGTGATTGGACACGGCTGATCACGTGGTAAAGAGCCTCCGCCGGAGGCTCTTTACCAGGATCGGTGTAGCGGTGTGTCAGACTGACACACCGATCCACCGATCGCCGCGATGCGCGCCCCCGTGAGCGCGCGGCGGCATGTTATCCTGCTGGATGTCATATGACGTCCAGTCAGGATAACAGAACCACTTCCCGGACGTCAATCCGCTATAGGGCGGGCGGGAAGTGGTTAAACATAGTTACATAGTTACATAGTTAGTAAGGTTGAATAAAGACACCAGTCCATCCAGTTCAACCTGAGTGAGTGTGCGTGTGTGTCTACAATTATCCCTATCCCTGTACATTGCATCTCATTTAGATGCTCATCTATTATATTAATTATTTATTTAAGGTACCCATATAGCGCCATCAATTTACACATACATCACACACTCACATTGGTCCCTACCCTCAAGGAGCCCACAATCCAAGGTCCCCAACTCACATTCATACACTAGGGCCAATTTTGGACAGAAGACAATTACCTAAACAAGTGAGGCAACACTGCAACTTCCCTGCAACCCCCCTGCAACCTTGTGTAATTTAAATGTGGTGGTGTGGCATTTATGGGGTTAAAACAAGCAGTGAGAAAATGTCATATTGCCTCCTCACCACCTGTCAAAAACCTTTGGAAAGCAATCCACCGCAGATTGCTTTTCAGAGGTGCTGCAATCTTAGCCACACATCTAAATCTAGCCTACTAGTAATGCTGCAATCTCTTTTGGAGACAACAAATTTCACACTGAGCTGTATGCACACCTAGAGAGTGGATCAGAGCAGCTTCTCATACAAAATCACACAGACAATAAAAGGAAGGATATGGTTAACACTAACTTCTCAGCAGCTTTGCTATTTTAAGTTATATAGAGTATACATTGCTTTTAATAAGAATGACTGCACATACACAGAGTAAGTAGACAGTAATGACCATTCTCTGCTGAGCGTTCCTCTGCTGGGAGAGGTGCAGGCCACATGGCACAGACCTGTAATGAGATTTCAGCATCCTGCTGGACCGCTGCCTAGACCTGCAAGTCAACAGCATGGAGGAAGGTCACCGGGTTATCCCGTGGAAGAGTTGATAGCACCACCGACACTCCCAACTTTGTTTAGCTGGAATGGGATATGACATGAAAGTAATGTAATTATCAATCCTTCCATTGCTCAAAATGTACCATGTTCTTGTTGCAAAGCCAGACATGTCCCATGAAAGGGAAATTATTTTATTTTAAAGCCAAATTTCAGGCAGATATAGAAGATACAAATCATGGAAACTGTATATTTAGTAATAAATAATTTAAAGCATTTAAATGCCACTTACGTAATTACCCACATTTCATGTAACCAGTTCCCCTTCAGAGAATTTTTTTAATTTTCTTGCACATATTAAAATCTACATTTTGGCTATTAAAAAATGTATCCCCCTCTCAGAACATAATATATTTTCTGAAAGCAGAGGCTTTGTAGAATAAAACAATGGTTGTTGAAATTTTTTTGTCACACAATATTTGGGCAACCGCTTTTCAAACACATATTTTCTGGAAAAAAATACACTAAAATGAATTTTAGTGAAAACAAACACAATAAAATACACAATTTTATTTATAAGATGTATACAATCAAATCAATCAAATTTATATACAGTATATGAAATATGTAATGTCTTAGAAGTACATGCACGTGTGATATTATGAAAAAATTATTATTTAAAATTCTAAAATTCTAAAAGTATGTAATCTCGGTCATTACATTTTAGTTGATTAAATCTACTATAGATTTAGTCAACTAAAATCTTATGTTATTTAGTCGACTAAAGCTAGACTAAAACTAGACTAAAACTAAAACAATTGAGATGACTAAAAAATGACTAAAACGAAATGGCATTTTAGTCAAAGCCCATTGAAAGTGAAAGCCCATTGATTTGAATAGAAGTCGCACCAGAAGTCGGATCATGATAAACCCTTGTCAAAAAAAAAAAAATGGCGTGGGGTTCCCCCCAAGACCATACCAGACCGAAGAGGTGTGGATTTTAAGGGGAACCCCCCACACCAAAAAATGGCGGGGGCCCCCCAAAATCCATACCAGAACCTTATCCGAGCACATAGCCTGGCAGGTCAGGAAAAGGGGAAACGATCGAGCGCCCAAACCCCATCCTGGATCATACTAGGCCACATGCCCTCAACATTTGGCAGTAGGTGGTGCTTTGGGGCGGGGGGGCCTGAGCCCCCCCACCCTGAGGCACCCTGTTCCCATATTGATTGGGAGGAGGGCCTCTTCCTGACAACCCAGCACAATTGAGTCAGGAAACAGTCCTTGCAGGTTTGTTTTTTTGTATTTTTATTAGGGGTATTGAACTTGGATGGGGTTAAGGGTGTTTTGGGATGCCCACTTGACTTTAGCAGAACTTTTCCAGTCCAGTCCAGTCTATTTACATACTCCTCAGTTCCTCCAGCACAACACTTGCTTGAGCACAAACTCCCAGGACCAGATGGCACACAGTTAAGTGATCTGACAATAGGGCTCAGTTAGACAGTAGCACTACCCACGTGACTGGATCGTGACGTCACCCGCGCTCCGTTCGTCTATCCGACGTGGATCATCTATCTACACACATGCTGTTGTCCTTTGCACTAGGGTACAGTGCGATGCTTGTAAGTGCTTTTATCTATTTTGGAATAAAACTTTTAGTGATTTACAGAGAGCACTAGATCTCCTTTATATATTTTTTACATGTCATGACTGCAAGAGTATCTGTTGCTGAAGCCTGATCGAGTTTTGCACACATCATCTTCTGCTTTTATCCCTATGAGGGAACTGCTGATTTGACCTGACTGATACTCAGGGGTCCATCTGTAGAGGTGAGCGGCTTGTGCTACCGAAGGTGGAGGTCCATTTCACTACAGTCACCCTACAAGCTATTACATGTCACGATTATCACTGGAGAAATTGCTGGATTTTATCTGGATTTAGTTTTTATATGGACGATTATTGATTGCTTTATTTAAGATTTGGTTATGAGCTGTACTGCCTTTTTTCTTTACTTATGATCTTGGGATTTGATAAATTTACCCTCAGTACTACAGCTGCTTATAGTTAGGTTGTATGGTCTGCGCTGGTTGACTTTGTTTATATTAGTATATGAAATATGTAATGTCTTAGAAGTACATGCACATGTGATATTATGAAAATTATTATTTAACATTCTCCATAGGCAACTCTTTAAAAGTCTAGTCCCTAGAATTTTTGTCACTCCATCGTGCTGAGACTTCACATGTAGGGTGCAATCAGAGTTCACATGCACCCTGTGTGCATGTTTGCATTTGCGGGTGTGTGCAGGGCGACAAGGTTACATATATATATATATATATTTTTTTCTATTAAATTTTATTAACATTTTTTTTACTTTCATTTGACTTCATTGGTATCAAAAGAGGCCCAACAAGCCCCCTATGTGATAGCATTAAGCAGGTTACAGGTACTTATTATGGAGACATCAGGGCTCTCCTGCCCTCCACAGCAGCTAATTAAAGTGTTACTAAACCCACAACAGTAAAATCTGTCTGTATATGCAGCATAGCATGCTTGTTGTACTCACTGTGGAACTTAAGAGGTTAATCCTCTGCATTGTGTAGAAAGGCTTTTTTATCCTGTATGCACAGATCCTTCCCTTCTTGCATTGTCTATCTTTGGAAGGCCAGCTAACACACAGGCAGTAGCCAACCTGCACATGCTCAGTTGTGTCTTTTATGCTGGAGAGAACATTTACTTGTTTTCAAAGCTAGCCAGGTCACATGATATTGGCATCACACATGTGGGAGTGTATACAGACTGAAGTGGAAATCTCCTCCTACCTGAACTCACAGCACTGGAGAAACACTGGAGTCAGGCCATCAGACAGTTGCAATTCAGTGGTCTTGCTATCAGACAAGTTTTTTTGGTAGAATTTTCAACACAGAAAAACTAAATATAACATAATGTAATATATAAAATTAATGATTACACAGAGTTGTCACACATACATGCAGATGTGTCATACACACCCCCCTCTATGATATCTTGGATTATAGTATGATTTTACCGTGGAAATTTAAAGATACAGAGTCCCAAATATGAACCTATTGGCTACAAACTGACACTTTTGCACTACTAAATGGGTTAAAAACAAAATCTCCCATTGGACCAATATGTTTACAATGCAGATGTGTCATACACACCCCCCTCTATGATATCTTACAATACAGTATGATTTTACTGTGGAAATCTAAAGATACAGAGCCCCAAATATCAACCCATTGGCTACAAACTGACATTTTTTCACTTCTAAATGGGTTGAAAACAAAATCTTCCATTGAACCAATATGTTTACTATGCAGATGTGTCATGCATACCCCCCTCTATGATATCTTACAATACGGTATGATTTTCCTATGGAAATTTAAAGATACAGGGCCCCAAATATGAACCCATTGGCTACAAACTGACATTTTCACAATATTTCAAAATGGGTCAGGAACAAAGTCTCCCATTGAATGAATGAATGAATGAATGAATGATTTGTAAAGCGCTGCAATTGCGAACTGAATCGCCTCAAGGCGCTAGATGTATTCTCTGTAGCCAGCTTCTAGAAAAGGAAGGTCTTTAGTTTTTTCCTGAAGGCCTGGTGGTTTTCTTCCATGCGGAGGTTGGTTGGGAGAGCATTCCATAGTCGAGGTCCTTGGACTGCAAATCTACGTTCTCCCTTTGCTTTGTAGCGGTATTTGGGAATGAGGAGGAGGTTTTGGTTAGCTGATCGAAGACTGCGATTCGGTGTGTAGTGTTTTATTTTTTCCCGGAGATATTGCGGAGCGTTTCCTTGTATGTATTTATGGGTGAGGCAGAGGGTCTTGAATATGATCCGATTCTTCACAGTTAGCCAATGTAGGCTTTTTAGGGATGGGGAGATGGATTCCCAGGGCTTTTTTCCTGTTAACAGTCTTGCCGCCGTATTTTGAATGAGTTGCAAGCGCGCAAGCTGATATTGGGGTAGACCTACGTAGAGGGAATTTGCGTAGTCAAGTCGGGAATTGATGATCGTTCCCACAACTGCCGCTTTGTCCTCTTCTGGGATGAAGGGGATGAGTCTGCGAAGCAGGCGGAGGAGGTGGTGGGATCCGCTCACCACCGATCCTATTTGTGCATCCATTGTCATTCCTGAGTCAAAGATGACTCCGAGACTCTTGACTTTGGTGCTGGGGGAGATGGTCTGTCCGAGGATGGAGGGTGGTGTCCACGGAGTCTTAATTTTGGAATTTTTGTTGGCTTGCAGAAGAAGAAGTTCTGTTTTTGATTCGTTGAGTTTGAGGGAGCTAGTGGTCATCCAGTCATTGATTAAAGTGAGGCATTTCTGTAGTTGCTGATGATGATCTTTTTGTCCGTTAATGCGAAGGTAGAGTTGGGTGTCGTCTGCGTATGAGTGGAAGCAGAGGTCCGTTTTCCTGATGATCAATACGTTTACAATGCAGATGTGTCATACACCCCCCCCCCCTCTATGATATCTTACAATACGGTATGATTTTAATGTGGAAATTTAACCACTTGACGACCGCCTCACGCCGATGTACGTCGGCAAAGTGGCACGGACAGGCAAAATCACGTACAGGGTACGTGATTTGCCTTCCGCGGGTGGGGGGTCCGATCAGACCCCCCCCCGGTGCCCGAGGCGGTCGTCGTTTGTCCAGCGGCGATCGGTGGTGAGGGGGAGACCATCCGTTCGTGGCCCCCCCCTCGCGATCGCCGCCGGCCAATCGAATCATTCCTTTGCTGCTGTATGCTAAACAGCAGCAAAGGAAATGATGTCATCTCTCCTCGGCTCGGTAATTTCCGTTCCGGCCCGAGGAGAGAAGACATCAATGTGAGTGCACCAACACACACACACACAGTAGAACATGCCAGGCACACAAAACACCCCGATCCCCCCCCCGATCGCCCCCCGATCCCCCCCCAATCACCCCCCCTGTCACAAACTGACACCAGCAGTTTTTTTTTTTTTTCTGATTACTGCATAGTGTCAGTTTGTGACAGTTACAGTGTTGGGACAGATACTGTTACCCCCCTTTAGGTCTAGGGTACCCCCCTAACCCCCCCTAATAAAGTTTTAACCCCTTGATCACCCCCTGTCACCAGTGTCACTAAGCGATCATTTTTCTGATCGCTGTATTAGTGTCGCTGGTGACGCTAGTTAGGGACATAAATATTTAGGTTCGCCGTCAGCGTTTTATAGCGTCAGGGACCCCCATATACTACCAAATAAATGTTTTAACCCCTTGATTGCCCCCTAGTTAACCCTTTCACCACTGATCACCGTATAACCGTTACGGGTGACGCTGGTTAGTTTGTTTATTTTTTATAGTGTCAGGGCACCCGCCGTTTATTACCGAATAAAGGTTTAGCCCCCTGATCGCCCGGCGGTGATATGCGTCGCCCCAGGCAGCGTCAGATTAGCGCCAGTACCGCTAACACCCACGCACGCAGCATACACCTCCCTTAGTGGTATAGTATCTGAACGCATCAATATCTGATCCGATCAGATCTATACTAGCGTCCCCAGCAGTTTAGGGTTCCCAAAAACGCAGTGTTAGCGGGATCAGCCCAGATACCTGCTAGCACCTGCGTTTTGCCCCTCCGCCCGGCCCAGCCCAGCCCACCCAAGTGCAGTATCGATCGATCACTGTCACTTACAAAAGACTAAACGCATAACTGCAGCGTTCGCAGAGTCAGGCCTGATCCCTGCGATCGCTAACAGTTTTTTTGGTAGTATTTTGGTGAACTGGCAAGCACCAGCCCCAGGCAGGGTCAGGTTAGCGCCAGTACCGCTAACACCCACGCACGCAGCATACGCCTCCCTTAGTGGTATAGTATCTGAACGGATCAATATCTGATCCGATCAGATCTATACTAGTGTCCCCAGCAGTTTAGGGTTCCCAAAAACGCAGTGTTAGCGGAATCAGCCCAGATACCTGCTAGCACCTGCGTTTTGCCCCTCCGCCCGGCCCAGCCCACCCAAGTGCAGTATCGATCGATCACTGACACTTACAAAACACTAAATGCATAACTGCAGCGTTCGCAGAGTCAGGCCTGATTCCTGCGATCGCTAACAGTTTTTTTGGTAGTATTTTGGTGAACTGGCAAGCACCAGCCCCAGGCAGCGTCAGGTTAGCGCCAGTACCGCTAACACCCACGCACGCACTGTACACCACCCTTAGTGGTATAGTATCTGAACGGATCAATATCTGATCCGATCAGATCTATACTAGCATCCCCAGCAGTTTAGGGTTCTCACAAACGCAGTGTTAGCGGGATCAGCCCAGATACCTGCTAGCACCTGCGTTTTGCCCCTCCGCCCGGCTCAGCCCAGCCCACCCAAGTGCAGTATCGATCGATCACTGTCACTTACAAAAGACTAAAACGCATAACTGCAGCGTTCGCAGAGTCAGGCCTGATCCCTGCGATCGCCAACAGATTTTTTGGTAGCGTTTTGGTGAACTGGCAAGCGCCAGCGGCCTAGTACACCCCGGTCGTAGTCAAACCAGCACTGCAGTAACACTTGGTGACGTGGCGAGTCCCATAAGTGCAGTTCAAGCTGGTGAGGTGGCAAGCACAAGTAGTGTCCCGCTGCCACCAAAAAGACAAACACAGGCCCGTCGTGCCCATAGTGCCCTTCCTACTGCATTCGCCAATCCTAATTGGGAACCCACCGCTTCTGCAGCGCCCGTACTTCCCCCATTCACATCCCCAACCAAATGCAGTCGGCTGCATGAGAGGCATTTTCTTTATGTCCTCCCGAGTACCCCTACCCAGCGAACGCCCCCAAAAAAGATATTGTGTCTGCAGCTAGCGCGGATATAGGCGTGACACCCGCTATTATTGTCCCTCCTGTCCTGACAATCCTGGTCTTTGCATTGGTGAATGTTTTGAACGCTACCATGCACTAGTTGAGTATTAGCGTAGGGTACAGCATTGCACAGACTAGGCACACTTTCACAGGGTCTCCCAAGATGCCATCGCATTTTGAGAGACCCGAACCCGTAACCGGTTACAGTTATAAAAGTTAGTTACAAAAAAAGTGTAAAAAAAAAAAAATATATATATATATATATATATAAAATAAAAAAAATAGTTGTCGTTTTATTGTTCTCTCTCTCTCTATTCTCTCTATTGTTCTGCTCTTTTTTACTGTATTCTATTCTGCAATGTTTTATTGTTATTATGTTTTATCATGTTTGCTTTTCAGGTATGCAATTTTTTATACTTTACCGTTTACTGTGCTTTATTGTTAACCATTTTTTTGTCTTCAGGTACGCCATTCACAACTTTGAGTGGTTATACCAGAATGATGCCTGCAGGTTTAGGTATCATCTTGGTATCATTCTTTTCAGCCAGCGGTCGGCTTTCATGTAAAAGCAATCCTAGCGGCTAATTAGCCTCTAGACTGCTTTTACAAGCCGTGGGAGGGAATGCCCCCCCCCCCCCCACCGTCTTCCGTGTTTTTCTCTGGCTCTCCTGTCTCAACAGGGAACCTGAAAATGCAGCCGGTGATTCAGCCAGCTGACCATAGAGCTGATCAGAGACCAGAGTGGCTCCAAACATCTCTATGGCCTAAGAAACCGGAAGCTACGAGCATTTTATGACTTAGATTTCGCTGGATGTAAATAGCGCCATTGGGAAATTGGGGAAGCATTTTATCACACCGATCTTGGTGTGGTCAGATGCTTTGAGGGCAGAGGAGAGATCTAGGGTCTAATAGACCCCAATTTTTTCAAAAAAGAGTACCTGTCACTACCTATTGCTATCATAGGGGATATTTACATTCCCCGAGATAACAATAAAAATGATTAAAAAAAAATAAAAATGAAAGGAACAGTTTAAAAATAAGATAAAAAAGCAAAAAAATAATAAAGAAAAAAAAAAAAAGCACCCCTGTCGCCCCCTGCTCTCGCACTAAGGCGAACGCAAGCGGCGGTCTGTCGTCAAACGTAAACAGCAATTGCACCATGCATGTGAGGTATCACCGCGAAGGTTAGATCGAGGGCAGTAATTTTTGCAGTAGACCTCCTCTGTAAATCTAAAGTGGTAACCTGTAAAGGCTTTTAAAGGCTTTTAAAAATGTATTTATTTTGTTGCCACTGCACGTTTGTGCGCAATTGTAAAGCATGTCATGTTTGGTATCCATGTACTCGGCCTAAGATCATCTTTTTTATTTCATCAAACATTTGGGCAATATAGTGTGTTTTAGTGCATTAAAATTTAAAAAAGTGTGTTTTTTCCCCAAAAAATGCGTTTGAAAAATCGCTGCGCAAATACTGTGTGAAAAAAAAAAAATGAAACACCCACCATTTTAATCTGTAGGGCATTTGCTTTAAAAAAATATATAATGTTTGGGGGTTCAAAGTAATTTTCTTGCAAAAAAAAAAAAACTTTTTCATGTAAACAATAAGTGTCAGAAAGGGCTTTGTCTTCAAGTGGTTAGAAGAGTGGGTGATGTGTGACATAAGCTTCTAAATGTTGTGCATAAAATGCCAGGACAGTTCAAAACCCCCCCAAATGACCCCATTTTGGAAAGTAGACACCCCAAGCTATTTGCTGAGAGGCATGTCGAGTCCATGGAATATTTTATATTGCGACACAAGTTGCGGGAAAGAGACAATTTTTTTTTTTTTTTGCACAAAATTGTCACTAAATGATATATTGCTCAAACATGCCATGGGAATATGTGAAATTACACCCCAAAATACATTCTGCTGCTTCTGAGTACGGGGATACCACATGTGTGAGACTTTTTGGGAGCCTAGCCGCGTACGGAACCCCGAAAACCAAGCACCGCCTTCAGGCTTTCTAAGGGCGTGAATTTTTGATTTCTCTCTTGACTGCTTATCACAGTTTCGGAGACCATGGAATGCCCAGGTGGCACAAACCCCCCCCAAATGACCCCATTTTGGAAAGTAGACACCCCAAGCTATTTGATGAGAGGTATAGTGAGTATTTTGCAGACCTCACTTTTTGTCACAAAGTTTTGAAAATTGAAAAAAGAAAAAAAAAAAAGTTTTTTCTTGTCTTTCTTCATTTTCAAAAACAAATGAGAGCTGCAAAATACTCACCATGCCTCTCAGCAAATAGCTTGGGGTGTCTACTTTCCAAAATGGGGTCATTTGGGGGGGTTTTGTGCCACCTGGGCATTCCATGGCCTCCGAAACTGTGATAGGCAGTAAAGAGTGAAATCATAAATTTACGCCCTTAGAAATCCTGAAGGCGGTAATTGGATTTCGGGGCCCCGTACGAGGCTAGGCTCCCAAAAAGTCCCACACATGTGGTATCCCCATATTCAGGAGAAGCAGCAGAATGTATTTTGGGGTGCAATTCCACATAGGCCCATGGCCTGTGTGAGCAATATATCATTTAGTGACAACTTTTTGTAAATATTTTTTTTTTTTGTCATTATTCAATCACTTGGGACAAAAAAAATAAATATTCAATGGGTTCAACATGCCTCTCAGCAATTTCCTTGGGGTGTCTACTTTCCACAATGGGGTCATTTGGGGGGGGTTTTGTACTGCCCTGCCATTTTAGCACCTCAAGAAATGACATAGGCAGTCATAAACTAAAAGCTGTGTAAATTACAGAAAATGTACCCTAGTTTGTAGACGCTATAACTTTTGCGCAAACCAATAAATATACGCTTATTGACATTTTTTTTACCAAAAACATGTGGCCGAATACATTTTGGCCTAAATGTATGACTAAAATTGAGTTTATTGGATTTTTTTTATAACAAAAAGTAGAAAATATCATTTTTTTTCAAAATTTTCGGTCTTTTTCCATTTATAGCGCAAAAAATAAAAATACCATCAAAAGAAAGCTCTATTTGTGGGAAGAAAAGGACGCAAATTTCGTTTGGGTACAGCATTGCATGACCGCGCAATTAGCAGTTAAAGCGACGCAGTGCCAAATTGGAAAAAGACCTCTGGTCCTTAGGCAGCATAATGGTCCGGGGCTCAAGTGGTTAAAGATACAGAGCCCCAAATATCAACCCATTGGTTACACAGTGACATTTTTCCAATACTTCTAAATGAGTCAAAAACAAAATCTCCCATTGGACCAAAACGTTTACAATGCAGATGTATCATACACACCTTGCTCTATGGTATTTTACAATATAGTATGATTTTAGTGTGGAAATTTAAAGATAGACACCCAAATATGAACACATTGATTCCAAACTGACTTTTTTTGCAATACTTCAAAATGGGTCAGAAACAAAATCTCCCATTAGACCAATACGTTTACAATGCAGATGTGTCATACACACCCCCCTCTATGATATCTTAAAATACGGTATGATTTTACTGTGGAAATTTAAAGATACAGAGCCCCAAATACCAACCCATTGGTTATAAAAGCAACACTTTTCAAAAGTTATAAATAAAAAATAAAATCTCTCATTGGAGCAACATAAGTCTAAATGTTTTATGCCCCCCCCTAAACAGAGAGTGGATTGTTCAGGGATGATGTAGCTGAACCTATTCTATCTGTTGAATTTCTGTAGAATTGGCTGATGTTACCCTTTGTTTTTCTTGCCTTTTTTTTTTAAATAATTTTTTTACATTTTTCAATACCATTTTGACCGCAAATTTTGATCTAGTTTTAGTATTGACTAAAATGCCATTTCGTTTTAGTCATATTTTAGTCATCTGAATTGTTTTAGTTTTAGTCTAGTATTAGTAGACTAAATAACATAAGATTTTACTCGACTAAATCTATAGTAGATTTAATCAACTAAAATATAATGACCAAGATTACATACCTGTAGGGTTGCCACCCTTCCGGGTTTTCCCCCGACAGCCCGGGTTTGGAGTCGGGTGCCCTGAAACCCGGACACCCGACTCAGCTGGGACCGGATGGCAACCTTTAATGAACGGCCGCACTGATGTGAATTCAGTGTGTCTGGTCATTTTGTAACTGCAAGGCTGCCCGTAACAGGTGTGTGCACTGTGCCAGCGCACAAGGCACACACTCCGCAACCCCCTACAGACCGACTCCGGCCCAAAGGGGGTCACGGACTATGTGCCCTGTGCACCAGCACCCGTCGCGGGCTGCCCTGCGGTTCCGCAATGACTTGCCGCATCGAGTTCATTAAAGGCTACTCCAAACCCGGACTGTCTGGGTGAAACCCAGATGGGTGGCAAACCTAAAAGTATGTAATCTCGGTCATTACATTTTAGTTGATTAAATCTACTATAGATTTATTCAACTAAAATCTTATGTTATTTAGTCGACTAAAACTAGACTAAAACTAGACTAAAACTAAAACAATTGAGATGACTAAAAAATGACTAAAACGAAATGGCATTTTAGTCAAAGCCCATTGAAAGTGAAAGCCCATTGATTTGAATAGAAGTCGCACCCTTGTCAAAAAAAATAAATGGCGTGGGGTTCCCCCCAAGACCATACCAGACCGAAGAGGTGTGGATTTTAAGGGGAACCCCCCACACCAAAAAATGGCGTGGGGCCCCCCAAAATCCATACCAGAACCTTATCCGAGCACATAGCCTGGCAGGTCAGGAAAAGGGGAAACGATCGAGCGCCCAAATCCCATCCTGGATCATACTAGGCCACATGCCCTCAACATTTGGCAGTAGGTGGTGCTTTGGGGTGGGGGGGCCTGAGCCCCCCACCCTGAAGCACCCTGTTCCCATGTTGATTGGGAGGAGGGCCTCTTCCTGACAACCCTGGCCGTTGGTTGTCGGGGTCTGTGGGCAGGGGGCCTCTTCCTTCAGATTTCTTCTCCCTCAGGCGATGTCTTCATCCTCTGGTTCTTCTCTCTCCACTGATGTCTTCTTCCGCTGCCATTTCTCCTCTCTCTGCTGGTTCTCTGCTCTCCACTATCTTCTCCCTCTGTTCTTCCTCCGACGTTCTCTCAATGCTCTCTCCTGCTGTAATGCTAGGGCTGCCGCGTGCCATTACTTATATAGCCATGGGGTGGGGCCACCCGGTGATGTCATCTGGAGGTCCCACCCCCTTGTGACATCACCGCCAGGGCATTATGGGGCGGTGTCACAAGGGGGCGAGGCCTCCGGATGATGCCACTGTTTGGCCCCACCCCATGGCTATATAAGCAATGACACACGGCGCCCCTAGCATTACAGTGGGAGAGAGTGTTGAGAGAACATCGGAGGAAGAATAGAGGGAGAAGGCAGCGGAGGGAGGAGACCTAGCAGAGGCAGAAGACAGTGGAGAGAGGAGAACCGGAAGAGGGAGAAGACAGCAGAGGGAGAAGACAGCGGAGAGAGGAGAACCAGCAGAGGGAGAAGACAGCAGAGCAAGGAGAATCGGCAATGGAATAAGACATCAGTGGAGGGAGATGAACCGGAGGATGAAGACATTGCCGAAGGGAGAAGAAATCAGAAGGAGAAGAGACGCCGGAGCTGCTTCAATAAATTACTTTTCAAAAACCTAAGTACTGTTTTTTAATTTTGACTCTTTTTTTGGGGGTGAATGGGTAGGGGTACAATGTACCCCAAACTCATTCACATAGGGTGGGGGCCGGGATCTGGGGGCCCCCTTGTTAAAGGGGCTTCCAGATTTCGATAAGCCCCCCACCCGCAGACCCAGGGAACCACTGGCCAGGGTTGTCGGGAAGAAGGTGCTTTAGGGTTGAGGGGCACAGGCACTCACCCCCCCATGATGAGGGCACGTGGCCTGGTATGGTCCGGGGGGGCGCTCGCTGTCCCCCTCCCCTTTTATGACCTGCCGGGCTGCGTGCTCAGATAAGAGTCTGGTATGGATTTTAGGGGGTACCCCAGAAATGTTGTTTTTTTAATTTTGAGGGTGAGGGTTCCCCTTCAAGATCCTCAGCGCACAGGCCGCACCGCAAGTTGGATCATCATGATCTGATTTCTGGACTTCTATTCAAATGAATGGGATCTCATAGGGAACCATTGATTTTGACATGTCAAAAAAACGCTTGGCGAGGCTTAATGCAGCTGTATCCAGCAATAAGCCACATTTATCAGCTTTTACCAATATCAGACATTATTACAGCTCTAACGCCGGTCCTCAGAACGCGCTGGCCCTGGGGGTTTTTTTGCAGCTTGAAAACGCCTATGCCACTTACAGCTCCTAAAAGCCTGTATGTGCATGAGGCCATAGAATAACATTTAAGCTGCAAAAAAAAGTCTGATGCTCCTAAAAGCAGCTGTAAAAACGCCCTGTGTGCATGAGGCCTTATGCGTTAAGGGGTATAAATGTAAATATTGTAAGATATCATAGAGGGGGGTGTGTATGACACATCTGCATTGTAAACGTTTTGATCCAATGGAAGATTTTGTTTCTGACCCACTTTGAAGTATTACAAAAAAAGTCAGTTTGTAATCAATGGGTTCATATTTGAGACTCTTTAATATGAACCCATCTTTAAATTTCCACAGTAAAATCATGATCTCATAGAGGGAAGTGTGTATGACACATCTGCATTGTAAACGTTTTGGTCCAATGGGAGATTTTATTTTTGACCCATTTAGAAGTATTGGAAAAATGTCACTGTGAAACCAATGGGTTGGTATTTGGGGCTATGTATCTTTAAATTTCCACAGTAAAATCATACCATATTGTAAGATATCATAGAGGGGGGTGTGTATGACACATCTGCATTGTAAACGTATTGGTCCAATGGGAGATTTTGTTTCTGACCCATTTTGAAGTATTCCCAAAAAAAGTCAGTTTGGAACCAATGGGTTGGTATTTGGGTGTCTATCTTTAAATTTCCACATTAAAATCATACCGTATTGTAAGATATCATAGAGGGGCGGTGTGTATGACACATCTGCATTGTAAACGTATTGGTCCAATGGGAGATTTGGTTTTTAACCATTTAGTAGTAAAAAAATGTCAGTTTGTATCCAATGGGTTGATATTTGGGGATCTGTATCCTTAAATTTCCGCAGTAAAATCAAACCGTATTGTATGATATCATAGAGGGGGGTGTGTATGACACATCTGCATTGTAAACGTATTGGTCCAATGGGAGATTTTGTTTTTGACCCATTTAGTAGTAAAAAAAATGTCAGTTTGTAACCAATGGGTTCATATTTGAGACTCTGTATCTTTAAATGTCCACAGTAAAATCATACTATAATGTAAGATATCATAGAGGGGGAGTGTGTATGACACATCTGCATTGTAAACGTATTGGTCCAATGGGGGATTTGGTTTTTACCCCATTTAGTAGTAAAAAAAATGACAGTTTGTATCCAATGGGTTGATATTTGGGGCACTGTATTCTCAAATTACCTCTGTAAAATCATACCGTATTGTAATATATCATAGAGGGGGCTGTGTATGACACATCTGCATTGTAAACGTATTGGTCCAATTGGAGATTTTGTTTCTGACTCATTTTGAAGTATTGCGAAAATGTCAGTTTGTAGCAAATGGGTTCATATTTGGGGCCACTTACCAACCGGCTCCTGTACATATACGTCGGCAGTTTGAAGATGGATATCTCAGTAACGGCAGCAGCTGCTGCCACAACCAAGGTATCCATCTTTAGAGCCGGCGGTTCTGTTTATGATAATGGTGGTCTCTGCGGCGGATTCGCCGCAAGATCACCGTTATCGGCGGTGGTTGAGGTGCCACCCCCCTCCCACCGTTCTCCCGCGTACTTCGGCGATCGGGACCTGTCCATGTCTGTGTATGGAGATGAGTGAGGGGAAGATGGCCCCCACCCATCTCCATACCATAGGAGGATGGAAGCGACGTCAAAACGTCACTTCCGCCCATACGTCTTAAAGGCACATTTTTCTGTTGTCATTTTTTCAAATGACTTTTTTTTTTTTTTTGCATATTAGTATTACATATTATCAATTTACTCGGCGTAACATTATCTTTCACAATATAAAAAAAATTAGACTAACTTTACTGATGTCTTAATTTTTTATTCAAAAAAGTGAATTTTTTCCAAAAAAAAGTGCGCTTATAAGAACGCTGCGCAAATATGCTGTGAAAAAAAGTATTGCAATGACCACCATTTTATTCTGTACGGTGTTAGAAAAAAAACAATATATAATGTTTGGGGGTTCTAAGTAATTTTTGTAGCAAAAAAAACAGTTTTAAACATGTAAACACCTAAATTCCAAAACGAGGCTGGTCCTTAAGTGGTTAAATTTCCACAGTAAAATCATACCGTATTGTAGGATATCATAGAGGGGGGGGTGTATGACACATCTGCATTGTAAACGTATTGGTCCAATGGGAGATTTTGTTTTTAACCCATTTAGTAGTGCAAAAGTGTCAGTTTGTAGCCAATGGGTTCATATTTGGGACTCTGTATCTTTAAATTTCCACGGTAAAATCATACTATAATCTAAGATATCATAGAGGGGGGTGTGTATGACACATCTGCATTGTAAACGTATTGGTTCAATGGGAGATTTTGTTGCTGACCCACTTTGAAGTATTAAAAAAAAAGTCAGTTTGGAACCAATGGGTTCATATTTGGGGCTCTGTATCTTTAAATTTGCACAGTAAAATCATACCGTATTGTAAATGTTAGAGAGGGTGATGTATGTGTGACAACTCTGTGTAATCATTATTTTATATATTACATTATGTTAAATTTAGTTTTTCTGTGTTGAATATTCAACCAAAAAACTTGTCTGATAGCAAGACCACTGAATTGCAACTGTCTAATGGCTTGACTCCAGTGGAGAAACTGTGCAGTTTATCACTGACCGTGGTATACAGATCATCCAAAATGGTATATTGTGGCAATATTTTAATGTACAAAGAAGATTTATAAGCTGTGGGCACTATGGGGGGTGGCGGATGAACTATTTTCATATTACTGGGTTTAGTAACACTTTAAGAACAGATCGTGCTTGATTAGCTGCTTCCCTAGCTACAGCAACCAGGGAATGACAGTTCTGAAATTGGAGTGTTTCGGGCTTCATATACAGGATAGGGGTTTAGGGAACAGATGTTCCTCAATCTCCTCCTGCTTCCATCCTGAGACCATTTATTGTGGCCTGGGAAAGTCAGGAACCACAAAGCAGTTGGAAAGAATGGACTTTAGAAGTTACTCTTTAACCACTTAGCAGGGTCAAGAAACTTAGAGAGCAATTAGAAAAAGCAGCATATTACACATAGTTAGGCACATATTTAACCCCTTTTTTGCCCTAGATGTTAACCCCTTCCCAGCCAGTGTCATTAGTACAGTGTATAGTTTTGTAGCGCTACCCCTGCAGGAGCTGCTGGTGAATAAGGGATGCCCCACGCTGCACAGTTAGGCACACAGAATTTTCCACAGCACTCTTGAGTCAGGAAACAGTCCTTGCAGGTTTGTTTTTTTGTATTTTTATTAGGGGTATTGAACTTGGATGGGGTTAAGGGTGTTTTGGGACACCCACTTGATTTTAGCAGAACTTTTCCAGTCCAGTACAGTCTATTTACATACTTCTCAGTTCCTCCAGCACAACACTTGCTTGAGCACAAACTCCCAGGACCAGAAGGCGCACAGTTAAGTGATCTGACAATAGGGCTCAGTTAGACAGTAGCAAATGCCCTTTACAGGCAGGAACCAAGAGCTCCTTGGTTGTGTAGCAAAGTACTAGTGCCCAGATGTCCTCCTGTGGCTACTGATCCCAGCACCACCTCTTCAGACACTGCCAGCCCACCTGGCTGCAGCTGACCCTTTCTCTAACCCTCTTGGATAAGCTTCCAAAGTCCTCCCAGACTGACGCTGCATCCATTTTAGACTGCTCTCACCCAGTCCTCTCAGGCTGCCTCTCAGTCCTCCCCGACTGTAACACTCACCAGCCCACCTGGCTGTCTTCTCCTTGGAGATCTCCCGGACATGCTCACTGGCTCCTGCTGTCCTCACACCTGCTCACATGCCACTAGACAGGATTCCTCCTTGGGATATCAGAGGATCCCTCCTGTACCCGAGCACCCAGGCCTGAAGTCAGCCCCCCCCCAGACTAGAGGGTTTACTCTCAAGGGTCTGGCGACAGCCTCCTAGCACTCCATCTCCAACCTCCACACAAAACTCTCCTGCCCAGCTGGGCTGACCCAGTGTATTTAAGGAGACCTGCCCCCTTAAATAGCCATCTGTTTGGGATTGGTCAGGGGACTCATGAATACTCCAGGCAGCTCCTCCTAACCTCCCTCCCATTCTTCAGGAAGTTTCCTGCAAATTCCAGAAGTAGGGGGAGGTACCAGAGATGCTGCCTGCCTGCTGAGCCATAACAGCCCTCCCTGAATCACTCACGAGACCCAAATTATAAACAGGCTTGGCTGTCAGCCAAACCTAAACATTTTACCTACTCTAACAAAAAAACCTTAATATTACCTATTCTAGCACACTAGAGGGTGCTACAGTAGTATCACCGATCACTGTATTAATGTCAATGTCAAGCCAAAACATGTTTAGTCCCAAAGTTTCAACAGATGATTACATCAGAGCACACGTATAGACATTACAGAGCCTGTAATTCCACTGCTACGCCACTGATTATTATTTACCTGCTTTATAATGTCTTCATATCTTGTGGCAAGTTATAATCTGATCTTATCTAAGGAACTGAGGTCTTTACACAACACGTATATTTTATTTTCAAGTGCTAGGTTAGATATCTAACACTGAGTCATAATTGTAGTTTATAAAGGCAGGGCATGTTGGATGCATCCATACTAATCTCAGGTGACTAGGATGAACAGTTTCATGATTCGGTACTATATTTAGCACACTCTGTGGTTCTTTTGCAGGACCTAACCTGAAAAAGTTTAGGGTGCATTAACTTCTATGGATACAACACGTGTTATTAAATCAAACTGGTTTGTATTTGTATGAGCCACTCTCTGCTTCGATGCAATATTGATTTGAGAGAGATCTGTAGTCAATAGAAAATCATGGCCACTGCTTCCACCCACCAGTTAACTCACTGCCCAGGAGATCGCCAATCACTTCAAAACTAAGAATGATACAATTCATGAGGAGATCTCCAATGCGCAAAAACCTCCCCCATGCAACACCCCATGTCCACAGATACAATCATTACTTCTCTCATTCAACCCTGCTACTATTAATGAGGTTGCTAAACTTTTATCTAACACTCATCTAACCACCTGCCCCCTGGATCCTGCTCCCTCGCAAATGCTACGCTCACCCTCTGGCTCAATTCTACACTTTCTAACTCACATTTTCAACCTCTCCCTCTCTTGTGGCATCTTCCCAAACTCTCTAAAACATGCGCTAGTCACCCCCATACTTAAAAAGCCCTCACTGGACCCCACCAATCTTAACAACCTACGTCCCAACTCCTTACTCGCCTTCTCCTCCAAACTTCTTGAAAGACTGGTCTACAACCGACTAAGCGACCATCTGACCATGAATAAACTTTTTGATCCCCTTCAGTCCGGATTTCGCCCTCAACACTCCACGGAAACTGCTCTCCTTAAACTCTCAAATGACCTACTAAGGGCTAAAACCAGTGGACACTATTCTGTACTACTTCTCCTGGATCTCTCTGCTGCCTTTAACACAGTGGACCACCCCCTCCTCAATAAACTCCACTCCTTTTGTCTCCATGACTGTACTCTTCGCTGGTTCTCATCCTACCTATCCCACCGCTCGTTCAGTGTCACTTACAACTCTACTTCCTCCTCTCCTTTTTCCTTTCTCCGTTGGGGTCCCCCAAGGTTCTGTTCTTGGACCTCTCCTTTTCTCAATCTACACTACCTCCCTGGGTCAGTTGATTGCCTCCCACGGCTTTAAATATCATCTCTACGCTGATGACACCCAAATCTATCTCTCCACCTCCCAGCTTTCTCCATCTGTCTCCTTACGCATTACCAACTTACTAGCAGACATTTTTGAAAAAAACAAGACCTAAGGCCTGAGTGGGACTTTAAATGAGGCAATACTAACATTTACCTCCATCCCCAATGCGTTTGAGCAAAAAAGGAAAAATAATTGGTGGGACTTTGTATGAAGCACATAGCTAAGTCAGACGAGCCAATCCATGTAAAACATAATAATTTATTACAAAGGGTATACATACACATAAGGGATAATAAAATAAATACAATCATATAATATAATATTGAATCTCATTGGATAAATAGCATTCCTAGATAATTCATGATAAAACAAATGTCTCAACATAATGTGCATGGTAATATAGTATTAGGTTTCAATATAAAAAACCGGAACAATACATAATATAAGGCACTTGTCTCGACATCTTAATACATGATAGTAGACTTATGGTATGTAAACTACAATTGTAATGGTAGCATGTAGGTATAGTAACAAAGAAGAGTTGGTTCGTGCTTATAGACTTCAATATAGTAGAAATGGGGCCTAAAAACTGTGACGTAGCATCGTAAAAAAGCTCTACGCGTTTCGTGGCTACATTACCACTCGTCAGGAGCAGATGCATGATTTTAGAGGTATCTATAATAAAAAATGCCAAAGGAAATATATAAGAGATAATAATAAAAAATAAGGCAGAAAAGGAAGAAAGAGGGGGAACATAAATGTCCCAAACACTCTCACCTATCTATAACATATGGGTACGACTGGTGATGATATTAATGGTAGAAGGCACTGCAGGAAATGCTGTTCCCGGGAGCTGAGACGGTACCAATGGAAACACGGCTTTGAAACTAACCACCAAAAATAGAAAAGATACCAGATTCCAACTGGGGTATAGATGATTGATAGTGTGACCGGTTCACAATATGAGTGCTTGCCAGAGCTTATCTGTAAAAATAAGTTATTAGGGTAAGGTGAACTGAGACCACAGCTAATGTATTAGATAGAATGCAACCTAGTGTGTGTATATTAAAGGAAATGTCTATGGGTGTGAGAAAGAGAAAGAATAAATGAAGAAAAAAGAGATGGTTTAAAGTGACCAAAGGTATGTCGTGAGGGTGAAGTTGTGTATAAAATAGAATAGTTAGTGAAAAAGAGAATACCTATTTACCTTGGAAGATTTTGGGAAACCAACATAGATAATCCAGAGGTGCAAAAGTGTGTTGCCTGATGGTGCAAACTAAAGTGTAGCAGGGGGCGTGTATGGTACTATATAACAGCCGCAGACCAATGAGAACCGGCAACGTCACGCGGCGTGAAGAGGGAGGGGTAGTGCCAACACCCGAGCCTATGAACCGGCCCGGCGTTTGGCGCCAAAAAATCCCCTCGTGGAACACGCAGATGGAGACGCATGTTAGTGGCGCGGCGTCACGAATGATGTCACCAGCTGAACATGTGGGCGTGGCGTCGACTCGCAGCGAGCGCACCACCCCGCCCCCTAAGGGGGGTGGAGGGGGAGCCCCGGTGCGAGTCGCAGCTCCCGGGAACAACGATGCAAAGCCCAACCCCATCTAACAGAGCTGTTCCCAATGAGAGAAAAGGAAACGTCTTGGCATGTACAAGTCACAGATAATAATAAGAAAGGTGGTTAATGGTTTAGTTATGACATAGACATTTCCTTTAATATACACACACTAGGTTGCATTCTATCTAATACATTAGCTGTGGTCTCAGTTCACCTTACCCTAATAACTTATTTTTACAGATAAGCTCTGGCAAGCACTCATATTGTGAACCGGTCACACTATCAATCATCTATACCCCAGTTGGAATCTGGTATCTTTTCTATTTTTGGTGGTTAGTTTCAAAGCCGTGTTTCCATTGGTACCGTCTCAGCTCCCGGGAACAGCATTTCCTGCAGTGCCTTCTACCATTAATATCATCACCAGTCGTACCCATATGTTATAGATAGGTGAGAGTGTTTGGGACATTTATGTTCCCCCTCTTTCTTCCTTTTCTGCCTTATTTTTTATTATTATCTCTTATATTTTTCCTTTGGCATTTTTTATTATAGATACCTCTAAAATCATGCATCTGCTCCTGACGAGTGGTAATGTAGCCACGAAACGCGTAGAGCTTTTTTACGATGCTACGTCACAGTTTTTAGGCCCCATTTCTACTATATTGAAGTCTATAAGCGCGAACCAACTCTTCTTTGTTACTATACCTACATGCTACCATTACAATTGTAGTTTACATACCATAAGTCTACTATCATGTATTAAGATGTCGAGACAAGTGCCTTATATTATGTATTGTTCCGGTTTTTTATATTGAAACCTAATACTATATTACCATGCACATTATGTTGAGACATTTGTTTTATCATGAATTATCTAGGAATGCTATTTATCCAATGAGATTCAATATTATATTATATGATTGTATTTCTTTTATTATCCCTTATGTGTATGTATACCCTTTGTAATAAATTATTATGTTTTACATGGATTGGCTCGTCTGACTTAGCTATGTGCTTCATACAAAGTCCCACCAATTATTTTTCCTTTTTTACTAGCAGACATATCAGCCTGGATGTCACATCGCTTCCTCAAACTCAACCTATCCAAAACCGAGCTCATGATATTTCCTCCCTCAGGTGCCCCTTCCCCTGATTTCTCTGTCAATATCAAAGGCTCAACTATCAACTTGTCCCCCCACGCCAAGGTCCTAGGTGTAATCCTGGACTCTGAACTAACCTTTCGGCCCCACATCCTATCGCTATCCAAAATTTGCCGCCTCAACCTCCGCAACATCTCCAACATACGCTCCTTCCCAACCAATGTTAACACAAATCTTCTAATCCATTTCCTGGTCATCTCCTGCCTCGACTACTGCAACTCCCTCCTCATTGGTTTACCTCTAAATAGGCTATCCCCACTTCAGTCCATCATGAATGCTGCTGCCAGACTCACCCACCTCACAAACCGCTCAGCGCCTGCTATACCCCTCTGGCAATCCCTCCATTGGCTGCCACTCAGTCACCGAATTAAATTCAAGATACTAACTATAACTTACAAAGCCCCCACAACCTGGCCCCCAGCTACATCTCTAACCTAGTCAAAATACCAACCTAATCGTTCTCTTCGCTCCTCCCAAGACCTCCTGCTCTCAAATTCCCTTGCCACCTCATCCCATGCTCGCCTTCAGGACTTCTCCAGAGCCTCTCCCATCCTCTGGAATGCTCTACCCCAATCCCTCCGATTTTCTCATACTTTATCCACTTTTAGACGATCCCTGAAAACTCATCTCTTCAGAGAAGCCTCTCTGGCCCCCACCTAACAACTGTACATTTATGTTCTCAATCAGCACATCACCCACAGTTATTACCTCTTGTATCTCTTGACCTTCCCTCTTAGATTGTAAGCTCTAAGGAGCAGGGCTCTCTTATTCCTACTGTATTAAAGTGTATTGTATTTGTACTGTATACCCTCAAGTTGTAAAGCGCTTCGTAAACTGTTGGCGCTATATAAATCCTGTATTAAAATAATAATAATAACAATAATAATAATGGCCAGCCTATCATGTCCATCCTCAAGTCCGACTATCCACAAGTATGACTATCACACTTCTATAGACTTGTTGGATGTCCTATTCCAAAATTATTGACATTAATATGAGGCTAATTGCTCTTTGCAGCTTCAAATCACTCCACTTTTTCTGGAAAGATTTTGGAGTGAGGCTGGGGGAATTCACACCGATTCAACCAGTAGTAGAGTTTTGTACCATGTGAGTTATTGATTAATGCAGTAAGTTTGGAGTTTAAGTGATACATTTTATTGGCTAACTTCAATTATTAAAGATGTAAGCTTTCAGGATAACTCAGATCCTTTCGTAAGGCTAACCAATGGAAATGTAATAAGCCTGACAAAGGGATCTGAGCTACTCTGAGAAAAAGAGGGGGAGTGTGGGACTTTATATGAGGCACAGATACGTGCCTCCATCCTTATATTTGGATGCATAAAGAAGGAGGTGAGACTTTAAGATGAAGCGGTTGAAATGCGGAGGTGATGGTATATATATATATATAAAGTTTTATTTGTATCAAAATATTTAATTTCGTATATTACATATATATGCACAAGATATGGACACGGTATTACAAAGGTATAAAAACACATAAATAAATAAAATAAATTCAAGGAAATCAAGTAGATGGTATGTGACAGCAAAACGGCCTAAACAAGCCAAACACAGCATGCCCAGCACCTGTGTAGATAATCACATAATAGGAATCTAAGATAGCTGGGTTCGTGTGTGGGGGGCTCTTTTTCACACTCACGGGAGCAGCGATGCGCCTCGTGGGTCCTTCCCTTTTTCCCTGCACAGCTGTGTCCTGAGGATCGGGCGGATGCCCCTTCGCGCATCGGCGCCACGGTCCTCACGTCCAGCGCTTGGCGTCGGTCATGACGTCATTACGCTGCCGCTGAGAGCACCAACTGCGTGACTCATGTGGGGGCGTTTCGGTGCCAATCACCGAGCGTTCCGGCTCGGGTGCGGACGCTGCTTCTCGCCCCTCCCATGTTCACGCACGTGGCGTTGGCGGCGTATATACCCTACACCTTCAGTCGGAGCCGGCTGCTCATTCGACTGGTCTCCGCCTGGGGCTCCTGCACACCAGCTACCCCATTGCTTGGTGTTGCATGGCATGCAACTTGGGTAAGTGTCCTTTGATGCAGGTCCACTTTTGTTTGCCCTGAATGCCATTGCACGTTTGTGTTCACATATATTTCCACTATTACTCCTAGGTCTCTGTTGCATCAACGAGTTAGTTTTTCACAGTCACTCTTACATTCAGGTCAGCTCACTTCATACACACACAACTTCTTTGCATTCACTCATCACGTTCTTTTTCGCCCACTACCAACACATGCAGACATATTGGGTGTATATATATATATATACACATCACCCAATTCACCACTCTACCCCACACACATTATAATTGTTTCCTCACACTTTCATTACTTAATTCCATACACTTTTCATTTCACATTACAATTTTTTATTTGTTCCTAGATATCTTCAATTGCAGAATCACATGCCAGTACCTTTGCACATGGAGACCCTCACAGGCACCCCAACATCTCCCCAAGCTAGTTGTGTATTACTACGCCGCCTCAGCTCCCGTGATGTGGTTTATGCTCCCGATTCGCCGTATCTCGCTCGCCCCCTACTGCACTTACTACCGGGGTTGGTGAGTGTACTGGGTTAAATCTTTTCATTTTAATTTTAATATTTTTCACCATCAAACAGAGTGTGGTTTACCCTATTTATCATATTTACAGGAATCTGTCGCATCTGCTCCTGACGAGTGGAAACGAATCCATGAAACGAATAGAGCTACATGATGCTACAGACACATATACTATGGCCCATGATGTTACCAATATGAACCCAGCTATCTTAGATTCCTATCATGTGATTATCTACACAGGTGCTGGGCATGCTGTGTTTGGCTTGTTTAGGCCGTTTTGCTGTCACATACCATCTACTTGATTTCCTTGAATTTATTTTATTTATTTATGTGTTTTTATACCTTTGTAATACCGTGCCCATATCTTGTGCATATATGTAATATACGAAATTAAATATTTTGATACAAATAAAACTTTATATATATATATATATATATATATATATATATATATATATATATATATATACCATCACCTCCGCATTTCAGCCGCTTCATCTTAAAGTCGCACCTCCTTCTTTATGCATCTGAGCTACTCTGAAAGCTTGCATTTTAATAACTCAAGTTACAAAACTCAAAACTTTCCCTATTTTAGCCAAAAGAGAATTTAGCCAAAATTTGTGAAGTCGGGTACTGATCTTTTACTAGAAAACCTGCCTCACAATTGGAGTTCCAATTCATCCTAAAGGTGTTCAGTAGGGTTGAGATCAGGCTCCGTGTAGACCACTTAAGTCCCCCACACCAAACTGGTCAAACCTTGTCTTTAAGGGATTGACTGTGCACAAGAGCACAGTCATGCTTCAACAGAAAAGGGCATTCCCCAAACTGTTTCTACAGTTGGTAGAGCACAATTGTCTAAAATGTCTTTGTATGCTGAAGCATAAATAGTAACCTTCCCTGGAAACACATAAATTCAATAGTTTGGAGAGTGTTCACATATTTTTTGTCCAGTGGTGGCCATCAAGTGGCCCATTGGCTGCACATTGCTCACCAGCACTCAACGTGCAGCCCACTGTTCTCCAGACCTGTAATCAAGTCTGATTCCTGGTCTGATCTGGCGGGCATTAGCGCTCAGTAAAAGAGGCTCTGGCAAGTTTTAGCTTTGGGCACTGTAGGAAGGATGCCCAATGCTGTGAAGTATTTAAGGAATCTGTGGATCTGGTTACATGTGTACTGCGAGAAGGTTTTTGGCTGCTGACATGAACTCTTCTCTCTGACTGGACAGTGCTGTTATCAATCATACACCATGGTTACGCAGAACATATAACACAATGGAGCAAGAGGTTATATTGAGTATGGGTACTTCAACTCTGGAGAAATAAGAGTTCACGTTGAAGTTAAAAGGTCACAGCCTGACAATGCCTAGCAGATATAAATTGGTCCCTAAAGCCCCCAAATACCTCTCAAATAATTTGAATGGCACTCGAACACACACACCTGCATTGTAGTGTACCGCAATGCATGGTATTGCATTGCAAAAAAGCACAATTTTAAGCATGTTAGGGTGCACTGGTAGTCCAATTACTGCAAAGCCTATTATATAGCCTATTTTTCACACTTGTTTACAAGTTAAAATAATTTTTTTTTTGCTAGAAAATTACTTAGAACTCCCAAACATTATATAATTTTTTTTCAGACCCCCTACAGTATAAAATGTTGGTCATTGCAATACTTTATTTCACACCATATTTGTGCAGCGGTCTTACAAGCGCAATTTTTGGGGGAAAAATACACTTTTTTGAATAAAAAAATAAGAAAACAGTAACGTTAGCCCAATTTGTTTCAATACTGTGAAAGATAATGTTACACTGAATAAATTGATACCCAACATGTCATGCTTCAAAAATGTGCCTGCTCGTGGAATGGTGACAAACTTTGGCACGTAACAATCTCCATAGGCGACGTTTAAAAATTTCTACAGGTTACCAATTTTGAGTTACAGAGGAGGTCTTTGCTAGAAATATTGCTCTCACTTTAACGATTGTGGTGATACCAAACACCGCTTTCATTTGTGGGCGCAACTTACGTATGCGTTCGCTTCTGCATGCGAACACGGAGGGACGGAGCGCTTTCAATTTTTTTTTCTTATTTATTTTACTTCTAATGCCGCGTACACACAACCGGATTTTCCGGCAGAAAAGGTCCGATGGAATCATTCCGTCGGACATTCCGATCGTGTGTGGGCTTCATCTGACTTTTTCTTTCTAAAATTCTGATGGACCTAAAAATAGAACATGTTTCAAATCTTTCCGACGGAATCAGTTCCTATCGGGAAAGCTGCTCGTCTGTATGCTATTCTGACGGACCAAAAACGACCCAAGGGCAGCTATTGGCTACTGAACTTCCTTTTTCTAGTCCCGTCGTACGTCATCGCGTTCTAAATGATCGGACTTTGGTGTGATCATGTGTAGGCAAGTCCGTTTCAGCGGAACTCCGTCGGAAAGACCGTCGAAGTCTATTCTGACGGAAAGTCCAGCCGTGTGTACGCGTCATTATTTTTTATTTTTATACTGTTCTTTAAAAGAAAAAAATTGGATCACTTTTATTCCTATTACAAGGAATGTAAACAGCCCTTTATTATAAAAAAAGCATGACAGGACCTCTTTAATGTGAGATCTGGGGTCAAAACGACACTTAAAAGCAATAAAAAAAAATTTTTTTTTTCCAATTAAAAAAGGTCCCTTTAAGGCCGGAGGGCGGAAGTGACGTTTAACGTCACTCCCGTCCTCCAAGGGCATAGAGTCGAGTGGCGGCTTTCATTCCCTCGCTCGACTTCCTGCCCATAAGGGGAAAGCTTCGGACCGTCTCCGCCACTACCAATGGATCCGGTAAGCGCCAGAGACAACCGGGACGTGGCGGGAGGGGGCGCACCTCTACCGCCGCTGATAAAAGTGATCTTGTTCTCTCCACTGGAGAGAACACTGTTATCTTAAAGCCGACCGCCCGTGGTTGAAACAAATACCGGGTTATGGCAGCTACCTGCTGCCACAACAACGGTATTTAACGTCAAAGTAGCAACATAAATCCACTGTGGGAGGTCCGTAAGTGGTTGGCCCTAACAAAATCAGATAATGTTTTTTTTTGTCGTCTTCCAGGTCAGCCCTTGAGAGATAGACATCCTCTCTCCACACAGGAAACAGGTTGCCAGATAACCCTTTTTTAAGGCAGTGCCTCAGGGCCTTGGTCAGCAGTGCTAATTTTGTCGACTAAAACAGTTTAGTTGACTAAATGAATACTATTTTAGTAGATTAAAATACGACTAAAACTAAAACAATTGAGATGACTAAAATACGACTAAAACTAAAATGGCATTTTAGTCAAAAGACTATTACTAAAACTAAATTGAAATTTGACTTCACAATTAACACTGGTCTGTAGTGCATGTTCATACCTCAATACCATAATGAATAACATATTAGATTTTTCACTCCAGCAGTATATAATAAGTTTGGAAATTGTAGAGAAAGGTTAACTAATGCATTACAATTTAATTACACCTATTAGATTTTGGACGACTAAAATTAGTTTTAGTCAAATAAAATGTACTGGAGATTTAATCGACTAAATACGACTAAAACTAAAACAATTGCAGAAGACTAAAATGGAACTAAAACTAAATTGCCATTTTAGTCCTAAGACTAAAACTAAATCGAAATTTGCTGCCAAAATTACCACTGCTGGTCAGTCTTAGTGTTTCCCTTATCCATAGGAGACATGTTGCCTGAGAGACTGCCAGGGGCTCCATCTCCCAAGGGCTGACCTGTAGTAGGTGTCCTGTGTGTACAGAAGCAGGGAGAGATGTGGGAGGACCTGAGCTGTGGGGGTCAGTGTGCCTTACCAGAGCTAGATAGCGGAGGAGGTTGGGCGTGTGGCCACAGGCAGCCCTCCTTGTGCAGTTAGTGTGAGGCGACCCGGATTCATTCTCCCTCTAGCCCAGATGAGGAGATAGGCGCCGGGACTGTCATCCCCTTGGCAGTTCCAGGGGGGGGCGTGTATCCGCGGCCGGAGCTTGCTTGACCCAGAAGACACTGGCGCTGGGAGTTCCTATCCCATTGCGTCTCCAAGATCAGTCGCCTTGGGGTTGCAGGACACGGGGAGGGGAAGAGTAGGTAGCTTTGCAGCCAGTGAAGTAGCTACCGGTAGCTCGGACGTGGAGCAGGAAGAGAGTTGAGAAGAGGAAAGATAGGGCCCCAAATATAAGCTGTCCTTAGAGGATGTTGAGGACCTGTTTGGGGCCATACACGAAATGCTGGAAATAGAGAAAGACAAAGAGCTTCTTTCCAAGCATGATTTAACGTATCAGGACCAAAGAAAAGGGAAGTCCAAGGTATTCTCAGTCCACCAGGTGATGTCAGAGGGGGTGCAGAAGGAATGGGCAGACTCAGAGAAGAAACCCTTTTTTGCAGCAAACTACAAAAATAGGTTACCTTTTGACGATGACCCACAGGCAGTATGGAACAAAAATCGGATGAAAGCTGATGAAGGAGGCTTAGCCGTGCCTTCGAAACACGTTCTGATTGGCCAGACGCAGTGGTAGGCGGCTCCTCACTCTGACAGCTTCGGAACACTTCTACACAGAGTTACACAGCCGGCGTCCTCCCCTGGTACCTCGAGGCTTCAGCTTCCCGCTGTCACACGGCGCTCATGGACTCTTCCACAGGGACACCCCGGTGGCTCTTTTGTTATGCTGGATCTGGAAAGCACCTACCCTCACTAGCACTATGTAAGTGCACCTTATATTGTCAACAATTTGTATTTTAATCACATAAATACGCACTCTTCCTTTTTTGCCTTAAATTGGATGCTCCACTGTCAAAAGTATCCAAAAAGTCGCTATTTGCCTTTGAAGACATGGGTCAACTGAAAGGCCTGCATGGACAAAAGGGGAGACGTTGTCTTGAAAAGAGCCTGGGAAACAAGTGTGGCCAGCCTGAAACCTGCACTCGCCACAACTTGTATAGCGAGGAATTTAGACTTGTGGCAGACCAAACTTCAGGACCACATAAAAAACCGTACCCCCAGGAAAGAAATCCTAAAGTTCTTGCCAGTTCTCTTTAAAGCTGTGGGCTTTATAGCAGATGCATCTGCGGAGTCTGCTAAACTTGCAGCAAGATCAGGGGGTCTAGCAGTGGCAGCAAGAAGAGCCATTTGGCTCAAAACATGGTCTGGATACCCTGCATCCAAGTTGAGATTATGTAATTTTCCATTTTCCAGATATCATCATCCAGCAGGGCTGGACAAAGTCTTAGAAAGGACGGCGGACAGGACGCAAGCCCCCGCATAAAAAGTTTTTTCGTGGGCACAAGGAGAGAGGAGAGGAAAGATTACCCCAAGAAACACTGGGCTGGCCACAAGGGGAAGCCAAAGAGCAATGTCCTTTTTGGCTCTTCTGGTCAAACCCCAAAACAGTGACTACAGGACGCCAATAGGGGGAAGATAGACTACCTTCCTATCTCAATGACAGAAAATCACAGCCAACATGTATGTCTTAAACATCATCTCGAAGTGTTACTCTTTGAAATTCAACAGCCTTCCACCAGAGAGATTTCTGCTGTTGAAGCTTCCAAGGGATCCCGAGAAAGCTTGAGCTCTCCCCCTGCTACTGAGAGAAATGGTATACCAGAGGGTCCTTACGCCAGTCCCAGAAAAAAAAGGACAAGGTTTCTATTTGCACGTATTTTGTCATCAAGAAACCATCAGGGAAGTTTCAGCACATTCATGGCCACCATGGATCTCCGGGCTGCCTACCTCCACATTACTATACAGGAAAGTTCCCAGAGATATCTGGCAGTGGAGGTAGAAGAGAAGGACTACCACCTCCAGAGCAGGGCTCTCCCCCTTTTGGCCTATCCTCTTCACCTCTTCACCGAAGATATTCACCAAGGTACTAGCAGAAGCCCTAGCCCTTCTAAGGTTGAAGACCATGACAATAATCATGTATCTGGATGACCTTTTCTTTGCGGGTCCGACAGAAGGGCATATGGCAAAAGACCTTACGGAGGCCTAACAATGGCTGAAGTCACTGGGGTGGATCCTCAACATCGAAAAATCAAACCTTCATCCCATCCAGAATATCCAGATTAGCGATTTTTAGGGGGACTGCGTCATTGTGGCGGACAAATCGGACACTAAGTGACACTTTTTTGGGGACCAGTGAAACTAATACAGTGATCAGTGCTAAAAAAAATGCACTCTCACTGTACTAATGACTCTGGCAGGGAAGGGCTTAACATCAGGGGCAAACAAAGGGTTAAGTGTGCTATTAGAGAGTGCTTTCTATCTGTGTGGGGGATGATTTAACTGGAGGAAAACAGTGATCCTTGTTTCTACTTAGCAGAAACACAAGATCTCCATCTTCCTGACAGAACGGCAATCTGCCTTGTTTACATAGGCAGACCACCGTTCTGCTTCTCCTGTCAATGATCGGTGAGTCCTGGCAGACATTGCGTCTGCCAGACTCACTGATTTGCTTCCGCTGTGTCCAATCACAGTGGAAGCGGGTCGCCGGCGGCGCATGTGCACGCCCCAGACCCTGTGCATGAAGTCACGTACAGGTACGTGATTTCGCACAGGAGGGCCGCCCTTTCGCAGCATATTGTGTGGGGTGGTCCTTAAGTGGTTAATCGAGATCTCAAACCAGATCTGGTGGTGGGCAGAAAAGAACCTGCTGTCACTGATAGCGGTCCACCTCAAGGGGGGGTGCAACCAGGTGGCGGACTTCCTCAGCCGCCAAGAGATCTCCCAGGAAGAGTGGGAACTACATCCAGAGGTGTTCACAGAGATCACAGCTTGCTTAAAAATGCCAGAAATAGACCTTTTTTGCATCCATAAAAAATGCCAAGGTGAAGGTTTTTTATTTGCTAAACCCTCAAGACTGGGCTTTGGGGATAGACGCACTTCAGAATTCTTGGAATTTCAGGATGTGTTACATCTTCCCTCCAGCGCATCTGATTCAAGTCCTAAAGAAATTCCTATAGGAGCAGACAAGACTAATACTAATCGCACCATATTGGCCTCTGGTTCTCTCAGCTACTCAGTCTCTCAGTAGACCAGCCCTGGCCACTTCCTCTCAGGGATGACCTGATGCGTCTAGGACCCCTAGCAGGCCTTAACAGCTGGTGCATAGAGAATGACAGTAAAAATATGGAACCACCAACAATTTTAGAATTCCTACAGCAGGGTGCTGATAAGGGTCTATCGCTCACATGTTTGTAACTTGTGTTCTTTAATAAACTTTTTTCTTTAAAAAAAAAAGGGTCTATCGCCCAGTACTCTGAAGGTTCAGATAGCAGCGCTGTTGGTGTATCTGGAATGGATGTTACAAGAAGACACACTGGTCTCTAGATTCTGCAGAGCAGTAGCTAAGTACAGACCACCTAAGGCTCAGAGATGCCCCATGTGGGATCTGTCAGTGGAGCTTAGGTGTATCATTAAAACCCCCTTTGAGCCTCTATGAGGCACATCCCTACGCCTGCTTCTTTTAAAACAGTCTTCCTCGTGGCTAATACTATGGCCCGCAGGATAGGAAAACTACAGACTCTATCAGTTAGAGAGCCTTTCCTAAAAATTTATGAATACAGAGTTGTCCTTCAAACAGGGCTGGGATTTAGTGGCGTCAACTTTCCACAAATCTCAGGATATAGTACTACCATCCTTTTGTAGTTCAACCTCCAACAGTAAGGAGCAAGAGCTGAACCAACTAGACGTCAGGAGGTGCTTGTTAAAGTACCAAGAAATAACTAGTGAATTCAGATCCTCAGATGCCCTATTTGTCCTATACACAGGAAAACAAAAAGGTAAGCAGGCGTCCAAGAAAATGCTAGGTAGATGGATCAAGTCAAACATTCTGGAATGCTATGGAATCATGCAAGTAACACCTCAAAAAAATCTGAGAGCTCATTCTACAAGGGCTTCAGCGACTTCATGGGCGGAGAAGGCGGTAGCTACCCCAGAACAGATTTGCAGGGCAGCAACTTTGTCCAGCTTCTCCACCTTTGTCTGACATTACTGACTAGATCTGATATCCAGTCAGGGCCAGGCTTTTGGTAGGAAAGTCCTTCAAGCCATTGTCCCACCCTAGTCTGGAGAGTACCTTGTTATCCTCTCTGACCTGGAAGACGACTGGGGGAAAAACTGAGTTAGTCTTACAGGTAATTCTGTTTACAGTAGTCTTCCAGGGCAGCATGATCCCACCCTAATGTTTAACCTTGTGGGGTTGTGTTCTATGTTTTTCAGATTCTGGCCTTCAGTTCTCTTGGATGACTGACCAGGGACCTGAGGGACCGCCTTAAAAAGGGTTGATTGGCAACGTGTTTCCTGTGGGGAGAGAAGAAATCCATCTCTCAAGAGTTGCCCTGGAAAACTACTAGGAACCAGTAAAGTCTTACTGGTTCCTAGTAGTCTTCCAGGGCAACCCTTGACTCTGTTTTTAAAGCAATCCACTGCAATGTATGCCATGTTCATTTTGGGGCTCTGCACTTTGGGTGCATTCAAATATAAAAAGAGAACCTGTGCTAAAAAGCAAAAAAACAGAAGACTAGACCAGTGTTTCTCAACTCCAGTCCTCAAGGCGCCCCAACAGGTCATGTTTTCAGGCTCTCCATTATTTTGCACAGGTGGTTTGATCAGTTTCACTGCCTTAGTAATCACCACAGCTGTTTCATCTAAAGGGAAATCCTGAAAACATGACCTGTTGGGGCGCCTTGAGGACTGGAGTTGAGAAACACTGGACTAGACTGCAGCTGCAACAAAAAAACACTAATATCTGTGTAGTAAACCAAAGTAAAATAAGTTAAGTGCGCTTGCAATCAAATGATCACAGATGTAAATTCATATACTACTTGCATAAATATATGAGTGCGTGTATACTGTGCGTAATTGGTGAATCACATAACACAATCAAAAAGTGCTTAAAAATAGGTAAACTTAAATCATAAGTTGAGTGCACAATAAATAATAAAACATGTGAATAAACATAGAGGGGTCAAAATGTCCTGAGTGATAAGAGTAGATAAACAGTAAAGTTCATTCATAAAAAATTCAATGAAGATGCATCAGTCCCATTAAGGAAGGATCACATATCCACAGTTCTTTGGATGTGTGCAGATACAGCCCTCTGCAGGGACAGCTGGATGATGGCGTCCGGATCAGCCGATGTGAACAGCGTTCCAATAGGGGACGATTCCAGCGCGTCTATCTGGGGGGGGGGGGGGGGGGGGGGGTCACCTGCTGGGCCCAGGGGGGCCGTATGTGCAAAAAGAAGCAAAAAACAAAGGCTCCGATGGTGTAGTAAGATTTAAAATTTATTGCTGAACGCAGGCAGTAAAGACAACTCCGCCATACAGTAATTAAAACAAATATAAAAAAAACGGCATTAAAGCGAACACCCTTGCAAACATGGGGTGGACGGCGTGATGGCGTACAGTGCGTAGCCACATACAGCTCCCCTGGGCCCAGCAGGTGCCCCCCAGATAGAAGCGCTATTGGAACGCTGTTCACATTGGCTGATCCGGATGCCATCATCCAGCTGTCCCTGCAGAGGGCTGTATCTGCACGCTTACATGACCTTGCTATCAGGGAGGTCCACCATTCCTGGTAAGGTTCCATCTGTAGTATCCCCCGGAGTCACTGTTTGGATATCCCTTCACACCACCTTCCCTTCCTTCACCTACACTGGTGGTTTCCAAAGAACTGTGGATATGTGATCCTTCCTTAATGGGACTGATGCAGCTGCATTGAATTTTTTATGAATGAACTTTACTTCTTATCTACTCTGATCACTCAGGACATTTTGACCCCTCTATGTTTATTCACATGTTTTATTATTTATTGTGCACTCAACTTATGATTTAAGTTTACCTATTTTTAAGCACTTTTTGATTGTGTTATGTGATTCTCCAATTACGCACAGTATACACGCACTCATATATTTATGCAAGTAGTATATGAATTTACATCTGTGATCATCTGATTGCAAGCGCACTTAACTTATTTTACTTTGGGTGCATTGACTGCTACTGTAACAGCACTTTGGGGTGTCATTCAATATGCACACAGCAGTGCACAGATTACCATGTGTTGAAAGTAACACACAGAAAAACATGCATTCTGTGCATTAGTGTAACACATAAACTTAAAAAGGCCTTTAATGTTACGTGACCTTTTGAAGAAACATCTTTTTCCTGGGTGCATTGTAACACAATGTATTAATATTAGCAAATTTGTAAAAAATTAAGCTATTGTGTGGCCCTCTGACATGTTTGGCACTGCACTTGAGGCCCCGTGTATTTACTAAGTTGACCAATACTGCTTTTGTCCATATAGTGTACTGTACATGGAGCACTTCTAAAGGTTAAGAGGCACAAGTACTACCCTTTTCTTATCTTTGCACAAATACCCAGCAGTGCATTCTTTACAAGGCACATGCTTTTTTTAAATTTTTGTTAGAACATTGGTAACAATTACATTATGACAATTGGTGGAAGGGTTACAATGGAGTCATCAAGACCTGGGAGTGACGGGAACCGCAATACACTAGAGGGGTTACTGTTAAAATCACTGTTATCACTGTTATAGGACTACTAATTGTACAGTATGAATTGCCTACATACAATTTTGGCTGATTATATTTCCTAAGTAAGTGAAAGCCTGGAATGCCAGGCTAAACTACAAGAGCTGTTTTCCTTATTAGCTACACCATTCTAAACAATTTTTGTTTGTGGATTAGCATTGGGAACCCGTTATCACAGCATAGTGCCCTGGATCTATATGTTTCAGTCCCAAGGTCTCAGATGTGTTATAGTTTTGAGTTAAATGAGCTTTTGGATTGTGTTAATATAAGGAGGCCATATACTTACTGGTACGTGTCCCTTTAAAGCAGACCCACAAAGCAGTTGTGAATTATTAAGCTAAGGATATTTTTTAAACTAACTCAGTGATTAGTAGGGGGGTGAGTTCAGCTTTAAGGCCCCATGCACAAGCCTAATGCAGCGTACACACGAGCAGACTTATCTATCGGACTGGTCCGACAGACCGAGTCCGGCGGACAATCCGATCGTGTGTGGGCTTCATCGGAACTTCAGCTGACTTTTTCTGTCGAAAGTTTGACAGACTTTAGATTTGGAAGATGCTTCAAATCTTTACGTCGTAACTCCGCCGGACCCAGAAATCTGCTGGTCTGTATGCTAGTCCGACGGACAAAAAACTATGCTAGGGCAGCTATTGGCTACTGGCTATCAACTTCCTTATTTTAGTCCGGTGTACGTCATCACGTAAGAATCCGTCGGACTTTGGTGTGATCGTGTGTAGGCAAGTCCGTTCGTTAAAAAGTCAGTCGGAAGTCCCTCAAAAGTCCGTTGAAAGTCTGTCGGAAAGTCCGTCGGACCTGTCCGGTCGAAAAACCCGCCCGTGTGTACGTGGCTTAAGAGTTTTGTAGCTGGAAGCTGTAAAACGCTCAGCATCCAAAATCCAATGGTTTTTAGTTGTGCCTGTTTACACCTTGAGCGTAGTGTCGCTTGAAGATTGAAGCTTGTAGCTCAAAATAGTACATGAGCTTTTTTTGATCTACAAGCTCCTAGCATTTTTGTCCCCAATATACTTTGAAAGGAGTGTGTGAAAATGCGCAAACATGCATATAAAAACATGTAAAAATGCTTTATTACACATTTTTATTCCCTAGCTTTCCATTGGCTAAAAATAAAAAATAAAAAAAAACCTTTCACGGCTAAAACTCAAAAAAAGATCTGCAGAATGACCAAAGACATTCAGCTCAAGTTTAAATGTGGCCTAGGGTTCTTGGGTAGTGCACTCAAGTGTCGATGTTTGGTAGGAGAAGATACGTGAAAAAGTCAGACACTTTCACCATGGGTTCCAAGTAATATACTGTAGACATGTATTAGGGGAAAAGCAAGCATCGCCACAGTGAGAAGAACTGAGAGACCCACGAGAAGATGCATGGGATGAGTAAAAACCGCCTGTTGGGAGAATGGTGGCCTTTGAGAGTTTTGGGAATCCCTGAAGTGGATAAAGGGGTGAGGAAAGATTTGACACCTAGGAAAAGAGGCTAATTTGCCTTCCTGTTTAAGAGTATTAAGAAAAAATTTCTATAAAGGGGACTGAGACAAAAATGAAAACCCAACGGAGGTTCCAGTACTTCCCTACCCTATCCAAAGCTAAAGAAGAAAGTTTTGTCTTGATTTTATCTTGTATTAGAAGAGATGTGCTCACCTTATATACTATACTGGGTCATTGCTCTTTCTTTAAAACTTTTTTTTTCTTCAATAGACATATTTTTCAGAAATAGACATATATAGATATGAGGGGACTCCCTTATGATTTTGCACTTCAGTGAGGATTTTAGTTTTGCTTCTGGCAAAGGTTACAGAGAGATGCTACTGGCTATAAGTGAGAACAATGCTTTAAGGTCAGGAAAAACTGAACACCTTACTTTGTGTTATAGATAAGAGATATGGTCTTTGCTCTCATACCAGGTTTAGATTTATGAAGCTCCCCTTTGTGGATTCTCAAGCCCCACGGCTGTCTGCATTTTTAATGCTTCGGCTGCTTAAGCTTCTTCCTTGATGCAGAAAAACAGAATTCCCAGTAACCTGCAGGATTTAATAATTGTCATCTACAGTAAATACATTTCAAGAGTTAAAAAATAGAAAACAGCTCCAAGGACTACTTATGTAGATTTTTTTCTGATCTTTCGTCCATGGCATTTGCGTTTTACTGACAAGTAGAAGTGCTCCATTAAACCCTGGTACTGGAATTGCACTATGATTACATGTAACGCTAAAACAAGCTTCACAGTGAATGTAATTGTAATGACATATTGGTCTTCATTTATGAAAGAGTCCAAATGAGGAACTGTCTTTGGCATTTTGTGTTGCCCCACAGCTACCAGATTTCTTCTTTCATTCTCCCATTTTACTGATGGAGCCATGGGGTTAAGGATAATGCCAGAAACAAGTTTTCTATTACTTTCATTATACTGCACCACATATTGAAATAATGTATAAGTGTATGTATTACATTTCACAGCACTCCCCTTGACAATGCCTTAACCTGATTTTTGCTCTAGAACAGTGATTTCCAAACTGTGACCTTTTATTGTCTTTATTTGTCAATTGGGGCACTGTTCCTCCCACTAACCAATTATGAAGCCCCATTCCTTCCACTGACGCCAACAGTGGGGCAAAATACCTCTCACTGACACCAAAGATAGATAGAGCCCTATTCCTCCCAATGACACCAACGATGGGGCACTATTCCTCCCACTTATACCAACAATGAGACACTAATCCTCCCACTGACACCAATAATAGGGCACTATTCCTCTCACTGACACCAATGACGAGGCACTATTCCTCCAACTGACACTAGTGATGGGGTACTATTTCTTCCACTGACTCCAACAATGGGGCACTATTCCTCCCACACAGACACAAATGATGGGGCACTATTACTTCCAATGACACCAACAATGGTATAGTATTACTTCCACTGACAGCAATGATGGGACATTATTGACCACCAAGCCTGAGGCATTGTGATTGACCAAGTTCCATAAACCTAGAAATATATATACACACAAATTATCAAAGTGCCATATTTCTGTGAAGGAATCCTAGCTGTGTTGCTCAACTGCGGCAGAGAAAAATCAGGTCACCATGCTGGCTATGCTGTGTGCTAGGACTGTGAACATCTCAGAGCTGGCTGGATAGAAGTATAAATACTTTGGCATGCAAGACAACCTTCACACATACGTTTCAACTGGCTGCTTGAAGTTCAGCCAAAGCAGTACTATAACACCTAAAAGATGTTATTAAAAATTATTGTCAGTTTCTCCTGAATAAGAACATTTTAAAAGTTCCCTTTTACCATTTATGAGTATATAGGAAGGGGAAGATTAGGGATAGGAGTGGTAATACGCTACAGGTCCACTTTGGTCGATAATAAAGCTAAAAGCATGGGGCGTGGCTAGCTGTGGACCGAGATGGTCGTCTGACTCCACAGATCTTTCCCACCACAGGCAATAACTGGCTCACCGCGACTCCCACTACCTCTCTCAGACACCGGAGAGGAGCTCACTACTCCCGTGACACCCGGCATGACCAGGAGAAGGGGAAACTCCTCAGCCCTGCGCCGCCTCACGGATTTCTTGGTCCACAAACAGAAAATCATAAACTTACTTGGAAAACCTCTACTGTTCTCCCTTCTCCTGGCCCAGGAATCCTACCCGGTTAAATAACAGTTAATGCTGTAGTGTTTAAACTTAGTGCCTGTAATTAGCAGCGGTATTTCTTTATGATTCCCACTCCCAAGATACACAGGGTGCTAAATTTTGCTTTTTGTTTTGTTAATGTAAACCTCTCAGCTTCTATTGATCACCATATAGGATAGTGGAATATGTTGCTACGTTCTGTGTTACTTATTGATTGCACACCAAATGTCGGTATAATAGGTATGGCCTCTACTCAGATTACTATGCTTCCCTCTCCAATCCCGCCACGGCAATTACTATAACCTCAATCAATGCCAATGGGTTAAACTCCCCTTTTAAACGTAACTTAATCACCTCTTAATAATAACAGCGCCATATCTATCTTCCCCTTTTTTACATTTTTTCTAGATTTACCTTAGGGTAAATTTATTGATAGAGGCTGCAGCTCTTCATATTTTAATTTTCATTTGTACCATAAGCGCGGGAGTCAAATCTTTCGTAACTTATTATGGCAGGAGGCCCTGTCCCAGCAGTCAGATATACTCTGCATACAAGAGATGCATTTCTCTTCTCATAACCCCCCTCAATGTTCTCACAAAAAATGTTCACATTATTTCCACGGCAACGCCACTAAGAAAAAAGCTTGCGTAATGATTGCCGTTAAAGCCTCTCTGTCCTTCCAACTATCACATGTTGAAACTGACATTGACAGAAGATATATAATTCTATCCACATCCTTTAACAACCAGCCTCTGACCCTTCTTAATATTTACGCACCCTACTCCCATCAAAGACAGTTTTACAAGTCTGTCATCAACAAACTCCACCCATATCGCCAATAAAATCTCATTATTTGTTGAGATATTGTTGACCACTCCCTGGGTTCCTCCAATTCCGCTAGAAAAAGATCCACAGCCCTTCACTCATTCCTTAAAAGAGAAGAACTATATAATCCCGGGCGATGCTTACACGATGTAGAGCGAGACTACACCTATTATTCACCCTCGCAAAAAATCTACTAGCGGATCGACCTGTTCCTTACTGATAAACACACACTTCAGTTAACTGAGGAAGCTAAGATAGGAGTGACTACGTGGTCGGACCATGCACCAATATCCATCAAAATGTTCACTAATAACCAAATTAACACAAAAACTATCTGGAGGCCTAATACCTCCCTCATTGCGAGTCCCCAATATCAGGAACAAGTCGCATCCAAAATTGATAATTTCTTTACTATCGATGCTGGCTCTGTTAGTAACCCACACATACTCTGGAATGCCCACAAAGCTTCCCTGATAGGACTACTGATAAATCTGGAAGCACACGAGAAAAAGAAGCATACTGCTACCATTGATAGCCTATTAAGACAAATTAAAGCACTCAAACAATCCCATAAAGCTAATCCCACAACTACCCTTGATCTTGCACTCCGAAAAGCAAGGCAGGAGCTCAGTGAGCACCTACGGGGGAATTTTGACTTTTATTTAAAAAGACTTCGCCTTACCTGGTACTCCCAACAAAATAAACCTGGCGCTTTTCTTGCTAAGCAATTTAAGCGCCAACTTACTAACTCCAAAATCCCAAAAGATCACAAGTGCCACGGACAGCGATCAATAAACCCTAAGGATATTGCAAAGCAATTTGGCTCTTTCTATTCCACATTGTAGAATTTAACCCAGTCTGACACTGTCACCCCTCCTACCAGTGAAGACTTACAACGCTTCCTGCACCCACTACATTTCCCGACAATCACCGCAGAACAACTCACCCAACTCTCAGCTCCATACACCACCCAGGAAATCCAAAAAGCCATCAATACCCCACCCCTCCATAAAGCTCCTGGTCCTGATGGCTTTGGAAACAAATATTACAAATATTACAAAACCTTTTCCACTCATTTATCTCCCCATCTATGTTCAGCCTTTAATCACACTGCCTCCATAGGCACGATACCCAAGGAATCATGGGAAGCTCTCCATTACCTCTCCAAGTTACCATTTCAAAGCCGGGAAAACCAACTGTTAATCCTGCCAGCTACTGACCAATCTCTAAACACGGACACAAAACTCTTTGCCAAAATTTTATCAATGCGCCTCTCACTTATTATACCAAAATTGTTACATACTAATTAAGTGGGACTTGTTGCTGGCAGGCATGCGTCAGATGGCACCAGGCAATTTGTAGACCTAATACAATGGGCTGAACGATACCAAATGCCTTCTCTGTCCCTATCTTTGGATGCAGAGAAGGCATTTGATCGAGTATGTTGGCAATATCTGAAAGCTGTACTTCATAAATTTGGCTTTACTGGCAATATTCTGCATTCCATTCTAAGTCTATATTCTGCACCAAGTGCCAAAGTGTGGACTTCTGGTATTCTCTCAGACCCCTTCACCATAACAAATGGAACCTGGCAGGGATGTCCCCTATCACCACTAATCTTTGCCTTAGTAATGGAACCGTTGGCACAAACTATAGGAACTGACCCTCACATTACTGGCATAAAGGTCGGGGACACTACCCATAAAATAGGCCTTTATGCCGATGACGTTATCATTTCTCTGGCTGATCCAGTCAACTCCCTCCCCCACCTTCAACGAGTGCTTGCCTCCTTTAGTACCATCTCATACTACAAAATCAATTAAAAGCCAATCCTCTATGTTGGATATTTTTCTGCATCCGACTATCAAACGTAGCATTGCATCCATCTCTCCTTTCTTGTGGGCACCTAACTCCACTCTTTGATATTTAGGTATTCAGCTGGTCTCACCTTCTTCTCAACTCCTCCGACTCAACCTAAATGCTCTACACTCTAAATTGCAATGCATCTCCTAAAGCCTACAAATAACTCATGCTTCCTGGGCGGGCCGCATAGCCCTGACAAAGATGTACCTGCTACCCCACATCTTATACACATTCTGGACTCTCCCGCTACCTATCTTATCTACACAACTGGCCAAACTACAAGCGACCCTGGTATCCTTCATCTGGAATGGCAAACGGTACAGGCTAAAGTGCCATATCCTGTGCACCCCTTAAAAATCTGCCAGAATGGGTGCCCCAGATGTTGCAGGATACTATAGAGCTACAATTCTTAATCAATCCAAGGCCTGGTGGAATCTTACTCAAGTGCCTACCTGGCTGCAAATTGAGAAAGCAGCCTTCTCAACTGATCCCAAGATATTCCTCAGTGCCTTATTTCTACAGCTACAACCCTCTCGCTCGTTCCTAGACACTATCAACGCAACAATAAGAACCTGGAAGTCCCTACTCCAACAGACTCAAGGCATACAACGGGAACCTCTTTCGCACCTGCCCCTTTCCTCCCTGGAGCTCTTGATCCCGCATGTCTCCCTCACTCCTTGGACCACAGCAGGTATTAACACCATTGGAAACTTGTTCACCACTAATCTGAGCTCCTTTCAACACCTATGTCGGCAATATCAACTGAACCATAGAAACTTTTACATGTATCTTCAGATACGCTCAGCTCTCTCTCATACATGATGGACCAATCAGCCTCTACTTTGGGATTTAGTGAAATTCTATAACCATCCCAACCCATCTTCCAAAGGCATTGCATCCATCTACAAACTAATGATAAACCCAACGATGCCGATCATAAACTCTTCAATGCAACATTGGGAGCGAATACCCCACCTTACTTTCACCACCTCACAATGGCATCGAGCTCTGACCTCCACTCTAAAAGCTTCCCACTGTATTACCCTGTGGTAGTCGATGCAAAAAATCTTCCATAATTGTTACTTTACTCCAGCTAAACTGGCACGAATATATCCCACTGCATCATCTGACTGTTGGAGAAATTGTGGAAACACTGGGACTCTGCTCCATATTTGGTGGCAATGCCCCAAACTATCCAATTTCTGGGCAGATGTCACCCTTCTGGTTACCTCCATAACTAATGTTCTGTTTAGCCCTACTCCCCTGATGGTTCTACTAGGCATGGATTCTTCCTTGCGGCCTCCCCGCTTTCAAACCATTGTAACTCAGATTTTTATAGCAGCACGCTTAGCTGTTGCCAGATTATGGAAATGTTCTCACCCACCTACAATAGCAGAAGTTAATACCATCCTAAACACACACTGCCCTCTTTAATAAATGTTCGCTAAAGCACACTTTCAAATGGAAAAATTTCTAACCAACTGGAACAACTGGCTTACTGACCCTAGGGGCCCTGGCCCTTTGCCTTAGTCCTACCACCCTTACACAATCATATCTCCCCCTACAATCACAACCACCAGGGAACTCCAACCCAATCCATGCTCGTAGGGCCCTCTTGGGATAACTCTCCTTCCTTTTCACGCTTTACCATCAACATCTGTGAAAATCGCAGTACCAACAACCTCCACTGTCTTTTCTTTTCTACGCTTAGTGGCACATAGTTTATACTTACCACTCTACTTGTATTGATATGTTCTGTTTTAGCATTAATGTTTGCCTACAACTCCACTGGTCTTTGCTTTTTCCTCATGTGACTTGTACTTGCATAAATACCTTATATAACATAAATAAATAAAGCTGAAAGCATACTCTTCCCTATTTCTTTTATTGATAAACAAAAGCAGAAAAACAATATTCACTTTCTGCAACCCCCAAAAGTAAATCCATTTCTAGCTATGCAGTGATTGTAATCCAAAGTCAGGGTACCCTGATGTTTATTATGATTTGCTAAGCAAAATCTTTATTTGCTCAGTAACATAGCCTGCCTTTGGGCAATGATAGCACAGGATGGTGACATATGGACTGCTTGCGTCTGCTTGCAGAAGGAATCATATCTTATTTGGAACACAGCGGGTGTTAAAGGTCAACTAAATATACATTTCGACTTTGATTTTGTAAATGGGGGATTTGGAACAATTTGAAATAGATATGGTATGAGAATTGCAAATACAAGTGTGTAATTGTATGTACAGTATATAATGCCAGCTATATGGATACATTAACTTGCCTATTTGAAAACGCCATTAACTAGAGGGTTGGGAGGGTCCTTGCTGGCATTCAAATTTAAATTTTTGAGGAGAGTTGAAGTTTTACAGGTAAGATATCATATTAAAACAGATATGTGGCAGGTTTTTTTTCTTTTACTTTTTATTGAGGTGACAGGACATATTTTTTCAAAGAAAATAAAAGCACTAAATTCAATGAGTACTTGAGAACTGACTCACATATGGGAGAATGGTGAACACTGCTGGCTTCTATAAAGAGGTACATACAGTAGTTGACTACAGCATACATACCAACATTATAGTCCAGGATCCTGGGACACTGTTGGTCTGAATTTCCTCTGCCCACTTTCCAGGTGGGTGCATCAAAATCATGCCTACTTCAGGGGTTGGTCAAATCCAGACTCCACCTCTATATATGCAGGGGACTGCAATCAATGCCTTTTTGAATTACTGCACATGTACAGTACTCAAATAAGGTTGATGCTGTGATCTTGGCACACAGCTTTGGCAAGGCATAGCAAATCTCAGACAGTTGCCATGTATGATACAGTTGAAAAGTGCTGCTCTGATAAAGAATATACATCATATCCATGCTATACATCTGCTTCATGTGGGAAACTTACTTTAGAAACAAACTAAACAAAGCTTTTTTGGTCATACTTCTCTTCTGGATCGCACAAGAGAACTTACTTGTGCTCTCCTGTGACCCAGAATCAGTTGACAGCAGTATAATGTCCGCTGGGAGCTTGAGCCAGCCGCTCTTGCCCCTTCCCAACTCGGCACTCCAGCGAGCTCTGGAGGGACAGAGTACAGAGCCAGTGACTGACAGTCACTGCTTTCTGCTGAAAGCAGATTGAGAACTGAGTAATCAGTGATCATGTGATCGCTCCGTTCCCTAGCTTAGAGCTGGCGGGGGACAGCTGCAGCATCAGGCTGATGTTGCAGCAGAGAGGTAAGTATAGATGTTTGCTTTTTTTACTATTCCCACACTTCTCCTTTAAAGCTTCAGGCTGTGGAATTAGTCTCAGTTCATGTGATTCCGCCAACCTGTAAGATTCAAGTAGCTTCACTGACGTAGTATAACTTCAGGGCAGATGTCATCTGTGACCTGGCACCTCATTCTTTGATAACAGATGTTTTGCTCAGTCAGTGTGACACTTTCTCTTCCTTGCCTAAAGCCTTTGAGATCTGTAGAGACCCAAGTTTAAAGGAAAACTCCACTTTCATTAAAAGATTATGTATACACATTGCTACACATGTCCTTTTGTACCTTTCTATTGTAACCTGAACTGTAGCTGATTACTGATGCAGGACTTCTTCCTTTGTTTCTGCTGTATTATCCTTCTGCAGTGTGGGCAGGGTTAAACTGAATACCGCATTTATCTGCGTATAACACGCACATTAATTTTAAAAGGGAAGTTTCAGGAAAAAAACGTAAATTTTAAATAAGGAACTTTGAAGCAAAATAAGGGTCAGTGCCCATCTGCAGCCTCACCATTGCCATCAATGCAGCCTGATCAATGCCCATCTGCAGCCTCACAAGTGCCATCAATGCAGCCTCATCAGTCCACATCAATGCAGCCTCATCAGTCCACATCAATGCAGCCTCACCATTGCCATCCATGCAGCAGCCTCACCATTGCCATCGAGGCAGCAGCCTCACCATTGCCTTCAATGCAGCAGCCTCACCATTGCCTTCAATGCTGCAGCCTCACCATTGCCATCAGTGCAGCCTGATCAATGCCCATCTGCAGCCTAGAGGGAACAGGGAGGGGGGGCGGGACGAACGTTGACAGATTGCATACAGTGAGAATCTCCTATGATAGACAGAACAGTGGTCCAATGGCAGCCCAGGAGACAGGACTTCCTATTACAGAGGCCGCCAAGTAAACAGGAGATTCTCACTGTATGTAATCTGACGGCGTTCGTCCCGCCCCCCCTCCCTGTCCCCTCCGAGGCAGCTAAAATTGAAGTATTGGCGTATAAACCGCACACGCTATTTGCACCCGATTTTCATGGTGAAAAAGTGAGTGTTTTTACACCAATGAATACAGTATTTATTAATGCAGAAGTGCAACAGCCAGTCATTTGGCTGCACTCCTCCTGTGGATCACAGGAGTGCAGTTCGTTCTGCACTCCTGTGACCCGTTTTCAGCAGACAGGGGACCGAAGTCCGCTGTCTGCTGATGTCACAGAGCTGGTGCAGGCTTGGGCAAGATCAAACACTGAGGTCAGGATCCGCCCACATGCCTGGACCAGCACCCAGCTCAGCCTCTCAGCGATCTGCTAAGAGCCTGAGCCGGTTGCTCCCGCCTCCGCCACAGCCCAGCGCTCCAGTGAGTGAGGAGGGGGCAGAGCAGAGAGCGGTGACTGACGATCAGCAGCTCTCTGCTCAGGAAGCTGTAAGAACTGAGTGATCTGCAGTGTTAGATCGCTCAGTTCTCAGTGTTAGAGCCGGCAGGGGACAGATGCAGAATACACCTAGGTAAGTATAAATCTGCAAAAACCCCAAACCCCATACTTCTATTTTAAAGAGGTTGTAAACCTCCATGTGTAAGTTGTACCTATAGGTAAGCCTAGAATAAGGCTTACCTATAGATACTGTAAATATATCCTAAATGGCGCCGTTTAGGAGATATTTACTGTATACTGCGCCAATGATATCATGGGCGCGTGGGCTCTGAAAGAATGGCCGCCCGTGCCATTTCTTCAGGAGTGTGGGCCGTGACAGGCAGCTCCCACGTGCAAGCATGGGAGTGACGTCACGCGGCTCCAGCCAGTCACACAGTAAGTGAGTCCGCGGCCCCGGAAGGAAGATGGGCGAAGATGGATGTGGCCTGCAGCAGGGGACAACTCAGGCTTCGTTTGCAGGTAAGTGTCACATAATGTGCTAGTATGCAATGCATACTAGCACATTATGTTTTTACTTTGCAGGGAAGAAGAAAGGAAGAAAAACCCACCAGGGTTTACTTCCTCTTTAAGGAGACCACTTTACACTGCTCATCTATAAAGTGTCACCAGTGCAGGGGGCAGCCATCCTGTCTTGGTCTGGATTGATCCGGAAGGACTTTGACTGGCTGAGGCAAAAGAGGAAGGGGGAAGAGTCGGAAGAGGGGAGGGAAGCAAAGGGAAGAAAAGAAAGGGTAGTCAAAAAACTATCAGGGGTGTCGGAAAAGCCTGGGCTGCTGGCTGAACGGAACCCTACCATAGCTGTCCACGATTGGGTGAGACCTCAGAGAAGCAAAGACACTGCTCATTGTGCGTACCTTCTCCCTGGGTGGGTGTGTGATCAGACTGTACAAGACAGCACTCCCACTGCTTTAAAGGAAGGAAAAGAGTGACTGTCCCATCTGGACTGAAAGGGAAATCAGGGAAATCACAGCAGCTCTTTTTCTGGAGGAGGACCTGAACTGAATCAGAGCAAGGTCTGGAGACCTAGAAGAGGGCATGAAAGTCAAAAACAGAACATTCCATAGCTCAACCCACCAACCAGTCTGCCAACTGACCAAATTAACCTGTCCAATAGTCTGCGTTAAAAACAGGGGTTTAGTTAGCACGCATTTGCAAACGCATGCATAAGCTGCAAGGCCTCTTCACGGCACCCTGTGTATGCTTGGAGTCCTAACACTACTGAATTTATAAGCGTCTCCACAATGGAAGCACATGCATTAAATGGATATATGAGGGGCAGGTGGGCCTGGAGGCAGCCCAATCCCCCTCAAAGGAACAGGAGCACACTGGACACCCAGCAAGAGCACAATGGCAGCAAAGGTGTACAGTGTGTCCCCGGACCAATATACACCAGTAACAAACAAATGGCCCTTGCCCCCACCTATAACTGGCCTTCACAGCAAGGAGCACATGTGCCATTTGTTTGTTACTAGAAGAGGGCACCCTGGGTCTGGTAGGAGACTAACATCATAGAATACATTTTGTATGCTGGTAACTGTTGTGCGATTTTCAAGGACCCCAACTTTGCTGACCAACGTTTTTTTTCATCAATCCCTGGCCAGTGGGATAAAATGTGGACTGTTATAGAAGGTTGGGACTGTCTTTATATACCATTGATAGGTAAAAGAAATTCAGTTCAGTTAATTGCTGTTAGTCAGAATACTGCAGGTGTTAAGTCCTGGAAGGATTTACCCACTTCCTAACCAGGCCCTTTTTTGCGATACAGCACTGCGTCGCTTTAACTGACAATTGCGTGGTCGTGCGGCGCTGTACCCAAACAAAGTTGATGTCCTTTTTTTCCTACAAATAGAGCTTTCTTTTGGTGGTATTTGATCAGCTCTGAGATTTTTATTATTTGCGCTATAAACAAAAAATAGTGACAAAAAAAACTAAACTTTTTACTTTCTGCCATACAACATTTCCAAAAATAAAAGTAAAAAACAAATGTATTCATCAGTTTAAGCCAATATGTATTCTGCTACATATTTTTGGTAAAAAAATCACAATAAGTGTATATTAATTGATTTGCGCAAAAGTTATCTCACCTACAAAATAAGGGATAAATTTATGGCATTTTTATTATTATAGGGAAGGGGTTAACATCAGGGGCATCAAGGGGTTAAATGTGTTACCTCACTGTGCGTTCTAACTGTATGGGGGACTGTGTGATTGGGGAAACACACAGATCCATCTTCCTGCATAACATAAAGACAGGATCTGTGTGATCTGTCAGAACAGAGCCTTGTTTACACAAGTAGATGCCCATTCTGTCACTGCAGGGAACGATCGTGGTTGATAGAGGTGTGTCATCTTCAGGTGTGGTGCAGCCATCACAACACTGAGCATTTTTTCCATACTGTTTATGTACTGAACAATCTCTGAAATCCAATTGTCTGCTTATCTGATTGGCTCATTGCGTTTTCCTGCAGACTATCATTCCCCTCCCACCTAGCACTCCTATGTCAGCTTGAGGAAATTACTGTCAAGGATTGCTTTCATATCTGCAAGGCAGAGATGATTTTCATATCCAATGATGTTTGTTAACATTTTTGCAGTGTATGTAAATTAAAGAGGAACTGCAGTCTGCTCACATCATTTGTAATAAAAACATATTTGCCATTCTGAAGCTCCCTCCAACAACTTTGCATATTATTATATATACAGTATACTGTGATTCTGTACTTGCCAAATATGCTGCAGAAATCTCCCTCCACTGAGTCTGGCATAGTTGCCAACAGTCCCGACAGTCCCCGCCGCTACATCGTTCCCCCTTGTGTTCAGTGGACAGAGGAAGGGGGCTCGATCCGTGCAGCCAATGAATCGGCTACTCTCTTCACACTGAAGCCGGCGTTAGCTGCACAGATCGGCCCCTCCCCTCTCCACTGAACACACGGCGCCGGCGGCCGCTCATGCCATCTTACTTCTAATGTAATGGACATGTGCTGGGGGGCGTTATGGGAGGGGAGGGTCTGCACTGAGGGGGTTTGAACTGAGGGGGTCTACACTGAGGGGGGTCTGCACTGAGGGGGGACTGCACTGAGGGGGTCTGCACTGAGGGGGGTCTGCACTGAGGGGGTCTGCACTGATGGAGGGGGGTCTGCACTGAGGGGGTCTGCACTGATGAAGGGGGGTCTGCACTGAGGGGTGTCTGCACTGATGGAGGGGGGTCTGCACTGAGGGGGTCTGCACTGATGGAGGGGGGTCTGCACTGATGGAGGGGGGTCTGCACTGAGGGGGTCTGCACTGATGGAGGGGGTCTGCACTGAGGGGGTCTATACTGATAGATGGGGGACCGCACTGAGGGGGGTCTGTATTGAGGGAGAGGGGTCTGTAATGAGGGGGTCTATACTGATGAGGGGGTCTACACTGAGGGGGTCTAAACTGATGGAGGGGGTCTGTACTTACTGGGGGGTCTGTACTGAGGGAGGAGAATCTATACTGCTGGAGGGGCGGTCTGTACTTAGTGGGGGGGGGGTCTTTACTGAGGGAGGGGGGGTCTGTACTGAAGGGGGACCATAGTTGGTGGAGGGGGGGTGACACCAATTTTTTTCTGCACCGGGTGACACCAGCTGTAGTGACGCCACTGGCTCTGGTCTCTGCAGCAATTTAACTTTAATGTACAGGAGGGGGGTTAACTATATACTGGAGGAGGGGGTAACTATATACAGGAGGGGGGCTTACGTATATACAGGAGGGGGGTTAGCTATATACAGGAGGGGGAGGGTTAACTATACAGGAGAGGGGTTAACTATATACAGGAGGGGGGTTAACTATATACAGGAGGGGGGAGGGTTAACTATGTACAGGAGAGGGGAGGGTTAACTATATGCAGGAGGGGGGTGAACTATATACAGGAGGGGGTTAACTATTTACAGGAGGGGGGGTTGACTATGTACAGGAGGGGTTACTATGTACAGGGTGGGAATTATGTACAGGGGGCATACTATGTACAGGGGGCGTAACTATGTACAGGGGGGAACTATGTACAAGGGGCATACTATGTACGGGTGGGTAACTATGTACAGGGGGGGGTAACTATGCACAGGGGGGGTAACTATGTACAGGGGGGTAACTAGGGGGAGAGAGGAAACTATGTACAGGGGGGTAACTATGGCTCTGCCTGGGACACTGATTTAAGGACTGAGGCTGGGAACACTGGTGTAAAGACTGACTGTGCTGGGGGCACCTGAAGCAAGGAGGGACTCTGCTGGGGGCACCTGATGCAAGGAGGGACTCTGCTGGGGGCACCTGATGCAAGGAGGGACTCTGCTGGGGGCACCTGATGCAAGGAGGGACTCTGCTGGGGACACCTAATGCAAGGAGGGACTCTGCTGGGGCACCTGATAACGAGGACTGACTCTGCTGGGGACACCTGATACAAGGACAGACTCTGCTGGGGACACCTGATGCAAGGACAGACTCTGCTGGGGGCACCTGATGCAAGGACAGACTCTGCTGGAGACACCTGATGCAAGGACAGACTCTGCTGGGGGCACCTGATGCAAGGAAGGACTCTGCTGGTGGCAGGCGCCGTGGCTAGTGACACGCTCAGGGATCCCACTGATTCGGCATTATGATGAGTTGAATGATTTAATTTGATATTACAATGTAATAATAGAAATAATGCGCTTCAATCATCCTGACACCATAACAATCATGGTGCCGGGATGATTGAAGTGCTAACACCAGCTGTTTGGAGTATCTTTATCTGCTGATTGTTAAACTTTCTAGAATACACATATTTCTATTGTTGTGCAGGATCTGGGGCTGCTGTCCCTTCATTCTTCTCTCCCCCTTTCCCTCTCCAACCCTCATTCATCTCAGACTCTAACCACACCCCCTTTGAGCCCATTTAAGCCACGTCCACTATTTCATGTAAACCACACCCATATTTCGCCACGGCGCACTTTGTGTGCCGCAGTTTTCTTTTTTATTGCTATGCCACGCCTACAAATGCATGCCCTGCCCCCTAATTATTATACGGCTCCGCCTACAGCCAAAAAAGTGTCCCACAAATTTTTTTTTGCAATGTTGGCAACTATAGTCTGGCTGCAACCATTTTAACTGTGGGCAGCCGAAGCTGCTGCCTGTTCACTTCCTGGATTTACACAGACACACAGAGGCACACCTCCAGCACTGCAGCTCCCATTGGCCCTCTTATGACCTATCCCCCCTCCCTTCCTGGCAAACTCTCACGAGAGAGAGAGCGAGAGAGAGAGAGAGAGAGAGAGAGAGCTGTGCATGATGTCATAAGCCTAGGCTAATGACCAGACAAGAAACAGGAAGTGGGCTGTATAAGGGATTTACTGGCAGAAAAAAAGTAGAGTAGAATTCCAGCTTTACTACCGTATGATATTAAATAGTTTGTTTGAGCCAAGCTGGCCCAAGTGAATCATTTTGTTTACATAACTACATCATGTGTTCACTGTAACATCCTATTGTATCTATAGTATGCAGTGCTTTGGTCTGGCAGCAGTACGAGCGACTTCCCACCTGCTATCGGAACTACAGTAAATAGAGTCAGCCTGAATGCGTCTCCGCCATTCAATAGAAGCCTTGTATTTTTATCAGCGAATACAATGCTTTCTCCGATTGGTCGAGGTAGAAATCTGACTTAAAATATAACTAAAGGCTAAACTTTTTTTTTTTTTTTAGTTTTGGATAGAGTTGAGAGGGATTAGAACACTTGTCAGGTTTTTATTGCTGTTTGTGCACCCATTAACCATTTCCCGCCCGCTGTATAGTAAAAAGGATGGCGGGCAGAAGGAACTCTCATTCTGGGGCGCCGTCCCGCAAGGGTGCACAGAGCGGTCGATCCCAGGACACGGCATGACCCCAATCTTTGTAAAGAGCCACGACACGGCTCTTTACCCATGTAATCGGCTGTGTCCAATAACTGCCAGTCACGGGTAAAGAAGGAAGTGCCAATTATCGGCAGAGTCTGTGGCAAGGAGAGCTGATCAGCGGAATCTCTTCGCAGGGGAGACTTGTACAGTACAGCCCCAACGAATGCCCATCAGTGACACCAATCAGTGCCCATTAGTGATGCCAGTCAGTGCTGCCTTTCAGTGCCTGCTCATCAGTGCCACCCATCAGTGCTCATCCGTGCCGCCTATCATTCCCCACCAGTGCCACCTATCAGTGGTCACCAGTGCCACCTATCAGTGCCCAAAAGTGCAGCATATTAGTGCCTCCTCATCAGTGCCATCTAATGAGTGCCCTTCAGTGCCACCTCATCATTGCCCATAAGTGCCACCTCACCAGTGCCCATCAGTGCAGCCTATCAGTGCTGCCTCATCAGTGCACATCAGCGAAGGAGAAAAATTACTTAGTTACAAAATTTACTGACAGAAACTAAGAAAAACTTTTTTTTTCCAAAATTTTCAGTCTTTCTTTTTTTAGCAAAAAAATAAAAACCCAGCAGTGATTAAACACCACCAAAAGAAAACTCTATTTGCGTGAAAAAAATGATAAAAATGTAATTTGGGTACAGTATTGCGTGACTGTGCAATTGTCATTCAAAGTGTGACAGCGCTGAAAGCTGAAAATTGTCCTGGGCGGGAAGGGGTGAAAGTGCCTGGTAGGCAAATGGTTAAAGAGACTCACCCTCTCTATTTGTCCCGTTTACCATTATTATTGAAAGTGAAAGTAAAAGAAAACCCCAAATTTTGGGTTGTCCCCAGAAAAGTAATATAGGGGAGATCTTTCAATGGGACACTAGCTTTGGTGATCCAGGGGTCCCCAAGGAATTCCCTTAATTTGTAGCGATTTCCTCTCACTTCCTGTTTGGCTATGGGACAGGAAGTAAAGGGAAATCTCCACAATGTGACACAGATGGTGAAAAAAAAAATCTGACAGGGGTTATAACCCTCCCTTGCTCTATCTAAAATGGAAAAAAAAAGTTTTGCCTCTAGTTCTACTTTAATCTGCCTGCCTTTCCACTTACATCAACCAGTGGAAGCCTTCTATTCAATGATAAACATATAAGGCGTCTCCTGAATGGCAGGGAAGCACTCACGCTCATTCTATTTACTTTCGGTAGCAAATGGGAAGACACCAGTACTTCTGGACTACAGCACTACTTACTGTATATAACTAATGCTACTACAGCAAACTACAGCACACACGGCGTCCCCTTATGCCCTGTACAAGCAATCGGACATTCCGACAACAAAATCCATTTTTTTTTCCCGACGGATGTTGGCTCAAACTTGTCTTGCAAAAATAACAAGGAAAAAGAGATTCCCCAAAGGAAGGCAAGGACCCAAACACAATCTGTCAAAAAACAATATATTTATTAGGCTATAAACACCACACAAAGATACAAAAATAGACAATTATGGGCAAATCAGGGAAGATATCAAATGACTAATTAAAATTGATAACGTTATCATTAAAAACAACGGAGCCGCGGCCAAGCATACCCCATACACACACCAATCACAGCAGCAGATTCTAACTAGATCGGCTAGTATTGGATAATAGAAGACCTCAAATAAGTCCAAGTACAGACGGTGCGGCGGTGTGGGGGTGGGGTGGATGAATGTAGATTTAACTTGGTAATATTGCAGGGAGGTTCAGTGACTTGAACACAATTGAAAATATAGTACCAGTCCGGGAGCTGAACAATGATATATATAGGCTGACCGCAATGACCGGCGAAACCTATTAAGGCAGTGATAACTCAGGACTTTCCAACAAGGCAGTTCATATGGGTAGCAAACAATAGGGGGAGCATGTACGGCAAGGCTGCACTGATATCATAAATTGGAGTAATACATCTCTCACCAGGTCGATCATCAGCTCACAGGATCGCAAGCTCTACCCCGAGTGGTCACTTGTAGACAGAGGCTGTTGCGTTTGCTTGTGCCGTCAGGTGAAGAAAGTCCCGCTGTGTTAGTATTAGTGCCTTCTATCAAATGGTATAAGCCGGTTGCCAGCTGTTGGTTCCCGGGAAAGCATTCAAGCGCCCTGTGCTCGCGGCTCCGAGATGACGTGCTGACGTCACGTGCTGACGCGTTTCACCAGCCAATCACCGCTGGTTTCCTCAGAGCAAAGGAGGGGTCCGTGGGCGAAGGTTAAATAGACTAACCAATATAGGGTGTAATTACAGCAAGTGTCCACCAGATATCGCACACAGTCACCACTCATCACAGACATTTCAGCAAGAAATTGTCTTGCACACACACGGTCACACAAATGATGTCGGAAATTCCGATCGCCAAGAACACAATGACGTACAACACATACGACGAGCCGAGAAAAATGAAGGTCAATATCCAGTGCGGCTCTTCTGCTTGATTCTGAGCATGCGTGAAACTTTTGTGCGTCGGAATTGTGTACACACGATCGGAATTTCCAACAACGGACTTTGTTGTCGAAAAATTTGAGATCCAGATCTCAAATTTTGTTTGTCGGAAATTCCGACGGAAAGTGTCCGATGGAGCCTACACATGGTCGGAATTTCCAGCAACAAGCTCCCATCGAACATTTGTTGTCGGAAATTCCGACCGTGTGTACGCGGCACAAGTTATGCAGAGGAAGTAGTTTGTTTGGGCCAGCTTGGCCAAAACAACTGTATAAAATTTTAAGGCAGGTGTGAAAAAATGCTGTAAAAAAAGAATGCTTTCAGAAATAGAAGTGTTAATAGTTTATTTTTTATCAATTAACAAAATGGAAAAGTAAATGAACAGAAGAGAAATCCAAATCAAATTAATATTCAGTGTGACCACAATTTGCCTTCAAAACAGCGTCAATTCTTCTAGGTACACTTGCACACAGTCTTTGAAGGAACACGGCAGGTATTTTATTACAAACATCTTGGAGAACTAACCACAGATCTTCTGCATATGTAAGCTGCCTCAAATTCTTCTGTCTCTTCATGTAATCTCAGACAGACTCTGTGATGTTGAGATCAGGGCTCTGTGGGGGCCAAACCATCACTTCCAGGACTCCTTGTTCTTCTTTACACTAAAGATCGCTCTTAATGACATTGGCTGCAAGTTTGGGGTCGATGTCCCGCTGCTGAATATATTTGGGGCCAATCACACCTCTCCCTAATGGTGTGGCATTATGGATAGGTATCTGCCTGTATTTCTCAGCATTGATGACACCATTGATCCTGACCAAATCTCCAACTATGTTTGCAGAAATGCAGCTCCAAACTTGCAAGAAACATCCGCCATGCTTCCCTGTTGCCTGTAGACACTCATTATTGTACCGCTCTCCAGCTCTTCAGTGAACAAACTGCCTCCTGCTACAGCCAAATATTTCACATTTTGACATACCAGTCCAGAGCACCTGCTGCCATTTTTCTGCCCCCCCCCCCCCCCCCCACTGCCTATGGCTCTGTGCATAGTTGAGTTGCTTAGCCTTGTTTCCACATTGGAGCTATGGCTTTTTGGCCATTTTATATATTTTTGAAAGCATTCTTACTTTACAGCATTTCTTCACACCTGCCTAAAACTTTTGCACAGTACTGTATATAGTCATAGTGAAGCTGGAATTCTACTTTAAAGTGGATGCAAACCGAGTTAAGTGACTGGCTTCAGGTGGTACACAGAGATGAAAATCCTCCTACATAAGTTGTATCTGTTTATCTAGAGAAGTCTTTCCCCTACACCCATTCTAAGTGCAGAATTTACATGGGATCTTTAAAGTGGGGTTCCACCCAAAAAACAAAACTACCTGTAAAAATTCTAAAAAAAAACCCAAAAAAACATTTGGATATTTTTTTTTTTTTCACTTACCTCTAAATGCCTGTTGCTAGGTGGTGAAGCCACAGCCCGGCGCCCACAGTTGAAATGGCGGCGCCGACGAGCGGAGGGGGGAGACGAGCGGGGCTTCGATCCCCCGCATCGCTGGACCCAGGGACAGGTGAGTGTCCAATTAAAAGTCAGCAGCTGCAGTATTTGTAGCTGCTGACTTTTAATTTTTATTTTTTTTTGACGGCCCCCCTGGGTGGAACTCCTCTTTAAGCTCAGAAAAGAAGGGGGCAGCAACCTAAAGTTACATCAGTGAGGAGAGAGCTCTGCGAGCTGATTGGAGGGAAGTGACACACCCCCCTTCACACAGCACACAGGAACAGAGCTGCGGCTGTCAATTTGCTGGAGCTCCCTTCCCTGTCACCATTTTTCTCTTTGTGTCAGGAAAATTTGTCAGAAGTGTTTATAGCAGGGGAACAAGACAGCGGACAGAAATGACACTTAGTGCTCTGGATTGAAACAAGTACACACTATAGGTGGATATGCTTTGTTCATATTTCATGTCTGAGGTTTACAGCCACTTTAAGTAGGTTCTCAGTGTAAACTATAGAACAGATATTCTACAATCTTTACCAGTACAACTGGTTTTCTTATTCTTTACCTTTTATTTAGATTTCCTTTTATTTGTCTGACATACAGATAGTGTTGCATATTGATTTTTCAGAATTCTCCTCTATGGTCTATAAATAATGTGACCACAGTCTGGCAAAGTTATCATATACAGTAAAACCTTGGTTTGAGAGTAACTTGGTTTGAGAGCATTTTGCAGGACAAGCAAAATTAAATTATTATTTTTTGACTCGATATACAAGTAGCGTCATGTCACAACTGAGTATAAAATAGAAGAGAGGCGCCTCTAATTCCGCGTACACACGAGCGGATTTTCCGTCTGAAAAAACTTGGATGGTTTTTCTGAGGGAATTCCGCTCAAGCTTGCCTTGCATACACACGGTCACACAAACGTTCTCTGAACTTACGACCGTCAAGAACGCGGTGACGTACAACACTACGACAAGCCGAGAAAATTAAGTTCAATGCTTCCGAGCATGCGTCAAATTGTTTCCGAGCATGCGTAGGAATTTTGCGCGTCGGAATTTGTACAGACAATCGCATTTTCGGATAGGAACTTTTTCCGACCGAAAAATAGAGAACCTGCTCTCAATCTTTTGCTGGCGGGAATTCCGCCAGCAAAAGACCGATGGAGCATACGCACGGTCGCATTTTCTGACAAGAAGCTCTCATCAGAGTTTTGCTGGTGGAATTTCCGATCGTGTGTACGCGGCATAAGTGTAGCAATACAGTTACATTTACTGAAGGTAGAACATTTAGCAACTCACATGGTTGATGATTAAAACAGGCACATCTAAGTATGCAGGCATCCGGAGTAAAACTGTCCACATAGATCATCCTCCTCACCACCATCAACGTCATCTCTTCCACGCTGATCTCCACGAACAGTTCAAGCCTCACTTTCAGTTCACTCTACTGCAGGGTAGTCTTCCCGGTCATGATTGCAGACTGACAGCGGTGAAAGCCAGCAGTGTGGGGGATGGTCTATGTGGACAGCTTTACACTTGCTACACTTAGAGGCGCCTCTCTTCTCTTTTATACTCTGTAGCTCCTGCTGGATTTTGCTTCTAATCCCCTTGTGGAGGCTTCCATTTGTGGATGGACATTTTATGGTTACACAACCTATGACTTTGCGATAATCTTTTTTTATATGGACTATAAACTGAAGGACTTATGAATAAATGGTTGTGGAAGGAAATCCTTTGAGTTTCCATCATTTCTTATGGGAATATTTGCTTTGATATAAGAGTGCTTTGGATTACAAGCATGTTTCTGGAACGAATAATGCTCTCAAGCCAAGGTTTTACTGAAATGGTAATGCAAAGATTATGAAATACTGGAAAAAAAAAAAGGGTTTGGGTCTTGCTTGAAGGATCTTACCATCTCCGGGGGTCAGTGAGGTACCTATGAAGTAATCCATAGCTTTGTATTCTAGTTATTAGAATGTATCCAATATAAACAGTTCAATTTTTTCATCTACCTTTCCAGGGCTTGACAAAATTTAACACCAGGCCCAGCATTTTTCTCCTACTTGGTTTTGTTGAATTGTCTGTTATGTTCTTTACTTACTTTTTAATACATGTTTTTATGACATGCAGCATACTTCAAGCTCTGTCCATGTACTGGTCTCATAAGAATAGGCCTTTCCAGTCAGACTTTGTGCTTCATTTCTTGACCATCAAGGGGTTCTAGGATGAGACATGGAGCTCAGCAGATCATCCTACAGACACAATGCTGCTTGTTATGCCCCGTACACGCGGTCAGAATTTCCGACGGAAAATGTTCGATGGGAGCTTGTTGTCGGAAATTCCGACCGTGTGTAGGCTCCATCGGACATTTTCCATCGGACTTTCCGTCACACAAAATTTGAGATCTGGATCTCAAATTTTCCAACAACAAAATCCGTTGTCGTAAATTCTGATCGTGTGTAGACAATTCCGACGCACAAAGTTCCACGCATGCTCGGAATCAAGCAGAAGAGCCGCACTGCCTATTGAACTTCCTTCTTCTCGGCTCGTCATACGTGTTGTACGTCACCGCGTTCTTGACTTCGGAATTTCCGACAAGATTTGTGTGACTGTGTGTATGCAAGACAAGTTTAAGCCAACATCTGTCGGAAAAAAAACATGGATTTTGTTGTCGGAAAATCCTATCGTGTGTACAGGGCATAAGAGATAAATGGAAAAGCAGAGAAACTCGGAAGTTTATCCAACAGGCATGACAAAACCCAATATGGCGTCTACTTTTTTTTAGGCTATGTTCATTTTTTCTTCTATCTTTTTATATTTTTAATGTCCAAAATGATGCTGTCCTTTCTGATCCCCCCATAGGGCACTGTTGCTTGCATAATACCCACAAAAATGGGTAAAACATACCTACTCCAGCTGAGCTGAACATGACAGGATGACCAAAGAGGAAGCTTGCTCAGAGAAAAATCATGAAGTGAACTCTATTCTCTGGTCTGAGTATACGGAAGAGGTCTAGTTTCTAATGATCTGTACTTCTGGCTTTTATATAAAGTGCCTTGAAAAAGTATTTATACCCCTTGAAATTCTCCACATTTTGTCATGTTACAACCAAAAACGTAAATGTATTTTATTGGGATTTTATGTGATAGACCAACACAAAGTGGCACATAATTGTGAAAAGGAAGGAAAATTATAAATGGTTTTCAAATTTTTCATACACTAATATGGCTACAATCACCCCAAACACTAGCAAAATACACTGTATTACCAAAAGTATTGGGACACCTGCCTTTACATGCCCCATGAACTTTAATGGCATCCCAGTCTTAGTCCGTAGGGTTCAATATTGAGTTGGCCAACCTTTGCAGCTATAACAGCTTCAACTCTTCTGCGAAGGCTGTCCACAAGGTTTAGGAGTGTGTCTATGGGAATGTTTGACCTGGACGAGAAGGCCTGGCTCACAGTCTCCGCTCTAATTCGTTCTAAATGGTTGGGGTCAGGACTCTGTGCAGGCCAGTCAAGTTCCTCCACCCCAAACTTGCTCATCCATGTCTTTATGGACCTTGCTTTGTGCACTGGTCCAAATCATTTGGTGGAGGGGGAATTAAGGTGTGGGGTTGTTTTTCAGAGGTTGGGCTTGGCCCGTTAGTTCCAGTGAAGGGAACTCTTAAGGCAACAGCAAACCATAACATTTTTGACAATTTCATGCTTCCAACATTGTGGGAACAATTTGGGGATGGCTCCTTCCTGTTCCAACATGACTGCACACCAGTGCACAAAACAAGGTCCATAAAGATGATAGATGAGTGAGTTTGGGGTGGAGGAACTGGACTGGCCTGCACAGAGTCCTGACCTCAACCCAATAGAACACCTTTGGGATGAATTAGAGTGGAGACTGTGAGCCAGGCCTTCTCGTTCAACATCAGTGCCTGTCCTCACAAATGCGCTTTTGGAAGAATGGTGAAACATTCCCATAGACACACTCCTAAACCTTGTGGACAGCCTTCCCAGAGGAGTTGAAGCTGTTATAGCTGCAAAGGTTGGGCTTAATGTTGAACCCTACGGACTAAGACTGGGATGCCATTAAACTTCACGTGTGTGTAAAGGCAGTCGTCCCAATACTTTTGGTAATATAGTGTATTTTAAGTTACATTATGTTTTACCTACTTATCTCATAGACGATGTCCCTCTAAAATTAGCACACTGTCATTGTTATTGATATATATATATATATATGTATATTCTTTTCTATTATTATCATAAGTTCAATATTTCCGTTATTATTATGTTTTGTTTTAGGCCCTCCCTATTCCCCTTGAAATTGTTTGGGGGGTTTTTGGATACCACAGTGGTGGAGCCTTTGGGTTTGGACATCCTTGTTGAGTCCTGTACTCTGGGGCCCCTTAATGCGGTGGAGGGCCTATACTGATTATGGTGAAGTGCCTATGATGGAGAGGTTTTCCCCTAGGATCAACATTTTAACATGTAAGTGTTCTTCAGTAGGCGTTTTGTACACGCCAAATAATGTTTTAAAATTTGTATTGACATGAATTCTGTACTTTCAGAAAGTGGCTTTTTTGTTCCTGATGAAGAATTGTAATGTATGTTTTCGAAACGCGTCGGACTCTGCAACTGCTTATCACCTAGAGCTATGTGATGTATCTGTATTTGAATCGCAGCTGAAATCTGCCACTTTTCAAGTCACCATCATCTGTATATCCTATGTAATTTTATGTATTTGTATCAGTTTTTGCTATTCTGATTGGATCTATAAGATCACTGTTTTTAGGAATTTTGTATCAATAAACAATATATTTTTATATAAATTTTGTTTATATTGCCTTGAAAATCCCGAATCTTTGAGGTTCTAGTTTGTTCCACACTGTCATTTTTTATCTCAGCTCAAATATCTTTTTCCTTCCAGCTACATCATACTTAAAGAGGAACTCCACTGTATCTGATCCCCACAAACTGAAAATGCTATTTCATTCGTTTTTAATGTTTAAAGCAAACTCACCTATCTATCCATGTCGCCATGTTTTTTGTTTTTTTAGAGTCAATTTTGCTGCATATTTCTCATACATAGATTTGTATTGGTATCGGAAAGTCCCAAATCCTGGTTTTCCTCCCATTTGTGGGTTTTACATAGTAATAGAGGGATTAGATACCAGGTTTATTTTGGGGTACAGGAACATACTGTACAAATTGAGAAATTACTTTAACCACTTCAGCCCCAGAAGATTTGGCTGCTCAATGACCAGACCATGTTTTGCGACACGGCCATGCATCGGTTTAACTGACAATTGCGCGGTCCTGCGACGCTGTACCCAAAAAAAATTGACGTCCTTTTTTCCCCACAAATAGAGCTTTCTTTTGGTGGTATTTGATCATCTCTGTGGTCTCTATTTTTTGTGCTATAAACAAAAAAAGAGCGACAATTTAAAAAAAAAAAAACACAATATCTTTTACTTTTTGCTATAATAAATATCCCAATTTAAGAAAAAAAAAAATGTTTTCCTAAGTTTAGGCCAATATGTATTCTTGTACATATTTTTGGTAAAAAAAAAATGGCAATAAGCGTATATTGATTGGTTTGCGCAAAAGTTATCGCGTCTACAAAATAGGGGATAGATTACTGGCATTTTTATTATTAGGTTCTTTTTTTTACTAGTAATGCCGGTGATCTGCGATTTTTATCGGGACTGCGATATTGCGGCAGACACATCGGACACTTTTTTGGGACCAGTGACAATTATACAGCGATCAGTGCTATAAAAATGCACTGATTACTGTATAAATGTCACTGGCAGAGAAGGGGTTAACACTAGGGGGCGATCAAGGGGTTAACTGTGTTCCCTAGGTGTGTTCTAACTGTGGGGGGGGATGGGACTGACTAGGGGAGATGACAGATCGGTGTTCATACTTTGTATGAACACACGATCTGTCTCCTCTCCCCTGAGAGAACCGGGATCTGTGTGTTTACACACACAGATCCTGGTTCTCGCTCTGTCACAAGAACCGGCGAGTGCGCACCCCCTAGTGGTCAAAAGGCGAAGCGACGTAAGGTAACGTCGTTTCACCCAGGGGAGCCATTCTGCCGCAGTAAAACTGCGGCGGCTGGTTGGGAAGGGGTTAAAAGACATATATAGTTACATAGTTAATCGGCTGAAAAAAAAACACAAGTCTATCCAATTCAATCAACAAAGAAAAAAACAAACACACTCAAATAGAAAACATCCATAAACACTATCCAATACCCACAGTTGATCGAGAGGAAGGCAACCCCCCCCCCCCCAATAAAGCATAATACAATTTTCTCCAGCGGGGGGAAAAAGTCCTTCCTGATCCCCCAGGAGGCAATCAGATATTCTCTGGATCAACCTAACCTCTAAAATTTTAGTATCCAGTTATATTATGTGCATTTAGGAAAGAATCCAGGCCTTTCTTCAAACAATCTACTGAGGCAGAACCAGCTCTTGAGGAAGTCTATTCCACATTTTCACAGCTCTTACTGAGAAGAAACCTTTCCAAATTTGGAGATTGAATCTCTTTGCCTTCAACTGTAAAGAGTGCCCCCTTGCACTCTTTCATGACCTTAAAGTGAATAACTCAACACGAAGTTCACTATATGGACCACTTATGTATTTATACATGGTGATCATATCCCCCTTAATCTCCTCTCCTCAAGAGAGAATAAACTCAGTTCAGCTAATCTTTCCTCCTAGCTGAGCTCCTTCATGCCTCTCATCAGTTTGGTTGCCCTTTTCTGCAAACCACCCCCTAGCATTACTAGCCGAAGACATTTTCAAGTAAGGACAGATTCATGTAGCATTTACTTCCTTAATTAGATCTACCCTTAGCTCAGGCATGCAGGCAGGAGGGTGTGCTTAGCTGAGAAAGCCCCTCCTAGCTTCCTCCAGATGAAAAAAATGCCCATAAAGAGAACTGAAGAAACACAACAAAGTTACAAACTAGCAAATATAATATAGTTTCCTATCTATTAACTAAGGCTAGCAGCATAAGCATCAAAAATAGGTAATGTTGATTGAGAGAGTTTAGTTCCACTTTAATGTGATCGATGCCAACATAAAGAAATCATCAATAAATCTTACACAACATGGCATGAAGGTATTTTCATACCCTGGAGTGTCGCACACCAGCTACTTGCAGTTATATTTTTTGGTTAGCGACATGGTTGCTTTGAACTAGTATCAACTTTTGGTGTGATGATTTTCCTGGCTCATATTCATTCCTTAGTAGCATTATGTGTTGATTGCGCCTTGCTGATCCTCTAATCACACTGCAAAACTACTAGACAGGGTCTGAGAGGTAGTGTGGGAGAAGAGTGGCGCTGCCCTAAAAAATATTTATTAGTCAATGAAATACACCCTTTATTCATTGACTTAAGTGCTAATATGGGCTGTATCCTTATTGTGCCTAAGTGTGGTCATATAACAGCCAATAACCTTGTGTGTGTAAACCCCAAAAAAAGAAATATATAAAACAAGAAAAATGATAAACCAAGAAATTGAGGGTTGGGATCCTATTCCCTTATTCAAAAGGTGCTACCTAAATTAAAATGACCATAAATAATGTGAAAAAGGACAATCAATCCATTAAAAATTGAAAAAACTAAAAATTAAAAATTGAAAAACTAAAAATTGACCCCAGATTCAAAAATATTGTGACACTGAAACATCCTATAAAGTGCAGTGTAAAATGTGTTTCATAAGCTCAAGTTAACGTGAATATTGTAAAAATAGCAAGAAATTCTTCAGAAATTAAATAAATTAAAAATTACCCCAAAAATCAAAAATATTGGGACACTTTAAAGTGCAAGAATATTCTTATGGGTGAAGAATTGTGTGTAATAGATATAGAGTGTAGGTGTGGGAGGATGTTTGTAATTAAATATAAGTTAATTCAGTGCTTTTTATAAATGTTGAAAAAACATCCCAAACTCCAAAAGTATTGGGACAGTATGGCACCTTTACAAAGGGGAACTCCCTATTAAATATAAATATAAATACAAAGTTTCATTGCCAGATTCTATTCGCTGTGGTTCTCAAGGGAATTGTTGGTGTACCTGCAGATTTGAAAATTGCATTGAGGTATTTCATATGTAAAATCACATAAGAATAGCAGAACCCCTTAAATTATAATATGTCAGCACTTGCAATAAGGATTTGTAAGATATTTTGTCCGTTAAAAACCAAAGAATGGCTCTAGCCGGATGATATAATTAACAAAGTTCAGTTATGCAGTTCATTAACCATAGGAGCATAAACCAGTGACTTCTGTGCGTAGTACAAACGGTGACTCAAGGTGCTCACCCCCCGTGCTCCCCCACTCACCGAAAAGAAACACCCCTACAGGGGTACCGAGCGACAGAGTGGGTGCCTTTGGGGATGGGTGTGGGTCACTCCAGTGCTCCTCCTGTTCCTCAAATCTGTATGGTTCCTCCGTTGATTAAAAACTGTGCATTCCAGAAAACCAGGTTCTTCCACCGCTTGCCAGTTACTAGCTGTTAGACTCTCCAGTCCACCCAGAGAAAGAAAAAACAGGGGCTTCCTTCGTGAAGTATGTCCTAGTTTATTGGTGCATATAGTAATAGCAAAGTCCATACACTTGTAACAGGTAAAATATATCGAACAACGCTGTATATCGAATAATGCTGTGTGGAGGAATGGGACCAGGAACAAGAAACGAACGTGCGTCCCACCTTGCGTTCCAGCGTACCACTTCCGGGTATGACGTGTGAGCGTGACTCCGCCTTACGCGTTTCGTCATAGGACGTTTTCAAAGACGGTGTCGACGCCTACGCTTCACACATTGATATAGTCGTACGGCTCTCACGTCTCCTCCCTTAATTATGGTAATATCGCTCTCCTGAGTGTTGGAGATGTGGCTCCACCCCAGGAGATTTTTCTCACATTTTTTGGCATTGCCCAAAGATACAACAATTTTGGGGGGAGGTGCTTGCTTTAACTAATAAGGTTGCATCGTCTAATTTATCACTGTCAATGGAGATCTGCATGTTGGGCCTAATAGAAAACCTGGTTCCCACAATAGCAAAACGCACGATGATTGGGTTATTGTTATTTTATGCTAGGAAAATAATAGCACTGCAATGGAAAAAACCTTATCCCCCTTCTAGCGCTCAGTGGAAACGTCTGGTTAATGAGAGCCTCCCGCTATATAAAGACACCTATGCTAATAGAGGTTGCCAGTTGAAATTTGATAAAGTCTGGGGTAAGTGGATGGAGGAATTGAATATCGCCCAGTGATTATTGATTAGTTCTAGTTATTATATCATAGGATTGCTGAATATAGATAGCTCCTGGTTAAGCATTATCTGTTTAGGTAGGCCCCCTTTCTGTTTACCACTCCGAACGTAGTCTACCTCCTGGCAGGAGGAAAGTGATATATGTACCCTGTCTATGTGCCATGGCGGTAACTCATTTTGGCCATCTGATGTATTTGCTGTTATACCTGTACAATTTAAGCAACCAAGCTGTATATGTTTGTATGTCTTTCTAAAACTTGAATAAAAAAAAAAAAAAAAAAAATATATATATATCGCTCGGGGGGTGGAGACGTGATAGAGTCGCCGAACCTTCCTTATACACAGTAGTCCTCCTTACAAAGTATTCACAATACTAAACATTATCCACCAAAATGGAATCCTTCAATTACCAGTTAGCTCTCTTGTTGTTTACACTTGGTGCAGCCGTTTATTTAAGGGCTTTATATATATTAAACAATGATGGCCAGGCATTTAATTGTGTAATAATACTATAAATATCCTGGATATAATGTTAGTGTAATTCAATAGATAAATTTTTAAAACTTTTAATAAATATAAAAAATTGGAAATTGAAGGATTTAATTATAAATACCCTAGGTAAAAATGAATAATAAAATGAAAAATTAAAATAAAAATGCATTAAAAACATTTAGAAAATACATTTAAAAATACATTTAAAAATACATTTAAAAATAATAATAAAAACCCCTAAAAAAATCATTTAATTATGTGACCTTAGAAATGTATGGGGGGCATATATTGTGTTAAAAAAATGTAAAGTTGCTCATAAATTTATATCACTTATTGTCATATACCCATAGTCATCTAGGGGGAGGGGAATATATTCAAAAAATAGTACACAATATTTGCTATTAGGTGCAATGTGTCAGTAGAAACAAAATAATCTAGGTAGGGGGAATATTTTAGGTAGAAACATATTATGTTAAAGGATAAAAATAGGGTTACATATGGAAAAATACGTAGATAAAATAGGGGACATCCGTTATTTTAAAGGGACCATATCTACAAAGGTATTGTTTAAAACTATGGTTCATATAGAAAGAAAGGAGATGCTTTTTACCCAAAAAAGGAAGGTGCTTTTTACCCAAAAAGAGGGGAAGGGGGGAGGGGAGAACAGTAGGCTTCTCCTAACAGATAATTATCAGTGAGTATTTCCCTCATATAAACCCGGCTTTTTGTATATTTGGCTACTTTAGGGGTTAGCTATATAGCAATTTAGGTCTATATCCAGGTTAAGTCCCTTGGGAGCAAGAGAACCGAGCCGGTAAATCCAACTGGTTTCATTCCTGGAAATTAAAGTTTCTCTGTTCCCCCCACGCCAGTGTTCCTGTACAGAATCAATCCCATAGAAAGTGAGTACACTGGGATCCCTGTGATGTGCCTCGTCAAAATGTCTGGATAGACTATGATTAGGGAACCCCTTTCTGATATTCTTAATATGTTCCCTGATTCGAACAAACAGGGGCCGTGTGGTTCTGCCCACATATTGGAAGTGGCAGGGACATTCCACAATGTACGTGACATGTGTACTACGGCAGGTAATAAGTTGGTTAATCTGGTACTCTTTGTGATCCGTACATGATTTGAATGTAGTCATCTTTCTTGGTTGTTTTTTGGATACTTTGCATGGTAGACATCTCTGGCATCTGAAGAATCCTTTTAGTTCTGGGCAGATTTTGATAGGTTTCGGGGGATCTATGACATTTTTCACTAGATGATTTCTTAGGTTCGGTGCCTTTCTATAAATAAATTTTGGTTTACCAGGTAGCAATTTGGATAGGATGAGATCTTCTTTAAGTATTGGCCAGTACTTTTTTATTACTTTCTCAAAGTCTCTGTACTGACTATTGAATCCTGTGATGAATGCTATGTCAGATTCTTTCTTGGCGTTTTTCTTCTTGTTAAAAAGTAGGGAGGTTCTATTTTCATGATGTCTGCTTTTAGTTTTACAAGTCTTTCCATATCATATCCCTTTTCATGGAATTTTTTGATTAAGACATCAGCCTGTTTGCTAAAATCTTCATCCATATCACAATTGCGTCGTATACGTAATAACTGTCCTTTTGGGACATTAGACTTCCACCGCGGGTGGTGACAGCTGGAGGTAGGGATATACCCATTCCGGTCTGTCGGTTTAAAAAATGTGCGGGTTGATAGCTTGTCCCCTTTTTTAAAAATTTCTAAGTCTTAGTAGTCAATTGTCTCATTACTCCATTTTCCAGTAAACGTAATACCGTATTTGTTGTTGTTAAGGTTTTCAAGAAATTTTGTAAGGCTTTCTGGTGTTCCGTCCCATAAGATAATCAGGTCATCTATATACCTTTTGTACATCTTAATTTGTGGTATATTTTTACTAGACAGGGTCTGACTGCCTGAAAACAAAACACTCTGAGAAGCCTTTAATGGCATGAAACCCCCCAATGTTCCTAATAGGCCAAACAGGTGACCCTTGCCTAGACTTTAGGTCACAAGAAGGGATGTCATATGCTAATGTGTCCTACTGACTCATTTTATTGATAAGTCTACTTTAATGCTGGAAAAAAACGACCCTTGTAGTGGGGCTTTTGCAGCACTGCTAGTGGTAAATGCTGTTTTTGTCAAGGGGAAACATTAAAGGAGAAGTAGGGCCAAAGCTCTTTTGGCCCTACTTGTGTGGGTCACAGGAGCGCACTTAGAAACAGAAAAGTGGTGGCAGAAAAAAACTGAGTAGTCCATCGAGTCTCCCATTTTATTTTATTTTTTTTCCACTAACCTTGTTGTCTGACTATAGATCTATTTTTATCCCAAGCATGTTTGAAGCCATTTACTGTTGACTGTCTCACTACCTCTGTTGGTAGTTTATTCCATTCATCAACTACCGTTTCTGTGAAATAATACTTTCTAAGATTCGTTTTGAACTTTCCTCCAGTTAGTTTGAGGTCATGTCCCCACGTTCTTGATTTTGGTTTCATATTGAAAAGACTGCCTTGCTTAATCTTATGCCGCGTACACACGAGCGGACTTTACGGCGGACTGGATTTCATCAGACAATTCGATCGTGTGTGGGCTCCAGCGGACTTTGTTTTCTCCAGAGTTGGACGGACTTAGATTTGAAACATGTTTTAAATCAATCCGTCGAAATCGAGTCCGGTCGAAAAGTCCGCTCGTCTGTATGCTAGTTCGACGGACAAAAACCCACGCTAGGGCAGCTATTGGCTACTGGCTATGAACTTCCTTGTTTTAGTCCGGTGTACGTCATCACGTACGAATTCGACAAACTTTGGTGGATTGTGTGTAGGCAAGTCTGTTCATTCAGAAAGTCCGTCGTAAAGTACGTTGAAAAGTCCGCCGGCAAAGTCTGCCGTAAAGTCCGACCGTGTGTACGCGGCATTATTCACCCCCTTGATGTATTGAAAGGTTTCAATAATGTGTCCCCTTTCCCTTCTTTCCTCCACACTGTACATATTAAGTTCCTGAAGTCACTCGATATGGTTTATCCCCCACACCTTATACAATTTTTGCTACCCGTCTCTGGACTCGTTCTATCTTATTAATATCTTTCTGTAAGTGAGGTCTCCAGAACTAGACACAGTATTCTAAATGAGGTCTCACTAAAAATCTATACAAGGTAATCAGGACCTCCTTCCTTCTGCTGGTGATCCCTCTAAAGTCGGGATGCCGGATCGGCAACTGGCTCAGCCTCTCAGTGCACAGCTGAGAGCCTGAGCCAGCTGCTCCCGCCCATTCCAAAACTTTCAAAGCACTCCAGTGAGTGCTGGAGGGGCAGACCAGAGAGCAGTGACTGCTCACTGAAGACAGAGAACTGAGCAATTAGTGGTCTTTAATTGCTCAGTTCTAGGTCTTAGAGGTGGATTGGATTGATGCTGCATCCACCTAGGTGAGTATGATAATTTGTTATTTTGAACCCCCCCACCCCCACAGGCTTCCTCCCAGTTGCTTGACCACCACTCCATCTGTTGCAGGAACTCTGACATCATTACATACAATGCAGGGCCAGTACTGCAATCCTAAACTGTAAGTGGGGATGCTGAGGACCCATCCACAACTTGAAGCATTGGAAAGGAAAAGAGTTCCAGTTCCTAGGCAAGAGGGAGGTAAAGTAGATACAGTTGATTTTTTTGGTTCCCACCCATTTGAAATAAGCATTTAACCTTTGCAGCACTGGAGGAGCCCTACTGCAATTCCAGTAAAATAATCCTATTGCACTGGATATGGCTTGTAATAACTGAGTGCTCTAGCAATCTCCGGCTGGGAATCGGTTAAGGCATATATATAAGAAGGCCAGTATGGTGGCCTGAATTTATGGGAGGAGCCCGGGGGGTATTTAAGCAGCCCACTCACCCATGCTTTTTGTCGGTTCAGTGCGCGATACTACACGTCACTGGGCCGACTCTTCCCAGCTCACCTCATGTTCGTGAGTCCGTGCATTCGATCGCAAGTGCATTGCGGCTTCCCCGATCGTGGTGTTCATCGGCGGTTCCCACTCACTGTTGCAGGTAGTATTCAAACCTTTTCGTATCATGTGCAATCTTGCAATTCGTCATGTTTCCTATCCTGCATCCCTTTCGTAAAAAACCTGCCTCCGAGTTGTTGTCCCTCATGTCCTGATATCATTTGGCAGAGGCGTAGTACATTTGTAGGTTCCTTCTGACAAACATACGATTCATTTGTAAATCCAAGCCTCCGAGCCGCTGTCGGTCGTTGTCCAATATCACTCGCCATAGGCTTCACTGGTTATAAGATTTACTGTCCATGGGGTTGCCGTCTCATCCAGTTGGAGATGAGCATGTATTGTTTGTACGGGTTCTGTGGCTGATTGAGGTGGTAATTAGACCCACCTGGTGCCTTGTCTGCACTTGATTAGCCTGGGGGGCTGGGTGGTTGGTAGGTGTTCGGTTTCAGAGCAAGGGGTGACATACACTCTACAACCAATTCGTATCAGATTAATATAATACTCCTTACTACCGATTCATATCGGATTCATTTCATACGTTTTACAACCGATTCGTATCAGACTAATTTCTCTTTACAACCGATTCGTATCAGATACATTGCATACTTTCTAGCGTTGCCATTCGTTGTTTCCCTCATGCAGCATGCTTTAGTTCCCGGAACGGAACTTACGAATCATTTGTACACGGTTCTTCTCTCATTATCTACCAAACCAAAGTTATTTTCTGTGCATCATGCACAGCGTCACTCCACACTCTGCACACCCACTCCAGTCCAATGCGAACCCAGTCGCACGGTCACTGTCGCAGGTAGGATTCGTTACCGTGTTTGTCATGTCAAAATTCGTGGCCACTCGCGATGTCGCCCGTACTATGTGTTCGGTTCCCGCAGTGGAACTTACGAATCATTCGTACGCACTTCTCGCGTTCTATTTTCTACACCAAACCTTGTTGTTTTGCCTCATGCACGGTATCACGCCCCCTATCCCAAAATGTTGCACTCCAGCCAAAGTCCGCCGCAAACTCACTCGCATGGCCCACTGTCGCAAATAAGATTTGTTGCCACATTCTTTATGTCCTATTAATTCTGTACCATTCGTTGTCTCCCATATAGTTCGTTAGTTCCCCCTAGGGAACCTACAATCAAACGGTTGTTGTCCTTATCCCTTTATACTGCTTGCTTAAGGGTACGGTAAGCCGCCAAACAAACCAAGTGTTTCTATCCTTTTCTCAGTAACCCAATTCTCATTTGTTGAGACATTTGCAGCCATGCAAAACCATCTCAGCAGCCTATCACTCTTGTTGAGACCCTTGCAAAACGCAATATCGTCTCAGCTACCCTTCACTCATAAAAAAATAAATAAAAATAATAATATATAATAAACCTTTACTACCACGCAACCTCGGCCCAGCAACTTGACACCTGTTGAGACCCTTGCAACCATGCAAATCATCTCAGCAGCCTGACACCCTTGTGGAGACCCTTGCAAACGCAATACCGTCTCAGCAGCCTAACACTCAACGAGACCCTTGCAACCACGCAATACCGTCTCGAGCAACCTCCCACTCATCAAGACCTTTGTGACCACGCAGTCTTGCCCAAGCAACCTTACATTCATTGAGACCCTTGAAACCAGAAAAATTGTTTTAGCAGCCTGACACTCTTGTTGAGACCCTTGCAAGCGCAATATCATCTCAACAGCCTCATATTCATCAAGACTCTTGCAAACACAATATTGTCTCTGCAAACCCGACACCCATTGAGACCCTTGCAGTCATGAAATATTGTCTCAGCAGCCTGACACTCATTTGAGACCCTTGCAAAACACAATATCGTCTCAGCAACCCCTCACTCGTCGAGACCCTTGCAACCACGTAATATCATCATAAAGAAAAAAAAACCTCATACTCATCGAGACCCTTGCAATCACACAATATCGTCTCAGAAGCCTGACACTCACTGAGACCCTTGCAACCACGCAATACCGTATCAGCAAACCTGACTGAGACCCTTGCAACCGCTCAATTTCGTCTCAGCAACCTGACTGAGACCCTTGCAACTACGCAAAAGCGTCTCAGCAAACCAGACTGAGACCCTTGCAACCACGCAATGTCGTCTCAAAAACAAACATTCATACTCATTGAGACCCCTGCAACCATGCAATATCGTCCCAGCAATCTGACACTCACTGACATCCTTGCAACCATGCAATATCATATCCAGTAGTATAGAACACTTCGTTGCACGCATCTATGTGCAAACCCACATACAAACTAACTTGCAAACACACTTCAGTGGCAAACAATCAGCCACACAAACACGCAGCGGCACCCAGTTGGCCATTCATCTCCAGTGGCACGCAGCCAGTCATGCTTTCTCTGTCTTTCTCCCTGAGGTTAGTTCAGGTTTCCATCCGGCATCAGGTTTGGACTTTATCTCCACAGGTTAAAAAAAAAAAAATAGGAGGGGAAGAACGTACATCGTGGCATCTTCACCAGGGTCAGTCGCATGACAGGGGTGAGCCAGTTCATTTCAGGTAAAGTCACACCAGGCCCACCGTCAGATGGTTATCCACCACCTCAATGACTTCCTGCTCATCGAACAACCAGGCACACCACTGGCAGATCTAGACAGGTTGAGAATAGTGTTCAGCGATCTCAATGTGCCCATAGCCGAGCATAAAGTGGAAAGTCCGGCACACTCTATCACCTTCCTGGCACTCCGGAAACATGTGCCATACAGGCTAGTGTGCCTCCCGACAAACTAGACCGTACCAGGACAGTTATGCACGACTTCACCCGGTCACAAGGGTGCACCATGAGGCAGTCGCAATCCTTACTAGGGATGCTGAACTTCGCGGTGAGGATTATTCCTCAAGGACGATCCTTTATTTCACAGCTTTTAGTTTTTCTCACACCAGTGCAAGATCCAGACCAAGTTCTCAAACTAGACCAAGCAGCAGTAGCAGACTTAGCTATGTGGGACAAGTTCCTCACCAGCTGGAATGGCATTTCAATGTTCATCCCAGCAGTGTCAGCCGAGCCACCATGGGTGGTCACCGATGCCGCAGCCTCCACGGGCTTTGTGGCCATTTCTGGCCGCCACTGGTTTGCCGAACCTTGGCCCCCAGAAATTCTCTTAAATTTCTGCTTTCACCCAGGCTTCATCACTCTTCAATCTGTATCTCATCGTGGCAGCTGCCCAGGTCTGGGGCCACACTTGGACAAGACAGACGGTGCTCTTCACTGCGGACAATCAGGCCACGGCCGACATCAGCAATAAAGGTAGATCCAACTCACTCCCCATCATGTCCTTCCAGCACAGACTCGCGCAGCTGTCACTCTGTCACCAGTTTAATATCTTCTGTAGACATATTCCAGGCAAATGCAAAATCGCAGCTGATGAGCGGTCCCATTTCAACCTTACTTTGTTTTTCCAGCAGGAGCCTGGAGCTGACCCAACAACTACTCCTGTCCCACCCTTGTCATTGCTGACAATGGACTTAAGTTGCATCTCACCAACCCAACCCAGCTCATTAACCACTCCTTGGTATGCATAACACTGAAGGTCTATCGCACTGCTTGAAACACTTACCGCAAGTTTTTGGCCTCTTGCCCCGGAGCAGCTATAGGCGACATTAGACACGTCCTAGCCTTTATATCGTATTGCCACACGCAGCTGGCCCTTTCTCACAATACTATCAGGCTATACCTAGCCGGTGACCAGCATTTCCTGTCCTTACAGGACCCCAGTAAACCGTCAATATTCTCGGCCCATGCAGTCAAGTCTCTCCTACAGGGCATACTGAAGCACCAACCCGTAGTCAGTGGCAAACGCCTACCTATCACGAGTGCCCTCTTCAGAGACAAGTCTGAAATCCTTACGCGTTCTCCGTCTGGGGCTTTGCCCGGCCATCTACCAGGCCTTCTATGGTATCCTACGACCTAGTGAATTTACTGTCAGTGGCTCTGGCAGTCAGACACTACTCCAACGCCATCTGACTCGCTTTTGAACCATTACACCCTTCATCTCACAGTCTGCAAAATGCAACAAACCGGCCCCGGGGTTGACATCAACCTGTTTTAGACTAACAACGCCTGGTGCCCAGTGACGGTGCTCGACCGTCTACTGTCCCATCTACCCAGTCAATCTGATGGTAGCTCGTTGCTACCCTTTCTAACCATCCCCCTGAGTGGCGGCTAGTTTATTAAGCATGTCAGGATCCTCCTAAGCAACTTGGGCTTCAACCCCAGTCAAGTCTCTCGACATTCCTTCCGGATTGGAATAGTCTCAGCTGCCTCCCAGCATGGAGTACCAGACCATGTAATCAAGAAATTAGGCTGCTGGAAGTCCGCCTGTGTTGCCATATACATCCCAAACCCTCAGGAAGAAATGGCACAAGCCTTCACCAAGCTGATTCAATAACCACAAGAATCAATAAAGAGTTATTCCCCTATCTGAGTCTTTTGACCTCTTTTCTTGGCAAACTGACCAGACCACCAAGGCACACTTCAGGTCTATTTATGTTGTAATTCTTTTCACGTGCTTATGTGATCCACATCTCTCTCGGTCATAGGGCCACGACCATAAATAAGAAGGCCAGTATGGTGGCCTGAATTTATAGGAGGAGCCCGGAGGGTATTTAAGCAGCCCACTCACCCATGCTATTTTTCTGTTCAGTGTGCAATACCCTCCCGCCCTTCCCTTTTTCAGAGCACTTCTCAACACATCCTTGTTCATAAATTACCCATTACTTACCTTGGGTATGCCCCCTTTTCTTGGCATACGGACCAGACCACAAAGGCACACTTCAGGTCTATTTATGTTGTAAGTCTTGTCACGTGTTTATGTGATCCACATCACTCTCAGTCATAGGGCCATGAATATACCCTGTTTCCCCGAAAATAAGACCTAGCGTGATTGTCGGTGATGGCTGCAATATAAGCCTTACCCCCCAAATAAGCCCTAGCCTGTTTCCCCGAAAATAAGCCCTACCCTGAAAAGAAGACCTACAAGGACTTTAACTAGGGCTTATTTGGGGGGTAGGGCTTATATTGCAGCCATCACCGACACTTACGCTAGGTCTTATTTTCGGGGAAACAGGGTATATATCGCCAGCACACAGTGGATCTTTGAAGTAGCCAAATGTTTATTAAAGTGAACACATTGCAGCAAAGAATTGCAATGTTTTAGGGCAGTATAGGGCCCTGTCATCATGCATGTCATGAATGGGTCCTGCATGGCCCTGAAGCATCCCAATTCTTTGCTGTGATTTGATCACTTTATTCAAATTTTGGAAGATCCACACACTATGTGAAAATCAGGCGAACGAGCATCCAAATTTCTCCATTGTTTCACAGCAAGTCGGAACCGAGGAAGGAAATAACGTACGAAAATTCTAGTATGACAAAGGCTTTTTTTTTGTTTATTGTTACTGATCATGCCTTTCATTTCTGTTGTTTCTCGTACAAAAATCTTACACGTTAAACTAAAATCGTTCATTCTATTCATGTACGAGAAACAGTTGAGTTTGTCCCTTCAGAAATTTTTGTTTGCAAAGTCTGAATCTGATTTTAAAAGTTGTGTACGCACTATATGAAAATTGAATGATCGTACCTTGTACGGAATTTTTCTTCCAATTTTCCCATAGTGTGTACACCCCTTTAGCCTCAATACAAGGGTAATTATTTCCTGCCCCCGAAGTTCAGCTTTAATGAAACGTGATTGAATATCAAGTGCAACACCTCTAGCTTATATGGAATACCCTGTAAGTGTAAAATAGGTACATTTTTAAACCCCAAATATCCTCCATATAGACTCTGCAGAACAGGTTATCTTCCAAACTGAAAACAATAAAAATATGCGGATATAAAACCAATGAAGCATTAAAAGCCATTACTTACGAATTTCCTCAATTACCAACTGCTGATATCAAGCGTTTCATAGTTATATTAAATTAATTAAAAATGTGCTTTCATGAAATGATTTTCCCAGAATGACTTGTCATGTTGCCAGTCTCCCGCAGATCCAATTAACCTATTTATTATGGGCTCAGATATCACATACATATCTGTGTTGTGTATCCAGCTCTGTTTAACTTATGCTAATTGTTTTGTCATTAGGGATCAGATATTTGCTCTTGAAATCTCTCTGTGTAATTGTCATGAATGAATAATGTGCAAGTTTTTGGTTTATTATCCCGATTTCATTCATGCTATAGCTATTGATGCTACTTTATATTCATAGGCTCTAATAAGGCTAATTAAATTGTTAGGGTCACTGGCAATATTTAGTTCTTTTTCAGCACTTTTTAAAGTGGAACTTTACCCATAACAACTTGATAAAAAGTAATCAAATATGATAAATATGTGGCGCTAGCCTATCGTTGTGTACCAATTCCAAATACGGGAAAACCACAAAATGCTGCAAAAATATATAAATAAATATAACTTCCTCTTACAAGTGCAGTGTGCATATATGATAGCAATACCCTATGATGACCACATGAGGTCTAATTCAATATATAATTAATTTACCATAAATCCAAAAAAATATAGTGCATCAAAATATTATATTATGATCCCTCCTGCTCATAAACATACAAAATATATTAAAGTGCTCTGTGCAAAATGCAACTCCTGTTGCGATTATTAAAGCAAAAATAAAAAAGTGACACAATGTGCAAAATTACCATAAAGTGCATATGTGCGACTGAAGATGCACCTAAGAATTCAATGATTAATTAATTAGCCATAAATCCAAAAAAATAGTGCATCAAAATATTGTGGTATAATTCCTCGTGCTCATGAACATACAAAATATATTAAAGTGCTCCTTGCAAAATGCAACTCCTGTTGCAATTATTAAAGCAAAAATTACAAAGTGACACTATGTTCAAAATTACCATAAAATGCATATGTGCAACTGAAGATGCGACTAAGAGCCCCGCATCCACATATAGGCGATACAGTACATCTAAAGTCACAGTTGTGCAATGAAGTCCACAAAAACGCTGTTTCATGCAATGTGACTCGTAATTGAATTCTTAGTTGCATCTTCAGTCGCACATATGCACTTTATGGTAATTTTGCACATTGTGTCACTTTTTTATTTTTGCTTTAATAATCGCAACAGGAGTTGCATTTTGCACAGAGCACTTTAATATATTTTGTATGTTTATGAGCAGGAGGAATCATAATATAATATTTTGATGCACTATATTTTTTTGGATTTATGGTAAATTAATTATATATTGAATTAGACCTCATCTGGTCATCATAGGGTATTGCTATCATATATGCACACTGCACTTGTAAGAGGAAGTTATATTTATTTATATATTTTTGCAGCATTTTGTGGTTCTCCCGTATTTGGAATTGGTACACAAGGATAGGCTAGCGCCACATATTTATCATATTTGAATGCTTGTCTGTCAGGGTTGTGTGAGTACACTGATCTATGTTGGCAGCTGCTTATCTGGTACTATCTTTTATTAATTTAGTTTGTGGTTTTGCGCACCAATTCCTGCATTTTATTTGATAAAAAAGTAATGTTCTTAAGCCAGAGACATACGTTCCACATTAATAATTATGCTACCAAAATGAGTGTGTGCTGTAAATTGCCTCCAGCATTGTTCCTAATTCTGCTTCCTGGAGGCTACCATTTTGCTAAAGCCCAGAGCCCCTGAACAGAAGTAAATCTTTAGGCTGTCAGCAGATCAGCCCCTACAATTTTGGCACTGTGCCACAAAAATAGAGAGCAACTGAGCATGTGCAGAGCAAGCTGAGACAGTGTATTACTGGATTTTAACCACTTCAGCACTGGGCACTTTTACCCCTTTTCCTGCCCAGGCCAATTTTCAGCTTTCAGCGCTGTCACACTTTGAATGACAATTGCGCGGTTGTGCAACACTGTACCCAAACAACATTTTTATCATTTTGTTCACACAACTAGAGCTCTTTTTGGTGGCATTTAATCACCGCTGGGTTTTTTACTTTTTGCTAAATAAACTAAAAAAAAGACTGGAATTTTGAGAAAAAAATGTGTTTTCTTCGTTCCGGTTATACATTTTTGCAAAAAAATAATTGTTCTTCACAAACTTAGATCAGAGTGTATTCTGCTACATTTCTTTGGTGAAAATAACCCAAATCAGTGTTTATTATTTAGTCTGTGTGAAAGTTATAAAGTCCGCAAACTATGATATATATCTGAAAACTGATCAGTTCTGATGTACTGACAGACTGTCTCATTTGAGGAGCGAAAATTCAGGACAGTACAAATACCCCCCAAATGACCTCTTTATGGAAAATAGACAGTCCAAAGTATTTAGTAAGATCCATGGCGAGTTTTTTAAAGTTGTCATTTTTTTGTCACAATTTTTTGAATAAATGTAAAAACATTTATTTTACATACTGTCACCAGTGCAGTAGAGTGTTATCATATAACTGGTGTTGAGGTGATCAGGGACACTGACTGGTGACAGTACGAAAAAAAATATAGTGTTTTTTATTTTTTAATCACATTTTTTTTTTTTTACGTTTTTTTTTTTTTTTTTTAACACATTGTAACAAGAGCAATATAATGTTATCATACTACTCTGGGGAAGTGAGCAGGATTTTTAATTTTTTTTTTATTTCATTTTTTTCTCCTCTAACCAGTAGTGCTCGATCAAAAAGAAATCCAGTCTGGAATAAGTCCCATGTACGGGGGAGTAGAACGTATAGTCCCTGCTGTCAACATGCTGCGCCCACCACTTGGCACTGGTGCATTTTCTTTCTCACTTTGTTGTTCCATGCCAAGCTCGTCCCCCGCACATGGGACGATTTATCCTTCCCTGGCTCTAAACACAAATTGAAGTCACCAGCCATTATAGCTAGACCTTCCTTGAATTCCGAAAATTCGGCCATCCTCTCGATCATATATCTATGTGGATTTTTGTTTGGGCCATATATGTTTGCCAGTGAGCATTCGATACCATTGAGTTTCCCTTTCAGGAACAAAAACCGTCCCTCCGGGTCAGTCCTTCTCTCGCGTGAATCGAACCTTACTCCACTGGCAAACCCTATGGCTACGCCTTTTGCGCGCAGTGTGGGCGAGTCACCGTACAACCAGACTGGAAAGTCCCTTGAGAAGATTTTTTGGTTCTTCTCCAGGAGAAAATGAGTCTCCTGAAGGAATACCACGTCAGCTCCTAGGAATTTTAGTTCCTGCAGTATATTAGCACACTTAATGCGTGCATTCAAGCCGCGTACATTATATGATATTATTTTTATATTACTCATCTGTACTACAGGAATTCTTTCCTAAGCCCTGCAACAGAGTGGTGTCCATGGGATTCACAATTCGAAATTGTTCGTTGAAAATTCTTAACGGACTTCAACCCCTGCCTATTCCCTCCACCCATACCCTCCCCCACCATACAATCCCTCCCTTTTCCCTCCCCTTTCCCCCTTCCCTCCCTTTCCCCTGTGGGGGTATTAGGCCATCTCATGACCTGAAAAACCGTGGCTCCTCCAACTCCTCCCGGCCCTTCGGTTATCCGCCTTGAGGTTGAGATCGGACTGGGCCGCCCCATACCCAATGCTCCCCCTGATATTGAGGGGTACCCGTGCCTGGTTAATCCCCCCCTCCTCCCCCCCGCCTCCCCCGCCCCCCCCAACCCCGCACCCGTAGCTCCGCAAATCCTACTTCAATTCTGTTTAATTAGCTCGTGTAACTACTCCACTATGATTTTTTCATTTTAAATACTGGCCTCCAAGCCTGCTGCTCCCCAGGAATTTCTGTATCCCCAGTCTTTACCCACCAACCCGGGATTTCCACCAGAGGCACCTCTAATCGGTTGCAAAATTTTGCTGTTTCTTCTGGGAATCTTAAAGTGGCCGATCGGCCATCTTTACGTCCAGTAAGGCAGACTGGGAAGCCCCATGAGTATTGGACATCGTGTACTTTTAACTGTTCTAGGAGTGGTTTTAGTATTCTTCTCCTGGCCAGCATCTCTGCTGCCAGATCCGGAAATATCTGCAGATTTGTCTCGCCATACTTCACTGGGTAGTTCTTTTTCAAATTTTCCTTGATTTTCTCTTTGTCGTTGTAGTTGTGAAATCTTGCGATGACATCTCTTGGGACCTCACCTCTTATTTCTGCCGGTTTTCTAATCCTGTGTATTCTCTCAAACTTTATCTTCTTTGTATTCTCCGAGGTATTTACCATCCCTCCAAATATTTCGTCCATTACTCCCTGTAGATCTTCTGTTCCGCCTTGTGGCTCTGGTAAACCCCTGATCCGTAAGTTTTTCCTTCTGCTCTGATTTTCCTGGTCTTCCACTCTGTATCGTAAATTCCTCTGCTCTCTTTGTAACTCTTCCAACTGGGATTTAAGTTCTTTTATCTCTTCTTCTTGTTTATCCATCTTTGTTTCTGCTTCTTCCACTCTTTGCAGCATATGATTCATATCTTCTCGGAGAGAGCCTATTTCCCCCTTTATGGTTACTTCCAATTTAGCAAACATTTCTGCCATTTCGCTTTTGGTGGGAAGTAGTTTTTTTTGTTGGGGTTCCATTGTTGCCTCTTCTGCTACTTCGTTGCTTCCTATGTGGATGTCGGCCTCGACTATCTGTCGTCTTGTCCCTATCCTTGGGATGCACTCTGGGGTTTTGTTTGTAGTCTCTTTTTGTTTGCCTGGGCTATTTTTGCCATTATCCTGCACCATGTACTTTCTGATGGTTCCCGGACTTGCGCTTGTCCTGGGTGGGTTAGCAATGTTGGCAGTCGCTCCCTTTGTAACTTTGTCTTTCATTTCTTCTTAGTTACTGCTCTTGGATTGGGCGTTTACTCCCGGACTCCTTCCGTTTTCCAAGGCCCTACTTCTGGGTCCCAGGAAGCACCTGCTGCGTTTGTCTCACCTGACCCAGGCTTAGGATATCTACCGAAAAGGGCTAGTGAAACTTATACCAATCTCTGAATGTCTCCACCAGGCCCTGTTCTTAATAGGATTAAAAAGTCCAGCTTCAGGGTGCCTTATTGATGGAGGACCAAAGTCAAACTGGTCACTGAATGTCAGTTCTGCCTGCCCCTGGCTATATTGGCCTCAGTGGTTTGTTTGTTCAATCCGATTGCTATTGCTTAGCAACTAGACAACTGACTGCCTTCCCTTCATTAGTTGGGTCCACTTTGTCTAAGGAATTCAGCGCCCTGGTGGATAGTTTTTTGTGTCCAAAATTTTTTACCAACCCCCTTTTCAATGTAGCACTACCTAGAACTGTGCTGATTAATGTGGCCTGTCCCCCCACCAAGGGTACCGCCTCTTTATTATATCAGTCCCTCAGTCTCACAGATTTCAATGCCCTCTTCCCCTGGCCTTATACTCACAGTGAGAGATGAGTTTAAATATATTTATTACAAAAGCGTCCTTCTTAATTAAAGTGAATGTTGAACAATTGAGTCCACAATGATGCTTAGTACACTTGTTTTTAAATATGACACTTAATTTACTGGGCCAAAGCGGACAGATGTCACGAGTATTCCTTGATAAGTGGAACAAACAATTTTTCCCTTTAAACAGCTTAAATTTCAAGATTCCAGAGTCCTACCTTTACTCAGGTCTGGGAGCCAACTCCACACAGTATGTATCCAAGGCAGTCAGGACTTTCATTTCAAAGTGTTATATTTTGCTAGCCAATCTCCCCCCTTTGTTTTCCGGTTGGATCACTGACCCATAATCACTGCAGGGCCTGTACTGAACCCCCTTCCTCCTGGTCGAGGGGTGTTTTTGTTATATGAGGCAGTGAGATATGAGTTTAAATATATTTATTACAAAAGCGTCCTTCCTAATTAAAGTAAATGTTGAACAATTTAGTCCACAATGATACTTAGTACACTTGTTTATAGAAATGACACTTAATTTACTGGGCCAAGACGGACAGATGTCACAAGTATTCCTTGATAAGTGGAACAAACAGTTTTCCCCTTTAAACAGCTTAAATTTCAAGATTCCAGAGTCCTACCTTTACTCAGGTCTGGGAGCCGACTCCACACAGTATGTATCCGAGGCAGTCAGGACTTGCATTTCAGAGTGCTATATTTTGCTAGCCAATCTCCCCCCTTTATTTTCCGGTTGGATCACTGACCAGTAATCACTGCCTAGAACTTTTTACGCTCCTGAGGGTTTTAGCACCAAGAACAGCCAAAAAGAAAAGCAAAGGCAGCTGATCCCAGCCACCCCACGAGCACTGCAAGCCCCAGGAGGCTACAGCAACCACTCATAGACAAAACTTTTAGTCAGGATTCGCCTGCCTCTATACATTTATCGTCCTCTTCGGGCAATATGCAGATCTATGATATAAGAAAGAATAGCCAAACAGAAATAAAGTGTAAACTTGTGTTACTTGCCAGTCTTCGTCTTTCTCCCTTCCGTTGTGAAGATTTTTTTTTTTTTTTTCCTCTTCTGTCGCCAGTTTTTCCCCCTGGCTGGGTTTAACAGCACTTACCCCTTCCTACAGTTTCCAGGCTCTCTCCGTTAGTTTTTTATCTTTTCCACGCTATCTTGATCCGTTTTGCTGAGAGCCCAGTCATATGTTGCTGCAGCCTAGAACACCCCCGTACAGGGAGTGACAGACATGACAAGTGGGTTTGGGAGAGGTAGCTGGAGGACGGGTGTATTGCACCTGATGCCGCTTCGATCCCTCCAATGGGCCGCGCGGCGTCTCCGCGGCAACGGCTTACACGCCGGAGGAAGAGAGAGAGCGGAGAGGCGGTGGGGAGTTGGAGCGGTAACGCGGTGAGTCTGCGAGCCGAAAGCCACGCAGGTACAGGCAGATGGCCGGGAAGACATCAGCGGGCCAGCCTCGCCAGAGGGGGGAGGGGGGGCGAGCAGCAGACCGGACGAGGGAAGGGACGCAGCAGCCCTAGCTATGCGTGAGCCGGCATCTCCAGGATTTTTAATTTTTTTTTACACAGTGCACTACATTGCTACAGTATAAGCAAGCATTTTACTGAATGAAACTGATTTTGTTTTTCAAGAACATTTAACATCTTTAATGAGTACAAAGCACAGACTGTGTTTAGTTCTTGTAGCCTCTGCTTGCTCTGCGACCTCTAGCGTGCTCAAACTTTCTACCCTTAGAACGAACGTAGGGCTTGGTGTAACTGTGTGGAGTACCAGGTGCCTTCCCAAAGTGTCTGTACACCTCCCGCCCCTTGCGAGGACCTGAAAGCAGAACAGTGTTCTGGCCTTTGGGAAAGCGAGAGCCAACTGGTCAAATGTCAAAATTTGTCCACCAGTTTTAAGAATTCTTCTGCGTGCTCCAGAAGACACTTTAAGCGTGCACACCTTGAGTTTGGGGATATCTTGAATTCTCACATCATCTGTGATGCATCCAACCACCACAGCAGTTTTGCTTTCACGCCCAGGAAGCTTCATCTTGCAAATCAAACGGGACAGAGAGAGGGGTGGCCTGTTGTTACGGCTCATGAACAGACGTCTCAAAACCACTTTGTTGAAGGTGGCATTTGTACGACGAGCCAAGAAACGGTATAACTTAACCAGAAGTCTCAGGTAGAATGAAACTGATTTATTCAGTTTGTTTTGATTAGCTGTGATTGGCCAGAGCTAATTACATGGTACAAATGGGCTTTGATTGGCCCTGTCTCTACCATGTGATCACACTGACAAATCACAGCTAGCAACACAATTTGTACACAATGGACGCATGAAAGGAAGCCATCCATTGTTTACAACTGTTATGTGAGCCATCGGCTGTGTCCAGTGGACGTAGCTGGTGACAGATCGCGGCTGCGCACAGGGCACGATCCGGGAGGACATCATATGACGTCCACCCGGATCGAAGAGAGGCGCGCCCAGCCATCATCTTGTTATAGGCTGGGCGGCGACAGTATAGGCACTTAGATGATTTCAGGCAAAAGTAGCCTGAAGTCATCTAGCAGGACTTAATTTTCTGACTGAAGTTACACTTTTTTTTTTTTTCTATGAAAAGACAAAAAGTCTATTGATAATCAGCACAGGGTTACAGTCAAAAATACTGAAATTCCACTTTAAATTGAACTCTACGCCATAACTCTTTATTTTTCTCTTTCAGTTTAGTAGGGAAGTTCCTGCTAGGTCCATGCTGTTTAGCCAAGGGGAAGGAAACTCTGCAGTAGGTGCATCATGAGTATGCAAGGAAAGTCCCATTAAATAGAGAATCTATCTATTATTAAGATGCATAAAAGATTGCCTCCGTATATGAATGAAATGTATTTGTCCATACATGTGCAGAAGTGAGGGACCAACTTGTGCTAAATAGCATGGCTCTCACAGGAGCGTGGATAGTTATCCTTTAAATGTATTCTCTGAATTAAGGTAAAAAAACACTCCACTACTTGTCCTACCTTGCCATTCCTTAACACATACCTGCCTCCATGTCACCAGAGCAGAGCTGTCTCGGCTCCAGCTCCGTACCCCTCACTTCCTGGTCTCACAGGAGAAATGGAGGGCATCAACTAAGGCTTCTACTACTGTCAGACTCCTGTGATTAGGAAGCGGGGGTGTAGCTTACCGGTGCTGTGTGTGTGTCTATGGACGCACACAACCCGCTTTGGGAGCATGCATGCACAAGTGCCTCTTTAGCACCAGCCTGCTGCAAGAGGCGCTCAGAGGAGGGAGAAGCTGACAGCGCCGACATGAGAGGAAGAAAACAACCTTTCTGTGCAATATTGTTGCAAAGAGCAGATAAGTATTGTCTCATCCAGAGATGTGTCAGCCACATAAGAATCCCCCCATTCTCTGGAGTTCCGGGTGCTGACCAAAGACAACCACACCAACCACACTCTATGAACTCAATAGGAAAAAGCTGTACATTTTGTATAAACTGAATGGCTGCTGTCATTAGAGTGCAGCCTGGAGACTTGTACTGCAGCGTTTGTATTGAGTGGGGCTGGCACCTATTATGGATGTTGAGCCGAGTCTCTACACATGAGGCTTCGGGTGGTGCTGTATGGTTTGCCATGCACATTGATGATACCAGATCTCATCCAACTTCTTTGAATCAAGACATGACACACTGCAACCTCTCCTGGGATCACCAGTCTCTAAAACAGCCTTTCTCAACCTTTTTAACATGCAGGAACCCTTGAAATAACTTTCTGGTCTCAGGGAATCCCTGCTAATATTTACTTTATCTCAGCTCATGGCAGATTAGTGGTATGATCACTGGGAATAAAGTTCCTAATATTTTGGGTCGTTAGGAAGAATCCCCTCCTTACAGATAGCTAAAGAGATCACTGCTGTCAGTGGTTATTTATCTAAGAGGCATATAATCAAGATACAAGAAATTGTGTGGGACTTTAAATATTATAGACAGAGACTAACTGGCTATATACAGTGCTCAGCATAAACGAGTACACCCTTTTTAAACAGTAAGATTTTAATCAATATCTTAATCTCAAGAACAATTTCCAAAATTTTTAGTTTTATAGAACGTTTGTTTAGCTCATTACATGAAAGTAAGGTTAATAATATAACTTTAACTTACAAAATCTTCAGTTTTACTCAAATTAATGGATGCAAAAATGAATACAAAAACTACTACATCTAGTATTTTGTATGATCTCCATGATTTGTAAGGGCAACACCAAGTCTTCTAAGCATGGAACGAACAAAATGGCGACATATTACAACATCTATCTTTTTCCATTCTTCAAACTCTTTTAGAGCCTGGATGCTGGATGGGAAGTGATGCTTAACTTGTCTTTTCAGAATTCCCCATAGGTGTTTGATTGGGTTCAGATCAGGAGACATACTTGGCCACTGAATCACTTTCACTCTGTTCTTCTTCAGAAATGCAACAGTCTCCTTAGATGTTTTGGATCATTGTCATGTTGGAAAAGTGCACTACAACCAAGGGCACGGAGTGATGGTAGCATCTTCTCTTTCAATATAGAGCAGTACATCTGTGAATTCATGATACCATCAATGAAATGCAGCTCCCCGACACCAGCAGCACTTATGCAGCCCCACAGAAGGTCACTGCCAGCACCATGTTTCACTGTAGGCACCATGCCTTTTTCTTTATATTCCTCACCTTACAGTTTTGAAGCCATTAGTTCCAAAAACATTTATCTTGGTCTCATCACTCCAGAGTACAGAGTCCCAGTAGTCCTCTTCTTTTTCAGCATGGGCCCTGGCAATTCTAGGTGGGCTTTTTTGTGCATGGAATTTAGGAGAGGCTTCCCTCATGGACAACACCCATGCATGCAATTCCTCTGCAGTGTATGCCGTATTGTGTCACGGAAAACAATCACCCCAGTTTGGCTTTCTACTTCTTTAGCTAACTGCAGTGAACTTGCATGGCGATTTTCTTCAACCCTTCTCATCAGAAGACGCTCCTGTCGAGGTGTTAACTTCAGTGGATGGTCTGGACGTCTCTGTGAGATGGTTGCAGTTCCATCTTTATTAAATTTCTGTATCACTGTTGCTACATTATTCTGACTGATAAGTAAAGCTGTTGATGCTGATCTTCTTGTAGCCTTTACCTTTCTTGTGTAAAGAAATGATTTTCTTTCTCAGGCCTTGTGACATTTCTCTTCCATGTGGACCCATTGCTGACAGCATGAAATAGGAAGGGCTTTTCTTTGTTAAGGAACACCCTTTTATAATCAACTGTCTGCTGGACACCCGTTTAATGCATAACTAGACAGGTAGTTGAATTCTTGTTAATAAGGATTTTGTTGTCTAAAATTTAGCTTTGCTCCTAAAACTTTCATTGGGGTGCATTAATTTTAGAAAAAGGGTCTTGAATGAATTTGTTAGGAAAAATACCTTTTTGTGTGTGCAAATGAACAAATCTTGGTTGCCATCAATTGTCCGCATTTGTGGGAGTATTTTGTAGTATAGTGTCCCAAAGAAAATGCTGATTCTGAAAACACTGTATAAAAATATAAACATTTTATTGAAAATATCACAAATATACTAAAAAAGTTAAAAAAAAAAAAACCATATCCACAGGTTAGCCAACCAAGATAGTATCTTTCCTGGCCATGGGACCTGTCTATGGGGCCAAGATACTATCTTGGATGGTTAACCTGTGGATATGTGTTTAACCTCTTCCGGACCACCGCACGCCGATATACGTCCTTACGTTGAAGAAGGATATTGTTGTTATGGCAGCAGCTAGCTGCCATAACCCCGGTATCCTCTTGTTCGGCAGGCGGTCCGGTTTCCAATAATATCGGTCTCTGCGGCGGGATTGCTGCGAGATCGCTTTTATCAGCGGCGGGAGAGGGGCCCTCCCTCCTGCCCCGGTGCCCTCCGCCGCTTACCGGAGCCGTCGGCAGTGGCGGAGGTGATCGGATCCTTTCTGCTCTGTGGCATGGAGACGAGTGAGGGGAAGATGGCCCCCACCCGTCTCCATAGCATTGCTGGGTGGAAGCGACGTCAAAACGTCACTTTCGCCCATAGCTCTTAAAGCGCCTTTTTTTTTTTTTTTTTTTTTTTGCATTTTAGTGTAACTATGAGATCTGAGGTCTTTTTGACCTCAGATCTCATATTTAAGAGGTCCTGTCATGCATTTTTTTATTACAAGGGATGTTTACCTTCCTTGTAATAGGAAAAGTGACACCAATTTTTTTTAAAAAAAGAACAGTGTAAAAATAAAAAATAAAAGGTCAAATAAATAAGATTTTTTTTTTTTTTCTAAACGCGCCCTGTCCCGCTGAGCTTGCATGCAGAAGCGAACGCATACGTGACTAGCGCCCGCATATGAAAACGGTGTTCAAACCACACATGTGAGGTATTGCCGCGATCGGTGGAGCGACAGCAATAATTCTAGCCCTAGACCGCCTCTATAACTCAAAATATGCAACCTGTAGAATTTTTTAAACGTCACCTATGGATATTTTGTCGCCATTCCACGAGTGGGCGCAATTTTGAAGCGTGACAAGTTGGGTATCAATTTACTCGGCGTAACATTTTCTTTCACAATATAAAAAAAAAAATTTGGGCTAACTTTACTGTTGTCTTATTTTTTAATTTAAAAAAGTGTATTTTTTTTTCAAAAAAAGTGCGCTTGTAAGACCGCTGCGCAAATACCGTGTGACAGCAAGTATTGCAATGACCGCCATTTTATTCTCTAGGGTGTTAGAAAAAAAAATGTATAATGTTTGGGGGTTTTAAGTAATTTTCTAGCAAAAAAACGGTTTTTAACTTGTAAACAACAAATCTCAAAAAGTGGCTTGTGGTTAAAAAAACTTTTTTTTAATATATTTGTGGTATTTTCAATAAAAATTTATATTTTTATACACAACCAGTTTGTCTCTATCTATAATATACCCAAGGACGTACATTTAAATTCCCGCACAATTTCTTGTATCTTGATATATATTATAAAGGGGATGGTACCTCCGAAGACTAGGAACTCTATAACGCCCTACCTCCACACACAAAACTTTGGTTATCTATAAAGGCAGAAATTGCTCATTCATAAACTAATAGTATCCAGTCCAGAAGCACAAATTAGTGCACCATCCAATACTATAGCAGAGCTCCTGTCAGTCCTTATACTGACTGATATTCATATGTTTAATCATATGAGGAACAAATGGGTGACAGTTGGTGAGTATAAAGTCCAAAAAGCAGATGGTGGTCCTAGTGATTACAGAAATAGGCATGCACCATACACCAAGATCCACAACGCGTGTGTCACACTACCCTAGGGGTTCAAACTCACCAGCAATAGGTATATCACAAGCCTTGATGTAAATCAGAAAGCTGTCATCCAAATAGCAGGAAGGGTTAGAGCTGCATGTCACTCCATAGATGGTCAGACATAAAAAGAAAAACTCCACATAGCAGAGTGACATGCAGGTCTAACCCTACCTGCTATTTGGTTGACAGCTCTCTGATTACATCAAGGCTTGTGATATACATATTGCTGGTGAGTTTGAACCCCTAGGGAAGTATGACGCACGCAGTGTGGATCTTGGTGTATGGTGCACGCTTATTCATTAACCACTAAGACCACCATCTGCTTTTTGGACTTTATACTCACCAACTGTCACCCATTTGTTCCTCGTGTGATTAAACATATGAATGCCGGTCAGGATAAGAGGACTTACAGGAGCTCTGCTATAGTATTGGATGGTGCACAAATTTGTGCTTCTGGACCGGGTACTATTAGTTTATGAATGAGCAATTTCTGCCTTTATAGATAACCAAAGTTTTGTGTGTGGAGGTAGGGCGTTATAGAGTTCCTAATCTTCGGAGGTACCACCCCCTTTATAATATATATCAAGATACAAGAAATGTTTTTGTTTAGCGGCTGCTTTTTATTTATTTGTTTTTATTGCCTTTTTTTACTTTATGAGTAACATAGCGCTGAGTTGGTGTAAGTAGGCCTTCTAGTACACTTAGATTATTCCAGAAATTGCTCATTGCTTAAGGAACCCCTAGCAACCTCTGGAGGACCCCTAGTTGAAAAAGGCTGCTCTAACCTGTATTACCCTCCCATGGGGTTGATTGCAGAGAATCCAGCGATCAAGCCTGTATGAGGGTGAACAGCATTAGAAAAAGGGGTGGTCCCATACAGGACTGCAAGTGTGTCCAGAGTTTATAACGTTGGATGAGATCTTAAGTCAGCTGTGTGCAGGTCTTGTCTTTCCTACACAGGTTATTGGCAGTTTACAGACTGATGTTACCATTTTTCTGAAAACTCTTTAAAGAGAAGGAAGAATTTCTGAATAGTGCAGCATTTTGTTGCCTGTCTTTGGCCACGTTCTCAGGATTTGTTACTTACAAAGAAGAGTAATTCTCAAATAAAATAAACTAAAATAAATAAAAATATTAAAGCCTATTAATTTGCATCTAAGGTTACCCAGGTCACATTGTGCAGTATCTGCTGAAACTGTACCTGGTTATGTAGTGTTAAAGTCTACCTACAAGGAAACAAAAATGATCATTTAGGTCTAGGGTACCAGAAAAAGTAGTTCCTGCAGCTGGCACTCTCCTCTTCACCTCATTGGTGGAGTGCCCCGTGGCATCCTCACGTCCAATTCAAGGATATGGGTCCTGTACTGTACAGGATGAGGTCAGGGGGTATGCCAGCACCGCTGCGTAGGGGAGAAGAGGTGGCGGGTACTGGTCTAGCAGTATGGAGGGAGCCTGTAAGAGTGGGGGATTGAATAAGTAAAACCCCACTGCAAGGGGAGCATTTTTGTTTTCCCCGGACTTGTTATGTACAGACTGTAATGCGTGTGGCCAGTTTTATAGCAAAGAAAGGGGGTGGGGATATTAAATATTGATGACCAAACTGCAAAGCAATTGCTGGACACAGATTTCATTTCTGGTACAAGCCCAAAGCTTTATTAATTAATTATTTGTATTACAATTGGAGCATCCAAAAACGAATGATACAGATATACAGTATATCTTTTCACTTTACACATTTATAAACAAGTTTTTTGTTTTGCCTTGAGTTCTCCATTAGCATATGTTAAAGTATATGTGAACTCGCACCATGTAAAACAACCCAAAAACACTATAAATACCTCCCCCCCTTTTTTTTATAAGTGATTACATACCCTCTTTTCTTAGCTGCATAAGGAGCTCAGAGAGGTGGGGGAGGAGAAACAGCAGTACCCTGGTCTTCCTGATGAATAACTGTGCGGGGAAGGGGGGCGTGTGAGAACAAGTCCAATCATTGGAGGAGACCAGGCTGAGTTCCCAGCACAGCTAGAAAACTGGCCACGCTGTGTTCTGCTACTTAGTGTGATTCGTTTTTAATAGGAAAGCAAAGGAACTGGAAGGAACACCAGGGATTTCATACAAAGGAGCAATACGAAGAGAACAGGAGACTTTCTCATACAAGTACATGGTACAGCAGGCACATATCAGGAATATGAAATTCTGGGTTTACATATTCTTTAAACTCTCTTTAGCTGGCCACAAATATCCGTTTTCAACAAATTTACATCTGTTTTAACTACACATAAAGAAAGATGGTAGTGTTGCCCTTAGCAATCAAATCCCATCTGTCACTTATGTGGAACAAGCTGGAATACAAACTCTGATTTCTTTTAGTACAAACACATTACACTTCATTTTCATGAATGTGCTCCTCTGTATCTCATAAAGGGGCACTATAGAAGGTACATACTAGTCCCATGTGCAAACTGTAATATAGAAACCCTTCCAAATACTTTTGTCTGAACTCCACACAAACCGTTCTATAATTCTGTTCAGCCATTCTTGTGATCCAGAAACCCTGCCAGACAGCACAGTTGGGTCCTGTAATTCTTTGCAGTGCAGACAAGCAATACAGGCTGGTGCTGGACACACTCAGCTTGTGACTGGCACTCCGTCTGCCAATATGAATGCTGCTGTACAGGGGAATACAAGAGGCCGATATTAAGACAGAATTCAGCTACTTTCGCTAGTCTTTTTTCTTTAATATGTACCTGAAATAAATATGATTTTTATATATCTGCATGGAAATCAGCCTTAATTGGCTGTAAGGGGCAGTTTGAGGATAATAAAACTATATAATATATATAATTAAATATGCTGTATATAATAATATATAAGAAATTGATATAACATTGTTACTTTTTGGTTCTGTAGAAGAACAAGGGCGCCACTCTAGGTGCAATATTTAAAAACAAATTTAATACATCTTAAAAGCAAGTACTCACAAGGGTACATGTAAACAGGCATGTGGATGATATGTAGGTAGTGCCAGGTGTCCCAGGGATATAGTCCAGTCACATCATGTGGTATCGTTCTGCTTCATTCGGCAGGCTGCGCTGGTGGATTGTCGGCAAGTCCGGCCGCTGGAACGCACTGTGTGTGATCTGGGGGAACGAAAACACTTCCGGGTCCGTCCAGCGGCTGGACTTGCCGACAATCCACCAGCGCAACCTGCCGAATGAAGCAGAACGATACCACATGATGTGACTGGACTATATCCCTGGGACACCTGGCACTACCTACATATCATCCACATGCCTGTTTACATGTACCCTTGTGAGTACTTGCTTTTAAGATGTATTAAACTTGTTTTTAAATATTGCACTTAGAGTGGCGCCCTTGTTGTTCTTCTCCAACAGTATCAAGAGGATTGCTTCTTCCTAACCTACAGGGCTGCCTTCTACAGTTGCTTATATTGGACTATAATTTAGTTCTTTTTGGACTTTAGCAGCACAGAGTCTGTTGTTCTGATTACCCACTTATCATTATAGCTCCAGATTGTCAATTAATGTTATTAGTTGTGTATTAACCTTCCCAACCACCCCTAATTTCCTTCATTAAAAGAAATTAGTTCTTGGGGGGTTACAACTGTTTCTAATTGTGCTGAACTTAGCGCTCACATCCACATGTTGTTACTTTTTGGTTCTGCATACCACATGATTAATCAATACTATATGCTATTAGAAATATTTACTTATACTGCACATCATAGTAAAGAGTTAAAAAGCAATGCCAGCTAAAACAGGGCTTTACTCCAATCTGGAACCAGGTGAAGAAATTTTCCCAACTTTCATGTTGGCTGTGACTGGTGAGATCGGCTTAGGAGAATATGCTATATATTCGTATGGAGACTCCACTTAGGGTTTCATGACACAAAAATTAGGTATTGTCTGCCCATTACAATATACACTTGGCTTGTGGATTTCTCTGTTATAGGTGGAGTTGTTCTTAAAGTCACTGATATGATACTGTACATCCAGCCTTCACACAGACCATTCATTCAGAATGTTTTCCGCAGACCCATCGAAGCTGCAAGTCTTTGGAGAGGTCTGTCAGTTCATGGACCGACCTCCAGCTGCACTGACAAGCATAGGCCCGACTTCCTCTCTTCCTTATCATCTTTGATTGCAATTTGCTGTGTTCAGGCATTCTGTTCCTGTAACAGGACAACAGTTATATATAATGAAACTTACTACATCCCATCACAAAAAAGGAAATTGCACTGTATATATTACACAGTATTACAATATATAGTTAGGTCCATATATATATTTGGACACCGGCACAATTTTCATACTTTTGGCTCTGTATGCCACCAGAATATAATTACAACAAAACAATCCAAATGAATCTGAATTGCAGACTTTCAGCTTTAATTCAAGGGGTTGAACATAAATATCAAAGTACATAACGCTATAACTTTTGCGCAAACCAATCAATAAACGCTTATTGCGATTTTTTTTTACCAAAAATATGTAGAAGAATACGTATCGGCCTAAACTGAGGAAAAAAAATACTTTTTTAAAAAATTTTTGGGGATATTTATTATAGCAAAAAGTAAAAAATAATGCGTTTTTTTTCCAAAATTGACGATATTTTTATTTGTTTATAGCGCAAAAAAAAAAACCACAGAGGCGATCAAAAACCACCAAAAGAAAGCTCTATTTGTGGGAAAAAAAAGGACGTCAATTTTGTTTGGGAGCCACGTCACACGACCGCGCAATTGTCAGTTAAAGCGATGCAGTGCCGAATCGCAAAAAAACGCACTGGTCAGGAAGGGGGTAAATTCTTCCGGGGCTGAAGTGGTTAAAAGAACAGTGTAAAATGAAAAAATATAAAAGTAAAATAAATAAGAAAAAACGTGCCCCGTCCTGCCGAGCTTGCATGCAGAAGCAAACGTATATGTGTGTAGCGCCCGCATATGAAAACGGAGTTTAAACCACACAGGCAAAGATTCGGCCCTGATTCGTCCCTGAACTGGAGAAAAGGGACGCACAGCGTTCCTGTGCGATCCGCAGCCAGTTCCAGTGTGAACCGAGCCTTAGATTCAACTCCAGACCTTCTATCTGCTTAATTGATGAAGAAATAAACAAGGAGTAGCCCACTCCTGCCCATGAAACAGCTTTTGATTCAATTGTCCAATTACTTTTGGTCCCTTGAAAAAGGGTGGGGGGGGGGGTGGCTATTCTTCAGAGCTGTAATTCCTAAACCCTTCCTCCGATTTGGATGTACATACCCTCAAATTAAACCTGAGAGTGTAAAATTTCAGCCCTTATCCATTATATAACCATAGCTTGAAAATACCTGGAAAAAAAAATTGTGCCTGTGTCCAAATATATATTGACCTAACATTATATATAACACTACTATGCAAACGTTTTAGGCAGGTGTGAAAAAATGCTGTGTTAAATAGTTTATTTTTTATCAATTATCAAAATGGAAAGTAAATGAACAGAAGTGGAATCCAAATCAAATCCATATTTGGTGTGACCACCCTTTGCCTTCAAACCAGAATCAATTCTTCAGGGTTGCACCCAGTTTTTGAAGGAACGTGGCAGGTAAGTTGTTTCAAACATCTTGGGGAACTAACCACAGATCTGGGGAACTAACCACAGATCTTCTGTGGATGTAGCCTGCCTCAGATCCTTCTGTCTTTTCATCTAATCCCAGACAGACTCAATGTTGAGATCAGGGCTCTGTGGGGGCCAAACCATCACTTCCAGGACTCCATGCTCTTCTTTACACTGAAGATAGTTCCTAACATGGTTCTAAAGGCAGAATGTTTTTAACCTTAATGCATTCTTTGCATTAAGGTAAAAAACCTTTTGCATGCAGCCCCCCCCCCCCAGCCCCACATAAATGCTTACCTGAGCCTGATCTCCATCCAGCGATGTGCATGAGAGCAGAGGCTCTCTCCCTCCTCATTGGCTCAGACACAGCTGTCAATCACAGCCAGTGAGGAGGGAGCGAGGAGAGGGCCGAGCCATGCTCTGTGTCTTATGGACACACAGAGGTGGCTCAGGAGCAAGCATGTACGAGTGCTCACATAGAAAGCGGCATGCATTGATGATTGGGTCTGTTCTGTGAAAAACCATTACACAGAGCAGGTACAGTGCCTTGAAAAAGTATTCCCACCCATTGAAATGTTCCACATTTAGTTATGTTACAACCAAAAACGGAAATGTATTTTATTGGGATTTTGTGTGATAGACCAACACAAAGTGGCACATAAATGTGAAGTGGAAGGTAAATGATAAATGGTTTTCAATTTTTTTTACAAATAAATATATTTGTAAAGTGTGGCGTGCATTTGTATTCAGCCCCCCCGAGTCAATACTTTGTAGAACCACCTTTTCGCTGCAATTACAGCTGCAAGTCTTTCTTGGGGATGTATCTACCAGCTTTGCACATCTAGAGAGTGGAATTTTTGCCCATTCTTCTTTGCGAAATAGTTCAAGCTCTGTCAGATTGGAGGGAGAGCATCTGTGAATAGCAATTTTCAAGTCTTGCCACAGATTCTCAATTGGATTCAGGTCTGGACTTTGACTGGGCCATTCTAACACATGAATATGCTTTGATCTAAACCATTCCATTGTAGCCCTGGCTGTACATTTAGGGTCATTGTTCTGCTGGAAGGTGAACCTCTGCCCCAGTCTCAGGTCTTTTGCAGACTCTAACAGGTTTTCTTCTAAGAATACCCTGTATTTGGCTTCATCCATCTTCCCATCAACTCTGACCAGCTTCTCTGTCCCTGCTGAAGAAAATCACCCCCACAACATGATGCTGCCACCACCATGTTTCACAGTGGGGATGGTGTGTTCAGGGAAATGTGCAGTGTTAGTTTCCTGCCACACATAGCATTTTTGCTTTTAGGCCAATTACTTTTGTCTCATCTCACCAGAGCACCTTCTTCCACATGTTTGCTGTGTCCCTCACATGGCTTCTCGCAAACTGCAAACGGGACTTCTTATGGCTTTCTTTCAACAATGGCTTTCTTCTTGGCACTTTTCCATGATTTGTGGAGTGCACGACTAATAGTTGTCCTGTGGGGAGATTCTCCCACCTGAGCTGTGGATCTCTGCAGCTCCTCCAGAGTTTCCATGGGCCTCTTGGCTGCTTCTCGGATTAATGCTCTCCTTGCCGGGTCTGTCAGTTTAGGTGGACGGCCGAGTCTTGGTAGGTTTGCAGTTGTGCCATACTCTTTCCATTTTCAGGATGATGGATTGATCAGTGCTCCGTGAGATGTTCAAAGATTGGGATATTTGTGTCTAACCTAACCCTGCTTTAAACTTCTCCACAACTTTATCTCTGACCTGGCTGGTGGGTTCCTTGGCTTTCATGATGCTGTCTGTTCACTAAGGTTCTCTAAGAAACCTCTGAGGGCTTCACAGAACAGCTGTATTTATACTGAGATTAGATTACACACAGGTGGACTCTATTTACTAATTAGGTGACTTCTGAAGGCAATGGGTTCCACTAGATTTTAGTTAGGGGTATCAGAGTAAAGGGGGCTGAATACAAATGCACGCCACACTTTACTTGTAAAAAAAATTGAAAACCTTTTATCATTTTCCTTCAACTTCACAATTATGTGCTACTTTGTGTTGGTCTATCACATTCATTTAAGTTTTTGGTTGTAAAATGAAAAATGTGGAAAATGTCAAGTGGTATGAATACTTTTTTAAGGCACTGTAAGTATGATATGTTTATAATTTTTACAAAATAAAAATTAAGCATTTAGAATCACTTTAATGATATTGGCTGTATGTTTGGTGTCATTGTCCTGCTGCAGATTAAATTTGGGGCCAATCACACACCTTCCCGATGGTATGACATGATGGATAAGTATCTACCTGTATTTTTCAGCATAGAGGACACCATTGATCCTGAACAAATACCCATCTTCGTTTGCAGAAATGAAGACCCATACTTGCAAGGAACCTCCACAATGTTTCACTGCTGCCTGCAGACGCTCATTATTGTTCCGCTATCCAACCCTTCCCTAACAAACTGTCTCTGGCTACAGCCCAATATTTCACATTTTGACTCACCAGTCCAGATGTTTTCATGTATAGCTGAGTCGCTTAGCCTTGTTTCCAAGTCTTGTCCACTTCTCCACCATGCCATCAGGGAGGCATGTGATTGGCCCCAAATTATTCTGCAGCAGGACAATGACCCCAAACATGCAGCCAATGTGATTAAGAACTATGTTCAGTGTAAAGAAGAACAAGGCAGCCGAGATCCAGAACATCTGTGGTTAGTTCTCCAAGGTGTTTGGAACAACCAAACTGCTGAGTTCCTTCAAAAACTGTGCACGAGTACACATATAAGAATTGATGCTGGTTAGAAGCCAAAGGGTGGTCACACCAATTATTGATTTGATTTAGATTTTTGCTCTGTTCACTCACTTTGCATTTTGTAAATTGATAAAAACAAACAATTAAAATATATATTCTTTTTTTTCTTCACACCTGGCTAAAACGTCTGCACAGTAATTATATATATATATATAGAAATGTAAAACACTGTATATACAGACACACGTATAGAAAAATGATAGTTCCATTTAAAGAGACTGAGAAGATATTGTAACTTGTGATGTGTGTAACCAACTTTATCCACCAATGGAGAAAGGGCAATTGTTGGAAGATGCGGTCCTGCACCACGATATCATGATACTCCTGGCTCATAACCAAATAGCAGAGTTCTCTCTGGTCTGTGGGACAGCCGGGGATGTACAGTACAATTTGGTTGGAGCTGAAATCTAAACCACTAGGGTGCATCTAGAATCTTGAGGATCCACTGGGGGGATCCTGCCTGCTTTCAATGTGCCATGTTCTATTGCTAAAAAGGAAAACATGACAGGTTCACTTTTATTTACAATTCACTTAACCTTCCATATTTTATATGACACATATACGACTTAGAATTTTCTTTCATTATAACAGTACTAAAGCCTTTAGTCTGTATAGTAAAAACAACACAATGAATGAGCAGAATTGATTCGGATCCTCTTGTTTTTATTCTAGTGAGTGTAGCATTATAAAAAATCCACTACAGAATACATATGAAATGGAAACATATTGCAATAAATAATTACAGTATGGTATAAAAGTGAAATAAGAACAATCCCACTTCCTGTGTTTGGGTTTAAGGATGAGCCAAACACCCTCCTGTTCGGTTCGCAGCAGAACATGGGAACAGGCAAAAAATTTGGCAAGAACACACGAACACTCTTAAATTCTATGGGACACGAACATGAATAGTCAAAAGTGCTAATTTTAAAGGCTTATATGCATGGTATTTTCATAAAAAGTGTTTGGGGACCTGGGTCCTGCCCCAGGAGACATGTATCAATGCACAATTTTTTTTTAAAAACTACTGCTTTTTTGGGAGCAGTGATTTTTTTAATGCTTAAAGTGAAACAATAAAAATGAAATATTCCTTTAAATATCGTGCCTGGGGGGTGTCTATAGTATGCCTGTAAAGTGGTGCATTCTTCCCGTGTTTAGAACAGTACCACAACAAAATGACATTTCTAAAGGAAAAACTGTCATTTAAAACTGCTCGCGGCTGTAATGAATTGTCGGGACTCGGCAATATAGATAAAACTCATTGAAAAAAAAAGCATGGGATCCCCCCCCAGTCCATTACCAGGCCCTTTGGGTCTGGTATGAATATTAAGGGGAACCCCGAACCAAAATGTTAAAAAGAAATTGCGTGGGGGTCCCCCTAAAATCCATACCAGGCCCTTCGGGTCTGATATGGAAATTAAGGGGAACCCTGCGCCAAATTTAAAAAAAAAAATGGCGTAGGGGTCCCCCCCAAGATATATACCAGACCTGGATTTTAAGGGGAACCCTGCGGTAAAATTTAAAAAATAAATGGCGTAGGAGTCCCCCTAAAAAACCATAACAGACCCTTCAAAAATGTCCCACGATGCTCCCGAAAAAAACGGCAGTTTTTATAAAAAAAATTTTCATTGATACATGTCCCCTGGGGCAGGACCCAGGTCTCCAAACACTTTTTATGACAATGACTTGCATATATAAGCCTTTAAAATGAACACTTTTAATTTTTCATGTTAATGTCCCATATACTAATGTCCCATAGACTTCAACGGTGTTCCGGCGGCTTTCGAATTTCTCCCGAACATCACATATTGTTCGGTGTTCGCAGAACATCCGAACAACCAAAGTTCGGCCTGAACTTATGCTCGGGCCGAACCGTTTGCTCAACCCTATTAGAGTTGGATGGAAGTGGATCCATCAGAATCTCTGCATTATAACATAACAAATTAATCTGAATCTTCCAAAATAATTTCTGAAAATATTAAGGCCCCTTACACACTGGGGCGGGAGGTGCGTCGGCGGTAAAGCGCCGCTATTATTGGGTATTTACCCCCCGCTAGCGGCCGAGAAAGGGTTAAAAACCACCGCAAAGTGCCTGTGCAGAGGCGCTTTGCCGGCGGTATAGCCGCGCTGCCCCATTGATTTCACCGCTCCTTCACCGTTCCGAAGATGCTGCTAGCAGGACTTTTTTCCCCGTTCTGCTAGCGCACCGCTCCAGGGTGAAAGCCCCCGGGCTTTCACATTGGAAACACAGCAGCAGCTGTTTCGGGTCGGTTTGCAGGCGCTATTTTTAGCTCAATAGCGCCTGCAAACCGCCCCAGTGTGAAAGGGGTCTAATTGATTTAGAAGAACGAATATACAAAACAAATTCCAAAAACAAATCGTTCTAACAAGGAACATAATAAAACAAACAACACAGTGGGTGCAGTGCTAATATTGATATAAAATAAAATATGAAATCCTTATGGTAATAAAAATTATAAAGTAATCAACAAATTAGTGATACATACAATAGTGAGTGAAACCAAAAACCACTACGTTCAAAAAAGAAAAAAATATTCAAAAAAGAATAAAAGAAAAAAAAGGGAAAACTAAAGCAATGTCCCATAGTGATCAAATAAGAAAATACAATATATTGAGCCTCCGGAGGAGAGAAGATGAATTGCAGGAAACAAAAGCTGTGACACCAATCTTCCCAAAGCAAACGTGTGTTCAGGTCAACACCCAAAAGTGAGGTAGCTTGCTTACCAAAAAGCCATGACTGCTGCTAACAGTCTCGCCCAGCACAGGGAATTTATAAGTCTCCCCAAAACTTAAGGTCATCCGGACCAGCCGATCTTCTAACGTTGCTCAAAGATAACAGATAGAAACTCCCATAGTGCAGTATGTCAATTCAAATACATTTATTGAAAAAAGATTTGCACTTACAGGAACGAAGTGTCATCATAAGCGGTTGTGTCACATAAAAGCCACGGTGTCTCTATTCACTTCTCCCTATTTCCTAGAGCGTTCGTCTCACCACCGTCGCGGAAGGCTAGCGTGATGATGTCACCGTCGGAGGCTCCACCCTATGCGTTTCATCACGAGTGGACGTCTTCTGGGGATTGGCCATCCACTTGTGATGAAACGCGTAGGGTGGAGCCTCCGACGGTGACGTCATCACGCTAGCCTTCCGCGATTGTGGTGAGACGAACGCTCTAGGAAATAGGGAGAAACGAATAGAGACACTGCGGCTTTTATGTGACACAACCGCTTATGATGACACTTCGTTCCTGTAAATGCAAATCTTTTTTTAATAAATGTATTTGAATTGACATACTGCACTATGGGAGTTTCTATCTTTGAGCAACATTAGAAGATCGACTGGTCCGGATGACCTTAAGTTTTGGGGAGACTTATAAATTCCCTGTGCTGGGCGAGACTGTTAGCAGCAGTCATGGCTTTTTGGTATGCAAGCTACCTCACTTTTGGGTGTTGACCTGAACACACGTTTGCTTTGGGAAGATTGGTGTCACAGCTTTTGTTTCCTGCAATTCATCTTCTCTCCTCCGGAGGCTCAATATATTGGATTTTCTTATTTGATCACTATGGGACATTGCTTTAGTTTTCCCTTTTTTTCTTTTTTGAATATTTTTTTCTTTTTTTCTTTTTTCAACATAGTGGTTTTTTGTTTCACTCACTATTGTATGTATCACTAATTCGTTGATTACTTTATAATTTTTATTACCATAAGGATTTCATATTTTATTTTATATCAATATTAGCGCTGCACCCACTGTGTTGTTTATTCTATTGGAAGTTTTTTGGTATTGAACTTAGGTGCTGGCTGCTTTACACTTATTATATTTTTATCATTTATTTTTTACTGAGTTTTTATCTGGTGCAGCGTTGACCTTAGGGTCTTTTTTTCTGATATGATAAAACAAAATGATAAACTTAACAAATGAATCCAAAACTAAATTAAACAAATGTTTCTGTTGTGCACATCTCTAATTGTCATCAAGAATGTTCCCTTGGGACTACATGTCACATCATTTATTGTGCATCAAATGCATGCCCCTTCATTGCAAAACTGTAGCTGATGTGAGGACTTTGCCTGTGACATCAAACAGAAGAACGGTCTTTGCTCCTCCCATAAATTGATGGACATTGACTTGGGAGGAGGAGCAGAGGTGTGCTTTCTATGGATTGTCCTCTTGGGCTGCTCATGTATGTCGGTGCAGGCAGTGCCCATGATTTAGCCTTATTACGGAAGCATGCATTAATGGGTGGCTCCATAGGACCATGCTATGAAAAGAAGCCTCTCAAAAACAGGAAAAAAAAAGGGGGGGGCAGCGATTATGGGACTGGTTGAACAAGGAAGAAAGGAATGCTTTAAAAAGAGGGAGAATCAGAATATAATTTAAGTGTGGACCTGCTCTGCTAAAATATATAAAAAAAAATAAAAATAATAATATCACTTTAATTCATCCAGTGTACTGGTATCCAGTGCACTATATTTCTCCTACGGTTTTCTTGGCACACAGCAAATATATAACAGGCAGATACAGTAAGCTTTTTAGCTTGAAACTATACTTTAAATCAGTTCATATTTGCAATTAGTGTTATCTCCCCAGGACTAGGCGGAAATGTTCCACACAAACCTGGTCAATAGATTACACTTAACTTAAGTGCAGCAATCTCAGAAATGTACCTGAAGAAGAGGTAGTCGCAGGATGAGTCCCATTTGTAGTCATCAAATGACAAAACACTGAAATCACAGCTGGTACAGCGCAGCTGGCTACAAGCCCTACAGCAGGAAAAAAAAAAAGAAAAAAAAAGAAAGTTTTTGAGCTAAAGTAGATCTTGGATGAATAATGCATAAAAGAGAGCACATTAAAGTACAATAAACCTACAAAGATAACATCATACATGAAAAGCCTGCACCTATGGCTGTAAGTACCTACAGACATCTCAGGAGGCAGCTTAGAGGCTCTAAATTTCAGGACATTAAATTATGCAAGACTCAACTTCAGTTTTAAAAGTTACGCTCTATCGCCTCATCTTGCACCTCTTTTTTTCATCGGCTAAGGCTGTTCATCACATTAGGGAAAACAAAAAATGACGTGTGATTTCTTAGAAGGGGTATGCCAGAGCTAAAGTCAATATTTCCATTGGGCACTGGACACCCAGGGAGGACTATCCAAAGGTACATGCAGATTTGTGCTTATTCTCATGCTACCAATTTAGAAAATTAAAGTATAGCTGAAGGCAAAACTTTTTCCTGGTGCCTCCATGGCAGCATACCTGTGATAAGCTCCGCCCTGGGCTCCTCCTCTCAGGATAGTGCATATATTAAAAAAGAAAGACCAATACCCCATCCCCAGCATTCCCCTTTTTTTCCTCATACCTCATGGATGGTGGTGTGTGTGTCCTTGCCTCTGCCTTGTGCAGGTTCCGTCTAGGTTCTGAGCCTCTCCCAGACGCAGTCCTCATCCTTGGGCTGCTAAAAGCGCTAATAAGGTAGGGAGCCCCTTCTGAGGAACTTTTGGGGCCACAGCAGTCTCCTAAATCGGAGCAGTTGGTCTGCAGATGGATTATGGCTAGTACCATGCTGGGGTGCAGGTAAGGCAGCATACCTGCTTAGCTTTATTTTGTGTCACTTCGTATTCATTATGTCTTTCAATTCTTATGCCCCGTACACACGGTCGGACATTGATCGGACATTCCGACAACAAAATCCTAGGATTTTTTCCGACGGATGTTGGCTCAAACTTGTCTTGCATACACACAGTCACACAAAGTTGTCGGAAATCCGATCGTTCTGAACGCGGTGACGTAAAACACATACGTCGGGACTATAAACGGGGCAGTGGCCAATAGCTTTCATCTCTTTATTTATTCTGAGCATGCGTGGCACTTTGTCCGTCGGATTTGTGTACACACGATCGGAATTTCCGACAACGGATTTTGTTGTCGGAAAATTTTATAGCCTGCTCTCAAACTTTGCAGGTCGGAAAATCCGATGGAAAATGTGTGATGGAGCCTACACACGGTCGGAATTTCCGACAACAAGGTCCTATCACACATTTTCCGTCGGAAAATCTGACCGTGTGTACGGGGCATAAGAGTGTATGGGGAGTCTGTGGCGTCCTTGGGAATCGGCGGCAAGCGGCGCATGCGCAATAGTGGTGAGGACTCAGGCGCCATCTTCCTTGAGGGAATCAGCTTAGGCTGTTGCCCTCACTATAGGAGGATGGCTGGGGGGCTGACATTAGGCTATGTCCACGACCTCCTTCCCTCCCCTGGTCCTATTTAAGGAGCAGGGGAGTTTATTATGGTGGCCTGCTTTGGTGCAGCAGGTTGTCTGTGCCGAGTGCTCCTGTATGATCGCAGTCCATGTTCTCTGGTAGGTAAAAAAAAAAAAAAAAAATAGGGGAAAATGTTGTTGTTTCTTTTCTTTTGTGTCTGTACTTGCAAAGGTAAAAGAGGGGAGGGAAAAGGGGAAAATAGGGAAAAATATTTTGTTTAGCATATTTTTGTTTTTAATTTTGGACGGAGTTTGGAGTCAGAAATGGTGTATAGCTGAAATCTTCCTTTTCTTTTTCTTCTTGTTTTTTTTCTTCTCCCCCTCTTTTTTCTTTATTTGTTTGTCACTAATGTTTTTTCCTCTCATAAGCTGCTACTGCCTGCCCCCACAGCAATGAGTCAGCTGCCGTCAGATCAAGATCCTCGTTTCTCTAGGTAAGGACATGCACTTCGGTTCCTGGAAAAAAAAAGGAAGAAAACATTTTTTTTTTGTTTCTTTGTTAGAAAAAGAGTGCTTTTACGCTGCTACCTTTTGTTTCAGCCCTATACGCCAAGATAAGTCTAACAGGACTTCTGGCCACCATGGAGGTCATTACCATCCAAGCCATGAACGCAGTCGATCGTCTAGATCATGACATCATTCGGATGACAGATCTTCTTCCAAGAGACATCGATCGACAAATTTTCCTAGACGAGAAGGTCCAAAAAAGTGCCGGGCTTGTGGTGCTGTCCCTATGGCAGATAAACTGGTCTGCAAGGATTGTTTTCGAAGCTATGCTGCTCAAGGGGAGGCTGAAGCTCAGCAAGTTACAGACTTGATCACAAAAGTCGTTAAGGATTCACTTGCAGAACTAGTGGGAACAATGCTTCCCCAGCAGATTGCGACAGGGGAGCAGGAGGAGACGGCAGATGTAGTGCTCCCAGGTCCCTCTGCCACCGGTTCTGGTTGGTCCACAGCAGTACCACCTCCTACGACTGGTGGGGACAAAGAGGAGTTAGAAGAATCAGCGGATGAGACTGACCCATCGGGGTTCAATTTTTCTCTAGTCCAGCCGTTTGTGTCAGCTGTGAAGCAGGCTATAGGTTGGGAGGAGGTAGAGAAACCTCCTAAAAAGTCGAGGTCCTATTTTCCCTTTTTGAAGAAAAGACTTTCCTTTTTCCCCGCTTATGGAGGTAGTGAAAGACCTCATTATTATTATTCATGATTTATATAGCGCCAACAGTTTACGCAGCGCTTTACAATGTAGAGGGGGGGCAGCACAATTACAGTACAGTTCAATACCGAAGGGACAGGAGGGCCCTCATGTTGGATAAATGGAAAAAGATTGAGAAACGTTTTTCCTTAAACCGACTGCATAAACTTTACCCTTTAGCTGAATCAGACTCAGCTCTTTTGGACATCTCCCTGGTGGTAGATGCCGCAGTAGTTCGCCTAGCCAAGGGCGCATTAATTCAGACCCTAAGAAGGCCTATCAGTCGGTTGGAGGCGCCTGCAGACCAGCAGTGGCGTTAACATCAGTCTCAAACACCATTAGGGTCTGGACGGAGAACAGAGATGGCCATACGACAAGGCGTCCCAAAAGATGATATCATTAAAGCACTGGAAGAGCTCAAGATGTCAGCTAATTTTGTGGGGGAAGCGGCCATCGATGCAATAAGATTTTCAGCTAAAGCCATGATGCATACAATTATGGTCAAACGGGCCGTGTGGCTAAAGCCATGGGTGGCTGATGCAGCCTCTAAACAGAATTGGTGCAGGATCCCCTTTGATGGAAAGGTACTATTTGGGGATAGACTTGAAAAGGCGATCTCCCGGGTAACAGGGGGAAAGTCAGGTTTACTCCCTCAAGACAAGAGGATGAGAAGGTCTCGAGTTTTTTCCTCCAAGTTTCAGTCTTCCAGGAATAGGAATTTCTCTCAGTTACGTCAAAATAGAGATTCTAAAAGGAACTGGAGAAGCACTCAAGCTACCTTCTTAAAATTTAATAAACAGAGAAATATTCCCAACTCCAAGGACGGAGCGAAAACCTTTTGACACGAGGTCACCCCAGGGGATCCCGGTCGGGGCCAGACTAAGCCACTTCTCCGGGGTGTGGGCCAACCACTGCAAGGATCCTTGGGTGGTATCCACCATCCGTTTCAGACATTTTTGGACATTCTCAAAGCATCCTCCGCAAGATTCATTTGCTCTAACCAGAATTCCGGTCTCACCACAGAAAGCAGAGGTACTGCAAAATTTTCTACTCCTATTACAGGTCCAACAAGCAGTAGTCCCTGTCCCTCCCTCCGAGAGGTTCACAGGGTTTTATTCAACCCTTTTTCTGATCCCCAAAAAGAATGGGGATTGGAGACTGGTGGTGGATTTAAAGCGTCTGAATCATTTCACTCATCTAGACACCTTCAAGATGGAATCCTTGCAAACGATCATCCAGATGGTACAACTGGGAGATTGGATGATCTAAGTGGATCTCCAAGATGCCTACTTCCACGTGCCCTTCATTCCTGCCTTCCAAAAATATCTAAGGGTGGCAGTAGGGCACAAGCATCTTCAGTTCCAGTGTCTCCCCTTTGGCCTCTACACCTCACCGAGGGTATTTTTGAAGATCCTAATTGCAGTTCTAGCCCCCCCCCAAGGGAGAGAAGGCTGAGAGTTTTTCCTTATCTAGACTACATTTTGTTACTAGCTCTCAGCCCGGAACAACTTCTGGAGCACAAGAAGATCTTGCTGTCCACCATAGCAAAATTTGGGTGGCTAGTAAATGGGGAAAGGAGTCTTCTTACACCCAGACAATGATCTACCTAAGAGCCTTGTTCAACACTTTGACCGGTACAGTGTGTCTTCCTCCCCAGAAAGTGGAGGCTATTTCCCAGAGGATGATCAAGGTCAGATCACTGTCCCACCTAGCTGCATCAGGTTGCCTGAGTTTAATCAGGATTATGTCAACTTGTTTTTTCAAGTAGGCTTCTTGTCGCAGTGGAAGAAACAGTCATTGCATCAGCGGATATTCATCTCGATCCCCATGAAGAGGAGTCTTCTTTGGTGGACGAAGAAAGATCGGATCTCGAAGCCACGGTATCTGCAGTGCCACTCTTGGTCCATACTTACTACCGATGCAAGTTCAAGAGGCTGGGGAGCACACTGCCATCATCTAGAGGTGCAAGGGAAGTTGGACTTTCCCACGACGGAAATGGTCTCGAACGTCCTGGAAATACGGGCAGCCTCTCTAGCCCTAGTGAGTCTGGGGGACCATCTACTACAAAAAACGGTCTTGTTACGCTTGGACAACAGAGCGGCAGTGGCATATATCCAGTGGGGGGGGGGGAACTCACAGCATCTCATTGTTGAAGGAAGTGGAGCCCATTATGTTGTGGGCAGAGAGAAACTTGCTGGAGCTCAAGGCAGTTTACCTTCCAGGCTGCCTGAACGAGAAGGCGGATCATCTCTCCCGGAACTTCCAAGACAGAAGCGAATGGTCCCTTCAATATTCAGTTGGATCATGGGACTCCAGAATCCTCCAGAAATCGATCTCTTCGCCTCAGCAGAGAATGCCAAATTGCCAAGGTTCCTTACACGTCTGCCTCATCCCCGGGCAGAGTCAGTGGATGCCCTTTTGAGTTTGTGGCAGTGCAGGACAGCTTATGCATTCTACCCAACCTTTAATTTCAAGATTTCTCCTCAGATTACTGAACGAGTCAATCAGTGTGGTGACAATCCTCCCATACTGACCGAGGAGGCCGTGGTTTCCTTGGGCAATGCACCTCAGCACTTGTCATCCTGTCAAGATTCCGATCTTACCTCAGCTTCTCACTCAAGGGAGATTTGTGCACCCAGCACCTCACAAACTAAATCTTCATGTTTGGAATTTTTGCCTTTCAACATCCAATCTCTGGATTGCTCATCGGAAGTGATCTCTACACTGCTAAAGGCCAGAAAGCCATCCACAAATGGTGTATACACCAAGATCTGGAACAAATTCAAATTGTTTGCAGCCGGCAGGTGTTCGGACCCCGCGGTCCATCCTCGCTGCTCTTATGCCCCGTACACACGGTCGGATTTTCCGATGGAAAATGTCCGATCAGAGCGTGTTGTCGGAAATTCCGACCGTGTGTGGGCTCCATCGGACATTTTCCATCGGATTTTCCGACACACAAATTTGGAGAGCAGGAGATAAAATTTTCCGACAACAAAATCCGTTGTCAGAAATTCCGATCGTGTGTACACAAATCCGACGGACACGCATGCTCAGAATAAATAAAGAGATGAAAGCTATTGGCCACTGCCCCGTTTATAGTCCCGACATACGTGTTTTACGTCACCGCGTTTAGAACGATCGGTTTTTCCGACAACTTTGTGCGACCGTGTGTAGACAAAACAAGTTTGAGCCAACATCCGTCGGAAAAAATCCTAGGATTTTGTTGTCGGAATGTCCGAACAAAGTCCGACTGTGTGTACGCCCTATTAGACTTCCTTCAAGCAGGCCTGAACCTTGGTCTCAGTCTAAGTTCCCTGAAAGTTCAGGTGGCAGCCATTTCAGCAGCCACACAAAAGAGATGGGCAGAAGATGTTCTTATCATCCAATTCCTCAGAGCAGTTAAGAAAATTAGGCCACCAGTAAAGCGTGCTTTTCCTGCTTGGGATCTGTCCATGGTATTGGACTCTCTGACAACTCATCCTTTTGTCCCATCATAATCTGCTACATTATGGAACCTGACGCTCAAGACTGCCTTTTTGATTGCAGTGACTTCAGGGAAGAGAGCCTCGGAACTACAAGCATTAGGAGCAGAGGATGAGCATATATCCTTCTTCCCAGACAGAGTGGAGCTTCGGACAGTTCAAGGATTTGTGCCTAAACTGTCTTCCCGATCCACTCTCACAGAGGCTTGGGCTCTACCTACCTTTCCAGATCCACAGTCAGGGTCATTATATGAACTAGACCTGTCCAGAGTTCTAAGATGTTACCTTCAGGCCACAGCATCCTTCAGGGCATCAAAAAGACTATTTGTTCTACCTTGGGGCAAGAATAGAGGAAAGGAAGCAGCCTCAAGAACGATTGCCTCCTAGATTTGCAAACTAATTTAAAGAACGTATAGGGCTAGAGGATTGGAGCTGCTGGCCTGCAGGCTCACTCAACAAGGGCAGTTTCTTCATCTTGGGCGGCAAATGTCTCTCTTGAAATGTTTTGCAGAGCAGCTTCTTGGTCTTCTTCAAGCACATTCATGCTACATTATAGAATTAATCCAGGAGCACTCACTTCAGTGGAGTTCGGAAGAAGGGCAATTGAATCAGCTCTGACCGTTACTTAATAAAATTTCTTTATGAGCATTACCCACCCAGTTTTTCAGCTATTTATTGTATCACAGGTTTACTGCCATGGAGGCACCAGGAAAACAGAAAATTGTATCATACTTACCGTAATTAACCTATCCATGGCAACATACATGCCCTCCTTTGGTATTTGATATAACAGGAGAATGCTGGAGGGGTATTGGTCTTTCTTTTATAATATATTCACTATCCTGAGAGAAGGAGCCCAGGGTGGAGCTTATCACAGGTATGCTGTTAGAGCCCTTGCACAATGGGGCGGTTTGCAGGCGCTATTGCGCTAATAATAGCGCCTGCAAACCGACCCGAAAGTGCCGCTCCTTGCATTCCAGTGTGAAAGCCCCGAGGGCTTGCACACTGGAGCGATGCGCTGGCAGGACGGTAAAAAAAGTCCTGCCAGCAGCATCTTCGGAGCGGTGAAGGAGCGGTGTGTATACCGCTCCTTTACCGCTCCTGCCCATTGAAATCAATGGGACGGCGCGGCTATACCGCCGGCAAAGCGCCTCTGCAGAGGCGCTTTGCGGTGGTATTTAACCCTTTCTCGGCCGCTAGCGGGGGGTAAAACCGCCCCGCTAGCGGCCGCAGACCGACGCCGCCCCCCGCCCCAGTGTGCAAGGGCTCTTATGGATAGGCACCAGGAAAGGAAAATTACAGTAAGTATGATACAATTTTCAGTTTTTGACAGAGTGGAGAGGGATTAGAACCCCTGTCAGGTTTTTATTGTTGTTTGTGCCCTTGTTAGGGAGATTCAACCTCTTTATTTGTCTTTTTCACCATTATTATTAAATGTAAAAGAAAGTACCAAATTATGGGTTGTTCCCAGAACAGTAAAGGAGGGGATATCTCCCAATGGGAACACTTGTTCTGTTGACAACAAGGGGTTTGCAGGAGTCTCCAAACTTTTTAAACAAAGGGCCAGTTTGCTGTCCTTCAGACTTTAGGGGGGCCGGACTGTGGCAATTCAAAGTAGAAAATGTCCTGGCATCAGCGGAAGTAAACAATACCCAATCTTTGGTGTGAGTGAGAGGAACTGTGCCCCATCGCTGGTGTCATTGGGAGGAACTGTGCCCCATAGTTGGTCTCACTGGGAGGAATTGTGCCCCATCATTGGTGTCAGTGGGGGAAATATCGCCCCATGGGCCAGATTAATGTGAGCAAAGGGCTTTATATGGCCCCCAGGAGACCACTGCATTAGAGGGATTTTCTCTCACTTCCCGTTTTGGTTAGGAGCACGTAAAATGAAGGCCAGTCGGGAGATTTCCTATCCCAGGTAGATATTATATGACGTCCTCCCTGCACAGGGCACGATCTGCAAACTAAGAGATTGGTACTTTGATGCTGTGATCATCCCAGGTACCATGTGATTGCTGTTACTAATCAGTGATTACATGCTAACTAAGTAAATATTTGTCATGAATGGCAGCAGTTCATGATTCATTATTTACTATTGTGATTCTGTGATTGGTAACAGTGATTACATGGTATACAGGGCCAATCATAGAAGCCCCTGTACCATATGATAGCTGTGACTAGGGTTGTCCCGATACCGATACTAGTATCGGTATCGGCACCGATACCGAGCATTTGCCCAAGTACTTGTACTCGGGCAAATGCTCCCGATGCCTCCCCCGATACCTTGACTGTCAGCTGTGATCGGCGCGTGGGGGAGTTACAAGATTCTCCCCCTGCCGGCTTTCAGCTGCTTTAGTGACATACAGCGGTGATCGCTCACAGCTGACTGTCACTGCATCCTCCTCCATGCCCCCTCCTTTCCTCTGTCCCTCTCAGCTGTCCCCTCCGTTCTGCTCTTATCTGTCCTTCTCAGCTGTCCCCTCGTTCTGCTCTTATCTGTCCCCTCCGTTCTCCCCCTCAGTTCCTCCGTCCTCCCCCTCCTCCTTCGTTTGTGTATGGATAGAGTCAGCTGACTCTGTCCATTCACATAACTGAAACATTGTAATCTTCTGTGATTACGATGTGTCAGTTTATGAATGGAGAGAAGCTGCGGTCTTCTCTCCATTCATTGTCAGTGCAGCTGACGCTGCAGAGAAAGGGACTGGGGATTCTCTATCCTCTGTCTCTTTCTCTGTCTCAAGGGGGAGATATCAGAGGTCTGTTAAGACCCCTGATATCTCACCAAAGCCCCCCAAAAGGGCTGATTAAAAAAAACAAAAAAAACAATAAAGAATAAAAGAAATATTATTGTAAAAAATAAAAATTGTAAAAAAAAAAAAAAATAACACACACATACAACGTTCACCCCCTCCCCCCCCCCCCCCCCAAAAAAAAGCAAGCACTGTTAAAAAAAAAAAAATGGAAAAAAAAACACTGTCACGTGACATTAAAAAAAAAGTATCGGTAATCGGTATCGGCGAGTACTTGAAAAAAAGTATCGGTACTTGTACTCGGTCCTAAAAAAGTGGTATCGGGACAACCCTAGCTGTGACCAATCACAGCATCACAATGGTAAAATGTAACACGAGTCATGAATGAAAGCCATTCATGACAGTTAAAATTATTGCCATTAACCTCCATGCACACTGGGCTTAAAAAAAAGCCAGTTCCCTCTGCAGAAAAAAACGCTCACATGTTTTTTTGTACACAGTTTAGGAGAGTTTAGCATTTTTTCCTGCCAGAAACGCTGAGCTCAAAATATGGCTGTAATCGTCCTAATGTGAATGGTGACATTGGATAACACTGAGCTGCTTCTACAGGCAAAACACAAAACTCCTGCAGACTTCCCAGAGTAGTGAAGTCTCACTATGGTGAGACTGTACTATGCTGGTAACAGTATGTATAAAAAAAAATATTAAAAATTGTAAGAAAATAAAAATTGTAAAAAAAAAAAAAATATATATATATATATATATATTTTTTTTTCCATACTGTCATCAATCCTTGTCCTTAATTACCACCACCCACTCAGTGTCCCTAATCACCACTGCACCAGACAGTGTCCCTGATCACCACCACACTAGTTAGCACCTTTCACATGGTATCAAGAATCTCTGTATTCTTGCCGATGGAATAACCGGATTATGCGAACAGTAGTAATTTAATAGCTAAAATTAAATAAACTGCGCTAAACAAAGATTATATGTGTTGGGGTGAGTTAATAGTGTGACCTAACACCAACAAAAATATAGTAAACAAATCCAGTAAATAAAAGTCCAAATTCCCAAAGTAGTAAGTATTTAGTGTAAATGTGGATGCTGTTCCAAATGAGCTATGATTGCTCTTACCAGAACTCCAAAGGTATAAGCGGATGGCAAAAAACCCTTGCCAGGGCCTCTGGGGTATTGGACCAATCAGCACCGTCCGTGGTCAGATCAAAATCCCCTCAATGGATGCAGGAGAGAAGCAAACACAAGAAAAACTGGCCATAGTGTAGTATGTTAAATGCTAGACATGGACATACGAACATACCAATCACCCTGGTGTGCACATAAAAACAACCAAAAAAGGGGGGGGGGAGGGAAGTGAAAAAACCCCACCACCGTGGCTGTAGATTGTGCTTACCGACTCACGGTGATAAACAGGCTCTTAGTAGGTTAGGAGCTGACATATAGCTGGCAAGGACCCATTGAGAACGTCCTTTTGATGACGAAACGCATCTGGGTACGCACGCAGCGACGCTACCACGAGACCAGGAAGTAGGACGAGCTTCGCTTCCATGCTTGTATGCCGGCCGGCGACATATACTTATGCGATATAAGTGCTTTTATTCTGTGGTTTACTGACGATGTGAACTTCGGGTTAATGAGGACGTATCAAGGTGCTCCTTGCCAGCTATATGTCAGCTCCTAACCTACTAAGAGCCTGTTTATCACCGTGAGTCGGTAAGCACAATCTACAGCCACGGTGGTGGGGTCTTTTCACTCCCCCCCCCCCTTTTTTGGTTGTTTTTATGTGCACACCAGGGTGATTGGTATGTTCGTATGTCCATGTCTAGCATTTAACATACTACACTATGGCCAGTTTTTCTTGTGTTTGCTTCTCTCCTGCATCCATTGAGGGGATTTTGATCTGACCACGGACGGTGCTGATTGGTCCAATACCCCAGAGGCCCTGGCAAGGGTTTTTTGCCATCCGCTTATACCTTTGGAGTTCTGGTAAGAGCAATCATAGCTCATTTGGAACAGCATCCACATTTACACTGAATACTTACTACTTTGGGAATTTGGACTTTTATTTACTGGATTTGTTTACTATATTTTTGTTGGTGTTAGGTCACACTATTAACTCACCCCAACACATATAATCTTTGTTTAGCGCAGTTTATTTAATTTTAGTTGTTTTGTTGGTGTTGTCGCACTGTTTACTGCTGCTTATCCTTTTGTGCTTCTAGCGCGGAATTTTTTTGTTTTATATAGTAATTTAATAGGGCTGGGCGGCCGCTACTGTTCGCATTTACACACAGAGTGTTTAGCTGCGGATAGGGACAGATGTCTGAGCGTGGACGCAGTCAGCTCGGTATTATAGTACAGAGTTTCTAAACATGACTGTGCAGTCCTCCAGAGGTTTACCTAGTGTACTCAGTAACAGAACTCATCTGATGAGCCCTTCCCCTATCTCTGCAATACAAGTCTGTGTACTGAGGGGTGTGACTGTTACTCAGCTATACAAGCAGAGAACACTGGATGGTGAGTGCAGAAAGCAGATTTCTACAGAGAAAACTGTATTTAAGGCATTTCCAAGCAAGAACCAGCCACAAATCAGAACATGCAGTGGTACAGGACTATGAAGATATTAAAGGGCGTGAAACTTTGGACGGTTTCACACTGAACTGCTGCACTTTGGCCACGGCGCAGTATACTTAAAGGGGTTGTTAACTCCTCTTAATGCATCAAGGTGAAAAAACACCTGTCAGTCACCACCCCCAACCCCCTCGTTTTACTTACCTGAGCCCTTTCATCTCTTCGGCATGGACACTCTGTCCCTCTCTCCAGCTCTTGATTGGATAGATTGATAGCAGCGCAGCCATTGGCTCCTGCTGCTGTCAATCAAATCCAATGACACGGGCGCTGGGGGGCGGGGCTGAGTCCGGTATTCGTGTCTGTGGACGCAAATGCTGGACTCGGGAGCGTGCCTGCAAGGTAACCCCCCGGGAGAGCACTACTCCTAAGAGGTTATCTGATGTGGGGAGGAGCCATGAGAGCCGCCCGAGGACAACAGAAGAGGATGTTCGGAGCCACTCTGTGCAAAACGAGCTGCACAGTGGAGGGAAGTATGATATGTTTGTTATTTTAAAAAAATAAAAAACGATCCTTTACAATCACTTTAAGGTTTTTGTGTGGGTTAGCTGAGCTTTTTCACAGACTTCTATTATGTTATGGAGTTTTGGTGAAAGCGCACCAAAAGTCCTGCATGTAGTGTGCCCCGGCTTCACCCCCTTGTGATTTGGGGGGGGGGGTTCATGTTCCCCCATACTCTAGTATTTCTCAGATGGTCCAGCAGTTGATCAGAGTGGCAGTAGGCTGCAGGGGATGTAAGTACAGGATCCCTCTAGCAGGGCAAACCTGTACTTTTAACTAGTATGAGAAATGTACAGATTCACTTTTAGAGAGTATTGCACTGCTCGCTGCTTTTAACAAAATGACAATGATTCTTTATTATGATTGATGCCAAAAGAGCAATGCAATAAAGACAGTACTCATACTTACAATCAATCATCACATGCTATAATAAGCTCCCTATTAACTTGCATGTAGCTCTCCCAAGGTATGAGAAAAATAGTATAAGTCAGAAGAATTAGCACCAGCCCCCCCCCAACCCCTTAAAATCATCCAGTATAAAAATAAAGTAACCTCCGTATATATAGTAATTTTACACGTGCCTAGTGCAATTCAATTCAGAAAACACTCCTACAGACACATCCATATAATGATATGAAAGTAGCTAATCAGCTCGACATTATAGCATCAATTTTATGCCAATGACAAGCTCCACCCTCTTCCTGTAAAGCTCCGCCTCTTTTCCCACAGTGACACAACTGGAACCAAAACCTGCGATGTCACTACACAGCGTGTGAATGGTTGTTAGGCTGCAAGGCAATCTATCATTAAAAGAAATAATAGCACATTAATTATATGGGCTTGAAAAGGCCAAGCAGGTGTATGGAAATCCCTATGTAGACAGGCCTAAATATTTATGAGTCAAATTATTTATGAGGGCACAACTGCTACTATGGTGTCTTCATTAAACATCATTATTACAGGAAACAATGTATCACCAGCTCTTAATAACAACCTTTTTCATTAACATTCAAGAGGACATCTGAAACAAACATAAGCTCTGATCTCTGCATGGAAGGAGCACAAGACTGAGCTAATGTATGAGAGAAGAAAAATGTTGTAATAGCAAGCATTGTGAATGCTGCAATGGTGCCACCTTCTGGTCATAATAGAATATATAACGAACAAGGCAGGGAGAGAATGACTGGCGATGTTATCAAGGCACTTTAGCTGGTCATAGATGGGCAGATGGCTCAACGAGAGTGCCGAGTGATGAGAAATGATCCCATTCCCACTTATTTCACTAGAAACGAATGTGTACAGATCTCTGTGTTCAAAAAAGTGAAAAGTTGGATTGTTTTTAGACACATGCAATTAGTTTTGTTCCGAATTCGTTTTTCAACGAAATTCGACAAATTCGTTAATTCAGAAATATTCAAATTAACGAAAAACCTGTTTGACAAATTTTTCTGAAAATTTGTAAATTCGAAAATAAGAATGAAAATCTGAAAACCCAAAAATTAAAAAATCCGAAATAACTAATAATAATAATAATAATAATAACTATTACTAACTAATAAATTATAGGTATTGGAATTTCCTTTAAAATTTGGCGGTTAGTGAACGTAACAAATTTATCTGAAATTATGAATTATCCAAATTAACGAATGCCACATCTAAACAAATGGAACATAACAAATTTTTTATTAATATCATTAATAATAATAAAAACGTTTTATTATTATTATTATTTATAATTCATTACGTTCCATTCATTTAAATGAGGCATTCATTATTTTGGATAATTCGTAACTTTGGACAGAGTTTGCATGTTCTCCCTGTGCTTGTGTGGGTTTCCTCTGGGTACTGAAGTTATACTCGCCTCCAGCTTCCAGCGACATGGAGGTTACATGCTTCACTGGCAGCTGTCATCTTCTCCCTGGGGTTCTTTGGGTTTTTGGCCTTTTGATTGGCCAGTGGGGGGTGACATCATCCTGTGCATGCACATGGGAGCCAGTCTTCTGGCACAGCCAAAGTGTATCAGGAATGCATGCTGAACTGAGGTAGAAATTAGGTAGAAAACCATGAGCATGCAGGTAGGTGTGTATTATGTGCCAACAAACAGTGCTGCCCTACCAAATATCTTAGAATATGACTAATCCGTAACCAACATACTAAGTGAAAAGCAATAATATCATGAATAATATCATACAAATTGATATTGTGCTATTAAATGTGGACAAAACTATTGATGTGAAAAATCTTATAACAAAAGTTCATGTGAATAATGCTTGATTGAAGAAAATCCTGCCATAAATCAATTCACCAAACAGTGCAAACAAGGACGAGTGCTCTCCACCACCAGTTTCCCAGGCTGCTCACCTCATAGCAGAGAAAAATCAGCAGTTATCCCCTCTGGGGAAATGATGACACCTGGCAAACTTATGGATAACAGACCTCCTTAGATAAATGGCTCCTCAATAGGGTTCCAAGAACCCGGATCATCTTGCCCAATAAATGTTATATGTAAAAGAAAGGTAACATCCAGTGCTCTCACTTTCCAAAGGATGTAATAGTAAAAAAGTAAATGAATACACTTACAAGTGAAGCACAAACAGCTTTGAGATGGCCGCGGTGTGATGTCAGTGCGTAAGCTCCGCCCCAGGACGCGTGTCATCAGGGCGTTGACTTCCTCAGTAAGGGGTCATAAGTCATATTATAAGATATTTAGTAGCACAGCACTGTTGGCACATAATATTGTTTGTAGGTGGAAGTGAAATCACTTTAAGTGACAACAGCTACTTTAGTAATTATAATTCTCACAGTAAATTGCTGATTTTTTTTCCAAAAGTTTGTATTATTGCAGGAGAGACATAGCATGCTTGATTGCAGTTTTCTAAAGTTAGGTTTAGTTCCACCTTAAAAGACATGCTGGTAGATTCATTGGCTCCTATCTAAAGTGGCCCTAGTACATGTGAATGTATGCATGCATGTAGGATAGGGACCTTAGATTGTAAACTCTTTGAGGGCTGTAAAGAATAAGTGTACTTTTAGTGTTCATATCTTTTATTCATTCCCTCTCCCCTACTCCAGCATTTTCAATATACTTACCTCCATTATCATTGTTCCAAAATCTCCTGTGTAAGATTGCACCGCCTAGGGTTAAAGACTTCTGAAATCTTCTGAGCTCTCTCCATGAATGCAGCCTCCATACAGCTGGGTATAGTGTAATACTGGAGGCCAAGGCATTTATACACGAGAAGCTAGGAAGATTTTAGAACTTGGAGCAGAGGCTGTGCAGCACCGGGCAGACCGCAATTGAAAAATAGCAGAATTTAAAACAAAATATATTATTACCTAACTAGTTCCTAGAACTATGTTTTTGTTTATTCTAATCTGAAGCAATACAACCTCAATTTTATGAGTTAACATATCTAAACAGTTACATATGAATAAAATATGTAATTGTTTACTCTAAAAGGGTTAAAATCCCAAAATAATTCAAACTATCTTCATCAATACCAAAGTTATTAACAGTACCTTTCTAACTGAATTATTTAGCCTAGGGCAAAACTAACCATATACAACCACCCTGGAATAAATAATTTCAACAAAAACTATATTCTGCACTCCAATTAATGAATCATCATTTTGATGTCTTTTGACATAGCACTTCTCTCCTGTAAGCGGAAGATCCGTGTACCCCCATTAGCCCTCCTCATTCTCCCAACCATATTATGTGGGAGTGTGACGAAGGCACTTATTCCCCTGAGAGAGATATTTATTCTCTTTCACGGGTAAATTGTGATTACTTGCAAAAAATAATTTATACAATGTATCATCTAATCTCATATGTTTTTTGTTTACTCTTTACTCCAGAATTCACTGGTTTCTTTTCTATCCTTTCATCTCTTCAGTCCACACAGGTTGATCTGCGCAGTCAGCTCTGCATAACAAAAAGTAAGTCAAAACTATTTGATCTGTTACCATGGCACCACTGAATATACTTTCCCTGAATGTTCAGGGAATAAATGTCCCTCAAAAAAGGACCAAAGCCTTCCGTACTTTCCATAACAAGAAGGCTCACATAGTATGCCTCCAAGAAACACACTTCACCAAAGATTCTACTCCAAAATATATTTCTCCTTTTTATCAACAAATTTACACGGCTTCTGCCTGTACCAAACAAAGGGGTACTCTAATTGCATTTCACCGATCCACACCATTCACCTTATCATCAGAAATTAAAGACCCAGAAGGTAGATACCTGATACTCATGGGTTATATAATGGATACAGCAATCACGGTGATTTCCTACTACGCTCCTAACAAACAACCTACACCATTCCTCTCACATATATTACAAGTGATTAATACACACAAAATAGGAACAGTGATAATGTGCGGGGATTCGAACCAGGTCCTCCTCCCATTTCTAGATAAATCACCTTTTACACCATCTAAAATAACCTCTAAATTACCTTTTCCTCAACTTCTTTCCAAATACAATCTGGTAGATTCGTGGAGAGAAAGTAACCCAATGAAAAAGAAATTCACTTATTTCTCGCACCCTCATCAAACCTTCACCAGAATAGATCATATTTTTCTAACAATAGGAATGATACCAGAAATTATTGCATCAGATATAATTCCGATTCCGTGGTCTGACCATAATGCAGTATACACTACTATAGCCTCAGCCATACCAAAAGCGCATGACCCAACGTGGTACTTACCGGACATAATGCTCAAACACCCACTACATCAGATGGCCATTGAACAAGCTTTAAAGGAATACATATCAATTAATAATACAACAGACATTTCCCCAATAACACTGTGGGAAGCTCATAAGCCTGTCTTGCGTGGTACAATACAAAGACAAATGGCACTATTTAAACGGGAACGCAAAAATCTAGCAAAAAAACTAGAACTCAATTTTAATGCAGCCTACATATCATTCCAAGATAATCCATCTCAGAGTACAAAATCTCATCTGGAAAAATCTAGATTGGAATACGATCTATTTCTCACTGAGTCAGTTGATAAATCCCTCAAACGCTCCAAACACAATTTCTACATGAATACAAAAAAACCAAGCACATATTTGGCACGGGCATTAAATTCAACTAACAAATCTTTCAAACCAATACGTTTGAAATTATCAAAAAATGTTTATACTTGTAATCCAGTTAAAATAGTCCATAAATTTCACTCACACCTCGCAAATTTATACAAGACAAACAATGAATTTAATCCTACAGAGGCTGAATCCTTCTTCTCAAAAATAACCTTACCTGAGTTGTCTCAGAATCAAAAAAGCAGTTTGGATGAGCCTATAAGTATAGATGAAGTTGCTAACGCCATAAAAGACCTAAAACTTAACAAAAGACCAGGCCCAGACGGCTACTCGGCTTTATACTATAAAACATTCTCAGAAATACTCTCTCCCATTCTCAGTGAAACTTTTAACAAACTTCTAGAAGGACATTCTTTTCGGCAAGAAACACTAATGGCAATTGTTTGTATGATCCCAAAACCCCTTTCTGATGATACTTCCTGTGTGAATTATCGGCCTATCTCTCCCTGTTAAACCTTGATATTAAATTATTAGCAAAAATAATAGCAAAACGCCTCAATAGCATTATAGGAAAATTAATACATAGAGATCAAGTAGGCTTCATGCCAAATAGACAGGCAGGCGATAATGTACGCAGGGCAGTGTTTTGGCACATATTGCTAAAAAACGGAAAATCCCTTTATGTTTTCTATCTCTCGATATTAAGAGGGCATTTGATACAGTATCCTGGCAATATATGCAATATTCATTACAAAAATGGGGTTTTGGACCCCACTTTTTAACATGGATCAAAGCATTATATAATAAACCCAAAGCCTATATAAAATATGCTGGATACAAATCTGATGCCTTTAATATCGAAAGAGGTACCCAACAGGGTTGCCCATTATCTCCCTTATTATTTGCCCTTATACTCGAACCCATGGCCCAATACATCAGAACAAACCAAACTATAACTGGCATTGAAGTAGGAGGTATTACACACAAATTATGTATATTTGCAGACAATATATTACTTTTTCTATCATCACCACAGGTCTCTGGTCCTAACTTAATACCAGCTCTTGATGGATTTGCAGCCCTATCAGGCCTTATGATTAATCCTAAGAAATGCCTAGTGCTTAATATTTCGCTCACAAACATGGAATTGATCCCGGCTAGGGCTGCACTCTCATTCACATGGGCAGAAAAATCAATCCCATATTTTGGAATTCATTTAACAGCATCTCATTCTGACTTATTCTCAACCAATTATCCTCCTGTATTAAGACAGATCACAAATCTAATAAAACAATGGTCGCAACTTCCTTTATCCTGGATAGGGAAGATTAATGCAATCAAAATGACTATTCTACCCAAATTGCTTTATCTATTCAGAGTCCTCCCTATTCCAATTCCTTCCTATTTTTTGAGAATAGTACAAAAAAAAACAACTTCGTTTATATGGGGCTCTTCTAAACCACGTATACCTATACACACACTACATCTTCCCAAAAATAAAGGAGGCCTGGGATACCCTAATTTTACTAACTACTACAGAGCAGCACATTTGGCTAGTCTGTCCAAATACCATGCAAAACAGGAAATCCCATTATGGGTATTTATAGAGGCTTCAGAAAATGACCCTCTATTAATATCAAACTTGTTATGGCTTGATCCTAAAGACCGCTTTAAAATCCATAATCCCATAACTAAACACTTCTTATCTCTCTGGGATAAACTAAAAACCAAATATCAGTTCCAATCTCCACACAATCCTCTCCTTTCTTTTATCAGAAATCCGGCCTTTTATCCGGCATGGATCTACCCAAATTCTTTTAAAGCTTGGACAACATCAGGCATTCAGACACTAAATGACTTCATAGCATCTAAATCATTCCTTTCATTCCCATCGCTTAGAGAAAAATATGATCTACCAAACTCTGAGATATTTAGATATCTCCAAATTAAAAATTTCTATACACCATTCCTAAAGGAGGATACACCATTATCCCAATTATCCATTTTTGAATCAATCTGTACAAAAGATCCATTTGCTAAAGGTACAATTTCATCAATTTATAATCAATTATATGGAGTAGTAAATCTTAATAGACCCTCTTACGTTCAGAGGTGGGAGGAGGACTTGGGACGAACTTTAGAAGACACGGACTGGTCTAACATATGGCTCACATCTAAGTCATCTTCACCCAACATCTTAGCACTGGAGACAAATTATAAAGTCCTAACTCGCTGGTACCTTGTACCCGCTAGAGTGGCAAAATATTCACCTAATACCTCAGCTCTTTGTTTTCGAGGATGCCCAGAAATAGGCACATATTTACACATATGGTGGACGTGCCCAGTAATTCAAACCTTCTGGAAGGAAGTCTTCGTGATTGCATCTAAAATATTTAAAAAAATAATACAACCAGATCCATATATAACTTTACTTAATCTAAAACCGGAATGGTTAACACTCTTTCAATTCAAACTTATGATCCAACTAATAACGGCTGCAAAACAAACAGTGGCCAAGGCATGGAAATCTCCTACATTGGTACTAGCAGAAACAATTCACAGAATGAATAATACAATGTCCCATGCTAAGATGGTAGCCATCGATCAAAATCAAATTCCAAAATTTGAAAAACTTTGGCATCCTTGGATAAAACAACAGTTCCTGTCAAATTTCAATGACTCTGTCCTGTTGCCATGGTAACAGATTAAATGACTTACAGAGACACCCATTCTAAGGCTTCAAAGAGAACTAAAAAGAATAATAAACTGACGAGCGGGACAACCTTGTGGACCATACCTCTACCTTTCTACCCTTTTTCTTCTTTCTCTTTCCTTTTCTCCACCTTACGATTAAAGCTCATTATCAGAATTTATTTGACCTATATACACTCTACCTGTAAACAATATGTATAGTAGGTATAAATCATTTAAATACCTACAAAAGTAACTAAGGAAATGATATATATATCTTTAATTTAGGTTTACATGAACCCAATGTTTAATATTTGAAATTTCATGATATTTACCTATATAAACCCTACTGTAAAACAATGAGCTTACTTTATAGATCCTTGTAAACTTACTTTATGTATCTTTATAATATTGTATACTCAATAAACTTCTTTTGACAAGGAAAAATAGCAGAATAGTAGAATTGTATGGATATATAAACATACGAAAATGTTGAGGTAGGGGAGGACGGCGGTAGCGCATATGATATTTTAACAAGCTATACATTATGCAAATTACCTATGAGATTTCATTGAATAAGGCTGCATGCACAGTCACAGGGAGCACTGACCATCATAAGTCAGTGCGCCAAAAAACATCGTCCTGCGTACATCGGAAGCTGTGCAACTGGTGCTATTCTGACCACGTGCGTTACCACATCTGCTATTTTATCATGTTAGAACAAAGAACAAACGTGAAATTCTGTGTAAAACTGAGCAAATCTGCCACCGAGACGTTTAACATGATTCTGCAAGTTTACGGCAATGCTGCAATGAGTCGTTTGAGGTGTTTTGAGTGGCATGCCCGCTTCAAGAGCGGAAGATCTTCACTGGAAGACGACAAGAGATCAGGAAGACCTTCAATGAGCTCAACCCCCGAAAATGTTGAAACTATTCGGCAACTTGTGCTTGACATGCTTCAAAAAGAAGACTAATGCCCCGTACACACGGTCGGACATTGATAGGACATCCTGACAACAAAATCCTAGGATTTTTTCCAACAATGTTGGCTCAAACTTGTCTTGCATACACACGGTCACACAAAGTTGTCGGAAAGTCAGATCGTTCTAAACGCAGTGACGTAAAACACGTACGTCGGGACTATAAACGGGGCAGTAGCCAATAACTTTCATCTCTTTATTTATTCTGAGCATGCGTGGCACTTTGTCCGTCGGATTTGTGTACACACAATCGGAATTTCCGACAACGGATTTTGTTGTCGGAAAATTTTATAGCCTGCACTCAAACTTTGTGTGTCGGAAAATCCGATGGAAAATGTGTGATGGAGCCTACACATGGTCAGAATTTCCGACAACAAGGTCCTATCACACATTTTCCGTCAGAAAATCCGACCGTGTGTACAGGGCATTAAAGGACACATTCCAGAAGTGGAAGGAATGCTGGGAATTGCTGTGCAAGGTTACTATTTTGAAGGTGATAACAATGTGTTAAAGTAGATAAAGTACTTTCTTATAAAGAGAGCTAGTTTTGGAAATTTTTGATACCACCTCATATTCCATAAGACTCACGTTAAGAATAAAAACATTCATACCATCTGTTCCCAGATAAATGATGACTTTTCTAATCTCCAAATTAGGGCTGCAACTAACGATTATTTTCATAATCGATTAGTTGGCTGATTATTGTTTCGATTAATTGATTAATCGGTTAATAACCTTAAAAAAAAGTGTGGTGTATAATTTAGTTAAAGTGTAGAGTTTTTAAAAAAAGGCAATTTATTCTTAAATATCTCTATGCGGTGGTAAATATAAATAACCAACTATTTGGTTAGGGAGCAAAATATTGAATCCACTCTGAGAATAACAGACAGAAGAGATACTATATACTGTATATACTACTAGAGGAGATATATAATGTATATACTATAAGAGGAGATATACTGTATATATTATTAGAGGAGATATACTGTATATATTATTAGAGGAGATATACTGTATATATTATTAGAGGAGATATACTGTATATACTATTAGAGGGGATATACTGTATATACTATTAAATGGTGAATCTGGTAAATATCCTCAGAGATCAATTTTTTTTATTTAAAAAAACAAACAAACAATGTCTTTCTTCAAAAAAAAAAAAATGTAATTTTAAGAACATTCGTTTGATTGTCTAATCGTTAGGGGGGTCAAATCAACGTTCATTTTCAACCACAGTGACGGGAAAATTTGGAAATAGAAAACTTCTTGGTCGAAGGAATTTTCAGACAGTGTATGTGGTTTTCGTTCAGAAATTACATTCATTTTAAAAACAGAATGTTAAAAACAAGTGAAAATTTTAAACAACATTCTTTCATTCAGCAAATGTACAAAGATTTTTCGTCTGAATATTCTCGTCTGAAAATTGATCGGTGTGGCCAGCATAAGGCTCAGTACACACCTATGCAGTTTGCTTTTGATCTGTTTCCGCAGTCCTTTTTGCTGTACGTTTTGATTTGTGCGCATGTGATTTTGCTGCGATTTGCGTTTTTGCTTTTTTTTGGCCAATTTGTTGTTGGGCAGATTAAAAAACACAAATTGCCTCAAAAACGCATTACATGCTTTTCTGCAGCTTCTCCACTGAAGTATATTGAACCAAAAAAGCACCGTTTTGCGTTTAAAAAAAAAAGTCCCTGACCCTTTCCAAATACGCAGCAGCTAAAAAAAGCATAGATGTTAACGTGTCCCATAGGAAACCATGAAAATGAACTGTAGTGCGTTTCTGCAAAAAGCACCAAAAAACACATAGATGTGAACCAGGCCTAAGACGTTTAGTAACATAATGGGGTTAAAAGAAACTAAAATTAGCCCTTTTATAGTACAAAAAAGCAAATAATCACTACTGTAAGGGGTTCATTTTTTTACTGTAGAACTGTGAAAGTAATATTTACAGTAGTGATTATTTGCTCTTTTTGTACTATAAAGGGCTCATTTTAGTTGTTTTTAACCCCATCATGGCCGATTAATCGATTATGAAAATAGTAATCGATTAATTTCATAATTGATTAGTTGTTGATTAAGCGATTAGTTGTTTCAGCCTTTTCCAAATACAAGTTATATTTCGCAAAATTCAATGATATTTGTATGACGCAAAACCTACCGTTCAGATATATTTGTCCCAACACCGAAGCGAACCATAGTTCCACCAAGGTAGACTGGACAACACCTACAATACAGAAATGCAAAGTGTAATTGGAATCTTCATTTGTCCAAATGATTTCATTATTCATAACTATAATCACCGCTGAGTTCAATGCATTTTTTTCTAATAGTCTATACATTTCTCAAAGTAGCCACAATAATTTTATTAAAGCCAAAAACAAAAATCTAATATATTGCAACTCACCAATCCCTTAATATGGTGGCCACATTAATTTTCTTATTTTAAGCATTTTTCTTTTTTTACCTGGTAATCCAGCCAGTAACACACCTCCTGTCTTAGGGTGTCACCCAGTGGCGGTGCGTCCATAAAGGGCGCTGGAGCGCCGCCCCCCCCCTCCTGCACTGCTCTAATCACCATAGATAGATTCATGCATCTGAATCACACCGGCGGGGGTGTTTTTTGGAAGCACCTGATTAGAGCCATAGGCTCTAATAGGCGCCCAAAAATGTGAGAGGCAAGCTCAACGCTGTGCGTTCGCTTCTCACTCAGCTGTATGTTAGCAAGGAATTCGCTTTGCTAACATTGAACCGCCTCTCAGCCATTTAGGTTGCCGGGTCTGTGTTACCTGTCACCTGATTGGCTGAAATGAAAGGGACTGTGACTGGATGTCTATCAGGCGTCCAATCATAGCAGAGGATGAGAGGAGGAGCGGGCGGGAGAAGACATCAGGGTCCGGGAAGAAATGGAGGAGACCGGACACCGCTCGCCACCGTCACCCGCTACCCACCCGTGGCAAGGTAAGGGTCGCGCAGACGGCGGGCGGGGGGCACAGTGGCAACATTTGGGTTACAGTGGTAGCACTTGGGGCACAGTGGCATCATTTGGGGCACAGTAGCAGCATTTGGGGAACAGTGGCAGCATTTAATGGGCACAGTTGCAGCATTTGGGGCACAGTGGCAGTGTCTGATGGGCACAGTGGCACCATTTGGGGCACAGTGGCTGCGTTTGATGGGCACAGTGGCTACGTTTGATGGGCACAGTGGCTACGTTTAATGGGCACAGTGGCAGCGTTTGATGGGCACAGTGGCAGCGTTTGATGGGCACAGTGGCAGCGTTTGATGGGCACAGTGGCTATGTTTGATGGGCACAGTGGCTATGTTTGATGGGCACAGTGGCTACGTTTGATGGGCACAGTGGCTACGTTTAATGGGCACAGTGGCAGCATTTGATGGGCACAGTGGCAGCGTTTGATGGGCACAGTGGCTACGTTTGATGGGCACAGTGGCTACGTTTGATGGGCACAGTGGCTACGTTTGATGGGCACAGTGGCAGCTTTTGATGGGCACAGTGGCAGCGTTTGATGGGCACAGTGGCTACGTTTTATGGGCACAGTGGCTACGTTTGATGGGCACAGTGGCAGCTTTTGATGGGCACAGTGAGGCTGCAATTGATGGGGGGTTTTCAGAATTTTTCAGTTTGTTTGCGCCCCCCTAAAGATTTTTTTTTTTTTTTTTTTTTTTTTTTTAAACAATAGATTTTTATTGAATTTCACTTTGTACATTACAGAGCATTCAATATAGGCATTTCTTAAGGTTATACAAGGTGATTATGTATATACAACACTTACTACTTAAGTAATCAAGAATATACAACATGTATTCAAGCTACCGATTGGATTATATGTTTGACCTCCATAAGAGGTACAGCCTGCCACCCCGTTTGGGTTCACACTGTGACCAGGCTTATTGCTGGGTAACCGTATAGTAGCTTGCCATGGGTCCTATGAGGAATCCATGGGAAGATAGGCTGTGAGCAGTAAGTGCTATTAATTCAGGGTATAAAACACAAACAAAGATATATAGTTGTCATAGATGCAGAGTGCAGAGTCATCCCCACACACCCAACACACCCCAGTTGGTTGCTCCTTGGTAATTATCCAATCTATGCATGTTGAAAGTTGCTGTTAGCATACCACCGCACCAGAGGCATTCATTGTACTTTATTGTATCAGTAAAATGAGTTTATCAATGTGAGGAGGCGTATTTGGAGGATTTCCAAATTTCCCACTGTTTATGGAAATTCGGGGATCCTCCTTTAGCGTAGGCCAGAGCTCTTTCCACTGTATATTGGGCGTTTACTCTAGAGATAACTTCCTCTATTTTAGGGGGTGTTAGTGACAGCCATTCTTTTGCTATTGAGATACGAGCCGCAAATAGGATATGGATTACTACTTTCCTCATTAGGGGGTGATAGGCTTCAATGCCCAGGCTCAGGAGTGTTAGTGCTGGTTCAAGTTTGAGATGGGTATTGGTAACATTGTAGATGAGGGATTGGACCTCCTCCCAGAACGGTTGGATTTTTTTACAACCCCAAAATATGTGGAGAAGATTGCCTGTAGATAAGCAGTCTCTCCAGCATAATGCTGATGTGGAGGGTTTCATCTTGTGCAGTCGGGAGGGGGTGAGGTACCACCTATGTAGTAATTTTTGTGCGTTATCCCAGTGGTCTATGCAAGAGGAAGATTTGCTATTGTATTTTATAGCTATGTGCCATTGGTGCAGAGGATATTCCCTTTGTAGGTCCCTCTCCCATGTATGCATGTTAGGTAATTTAGTTTGCAGATAGGTAGGGGATGGCGAATGTGTAAAACAAGGATATGCCTTTGCGAGTGGGCGGGGATTTATTGAGCAGGAATTTCCATAGGATCTGCGGGATTATGATCGGACGGGTTGGGTTGGAGTGTGAATAGTGGTTTAGTTGGAACAGTTTGTATCTATCAAGTTCATCCATTGTGTCCAGGTCATTAGTGTTGAAGTGTACTCCCTGTTTCTTCCAGCTGTGGACTGAGAAGCTCGGTATTAGGTACTCATAAGCTGCTAGTGGTATTCTTAATGTGCGGGTTGGAATGTCAGTGAACTTAGAATTCACTAAAGAGGACCATGCATTAACAGTAGCTTGTATGGTTGGGTACGGGGGAACCTTGGGCTTGTGATGAAGGCTAGCGGCTATAGCTAGTGCTGGTAGATCGTGACTAGGGGTCACTGTACGTTCAATGTCTGACCATCTATTGTCAGTTTGACATGAGAACCAGTAGCGCATCTGGTCCAGTAGTGCTGCTTTATAGTATAGTTGAGCATTGGGGAGGCCAACGCCGCCTAGATGTTTAGGTTTATAAAGCTGTGCTAGTGCGATCCTCGGTTTTTTACCGCCCCATATGAATTTGTTAAGTAGTTTATCTATGTGTGTAAAGAATTGTTGGGGGACAGGGATGGGTACGGTCCTGAAAACATAGAGAATTTTGGGCATAACTTGCATTTGATATGGAGCTTACTTATTTGATTTAGTTCCGCTTCCACTTTAAGCAGGAGTGGAGGGAAATTGCAAGAGTAGATGTTGGTGGAGGAGGAGGCTAGCTGCACACCCAGATATGTAATTGAGGGCGGGTCCCAGTTGCAAGGAAAAATTTCCTTTAGTCTCGACTTTGTTTTTTCAGGCATGTTGATGGTTAATGCAAAGCATTTGCTGGTGTTGACCTTATAGTAGGAAACATTTCCAAACTTATGTAAGAGGGAGTTAATAGCAGGTAGGGATGCAAGTGGATTAGTTATTGTTAAGATAATGTCATCCGCGAAGAGCCCTATTTTATGGGATTCGTGACCGGTGTCGATGCCCTCTATCACAGCATCGCCTCTTACGTATGCCGCTAGTGGCTCTATAATCAAGGAGAAAATTATCGGCGAGAGTGGGCATCCCTGCCGGGTACCATTAGATAACCTGAAGGGGTCTGAGAGCAACGTGGAAGTGTAGATTTGTGCTGTGGGGTTCATATATAAAGACATGATGGCTGAGTGGATCAGGCCCGAGATGCCAAACTTGTGCAAGGTCCTAGACAGGTAACCCCAGTGGACCCTGTCGAAGGCCTTTTCCGCATCTAAGGCCAGGAATACGCTGGGTACCTTTTTGGTTTCAGCCATTCTCAGGAGGTTCAACATACGTCTGGTTCCATCCGGCGCCTGCCTGCTTTTGACAAAACCGACCTGATCCAATCCTATAAGGGAAGGGGTGATGTCTTTTAATCTATTCGCTAGGATTTTAGCATATATTTTGAGGTCCGAATTCAAGAGGGATATGGGCCTAAAGTTTTGGGGGTTCGTTGTGTCCTTGCCATTTTTCGGTATTGTGACTATAACAGCTTGTAGCATCTCTTTGGGGAAGCTGCCTGAAGTGGCCGCTATATTGAAGACTTTAACTAGTGCAGGGGTGAGAGTCTGGGTAATTGCCTTGTAGTACTCGGCGGAAAATCCGTCCGCACCAGGCGATTTATGCATGGGTAGAGATGCGATTACTGCTTCTACTTCTTGGTGGGTAATAGGGGAGTTTAGTTTTTGGAGTGACGCTTTGTCCACCGAAGGTAGGCGAATTCCAGTAAGGAACTCGTCTATCTCCTTGGTTGTGGGCTGGTGTATTGTGGGGTCATTGTTAAGATTGTACAGGGATTCGTAGTATTCTTTAAATACATTAGCTATGTCTTTGGGGTTTTGAAATACAGTGTTGTTGAGGTGATGCTTAATGTGAGCGATGTTCGAGCGTGCCTGTTTTTTCTTGAGTTGGGCAGCTAATAATTTTCCCGAGCGGTTATTCTGGGAGTAGTAAGTAAGTTTTAGTTTTTTAAAGTACGTTTCGTAATCTGCTCTTAGTTCCTGTCTAAGTTCCTCCCGGCAGGTTGTAAGCCGGGAGAGGACCTCGTTGGATCTGGTACTGGGATTTTTGTGTTTCAGCTCTAGGTCTGCTATAGTGTCATGGAGTTGTGACATACGTTTCATTTTTTTTTTCCTCTCTCTAGAAGCAATCTGAATGAGGACACCTCGAGCAAAGGCCTTATGAGCACACCATATCGTCATTGGGGAACATTCCTCAGTATCGTTAAAGTTAAAAAACTCAGCCACTTTTTCTGCTATTTCATCCCGAATTTTGGGTTGCGATAGGAGAAATGTGTTATTGCGCCACATCGGTTTGTGAACGGTTTTGCTGCCATCCACAACCTCAATCGTCACAGGAGCGTGATCAGACCAGGTGATGTTGTGGATGTCAGCGGTCTGGACCTTCTGTAGCGTGCACATATCCGTAAAGAAAAAGTCTATTCTAGCATAGCTGTTGTGGACTGCAGAGAAGTGCGTATAGTCTCTTTCGGTGGATCTAAGGCAGTGCCAGGGATCAAAAAGCCGTTCCTCATGACAGAGGGCTCCCAAAGAGGGCCTCTGCCTAAGAGCCACAGAAGAAGTGTCCCACTCTGCATTCATAACCATATTAAAATCGCCACAGATAATTAAACTACCTTTCTGCATTTTTTTAGCCATTGTGAATACTTTACGAATAAATTTGAGGGATCTCACATTAGGTGCATACAGATTTACCAGGGTATAGGTGACATGGTCCATTTCAGCTACTAAGATGAGAAAGCGACCGCGCGGATCAGCATGTACCTGCAAAAGAGAAAAGGTTAATCTGTCCCTAATAGCTATTAGCACTCCATTCTTCTTGGTGTTGTTGTTGGCTGTATATACTTGCTGGAATTTGGGATGTGAGCATTTCGGTGGTTTTGTGCTGGAGAAGTGAGTCTCTTGCGCACACAGGATGTCGCAGTTCGCTTCTATGGCAGTTTTCCAAAGAGCTCTTCTTTTGTAGGGACTATTCAGGCCTCTCACATTGAAAGTCATTAGCTTAAGATTCATTCAGGTGGTAGAAGGTGCGGCTATGCCATCTGGTGGTGGAAACGGGCGTTGAAGGTGACGTAGGTGGTGTGTCCAGTGTGTAGGGAGCCCCCCGCAGCCCCGCCCCATGCTGATCAGACAGACTTGTGGTGTCAAGAACCATAAAAACTTGAACTGGTGAGATCTTATAACGTGTAGATCGCATCGAACTTGGAGAACATGTTACGGACATCATCTCGTAACTTGAATTGGGGTACTAGAGTACAAGGTGAAAAAGAAGAGTAAAAATAAAAAGAAAATAGCCGAACAACGGGCGGAAGATCCTTGAGCATTACACTCGCTTTGTAGGGTGAAGGCACAGAGATTAGAGTATATTTGGTATACCGGGTGTATTAAGAGTAGGTTGGAGGCTTGGAGAGTTAGTACATACCCGGATGAGCTGGTTACTTCGTTCTTCGTTGCCGGTTGTGGGTGTTGTACCTCCCGTGTAGAGGGTCAGGGTCTGCTGGCTCACCATTCTCAGGCAGCAGTTTCCATTTGCGGAGGAGCTCCAGGCCTTTATCAAGTGATGTGATGGCATGCGATTCGTTATGCATATCCACAATTAGCTTGGCTGGGAAGCCCCATTTATAGATGACTTTATGGTTACGTAGGATTTTAGTAATTGGCACCAGATTGTGCCGTGCTGTGAGGGTCACTTGGGACAGGTCAGCATACAGTGCAATCCCGGTAAACGGGTCAGGTAGAGCAGGGTGTTGTCTTGCGTACCTCATCAGTTGGTCTTTGATATGGTAGAAGTGGATGCGTGCGATAACATCCCTGGGGGTCTGGGCAGGTAGGAAGGATGGCTTCGGAAGTCTGTGAGCCCTGTCAATCGTTAGATCCCCAGGTCCTAGTGCTGGGAGGGCCGTTATCATGAGTTTTTGAAGATAAGCCGTAAGTTCAGCCGGCTTGACCGACTCAGGGACGCCTCTGAATTTGATGTTGTTCCTGCGGGCCCTGTCTTCGATGTCGGCCATTTTAAGTCGCATGGTTTTGATCTCTTCCTCAACATCAAAGTGTGCATCCACTAGCTCGTTATGTGCCAATGTGAATTCCTCCATTTTTTTCTCCACATGTGTCACTCTGGTAGATACTGCTGCTACTTCACGTTTGGTGGTCTGCATAAATGCTGCCATATCGCACTGGAGGGCCCCTCTTAGTGTTTGTAACATCTCCTTCATGGTGGTGTCTAAGATGGGTTGCCCTGAGGTGGGGAAGGCGTCTAGCTTCTGTGTGTAAGCAGAGGATTCCTCCATATCTTCCCCCTCCATTCCTGAGCTATCCCGGGTCCCATCCTCTTCCCCAATCCTCCTTTTCTGCTTGGCAGGGCTAATAAATGGGGAGGATGGTAACGGATGGTCACTGGCATTTGACTCACCCGAGGATGGCACTGGATGGCTGTGTGGCTGTGCTGTGGAGGCTGTGGAGCGGCTCTCCGTGCCGGCGCCATCTTGAAAATCCCGGGCCGTGCTGAGGGGATAGAAATCTGTCAGTTTCCTCGGCCCCTCTCTCTCCTTTCGTTTGGCCATCGCTGCCGCTGTGTGCCCCACGTCCTAAGAAGACAGTAGATGTGCTTTTGGGGTGTTGTAATGTGCTGTGAGCCGCTTAATGTCGCCCATTGTAGCAGAGCTTAGGTGTCACACATCCATCAGCTCTGGCTGCCGGCTCCGCCCCCCCCCCCCCCCCTAAAGATTTTGAGCACCAGCTGCCACTGGCATCACCACTCTTCTGGCTGGAGGAACAATGGAGACATCTTTGGACAGCTGTCAGTCTGGGGAGAGGGTAGTGCTAGATGTACCAGAAGGTTCTGGTAGATTTGGCTAACAAATTAAAGCCGAACTCCAGCTAAGCCCAGTTTCACATGTGCTTCAGCTTGTATAAGAGCTGTGTGAACACTGAACAGCAAACCTCCACAAAGCATTTGCAGAGCTTTCAGCAACCTTTGTTGACACTTTTAAAGTACCATTCCGTTGCAGTTTGTAAATGTTGAACACAGATCCTAATGGAAGTGCTGATTGCCACTTTAAACAAGCTGCTAGCAGGCTTCAGAACTTCTTCAAGCTTGTTGAAAGCCTATTGAAAGCCTACTGAAGCCTGCTAGCAGCTTGCTTAACCTTTTCGCTGCCAGAGCTGTTTTTTAATTTTTTGCACATGTTTAAAAAATCATTTTAGGCCTTAAGATTACACAAAACCCCCCAAACGTTATTTATTTTCTGAAAGCAGACACCCTAGACCAGGGATATGCAATTAGCGAACCTTCAGCTGTTGCAGAACTAAAAGTCCCATAATGCATAGCAAGCCTCCGACAGCCACAAGCATGACACCCAGAGGCAGAGCATGATGGGACTTGTAGTTTTGCAACAGCTGGAGGTCTGCTAATTGCATATCCCTGCCCTAGAGAATAAAATAGTGGTAGTTCCAATTTTTTATGTCAAAGGTCTAAGAAATGCAACATTTCTGTAAAAAAACACACTAAAGTGAATGTTAGGGCACACAAATACAATAAATTACCCACATTTTAGGAGAAATATAAAAGACAAGGTTGCACCAAGTAAATAGATATCCAACATACCAAACCTTAAATTTGCGTACGCCCTTGCAATGGCGACAAACTTTAGTACCCTGTATTTGTTTATAGGTGACGCTTCAAAAGCCCCAATAGGTCATCGGTTTAGTGTTATGGAGGAGTTCTGGTGCTAGAAATATTGCTCTCACTCCGGTGTGTGTGGCGATATGTAACAATTGTATTGCAAATCGACACTTTCATGCGTAGGCGCCCCATGTGCGTTTACATTCGTACGTACGTATGTGTGGGGGTGGGGGGCCTCAAGGAAGAGAGTCAAGGGCTGAACAACATTCTTTAACCACTTCAGCTCCGGAAGATTTTCTCCCCTTCCTGACCAGGCCATTTTTGCAATATGGCACTGTGTTATTTTAACAGACAATTGCGCGATCGTGCAACACTATACACAAATGTAATCACATCTGTGTTTTTTTTTATTTTTTGTGCTATAAACCAAAAACGACCGAAAATTTTGAATAGAAAAAAAAATAAATAATTTTTGCTTTCTGCTATAAAACATATCCCATTAAAAAATTGAAAAAAAAAATGAAATTTCTTCATCAAGTTAGGCCAATATGTATTCTGCTACATATTTTTGGTAAAAAATATAAGCGTATTGATTGCGCAAAAGTTATAGCATCTACAAACTATGGGATATATTTATGGAATTATTATTTTGATTTTTTTTTACTAGTATTGGCGGTGATCAGTGACTAATAGCAGGGCTGCAATATTGCGGTGGACAAATCAGACACTAACTGACACTTTTTTGGGAACCAGTGACACTAATACAATGATCAGTGCTAAAAATATGCACTGTCACTGTACTAATGACACGGGCTGGGAAGGGGTTAAACATCTAGTGGACAATGGGTCCACTGTATTTGCTGATCAGCTCCCGCTGTGCCCGGAGGCACGCACTCGCACCCGATACCCAGAAATGCAGAATCGTGTATAATCGTGCTCCTGTGCAGCGCGGCCACCCTTGTAGCAGTAAAACTACTATAGGGTGGTCGGCAAGTGGTTAAATGATCATACATCTGGGCCTCTCCCTGCATCTAATATTAATCACATATTAAAAAGCTTTGTGTTTAAGCTTATATGTATGTAAACTATTTTGGTCTGGTAAAGTAGAACTATAGGCAAAACCTTTTTTTTTCATTTTGGTAAGGGAGGGTTATAACCTCTGTCATTTGTTTTTTTTTTACCATCTGTGTTCTATTGGGGAGATTTACCTTCACTTCCTGCCCCAAAGCCAAACAGGAAGTAAGAGGAAATCCCTCAAAAGGGAGAGAATCCTTGGTTTACACCAGAACTAGTGGAGGATTTCATCTCTATTCCTGTTCTAGGAACAACCCAAAATATATGATTTTCTTTTACTTTCATTTTTAATGATAACAGTAAACATGACAAATAGAGAGAGTGAATCTCTGTAACTGGGACACACAGCAATAAAAGCCTTACAGGGGTTCAAATCCCTCTTCACTATCCAAAACTAAAAAAAAAAAATCAAATCACCCTTAGTTATACTTTAACCACTTCCCGCTCAGCCTATAGCGGATTGACGGCTGGGAAGTGGTTCTGTTATCCTGACTGGGCGTCAGTCTGACACGTCGCATCTCCGATCGTGGTATGGAGCCCCTGACAGAGGCTTCTTACCACGTGATCAGCTGTGACCAATCACAACTGATCATCGCGTGAACCAGGAAGATGATGTATGTAAAAATGTGCGGAAATGCCCATTTACATATTGTGTAGAACAAGAATGCAACAATAAGTTTCAGCGCATTTGCGCGAACACATATGTGCCAAAATGCACGCAAATACATACATAAAAAAAAAAAAAAAAGAGAACCTCTGAAAAAGTACATGCTCAAACAGCAGTATTGTGTGCAAGAGGCCTGGTCCCAGGAGATAGCGGGGACCAGTTAGGATGCGCAGCGCGACTCGCGCATGCGCAGTAGGGAACCGGGAAGTGAAGCCGCAACACTTCACTTCCTGATTCCCTCACCGAGGATGGCGGTGGCAGCTGCCGAAACCCGAGCGATTGATCGGCTTCGACTGCCGACATCGCTGGATCCTGGGACAGGTAAGTGTCCATTTATTAAAAGTCAGCAGCTTCAGTATTTGTAGCTGCTGGCTTTTAACCACTTCCCGACCGGCGCACGCCAATGTACGTCGGCAGAATGGCCCAGCTGGGCAAATGGGCGTACATGTAAGTCCCATTTGAATTCCCCGCCATGCCATTGCGTGCGTGCGCCGGCCGGGAGCTCCGTGAGTCGGGTCGCGGGTCCCGATCGCGACGGGGATACCCGCGATCGCCTCACGGAGAGGACGAATGGGGAGATGTTGATGTAAACAGCATCTCCCCGTTCTGCCTAGTGACAGTGTCACTGATCTCTGCTCCCTGTCATCGGAGCAGAGATCAGTGACGTGTCACAGCTAGCCCATCCCCCCTACAGTTAGAAAACACTCCCTAGTACTGACTTAACCCCTCCCCGCTCCTAGTGGTTAACCCCTTCACTGCCAGTGTCATTTACACAGTAATCAGTGCATTTTTATAGTACTGATTGCTGTATAAATGACAATGGTCCCAAAAATGTGTAAAAAAAGTCCGATGTGTCCGCCATAATGTCGCAGTCACAAAAAATAAAAAAATAAAAAAATAAATAAATAAATAAAAAAAAAAATTTTAAAAAAAAAATCGCTGATCGCCGCCATTACTAGTAAAAAAAAATTAATAAAAATGCCATAAAACTATCCCCTATTTTGAAAACGCTATAACTTTTGCGCAAACCAATCAATAATCGCTTATTGCGATTTTTTTTTACCAAAAATATGTAGAAGAATACGTATCGGCCTAAACTGAGGGAAAAAAAATGTTTTTTTAATTAATTTTTGGGGATATTTATTATAGCAAAAAGTAAAAAATAATGCTTTTTTTTCAAAATTGTCTCTATTTTTTTGTTTATAGCGCAAAAAATAAAAACAGCAGAGATGATCAAATACCACCAAAAGAAAGCTCTATCTGTGGGAAAAAAAAGACGTCAATTTTGTTTGGGAGCCACGTCGCACAACCGCCCAATTGTCAGTTAAAGTGACGCAGTGCCGAATCGCAAAAAGTGCTCTGGTCAGGAAGGGGGTAAATTCTTCTGGGGCTGAAGCGGTTAATATTTTTTTTTAGGTGGACTCCCGCTTTAAATGTTGTTTTTGGGTTTAGATTGAATTGAAATATTTGCAAACATCTTCTTCAGTCTGCTACTATGCTCTGTACTTATTTAAGGCTCAGATCCAGACTTTTTTTTTTTTTCATTTTGGATCGAGTGTGGAGAAGTTAGAACCCCTGTCCATGTTTTATTATTGTCTGACCCTCATTAGGATGATTTTCTCTCACTTCCTTTCCCAGTGACCAGGACAGGAAACAATAGAAAATCTCACCAATGGGGATTGATACAGGGGATAAAATATAGAATATTTAAGTAGAGTGGGGAGGGGTTATGACCATTGTAAAATGAATATTGTTGTCTGTCTTCCTGTCCTGTAAATCCCCGTTCCCCTCTTTTTTTTGTCTTTAATTTCTTTGTATACACAGGTTACCACGACAACTGTTGTTTGAATGGACCTTCCTATCTTAGGTGTCACTTTCAGTGATATTCTGGTAGATGAACAAGCTATGGAGTTACCAGCTAACAGTAATGCCCCGTACACACGGTCGGACTTTGTTCAGACATTCCGACAACAAAATCCTAGGATTTTTTCCGACGGATGTTGGCTCAAACTTGTTTTGTCTACACACGGTCACACAAAGTTGTCAGAAAATCCGATCGTTCTAAACGCGGTGACGTAAAACACGTACGTCGGGACTATAAAGGGGCAGTGGCCAATAGCTTTCATCTCTTTATTTATTATGAGCATGCGTGGCACTTTGTGCGTCGGATTTGTGTACACACGATCGGAAATTCCGACAACGGATTTTGTTGTCGGAAAATTTTATAGCCTGCTCTCAAACTTTGTGTGTCGGAAAATCCGATGGAAAATGTGTGATGGAGCCCACACACGGTCGGAATTTCCGACAACAAGGTCCTATCACACATCCAGCGGAAAATCCGACCGTGTGTATGGGGCATAAGACTTCAATATCTTTTACGTAAGTAATATTCAATATTTTTTTACTCACTTTTTACTGTGTGGTTGATTGGCTATTTTACTGGGCTTTTGATTCGAAGGTTTTGTCCTATGTGCCTAAAACAGAAATAATAAATGTTATCCTGCTGTAATTGGTCAGTAAATAAAACATCACATTTTATATGGTATGTTCATCTCCATTAAAGTAGAACTATATGCTAGACTTTTTTTTTTTCTCATTTTGGATAGAGCCCAGGAGGGTTATAATTATAGCCCGTCAGATTTTTTTTCTCTCCCATTGTGAAGATTTCCCTTCACTTCCTGTCCCATAACCAAAACAGGAAGATAGAGGAAATCCCTACAAATTAAGTAAATTCTTTAGGGACCCCCAGGTCACCAGAACTAGTGTCCCCGTTGCATACCTCCCAACTTTTTGATGGGAATGAGGAACACCTATCAGCAAAAGTATGCAGGCATAGGACACGCCCCTTGTCACGCCCCCTTAAAGGAGAATTGTACAAAAAAACCAGGAAAAGTCCTTTTTTTTACCACTACTATTCCTTTATATTGGCTTTTGGAATTTACAAATGCAGCAATTTAGAAATTGGATGAAAGGTTTAGCACTGGAAAACACTTTTGATAGATAAAAAGTGCATTTTATATACATCAGAACAAAATGAGGGACAAAATGAGAAGGAATGAGGGACAGAGGGACATTTCTCCAAATCAGGGATAGTCCCCTGAAATCCGGGACAGTTGGGAGCTATGCCGTTGGAAGATTTCCCCTCTATTACCTTTCTGGGGACAACCCAAAATTTGGGATTTTCTTTCACTATCAATGACAATGGTAAGCAGGACAAATAGAGAGGGTGAATCTCCCTAATGGGTGGCACAGATCCTATTCCTTTAAAGCAAGATATACAGCATAGTGCTTGTGCAGTGTCATTTGTCCCTCTCTATGCTGTAAAATACCTGGTTGATCCTGCCTGTTCCTGTGTCCCCCTAAGTGTGTTGACCATGGTAATTATGGCTGCTGATCCCTGATACCTTGGTGAGTTTACATGCCTCCATCATCCCACAGTCTATCTCTCTGTCCCTCTCTCCCTGCCTGTCAGCTCAGCAGTCAGTGATGTGAGAGCCGATCTGCTCCCTCCCTTCCCTTTCTCTCCTGCTATATCGTGTGGCTGTAAAGTCATTGTGCATAATTACTGGAAACCCCTCTGTCACAGCAAGATATACAATGCAGTATCTGTGTTATTTTTAAATTATGAAGCTAAATACAGAGCTTATTACAGAGCGCTGATGTGTGGTCACATGACCTCCCGCCGCTCTCATCCCAGCTTACGTCAGAGGGGAATCTCAGCCCATCCCAATGTAGTCCTTGGATCGGGGAAGGAGAGCAGTGGGAGGTCTTGTGACCGCACAGCGACACTCTGAAATAGAATATTTAGCTGCATCATTTTAAACAGATACTGCACTGTATTTCTTGTTGTAGGGGTTTCCATCAATAATGCACAATGACTTTACAACCACTTTAACTATCTTAAAGTTTATAAATTTACTTTGTGAAGATCCCCACACATTTACTTCCTTGAATTCTGTAACACATATTCACTATACCCTGTGAGTAGGCACTGTTGTGTCACAGAATTCACAGAGCCTGCCTTCTGAACTACGGAGGTGCTGAGGAGGAGGAGTTTCAGGAGGCAGAGTCAGTACAGGAATCCCAGCTTTGCATTCCGCAAGGTACCATGGGATATGTAGTCCTTTGAAATTGAAAGTAAACAACAGAGGAGGAGTTGCAAAGCATGCAGGGAATCCAGAAAGTTGTGCAAAGTTTTTCCTTAGGGCCAGTTCACACCACATGCAGTCCAGTGCGTTTTGTTTCTGCATCAAAAATGCATGGAAAGTAGGTCATATGTTTTTTATTGACATAGTTCACACCAGTGCTTGCAGTTCCAGTGCGTTCCAGTTCCAGAGAAAAAAAAAAGTAGAACATGCTGCATTCTTCCTGCGCTGGACTGTACTGGAACGCTTTAAAATGCATCCAATGTATTCCAATGGCTTTAGTTCACACCAGTGCAGTCAGTTTCTGGTCAGTAGAGCGTGCTGCATTTTTTCTGCACAGAACTGTACTGGAATCTAGCAAATTATATCAAAAACGCACTGGAACTGCGTGTGGTGTGAACTGTAAGCAAAAACTGATCCAGAACGTATCCAGAGTGCATTTTTGTGGCATGAACTGGCCCTAAAAATGCATGCATAGTGATTTCCATGTATTCCAATGGCTCTAGTTCACACCAGTGCAGTGAGTTCCAGTCAGTAACCGGCGCAGAAACTGACCGGAAACTGACTGCACTGGTGTGAACTGGAGCCATTGGAATACAGGGAAATCACTGGGCATGCATTTTTAGTGCAGAAAAAAAAAGCGCACGGAACTGCATCTGGTTTGAACTGGCCCTCACGGTTAAGAAAAAAGAGTTGGGGAAAAAAAGCACTGGAATGCATCAAAAACACGCATGCATCTGGAACGCATCCGGACTGCGTTTTCTATGGTGTGAACTGGCCCTTAAAGCAGAGCCCCACCCAAAAGGGGACGTTCCGCTTTAAGGACTCGTTACCTGCTCCTCTTGAACAACTGCCACTTTTGGGGGGGGGGGAGCAGGTATCCGATTTTGACAGGTACCAGCTTCCAACTTCCGTTCCAACTGCCGCACCGGTCGGAAACAGAAGTTCTCCTCCCTCCTTTTCCCCTGCAGTCTTCTGGTTTAGTCATATTTTAGTCATCTGAGTTGTTTTAGTTTTATTTATTTTAGTCGACTAAAATGTACTGGAGATTTAGGTAAATTTGAATGCATCATTTCTTTAGGACTGCCAAACATTATATACTCCTGGAGTAAAAATCTAATAACATGTTTATTATTTATGGTATTTTTAGTTTTAGTCGTATCTTTTTTTTTCTCTTAAATAATCTTTATTAACATTTCTTAATTTACATACACCATTAAAAACATCCTCAATTTCATGTGGACATACTCTGCGGGGAAAGGGGCCTTGTATCCTTCAACCAGTCCCCCCTCACTCCCACTAGATCTACAAAATTTGTCCAGCAGATGATTTCATATGGTACAATAGGACGACAGGTATCTATTTACCCCCATACCCTCCCACCTTCCCCTTGGTCTCATCCCGCCCTAAGCCAGAACTTTCTTTTATTCCTGACACCCTACGCTTGCCAACCAGGGGTTCCACATCTTCTCAAATTTTTTAAGGTTCCCTCTTCTGATATATAGAGCTCTCTCTTTCCATATTACGTCATTTACTGTTTTAACCCACTCATCAACTGCCGGGGGGAGGACTGATTGCCATCTCTGCATAATAAGCTTCCGAGCCTGGTAAAGGCATCTCAGAACCACTATCTTAACTGCTGCCTCCTCCAGGCTCCAAACCCTATATCCAAGTATGCAGAGTCTGACATCTGTCTCTAAAGAAATTCCCCACTTTTCTCCAATAGAGCCCACTACCCCCAACCAGTACCGTACTAGTTTGGGGCACCTCCATACCATGTGTATCAAGTCACCCTCCTCCCCGCACCTAGGGCATTTGGCGTCAGGTCTTACACCAAAGCAGAATAGTTTCTTTGGGGTGTAATATGCTCTATATAGCAGCATTAGGTGAGAGAGTCTCTGTGCAGGTGAAACTGAAACCTCCTGGCCCACCTCCAAGATTTCCCTCCATTGTGTGTCAGTTAACTTTCCCACATCCTTCTCCCAACCCTCCCTACAGCCAAGGTGCTCTGATCTAACGACAGCTTCCTTACGTAGCTGCGTATATATTTCGGAAATAAAACCCTTCCTCTTCCCGGGTCTGATCACTCTTTGTAGTAATACAGCATCTATCCAAACAGGGGGACCTGCCCTGAATTGCACCTCCAGAGCCGCTCTCATTTGCAGATACCTAAAAAATGTTTGCTTTGGCATACTATATTCTTTTTGAAGATCCTCGAAGGTTTTCAATACATTCCCTCTATACAGTTGGGATAGACTATTTATACCCCACCTCGCCCATTCCTTAAATTCCCCCATAGCCACAATCTCCTGCCGGTTTCTGTTGTGCCAGAGGGGAGCAAATTCTGTAAACCCGGCATATCCCATTAAAGACTTTGTTGCTTTCCAAACTTTTGTTATTAATTTGGTTGTGGGGCTACTACCAGGTAGTGAGTCTGCTTCCAGTGCCTCTGCTACGATTTTGTGGGGTGCCTCCAGAGTTAGCAAGCCATTATCAGCACAACCGCCCCCTACATGCTGTAGCTGTGCCGCCAAAAAATAGCATCTCGGATGCGGGAGAGCTATTCCTCCTTCTTTAACTGGTAGCTGTAGGTTCTGGAGGCTAATCCTGGCCTTCCCTCTCCTCCATAACAAATCCCTAAAAAGTGAATCTATCTTTTTGAACCACTTTTTATTCACCCACACCGGTGAATTGTGTAACAAATACAACAATTGAGGCAACCAGATCATCTTAATTAGGTTGCCCCTACCTGCTACAGAAAGGGGCAGCCGGTTCCAGATATCAATTTTACGCTCAAATTTATCCAGTAATGGGACTAGGTTATCTACGATAAACTGATTGGGATCTTTTGACATATTTATGCCCAGATAACGAATCGTTGAAACTATTTTTAAGTGTGGGGTTCCCGGCAGGTCCTGACCAATGGGTGTATCTAGTGGCAGAAGTGCAGACTTCCTCCAGTTCACCACCAGTCCCGATACATTACCAAACTTCTCCATTATATCCATTACCTGCCTGAGCGAGCCTCCCGTATCTCCAAGAAACAGTAGGACATCGTCGGCATACAGGGCAACCCTCTCCTCTCCTATTCTTCTTACAAACCCCTTGATCTTTAAGCTGGTCCTAATATGAATTGCTAGTGGCTCCATGGCAAGGGCAAAAAGCAGGGGGGACAGAGGGCACCCCTGTCTTGTTCCCCTCTCTAAACATATTTTCCCTGAGAGGTCTTTATTAACCCTAACCCTTGCACTTGGGGTCTTGTACAGTATTTTTATCCACCTTCTGAAACCAGGGCCCAGGCCAAATTTTTCCAACACCCGCCAGAGATATGGCCACTCCAAGCTGTCGAAGGCCTTAGTTATGTCCAGTGACAACACTGCTCTTGATCCCATATTCTCTGTCGGGGTCTGGAGGTTCATATAGACCCTCCTGATGTTCATGCTCGTGGTTCTATGAGAAATAAATCCCGTTTGATCCCCGTGGATAAGTTTATACATAATTTTATTAAGCCTGGCAGCCAGCACCCTTGCCAGAATCTTGGCGTCTGTGCACAGCAGGGATATAGGTCTGTATGCCGACGGGTCCAGTGGGTCACCCCCCTCTTTATGCAGCAGAATAATCTCTGTTTCGGTCATCGAAACAGGCAAACACCCTCCCCGAAGAGCCCAGTTCAGTGTCTTCAGTAATTCTGGCAGAAGGGTCTTCCCGTACCGCTTATAGGTCTCTACCGGAAGACCATCCGGTCCTGGAGATTTTTGGTTTGCCATTCCATTTACCGCCTGTTGCACTTCAGCTAGTGTAATTGGCGCATCCATACCCTCTCTATCCTCTTCAGTAACCCTCGGGATCCTTATACCCCCAAAAAAGTTTTCCATGTCCTTCTCCTCGACAATCCCTTGCGACCTGTACAGATTTTTATAATACTTCTCAAATATACCTGTAATTTCTAGTCTCTGAGAGGATATCTCGCCCTTTGGAGTCCTGATTGCCGGGATCATCGAGGAGGAGGAGTTGGTTTTTACCAAGTAGGCCAGCATGCGTCCCACACTTTCACCTTCCCCAAATGTCCGTTGTTTCTGGAAAAGTTGCTTATTTTCACCCCTCTTCAGGACTGCTGCCCTATAGGCTTCCTGTTTCCCCTCCCACCGTTTCTACTTCTCTGGACTAGGGTCTGCTATAAATTGCTCCTCTGCCAACTCCAGTTCCTTCCTAATTCCCTCTTCCCACTCCCTTGCCCTTTTTTTAACACCTGCCACCCCCTGAATCAGAATGCCCCTCAGGAATGCCTTCAACGTATCCCATTGTACACCCGCTGTAGTTGAACCTTCATTAGATTTTAAGAAGTCTTCTAACTTCATTGTTATCCTCTCTGGTTCCCCCATTAGCTCCATCCAATATGGGCTTAGCTTCCAAAACCCCCTAGCCTCCCTGACCCCTATGTCCACTGAGGCTACCAACAGAGAGTGATCCGAGACCCCTCTCGGATAGTAAACTATATCCCTTATTAGTGGTATTGCCTCCACGTTCCCCAGGACCATGTCAATCCTGGAAAAGGTAGAGTGGGATGCGGAGAAGCAGGAATACTGCCTTGTTCCGGGGTTCCGGGCCCTCCATATATCCACTAGGCCTGCTTCCTCTAGGAATTGACCCAACCGGCCCCCTGCTACACTATTTGCTTGGACTTTCGCTGGGTATCTGTCCAGCTCTCTATTCAGCACCTCGTTAAAGTCCCCTAGTACTATCACCGGGGTGTCTGTCTTATCCAGCATAAACTCCATTAAGTTGTATAACACTTCCAATTTAAAAGGTGGGGGGATATAAATGTTGGCAATGACATACATTCTATTTTCAATAGAGCAGTATAAGAAAACATAACGACCCAAACTATCTATCCTGGTCTGCCTACAAGAGAACATCACACTTCTTGTCACCAATATGCTCACTCCTCTAGAGTAAGAAGAGTAAACCGAGTGGTATTGGGCTTGAAACCTCCTGCTTGGGAGACATTTCATCGTATCCTTTGTCAGGTGCGTCTCCTGTAGGCAGACCAGGCCCACCCCCCTTAACTCCAGTAGCGAAAGAATAGCAGCCCTTTTGTTTGGGTTCCCCATCCCCCGTACGTTCCAAGAACCTATTTTGAGAACCTTAGACTGCATCAAACAAGCCACAGGCTAGAGCTGGCCTCTAAGAAGCCAAAAAAAGTGGGTGCCTTAAACTTAGTACATTGTTTTGTGCCGGAGAATAACATCTTCTTACCCACTATACCTCCCAAAGAACCCAAGAAATAGCTAAAGTGAAAATCCTCTGTTACTCCCATATTGTGCACTACGTGTAGAAATGGTGAGAAAAAGGGAAAACAAACAAAAAGAAAAAAAAGGGGTGTTCCCTTAATTACCCCCTGTGCTTTGTGGCCCATAGGGCTTCTTTGCTATTATATTCCATTCCAGTGATCATTCTAAATATCTGCTTTTTCATATTGTTTACATTTACCACACATGTGCTTAGTCCTATATCCCCCCCCCTTCCCCTTAATTACCCCCCCAAGTGCTATATGCATATTAATTCCTAATATAAATTTACAACCCATCTCCCCCTCCATCACCCCCCCCCACCTATCCCTCCCACCTCACCCCCCCAATCCCTCCCACCCCTACCCCCCCTCTCCCCCAACCCCTCCCCCCCCTCCCCCACCTTACCAGGTTAGCCCCTGGGGCTCTATTCGTGACCGTCTCATATATTCCTTCCAAAGTGCCCCTCCCTAACATTCCTAACATTCCCCCCCCTCCCTGCACCATTAATATCCACATGTGCAAAATTTTAAATATAATAACCTCCTCCTCCCCCATTCCTAATCTACCATACACCATCATTCTTCCTCTCTATACCAGGTTCATATTGCTTCCCACAGTCCAGATCTTCTTATCCTCTGATCGAGCATCCTAACACTCTGGGCTCCTTTCCTTGGGTTCCAGTCTCTGTTTATTTTCTTCATACCAGTGGGTTACCCCCCCCGGGGAATCAAAGAAGAGAACCTCCCCCATTGCCTCAACCCGTAGCCTAGCTGGGTACAGTAGGGCATACTTGACATCAAATTTTTGTAGGGTACGTTTGACCTCCATAAAACCTTCCCTGCGTCTCTGCAGCTCCGGTGAAAAGTCCGCAAAAAATGAAACCTTTGCACCGTTGTACAAAATAAGCCCCTTCTCTCTGGCTTTACGCATTAAAATTATCTTGTCACAGTGATTCAAAAATTTCATCAATAAAGACCTGGGGCGCCCTCCAGGGGGCGGAGCCCTGAAGGGGACCCGATGGGCTCTCTCAATTGCAAACTGTGGGGAAAATGCATCTCTTCCAAATACTTCTGTGAACCATCCTTCCAAAAAAGCAATGGGATTCTGCCCTTCACATCTCTCTGGGAGACCCACTATTCTTATGTTGTCCCTTCTCAGGCGGTTTTCCATTTCATCCATTTTTTCATTAATTCTACCCAGTTGTTCCTTCATAGATTTAACATCTTGCTGTAGGGGAAAAACATCGTCCTCCACTTGGCTCACTCTTCCCTCCAAGCCAGTTATTCTATCTACTGCCTTTTGCAATTCCTGCTTTATTAGTAATAGTTCATCCTTAATCTCTTTAATTTGGCAGCTTAACCCCTCCACTGATGCTCTGCAAGAGTTAATCGCATGAAAAACTTCCCTCAGGGTTGGTTCTACCTCTGTAGCAGAGGCCATTGCTGGTGGTGGTAAATGGGCTTTTTCCCCTGCCCCTGAGCCTTTATTAACAATTGGATTTTTATGCCCTGCTCCAGCTGGGGTTGAAGATGCCTGTCCATGACTTTTCCTATCCCCGGTGGTCTTGAGTTGCGGAGCTTGCCCGTTCTTAATGGGGGTCTGTTCAGGAGTGTGTGCAAACCTCTCCAATTTTGCTGCAGCTGCTGCCGCCTGGTTCCCTTTCTCCTTTGCAGATCGTAACGACTGGGGCCCTAAATTCTCCATATTGACTGGCTCCTCCCCTCTCCTTCTTGACATTGCCGTTGTTACCTTTATGTACCTGGATACCCAACACCACCAGTGGGGAACAAGTGGGGCACGGGGGAAACCAGGGAACAGCAGGAGAGGTTGGCCGGGATCACACAGGTAAACACTATCTCTTTAATGCAAGGCTCTGTTTACACCCCTGCAGTCTCCACTCAACCAATATGCATGTCCAACAGTTCAGAGAGGTTAACAAACTAATCAGATAGGTCACAGCTGCCCGATCACTTCTCCTTCCCCCTGTTGGGCTATTGAACCACAGGGTAGCGGCCTTTGACTTTTAGCCAAACACAATGGGCTGTAATAAGTTGAGGGGTTACAACTCTCTTTCCAAGTCCCGCTCACCTGCTCTGATCCCCAAAGTCCCAGGACCCAGCATCCAGCTTCTTACCGGCCTCCTGGATGTGGCATAGGCAGTTTGATATAAGCATAGGTTCACCACCGGTCTCCAGATCCGCCCGTTCCAGCCATCCACTTCCCCTCCTCGCTCACCGCTCCGTGACGGAATGCTGAAGCCGCCCCACCGACTCCCAGGCGCGCAGGCACAGTAGTTGCCGCGGCTTCAGTGGGCGCGCTACAGTGCAGCTAGCTTGCTTCGGTGACCGACAACAATTTCTCCGTCTTCCTCTCCTGCTGCATCGGCCGCACCAGGACCCAGGCCCAGACACCGGCTGCCTAGTAATGCAGCCAGCCGAGCACGCCAACACCGATAACGGCAGATAGACAGTGGGGTAGCAAGGCTCGCAAAAGGCTACTCGCTCCACTCCACACTCCTTCCACTCCTTCCACACCCACTTCCGGTCACGCCCCCCGCCATCCCAGTCTTAGTCCCTAGTCGTATCTTAGTCATCTGAATTGTTTTAGTTCTAGTTGTATTTTAGTCGACTAAAATAGTATTAATTTAGCAGACGAAAATATTTTTGTTGACGAAATTAACACTGGTCAGCAGCTACAGTTTTTGTAGCTGCTGACTTTTATTTTTTCCACAGATGACTGGAACTCTAACTAACTTTAATGGCGCCCCCATGCAACCTCCTGTGTTCACAATGCAGCAGGCCTTGGCATAGGACCTATAAGCAAGTTAAGGTCTACCATACCTAAACTTCAGCTTTAAATCTAAAATACACCAAGGTAAAAAAAACTAAGGTGACCACTGATGAGGATATAGTGGCAAAAGATCTGCTGCACTAAATCAAATCAGAAAAAAAGGGGGGGGATTAACTGCGCATAGGTGAAAATGTGTAAACAATAAGAAAATTGAAAAAGCTGCGGATTCCTATATGTAACACAAACACAAAGTAAAATCGTCTTAGAAAAAATGGAATCGCGCTAATAAGAAACTGGTGTGCGTACAAGTGACGATCAGTTCTCCTTTGGGGTAAATCCCAAATAAAGTGTGTAAACATATGAATTATATAAATCACCAATATATAAAATAAAATGACAAATAAGTAAATCATCAAAAGTGTAATCTTGATGTGCAACGGTGAAAGGAATACATATGTAAGTCCATATAAAACAACTGACGTCCCGCCGATCCATCCATCCCCATCAAGGACCCTGACGTTCTATCCCAGTGCCAATGTTCAGTTTTTCGGTGGTGGTCCGGAGCAATCAGATCTAACAGCTTACTCAGACCCTCTGTAGCGGGGGGTCATGAGTTTCTGGTAAGCGGCCAGTCACTCTATATGTGGTGGTGGACCTAAGCACCTTGTCCTCATTTAGCAGGACCTCAATTGAATTTCAACAAACACCCGGGTGATTCATCTTGTTGTTTTATATGGACTTACATATGTATTCCTTTCACCGTTGCACATCAAGATTGCACTTTTGATGATTTACTTATTTGTCATTTTATTTTATATATTGGTGATTTATATAATTCATATGTTTACACACTTTATTTGGGATTTACCCCAAAGGAGAACTGATCGTCACTTGTACGCACACCAGTTTCTGATTAGCGCGATTCAATTTTTTCTAAGAGCATTAAATCAAATGTATATGCAGTATACAACCCCAATTCCAAAAAAATTGGGATGCTGTGTAGAATCGACATAAAAACATCATGCAATGATTTACAAATCTCATAAACCCATAATTTATTCCCAATAAAAAGTTTCATGTTGGTTTCATTTGACTAGAGCACCTTCTTCCACATGTTTGCGTCTCCCCCACATGGCTTTCTTTAATCAATGGCTTTCTTCTTGCCGCTCTTCCATAAAGGTCAGATTTGTGGAGAGCACAACTAATAGTTGTCCTGTGGACAGATTCTCCCATCTGAGCTGTGGATCTCTGCAACTCCTCCAGAGTTTCCATGGGCTTCTTGGCTGCTTCTCTGATTAATGCTCTCCTTGCCCGGCCTGTCAGTTTAGGTGGACGGCCATGTCTTGGTAGGTTTGCAGTTGTCCCATACTGTTTCCGTTTTCAGATGATGGATTGAACAGTGCTCCGTGAGATGTTCAAAGCTTGGGATATTTTTTTATAACCTAACCCTGCTTTAAACTTGTCCAAAACTTTATCTCTGACCTGTCTGGTGTGTTTCTTGGCCTTCATAATGCAGTTTGTTCACTAAGGTTCTCTAACAAACCTCTGAGGGCTTCACAGAACAGCTGTATTTATACTGAAATTAAATTACACACAGGTGGACTCTATTTACTAATTAGGTGACTTTTTAATGCAATTGATTCCACTAGATTTTAGTTAGGGGTATCGGAGTAAAAGAGGCTGAATACAAATGCACGCCACACTTTTCAGATATTTAATTGTAAACATTTTTGAAAACCATTTATCATTTTCCTTCCACTTCACAATTATGTGCCACTTTGTGTTGGTCTATTGCATAAAATAAAATACATTTACGTTTTTGGGTGTAACATGACAAAATGTGAAAAATTTTAAGGGGTATGAATACTTTTTCAAGCCACTGTAATGCCCCGTACACACGGTCGGATTTTCAGACGGAAAATGTGTGATAGGACCTTGTTGTCGGAAATTCCGACCGTGTGTGGGCTCCATCACACATCTTCCATCCGTTGTCGGAAATTCCGATCATGTGTACACAAATCCGACGCACAAAGTGCCACGCATGCTCAGAATAAATAAAGAGATGAAAGCTATTGGCCACTGCCCCGTTTATAGTCCCGACGTACGTGTTTTACGTCACCGCGTTCAGAACGATCGGATTTTCCGACAACTTTGTGTGACCGTGTGTATGCAAGACAAGTTTGAGCCAACATCCGTCGGAAAAAATCCTAGGATTTTGTTGTCGGAATGTCCGATCAATGTCCGACCGTGTGTACGGGGCATTAGTGTTAGTGCCAACGTTTACTTGTGTACAGTGTTAAGCATAAATGTACGTTACCAGTCCTGAATACCAATGACGCTAGGTGACAGGAGCTGCCCGAGTCCTATTAAATAGGGTTTATTTGTGCTGTATGCATGTAATGTTACCACAAACCTTACAGATGTAAAATGTATGGACAAGCATTTCCGTAGGATCTTGGTGCCGGGAAGCTTCTAGGTAAAATCAAAGGCCCGGGTGCATGAGCCCAGTAGTTCCAATAAAGGAGAAGTTTGGGGTACTCAAACAAACATTTATATTCACCTCTATGGCTGCAGCTGTTCCTTGACGCCCCTAAGCCCGAGAACTGAGCGATCACGCCACTCGCTGATCACTCAGTTCTGCTGCGCTCAGATCCGTGACTGTTAGTTACCGCTGACTGCTCTGCCCATCCAGCGCTCACTGGAGTGCCAGGCAGGAGAGGGGGTCATTGGCTCAGACACTCAGTGGGGCACTAAGAAGCTAAGCCAGCTGCCAGTCAGCAGTCTGGGTGAATCCTGACAATAATGTTGGGATCCCTCCAGAGTCTGAAAAGGCTCTGTGACGTCAGCCAACAGCATGCTTTGGCTTTAGTAAGTGCACTCCTGTCACCCTCATGAAAAGTATGACCAAACAAGCTTTGACCATTCTTCTCTTTTAATTAAATATTTATAAGTATATAACTTGAATAAATTATATCTTGAACACATTCTTTGCATTCAGATTTAGTTCAGAAAGCTGAATGGAGAAGGAAGACATGTTGCCAATGTTGATTTCCACTTCTTGACTACAAACAGTAATTAGTTACATGCTTCAGTACATATGACTGAGAAAAGTGATCCGTATAATATGTACCTTGGTGTCTCCATGCATGTGAACATCAAGTATATTTTCAATCAGGTCATCAACGTCTTCCTCATCGGTGGATACATTCGCAACAGAGTTCTTCAACCTGCAAATAATCTGAGATCAGACCTTAGAATCTATTCAGGGTCAAATCACATTGATATATGGACCTGTATCTAGATTATTCTGCTTATCAGTACATAGCATGGAGCAAACATTTCCACCCAGCTCATCCACTTTCTTCACCCCTCACACCGAGACCCAGAAAAAGCATTAAGAGATTAGCGAGCTGCACAGACTCGTTTTATGTGTATTAAGCACTGAAACATAGACAGATTCGCACAGAAGCGAGCTGCACAGATTTGTTTTTATTAAAGTAAATTTTGTAAAGTCTAGTTTTTTCCCCCATAAAAATAACAAACATGTTATACTTACCTGCTCTGTTGCAGTGGTTTTGCACAGATCAGCCCTGATCCTGCTCTTCTCGAGCCCCTCTTCTGTGATCCTGGCCCCTCCCTCATGTTCAGTGCCCCCACAGCAAGCAGCTTGCTATAGGGGCACCCAAGGCGAGTCACAGCTCGCTGTGTCCATTCAGACACGGAGCCCGATTCTTCCCCGCCCCCTCTCTCCCCTGATTGGCTAGCTGGCTTTGATTGACAGCAGCAGCAGCCAATGTTGCTGTGTCTCAGCCCATCAGGAGATCTCGGACAGCTGAGACACTCGTGGACATCGGTGGACAGAGAGGGACCTCAGGTAAGTGTTAGGGGGGCTGAGGGGAGCTGCTGCACACATAGAATGCATTAGGATAAAAAATATTTTGCCTTTACAACCCCTTTAACCACTTCCCACCCGCTGGCCGTCAAATGGCATCATATGACGGCCCTTCAGAATGACCGCTGTCGCGCGCCCCCAGGGCCACGCATCGCAACGATTGGTGGTGTGGTGTGTCAGTCTGACACACCGATCTCGATAAAGAGCCTCCGGCGGAAGGCTCTTTATCACGTGATCAGCCGTGTCCAATCACGGCTGATCACGATGTAAACAGGAAGAGCCGTTGATCGGCTTTTCCTCACTCGCGTCTGACAGACACATGTAGAGGAGAGCTGATTGGATGCTCTTCTGACAGGGGGGGTCTGCGCTGATTGTTTATCAGCGCAGCCCCCCCTCGGGTGCCCACCCAGGACCACCAGGATGCCGCCAGGACCACCAGGGATGGCCACCACACTGGACCACCAGGTATGCCATCCTTGACCACCAGGGAAATGGCAATCAGTGCCCAGGCAGCTGCCAATCAGTGCCCATTCCCAATGCCTGCCAGTGCCATCAGTGATGCCTATCAATGCCATCTATCAGTGCCGCATATCAGTGCCCAGCAGTGCCGAATATCAGTGCCACCCATAAGTACCCATCAGTGCAGCCTTTCAGTGCCCAGTGTCGCCTATTAGTGCCCATCAGTGCCCACTAGTGCCACTCATGAGTGCCCATCAGTGTCGCCTATCAATACCCATCAGTGCTGCATGTCCGTGCCACCCATCAGTGTCGCCTATCAGTACCCATTGTCAGTGCCCATCAGTGCCACCTCATCGGTGCCGCCTTATCAGTGCCCATCAGTGAAGGAGAAAACTTACTTATTTACAAAATTTTATAACAGAAACAAAAGAAAAAAACTTTTTTTTTTCTTCTCCCTGCACCTGCTGTCACAATTTAAAAACAGTGTGGCCACGTCATTCATTTGTAGTTTCCTGTGAATTAATGAACAATTACCGTCAGCCATTGCGCCGATGGCTTCTAGTTCTGTATGAACTGTGAAGACGCTGATGAGCGCTCTCGTAGTCCATTCACAATCCCTGCAGCTTTCAAACAGACAGCCTGTATGGGGGTCTAGGCAGAAAAATGTAGGGCTTGTCTGCAGGAGCCTGACACTGTAGCCTTTATCCACTGATCACGAGTCCAATAATTTCCAGGCTCCTGCAGGAAAAAACAATAAATGCACATTTTTTTTATGCAAAAATATGTGCATTTATTTATTTTTGAAAGGTGAACTTATCCTTTAACCTCTTACCACCGCCGGCCTGCAATGTACTTGCAGATGGGCGGCCAGTGTAGGTAAAGTGACGTATCCGTACGTTGCTGCCTACTTCCGGGTTTAGGGCGTGCACGTGCGCGCCCCCTTGCGGGCACCTGCTGTGATTGCACAAAGTGGGAGACTGTCAGCAACTCCAAGACCAATGATTCATGGCCGGGACCTGCTGATCGGCTGTGTACAATCCCAGCCCAGACCTCTGTGTTGACAATCAACACAGAGCTCTGTACAGAGAGAACAATGTCTCTGTTTCTCATCAGGGATGAGAAACTGAGAGATCTAGTAGTAAAAGCAGCACACTTTACACATAGTTAGGCACACATTTAACCCCTTGATTGTCCCTTCCCAGCCAGTGTCATTAGTACAGTGATAGTGTATATTATTATCACTGATCACTGTATTAGTGTCACTGGTGAGGTCAGTGGCAGTTAGTCAGTTCCCCCCCAGCATCAGTCAGTGTCAGATTAACGCAGTCCCATTATAATCCGCTTGACACCGCCATTAGTAGTGTAAAAAAAAAAAAAAAAAATCCGGTATATATGCCATAGTTTGTAGGCGCTATAACTTTCACGCAAACCAATCAATATATACTTGTAATAGAAATAAGAATGACAGGTCCTCTTTATAGAGAGCTCTGGGGTCAAAAAGAGCCTAAATCTCTCCTTAAGCCCTGGTTCACACTGAGCGTGCGAGTTCCGATTTAGGCCGCAATTTCAGAGACATGTGTGCAGTTTTCTGCACAGATGTCAATGTAAATTGCAGCCCGAAAACGCAAAAAGCAGTACAGAAACTACTTTTTGAAATCGGTGTGGCGCCGCAGATGCAGCGTCGCACCGATTAGGACGGTGCCATTGCCGGCAATTGCAGCCGATTCGACATGCGATTTGACATGTCAAATCGCACCAGTGTGAACCAGGGCTTACCTTCAAAAGCAAAAGATTGAAAAAAAAATGTGATCTATTGCGTTAAGAAAAATAAAAATGATTTACTTCCAGCCTATACCAGAAGTAGCCCCGGTCATGCAGGGCCACAGAGGTGATCAAAGAGGACCTACTCCTTGATCGCCTATGGGGGCAGCCAGCGGCACCGTCAGATTATTTTTTGGGGCAAAAAGGCAAGCCCCAAAAACACTGGCGAGAGCCACTCGCAACGGGTTCATGAGAAAGCTGTCCGTCTGTGTTTTGTCAGTAAAAAATTCTGTGGGAGGTTGGCAACAATGCTGGGTGGGGTTTGGAAGAGGTGTGGCCTAGGATATGTCCAGGCTGGGTTAGGAAGGAGTGTGGCCTGGGTTGGGTTATGAAGGGGCGTGGCCTGGGCTGGGTGTGTGTGTGTGTGCTTCTCTGGGCTGGGTTAGAAAGGGGCATGGCCTAGGTGGAGTTAGGAAGGGGTGTGGCCTGGGTGGTGGAAAGGGTGTGACCTGGACTGTGTCTGTGTGGGGTTAGGAAGAGGGGGCCTATGGCTGTGTCTGGGTGGGGTTAGGAAGGGGCCTGCCCTTGTCTAGATGGGGTTAGGAAGAGGTGTGGTCTGGGCTAAGTGTGTGAGTGTGTGTGCTTGTCTGGGATGGGTTGGAAAGGGGCATGGCCTAGGCGGGGTTAGGAAGGGGTGTACCCTGGGCTGTGCCTGTGTGAGGATTAGGAAGGGGTGTGGCCTGGGTGGTGGAAGGGGTGTGGCCTGGACTGTGGGTGGGGTTAGGAAGGTACATGCCTATGGTTGTGTCTGGATGGGTTTAAGAAGAGGTATGGCCTGGGCTTGCTGTGTTTGTCTGGGCTGGGTTAGAAAGGGGTATGGCCTAGGTGGGCTTAGGAAGGGGTGTACCCTGGGCTGTGCCTGTGTAAGGATTAGGAAGGGGTGTGGCCTGGGTGGTGAAAGGGGTGTGGCCTGGACTGTGTCTGTGCGGGGTTAGGAAGAGGGAGGCCTATGGCTGTGTCTGGGTGGGGTTAGGAGGGGGTATGGCCTAGGCAGGGTTAGGAAGGGGTGTACCCTGGGCTGTGCCTGTGTGCAGGTTAGGGAGGGGATGTGACAGTGGAGGAACTACCAGGGTGCAGAAGTCACAGTTGTGACTGGGCCCTGGCGCTCCGCCACAGCAGGGGGGGGGCTGGGCCCTTCCCCCCAGCAAAATTCGGTTTAGACACGCTGTGCTAATTCGTGGAGCCCAGTGCCAGGAAGCAGGCTCTGACAATGAGCTTCAGTTCTCTGCCTAACGGGACACGCCAGCGTGGGCACTCGGGACATCTGCCCTGCATCTCTTGCAGGGTGCCTGGTGTCCCACACGCCACGATCGCCCCCTCTGTGGCAGCTGCCACGTCTCCCCCACCTACTTCCTGCACACCTCACAGACCTCAGTGAAGGCTCCGATGTTCTCCTGTACACAGACAGGAGGAGCGGAGAGAAGGAGTACAGAACGGGAGGAGCTGCACTGCTGAGGTCTGTGTGTTTTGCTGTATTTAGAGAGGGGGGGGGGGGACAATAGTAACTGGGAAAGGGGAAGGGGGAGGGTAATATGAAAATATACCCGGAGGAGTGATAAGGGGGTGGTACGAGGACATGTGCTGGGGGGTGCAGCCACAAGGAGTTGACACCACACCTTGTAAGTCCTGTCCCCTCCCAAAGTGCCCCCCCCCATAAAAGAGATGCCGCCTCAGAGGGGGCAATTGCAGTGTCTGGACCCCTGGCACCATGTAAGAGATGCCGGGAAAGTGCCCACTCTCAAACATTGGGGGGGGGGGGGGATTTGTGCCCATGCTAGAGGGGTGTTGCTCTGAGAAGGGGGATTGGGGGGGGGGTAAGATAATTTGTGCTGCAGAGGATTAGAGGAGTGGAGAGGATTTGTTCCAGGATAGAAATGACCGGGGTGTATGTACAGGGGTCACAAATGCTATGTGTGGTGATTTAGGGGGATCTGTGTTGGGGGGGGGGGTACGATGGAAGGGGATTTGTTATAGGAGGGGAAATTTGTAGATTTGGGGGAATTTGTTCTGGAAGGGGGGATTTGGAGTGGGTTGGGGGGGTAGAATGTGTACTTGGAGGGGAAAATTTAGTGGTACAGGATTTATGCAGAGAGGGGTGATTTTTTTTTTTTTTGGGGGGGGGGAAACATTTGTTCTGGAAGGGGGGATTTCAGTAGGGATTCGGATTTGTACTGAGAGAAGGGGAGGTGTTTAGCCATCTTCATGATTTCTTGCACTGGGGCCCTGAAGGTTCCAGTTACCCCTCTGGGGTGTGGCCTGGGTGGTGGAAGGGGTGTGGCCTGGACCCTGTCTGGGTGGGGTTAGGAAGGGGCGCACCTATTGCTGTATCTGGGTGGGGTTAGGAAGGGGCGTGCCTATAACTGTGTCTGGGTGGTGTTAGCAAGGGGCGTGGCTATGTCTGGAAGGGGCGTGCCTATGGCTGTGTCTGGGTGGGGTTAGGAAGGGGAGTGCCTATAGCTGTGCCTGGGTGGGGTTAGCAAGGGGCGTGGCTACGGCTGTGTTTGGGTGGGGTTAGGAAGGGGCGTGGCTATGGCTGTGTCTGGAAGGGGCGTGTCTATGGCTGTGTCTGGGTGGGGTTAGGAAGGGGCGTGCCTATGGCTGTGTCTGGGAGGGGTTAGGAAAGGGGCGTGTCTATGGCTGTCTGGGAGGGGTTAGGAAGGGGGCGTGTCTATGGCTGTCTGGGAGGGGTTAGGAAAGGGGCGTGTCTATGGCTGTCTGGGAGGGGTTAGGAAGATGGATGTGTCTGGGTGGGGTTAGGAAGGGGCGTGCCTATGGCTGTGTCTGGAAGGGGCCTGCCTATGGTTGTGTCTGGAAGGGGCGTAGCTATGGCTGTGTCTGGGTGGGGTTAGGAAGGGGCGTGCCCTTGTTTGAATAGGGTTAGGAAGAGGTGTGGCCTGGGCGGGTTATAGCAGTAAACTTGCAGTAAGGAGGTGACACCCGTCCCATAGATGCAGACACATGGTGGGATGATGGGCGTTGTAGTTCTCCACACTAACCTTCTGGGCTCCTTCCCGCGCTCTCCATCCGCCCGGCACGCCGCTCCTTTGCCCCCAGGTTCGGACCGGCAGTATTTCCTCTCTACCTCGTCCAGCAGCGAGTCCAAATCATTATCGGCCATGAAGAAGTCCTCCTCCGGGTCTGGCGCAGTAGCTTGTTGCTAGGAGACCACCTACGGGAGACTGCTGGAGTCAAAAAGTCTAATAAACCCGCGCATGCGCAGTAGTTAACGGATTGACCCGCAATCCAGCTCCCGAGCCTAGTCCTGCACCGCTCCGTCTGTTGCCCGCTGAGCTCCGTGTCCCCTTCCCGTGTACGGTGTGGC